>OZ012660.1:109391050-111791050 GCA_963942545.1 Oxycera nigricornis | reverse complement strand
TATTAACCTTTTTAGGCACTGTCGATTAAACTATTCAAAAGAATGAAAAAATAGCCATTTTCGGATAAAAAAAACTTGAACTGTTGTATCAGTTTTTATTATTGTTTTTTTTTTATAGTTCAGTGTTTATTTCAAAACTGCTCGCAATAAAGTTTTGATGATCAGAAAAATCTGATTTAGATTTTAATCGATAAATCTTGTCCCAAAGAACAGCACTTTCCCCCTATTTTCTTGCTAAATTGTTAAATAAATTTTTTGGAAGTTTTGAAATTTTGAACCTTAATTTTTTTTTACCTTTTATCGCTTAAGCTGCGAGACCAGGATCAGATACAAGAAATTCTGAGGGCAATAATTGTAAAAAAAACTGCTTGATCTATCGAAAATCCACAATTAATATAATATAATAATAATTGTATCTAGCATCGCTTGGAACCGATAAAAAACTCAAAAATTGATATTTCCTTAATTTTTGAAATAACCCCCCGCAACGCTGAACTAGTTGATAATTCAAAAAAATGTGTAAAGAAAATCTCCAAATATTTTAAAAAAATTTTTAATGCTCTATTATTATTATTATTTTATTATACAATGAAAGTGTATAAAATAAAAAGTGAAAAAATCTCCTGGTCGGAAAATAAAACTTAAATAAATTTTAGACAAAATGAAGAAAGATCACTGGGAAACAGCCATATGAAATGCACGTGTTAATTAGAGGAAAGCGTATTCTTTGAAAATTGATAGTCCACTTTTTACTTTAGGTTTCGCGATTAGTTTATACCTAGATTATGCTTATTAGAGTCACTGGCGTCACTAGTCTATTTCATTCCACTGTCCTAAAAATGCTAACACGTTTGATACTTCGTCATGCCTCTCAAAAAAAGAAAGAAACTAGTTCAAGTAAGGGCTTGCAGTGTCACTAGCTGATGAAAAGTCTGAGTCCACTAAATTGTGTTTCTCAAATAATATAAGAACGCAGTCTTTTTATCTTTCTACAAGACTTTGATTATTTAGATAACAAGTCCTGATTTCAAAGCCTAATTGATTTCTTCTGCAGTTTTTGATATAAAAATATTAACAGTTTTGTATAAGAATAAAAAAAATATTTTCTTGCATCATATTAAACGTAGTTAATTTATAAATTATCAAAACTTGAAGGATCCACCCCCTAGATTACATCTAAGAGCGTAATTGAACATTTCGCTTCAAATTAGAACAATATTGTAATTGAAGTTTAAGCTCATGTTTGGGATGCGTGCCAGCAGACCACGCCACTATGACACTACCCTAGACTGCTCACCTGTCAGTTCGCTGCTGACTTTTACACAATGAACATCGTAATGACGTTTTCTGTGTGCGCCATGTTTCAATAAACTTTCGTTTTCATATTTCTTTGTTCTCAATTATATTTGATCCACAACCTAATGCGTAAACAGATAAAAGATGATTATTTTGTGACAAAATTTACCGAGCTCTTCCCAAATTGATGGATTACAATTTTTATACCTATTTTCTAGCCCGCATCAAAGATCAAGGCTTGACTTCATTAGACAATACAGGCGGGCCTCGATTTACGTCTCCCCGATTTAAGTCGTTTCGACTTACGTTGTCTTCCTTTTTAATTCCCAGTTTCGACTTACGTCGACAAAATTTCAATTTACGTCGGTTAAATAACTATTTTTCGTCACATTTTTCTGAAATAATGTTATTTTGTACTTACTGTTATTTTTTATGTTGGATTTAATATAAATGTTGCTTTTCGTTAATAAAAAAATCTTGTGCGAAACACGTTGTTCATTTCCATGGGCTACATTTCAGTTAGATTCGATATACGTTGTTTTGGTTTACGTCGTCATTTTCGTCATTTTCCCGGTCCCGAAAACGACGACGTAAACCGAGGCTCGCTTGTATTTGTGTAGTTACTTTGATTTGCTTTGGATAATTTTATGAAGTTAATATATAAAACTATATAACTTGTAATTAACAATACTAAATACTAACCTTGTGTTTTAATATTACATTCTATTCCTAACAGGTGTGGTCTTCTTACTAAATGTCTATCATCTCTAAGCATTATCCTTTTCAACTTCACTAACTTAATTGCATAGTTCAATGATTTTATAAATGAAATCAAACTTCAAAAACAAAGAAAAACTGCTGCAAAATCGTCAGCAAAAGTCAACTTGAAAACAGGATGAAACTAAAATGGAACATTTGGTGGGAGACCGAATATACACGATGCAAAATAAATTATCAACTGCTAACGAAATTGGTTGTTTTCTGTATTGCTATCGAATAATGTAAGAATTTACAATAAATTCGTAATATAAATGTACAAAAATGTCGAGTGGTTGAACGTGTATGGAACTAGTTAGTGACTAGCACAGCTAAGAAATAGAAAAAATGGTCGAAAACTAATCGAAGATAAATCGTCCTTGCATATGGACCGTGGATTATGTATCAATGAATTCAACATTGTGGCAATCGGTTAATTACAGCGCATGACTTTGAGTGTTTTGTATCGATAATTTTTATTGAATTTAGTGACACAATTTTATAAATTTTTGGCTAAATCATTACTCTTCCAAGGATTTTTTTTTGTGAAATTGAAATTAATAACAAATGTACGTTCTTTCCAAGCCACGAATCGTTATTGTTTATGTTGAAGAGTAATTTTTCGATGAAATGTGTGTCGTAAAGCAGTAACAACGAGTGTAATAGGTTAAAAAATACGCTACATAAAAAGTATAACCACGTGAACATTCAAGTGAAGTCAATTTTGCGTAATCCTAGATATGTGAAGTAAATTCATAAAGAATATCTAGGCATCTTGTTTTGCTATTCATGTGTTGGATTCAAGCTGAAAGATGCGCATTGTAATTAATGAAAAATTTGGCCAAGCCGAATTGATGTGATTGTGGCCTAATCCTGTTAATTTTTTTTCAAATTTGAACATATCAATGCCCAATTAATCCTAGAACCAACGAAAACACTTCTCCCACCAAATTAACTTATTGTGTAAGTACCAAGCAATCTTCGTACATTATTAATTAAATTAAGTGTTGCTAATTATATTATTTATAGTGCGCGCATATTTAATCACATTCTCCGATTTGATATCGTTTCAATTTCATTAAAATAGCTGAAGTATAAATACAATTAAAGAACTGAAATTCAGACAATAATTAGTAGAATTTGATAGAAATTGACTGGGCGAAATGGGGGCGTGTGCAAACAACAGGACTAGGAGACATAAATAACGGAGAAGGTGCAGGAGCTCTGCAACCTCTTTTTCAATTAGCACTGAGGCATACTGCTTTGCTAATGAAATGGATGTTCTTCAAGCGGAAAAGCTTGTTCGCATCCTTCGCTGATTGCTTTTGTGAAATACTTGGCGAAAGCGACTAACGAAGCCTTTTTAGAAGACACTCTAACTCTTTAGCAAGCACTTTTGCATTCTTTGATAACGTGCACACATATAGTCATACATATCCATATAGACAACAATCAACGCCAGGCATTTTATCAACGCTAGCATCACGTCCTGATTTCCAAGGAAATGAAAGAAAAACGAAGACATGAAAGACCTACTTTCTCTATTGCTTTTCGCCTATTTTCCTATTTTCGTGCACTATTTTCTATAAAAGAGTTTTAGCTATGTGTTCAACCGGTGCATATCCTCTTAGACCTAGGACAATTAAATAATTGTTGATGATTGCCAGGACGTCATACCTACGGATGCAATTAACACACCATTGTACCACGCAAACATCTTTGCATGTGCATGTTTGTTTCAACGAAACTTGTTAGATTTAAAGTCATTCAAAATTTAATGATGGAAAACATTTACAGTTCGTCACGTTCACTCCTCGCAATCTAGGGGATGAAATCTTGCCTAAGCTTCAACAAATTTATTGAAATTATTTCCAACTCTTCGTATAGAATCACTTCTTCACCTTCCCAGTTATTTCGACTGAAAATTAATGTCGTTTTGAGACTGTATTTTGCAGGTCTAGCATCTCGTCCCCTATGAAATTTTAATTTTAATTACCCACATCCTAGAGCCTATTTAAGCTTGAGCAGCTTAAAGTGACATTCATTTCCCTCTGTTTCGTGTTGCTTGAAAATCGACAGGGAAAACAATGGATCGTGCCTGAATAGGAAGCAAGCTTTAGTGCTTAAGTTGTTTTGCTTTCAATACAAGTAGATACTCGTATATTATGCGTAATACTCTCAAATGTACCTACTTGCCGGAAAACAACTAGGAGTTCGCGCCATAAATGTTTGAATAGAAGCTCTAAAAGAAATTGGGTCCTTGGACAGGTTTCAATGAGGAGGCAATACAGTCATATACAAAGACAGAGTTGAGTTTTCGCACCGTGGATTTATTGGACCATAAAAAAACTTGGAATGAAAAAAGAGGAAAACTTCTTTTGTAGAAAAATGTTCACTTTTAAGGCAATAAACTTGAAGAAAATAAAATATCTTCAGAATGGTAAATACAAAGAGCTTGGCTTACGAAAAGAGTTTGAATAGAATTATCTCAAATCTTTTGATTCTCGACACTAAAATGTGTAGCGCGAGAAGAAAATTAAGCATCAACTTATTTTTTAAATGGAAATGAGAAAAATTAAATAAAAAATCTTCACCAGATGGGCGCAAGATTGAAGTGAAACTTCTATAGTTTTTATTTTTGAAGATTTACTAGAAATGTAAAATATCCTGACATTTTCTTTGTTTATTGCTGGTAAAATTATGTGCGAAATTTTCTCCTGTTCAGGAATTGAGATCGTCAAGTCGTATCTAAACCATAAGCCACCACAAAATGAGTATTAAGAATCGAAAGAGCTATTGCAATTTTTCCGAATTCCAGTCTTCTTAATAATGATAAAATCAACTTTCTAACAACTGTAAGATATAAAAAATTGAGGAAAAATTGACGAAAAATTTGATAATTACACGTCCTCTGCCCAAACAGCATATCCAATAGGTTTTTTAAATGTTGATAATCGAAGAATTCTTTGAAAAAATATCAAGGGCTATTTTTGAAAGAATTATAATGAAACAGTAGCTGTTTATCTTTAAGGGTTGCACTTACAAGGAGAAGGCACGGCATCGTCCTCTCAGATCTGGATGAAATTTGACACATTATTAGAAGACATCAAGGATATTCGATCCTTAAAATATTAGACTGTAACACCCCCCTCCTCCCCCGTTTTTGAGAAAAACGCCTTTACAGTTTTTAGCGTCGCGTATGGATTAATATGTTTTTGCAACTGGCAGAAGCGGTGCAGTGTAGGAAGCAGTGTGACTAGTTCGCGATCAAGAGGTCGTGTGTTCGATCCCCGGTTGGTATTGTTTGTTTTAAATTATTGCCGTCGTCGTGTGTTCGATCCGCGGTCGGTCTTTTTTGAATAATTGTGGATGTAATTAGTTTAATGTAAATCAGCAATGTTCAACTACAAATACATATATTTTTAGAAATCAGCAAATTGTTCGTTCATTTAGATATGTAAATTATACCAAAAACTTACTTTTGAACGGATCTATTATTAAAAACTGTTGTAATCCGAGCAATATTTTAGTTGACGGTAGGATCATCCCTTGTTTCTAAAATCAATCCTGCTTCCTCTTTTTGTCGTTTTAAAAATGGCTGCTTTTTATGATAAAAAATAAGGAAAAAAACTCAAGATAAACGTCCCATTTCCGAGGACGCATCTTATGATTTGCATTATTTTCCGCGTGAAAATTAGAAAGAGAAAACTTGAGACATAGTATCTATATTTCCAGACATTCGCGTATTCCTTTACGTATCATGATCAATTATACAGTTGCGTGCATAAATTTTCGGCCATTATGAAATTCTGATAAACCGTTAAAAAACTTTAAACGCCATTTTCTCAAAACGACTATTTTTAAAACTACATACATTTTATCTCTGGATTGGCTGAATCTATTTCTATAAACATTGGTGTGATTTTTTTACTGATATATCCTGAAGGGTAATTTTCCATAATTTGACGATAAAAAAAATGGCACGCAAATAACTGCGAAAAAAAACTGTTTTACACATTTTTTTCAAACATTCGACATTTTTTTAAGTCGAATTTTCACTAATTGTGGTAAATTACCCTGTCCAACACCTTTCTTTTTAAGAAACTTTTTGAATTTTTTGTTAGTTACTATTCTCGAGATCAACTGTCCGCATTGGCACAGTGTTTTTTCAAGATCTTTACTTTGGCGCCATCTATAAATTAGTAAAATAAAATCAAAATGAAAAAAAAAATGTTTTGCATTCCGTAGCAATAAAATAATGTTTAATTATGTGAGAATATTCTACAAAGGCGCTAAGAAAAAAATTCTTGAAAATTTACTTTTTTGGCCTTGCAGACGGTAATAGTACCTTAAATGAAATAAAATAAAAATGTTCCAAATTTTTTTACGAGGTAGAATCTCTTAAAGAATTTCTGTTTGAAATAATTTTAAAGAGTGATGTTCTTTTTGAGTTTATTTGGTTAATTTTCCAAACCATTGATTATAACTGATATTTTTTTTTTTACATATTTGCTTTTAAATCATGTTTTATGACCTTAACGGGGGAAATCACATGAAACGGGTAAAACAATCGACTTTTTTATTGTAAAAATCGAAAGTTTAGCTATTCAAGAGTATGCTCTAAAGTTTGAAACTGATATGCGAAGTCCTTCTTATATTTTCGTGGCAAGAAACGAAGCGTGTTCGAGTAGACCGCAAAGCCCGTTAAATGGAGCGATCGCAGACAAGCTGGGCGGGACCACGCAGCTGTCTTTTTATGAATCTATCTTACTTTGTATGTATTTGTTTATCGAGAAATTTTACATATAGGTATTATGAAAAATTGCTTGGATTGCTTTCACATTAAAATTGTGACCTCCAGCATGCAAGGAAATGAGAGACTCGAGCGACGGACCTCCATAAAGAACAGCTTCTAACTTTGCGAATTTTCATGACAATCACTTGAAAAAATAATGAGATGTAGTTGAAAACATGAGTAAAATAACCTATTAATTTTAATGACTTCTAATCATATCTTCCTCTTAAAAAAACACAAATAAAGCGTGAAAATAGGTCTCCTAGTGTGATTTGCCCCCTTAAATGTTGGTCCTAGCTGTATGTTGCGTTGCATTGTGTAGCGTTAAAAGAAACAATCAATTAAATTTTCTTATCAGAGATTATAATCTTGAGACTGCATTTAAATAATCAATTCAAAAAATTGATGCATCGGTTCACAAAGATAGATCATTATCCGAATCAGTCGAAAATAAATTCAATTCTTCTACCATGCAATTCCCATTTAAAACTGAAAATATTTCGAATGTATTCAACTTTCAGAATAAATGGAATATTGACATATTTAAGCTATCTGCCATTGACCAGCAAATAATATTAATTAAACATAAATTTATATAATGCGTGCACATACGTTTAAAACAGCGCAAAAAATTAGAGCAGCAATAAAACTCAACCTAATTTCACTATTAATTTATCCATTCTCATTTGATAGATCCATTTTGTTGGTGCCGATTATATTGTTTAATTCTCGGTTTAAAAACTCACTAGCATAAAATCAATTGTCAATGCCTAAAATTCGGATTACGAAACAAATGTAGCCCGCCATAAAAGCAAGAGAAATAATTAAAATCAGAACTTTTCGCCCGTTTATGGTTTCTGGTTAGGTTTAAGCCTTGATCGCCAACTGAAATTGCAGAGAAAAACTCATTTGCATTTGCATAATACGCAAATATTATGAATCCACATGATAATTGCTAGGATTATTTCACCATATACCAGAAAGGATGCATCCATGCGAATTGAAATGTAGGCGAGAGAATGGTTCGTTTGGTGCATGTGGTTTGGTGAATTAAATACCAATTGTAGTTTTTGGCTACACAATTCATTTAAAATACTATAAAAAAATCAATGATGAATTAAATGTTTCCGTAAAAATGTCTTCTCTGAACTTTAATCTTATGGATACAATTTAAAAAAATATTTTTCTGTGTTTTTGAGGCGAAAAATTACACAAATCATATATTGGATTTCACCATCCTCTGCTGTATTCCAGGTTTCAGTTATGAACCAATTATTGTGATTATACTTGGTTGCAATGTCGTGTAATGCAAATATGGTTTGGATTTCCAACAATAACGACAAATAATAGATAAAGTTACAACATTGTCTGCAAGGATCCGCCGATGGATTGTACATATAATTTCGGTAATGAATTCTATAGATACTATCTCTGCACGGAAAACTGACGAATAGTATTTTCCGCACCTGTTCCTTTTCAAAATGAAAAGCTTTATTCACATCATCCGGATATGCTCTCCATAGGAGATTCATTCATTCCAATTTATTCATCATATTGAATATATCTTCATTGTTTGGTCATCATTGAATTGGACCAGTATTAAAGTCGAAATCATGTTGAATTTTAGCAAAATTGCTGTGAATTCAACAGGGGTTGCATGTGTAGGGCTGCATAGTCAAATTTTCTATTTCATCCTGTTAGCATTGTACCTAAATTGTTACTGTTGCACAGCCCCATTATCCTGCAAACAATGTGATTGCAATGGAAACACACAGTCGAGTAGCATTGAAATGCGAGGACATTTGGAAAATGTATCTGTAATGAAACACCACTTTGTTAAATAGGCTTTAAACTAGGTGATTTTCCTCCACATTGTTATATAATTCACAAACAAATCAACTCATTTCCGGTCTGCAAAAGCGAGCTTTTCATCACGTAAGCCTATTCATTAATGCAAGCCCCGGAAAACTAAGTTTCCACTGATTTTCACGACTCCTCTTGTTGCCACTTTTCAGTTGTACCATTGAAAGCAAATGGGATTCAACAGCACCCGCTAAAGTGAGTTCACCTGCGCTAAAAAAGGAAGTCCTTACGGTTGTACAAAGTGTAATGGGCACCATAATAGGTTCGGAGCTCATCAACAGTTTCACGTAATGGCTGCGTAAATGATTATCCAAACCTGAAAAGTAAGGCATTGTTGCTTTTAAGTGGTGCTAAGCACATCAAAACCATAAACGGAATAACGGAAAAGCTGAGGCACTTTACTTAATTCCATGAGAAATAGGATAATCAAGTACGGCATTATATTTTCCACATAAATAATGTAAACTGCTCACATTTATGATTGGAAAGTTGCCGTGAATGTATTTTTGGGAGCTTCAATTTAGGCTAAAATAAACATTATTGTGGCCATACGTAACACACCGAATCTTCTTCTCATCTAGACTCATTTGCTTGCATTCTTCTTTCTGATAATTTATTCTCACTTTAAACCAGATTTAACAGACGGAGCTCCAATTATAAGATGTGTTCCAGAAAAACAGTGAATCAAATTAAAGTCAACCAGTCAGTTTTAATAGAAGGATAAATTATTCATCGAATAAAACATTTGCTAACTGAAGATTAAATATTGCAATCGAGGAAAAAGTCCGAAAATTGTCGCATCATTTTTCCGTCAAAATTTCTATTATTACAATGAAATTGTCAAAACTGATGAATCCAATGTCAATTGTAACGTCAGAATGTTTTCAGTTAACAAAAACTACTTAAAATTAGTGATTTTCACGTTTTGCGCCTGCTATGTGAGACATTTGAATCTATTGAAAAATTCTGGGGAGAGATAAGTGCATTTCTGGAGATAGAAAATCAACAACTGTTCTTGTTTTCTTCTGACAGATGTCATTGACCATACTAGTCACTTCTGCTCGTATTGGATCACCTGATTTAGTAAGATCGGGAATTATTTGTAGCTAAATCTACTACAGTTCTTTAGTTAAGAACCTTCCAATTATTTATGGGAAATAATGTGAAATATAAGCTAAGCTATAGAAGTTAAAGTAGTAAAGTAGTAAATGAAATTCCTGCCCAATGAAAATAAAACAAATGTCTTCACCATATATGTACGTCGTCAAAACTGGCTCGTCAATGGCTTCTGTTTAACCTTTGAACTTCGGTAATGGGCTACTGCGAGCCAATAATATCTGCTAAATGGCTGTCGCAGATTGTTTGGTAGTAACTCATCTTCTTAACCCTGATTTTCAGTACATCAGCGTTTTTCGGGGGTCAAAAAAAATCTTGATAATAATTTTTCACGTGAAAAATTGCAGCAAAAACTAGAAAAGGATGGTTTTCTCTTTTGAAAATTGATCATAGGAGCATAAAAGGTGCTAAACATCTGGATGGTTCATTTACTGTAATGACTCTTTGTAACTTTAAAATGAATCCGTGTTCTTGTATATAGCGATCGCTGATTGAATGGGTCTGCTAAGGCAGGCAAAGAACATCTCGTTTACCTCTTCAAATAAAATGTTTACTTAAAAATTGCATTTTGCAAATTGGCTATTTCATAGTTTAAATATTATTTGTTTCATAGTTTTACAGAGCACTTAAGTGAAAATTAATAATGTACAAAGAATGCACATTTTACATTGAAAGTATAAATCTAATATTGACTAAATTTGCAACAATTAATTCATTAATAACTAACCACATTGTTTAAAACATCCATTTTCCTAAAATCTATTGCTAAACGTTTCCACTAACCTTATTATTGTATGTATGTATTATTCAAAACTTAAGATACATTAAATTTTAATTAAAAAAAACTAGCCACTTTCGTGATTTGTTACTCAATTAGTTGGTTTCATCGTACTTTAAGCATTAGTAAAATTAAAAAGACATATTTCTGAATAAATCTAATTATGAATGTTTTTAGAATCCCAATCATCGTTAATCAAAAAAAATAAGAGAAATCATGAACAAATTGTCAATTTCATTCAAAATTTTGCATTTCCGATTGGAAATCAACATTTTCTTCTAATTCATATCGAAAAATTATGCATCGATTCGTTGCCAAAAATACTATTTGAAACTCCAGACGTAAATCATATAAATTACTTAAATTTTTCCTCATCTAAAACCTTAAACTTTTCGGATCGTTTGTATGTTTGCAAGCAGCATGTGTGACAGGTCAACAAAAAAAATGTTACAAATAACAAAAAAATGTATTGTAAAATATTATACATATGTAAAACCAAAGAATATTGTGTAAGGCATGATTAAAAAGTATCATTTAAATTTAATGTAAATATTGAATGGCATGTTAAAAGTAAAATCAATATTTCTACATCAACATGAAAAAAAAACAATATTTGAATTGGATACAAAACAAATGAATAGATATTTTACTAACTTAATCTAATTCAATTAACAGGTAAGAAATTGTAGGTATTAACATGAAAGGATAATTGTAATTTGTATTGAATGAATTTAGGATAGAATAACAAATGGCATATGAAAATATGACTTAAATGCAAGAGTATGTTGTTTTAATTCAACGTTTCGCTCATATTCATAGTCTTTATCTGGAGAATAAATCCACTTTCTCACTAACTACAATTGATCCTTTGCATAAGGTTGCGCATCGGCATGAAATGAAATCAGTTTTTAACAGACGAGTTCCAGCGTTTTTAAATTCACATCACATTTAACAATTATGTGTGACGGTTTGTCTCTTTTCGAATGACTAATAATTAATTTTGCCTCCACGTTCAAAAGTTTCTACAAGTTTGTTTTTAGATACTCCAAAAAATAGATATTCAATTGTACATTTTGCGCGGGCAGGCGTGGTTTTTAAAATTTGACTTCGATTTCGATTAGAAAAGTAAGTATATATTCATGAATCATTCCCCACGTAGTCTTGAACATTTTCAATGAAAATTCGTTATGAATTTCCACAAAAAATGATGTTAGTTTTTCCTGCTACTATCGCAAGTTGTGGAAAAAAGAATTACAGTATTTTCGTGTGACAATAAATAAAAAGACGTGGACTTCAAACTACGTGAAATAGGAGTCGAGCGTCATATTTGTAGGGTTTTCATTTTTATCGCGAAAAAAATTCATGGTATATTTTAAGAATCATTTCTCATGATCCTTTGGATGTACTCTTTGATGTAATTCATGTACTATTGTGGAATTTATCGCGTTGAGAAGGGGCAATTTAAAAAGCATTTTTAAGCCAAATTCACAGTTTGCATGGATAAACCTCTCAGTGCCAATTTTTTTGAGGGGATCCAATTTTCATTTTCTTTGAACATAGCGACTAAATGTCTGGATATGATTGCAGAAACTAGGACTTAAACTCACGCCTAGGCTCTTTAAACCTTGCAAAAAAGTTTGACTGTATACTCAAAATTCACGGTTAAAGACGTTTTCACGATCGAAAGTCTAAATTCGAAAATTGATTAGAAGTTTGAGATCTCCATATTTTAGGTGTAAACTTATGACCCAGGTTTCTTTTGGAATGCCTTAATTTTTGTTCTTGTAAAATATGCAGTTAAATTGCAATCATCGCTAACGCTGATATATAAGAACGAGTGCCGCCAGCCATTCTCCTGCCAGTCAGGGTAATTGCTGGCGCACCGTCTACAACTGTTGACGAGTAGTGAAAACTACAATGAGCGAATCGTTTGCTGTAGCCCAAGTGAGTAATGCTCTATAAATTGTGGTGTGTCGAGTCCTAGAGTGAATTGCGTCAGTCAAAAAAATTCCAAAGACATGTTTCTTAAGTGATGATATGGTGAAATTTATTAAGGATACCTTGCTTTTTGTAGAAATAGGTGAAAAACTGTGATTTTGTGAAGTGCAGTTTTTTGGTGATAGATAAGAGAACCTTGAACTGTTCTCGATAAATTGGATGCCACTCAAATAGAAGTCAAACCACTCCCAGGAGTGTTTCTAATAAAAAAGAAAAGAAAAAAGGGGGTATGTGAATATAAAGAGTAAGATACACCCAAGTTCAAGTAAGAACTTGGGTTAAACTAGATAAGATGTCCATGCTTGATATTTTATCGTGACTTATTAGAATATCCTTCCCCATTCTGGACGTCTTGTGATGGAGTTCACTTCTCATCGGTCGCTTCTGATAAGCAACTTTCAAAATAAAAAAATGAAAATAATTTCTGGCATATAACGACCGCGACTGCGCCACTGTTTCATTATCTACCTTCAGAAGAGTCAATCGGAATCTCAAAAAACGCGACCTGAAGAAACCTGACTCTGATATTCGCACTATACAATCAAGGATTAGTTACCTTAGTTTTTAAGTAAAGTTAATGAAAACTGTACTTAATTACTTGAGATGTTAGGACTTTATTCGTTTGCTACTAATGGTTGATTAGTGGCATACTTAATTTGCTAACAGTTACAGTTGACCTGGAAATGCTGTCTATGTTCATATCAACAAATTCTAGGAAAAAGTAGATTGTTTTCATGAAAATAACTTACGAGGGTGGGTCAATAATCCTTAGAAAAAGAAAGAAAAACAATTTTTTTTATTTCTCATCCTCCTTATAGATCAATAAACTTTTCTAGGCACACGTCCAATTTTTTTCAACCATGAGAATAATCTGAAAGTCCTTCAAAATAGCCATTTTTTTTGTTTAAAAATCAGGCCGTTTTTCCTTTAATTTTCCACTCAACCGGCTTAATAACGACGCATAATATTCTCCGGTAGTTGTTTTTTTGTTTTGGGAATAGTTTATGAAAATAAATCCACGTGCGTCCCAAAAAATCGTGGTCTTAACCTTGCCGGCCGATTTGACCGTCTTCGCCTTCTTTGGAGCAAACGCGGCACCCATCTTGCCGATTTTTTTTCATATTCAATTTTCCATGCAAAATTGAAATGGTGGTGCCTTTTGTTACCTTCGTGGTCTCAACTATTTCTCGCAATTTGATTCTTTTATCACTCAACATCATATCAAGGATCATGTCGATCATTTCGGGTGTACTAACTTCTATAAGACGTTCTGAACGATATTCGTCTTTTTTTGATGGTCGGCCATGTTTAAATTCATTTCTGGTTGTAAATAGTTGCAAAAACAGGGGCAGATTCACCATGAACTGTATCCAATTTAGCTTTGATTTCTTCCGGTGTAAGCCTTTTTAGAAAGAAATGTTTAATCACAGCTCGGGAGTCACTTTCGTCCATTGTTATAATAAACAAAAGTTCTTCACTTTGAATAAACGAAACTACTTGATGGGTCTGCCTAATACTTTGATAGCACTCTAGTTAGAAGTGACACTTTCTGTGGAACAATACATTGTGATACTTTCAACGCCATCTGTGATTTTCTAAGGACTTATTGACCCCCCCCCCCCATAAACCGTGCATCATCTTTTAAGTTTCGTTCAAAATTGATTCTCGGAAAGTTGTTGAACAACATTTCTATAACTTAACAACAACAACATTTCTATAACGCACGACTGTTTTTCACCTGTATTTCACTGTAGAAAATTTCCCTAAGTAAACTTTTCAATGATTTCCACCTGCCGGTACTATGTAGAAAAACGCAGAACATTCCTGATAGAGTCACATCAAATAGAAAAATACATAATCCGAAATTGAATAGTGATCCATCGTAGTGAGTGTGTACCGTACAAATATAGTTGTCCTGGTTCGAATATCGTTTATTCTAATCTGTTCGTGGAAATCCATCGACTTTGACTGATGGCGATAGTTTTCCCAAACGCTTTTCGCCGATGTCGACGAGGCTTGAAAGCAATTTTTCGCGGTGACAGATTCGTTCCGATCAAAGCGAACAAAATGCATGTCCTGAGTGATTGGAAAATGTATAACAACATGTCGTGCTGACCGATTTGGCACGTTGCAGAACGGTTTCATTAAAACGAACAATATGCGGTGGTTCCCCGACCATTTACGGCGTTCTGCGTGTATCGCTGACCGAATATATTTGCGGAGTTGCGGTGCTGTATTAAATAATGCATCAACAGAATAGCATTTTATTACATTCAACCAGGACCCCGCAAATTGGCTAGTAAAAAGATTTATAGCCTGGCGGGTGGCGGTGAAATGCGGAATATGGCACTTTCGGTTGGTCATAGTGGACGTAGTCAGCGCCCATCGTCCTGCAGCCACAACCGTAATCGACGACAGCTCAGGACATTCGCCATGTGGGGGTGGTGCAATTCCGTGCGGATGTTTCGAATGGTTCGAATGGCAAAATCGGTTTTATTGGTCCCGGATACAAATGTAAATATCGTGCGGAGGATCCGTGGATTGCTGTGCGGTTCGCTTAAGCACATATTCTACATATGTAGCTTTTCACAGGAGGCTGCCTTGGCATTTATTAAATTACCCTGTTCGACAAGCTTTAACGATATCCTGTCGGTACGTCCAGTGGTTTCTGCCCCTAACGATGTCTATTCGAATCCGAACATCTTCATGTTTTTATTGATGAATGATTACGGTGAATAAGGATGCTAAGGAATTTCTGGGAAAGCTTTGATTCTCAGTCAAGTGTAGGAAGACGATGATCAGTTGAATGCGAATGAGATGTGTTCATCTTGGACTCGTAAGGATATTTCTTTTAATCGAGCGTGTATTGAGAGGTTCTCAGGCTATCGATGTGAAAGTTATTTTTGCAAAGTGTTTTCGAATGAAATAATGTGAAATGGGGTACGGCTAGTATCTTTTTCTACCAATTCAAATTCAACACACGATGAGTGCCGTCAAGCAAATAATAATATCTCCATGTTTTCATGCGCTTTTGAACAGATGCTGAGCTTAGTAAATAATGTATTTATCAACTGGAAAAGCGAAATCAATTGCAGCTGCTACTTTAGTTGAGATTTGAATCGAAATATATTTTAAATGCTGGCAGCAAAGCTGATAAAGGAAAAAAATATTTCCAAAATTTAAGTCATTTATTGTTTTAACTATTTTTTTTGAAACTGAACTTGCATAAGACAACTCCAAAAATGATTATAAAATATACATCAAACTATGACTGTAATTCCAAGAAGCTTTCCAGTTTGTTTCCAATTACAATACAAACATTAATATTCACAAATTAGAATTACAAAAATCACAATAAATCTAAAAAATACTTCTGAAATTTTGTTACTCATGTATTTTAGTATTTTACTGTCCCACTTTTATTCTCAGCTAGAAGGAATTTAATTAAATATAGGAGCAGTAAGACGGGACATAAAATAGTGTTTCGCCAGAGAATCCTTGTGAGTTCTGAGGATAATTTTGAAGAATAACTTCCAGGGTTTTTGATTTTCCTTGGTCATTATTTTCCTCTGATTTCGCTGCACCAGATATTCTTTCTGGGTACCTTAGAAATCGAGTATAATCTTAAAACCATTGCTCATTTCAAAGTCACTATCCGAATTGGACTTCAAGAGATACAGCAAGAGATATGTCTAGCTGTTTTATTAGTCATTGGAAAGAAGCCCTTAATTGCGAGCTGGACAATTATGCTCATCTAAGACAAATCGTTTTCGACACCAATTTCTAAACAATTTCCAAGTAAAATACTTCAAAATATTCAGTGGGCATTTCGAGGAATTTTTACATGAATATCAATTGAAATTAAAAATCAACTATCGTTTATGCTCAATGTCCTTATTTGTTTGAGACCGTGACAAAAAGGCTTAGTTTTCATTCATATAGTTCTTCCGACTTAGATTGTAAATTAAAATTGAATGCTCATATCAAGCCTTGAAATGAGTTCAAATAGCAAAATCACATTAGTTCCAACCATTTTCATCCTCATGCGTTGAAATCACCTGCAAAGTATTCCCAATCCAAATGCAACGATGCGCACAAATAGACAGAATTTACTAACACTGTCATCGATAATTCTACAAGTGCACTTAATTAGCTTGCCTAATTAAGTTTCAGTCAATAATTAATGAATTCAGCTTAGTACTTTCATTTGTGTCGAGGCTTCTCCCGTATTTTCAATAGGCCTTGCCTTCATGTCCCCGAAAGGATGGCCTGGGTTTGACTTTGAAGTGAAGAATATTGAGTTAGCTGTTGGGGTTTTTGCATCTGCAAGTGGCTCTCTGTGTTCAGAGTATTCATCCCCAGTGCAAGAGGATGGCAATTGGTTTCGAAATTGGGTCACTTGGATTTTATGCATTTTTCTGGCACCCAGATCCAACGGTTCATTGATCAATTACGTCAAAAAAATGCAGCTACCAGTACCCAGGATCAAGTTGAACAGAATACCGCACACTCTCATGAAGTCTGCTGTGCACGTAGTTAAAGCTGGAGTATCCATGACTTGATCGGAATTGAATTATGTATCTCTAATAAATTGCCAGGCATCACGACTTAATCACTAAAACTTTGCTTCGAATATATCAATTTTAGTTTTCAGTGAAGAATTATTAGAGCACTGTCCAGGGCAGCTCCACTAAGCTTTAAATTGCACCCTTTTTCGCTGGCATAGGATGTATTGCACAAATTAGCAACAGACCAGAGTATCCACCTTTTTAATTAAGTTGATCAAAAGCTGGGGTGGATTAAAGTAAACACTGCAACGTATCTACTCCTACTGTACAAGGTTGTTGCGGCAAGGATCAAGCATGTACAAAATGTATAGAAGTTGTTCATGGCCTTCCGGCGTCAATTTCCATGGTATGAATAGGATTCGAAACCCCATCGTACGAGAAGCTTCCGTATTACAGCTCGGAAATTTATTCTCATTAGTAAGAAAACTTGTGTTTAGTTGCGGCACACGTGCATACGAGTTTCCTGGAAAGGAACAATGTTCTATAGATGGCGAAACCAGAGAAATCATGTAGTAAACCAATATGCAGCATGTTTGGTCGTATTTCAAGCAATATTCTAAGGTTTTTATGGTGCCACAATATTACTTCAGGCTGTCCAATATTTCCCGATAACCAAACAGGATTGTATTTATCATAACTCAATTGAGCGACGTATGAGCTGGTGATTCTATATTTTAAAGTAAGATACAAATTTTTAAAAGTTGGTGGACTGTAAACGTACTTTCAGTTCGGTCCTTCCACAATTTTTCAAAAATTTAATGGAGAATATTTCTAAATACTCTGAAATTTTCCTCAGTCCTTAATTTTACGCAAAACAGCCATTTATTCATTACAAACCACATTGCGAACAATAGCACGTGCTCTCCAAGTCTACCACTTTCTTTTCGTCTCTCAGGGGTGGGACGAATTTCAGATGATTTAATAATCACTTATGATTTCTGAAAGCTGCATTCTTTGTTGTTCACCATCTAGTAATCTTTGAATATTATTCGTTTCAAACTCACCGAGATTTGTTTGACTGATTTATCAATTGCTTTAAACTTCTCTCCGTCAAACGCGGGCCATCTCGTTGTTCCCCTCCGAGTGTTAGTCGTTTTAAAATATCAAACTGAGCCGCTTAGATGTCACTCATAACTGCAGAATGTAGGGCAACTCTAAGATCAGTAAGACTCCTCGGTTTGAAACTGTCATACTAACAAAATGACATTTGTCTTTCATTCTTCCCATTTATTTTAATGACAACATCGCAGATACTTGCTTTTCGTTCTTTTGCGTTGAAACTTTTGTAGTATTGTAAATAAGTGTGGAAGAAGGATTGGTTAATGAAACGAGCTTTGTCTCATTACTATAGGACTGACACACAATATTTATATACAGCTTAAAGATGTTTTTACGTCAAAAAGTATTCGGATAAGGTACAGAAAATAGCAGAAAAACAACTGTAGACAATTTAGATGCGTGCCAATAAATAAAGATGATTGAATCAATGTTATAGTTCTCCACAAAAATTAATCGAGACACGGAAAAATGTATTTGAAGCTGGTTTTTAAATTTAAGCGTATTTGAATACAATTTATTTTCTTATGATTGGAAAATTCTTGATGAGAGCTCTACATTTCTTGTGAAATATTGTACTAAACAATGTGATGGAAAAAAACCATCTAGCTACAACTTTTGGTGGCAGCATGGTTCATGTTTTTATTGAAACCCTCATCTCTATGTATTTTTTGAATGTTTGTATACATGGTGGCACATGGTTTTGCAATCAATATTGGTGTCATCTATGAATAGCCAAAAGTCATGTATTTTCGTGGCTTGTTGCTTCAATGTTCACATGGAATGAATTTACTCACTTTGTAGACTTCCCAAATTTTAACGGCATCGTCAAGAAATCGGTTCCATTCAAGGACTTCTTTCGATTTATAGCTCTGGGATTCATTAATCTCGGCGGCATACAAAACTTTCCTACATACAAGACTCCAAGTGCTGGGTGAAACGACTTGGCAAACAAATGACTACCTCCCGATTTTACAGGCAAACTTCATCGGAAAAGTTCAAGCGTGGGCTTTACAATTACATTCAAGAAATAATTGCATTTGCCTTCTTGAACGTTTAAGAGTTGGAGACAATTTGAACAGTAGAAGAAAAAATAACGTCTGAAAAAATGGAAGCCTCTTCCCTTTTAGAACCAACAATAAGTTGCCATGTATGTTGTTGCGTTATGTGACGAGGAGGACATTTTAAAATGCATTGAATGCATTTCAGCACAAATGAACAGAAATCACTGCAATACATTTCAACAATGCAATATGCATTCATAAATAACGAAATTGTTTTTTGTTGTTGTTTGCACACAAATGTGAGTGGAACAGATTGGAAATATGCAAATTTCATGGTCCAGAGAAGGACACGAATTTGGATTGTTCAGCAGTCGTCGTCATTTCAATGAAAATTAAATGTCTCGAATGATGTTTATTAAGTTATTATTTGCAAGATATTCAAGTGCATAAGGAACGCGTGGGTCGATTTCAAATAAAAGATGCATGGCTTCATACACAAATTCAGACCAAATAAGTTGGTGCTATCAGCGATCCATTCTATAAATTTTTTAGATGTTTTTTGTAGGTTTAATTCATGAAATTCATTTGTACTTTTATTTGCAATTTGAAAAGCATGCCTAGAAAAATTTGATCCATAAAGAAATTCATTCATGAAAATATGTTATTTCAAGTGTTAGCTCCTACTAGAAAATTGGAATCTATCTATACAAAATTCCTCGTTATGCTTGTTATCGGAAAAATTGTGCTGAATGTGTTTACGAAATGATTCCTACGCACAATCTACAAAAAGAACCCATGAAAACATAATGTCGAAATGATTGATGAAAAATTCTACCTTAAAAGATAGTATCAAATAAATTGGAGTAGATATTTTTTCCGGAAATTGCTAACGAAACAATTATTCTTGGAAAAAATATTACAAAAATGTAAATAGCAAAAGTGAAATGAAATATATGAAATTATCATTCATATCATACGAAAGATTCAACAATATCAAATAAGCTAAATATATTGTTAGTAATGCCAAAAACTAACAAAGTAGCACCTATGAAATTTAAATGTAAAACTTTGATGATAGTTTTTATAATTTTTTTCATCAATTTTTTTGAATTAAACGATCAAAAACATAAAAAAAGTAGAAAAAAATGTTTGGCCAGAAGTCGGAACTACTTACATGCGATGTTCGATACCATAGGGATTTTTTTCACTCAAAGATAATTAAGGAAGGAGTATGGTTAATTTGACATATTTTAAGCCTACTTTTAAATTTTTTTTGAAAATATTATAAATATAAATTTATTTCTGAACAAAGTACATAATAATACAATTATTCAAAAGCATTCTCTACAATTTTGGTCCAAAAATATTGATTATTGAGCCACAGACAGCAAATTTTGGTAGACACCTCAAAAAAAGTAGAGTTGCGGTGCACAGCATAACTCATCACTCGATCATCTGATGACAAAACACCAAAAATATTTCGTTGGTTTATGAGTTTTCCGAGGTAACCGCGTCGAAAAACATTTTTATTTTTTAAACGATTTTTCAATTTTTAGTATCAATTCTAAAAAACGATTTTGTAAATTATTTTATTAAAAAATCGATAAATTTGTTATTATAAAACAAAATATAATCATCAAAAATATCTCGGAGTGGTTACCTCTTGTTTCATGTACAGAGTAAATGTGCATAATTTGAAAAGGATCGGATAAATAGATTTTGAGTTCGAGCGTTCACCGACTTTGAAAAAGTTGTGTTGGAAAAACGCGTTAAAAAAAAAGAGAAACAGCCAATTTACAGTTTATTGCGCGTCGAAGAGCAGAGTTTTAAAAAAAAACAAGTCTTCAATGCCATCTGCGATGGCTGTGCCATACATTTTCCCTTCCTTACGCTCAAATTCCTCCGCTCCTCGGGATTTCTGCTCCCTACTAGCAGTTTTGGCTTCTTTAGACGCCTCAGTGCTGTGTTTATCCGCTTGCTTGATTCGTTTCGCTCCATGTTCCATCGCACTTTAACTTACAGTTATTCCCGTAGCTTGCATCATTTCCAGTAAAGTTATGAATCCTTCATTGCATGCACATGCAAAAGTATTGGCAACAATTCTGATAATTGCCAACAAACGTATGCTTAGGCGCCATATGCCAAACGCAAGAATTGAAGCTTTAATTTTTGTTTTAAGTGAAATTGCCTAAGCAGCGTTTCATTAAATCTTCCGAAGTTAAGTCTTCACAGATTGGTTTTAAAATTTGTTGTACTTCATCATCCAAAGGTGGATGATGCTTGAAATTTTTCAAAGCTGCCTCAGCCTTACGTCAGTAAGTCTTATCTCCAATTGGACATTTAGAGTGTTGAAGATTCTCATCTGTAGACAGTTTGTGGTAATATCCTGCCCAAATTTCCTTGTGGATGTTTTCAACCGAATCACGATTTTGTTGCATTGCTAAGCCATAGTAAGTTGACAAGGTTTTCACTAGTTTAATAGCTAGCTGAACTATTTTCGAATTTTTTTGGGAGATGATGCACTTTTTTATCAGCATTTTTTCCGACATTTTTTATGGTCACCTGTTTTTTTTGTTCTTTGTCTTTCCTAAATTTTCGCGCTAAATATGGCACTGAAAAACTCTCAGGGTTGTCGATACCTCAGTGTATATAATTGACAGTGGGCAAAACAGGTATGCAAATGTCATATTTCGTTCCAAGAAGCGAATCCATGTGCTCGAAAAAACGGATGTGAGCTGCGCATTGCCAGTAGTACAGAAAATAAAGCAACGCAATTTTTTTTTTGAAAATTGTTCAATTAAATTAAATTAGAGAAAGATATGAATGTGACATAGTCAATTCCTAAAATAAAATAAAATAAGACGAATTCACATCAAAAATGAACGAAGTAAATATTATAGAAAGACGTCAATTGTAAAAAAACTCTAGCAATATACATCCGAGAAAATGCTAAATCAATGGCCGCATTAGCATTTCTTTAAATTAATGAAAATAGACATTTTCACTCAATTTATATTCTGAGTACTGATTACTGATTCAACACAAAAATTATAATTTGAATTGCATGAAAATTTATGCGAATTTAATCGTTTATAAAACCATTTTATTTTTCAGAAACAAGTTATATAAAAATTTCATTGCTGAATAATTGTTTCGGATTACATTTTCATAAATTTCTTGCTAAATTCAATGAAAAATTTATTTTTTTAAATATGCATGGATTGTTTCTAATAAAATGTGGAGATTAATTCATTTTCCGATGGTGGAAGCTTCTTTGAATTTATTATAATATCAATTTTATGATAATATCAAAATAATTTATGGCTTTAAAGAATCGACTATTGTTAAAAATTTGAATATGAAGTTAATAAAAAAAATTGTGATGGGAAATATTGTGTCTCGATGTACACTTGCCTTAATGAAAGTGTGTGTGTTTTTCCTTTACAAAAAATCAAAAGGAAATTTCTGCGCTCGTCCCCTCTTTTCGCATGAAAGTTAATAAAAAGCCAAGTAAAAGTAATTAAATACCTAAGGATAATTGACACACTTTGATGCCGTACATTTTACATCAATAAATTCGTATCAAAGATATGCTGAAAATCAAAGAACATTTGCAGACTTTCGTATTGAGAAGCTTTAGTCAATTCCACGAAGATCGAAAATAGTTTTTTAATTTTATTTTTCTTCATAAAACTGAACTTTGTTTATTTTCAACTAGACAACGCAAAATAGTTCACTATTTTTCTAAGATACTTTAAGCACAAATATCAACAT
This sequence comes from Oxycera nigricornis, assembly GCA_963942545.1. Classification (NCBI taxonomy): domain Eukaryota; kingdom Metazoa; phylum Arthropoda; class Insecta; order Diptera; family Stratiomyidae; genus Oxycera; species Oxycera nigricornis. The sequence continues at coordinate 111,768,046 of OZ012660.1, read as the reverse complement.
CTTACCGAAACCATTATTTAATTTACAACAAAATCTTGTTTTTTATTTCATCGGAGTCATGCCAATATGAGTCAAAAAACATTTTTTTTTGTAAATTAAGTAAAGATTTTAATCAAATGTTAAGTTATTAAAAATGTTCTACAAATTCTGTTCTGCAAATTATTGTGAATGTAAATTTGTATTTATTTCATATTGAGACTCCTTGATTGCATCTTTGAAAAGCATGAATGAAATTTTATATACATATTTGTTATTTTATATTCAATTTTAAAAAAAATGCTTGCATATCATAGCTCTTATCTGAGCTAGAAATAGTTTCATGAACTTCATTTGAATCATTATCATCAATTTTATTGTGTATTGCTTGCGTTTTATGTAATATATGAAGATTGAAAGGAAACTGATATTTTCTTTATAATTTCAATTTAGGGACCGCCAGGATTGGATGGAATGAAGGTAAGTTGGAAATGCTACATCACATTTTATTTTATTTGATAATATTCTTGAAGTTTTAAATTGATTTGCAATTTAATGTTTTATTAGCACTTACTATCATAAAGCGGGCCATCTATTGATTTATTTTTGAAATTGCTATTGAAATATACATTAAAATGACGTACTATTAAAAAGGGTTATAACTATCTTTCGATTGTTTACGGAGGAAAATCAGGTACATTTTTAGCGTGGCTGGCTTGGCAGTAGTTCATCTTTCGAACCCAATTTCTTAGTTTATCTTCGATTTTATGTAGTCTTATTTCATGAAAAATTCAACAAGGCGGAGAGTTGTTATGAGCTCATTTCATAGAAAATACTTCTTGTTTTTTTTGACGATATATAGTGCATAGTTTATTATTTGTAAGTAGAAAAAGGCTTTCTCAGACACATATTTGCTCCATGAATGTACTCACAAGTCTATATGCGCTTTTCGGATGATTTATTGAACTAAAAATCAATTTTCAAACATAATATTTTCTCATGGTTTATATTCAATCAAACAAATTGTCACCAGTTATCCTATAGTACATTTCAACAACTTTTCCTATCAAATAATTCATCCGCCCGTAAAAAAAGGATTCTTGTTCGTTTCGTCAAAAAGTATTTTTTCGTGAGGAATCGATCATTGTTTCATTGAAAGCAACAATTGCAGGCTTATTTCTCTAAACGCTGGATTTATACAAACAAGCATCGTCAGGATATCCATCGAAAACAGTAATTGGATTTTGTCAGAAAGCGTATTTTCCACATAAATTCTTGAATTTAGATTGTGATCCCAAACAGTTTGATGTGAATGCATTAGGTTCTGTACCTGCAGGAAATCTAACGCACTTTAAAGCGTAACATTTTGATCCTACAGTAAAAATCAAGATACGTTTTGAAGAAAATTAGACGATTTATAATATTGCCCATATTTACGTTGTCCATTACAACAACAGTTTGTGATTTATTAGGAAGAAACAATTTAGGATATATTTTAGACCCGTTAATTCAAGAAACATAAATTTTTGTTTGAATTTTCGTACACCAACTGCTGATGGGATTTCATTTCAAAGCAAAAAAAATCTTTACAACTTTCATAGAGTTTCTGTAACCGACATTCACTGCACCAAAAACAACAGCCGTCTTCTTCTACACAAACGACTGCCGGTTTCTGTGACTTTGGTTTGCCGCAAAAGAAGCTTGGTCCGAATCGAGGTCACCTTCTGTGATTCCTTCAACTGTTCTTGACGTACATAAACGCAAATCCTCCATCTGCTGGTGCCTTTCCACCCTTCAATGTCGAAGATGTTTGTTACCATCTCCGCACACCAATGAACAAGAAGATCGAACCAACCATAGATGATTTCGCCGAAATACGTTTCGTTCGGATGAAGAGTTTGGCGACCATTTGACAATGCCATCTGATATTTGACGAATGGTCAGTTTCATGTTTATTGTTTGAAACAGTTGTCTTAGTTTTTCATGGTTATTCGCAGAGCATTTTTCTTAGCCATTTTCATATCTAAGGATGATCTAACCTTTGAAAAAAATGTGTCCTCTTCGAAAAGATCAACGCATTTTATATGATAATCCTTATAACAAATGTATATTTTTTTTCCGAATTAGATGAATTCCAATTTCATTCATTAGCACATTTTTGATAGTGGTTAATCCAAGGTTGACTACGTATGATCACACTTCCGTCTTTCACATGATTCAGGGTAATAGAACGTTACTTAGGTTTGAAGTGTATTTGGATCCCGGTGTTAGTGCAGGCGCTATTTAGCAAATTTGACCTACTCTTATGTCTAATCAATTCACATGTGTAATATTATGCACAAACCCAATAATATCTATGACCTCAATCGTCTTCACTCTACGAGGCTTAATGGTGTACTTAAAAATTTTCAGCTATATTCATTACTGGTTAGCGTCTTGGCCTCTGGGTATATTGCCTTAGCATTGATTAATTTTCACATTGGGTGAAAATTATTCAAGGCTTCCTTTTTTCGGCTGGGAGCAATGAGTGACGAATCTGTTACTATGTTATCTGTCAAAATGTAAAAAACATCACAGTTGTCAATGTTCAAACAACACGCACTTTAAAAAAAATTTAGAAGTGGCCTACTTTACAGATATAAAATATTTCATTTTGAATTAGAAACAGAATTCAACAAGTCCTTTTAACTGACATCCACTCTCCAAATATCTTTTCAATAAATATTTGCTGCTTGAAGTCCATGAATAAAAAAAATTCAAGTTCTCAACTTGAAAAGAAAACCAAAAAAATAGCCTCTTTTAAAGGTAACCAATTATTAAAGGAGAATTCATTTGCGACAAATAGACGGAGTCCTTTATTTCACAAATTACACTTACTTAGTGGCTTACACTTTATTCTCTATTTTTTTCTCAAATAGGGCGCACAAGGTGAATCTGGACAAAAGGGAGAACGAGGCGATCCTGGCTTGCCAGTGAGTACAAAGCAATTTATTATTCTTATTAAATATTCCATCATTTCGCGAGCTACTAACTCACCCCCTCCAGATCTGACTTTTGCTTGTATTCTAACTTTAGTCGCAGTTACACTTGCAACTTATTATTTCGGTATTTAGTATTCGGGATCGCTTGCCAAAAAAAACATATAAATTTCATAGAATTTTAATTTGTACATCTAACCCAAAGGGAACGGATGGTATACCGGGTCAAGAAGGACCGCGCGGCGAGAAAGGCTCAAAAGGTGATCCAGGCCCGACGGGCAAACGCGGACGAAAGGGTGATAGAGGTGATAAAGGGGAGCAAGGTGTCCCGGGACTTGATGCTCCTTGTCCTTTAGGTTCGGATGGACTACCTTTGCCCGGTTGCGGATGGCGACCTCCAAAGGTAAGTTAAATGGAATCCAACGAATTGAATAGATTGCAAAAGGAAAACGTTTTCCGTTTACTTACTTTAATTGGTGTACTGACTACGGGAAGTTAGATTTAATAGTCAGGATAATTTGATTGGTAGCAGAAGAGTAAATGGAAATTGAAATGTAGTAGCTGTAGCGTTGTACTACGTAAACAAGAACATGTTGCTTTGAAGTATTCTGGAATATCTTGGAACCTTTCAACATATCTACTTTGAAATTATATTCAATTTATTGAATTCCTTTATTTTGTTTTATCTTAAAAATTAATGCTTTCTTGCACAATGCACATAAATGCTTATAAATGTATGCTAATTGCTAAAATGTTTGTTTAAACACTCATCGTGCAAATAAACACCTCACCACGAACACAACTAACACATTTTTGGTAATGCTTGTGTATGTCTTATGTTTATTAGGAACCTGTGATATCAGCTCCCGTTCATAAAGATTATTTGCCTGATGTAACGGGTCCGGATAGTGAAAGTGAATACGAACATGAAGACGAGGAAGAGGATCCTGGCGAAGCCGACGAAGAGTATGATGAGATCTATCAGGATAACATACATACCTCCGACTAGAAACCGTCGTCTAACCGATACAGTGCAGACATCTTCAGTTGACACGAAACACGAATAAGCATAAGATGCAATCGAAAAAGGACTAAATAAGAATCGTCACAAACAAATGTTTGAAATCATGCCAAAATTTTATAGGTTACAACATATCCTCGTCTTAACTACCTCCTAATTAACAGCACAATATCAGCACCTTACTGCTTACTGATCCGTAAATTGCGCAAAAACTACTAATCAACGCTGCAGGACGTAAGAATTACTAATTAGCAATGCATGTTAGATGTTTTACTGTTTCAATGGTGTTTGTTTTAGAAGATCTGGGGATTGCTTATATTTCCCTTCTTTTCCACCGAAAGGTGTCGATGAGCCTTTAGCCTGTTTCTTGTAGATCTTGGCCCAGTCAGAGATACATATTTTTAACCACGGCTTCAAATGGTTCATTGACGCCTTCTGTCGTTCAAAGACAATCAATTTTCAAATTAATTCAAACGAATGCTAAACGAATTGTTTTTTACAGGAAAAAATAATGGACTGGCTTCAGGAGCTGCAAAATCTTCATCCTTAGCGCACTAGCAAATTATCCTAAATTATTTTTCTGATCGCAACGCTATGTTTTCTTTAATTGTTTCAAATCAATTGTTAAGCAAGCAATATTTGTATGGTTGTAAGGGCACGAAGAAGAGAAACATAACCATGGACACCAGTCGAAATCTATAATTGAAGATACTAATTTTCTCTAGGAACAATTTTCGATTAATTTAAGCAAAATGTTAATAGACAATCTTTAGTGTATCATGATTTCATAAAGCAGCAATTCTCTGTCAGGTAGTCAGATGTGAAACCAAAATATATATTTACATTTAATTTATATTTAAATAAATTTATCATTTTACATCATAGATTCTTCTGTAATTGTAATAAATCAGATTGAATGCGAACAAGATTTAAGTGTATAAAATGTTTTGCTATTAATTAGAATTAAATGGCCTTGAAATACATTTTATTATTCATCACGACTGTTTCAGTTATTGATTGTTTATTGTTTCATCTACTCAAAATTAAATCCTTTTCTGCAATTCATTCGTGAGCATCCCTGGAACCATTTTCTTATCGAAGATAGTGCGATTGCATCGTCAGCAAATGACATGCAGATCCCTGTTCAAGTTAAAAACCATCAAGACTTTTCGTCAGGCTGAAATCCGATTGTCCTTGGAAAAATCTCGGAAGCTACCAAAGCAATCGTCCTTCCAAGTCACGACCACAACTCAGCAGATCAACGACGGATTCCCTGTGCATAAAAAATGACTTGCATCGAAATATTCCAGATTGCTCGTCCTCGACAAGGACCTGGCCCGTGATATGGCAAAGAAAATGTGCTAAGCTCACATTTTTACCATCGAGTCCTTTGCAACTTTTTGTTACCACTTCTTAGTGGCGTCCTGCATTCAATCTTTTTGTGTCGACATTAAAATTCAATTTCACAAATCGTCCGAAGGATTTCCATTTCAATGTCATTATTTTCGACAAAAATGTAATTACAAGTTTCAAAATATATTCGGCAAGCGGAAAACCCATTTAAGCCAATACTTTTTATGGCGCACTTTTTCATTATTATCATCGACTCGTGTGCTCCCGTTTTTTGTTGGACTTTTGGCCTCGATTCTCGTGGAGTTCCAACCAGAAATCCATTCAGCATTTGCTTGATGTGAATGTGTGTGTGTGGAAGTGAACGCGCCCCCAATTCAAAGGATGAATGACGGAAAACGATAACGCTAAATTGATTTCCTGATACTCTCAAAGTATCGAACAACGGAATTCCATGTAGGAAAATGGTTACCCCATCAATCTTGCTTGAAAGGAAGAATACAACGTTCACGTATGCTGTAATGGGTGTTTCCTTGGCGTTGTTTCTTTTTATCGCTTTTTGAATTGTATTGTCGGAGACACTTAATCAGTGCCATTAGATGCTGTTCTTATTAAGGACATTTTGATACAAAGCTGTTGATATTCGATAACCTTCAAGAGAGATTTTGAAAATGGACACTGTAAGCAGTTTGGTTTATATTTTAAGTCTAGAATGTTCTCTTTCCTCGACAATAAACAAAGAAAATCCAATAAACGTGAAGCAAAATTAATTTTGCTCGCATAAACACTGTCGACTGGATCTGCTACAAAATATCGTCAATAAAATTGTTTATTGCTCGAAGGACCGTATATTTACTTGTTTTTTATTTGATTTATTGCAATTTCTCGGGGACTTAAAACTAACCTGACCGATTGACTCAATACATTGCTTCAATTATTTATTGGACAAAGAAAATTAAATACGAGCGGCATTCAAATATAAACGGGCCTGTAACTGTGGAAAACCATTTCACATTTAAAAATCAAAAATCTGTTTTGTCTCGTTTGTAAGTTCTTCTTCTTCTTCAATATGCATTTTTCACATTTTCCGTTTAGTTTTTCAATGCCATTTTCGAAAAGACTTATAATCTATTTTCAGTGCCACGAAATTACAAAGTTTTGGCACCATTCGAGATTTTGCCCGTTCGGGCTCATAAACACGCATTTTTCCATATATGTACTTCCAAAATACCTCCTAAATCATAGATCAAAGCAAGCTTGTAATCGATGTTGACATATGCAATAGATGTCGCTAGTTGATATTTTCAAATTCACCACTCTGTTTGACACAATATGTCAAGGGAACACAGTACTCCTAACTGGAGTTTATCGATTACAAGAAAAATAAATCGGATTCAAACAAATGTGAATGCAAAGAACCTCTTTCAAAAGAATTTTCACCGACTTTTCCTTTGGTTTTCAAAGAGTGTAATGACATTGCTGAGTATATTTTTATTCATAAGAGCTTGTTTTTGAAATAACTAGACATCCATATTTTCCGACTGTATCTGTTGAACATGTGTATTTGACAAACAAAACCATCTCAAGGTAATGTAAACGTTAACTTTAAATACGTATTTTCGGGGCAATCTAAACATGAATGTATTTATAAAATGTTGCCTTAAAAATGTTGTTCATTCGTGAGAAAAATCTTTCTTACATTTATTAATTATTTTTTATGATTATTATTTTTAAAAAATCGATTTTCCAACAACGTCAATTTTAGGTACTATATATGTATATGTAGAACTAGCATACAATCTCTCATTTTGGTCGGCGAAGCCAAGATATGTATATATATTAACCGATACAAAAAAAACTTGTGTGAGTGCGTTCTGCAGGTGTTTTAGCTTTAAACGCGTTTTTCCCAAAACAACTTTTTTAAGCCTGGTTGACACGATTATAAAAAATCTATTTTGACCAATTGAGCTAAAATCTTGAGGATTTATAAAATACATAAACAGTTTTAATTTAAACTAAAATTTGATTTTTTTATAATTTTCAACACTTTTTTAAAAATAATTTTAGGTGCAAAATTAGGATCAAACAATTGAAAAGTCCACCATGACGGTGGTTCTCTTTTAACTCAAAATGTTTAATTCGAGATCCAACTCTAGCCACTCACTTATGTTTCAAAATGCCGTGAGAATTTTTTTCAGACATACCTGCGTTGAGATATCATGTCTACCAGTTTTTAATAGGGCTCCATTATGGCTGCCATAGTTAGAAAAAAATTAGTGTTTGTTTTGGAAAGTTCAAAATTCACATTTTATTCCATAAAAGTTCCAAAACATTCTGATAAATATTTCTATTAATTTTTTTTTGAAATTGCATGCAATAAACCCAGACTGCCACCTTAGGTTACAATTTTCGAAAAAAAATTAACCATTTTTTTCCAATAGAAAGAAAAGAGATATCATTTTGAAATTTTGTGCATATATTAATTGGTACTTTTCGTGTACAAAAATATATATTTTTTAGATTTTTTATTGTTTTTTGCCCGTAATAATTTTTTTACAAAAACATCAAAAAATAACGTGATTTAAGGTGACTGGATCATCACAAAACAAAAAAACAGCGCCTATTTTTGAGGGTGGAAAATTGAGTGAAAATCGGATAATTTGATACCAATCATAATGATTCCGCTACCGGCTATAGCCATATATGAGTGCAATAACATATTAAAAAATCAGAATGATCGGTTGAGTAGTTTTTCTAAAATCTTAAAAGACATGAATTCGAGAAAATCTCAAAAAAAACATGAATTTTCTACGAATTACGAAGCGCGAGGAGAGTCGAGAATACCGAAACACAGCGGAGCATCAAAAATGTTGTCTCACGGCATCTCGCTATACACGCTTGAAACTTTATCTTAAAAATTAAAATATAGTTATAAATCCTTTTAAATCGTGTTCTTGATGAAATTTACTAACGAACTCTGTAGGAATTTTTTTAAATTTTTTTTAAAAAATTGCAACCTAAGTAGCAATGGTGAAAATTAAGTTTAAATTTGCTGTTCCGCAAAAATTTTAAATTCGGACATAGAATAGTCTTGAACTAAGGTAGCGAATTTTCAACAAGAGTTTCACTTTTAAAAAAATACTTAAATGCGGGCAAGAACGTGAACTATGCAATGAGGACTTAGTCTAGATAATTCATGATTGAAAACTGCTTCCAAGACTATTGAACATTTTTCCATCTCGTCGAAAAAAAATAAAATTTGCTTTCTATTTTCTTAATTCAAACTTTATACCAAAACTATTGCAATGGTCTATATGTTTATAGTTTCACTTGAAAAATAAGAAAGATAGTAAGAAAGTATCGGGAATGTTGACCCAGGATATAAGCTATAATTTGGTAAAGCAGACAAACAAAAATTTTAGAAATTTCAATTTCAATTTTTTCAGCCAAACATTGTAGGATTGAACAGAAACCATCGAATCACATTTGTCGTCAGCTTACTAAATTAACCAAGAATAGACAAAACTCTGTTTTTGCTGGCTATATTGAAATGCTCTATTACACACTTGATAGTCCTTTATGGCTTACTTACTGCATTACTGCTGGAGGCTAAGCGAATTTCCCTTATAAATATTTGTGATACTTGAACGTGCCATCTATGGTAAGTCGAAATAGATGGGAAGTAGCTTCTATTCCTCTGACCTATTTTCCATTGAACAAACCACTTTCTTTTACTTTGCATAACTTAAAATCCCCTTAAAGTCTTCCGTCGTTCTTCCACTTATCAACTTTCTGCTGGCTCACCTCGATTTAATTCAGTTCGGGCAGGAATAGGCGTTTGAACATCCGTTTTCAATCTTCACTCGCTAAACATGAAACCCTTGAATTTGCTAAAATTTAGAACAGCTCCGAACTAATTTGTTTTTCTTGTTTGCTAACTCGTTAAGTGAACTTTTTCGACTTCTTATATTTTCAAGTCTCGACAACTTTTCCCACCAAAATCATTCCTGTTTTGAGTGACTGGCGAGTCTGTTCCCATCTTCGGTGAGTTCTTGTACAGGCACGGTGGTCGTACGGATGCTGCCTCCCCAATTATTAAGCTCAATGCAGACAAACTCAAGCTGAATGATTGATTATGTTGAACTCACATCTCGTTTGAGGAAACTGCTTCAGTTCGGTACCTGGATCCTTGGCAGAATCCATTATCCAGCCGGATTATTCTGGATGCTGGGTGGAAGGCAAGCTTCAGCAGAATTTCCTTCTCGGCTCTGCAACCAATGAAAGCAATAGCTAAGTGAAAGTAGTGGCAGAGTGCAATGGCTGATGGAACAATTAAGTCTGTGGACTACTTGGATGAACAGTGTTTGATGGGCGAAAGTCCAAGTGATCACTCCTGAGCCGGTGAGTCTTTTAAGCTGGATGCAGGCACACGGAACTATTGAAACTTTGAGGATTTCCTGCTTTTCACTCAGGACGCTTACTATCAACCTAAAGAACCTAAAGTTCCGTTCACTCAACTTACCCTACGGAGTATAGAATCTTCGAGCTTCAATTCTGCCCCACATATTTCAGCCTTAAAAGATTTGCTTCCAGTTAAAATTAGGTTAGAGTGGCTGCCCGTCTACATCCTGCCGAAATTTCAGCAATTTGCATCTGCAATATGCTCCCATTGTTTGCTATTTGCAACAGATTAAATTCTCCACATGAGCATGCATGCAAGGATGAGCTCTTGGCCCCGGCTATGCATTGTACGAGTATAGACAAGTTCATAAATACACTGGAGTTGTGCAACACACGAGTTTCCACGCTTCTTTTTGCAATTGCATTCAAACTCCCCGAGGACTACCTACATATTGTGTTCCTCCATTCACACACAATTTACTTAGTAAGCATTCGTACTACCGCAAAGGGTACATCTGCATTGCATGACTTTGAGAGGATACTTTATAAGGATAAGAGGAAGTACTTCACTAGATGTAGCCTGTTTTTTATTTTGCCTGACGTGCCCGTGAGGCGACAGAGGCAAACACCAGCAGCAGCAGCAACATGCAACATTCGAGTCGAGAGGATTCTCCTATTTATTTCGCGCTGCCACTCCGCGCCATGTCGTCTTTGAAACTACTCGATTCAGGAGGAATTTTTATTAAGTTCCATGCTGCGTCTTCCATCCGACCGAAGGGCATAAGGGTGTACACAACAAGGTGTAGGAAGCATCACCACCATCACCACAATGGTGGCTCCAACAGTGGCAACATGAGATCAGGATTTCGAGGATATGGAAGAATCGGATGTGAGGCTATGCGAATGCGAGCGGGAAACGTATCCCATCGCAAACAGTATGCACAACAGGAATTCTAAGTGGCACTTGGGACGCAATTTATAATTCCCATATCCTTCACACGGTCGCATTTTACGTTCTGAGTGAACTTCGATGTTAAAAGTTGTTATTTCATATTACGTGCAAAAGTAACCTGGCGTTGCATTCGAGCTTTGTCGGGGGGAAAGAGGTGGCTGTGTGAATTGCAAATTAGGTCGACTATCTTGAAACAATTGTTACGTTGAAAACAGTACGTTTTGAGGGTTAATCGATTGGAGTGTAGGTAAAGGAGCCATTGTCACTTAGATGTAACGAATGAGATCACCGTGCAGAGATTATGCTAGGAACGTTGCGATAGGATGCGCCAAATATGCGCAAGCAATGTTACCAGTCAAATAAAACATTTTTTCCGGTAATATTTACGACACTACTATAGTTTTAATGAATCCAAGTAAAACTGTTACACGTGAAATAGTTTTACCTTGCGACGATTCTTCCACTTGGATGTGGAACACGCCACGGAAACTGGTCCAACCTAATCACGAAAACGTAATCATAAGTCGAAGGCAGCAGTTTGCTTTTTTTTAACTACTTACATAAAGATTTTAAGTCGCTGAGAGTTAATTTAAAGACTCAAAAGACTCTAAAAATGAATTTAAGCTCAACTTTTTGAAAAATAAAATGAAGACGAAAAAATGGCAGATGGTCTATAAAAATTGATAAAAATTTCCAGAACGATAAAACTTTACAGGACAACGAAAACGGTTAATCAAAGAGCGGCTTGAAAATTTCTTATTGTCTAGAAGCATCTTCATCGCTACTTACGGTTTTTAGTAGAGCAGTTATTTATTAATTTTTTCACAAAAGAGTGCTCGATGTAGATTTAAAAAAAATTGAAATATTTATCATGATTTCCTACTAGCACTAAAATAGCGCAGTAATCGCATTTTCTAATATTTAATAAAACGTAGAACCATTTCAGACTCACAACGATGCAGAGTGCTCTTCGTTGGTCTAGCACATATGTAAATTTGCTCTGGATTGTTTTTTTAACAAGTATTTTTTTAGAAGTTTATTTATTAATTAATTAATTATTCTATGAAAAGCAACAATAATTAAACTGAATTAAATTTATAAATTGCAAGAGTTCTTTTACAGGCTTTCCCTTCATACTTACAATATCTTGAGAACATCTCGGCTGAGAAACAGCTTACCTACCCTAACCGCACACGAAATGCGAATCCGCACGTGGTTTGTCGAGAAAGTGCGAGCACAGGCAGTAACATCCATACCTGGCGAGCCCAACTAGAGTTGGGCTGATTTTCAAGTTTCTTTGGTTATAAAATTGAATCCATCTACATTTCAGTAGTCGTTAAACCGGATTTTTTGCACGTATTTTGTTCTAAGCATTACACACGAAAACGTTTTCCATCAGTCATGGTAAGCAAAAACATTGTTGATATCAACAAAAATTTGGATGTTTTTGTGTAGTATATATAGTAAAGCTTACGCAGGAGACCCGAATTGACGTCTACAAAATTATTTTTGGAATGAATGAATCCAATCAAAGTAAACTGAATAAAAAACCAAAGGGAAAAGGAAACAGTGAAATTGATAATCGAATGTTCCGATGAAAAACTACTTGGATATTGGTACACATGAAAAGTATGTTGACATGAATTGAACTTGTAACATTTGCTTACCGAGAAAAATAGACGAGAAGCCCTGATTCCTGTGACTGAAAAGAAGGCGAAAGATGAAAACGGGTCGGAGGAAGAAATCAGACGAGATAGACGATGTTCCTTGATAATCAAACAGAAGTCTTGTGTTTCGATGCTGAATGAAAATGGGTAGCGGATCCTCTAGTCCCAATTTTCAATGCAATGAGAAACGTCTGGAAATGCAAAGTCAGAGCGTACTTTAAGAAAGTTTTGTAACGTCTCGTTTGGAATATATTTCGTTGTAACGCATAACTAATGACAAGAGTGATCGCATCCTAAAGACAAACAGAACCTACACTCGCGAAGCTGGGTCATCTTCATTATTTCATGTCGTCAGTTCGATCTCATCCTAAAAGGAATCAATATTGGTACCAAAACTATCAAATCAACAGCCTTGAACCCTGAGACGTTGTGGTATTAATTCACTGTACTGATTGAAATAAAGATTACTCACTCATTCATCCACTTTTTTTCGTTAAGAGGACTTTTTTGCTTTCAAAAATACACTGAACTTTTACCATTTTCCGTCCGCTAACATATCCTCTGTCCAAGTCTTAAAAATTCCATTACATGCAACTCAACGATAGATGTCATCATTGGTGCTTTTTTCATACTGTGCTTAGTTTTGCGCGCGAAATTCAATTCTGAACATCTCACATTTTGTTACACACTCCATACTACACATACTTATGGTGGGTGGTTAGTGCTCTTCGGGGTAGTTTGTTTAAATCTTGAGTAATTTTCGTCTTGCGTGAAAATTATTCAATGCTTACTTCTTCATTTTTTAACTCAACCGGCTGCAATCAGTGGGTAGTGTAACAACTTTTTTTGACTCTAGTAGGAACCGTTTCATGAATAGTATCTTTTACCCAGGATGTAAACTATTAATTTGTAAGTTTTCATCGACATTCATTTTGGAGTTTCTGTGTGAAGTAAGCGAAGAAAGCAGACAGACAAGATTTCAAGAAATTGTTTTATCGTACTCCAAAAAGTCTTTCAAATATATTTCTTCTCAATTCAATTTAATGTACAGCCTTGAACAATTCTCCTGTTTTATTAGAAAAGGACGCAGTATTTTATTCTTCATATTTCATTAATTTCAGAGGTCTCAAAAAGATTTAAGCTGCAGAGCTAACACGAAAGTATCTACGCTATTTTTTTAAGTATTATGCAGAAAAAAGTTGAACAAGCTCATTTATTATAATGAGTATATTGGCAGATACATAAGAGATGGAGCACATATGTAAGAGAAAACATTATTTGGTAACAACGATACATAAATCCAAAGCCATTTCGAAGTTTTACGCGATCAAACTTTACTCCTGTCTGTCTCATTGCTTGCGAAATCCTCCATCCACAGCCTACAAGAGCATTTTATTGGCGAATCAATACCAACGTCAAGGCAAAAAAAGGACATTGCTCTCATTTTACAGCTCAACGAATGTCGTTTGTAACATCTGCCATTGCATCAATCCGAAATCACAACGAGAACCTAGCCTATAGCCAACATTTTCGACAACCCTTCGCTACTGTCGTCTCTTCAAAAGTTTCGTCCTTCCGTGCCAATCGCTTGCCACTTCTTTTGCCGCTCCATCCGGCTAAACTTGTTGCAAATTAAACGCTTGACACCTTTTCGATATAAATCGAATCTTTCGGAAACTTTTTTTCCGGCATCAGCACCACATAGTGTTTACGGCTCCCCCATTAGATTGGCTGGCTGTCGTTATTATCCTTCGCACGGCCATCGTACAATCATATATCCGAATCGTAAGGATTATAGATATTTTCATCTTCAAGATTCCATCCAAGCTATCGACTTTTAGTTGGGTGAAGCTGACTGGCTGACTTGGTCGCTTCCACTAAAGCTAAGGAATCCTTTTCGAGCGAGACTAAAGACAGGACGAGTGCAGGAACGCGCTGGGAAACTTGTAAAAACTTTTTATGATTTAATCCGTCAGTTGCACGCTTTAGGAATTATTTATCTAGCAAATAAATAACATGTGTGTACGGGAACAAGAAGAACTAGAGACGGATAAGGGTTGATGCATGTATGTATCCGGGAAGGGGTGAAGTGAAATGAAGTGATGGCAAACACGGGATAACTTTCACGTCTTTGCAGACATTTCGACGAGCTGTTACTCCAGAAAACCACACCTTCGTGAAAGTTTCTCAACTTTCCTGCTTGCTTCGCGCCAACTTTCTGTTTTGAATATTGCTTATTAGATGCTCGGCAAATTGATGTTTGACGGTGAAGCGTGGCATAATGAGAAATGATATGATTTGCATATGCATTAATTATAGACTCGTATCAGATGCGCACGATATGAAGATGTGGAAGTCAATCTAATCACCTGCTCCTTGAATTTTGAATTTAATTTTAGATGGAAGTATTCCATCATCATGTACACGATATGAGTTTCACTATCGTAACAGTCCTTAATTTTTGGATGATCATTTATCACTTCTACAATTAATATATAGACTTGCATCTTAATATCGATATCCTGAAAATTAATGAGAAACTTTCAAAAGTCTAGTCCAGATAAGATGTAACATCGATTTCCTGGGCTCCAATGCTTCCGATAATAAACAATTGAGCTCAGCATATTCCTGGAATCAATAATCTCATAAACATTATTCGAATTTTATCCTTAGGACACAGTCAAGTGCAAAGACGTGAACCAAAAGTGATGGCCTCTTGCTGCCTTTTTTGACATAGTCAAGCCTGCATATTCGGCGTCGTAAATAAATTACCGATTGCAAGTGCACTGGTCCTGCCTCGTGTGCGGATTCCGTCAGCCCCAGGCTGTTGTCGAACATGTTTCCGTAATGGGACTCTGAGAACGGCACGTGGAAGCAATAGCATCTAGTCTAGCTGAACCTGTGCCTGTTCTACCAACTAAGACCAATCTCACTTGAACCATGCGAAATTGCGGCATGACTCGATTCGCTTCCATGATAATTGATACCTGCAGGCATTAACCATGGTCTGGCCTTATCATCGCAATTTAGTGTCCTGCATGTATCTGTAACGAACTGCTGATCCCCCTGCAACCATGGAAGCACCTTCGTGTCCCTGTTTTTATAATTGCATAATGCGATGAGTGCACGTGGACGGGGATGGAGCAAACAATGGATTAAATGTAAAAGTGATGTTAATAGTGGATCCCCGAACATGAAGCCAGCCACCGCAGTTGCGGAGAAAGCTGCAATTATTTGTTTGATCTCATGGGGGACTGCAGTGATTAGATTGGAGTCAGTTTAATGCAGCAACACCGCGGGGCATTAAAATCTTGATAGCCGATAAATTATAACAAAAAGCGTTATGTGCGTTCCCCGGAGGGGTAGGAAATACCTGCAATGAAGATATTCATTGACCGCGTTATTGATAGCACTAAGGAAAATTGCGTGCACCGGTTCGAATAGTTCAATTTACAATTTGTCTCGGAATAATTCAAATACAAGCCTGAAGACGTAACAGCTTCACTTTTCAGAGGACTAGTTAAGTTTTGTAACTATCCATTCAATCTCATCCATTTAATAATTCCTTCCTAACTTACGAGAGTCATCAAACACTAAGGGATGGTAAAATACAAGACTCTATTTGTAATTCAAATCTAAATGGTTGATACCTGTTAATATGGTGTTGAATAAAAGGCATTTATTACTTTTGAATGCAAGAAGGAATTTTTTTCAAAGATCGGTTGTAGCCCATTTAATCGCTTTGAAAAATCAATATATCACAAGTGTTTTCGAAATTCGGTAAAACTCGCAAAATCTCAAAAATATTTGACACTAAACTACATCACTTGCACTCACGACATCGTTCCCTGCACCAAGGACCGCGGTCGTCATCCTGCATGCTAAAAATCACTGTCCCCGTCTATCATACACAACAAAGACCTGTAGACCTGTAGGAAAATGTTATTTAATTATGAATTAAAGTATATAGAATTTTGCGTCGAATGAGCGCCACATATTGAAAATAACGTCAACTCGTTTTGAAGAGATCCGAGTGCAAAAAACGACCATGTTATCATTTTTCAAAAAAAAAAACAATTTCCATTTTCAAACCTCATTTTCGCGGAATAAGTGATAATATGAAGGAGTCATGTCTGGCGAATATGGCGGGTGGAATAGCACTTCTCAGTCCTGTCTATCTGAATATGTTTTCACGACTTGTGCGGTATGCGGTTTGGCATTATCATATTGAAAAATTAATTTACTGTGCCTATTCGCCAATTCTGGATGTTTTTCTTCTATGGCTCGCTTCAAATGCATCAGTTATCGTCGGTAAACGTCTCCATTAATAGCTTGAAAGGGTTCGAGCAACTCATAATGTACAGCACCTCTCTGATTCCACCAAATGCATATTGGATAGATATTTCTCTTTGGCTGTGATGGCGCGGGTTCACTCGACATCACTCACTGTTTTTGACGTTTAATATTCTTAAAATATATCCATTTTTCATCTCCTGTGAATATTCAATGCAAAAATCCCTTTCTTTGCAGTAGCGTTTCGCAAATTGTTTCTCGACGTTCGATGTCTCCTTCTTTCAATTCATGTGACTCAGTTACTAACTTTTTGAACCATTCCCATTGCTTTTAAACGCTTTGCAACCGTTGATCGTTCAACATTAAATTTTGTAGCCAATTCGGATTGAGTTTGGCAAAAATCCTCTGCCAATACTGCTTCTAATACGGCATCTTCATTTTTTTGGGGTAGTTTCCCACGTTCTTTGTGCTCAGTGCCAAAATCATTATTTCCAAATCGTCGAAACCATTCCTTACACGTTGTATTAGAAGGAGCATGCTCACCGTAAATTTCCACAAGCAAACGATGAGTTCCGCTGCACTTTTGTTTGCAATAAAATAGTGTAATAACACTTTCCGCAAATGGTGTTTACTTGGAACGAAAACTGACATTTTCAAGAAGATAAAAACACTTGTCGCTTACACTTCAACCAAATGTCACGTAGTGCGTTTGACAGCTGACATAAAGCCCTATCGAATACAAATGTTTTAATTTATTAGAACACGCAAGCGATACTAAAAACGACATCTGTTGGGGAAGGGCGGAGTCATATTCACACACCCAAATCAGATATTATAATGTACCGAACTTTGTATTAGATAAAGCCGACATAAAGAGAGAGGAGATTTTGAAAAACTAGCAAGGAGTAACATTTTCCTAGATATGCATTTGTTTCGAATTATTAGTAAAAAACTGATATAAGTCCGAAAATTTCGAGGTGTTTCAGACACACCGCATGCAGCACAAGCAGAAAATTAGGACAAACTTTAATAAGTTTTTTCTTATATGCAAATGTAGAGATTAAAACAGCTTCCAACTCTCTGGAAACTAATTAGCCAACACTCTCTTTTTGGCATATATTTCCTGACCTACCATTATCAACTCCTTAATTATGTGCTTATGAGCGGTTTTTTAAAAAGTGTAATAAGTATGTTTTGTTCATATAGAACTTCCTTCAGCCCATTGCACAATGGTGATTCAGTACAAGTGAATTCTAAGTACGAAAAATTCGTAAACCCATCAAATTAAACTTGAAAGTATCTTCAGTTCAACATCTTACAAGGGTTCTTTCAAAGTCATATTACACAATGAAATCAAAATCTAAATTATTAACGTTGAAAAAATGAAGGAGATGATGACGAGCCGCATCTATTTTTGTCTCCTAAAAGTTCCTTCAAGGATGCAAACATCATGTAAAAAGTTCGATAAGTTTAAATCGCTGACAAAAGTGTTCGATGCTTCATGTTTTCCAAATAGGAAACGGGAAAAGTTCAATATTATCTCCGGTGTACGAAAAGTTTGCACACTATTAATCTTTCAACATTTTGTCGATAATCTTTTTAAAAGTTGAGTGTAGATATGACTTTCGGCATGAAATTAGTTTTTGCTCTGCTAGTTTTTGAATGTATATACAAGGAAAGTAAAATTTGAAAGTCCTTTCCAGCTGTAAATATACTCTTAAGTGAGTGGAGATCAGTTGATCTAGGGAACATTTGGCAAACTTTATTTTTTTCCGATAGTGTCTTATCGAGAAAGTACCATCGCAATAAACCTGGTGGCTTATGGGGTTAGGCTAGGTTGATTCAACTTTTTTAATTAAAGGTCCTCTCACTGAAGAGGTGTACACATATTTACATGAGCTAGAAAACAACCCTTCAATTAGATACCTACGTTATAAGTACGTACTTTCTTTAGTCGTCGGGTACTTATTATCAAACTTTATTATTCGCATTTGCGGTCAAAGTCTGTTGTAAAAGTCAAACTATAAACTTTTCTAATCCTCGGGTACATCCACACATTCCGCAGTTTATTACTTCTACTTCCAAACCATACGTTCTCCCGTAATCAGGTCGCTTACACGTACACATTATTGCAACCCTTCCAGCAAATCTCGCAGCATCAAGCCAAAGCTCACGAAAAGTCAAAAAATCACTGGAAAATTTGATTCCCTGCACAGCAAGGACGAGGGAGTCGGCTAACAGCCACCACTGTGTCAGATCGTTAGCATGACCAGCAGAAATATTTGAATTGGGGAAAGTGGCTGAGGTGATTTATTGCACGACACGATTTCCAGGACATTTATTATCTGCCATGCCTGCGAAGATTTTATCAAGGCAGACGGATTAAGTTGTTGTTTGTAGGAACTCTTCAGATAAGGCATTTTGTCCTCAGACAAAGGATACAATTTTTCTTTCAGTCATCTGTTTTTTTACTTTCCGTTGTCAGTCACTTCGTCATCCTCTGCTCCTTTGAGGCACTCGCCACAAGATATGAGAGCGTTGTTGATGGATTGGTGGCGGCTAGACGATCCCGACTCCTCAAAAAGTCGGACGGACGGCACAGGCAGTGATCCTGTCTGACGACTAAATAGTGTGTTGAATCCAATCGTGACAAATGATGCGGTCATCGGTTTCGTCATTCATTGTTGAAACAGCCACGAAGGATACATGGGAACATTTAATCCTCATAAACACCAGAAGCACTCACGGGACACTCATGATTATTTTTATTTTCCACTCGAGAGCATTAGGAAGTAGTGGAGTGGCATTTTCGGATTTTATGAAGTCGTTATTCATTGCTCCCAAGCCCAGGGCAGGAAGAATAATGGCAGATATTCAATGTCGGATATAAATGCCATAAATTAGATTCACTTCTGGCGTTTGTTTGTTCACTTACGTGAAGGAGACACTGTAATCCTTCCAATAATTCAAGATTTACTCTGACAGCGATAGTTGTTTAGTCTATAAAACTTGTAGGATTACGACCACCAGAACACAAGCCGAATAGTCAAATGTGTTTTGGGATTTGTTTTTTATTCCACATTCAAGGCAATAATTTTTAGGGAATTTTTTTACATTTTTTACAATCGAATAGATAGCTGGTTAATCCTATTCCTCCATAAAATGCTATCAAGGCAACGAAAAATTTATTGAGATTAACGACATGTGATTGTATTTAATTATTATTTCGCACAGGCTCTTATAGTTCGGTGATAATCTCAAAATTACTGGCAATCAAGTGTTAGTGGTCGGAGGAATTTGACTTTTTTTATTGATTTGCGTAAATGATTAATAGCTTTATAGAATTTTTAAACAATTTTTAATTTTGGAAATTAGTACGCTGCGTAAAAAAAATAGTTGATACAAAAAATATATCAAGCGTATGTTGTTAAGAGTTTCAACTATTAAAAAATCATGGCAGCATAAATTTATCTGGCACAGTATGGAAGTTATAAGCGCTACAAACAAGCCTCAAAAATTGAGTTTCCCACTATTGTATTGCCCTCCAAAGAAATCTAGACGAGATCGTTTCTTGGAGTGAAATTAATTTTCTCTTCCTTAATGTCCAGAAATGTCCTTCTTCTTAACGCCCACTCCAATTGATTACATCTGCATGTTACATGATATGTTATTTAGAATTGATAAAAGATATAAGTTCATATTGTATCGAACTACGGACTGTTTATCCCATTTCCAGCCGTTACCAATCAAATATGCGATTCAGCTATTGAACTTTGAGTGTTGTACGAGGCGTACATAAGTCGAAATGATCATAACAGAACCAAATCACATTATTCTCTTATTAATGATTTACCGGAATGAGGTGGGACGTAATTAAATTTAATTTATTTAATATATTTCAGGTTTCGTAGCACAAGCATTGTACTCACTTTTCAGCACTGAGCGTACCGTGACTCATAATGTAAAATTCATCCATAAAAGTCCATAAAAAAATTACTTACAAAAATAGTTAACTTCTCATTTTAGCAGTTTCCCATTCACCAATGCTGAAGACTTCAATCCAACCGTGGAAGGAATCACAGTATAAGCATCATATCTCTAAATACGTACATCCCACCCTAAAATATTTTGCGAACAAGTAGAAGATAGTACTGCCAAAATTTCCTGCAACTTTTATTTCATAAACAGGAAAAACCACTCCGTAAACATCCACCGAAATCTTGAAAGAGATAAGAGATAAGAAATAAATAAATAAAAAGTTGGTTTAGTTCTTCAGAAAACATCCTGTTACCGACAACTTGTAACTCATTTCTCACAAATCGAGTTACAAGTGCACTTCAAAGATGTATATTTTAATGCCGGTAGTATAACGCGATTATCCTCGAAAAGGATGAGCTGAAAGGCGAAACATCAAATACTAACGAGCTCGGCGATTTATTCGTTTGCTTTATATTTTAAAGGACCATCATTCGACAGAATGCCAAACTTATTTAGCTCTTGTTTTTTTCATAGCTACTCATTAAAATCCAACTAGGTCAAAATTATCATATTTCTTTGTGAGTATCATATTTAAACTCACGAAAATGCATCTTCAGCTTATGTAAGTAGAATGTAATTATATTTTCAAGGAAATTCCTCAGGAGCATACATACAATTAACGGACAGAAAAATGAACATCGTCAGGGCTGTAAATTGGATCGTAAGTATTTTTCATGTGATGTCCCGGTAGTTTATGTATGCATATGCAAATAGATTGAACGTTCATTCTATTTTAGCTTGCATAGAGGTCATGATCCTGACCAATGTAGCGAATGACGACGTCCGAATTTTGTTTGTTGGTGATTCACTCACATATTCGCACCATCTATACTCGGCTATCTCAGAAAACTGTCCAACTACAAGTGATTTTGATTGTATTGTTAATAATAAAGCTGAAATTGAAATCATTGTCGTGTTATTAGTCTAATAAATATCCTCTTTCGATTCTAGCAGTGCTAACTGTGCTTCAAAATTTAAAATCCGTTCCAGAAAAAGCCATATTCGTTCCCAGTTCACTTTATTTCTTTTTTTACAATATTACATACAAACAATACAAATACCCCAGCTAATGACAATATCACCTGTAAAGAATATACACACATAGAAAAATAGATTTGTTTTCGAGTCAAGGATGAAGATTCGTTGTTACGCCACCTTTATACATTTTCCAGTAGTAGTTAACATCGTCAGTCGTCGTAGTAACATTTCAATTGCACGGTGCGAATAATTTTCGAATTACAAACGTTATCAGTGCAATCGATGGATTTTCTTCAAATCCTCAAAGTCTTTCAAGCCATGCAAGTTGTCCCACCACAATTTCAACTGATACTTTAAAATCAAATTGAACCACGGCGTCAACGGTGCTTGCAAGCTGAGCAATTCATTGTCGAGATTCTTGCGCTTGATGTATCTCACCTCGCTCACCTCGTTTGGATTTGGGCTCAGGTCAACATTCTTATGCAAAAATAAGATGTAATCGATTTCGTGTTCACCCCAAACGCCATCTCCCGCATTTTCATAATGGATACGTGTTAGATAGTGGAAATCGTCAGGTTTTGCCTGAAAAATAACAACAAAAAGAACACATAGAGATCAACGACTAAACAGGATAGAAGAGAAGGAAACTTCTCAAGCGAAACTTTCCAACAAGCAAGCTACGTCGTAAAAATTCAAATGAGCGTATATAAAAGGCAAGTGTGATGTTGAGCATGAAGCAGGGCGCTCCTTTATATTTTCAAGCTGTCGCTGAATTTTAAGGAGCGTTCGAACGGCAAACACGGAATATGTTTCGCGATTTAAAACTATTTGCGATGTTATTTGTGAAGCGTAGGGATGAACTTTACGATACGCGCAACGCTTTATGGTATATCTTTTGAATCGTGGTTCAATGAGAAATTGATATTCATTTTTTGTTATTATTGGTGTTAAGTCTTTTGAATTGCCAAGACTAAGGATTGGCTGTTTAGATTTAATAATTCTAAAGTTATATCTAACAATTGCGCCAGTAAATTTGAATGTTTGCTTACTAAAGATTTCGGAAAACAACGACTATTATTTCGTTCCGTTGTTGTGGAGTTTTCTGGTAAGCACTACATTTTATAGGATATACAATTTTTCAATGCTTTCGTCGTTGGTTCTACAAGGCATAGCGGTATTTTATTTACGCACATATTATATTTAATCTGTACTGAAAAGAGCGTTGAATATCAATTCCTAAGGAACTCCCAAGTGAAATTCACAGTTGGAATGCATGATTTTAGACGTGATATTTCAGATATTCGCAAGTTCTCTTGACAATCGAAGTACCACAGTTCAATCATACAAATTGGGGCAATTTTTTAATCTCTCTCTCAAAACCCATATATTACACAATCAAACACTTGCAATTCTAAGTTTAGACTTCAGTTCAGGCATCAGCAAATCTTCTTATTTTGTACCGCAAAGATATGCCCACAGAGACAATGACCGAATCACGATCATTGAAAATCTACCTTAAAAACCAACAAAAATTGATGGCATATCAATATCGACCACCAGAGAATTGGCCTCGCAAATTACTGATGTTATAGCAGAATTTATGAAGCACGAACAACTCAATTAGTACAAAAATTATAACTGGTTGGAGCGAACAGAATAGATGAGGATGTATACGCAATGTGTTTCCAGTGATTGTGATAAGTAAATCTGATCGAATATGCGACCTTCTGTGTATAAACTTAGTTGATGACATATTGGATGAATCTTATTGCCTGCTCGATTTAGGCATCAAGACAATCCTGCACTATACACCGCAACGACCATGTAGAACGATGCTTTTTGCAGCTACTCAAACCAGGAAGCTGACTGGCTTAGCATGAGCAAGCGTCCGAAATTTTGTGCTAGTATTGATCAAGAAGAAGGCAACGACGAACACCCATTTTTGATTGGAGCTTTTCTACACCAACGTTGACCTCGAGAAAAGCTATTTTCATTCCTTAAACTCTTAAAAAACACTCTTATTAAGGACGACCTTATGGTATTGGTAGGTGTAACAAGTGGCTGTCATCAAAATAGTTAGCCAACACGGCGGAGACATTTTTATTTAAGGTCCTGGACCAATTTTGATTCGATCTAGCAGTTTTTTTTCTTTTAAGTTTTTTTGTTGGATTTTGTACAGATTGGCCATTTGGGGCGAGTTTTAGCTCAATGCCTTATTTTTGTTTTGGTTTGTCAGTGGAGTGAAAAATACGCCTGATATTTTGGATGCAAGGCGTGAATGACTAAGAAAAAACCCCTGCCTACGAAATCTAGAGTGTGAGCTTCAGTCAATCAGGTAAATCGATGATCAACAGGCCTTAATAAGAACTACTCAAATAATTTCACTTTAACTGATCGCTTTTAGCCTTAAACTTTTTTGGGCATGCTACAAAACTGCGAACGGAATACTTTGCTAAATATTTTAATATATTTGATGCACTCAACTCAGAGTTTTCAGTGCCAGTTTAAACTCCATTTAACTTAAATGACTGCGAGCGACGGTTTAAATTAAGGGCTTAGGTGGGTTTCAAAGGTTCAAAACGGGTAAATTTTTACTAATTTTTTTATATATCCTATTTAATATTTTATTCAAACAGTTTACCATATGAAAGAACCACATTTGATAAATAGTTTGTGAGAGTTGTATTGAAATTTTTTGAAAATTCAGTTATTAGGACCTCATCTTCTTTGACCCTTCAAAAAAAAGTTATTTTGCCGTGGTCAGGATAACTCATGACAGATTCATTTGAAATTAAAAAACCAAAAACTTTCCGTTAGAAGATGATTATAACTCGTGCTGGAATGAAGTAAAAAAATAATATAAAATTTGCATTTTTGACGGAGTTGTTAACCAAAAGTCCCATTTTTTAGTAAAATTTGCACCCTGTATGGCTTTGAAAAATTACTTAAAATAGAGAAGAAGAAGAAAATCCTTCGTTAAAGCAGTAGCAATTATTATATAGAAGAAGTGTGCAAAATTTGAAGAAGATCGGCACACAAATTTTTGAGAAATTGTGACTACCGGTTACAAAAATAGAGTTTCGAGAAAAAAGCGATTAAATTTTTACATTAGAATGACACTGGGCCTGATGGGCAAAACCCTATTTCTTAGAATTTTACTCGGATCGTTTTAAAATTTTGGGAGAATATTCTAGACTAGAATAGAAAATAATACAATATTTATTAAAAAAGCAAAAAAAAATGTTTTTTTTTTGAAATTTTGAAACCCACCTAACTCCTTAAGGGGGGAAGTACCTTTAGACACTTTTTAAAATCGATTTTTTAAAAATTGTTTTAATCGATAGATATATCGCCTAAGAATATCATGTCAAAGTTTCAAAAGCTAATTCTCAAAAATGTGGAAGATATGCATCCCGGAAGTGCCTGGCACCGATTTCTTTTTCTCTTGACCACAAACTTTAAACGGCCTTTTCTCGAAACCATGTTTTTTAACATTGCGTAAGTGATAATAAAAAAACTAGTGAATCGATTTTCATCATCTAGCATTCATTTTAAAGAGCAGAAAAAACTGTTCTATATAGACTAAAGATTTTAAAAAATAAATTATTTTGGGACTATTTTTGACTGGAAGTACAACGAAATTTTTCGTCAAAATCGTAATTTATTTTTTTGGAGCCTGTTTTGAAGGGTTAATTTTCGAATTTCGCAAACATTTTAGTCTATCTACTAAAAAAAAACCTCTCGAGTAAGGAAATGTTTGGTTTGTTGATTTCAGATGAAAATTGCAGCCAGCATCGCTTACGACGACATGGCATTCAAGATCCTTGAAAAATTTGTTAATTTTCAACTTTGACGTTTGTAGAATATGTTTTTTTTTCAACCTCAAACATGGCCTAAAATAAATATTATACTGATTCAATAAGAACTGTCTTCATTTCCCCACAAATCAGTTGCAAAAAAGACCTTTTTTCGGCCTCTAAAGGTACTTCCCCCCTGAAGTAAACGTTGTTTTATATAAAATATGTTACTGCTCTAAGATTCCATAATAAAATATCAAAATATCAAAAAATTAAAACGGCATTTTGGGATATCTTGCGGAAAGTAAAAAAAAAAACAATGAAACTCTGCAGGTGTCCAGATTGAAGGGGGAACACAACCGCCTCAATTCTCTCAACATTGAGAGCAACCTTTCGAGGAACAAAACTGGATAGCTTTAAAGAATATGCGGTGAACGTAAGCCTAAAGTAAAGGCATTCTACAGATCCTACACACACGGTCCTATGCTCATCAAATGCTGGAATTATAATGCTTCGTACAGACCTGAACGTTGCGCTGAACCGAAAGTAGAAGAACGAACAAAACGGGAAACGAAACACGATTTTCAACGGAGTCGCGACCTCGTTGGTGAACAGATGTGCAATTCTTATCTTTTTGTGATCGTACGCGCGACCGATCCATCAGTTGTCGGTTTTTTCACTTTTTTAGTGTTCTGTCGTTTTAAATAAATTACAGAATGATGTGCGACTTTATCGTTATGTTGCATATTAAGCAATAAAAATAATAACTTTGATGCTAGGCATATTATTAATATTTTAAATGGCGCATAATTATTTTAAAGTTTGTGATCCAAGCATAATCTTTGCTTGGTGGTCGAATTGTCCCTTGTTTTCAGAATCAAGTATGATTCTATTTTTTGCCTCGGTACCAACATTAGGGAAGAGCAATAACAAAAACGGACAACTCATCGAGACGCCATGAATGTGCATATGTCTAACAATTGTGTAGCCGTGAAAAAGCACTTATCAGTTAATAATTAGCAATATAATGCAAATAGCAACTAACCGCGCATATGCAGTTGGTAAATTGTGAAGTGCTAGGCTTTGGAGGGGTTTCCTGATTATCGAGAAAACCCTGGCTTATTATTCCTTGATAGCACGTTCGTCACGGCAGGAAGTTATTCTCCGGAGGACTTTTGGTTTGGTAATCGAATATTTTGTATTGATTTTGTTAAACATTAATTTCAAAATGTCTAAAAAGATATCTCAAATACGATGCAAAATTTATTTCTGAAGTAAATGTTATATTTTCAACATATTTGAATTAATAAAGATGCGACTTTATTCAGTTTCAAGGAGCACGTTTTTATTTTATTCATAAACGTTTTATGGCCTAAATTCGAACAAAACTCGGATCATGTTAATTAAATTGACTGGATGCGATGTCGCAAATGCAGTCAACGCAAAAAAGAAAGCGACAATAATACGAAAACCACGCCGAATAGCTTGCGAGAGAATAACTTTGTATGGAAGTCAGTCAACCACAACCCATTATGCGGCGTTGCTTGCCACATATTAATATACCACTCGAATAGCAGGCAAGATGATTTATAATACATTCAGAAATTACCTGGTCGTAAGGAATTCCGAGTTCATAGTTCAGCCGTCGTTGGGCTGCTTTGCGAACCCCAATAGCGTCACTTTCTTCGCGCTCCTCGACGATATCGAAGAGGGGATGGCTGCAGCACGCGTTTGTGTAACGATCGGGAAAAGTTATCTGAAACGAGAAGACAGTGTTCATGAGGTGGCAACGAATAACGCAACATCCTTGCAATCTTCTACCTTGTGTACGGAGCGCCTTTGCACCAGCATATCGCCATCGGCGTTAAACAGGAAAACACTGAATGCCCGATGCAGTTTCACGCGCCCCTCTTTGCTGACTTTGTGGCAGTCCTTTTTCGACGTGAACCCCGTGAACTTGTCGTTTTCATCCACCAAAATGCAGTTCTCCTTCATTGCCAACTCCTGCATGGCATCATGTTTTTTCACCGCCGACGCAACCGAGGACGCCCCGCGGAAACATTTGGCTTCTACGACGAGGGTGTTGACTAGTTGTTTTGTACATCTTGTTAGCATTTTCACTCACGTTTTGCACGGAAAGCGGTTTGATTTTTTAATGCAAGTATTGCAAAGCGGCTTGTGTAACGCCCAACCCGATTCGCGCTGTTTTACGTTCGCGACACGACTTTTTGATACTGGGTATTGTTATCAACGCAATTCGGAGTTACTTTGACAGCTGTCTTTCAAACCGGAATTTAGAGTGAAGTACTGCCATATAGCTGTCATAAAATATGAAGTTCACTTCCGCTTTCCAGGAACGGAATGCGGTTCAAGCCCGTTCAATGCTGGATGTACAGCGGGACCGTTCAATGTGGGCGAGTATTATCAAAGCTGGCTAAATTTGATAGATGACAGATTATTGCGCATGTCAGTTTTTTGGTGGGTGTCAACTGTCAGCGGTGAGGATAGTTTTTTGGATCAGTATATATCACACTGAAAATTGTGTAATTTCTGTGAAAATGGTAAGATTGCTGCTTGCTAAACACTGCATCAACATCTAACGCTCGTGAACTTCTAGATCCGCTTCATTCTCATACAAAATCGGGCCGGGAAGACACGTTTGGCGAAATGGTACATGAACTTCGATGACGACGAGAAGCAGAAACTGATTGAAGAAGTCCACGCTGTAGTCACTGTCCGTGATGCAAAGCACACGAATTTCGTTGAAGTAGGTATATCTGACAAGGCTCTATCGATATAGAAATACCTTGGCAGGCTTTTGATGTGGTTACGATAAATTGACAATAATTTTTGCGCCACATTGTAATGCGCCCAGAACGAAAGAATCGGTCAAACAGAACGGACAACGCGAATCAGAAGCAGCACGATGCTGTTTTCTCCATGTTTATTTCAACGTTGAGACATTCAAATCAGCTCCTGCCCCTCCGACAATATTAAGTCTACCATTGACGAAGGCTGTTTCGCTCCTAGCATGTTTTTTGAAAGCTGTCCAAACCACCACAGAACCACCTCCTTGTGCGCTTCTTGGCATGATTCTTCTATCCTTTCGTGAATCGTGCCAGTAGTAGTTAAATCCATCTGGTCCATATCGAGATTGCAGTTCTCCTCGTCGCTGAAGATCACATGATCCCAAATGGTTCCTTTTTGGATGAAATTTTCGACGAATTTCAGTCTAGTTTCGATGTGACGTTTCATCAATTTGGGGTTTTGCAAACATTTTTGGTATTTAAAGTCTCTGGAGGATGAAGCCCATTTTCTCATTAAGCGCCGATCACATTACAAGTTTAACCGGCTAACAATTTCCGATGATGAAGCTCCAGACAACTTCTATTTCCCATAATTTTCGATTCCAAGCTTCAACATATTTTTAACTATACTCTGCGATCTTTTAATTTCACTCTCGATTTCTCTCAGAGTTTCTCCACTGTTCCTTAAATAAATAATTCTATGTTTTTCCACATCTCTCAATTTTTTTCGACGGGGCATTCTAGGGATCGACAAAATTCTCAAAAAATGCACGTCTTCATAGTGTTAAAATGCTACATAAATACTCAAATCCACGTTAGACAGACTCTTGGCAAACTTGGAACAGCAACTGAGTTTATAATTATTCACAGCTGATAAAAGACACTTTTGGTGGTTAAAAGAATGGGGAAGGTAAATGAAGGATTTCCTGGGAATCCCAAAATAACAAATTCAGGAAAAAATTCATTTCTTAGAAATGCTTTGGAATAAATTTAAAAAAATATGCTTGAGTCTATAATTATTCACAGCACTGTATATATCCTGAATAATAAATCGAACTTAAAGGATTCTAAGCCCCACGAGTTGGTTAATATCCGTTATATCGTTGTATATCGTCTGGCAAGCACTATGATCTGAAATAAAAGGGGGTAATTGATGAAAATTGACGGAGTGAATGATTCGAAGCAGCTGGGTTTTTTTTCATCGGTAATGCCAAGAATATGCCTAGAAGCAGGATCTGATTGGTATCTCTTGAAGACTTCCACCTCTCGACGTTCAAAAAAACTACAGTGGTCCTTTGATAATTCGGACACTTACGTTCCATGGCTTGTCCGAATTACCAAATCGGCCGGATGACCGAGAACATTCATAAACTAATATTTTAAGTACCTTATGCATATAACAAAATCGTTTTATTCAAATGTACAAAAATTGTATTTGCTCAAATTCATAATTTTAAAGTTGGAATATAAATCAACAAACTGTACCAGGAATAAAATCAATCGAGCAGTAGTTATTTGAAAAAAATTGTAATCTTTGCTTGACGAACACGAACCCGTTTGAGATCTA
Source organism: Oxycera nigricornis (assembly GCA_963942545.1). NCBI lineage: Eukaryota > Metazoa > Arthropoda > Insecta > Diptera > Stratiomyidae > Oxycera > Oxycera nigricornis. The sequence goes on along the minus strand of OZ012660.1, from coordinate 111,738,221 downwards.
GCATGGCTTTTTCTATTAATTTTTGAAGGCACAATATTTCATTTATATTGTACTCTTCTTGTTCTGCATATTCAATGCATTTGTTAAGTGCAGACACAGCTTCAGCATGGGAAACCTTCGTGTTTTCGACAAGTGGTTGATCGATTTGATCTTCATCGTCTTCACCTTCGCTACTCAGTTCTTGAATCGCGTCATCTGTAATTCATTCGTTAACTTTTGAAAATTGGTAGACATCAGGAGAAATATCATTGAGCAAGTCGATAATTTGCATTCTCTTCAGACCTAGCAGTTAAATGTTCTCTCGATGTGAAAATAGGCAATTCATCTTCAGATTCCCATTCATCGACTCCTAAAAGTTTATTCCAACATTTTCGCAAAATGCTTTCTGTGACAGAGTTCCATGCGTTGGCGACGATCATTGCAACATCTTTGAGATTGAATTGTTCGATGCACTTCATAAAATCGTCATCTAGGGTAGCCAAAATATGACAAAGAAAACTCTTGAGGTAACTTTGTTTTAGAATTCGAATGGCGTTTTGATCCATGGGTTGTATGAGTGCAGTACAATTGGGAGGGAAAAACATAACACAGATTTTACCATCATCGCTTCTTATGATTTTGTTGAATGGCAAGTCGCATTATCCAATAACAGTAATGCTCTTTCTGGCAACCCTTCACTTGTTAAATAACGTCTAACTTGCTTGACAAATGATGTATGAAACCATTCTTTGAACAAAACTTCCGTCATCCAAGCATTTTTGCTACTGACGTACTCCACGGGTAAAGACTGTCCTTTCAGCGCTCTTGGGCTTTTGAATTTGCCTATCATCAAGAGTTTCAGTCGATGCTTTCCAGTGGCATTGGAACAAACTAAAAGAGTCACTCGATTTTTCTACCTGCAGCACATTTTTCCGTACGCAACGCTAGAGTCTTTTCCGGTAATTTCCACCAGAAGAGAGTGGCTCCAACTGCATTATGAATTTCACATAGCTGCAATTTCATCTCTTTTACTCTTTCCTTAAATTTAATTTTAAATGTTTCCACAACATTACAGTCATTGCTTAATTTCTCCCCGGAAATCTTTAGAGATCTGACACCAAAGCGTTTTTTAAAATTATGAAGCCAACCTTTACTAGCAAAAAACGTACGTGTGCCTCCATAAATTTCGTCGAAGAATTCTTTCGCCTTTGCACAAACAAGGATTTCGGAGATCGGAATGTGTTGCCACCGTTTTCTCTGAAACCAGGAAAAAAGTTTCTCCTCCATCAAATCGTTCTCGGCGGATTTCATAGTTTTCCTGGAACATAGGCTACTCTCAGTTCTGACTGCATAACTGAAAAGGAAGATGTTTTATCACAAGAAAATATTTGCAATTTTCATATTTCTACCTTTCTATTTTTTCCTTATTCTTTTTAATATTCGAGACTGTCGATTTTCCTACTCCATACTTCTTAGCAACGTGCCTTACACTTCCTCCACTTTTCAATTTATCCAGTATTTCAAGCTTCTTCCTTAAGGTAAGGAAATGATGCGTTGAATTCTTGTTTACTCGAACCATAATTCACTTTAATAATCACATGAAACCACTTCAATGTAAAAAGCAACTATGCATTGATATTTTACACGTCAACAAAAAATGACTGAACCCGGGAATTCACCGAATGCATTGAAGTCTGAATCGCGAAATGCATTCTAATTCTTTAGTTTGCTAGTTCGGATTACCGAGAATTTTACAACATTTGAAAATGTCGGAATTACAGAGTCCGCAGTATAAAATGAAGAGGTGTCCGGATTGCTGCGGGGTCCGAATTAACGAGTGTCCGGATTATTGAAGGACCACTGTATATTGTTTGCATTTACTGTGCTGCACATATTTTTTCAGAAATTCTTGTCTAGTTTCACTGAGCCATGTTCAATGCGATGTGGATTTTTGATTGTAAATTAGCCCTTTTCATGACAGTCAGGCTTTCTATGTTGAATTTTTGAGATAATTTAGTAAGCCTGAACTATATGGATTAGCATCAGAATGTTGTAATTAATTTTTTTCATCCTATTTCGGCACTTAAACTCTGAAACGCCAGCTTACGCTGAGTACTTTGGCTTTGCTTACCATTTATATTTATCATTATTCCACCCACCAGAGAATTCGACTTGAAAATAATGCTCAATCATAATTAGATCCCATTTAAAGCAACCACAATTTCAATTTGCAGTTTCGAAACTTCAAAATCGTCTATCGTCGCTATGCGGGTTTGTACTTTTGCATATGCGTGGACGTCAACGACAACAATCTCTGCTACTTGGAAGCGATTCACAACTTTGTTGAAGTGCTGAACGAATATTTTCACAACGTATGCGAATTGGATCTTGTGTTCAACTTCTACAAAGTCTACACTGTGGTCGACGAGATGTTTCTGGCCGGCGAGATTCGAGAAACATCTCAAACGAAAGTCTTGAAGCAATTGTTAACGCTTAATTCGCTTGAATAAGATATGAATTGTCGGTGTGTAAAGGTAAGGCGAACTTTAAATTGTACATAGATGTGCAAATGAAGGACATACTTCATGGTCGTAGATGCAAATATTCCATTCATTCCGCCTTTTTTAAAACGTATTTTAATGTACAATATTTTCAAAAAAAAACATCTAGCAATGGCTAAAATGAAATGAAAAAATGACTCACAGAGTGTAATCGTAAAGTCGAAGAATGCACGCATAAATTACCAACTAATGTTAAAAATAAATATATTACGTTAGCGATTAAAAGAAATTAGTGGAAAGTGTTTGGCGAGTTTATTCCTAGGTATCAAATTATTTAAGAGTTTTCCCATTTGACTATTGTGAAATATGTCATTTTGTTAACGCTGTACAGTTTCGAATGTACAATAAAATCCAGCAACAATAATTTCTTGTTATCTAGTCCAAGTAAAAGTTTATCTGTGTGTGTGTACCGTGCACCCATTGCTTGCATGAACAATTTCCTAATTTGTATTTTAAAAAGTCGCCTTTACACTTACAAGTATTATATTTCAACTTCAGAGCTAAAACGCACTGCCAAAAATAGTAATGCGATTGCTTTAATACAATAAAAAAAACATTCTGATTTGTCTTATGCCATAATTGACTTGGTTTGTACAATAGTTGGTTAAGTCTTAATTCGGGTAGAGTCGCTCGTCGTCCAGCCTATTTCCAGGGAGGCTTCTGATCGCGTCGCGACTTATTCAAGTTGTTTTCGCTTTTATATTGCGCATCGTTTGATAGCTTCGGAAGTTGCAGCAGTTCTTCGAGATTATCTAAATCCCGTGGCGATTTGTTGAGCAGCTGTTTGCAGTTGATATTAAATAGGGAATTTTTTGGTTAAGAAAATATTTAATTACCAGCTGTATGTAGGCTTGAAGCTGTGCTTCGGTTCGTTTGTCTTTCAGTCTTCGATTGCGACTAGATGTTGGCGTCTCAAAAGACTCGTTTTCAGGGTTATCTCGTTTTGACGAGCCGTCCAACTCGACCCCATCCACCATGTTAGGATTGATTGTGTCCGCGTTAAATGAATTCGGTTTTAACTCAGCGCTAGGGCTAGTTAAAACTTCCAAGGCCTTTTGCCATTGAGACTCCATTATATTATGCAGTTTGCTTGCAATATCAGCTCTGAAAATCGAAAGGTAATTCTTTTCCGGCTGACCAATCTCTAAGGATTAACTTACCGCCTAGATCGGTATGCATCCAGTTTCTCTTGTAGCTCGTCAATCGTTTTCGTTGCGTTTGTGAGTTGAATACGGTACAATTCCACCTCTTCGCTGTTCTTTTGTTGAATCAGTCCGATTTCCTGTTCATTCTTCGCATTGATCATTTCAATCTGCTTGATGGCACGCTCTGCCAATAGTTTTTCGCGATCTTTGGCTTGCGTGCGTAGATTTTCTTCAACTGAATCGAGTTGAGTTTGAAATTCAACTAGTTTTTTGGATATAACCTGCTCCAGTTGCTGTTGGTAATATGACTTGAGTGAGACACGCTGTGATTCCAATTCTTTCAAGACGTTGAGCTGAAGAAAATTATTTGTAGTAGGATTTAACCGATTTTCAACAAACTACTTCTTTTCGCTTTAAATCTTGCAGATTTTCGTCGAGAATCTTCTTTTCGTTGTAGAGAGTATCGGCACGACACTTTTCGTCCCTGTATTTATCTTGGGCGTCACGTTTTTGCTGTCGCAGCAGTTGCATTTCTTCCTGACGCAGAGTCAGCTCTTTCGCGCACACATCCTTCTCTTTGGAAGCCTAATTGCAAAACATACTCCAAAAATATATCAAATTCAAGCGAAATTTCTTGTGTTGCTACCTGATTCTCGGCTGCTTTGATGCTGGCTAATTCTAGCTTCAAGCTCGAAAGTTGTTCTTCTAATTGTCCTCGGCTATGATGACTGTTGGAGATACGAACCTCCAAGTCTGCTATTTGCCTTTTATATACATCTGCCGATTCTTCCGAAGCACTTCAAGAGAGAAAATTACACAATTATATACGAAATCGGCAGCAAATATACTGACCGCATCAACTGAGCTAATTTCACTTCGAGTATGCTGTTCTTTTCCTCCAAATCAATTGTAAGTCGCCGTAGAGTGGATACATCTTTTTCTAACACTTCTTTTTGCGAGTAAAGCGAAGTATTCTCTTCTTGCAAGTCTTGAATCCGTCTATGTTGCTTTGCTTCAATGTTCTGCACTTCAATCGCTAGTTTCTGAACCTGTTGCTTGATGCTAACGCCAATCAAAACGTAAAATTTCAATACTATGGACTGATAAGACTCACCTAAAATTTTCCTCGACGTGCTTTTGTATAATTGCATCCTTTTTCCTGTCTACTTCGATTGCGACTGCAATTTTTTGTTGATATTCCAAGAGTTTACCTTGCAAGGCGTTGATTGTTCGCTCACAATGCTTCCTGCGGAGCGTTTCCTCTGCTAGCGTGATTTGTTGGCTATTATCTTCCCTGCCCCAAATCTCACTCAAGCTCATCAAGGGTTCGTGTTCCGCCGGCGCATATTTTGTCCAATCTGAAATGCGTGCTGTCGTCCCTAACTGGTTTCGCCGCTCGTGATCCAACCTCCGAGAAGGACATTCTTGCGGTTTCTTGCTCAAATACGCGTCAATCTCCTGCAATATTCCGTTCGTATTGCCTGCAACTGTTAAACTTCCCTCGCACTTTGGCGTAGAGTGAACCACTTGGCGTGGCGATCGACTCATACAATTAACATCACGAGAACGCACCGTGCAGCGAGCTATTGACGAAATATCCGAGCTGGCGGCGAAATCACTATCAATTTGTGCCAAACGAGCATTTAGGCTTTCCAATTCCGATTGACTGGACATGAATGTGGCAACTTGAGGCTCCAGCTGCAGTTGCTCGTAGAATGAAAGTCGCGAATCACGCGCTGAATAGTCATGGAAATTATCGTTGACAAGGAAAAAGTTGGGTGGAATCAGTAGTAGTATGTCTGTATCATCAGAATCGCTCATTACATTCAGAAATCGCGGAAACTTTTACATTTTCCCAGCGTTCAACGCCACATTCAAACAACTGTCACAAATTGGGAACTGTGCCGATGACGCCTCCGGTGGTAAATAAAAGTGAAGCTGGCCGTGTTTCAAACATTTTCTCCGAGAGATTTGCTGGTAAAGGAACGGAAAAGCAATGAATAACGAACGAACAATCTTCAAATTTTTTTTTTCAAAAACGGCGCACCTTGATCCCAAATTCTTCTAAAGCTGGCAAAAATTGGAGGCATATTTATAATGTATAATAATATAATATAAATCTTTCATTTGAAAAATCGATGGAAAAATACATATGTGCTACGAATGATTAACGGCTATCGTTTGCACAATGAGCACAGAAACAGGCAGTTTGTCAAAGTAAATTTTACACAAATTTTTCATACGCGATATTTTTGTGCAACCCATGGTTCTCAGGGTCTCATTTTTTTTAAAATAGCGGCCACGTTCACCACTCATTTGACAAATGACGAATGATTTACGAATCACGGACATCTAATCTATTTGTTCAATTGTTACGAAAAACTTAAAGTCGTGGTTTTGAATTGCTGCCTACGAATTTCTTATCAGATTTTTGAAAAATAAAATAATAGGTTACTTTGTTAAATAAGTTGGACTTTATCAAAAATTGAAACGCAATATTTTTCTAGATGTGTGACTATGAATTAGATACATACTAAGCTTTGATGAAATACAATGTCAGTTCTAAAAGTTAATAAAAAACGATTAAATAGACGATTAAGATGAGATGACGATTATTTGAAACCTGAGCCCAAGAAATGAAATTGGATATACTTACAAAAAAGGAGAAAAATGATGTTTCCCTTCAACAATACTTGGGCTGAAAAATGCTTCCAAGATAAAATCAGTTAATCGTATCATCATCATCAATGAAGCACCAACCGGAGTCATTAGTTCAATAGATGGAACCTCCCAATTAATCTATCCAAATTTTACTTTTATCGAATTTTTCATTTCTTGTCTTCATATATTGTTAACATTCATAATTTCACACCTTATATACAAATGACCATTTTTACGCTGTCAAGCATATTTACAGCTCACAACTTTGATTTGGCTTCTTTATTTATCAGTGCCCGCAGCTCACGACGAAGAATTTTCCCAGTAAGATTTTTCGGGATCTCATCCAAAAATCGGACACCTCCTCGCAACCGCTTCGCATCAGATGCCCTCTCGGCCACAAAATCAACCACATCTTTCTCCGTCAAGTGTGGATCTCGTTTCACGACAAAAGCAAAAGGAAGTTCACCAGACGCTTCATCAAGAATACCAACCACTGCCGCGTCTTGTATTTTTGGGCTCGTTAGTAATAGCGCTTCTATTTCTGCCGGAGCTACTTGAAAGCCTTTGTACTTGATCAGCTCCTTGATTCGATCGACAATAAAAAAGTCGAAATCCTCGTCGTAATAGCCGATATCGCCCGTATGCAGCCAACCATCAGCATCAACGGCTTCCTTGGTGGCTTTCTGGTCACCCAAATAGCCTTTCATAATACTAGCACTCTTGAAACATAGTTCCCCACGTTGATTCGGTCCCAACGCTTTGCCCGATTCAATATCAACAACTTTTGCATAAGTATCCACTCTAACTATCCCGACACTTCCAGGCTTACAATGTTCAGCGTTTTGAACGAGAACACCCACCCCGGATTCGGTTAATCCGTATCCTTGTAAGACGAGGGGAGCCCCAGTGCTAATTTTTTTTAGAGTAAACTTAGAATGAGCCAATCAATTATAAACACAAGACTTACCGCTTTTGAACTGCATCACAGATTTCTTTACTCAATGGTGCTGTACTGCACACCAGCATTATCAACGAAGACAAATCGTAATTATCGACCATAGGATCCTTTGCCAGAAAAATCATTAAAGGTGGCACCATAGCACAAATATTGACTCTGTAACGCTACAATCCGTCCAACTTGATATAAATTTGAAGTTGAAATATTAGAACTCTTCTTACCTGAATGCAATTCAAAAACAGGTCACGTTTGAATCTAGGCATGAACACAAATTTGGAGCCCGAGGATGTAAATTGCAGCAAAGTCAAATATCCATAAATATGAAACCAAGGAACAACACTTAATATCGTTATATCTCCCTGGAATATATCCTTCAACCTAAAAAAATATTAAAACTCATTCTGTACAATCAAAATAAAATTTTTTAAAACCTACTGTCGACCCTCGGATGTATGCAGGATATTCCTTTGAGTCAATTGAACACCTTTAGGAAGTCCTGTTGTACCCGAAGAACATAAAATCACCGCCACATTTTCGGTTGTGTCGACAGGATTTACTTGAAATAATGATACCTCACTCTTCGTCCTTTGATTTTTTAGAAATTCAGAATAAGCAATGGCATTATTTGTATTAAATGCACTGTCGAAGCATACAACGCTTCTGATGAATGAGTTGTCTTTAACAATCGATTGAACGTTTTCAAGTGTTGAGCCGGAAACAAAAATAATTTTTGGTTTGGAGATGTTGATAACGTGGTTCAATTCACCTAGATAAGTAACGGTAATCACATCAACTAAGTGGTATTAAATTAATTACAAAAATGGATCACTTAAAGATTGAAATAAAATTTCTTCAGTTTAGATAAAATATTTTTATAAAAAAAAACCGTGCAATACTCTTACTGTTTTTTACATTTAAAAAAATATGAGGATGCTCTTTTTTTTCTTAGCTTTCTTTTACTAGATACGTACTAACGAAAATGAAGAATCTGATATTTTATATATCAGCATTGTTATTGTTTTTAGAGAAGTTAATCTACTATTTTCAACGAGAAATTATTGAGCATTCAATTTAAAAACTATCGTGAATGCCTAGTAGACCAGGGCGGATCTGTAAAAAACGACTATATTTGGCTGCTGAGGGGTACACTGTTTTTTTTTAGGAAACGTTATGGAATAGCTCGTATAACAATAACTGACTTATCCTCTCTCTCAAAAAAGTCGGGCACATTTATCAAAAAATCGAAATGTTTGAAAATTAAAAAAAAACATTTTACCTACTTTTCTCATTACTAACCTTAAAACGGTTCATTTTAGAGCAAAGTTGTGAGTGAATAAAAGCTGCGTAATTAAATTTTCTATAAGATATCATTGGTTAAAATTTTAAAAAAATATTCCTTGCCGCCAAATAGCATTAATTAACAAAAAAGGGAAAAAAGGCTTTTTTTTATTTAATCTTTTTCTACTACTTAAAATGCACTTAGGACTTTCATAGCTCGTCTAAAAAATCTTTATAATATATTAAAACAGCATACACATTATCTTAAAAATCGATTCAATAGATTGCGCATAATAATTTTGCAATTTAAATTTCTTTGAAAAAATCCAAATTTTTTGAAATTTTGCAAGTCTGGAACTAAAGCGTATAGAAGTTTGAATTTTTTTCACATATAAAAAAGCACTTCCTCTATCAAAATTAAAATCCAAATATTAGGGCGGCCTCAGAAATTTTTGCTAAACTGGGTAATAAACTCTAAAACAGTGCTGGGCGGCTGCGGATTCAGTGGATGGAAGCATGGCTCCAACGATTAAATAGAAAGCATTTTATTTTAATTTTTTTAAATAAATTTAGGTTGCAAAATTAATATGCGCAATCTACTGAATCGGTTTTGATGAAAATTTGAATGCTGTTTTATTATATTAAAAAGATTTTTTAGGCGAAAAAAAAGTTAAAAAAGTTTTCTCTCTCCTTTGTTTGTTAATTATTTCTCTTTGACGGCAAGGGTAACCAATTTTTTTACCCATCATATCTTATAGAAAATTCAATTACGCAGCTTTTATTCCCTCACAGCTTTGCTCTAAAATGAACCATTTTAAAGTTAGCATTGAGAAAAGTAAGAAACAATGTTTTTTTTAAATTTATAAATATTTCTATTTTTTTTAATGTTCCCGACTTTTTTGAGAGGAGGATAAGTCAATTATTGTTATACGAGTTATTCCACAACTTTTCCTGCAAAAATCAGTGTGCCCCTCAACAGTCAATTGAAAACAGATCCGCCCTGGTCTGTAGCACATTTAAGAGTAAAAGTTCATTGTCGATCGATATCAATGCTATAATTGGATTTGACTGAGTTATTTCAACATTGCGGCTCAGTTATTAAACTCCTCTTTAATAGAGAAAGTACATACACATGCGCTCCAACTATCTTTCAGTTTAGACACAAATGTACCGCGCGAGTTAGCTACACTTTCATAGATAAGGTTAATCTCGTAGCTGATTAATTTTGATTAACACCCAGTGAGAAAATAATTCAATTTTCAAGACCTGAAACTACATACTGTTGGTCATAGTTTAAGTTTCACATACTAGCTGTTAAAGATGCGCTATACGGTGCAAGGGTAGCATTGATCATTATCGTTCCAAAAACAGCAGAGGCGAACTCCAACCGAGTCTCGGAACAAATTCCCACTACATCCCCTTGACGAATTCCAAGTGCTTGCAGGCTTCGCGCGAAATCAATGAAACTCTCCCTTAGTTGGTTGCCAGTTATTTGAACATCATTGGTTGCGTCCACCTACGATTTCACTATTTAACAGGATAACTATAAAATGCCTAGACGTTCTTGGTATTACCAAAACGACTTTCTGGTCAATTTGATCGAACCGTTTCAAAAGGAACTCCCCGAGCGATTTCGCATCCTTGGTGATGCTGTCCTCAATCGGACCACCGTATATAATGTTATCAACCGCAGTCGCCTCCATGTTAATCGTAACTGCACGGATTCGTGTATTTACTATGCGGTACCATTATTGACTGAGTCGAATAGAAATGTAACGTCTTATCTGCCATCCAAATACTATTTTTGCTCTGTAATTCTTATCGCAATTATAAAGCATTTAGCTTTAAAGCTCATGATTAATGCTTTTAGCTGGTGTAAAACTTCGCGAATCTTTTTATTTTTACTGAACAATTTTTTACGAAGAATATTTAATAATTTATTTGATTTTATTGCAATTTTATCACAGAAAATAAAGCAGATATTTTGATGAAATGTTTTTTTTAGTAATTTTTCGTAGAATTTTTTTTCAATTTTCCGAAGATATTTTTTCAATTTTGTTTTTGATAGTATCTACTCTATTTTTACTTTAATCAATCAAGTAGATTTGTTTATTTAGCCTTTGTGTATTCACTTAAAAATATATTGAAGTTCCATACGAATACTGGATGTTATTTAACAATTATGAGCGACAAAAAAACGGTTAAGTTGCTAAAATTGACAAAACCTAAGCCATATCAGTTGTGCAAGAGTTCGGCGGATTTTTTTTCAATCATGCATTTTACTTCTTAGACAGGATTTAGAAAAAAAGAGTAAAGCATCACTGGAATCTGAATCTTGCATTGATTTTCTAATTTCCAGTTTTATCATTTAACAAATGAGGAAACTAAATGATGAAAATACTGCCTATAGTTAAAAACATTTGGAACATTGAATTAGATAGAGAGAGTATAAATAGAAGAGTATCAAAATGACCCAACTGAATTTTACCCTCAAAAGTTGGGAAGAGGGTGTAGAATTAGATAAACAATAGTCAATAGGACTAGGAAGCTAAGAAGAATGACAGACAACATAAGCTTTAAACAAATAAATAAATATAAAATGTTAATAAAAAATCACAAACTCAACAACAAATTTTGAAACCACTTTATTACTTCCGGCACGTTTTGCAGCCGGTCAAGTTAAAAAAGGAAGCCCTAAATAATTGTCACCCGAGGTGAAAATTACTCAGGGCTTAGAAAAAATACCCCGGGAGACATTATTTACCCACCATTATAGACTTTCTTTGATAACATGAAACCACTCCGCTTGACGGTGGTATCCAATTGATCGATTACAAACGGAAGACTACTACGGTACCTTACGAGGACAATTGAAGGGTGCTAACAAAGAGAAAGGAAAAAAAATTAACAAAACCTGTGGTCCTTTCGCACGGCAATGCGCCCGTACACACGAACCATGTTGCGACGACTCCCATTCATCGATGTGGTTTTGAACAACTGCGTCACCCATCCTGTAGTCCAGACCTGGCCCCAGTGACTATTATTTATTTCCACAAAATGAAGAAAAAATTACGTGGAAAAAACTTAACGCCGATAATGAAGTCAAGTCGGCAATTTGGGCTTATTTCGACACTAAATCATAGGTAAGACTTGTGCCAAGCCAACACCGGGAGTAACAGTGGATTCGAAATCAATAATGTGCTGCCAAAAGATGGTTGGGCGAAGCGGTTTTTTATTTATTTATTTATTCTTTGCACATTTAACAGAAGAAATCCAATTACAAAATGTGAAATAGAAATAAATACAAAAAAGCAAATTCTGAAGAACATGAAAAGTAATTACATAGACAAAACATTTTCAAGAATTCTTTTGAAAGTAACTATGCTAGAGGGAAAAGATCCAAGCTGGAGTCTATTGTGAGTCCTTGGTAAACGAAGCAGAGGAGAATGGAAGTAGACCTCCGTTCTAGCGAAAGGCAAAACAAAAATATCGGAAGACCGGGAAGGTCTAGAGCATTGTCGCAGAGAAACTGTATGGTCGATATTAACTTGTAGATAGTAATGACAAAGCTTGAACAGGAAGCACTGATCAAGATATGTCCTACGCAAGGCTAAAGACTGAATGTTAAAAAAAGAAAGGCGTTTTTCATAGGGAATATAAGGGATATTGAATTTGAAAAGTAGAAGGCGGGTAAATTTACGCTGCACAGATTCAACAAGATTGATCAGGGACACAAAATAAGGAGACCAAATTTGGGATGCATATTCTAAAATAGTACGTACGATAGTCACAAACAATTGTACAGCGGAATAGGGATTAGTAAAAATAAGCGAATGTCTTAACACAAATCCTGACAGCTTTGAGACTCTAGAAACTATATATATAACTATATAACGTGCGCATCAAATTTTAGCTTAGGATCAAAGATGACGCCAAGATCTTTCACACGGTCAACTTTATTTAAAGGAATAGAGTCAATAAAATACACAAAGGAGATGGAAGAAGTCTTAAGAGTGAAAGTCAATGTATGACACTTGGGAATATTAAGTGAAAGGAAATTAGCTTGACACCAGGAACTCAGTGAGATACGATCATCTTGAAGAACTTCGCAGTCTTCAAGAGACCGAATCACCCGAAATATCTTGAGGTCATCAGCATAAAGGAGAGTATTGAAGGAAGGTCATTTATGTACAGAGTGAATAGAAGAGGGCCTAGTATGGACCCTTGCGGGACACCAGATTCGGGATGAAAGGGAACAGAGTGCGTGCCTAAGACAGACGGTTGTGGTGCAACATATCAAAGTGCCTCGAAAACGAAATGAAGTCTTAAGACGTGAGTGAATCGATTGTTCGTAGAGACAAAGCACGGAGATTAATACCGGCAGGCATGCACGACGACGGAAGCAATCGGGAAATCGCGATGCACGAGAAGCCCTGAGGCAACAAATAATCTTTGTGTCGGAACAGGGAACGCCAACGACACTCTCCAATTCGCAACTGCAACAAAGTTCGGAGATCCTGCAGCTCCTGTACTCAAATGTTCAAGACAACGGCAGGGGACAGTGATTACTAACCTTCATTATTTTCCATCAAATTTTTGGTCGTAAATATATTTTAGGAATAATTTGCCGTTGTTTTCCACTGGTGAGCTACATAACACCATAGGAATTGAACCATCATTATTGTTGCTGTTGCTAAGGTAGCTTCTCTCTACGTGATCTACTTAAAAGAGTTGTAAGATTACATATATGAAAATTGTGAACCGTTACAATATACTAGCGAACTTATTTCCATCAAGAAGCCTTTCAATTTTAGAATCTGGATCTGGAAATCTATTTCCACACAAACCTGTAACCAAACACTTATCATATTCTAGCCAACCAATAAAAGATATTACATTTTTAAAGGTTTCATGAATATGTGATATGCAATAAGTAGATCAATCAAGTTAACATTTTTATTAGATCGTCATCTATGAACATCCAATTTTGAATAGGACTACGAAAAAAACTAAAGTTTTGATTTCAGCTCGGCCTTTACCAAATCACGCAAAACTCGACGCAAAAGTTTTCCCGATGAATTTTTCGGGATTTCATCTAGGAATCGAACTCCACCGTGCAACCTTTTTGTTGGTGACAACCTTCCTGCAACAAAATCAATCACTTCCTTCTCCGTCAACGTAGCATCAGCCTTCACCACGAACGCCAATGGAAGCTCTCCGGAAGCTTCATCTGGAATACCAATCACGGCCGCATCTTTTATTTTAGGATTATTCAAAAGCAAAGCCTCAATTTCAGCGGGTGCAACTTGAAATCCCTTATACTTGATAATTTCCTTAATTCGATCCACAATGAAAAAGTTAAATTTTGCGTCATAGTAGCCAATATCTCCCGAATGCAGCCAACCATCACTGTCGATAGTTTCCTCAGTGGCTTTTGTATCCCTCACGTAGCCTTTCATTATCAAATCACCTTTGAAGCACAGTTCCCCCCGTTGATTTGGTCCTAACGCCTTTCCTGTTTCAGCATCGATTACTTTTCCGTACGTTTCTAATCTTAGGCTACCAACACTTCCCGATTCGCAGTGCTCATCCGTTTGAACCGTGACACTCCCCGTTGATTCGCTGAGTCCGTATCCTTGTCGAATGATAGACACACCAACTCTTAAAAATGATAATTGATAATTGAATAACTTTCAAGACTTTATGGTCGCATACTCACCGTTTTTTAACAGCGTCGGAAGTATCCTTCATGAGTGGAGCCGCTCCACAATATAATACCTGGAGGGACGTCAAGTCGTAGTTGTCAACCATTGGATGTTTCGCCAAGAAAACCATCAGTGGTGGCACCATCAGACAAGCACTCACTCGGTAATGCTGGATTCGCAAAGGATACTATTTGATAAATGAAAATGTGTAACTAACCTGAATGCAACTAAGAAACCGATCTCCCTGGAACTTTGGCAAAAATACCAATTTCGATCCAACGGTCGTATAAACTATTAACGTCACTAGTCCATATGTATGATACCATGGAAGCACAGTCAGTATAGTTGATCCTTGCTTGACAACTTTCTGAGTGCTAAGAAACGGTCTGATTACTATCATCTAATATAATATACCCGTTTTCAACTTACTGCTGAAGCTCTATCGCTGACAACAAATTTGTTTGCGACAGCTCAACTCCTTTTGGTAGTCCTGTTGTTCCCGAGGAGCATAAGATTACTGCGACATTTTCTGCCAAGTTGGTGGCATTCACCTTGAACGGTTTCGTCGGCGGCTCCTTTTGCAAGCGTAAAAATTTCCAGTAAGGAACTAATAGTTTGGATGGAGCCGCCTCGTCAAAACACACTACATGCCTTACGAAAGACTGCCTTTGGGCTGTAGCCGTGACCGTTTTAACAGTCAGTTTGGAAGCGAAGATCACTTTTGGTTTTGATAAGTGCAATATATACTCTAGTTCACCTGAAGGAGAAGGCGATCATTACTGTTAGTAGAGGATTTTAGATTTATATTCATAGAAAAAGGATAAGGAAACAAAGAAAACATTGAAACACTGAATACTTTTCAACTTTTTGGATCGGTATTTGTTTTCTTCGAATGGAGAAAGTCAGAAAATTCAGAAAGATTATCGAAGAAATATGATGAGCCCGAGTTGGTGGCTTGTGCATTAAAATGAGATACTAAAGCAAGCTATTGGCCACTGAAGCAAAATATTTTATTAGAACTCTTTGAAAATTAATTATAAGTTTAAAGAGATTAAAAAATGAAGATGTATTCCTATATTTTTAGTATTTACGGAAACTTAAATTACTTTAGGTAAAGGTTAAGATTATGGCCCCCACCCGAAGAGGGTGGGAATAGGGGGTTGAAAAAAGGGTGGCATAAAAAGTTCGCAGCGGTCACGGCCCCATGAGAAGTTATGGGGGTTCCCCCGCTAAAATAAATGCTTATTTTGCCTATTTCCAGAGATCATATCAAACCGTAGAATTGATCTGGAAAATGGTTTTTAGATTTGTTCAGAAGTCAAGAAAATTAAAAAAATTAAAGATTTTTTTTTGTAAAAATAAAAAATTATTAAAAATAAATTTAAAAAATTTAAAAAATCACCGTTCCCCTCACAATCCCGCACGGGTTTTTGAGGGGACCGGGGAGAGCGGAAGGAGTGCAAAACGAGTCTCCAAAGTGTTACTCCTATTTACATTATTATATATACATTATGATAAAAATGGCATTCATCAAATTTTAAAAAAAAAAATTTTTTATTTTTACAAAAAAAATCTTTTTTTTAATTTTTTTTTTCGATTTCTGAACAAGTCTAAAAACCAGTTCCCAGATCAATTTTACGGTTTCAAATGATCTCTGGAAATAGGGAAAATAAGCATTTATTTTAGCGGGGGAACCTCCATAACGTCTCATGGGGCCGTGACCGCCGCGAACTTTTTATGCCATAGTATTAGGGGTGCCCCCTCTTCCAATCCTCCCTATTCCCATCCCCTTCGGGGGTGGGGGGCCATAATCTTAATCTGTATCTTACTTTATCTCTTACTTTAACCCCTTGAAATCCAATATAAAATGATTCTATTCAACTATATAATATGCTTATCTCTACTTTTGTTTCTAATTTAATTTAATGCTCATACGAAGTGACAAATTATCTAAATTGCTGCCAAAAAAACCTTACATTCATAAATATTTCAGTCGTTTTTAGATAAGCCTGCAAGATATGCCATACATAAATGGAACGTTTAGGTAAACAATAAAGATTGGGTATACGTAAATTAGAGTATTTCTAAAATGCTATTGAGCTTACCTTCGGTGTAGGTCGGATTGAATGGGGCGAGGGTAGCATTAAGAATAAGTGTCGCAAGCACAGCATATGCATATTCAACCCTGTTCTCACTACAAATTCCCACCACATGACCTTCTTTGATCCCAAGCTCACGTAAATTTCGTGCAATCTCAACACTCTTCGCCTTCAGCTGGTGTGCCGATATTTCAGTGTTAGTTATCGCATCAACCTGTAGTTCCGATCTTTAGTTAAAGATTAGCATTTTTATTTAAACTAATGCATGATTACCAAAACAACTTTATCACCGATCTCGTCAAACGACATTAGAATAAACTCGCCAAGTGATTTCACATTTTTGGCGAGTCTATGTTCGATTGAACCGCCATAAATGATATTGTTCGACGAAGACACCATCTTTATTATACAGAAAACACTTTTGGGGTAGCGAATGGAATTCTAGCTGGCTTTAAAAATTATAACTGAGCTTGAATCCATGTATTTCGTGTGCTCGTTGTTATCACACGCAAACCAAATATCACACTGTTAACGTCTCGACATTGTCTAGAAAAGAGAGCGCTTTCTTTGAGATGCTAATCGCAGTAGATAAACCACCACCGCTGATAAGGTCAATAGATTTCAATTTTGAAATAACCCATTTTTTTCATTTTGTTGAAGATTTTTAAGAATTATCCTAGAAAAGATGCGATAAGCATTTATAACTATTTATTGTTTATGAAGACATAAAAAATGTCGTGTCTAGTAGTTGATGTAATGAAAAATTCAATTTAACCTTTAAATAAACTCAATTTGGTTGATAAGGAAATATCTGGCATCATTTCTCAAAAGTAAAAATGCTGCAGAAACGAATATTTATCTGTCGAATGTAATTTTAAAAAATTAAATAAAAAATCGGAGTAAATTGTAGGATTTTAATATGCTATTCTACCGCATATTCTTGTAAATTCACGAGCCTTTATGTGTTCGACAGAAGTTTTTAACAGATTAGGAAATTTTAACTATGAACTAATTAGACACTTTATTTCTAACTGTTATTATACGGCACACTAAACACTATCACTAAGTTAAAAACTACTTGGTATAAGTATACTCTTAATACTTGCAACACTGCGGGCGCTTGAATCAAATTTCATCCAACTTGCCTAAAGCTTTTCTTTATATAAGTTTAGTTTATCATGGGTTAGAACCTCTTAGTCTAGTCAAAAACTTCGTCTTTTAGTTGTGCTTTTGGTTAGCAACTTACTAACACTATTATTGCACATTAATGGGGGTTCTTAGCTTCCAGATTTTATGCTGGTTCATCGTTAATTTAATGGAAAGTGTGGTTTCGAGGTGTCGGATGGCATTCTCTTCAGCTTAACCCATCAACAAGCCTAACCGTGGTCGTGCTGTCTGGTGACGGAGGGTAAATGACAGCACCTGAAGAGGATGCCATCCGACACCCCGAAACCACACTTTCCATTAAACTTTTCTTTATATTGTGTCGCAAGGTGGTGTTGAACTTTCTCGAATACACATGATCCGTATGGAAACTCTTGCAACGCATAGAACACTGCAGAAGTATCTCGCTCATCATTCTAGGCACCTCTAGAGCTTATAGCTGCTTTGAAAGTTTCTAGAAAATCGTATTGCAACAGTGTTAGCCCTTTTGGGGGTGTGCAGATCTTTTTTTTTTTAATTAAAGACTACTCAAAACATTGCAATTCCTTATAGATAGATATATTCATAAAATAGATAAAAGGGTAAGATGCAGGAATGGTTGCCATTTAAGCGATAATCGGAATAATTCATTTTATACAATGTTTTGCAAATACTAGAACCACATTATAACTATGTCGTATAAATTTTCAAACCTTTTGCCAGTTGGATAATATGATACATTTTCAAAACCATACTGATAGCGTTCACCCAATTATGCGGGTAACGCCAGTTTCTGATGGGAGTAATACTGGCTGCTCGAAAATAATATGTTGTGCTTCCAAAAAACATTTATTTGGCTCCACTAGACTCTAGGCGACTGCAGTGATGCCATCACATTTAAAGAAAGTTATTGTGTATTCGAAAAATACAGACAGTTATTTACAAGATAGGCCGTTATACTTTGCTTCTATTTAAGTGGAAAAGAGGAGTGTTTTCCTAGAGAAGGTATGCTGAATTCGGGGACTGGAATTGCCCACTTCAAATGACTAAAACTACCCCATAATGAATAAGAGTTATCGTTGGCTGGTCACAAAAAAACTAACTTGGTTGAATTGCAATCCATCCTTAAGATCTACTAACGTAATTGCTCTAATTGGCAATTGATAGATGTTTATTAATATAAAATGAAATTTGGTTATCTTTGTTTAAAAACTTCATTTTATTATTGCAAAATATATCTTTATAACGAACAGCTTGCACTCGCAGTGTCTGGAAAGATTTTGGGTGAAATCCTTCCAGAAAGATCAATCTAGATCCTTCTAAATTACGTGAGAATTTCCTATTATGGATTCATTGAGATCTTCCCCATTAACTATAAGAAAAGAAACAAAAATCAATCCACTAACTAAACGTCTGAGAAACGATCGTTTGACTACATGTGGGAATTGAGCCGCGACTAGGCTGCAAGAAGCACGTTTCGAATATAAAGCGGGTAAAAGACTCATCAATTTGTAAACGATAGTAAATATTCAATAAATAAGAAATTCAAACCATCCAGGAAGAGGTCCAAATCAATTGGGAAGTCTATATAACCGTTTAGAGTTTCCCAATGTACAGAAACTTCAGTGCGCGAGTTCGGTTCGCACTTGGCCAGTTATTTATATTGTAAGCCTTCATTCTTGCTACCGAATTTGCGTCAGAACTTACGCACTTTATTGCAAGGTCAAAATCAAAGCTTGTTTTGGTGTTAGCAATTTATTCTGTATTCAAGCATTTTGAACTATTTGTCATGAATAAAGAAATAAATGTTTTCACCATTTTTGAATAAAACCAACTTAAATATATTCTCCATAAGCTGTTTTAATGACAAAACATTTATAAAAATATCCTGGATTAGAATCAAAACATTCAAACAAGTCCGGTTATTACAACTTCCATTTCGATTCTTTTTGCATCATATCGTGAAGAAGTCGTCTCAAAATCTTGAAATAACTAAACGCATCCCGATACAGAAACTAATAATACCACCAACAATTAACGAAAAACTCAAAGGAAATTACTAAAAAGATTTCATTCAATGATTCCAATCTTTACAGCTTCGTCTTTACACCATATTTGACTTTCTCTCGAAGAAGTCTTCGTAGAATCTTTCCAGATGGATTTTTTGGAATTTCGTCTATGAAATGAACACCTCCACGTAACTTTTTTGCTGGCGATGCTCTTTCCGCAACAAAACGTATGACATCCTGTTCCGTTAGACTGGGATCGATCTTCACTACGAATGCCAATGGAAGCTCGCCGGATTCTTCGTCAGGTAATCCTATCACGGCGGCATCTTTTATTTTGGGATTCGTTAGAAGCAGTGACTCGATTTCAGCCGGTGGCACCTGATATCCTTTATATTTGATCAGCTCTTTGATGCGATCCACAATATAGAAGTTAAACTCCTCATCGTAGTAACCAATGTCTCCTGTACGTAACCATCCTTCATCGTCTATAATTTGTTTGGTGGCTTTTTCGTCTCCCACATAGCCCTTCATGATGAGGGGACCTTTGAAACATAGCTCTCCACGCTTATTTGGTCCTAGTGGCTTTCCAGTCTCGATATCAATCACTTTTGCATACGTTGCTGGCACAACAGTACCAACGCTGCCTGGCTTATTGAAGACTTCAGTTTGCAGAAGAACGGATGCCGTTGTCTCGCTCATACCATAGGCTTGGAAAATCGTGGATACACCTATTCTAAAAGGCTTATCGAATTTTAACCGCTTTGGAAAATACAGTGGGTAAATTTACCGCCTCTTGACCGCGTTTTCAATTTCTTCACTGAGAGGCGCCGCGCCGCAAAGCATAATTTTCAATGACGACAAATCGAACTGATCCACCAGAGGATGTTTGGCCATAAAGTTCATTAGGGGTGGCACCATGTGACACACCTCGGCACGATAACGCTACAATCATTACTTGCAATTAACTCGAGGATGGCGATGACATTATTTACGTTACCTGAATGCATCCAAGGAACGATCTCTCCTCGAACTTTGGTAGAAACACCAGCTTCGCTCCAATACTGGCAAGCATCATTAAGCATAGCAATCCATAGGAATGAAACCACGGAATAACACTCAAAACTGTGGCGTCCGGTGTGAAGCATGGTGATTTGCTGCAAATTTCAAATATGCTTTATAATATGAGATCACTGAAATTGTTACATTACGGTTGGTTTAAACCTACAACAGTATGTCGATAAGTAGTAAGATATTGCTTTGTTTCAGTTGAACGCCTTTTGGAAGACCAGTAGTCCCAGATGAGTACATAATTGCCACCAAATTATCTTCTTGGCTCGTCCGGTTCACCGTGAAATACTCATCTTCATTTTCTTTCTGGATCCTTGGTAGCTTTGAGTACAAAAGAACATATTTTGATGGCGCAATATCGTCAAAACAGATAATATGCTTGACGAATTGGGTCTTTTGTGTAGCTGCAGACACTTTTGATACGGTCGCGGCAGAAACAAATACCAATTTCGGCTTAGATAGATGCAGAGCATGCTGAAGTTCTCCTTGAAACGACGATAAAGTGTTATTTTCGGATCGAATTATTTTGGTGTGCTGTATGATACTCTTCTCTGGTTTCACCTTTTATCATATTTCTTATACTCACTACAAAAAAAATACTATTTAAATAAATTACCAAGATTGAATTTACACAAAGTGAACCTTTCGTATAATTTATAGAATTACCAACTATGACTTTACCACGAAATGGATCATAGAAAGCATCAAAGCTAGCTTTAACATAAAAAAATTCGTATTTCATTTGGTATGATTTGATATTGTTGTCAAGTATATGAATAAATCTTCATTGAAAAGAAGCGTTTCTTGCATACAAACTGAAAAACAATCTTGCCTTCTAAAATCTTCATAGTTCGCGGTACTATTTAGTGCCACAATAAATTTCTACAACTTATGTAAAGTATTCGACGTTACATTTCGATTTAATTGTTACAACCCCCATATTTTTTGGAACACCTTGGACTACTCACTTTCGGAATATAATGCATTGAGAGGAGTGACTGTTGCATTCAAAAATATTATTCCGAACACTAAGTTCGCGAATTCCGGTCTATTCTCAACACAAATTCCAATCCGGTCGCCCTCTTTGATGCCAAAAGCAAGTAAATTTCGAGCAACAGCAATAGAGTCCTCAAGCAACTTGCTCGCCTTTATTTCAGTACCAGTGACGCCATCAATCTATTGTAGTAAGTCTGCCTAAAAAATCTGAAACGTATTCATTAATAAAACATCAAATTACCAACACAATTCGATTGCCAAGCTTTCGAAGACGGTTCACGAAGAACTCCCCCAGTGATTTTTCGTCCTTGGTGATTCGGTGTTCAATTGGACCTCCGTAAATAATGTTATCAATCGATGTTATCGACATTTTTTAATTAGATTTGCGCTCAAGTAAAGACTGGTTGATTTCACAGCAAGGTTCCGGAGTAACTAAACTGCGACTCACCTTTTCACTTTGATTTCTTCCAGAACCTTAGAAGAGAACTTTGGAACATACATGCTTCAGCTAATACAGTCCGAAAATGTGCACATTTTCTTGTTTAAAATTTAAATATTTCAATAGACAGCAAAATAGCTTCGTATAATTAAGCTTGTGCTTTCAAAATTTATAGTCACTTTCGATCGTACAAGTCCCAATTCTCGCTATAAAAATACTATTGTTTCACATCCACCCATAATTCGAAAATATAAAAAATCGTTTTACATCTATGTGGATAAGGTGTAACTTTATATTTCTGATACAGATGTACGGAGAAAAGATTGTGAATTTATTAATGCAACTATCAGTGAGTTTTACTTGTTTTTATTTGAAAGGAGTACTCATTGATTGAATATATAAAATAATTTGCAATCAAAAAACTGTCTTATTAACTTTCCAGTGTATGGAAAGTTCTTCTTTCAATTGAAAATTTCAACATATCCTTACGTTTTAAGGTCACCTGAGTATATTCAAAATGTTTTGGGAAAGAAGTGTGTGTGTTTGTGTATGTACTACGTACGTGCGTGGTAATGTTTTATTTATGACGATTACTCTTTGAAGAAAAAGTCACATCGATTTTGTTGAGGTGTCAATCGAAGCGTATTTGTCACAAACTGATTCAATTTTGGTACGATTAGTTTAGGCCCTTTTTTTGACATTTCCAAGGTCATTTCTGTCATGCACTTTATCTCGCCAAGCAAACTTTAGATTTTGATCGTTGGGTTGTCAATCGAAGCGTGATAGCATTTACATGATTGTATAAAATTTTGAATAAATTTTGTAGATACTCTAAAAAAATTGATAAATTCAATATAATCGTTTTTTATTGAATTAACAATTGTATGAAATATTAAGTTTTCATCGAAAAAAAGAGTGAATGAGATCTTAATCAATGGGTATCATCACTCAGCAACGAGGAATAAAAATTATGCAATATATCTTTCTTTTCTAAAAATTTATATACTTCCAATTAGACATTGGAATGTACAATTTTTGTTTACCATTATTAGAGTATGAAATAACTAAGCTTATCCCGACAAAGAAAATAAACAATTAACGAAAAACACAAAGGAAATTACTAAGATTTCATTCAGTGATACCAATCTTTACAACTTCGACTTTATTCCGTATTTGATTTTTTCTCGAAGAAGTCTTCGTAGAATCTTTCCAGATGGATTTTTTGGAATCTCGTTTATGAAACGAACACCTCCACGTAACTTTTTTGCTGGTGATGCTCTTTCCGCAACAAAACGAATGACATCCTGTTCCGTTAGACTGGGATCGATCTTCACTACGAATGCCAATGGAAGCTCACCAGATTCTTCGTCAGGTAATCCAACAACGGCGGCATCTTTTATTTTGGGATTCGTTAGCAGGAGCGACTCGATTTCAGCCGGTGGCACCTGATATCCTTTATATTTGATCAGCTCTTTGATGCGATCCACAATATAGAAGTTGAACTCCTCATCGTAGTAACCAATGTCTCCTGTACATAACCATCCTTCATCGTTTATGGTTTGTTTAGTAGCTTTTTTATCACCCACATAACCCTTCATGATGAGTGGACCTTTGAAACATAGCTCTCCACGCTTATTTGGTCCTAACGGCTCTCCAGTCTCGGTAGCAATCACTTTTGCATAGACTCCTCTTCTCACGGTGCCAACACTTCCAGGCTTGCAGTAATCGTCATTTTGGGAAAGGACACCCAACGTCGTCTCACTCAGGCCATAGCCTTGTCGAATTATGGGAACGCCCAGCCTAAAGAACATATGCGCTTTGTTGGTTCGGAATACTTCAAATTGCACTAACCTTTTTTGCACTGCGTCTTCTGTTTCTTTACTGAGAGGCGCTGCGCCACAAAGCAGGGCTTTTAAAGACGATAAATCGTACTGATCAACTAAAGGATGTTTGGCTAGAAAAACCATTAGAGGTGGCACCAAAAGACAAGCATCTATTCGGTAGCGCTATAATAACAATCAATACTTGTGGGGATTTAAATCAGCGAATTACTTCTACCTGGATGCAATGTAGGAACATCTTATCTTGAAATTTATGTAAAAACACAAATTTCGTCCCAACTGTCGCAAGCATCATTAACGTTAGCAGTCCATACGAATGAAACCATGGAATAACAGACATCACAGTCGCATCCATTATGAAGCTCTTGGTACCACTGAACATTAACCACGATATTAAATAAAGACCCTTTGAAAGCAAATACGCCCATACTTACTATTGTACATCAGCATTGAACAGAATATTACTCTGCGTTAGTTGGACACCTTTTGCAAGACCTGTAGTACCCGAAGAACACATAATCGCCGCAACGTTCTCCCTTGTGTTCGTTGGTTTCATTTGAAAGGTTTTTTTGGATTTTTCATTTTGTATTCTAAGAAAATTCGTGATCGCAATAATTTTTTTGGACGATTTGATATCATCAAAACAAATAATATGCTTGACAAATGAGGTGTTTCTCACAACTGCGGTTACCGTTTTAATAGTTATTGAAGAAGTAAAAATAACTTTCGGTCGAGATAAATTGATTGCATGTAGCATTTCACCTAGAAGAGAAACAGAAATCACTGCATTAACGAAGTGTTGTATTTGGAGTTCCAACAAATTACTACCAACTATTAACGCGCCATAGTGATGCTAGACGCACTGACCTATGCAGTGAAGCCTTTGAAAATGTTGACCTACAAATACATATTACTAAATGGAAATAAAAATTCTATACTATATCCTAGACTTTTAGCAAAAAGTAAATCCTTTCAATAAAAAATAGGATATCCACATGATGCTAATATGAAGATAGTTTGAAATGCTCTTGTGCTTAACACAAGCCAATCCATGTCAGAACACATAATAAAGTGCGCTTAAATAACAAAACAGCTTCTTCGAAGAAAAATCAAATAGTACCAAAGAAATTAATCAAAAAACGATGAAGTGTTCATTAGTTTGAACAAAGAATAAAACTAAATGATAAAATAGAATTAAATGTGCCCGGTTCTAATATTTTAGAGGAAAATGGACTCAACATAGGAAGACGGCTTCTTCTGCTTAATTTGGGTGACTGCTATTCGTTTTCGGCTTCCGTAGAAGACTACTCTGTGCATTCAATCACGTTTAAAAGTTCATTATCGTTTTATCTATACGAAAGTGCAAATAATCATCGCTAATGTTACAAGCTGTTATTGTGTTAACAATTGGTATCTACCCTGTTTATGCAGTTTGTGACCGGCTAGACACTAACAACTGATTAAACCTCTTTGCTATTCATCAGATGAATAATACGAGAGAATACCTCGTTTTCAAGTCAAACAATGCACTTCTTGTATGCTTGCATTCAATTTTGTCACAAAAGGCCCAGACATGTTTTATTAACTTTTTTTTGATCAATGAACCAAAAAATACAACTATAATAGCTGTTGTTGTTGTCTCATACATATACTAATTGATAGATATAAGCATAACATGGCATTATCAATCTCCGAGATAATTTTACAGATAATCCTAATCAAAAACTAACCAGATTAGATAGCAATCTGTTCAACTTAGAGTTATATTAGAATATTTTCTATAAAAATGTGACCAATCATTTTTTAATCATAGAATGGACGATTGTACTCACGTTCAGTGTATGTAACATTATAGGGAGCCACAGTAGCATTCATGAAAACTGTTGCAAACATAGCATAAGCGAATTCCAAGCGATTTTCGCAACATATCCCCACTGTATCGCCTTCTCTAACGCCCAAAGCTTGTAGATTTTGCGCAAAGTCGATAGAACATTGCTGTAGTTTACTTGCTGTGATCTCAAAGCCATTGATGCCATCTACCTACAAGTATTGCTGTATAGATCCAGGCTGATTTCTGAATTGTATGTTTTTTCATCAGTTACTCACTAGAACTATTTTTTCGCCAAACTCCTGTAAGCGTCTCGAAAAGTACATCCCAAGGGTCTCGCCATCTTTCGTGATTCTGTCTTCGATGGGGCCACCAAAAATAATATTATTAGCTGCAGTGACCGACATCTCGCTCAGATTAAATTGACTTGAAACTGGCTCGGCCGGCAGTAATTTAAGTTACCCGACGAAAATAAAATGAGTGGCTGAGAGCGAAGTGGCGTTGATAAAAGCTTTTGAGGGAGATATAACTTTAATTCGTTGCATTGTTACTAATAGCGGCCAACTGTTGACATACTGTGTAAAGCATCTTCATAAATACTTGACAAAATGAATATGGAACATTTATCTCCTAAGCTAATCTTCTATTCAAATAATTTAATCGGAAGCAGTTTGTGGTTATATTAGTTACGTGCGGCATTTGTGTATATTTATATTTTGTAAACAATGTTTACGATTCATTTTACGCACGCTAACTTTTATTGATATTTGAATTCGAAGTCAGCCCAGCGAATAGTAATTGATAATTTACTATTGTTCTTCCTCGATGATGATGAAACGATAATTCAGATCAAAAAGGGATGATTTACAATAACATAATAGTTAGAAACCCATTTTTTAAACTATTATGGATGAATTCTGCGGTCATAGTCAATCTTGCCGTCTTAACTGTCTTTCAAAATGTACTGATAAAGAGACTGTCTAGAGTAAATTTACTATTTATTGTTTTCATATAGCTTAAAAATACTTAAAAAAATCACTGTCACAAGATCTTACTGAATTCAAATAAAACTGCTTGGTAGAAAATGATCCCAACTGCGTTTATCAAATTTTAACATATCGCTGTCATATACAGCAACAAAGATAAATACAGTTAAAGAGTAAATATTTCTAAAAATTCGGCGACAGAAATATATTAAAGTACTTAAAGCTTCGACTTTATTTCTTTTTTCAACGTATCGCGAAGAACACGTCGTAATATTTTGCCTGATGGATTTTTCGGAATTTCATCAACAAATCGAACACCTCCATGTAGCCGTTTTGCAGGCGACGCTCTTTCCGCCACAAAATCAATCACTTCCTTATGTGTTAATTTTGAATCAGCTTTTACAACGAATGCCAACGGTAGTTCACCAGACGCCTCATCAGGAACACCTATCACAGCCGCGTCTTTTACTTTCGGGTTGGTTAGAAGCAATGATTCAATTTCGGCAGGCGGAACTTGAAATCCTTTGTACTTGATCAGTTCTTTAATACGATCCACCACATAAAAATCAAAATCTTCGTCGTAATATCCGATGTCGCCAGTGTGCAGCCAACCGTCGTTGTCAATTGTTTCTGCAGTAGATTTCTTGTCCCCCACATAACCCTTCATTATTATATCTCCCTTAAAGCACAATTCGCCTCGTTGATTTGGTCCCAAAGGCTTTCCGGTTTCTGTATCAATTACTTTCGCGTATGCGTCTGGTCTTATTGAACCAACACTTCCTGATTTGTTATGATCATCGCCTTGCACTAGAAGACTTAGCGTAGCCTCACTCAAACCATACCCTTGTCGGATGATAGGCACACCGATTCTATAATTTAAAAATATTGTTATAAGCACTAAGTAATTATTGTACACTGAAGATTCACCTTTGCTGAACCGCATCTGCAGTTTCTTTGCTCAATGGTGCTGCACCGCACAATAATATTTTCAACGAAGACAAGTCATATTTATCAATCATTGGATGCTTCGCCAAAAATACCATCAATGGTGGGACCATCAAACAGGCATCTATTTGATAATGCTGTAATGATAAGCTTTAGAGACACCTCACTTAACTTCAAAAGTTCAGGGCTACCTGGATGCAATTAAGAAAATGATGCTCTTGGAATTTCGGCAAAAACACCATTCGTGATCCAATCGCCAACAGCATCATTAAAGTCAAGTTCCCGTAAGCATGAAACCAAGGAATCACACTCAGTACTGTCGCATCTTCCATAACGCCCTTTTGTTCACTAAAAATAAATTGCAAACTTAGATGGCTTAGCTTCAAGAAACTTTCAGTCTACTTACAATTGTCCATCAATAGTGCGCAAAATATTTTTCTGTGTTATTTGTACACCTTTGGCAAGACCCGTCGTTCCCGATGAACACAGAATTACCACTACATTTTCCTTCAAATTCACAGGCTTCACTTTGAAAGGACCCTTGGGCTTATCCTTCTGGAGTTTTAGGAACTTCGATAATGGAATAATGAATCTGGCCGGCGTTGCATTGTCCAAGCAAACAACATGTTTGACAAATGAATTCTTTTGTGCAACCGCGGCAATCTTCTTAACAGTCGACGAGGTGGCGAAAATTACTTTTGGTTTGGAGAGATTATATGCATGATTTAATTCACCTGTAAAGCAAAAACAAGTGTACAATCGCGCATGTGAACAATGTTAAAATCATAAAATGCGTAATTTTGAATTTGGTATGAACGTAAATATTCAGACTTCTTTTTAAGGAAATCGTCCATCATATTTGATTTTCAATGAGCCAACTATTTTTTGCTATCACGGTAATAATGTTGTCTTCATACTACTTTATTGTCGGGTTGATTTAATGACTTCGAGCCAAATCAAGCCAAAATGCCATGGATGCTTCATGATTCTAAACAAATGTCTTTCTAGGCATATACACGGCTGAGTTTATTGTGCCTTTCGCGACAAATTCCGTCGACCTCACATGCATATTGCCTGCCAAACCATATCTTATTTCACCCTAGAGTAATAACCCTCTTGTAAATAGCATTGAAGATAACCATACGCCTTAGAGGCACACGATGCTCGATGTGTACTTGTGAAGGTTTATTTTATTTTAAATAATTTTTATTTTATTTTTTAAATTTTTTTTAAAGATTATTTCATATTTTTTTGGAAGCTATGATCACTTTTTTACTTATATCTAATAAAAGCGGCGGTGATATTAGGTTTCTTTGGGTGCCTTTGGGACGTGGGTTATCACTCCAGGGTTACGTTTACTAAACAATATGTGGTACGGCTCGTCTCCAGTATTTTGTATTTAGGACTCAACCGCAATCCACTTGCCAACCCAGGACAGGCAGCTATCTGAAGTTGCCCGAAATATAGCGACGTTATTTGATCAACTTATGTAGTGTAAGAATTGTTACGTTCTATTCAGCAAATAAAATGAAATGAATCAAGATAATTACATTTTTGATAATTGGTAGCTTATGATAAATATTAAATTTTATTTGTGTTAAGTTCAGAGTTTGATTTTTTCCTGATGTAAAAAAATTGCGTATTTTTTTTTGTTTCTTCTTCTTCAATTAATCACTTTACACAGCCGATATACAAAACCGCTCAGCACAAGCATTTAATAGATTCCTTATGCATAATCGCTTAGAATATCTGTTAAATACAACCTTTGTCTAGACACAGTCGTTGTGACGCAGCTGGTTCTGTATTTTGGCGGTTACAACCTCTCGACCATTAAGGGGCCATCCATATATTACGTAACGTTTCAAGTGGAGGGGGGGGGGGTGTCTTTGAAAATGTTACTTAGTGTTACATGGGGAGAGGAGGGAGTTAAAATACTGTAAAAATTGTGTTACTTAATATTTGGATGGCTTCTAAGTTGATATTGGCCGTAATTCCTTTCTAAGTCTTCTCGCTCGATTTTCTATCTGCAGCGCCATTTTTTTGCCTAGCCCGGAGTTTCTTGTAGATTGCAAATCTTTTTATAGTTTAATAAGGTTCCTCTTGGACAGTTGAAACAAACGCGCCGACGTTATTTGCGATTTTTAATTACTTACAATTCCGGGTATGTACTAGAAATTAATAAATTTACGCATGTATTTTTATGTCAAAGACATCTTTTTAAGTACAAATTCAACCACGAATAATTTACAGATTTTTAACTCGCTTTTTATAGGCAATATCCTGCAATATTCGAAATCACGGTAATGTACGAGATCAGAAATAATCCGGAAGACAGAGTAAATCTGGGACATTTTTCAGTTTAAATTCAATGACTTACATTTCCGTTCATTTTCTATTTGAAAATGATTTTTCTATGTAATTATACAAATATTATTAATTCGTTGCTGTTCTGCATCATTTACATGCATTTAAAATCACTTGGTGGCGTTTCAAAATTTGGTTGCATTTGTTTTATTTATAGCTTGATGTGTCGATTCTTCCATTGTTTTTAACACGTTGATTGTCAAGCCAAAAGAAGAAAGCAATGCTTGGTAACCAAGACTATTTTTGAATAGAAGAATTTTTTTAGAAAAACGCAAGCTGTTTTGTGCTTTTTGCTAACTTGAAAAGATGTTTAGCAACGCGATATCGCGTGGCCTGGCAATAAACGTGTTAAGCCGATTTACATATTTTACTTATTGTGCACATTTACAATTGAATACCTTTCAGACGATGTAAAAAATATGAAAATCGGTTTGGTAGAATCAACGTTAAAGGGACCATAAATAATTTGCTCGCCTGTTAATACAACGATAGGAATATCATATGAATAATATTTATAGAAAGTAAATTTGATTGCTAGTTTTGCAAACTCCTTTTCTCTGTTGGTTGAAAGACTTAAACGTTCTATAATTCTTGAAATGGTATAGATTTTAGTTTTTTATTGCTAGTATTCGTAAAATATTTGCTATTCTGTCAACGCCACAGAACGAAAGCGTCGTTAAGCGGGCGAAGGTTTTAATCATCCTTCTAGTGCATTCTAAAGAGCAATGAAAGTCGACATGCATTAGTTATTTATATTATTACGATTACATTGATTACTGGATAATGAGGTCCGAATGAGCATGATGTACACCGCATACAGGCAGTACGTTTAGTGGTCAGCAATTACAGTGTTCTCGTCGTGTACAATTAAACTCAATATCATTAAAAGCTACCAACAGCAGCACTAATAATGTATAACAAAATCTATCGGTATAGAGAAAAGTCGCTGCACTAGCTGCCGTTGCTCATTCACGTTAATTAATTTTAATGTCGAGAAGCACTGCGATCTGAAATACTCGATGAGAATTTGCCCGTATTCCTGCGTAGGATGGTTGAAAGCCGTGTGGCAGAACATTTCTATCCACGTACTGCGATTTCTTTGTAAACAGCCAATTCTCAGTGGCATCTTGCATTCTTAACTTCGAATTATCAACCAAGCAATGAAATCAAGCATAGAAATTTCATTATCTATGTTAGAACATCAAACTAGCAAGCGACATACCCTTTCTGATTTAGTTTCAACCGTTCCAAACACGGTAACGTTAAAAAAATATTAACTACCTTGACGGTTTTACCAATACATCCACTATTTAATAAAATATTAATATTAATGCTATGCTTATTGCGAGATCACGAGTATGCCCAGTTTTAATGTTAGTGATAAAAAAATTTTACGATTCAATGGTTTCTGTTTATCCATTGTTTATTTTAAATTGGGCATTGTTTTAAAATTTACAGTAACCGCAAGAGATTCTGGCTGGGTATTTCAGGTGCATATTTAGAGTCAATGTCGCTTCTTGTAACTGCTGGATTTTTGCAACATCAGATTTTTTTCATTACCGTCGCTTTAAGTGCAACCAACTCAAAAATGTTACCACTGCGAATATTTCGCATATTTATTATATTGCTTTCGTTTCATTTTGTTTTTGTTAATGCATTTTCATTTGTTTCTAGTCCATGATAGAATACACATACAGTTGCTCACATAATTGAGCGTACATCCATGTATGAATAATTACAACTTGAATAATTCAAATTGCTCTTGGATTTCAGAAAAGAAATAATTTCTATATCCAATTGAAAAACATTATCTACAATATTAATTGTAATATAATGTGGAATTTTACATTTAAATGTCGCTTTAACGCGAAAAACAGAAATATGACACAATTTTACCCTCACAAAATTGAGCTTACACTTAATAAAATGTATGATACTATTTAGTTCCGCGAAATATCATAAATCGCACATCTGTCGCCTATTGAGTGTTATTTTGATTACATTTATAAAATTTGTCATTCGCATTTTAGTTTAAGAGTAATGCAGTTTGTAACAAAAATAATTAGAGCTAGAAACGAGGCTGACTTGTAGATACGGCAAATAGTTATTAACTTTAATTCTGGCGGGAAATCTTTACGCGAAATAGGAAGAATAGTGGGCGGAACCTATCCCACAGTCCAAAAAATATAATATATATATAAAATACGTGTGAATGTATAAGGAACGAAGCAGGGGGAGAGCTAGAAAAAAAATTATCCCTAAGAGACAAACGGTTTATCATACTCGGAATCAAGGAGAATCCTAAAATCCGTGTGCCCAACTTGTCGTATAAAGAATCCTTAAGAATCAAGGAGTCGATATCAGAAGCAACAGCTCGTCGCGTTTTGCGGGATGATGGGTGCAACGATAGAGTAGTTAGAAAAAAAACATATATTACGAAACAAAATATACTGAAACGATTCGAATCCATGTAAACCTTCCGGACAACTTCTGGAATAATATTATATTTTCAGACGAAATGTCGGTTCTGACGGTAAGGAAATCGTTTACAGGAAACCAAATACGGAGCTAAATGAGAAAAACATATGCCCAACTGTGAAGTATGGGGCTCTATGGCAACTAACGGTGTTGGAAAACTGGATTTTATCGACACAGTCATGGATAAAATGAAATATTTAGATATCCTGCGAAGATATTTGAATTCCTCTGCAGTAAAGTTTCAAATGCCTCCAGTAAATTACTTTCAACACGATAATGACCCGAAACATACAGCACATGTAGTTAAAGAGTGGTTGTTGTACAACGCTCCCAAGCTCTTAAAAACTCCTATGTCTCCTGATCGCATTTAAAAGAAAAACTCCGGGTAGAGTGGGAAAAGATTATGGTACACCAACATTTGCATAATAATTTATGGAATTGATGACTTGACGTTTAGGAGCAGTTATAACAGCCAAGGTACGTATATCCCTTGGCTACTATAACTATAACTTTAACAATATATTAATTAAATTAGTTATTACATTTTTATACTGAAATATTTGAATTTTATAAGCTGTACGCTCAATTTTGTGTCAATTAAAATCTCTTTTTTTTATTTGGGTGTGTTGAGCGTCTTTTAGTGGTGTTTTAAGATTATTAAAAAGTCGTGTTGTTGCACGACGTCGTGTACAAAACACTGAAGAAGGTTGCAAGTAACAACCGAAATACGTATTTGAGGAAATACAAAATATTTTGGTAAAAAGCAACAACACGACTTTTTAATAATCTCTTTTTTTTTGTTAAAAAAATGCCTTTATCCATGTAACATTATATCAAAAATGAATTAATATGTTGACTATAATGTTGCTCTTTTGTACCAATAAAAAAAATTTCGATAAAACGAAACAGCAAGTTAAATTATTTAGCAATTAGTAATGTATGTACATACCGTTTAGATGGTAACTTCAATTTACAGGCGTCTTATTCAGGACAGTTTTATAAGCTGTGAATTTTACTGCGACATTTTGAAGTGGATGTTATAAAAAAATCGTTTAAGTTTATTAGAAATGATAAGGCTCAAGAATCTTAGGGATGAAATGATGGTTTGTTAAGGATGGTTACCAGATTTAAGGAGTGATAGCATATTTGCCATTCCTTAGCAACGAGGGGAAAATACCCGAAGATAGAATTATTTGATAAACAAATTAAGAATGGCATCAGGACGCCAACATTGTTGTTTAAGGGAACAATAATGAAGTCTTCTAGGAGAGGATCAACTGAAATGGATGATATGACTGCATTGAGTGCCTGCCTATTATATATGATGCTTTTAAATTAAAAACCAAAAACAAATGGAACGAGTTAGTATTGATTTAGTGTTGAGCGGCCACGACATAAGCATTCTAATCAATTGCTCTTAATTAACTTTTGCTTGAAGCTTTGTATCTTCGAAGCCGCACAAGCAGCAACAAGCTCACGTGTTCAGTGCGATTGGAAGGGATTGTAAAATGAATGCAATCAATTGATAAGCATGATAACCGTTTTTGCATACTAGCAACTTCATGAGAGGCGCTACGTACGGGTCGCAAGTTGAATTTAATTAATAAATGAATCAATAGAATGTAAACGAAGTCAATATTTGAAAATTATTGGCAATAATGAACAATTATGACCTCAAATTGATTTGAAGTAAGAATCCAACATGAAAGTCACGCCTGATTTGATCCAAAGCCACTATATTCGGCATGAAAGTGCATTTTTTGTAGCCACAATCTCCAATCGATAAGATTATCGATGAAACGTCGATAGTTGAGTGTATCTTCACTGAGAAAGCATCCAAAGTTCGAAGCAATTACAAAGTACACATCGAAGACTACCTGGGGCTGAGGTTGCTTCGAGGCGACTTTCACTAGGTCTTTTTTTTGGTGATCAATGTACTTACGCTCGGTGTATGTTACGTTGAACGGAGCCAATGTTGCATTGAGCACCATTGTGGCGAACATTGTGTAAGCGAACTCCAATCTGTTTTCACTGCAGATCCCCACGGTATCGCCCTCCTTGATCCCCAAGGCACGCAAGTTGTGGGCGAATTCGATGAAGGTTTCCTTGAATTTATTCGCCGTTACTTCGATGCCGTTGATTCCGTCAACCTTTAAGTAGAATAAATTGAATTAGCGATTCGCGACAATTCCAACTACGTGAATAATCAATTACCAAAATCACTTTATCGCCAATCTCGTCCAACTGTTCGAGGATGAACTCCCCCAGCGATTTCGCATCCTTCGTGATTTTAGTCTCGATGGGACCGCCATAAATGATGTTATTAAGGGCCGTTACCGTCATTGCGATGGAGCTTACGTGCCGGGAGCTTTGGGCGGGAGTGGTTGCGACTGCCGCGCTAGATACTTTGCTAATAAATGGCGAGAGTCTAACGTTAAGCTCTGCAGCCAGTGCGAATTATTCACTTCGGTATCTCAAGTCTTATCGGCGACGGGGGGCAACGCCATTCATAAAGATTAATTGAACGAACTATGAAAGTCTCCACCTGAATTAGCGGTACCGGCACCTATATGGTTGAATTCACACGTAGTGTATATTGATGTGTAAGCGGCCGTGCTTGTTATGTAAGACAAAATTCTAACCTCGTGTCTCTGGGAATCTTCCGAGGAGCGCAAATGCGATGACAATCAGATGTTTCCAACCCGACCTTTATTGACAGTTGGCAGGGGAAATGCTGCGAACGGCACCCGGTCTTCGTGGGGTCTCAGGAATCTAATCTAGTGAAGTAAGCGAACAGCAGGTATGACGCTGCCTAAATATTATAGAATATATAACACAGTGATGTTGATTTCAGGCAACTAACTTCAGAATGCAATTAAGACAGCTCCACCCGATTCTAGCGCAGGCGCGTCGACGCATTTCCGCCCTGTATGTCGCCGGCAACAAAGCAAACGAAAACTATGCAGTCCTGACGCCCTACATGGAGTTCTCAAGGACACTGAAGGTGGAGCAGGAATTGCTGCGCGCCAATGTAGCCAAGCGACGGTTAGATTTGGATCTGGATTCGGTAATCACGAAATATGAGCTTTTCAGGACGAAACATTTGCGCAAAGCAGATCTGGAAGCAAAACGAGATGCAGTTGCGAATGAGCTCAAGGATCTACAAAAAACAAGTGTAAGCCATCTTACTAGGTGACGCTGGTTCTTTGCGATGTTTTCATATAAAAAAAACATGTTTAGTTTGTTAGGATAGTTGAGGTGTAACTCTCACCAATCGTCATTTCTATTCTCTTGAACTTACTATATTTACTGTAAAATTTCATCACATCGTTGGCTTATATATGATCTTTTTGGTAAAGTATTTTTTTTCAACGTAAGAAGGTAGAAACCTTCAAAAGATTCCGATCAGCTTCTGTCTCTCGGCATGCCGGATTTCTACCGACTAAAACCACCTGCATCTCCTTCAAATCATTCTATCCATCAATTCCAACGTCCCAGAGCTCATTGCTAACCTATTTTGGAGTAGCCAATACCAGTACATATATTATATGTATTATATTTTAGTTTAAGTCGTAGGGGGTTCGTTACCAAACCTTTATTTTTTTTTGCAGCTGTGCCTTGTAGCCTTCCTCAGTGCTTTGCACACAAAATTAGAAATAGAGAGAAATATATACGCCGTATTGCGATTTTGGACTGAACATTTAGATGACACAATAACAAATGACTGAGATTTTGCGTATAGTTTGTAGAAGCAGAGTACAGAGAACGATTCCCTCTAATTCGAACCATTCTTACGCTCACAAAATGGCCCCTTTGCATTCCATGATCCATCGCCTATATACAGTGCCTCTCAGTCCTGAACAGTTTAAAAGAGAAAGAGAGATTGCATACTCGACACAGGCGTCAAAAATGGTTACCGTCTATGATTTCCAACCTCATCAGGAAAAAAGTCAGACGTATGGACGAAATCGAACTTAGCAATCTGCAAAGAGAAGATGATGACCCCAAAAAAGGAAAGGAGTAACACACTCGGCGTTCTCGGGGAAGATAAGGAAGCTGACGAAGAATTTGGTTATGGTTTCATCGAGCAGAACTCATCAGCTTAAGAATATCCTAGGGTCCGCCAATGACAAAAAACTGAGACACGAACTAAGTGGAATTTATAATGTTTCATGCCCCGACTGTGAAAAAAACTACATAGAAAATCCAAGATGAGCATGCAAGAGAGCCTGAGCTTGCGAGAAAGAACGGAAGGGACCCTGCGTCGCTGAAGTCAATGGTTGCTAGGCACATTGTTGGGGATGCACACAACATCGGCTGGGACAATGTAGTGCCGATTCAAGAGGAAACAGATTGCAGGAAATTAGATGCACAAAAAAGTCTTCCAATTCTCAAATTAAAACTGTTGAGTCACTCTGAATATTATATTGTAAAATTCCTGATTAAAGATGAAGTTTCCAAATCTACATTTGGAAATGTTTTTTTAAAGTTGGCACATAATATCAATGAAATATCAACGAGTTTCTACGTATCGTATTTCTTAGTCTTAAAATCTCGCTAATCAACTAAATTCATTATTTAATTTTTCAATTAAAAATATCCATTTGTGTTGTCACAATCTCCCATTTGTTTACTTACAGAAAGACAAATCTTCCGTGGAAGACAAAAAACAAGAAGGAATTCGGCTGCGTAATGCTCTTAAGGCGCTCAAAGAGGAATTATATCCCATTGAAGATGATTTCATTCATATATTTTTAAGGCTACCGAACAAATTACATCGAGCAACTCCAATTGACGAACCGAACTTGCTTTATCGCCAAGGCTTACCCAAAGATCACGAAGCAATGGCGACTAAAATCAATCACTTAGACCGTAAAGATATCATTGACTATCGGGATCCAACTTGTTTTTACCTCATGAAAGAAGCAGCGCATTTTGACTTCTACACGCCTCACAGTTGTGTTCGTCGTTTTCTCAAGCTTGGTTACGTGCAATTCGTAAATCCCGATTTTGCAAGGACACTCCTATTAGAAGCCGCCACTATTGATGTAGATCGCATCGAAACAGTAGAAGAGGAAGATGTCAAAGAATCAAAAGTGAACCTGCTTCATTTGACGGGAGGAGGTTCGATGGCCAGTTTTCTAGGGTTTGTAACAAAGTTGACGATTTTTCCATCACTCCTGCCTCTACGCTTCGTTGCAAGTGGGCGTGAGTATAGTCTTCTGGGCGAAAACACACCGCGAGGTCTATACACGGCAGTTCAATCAACTTCGGTGCAATTGTTTATCGTGGTCAAAGACGAGGCGGAATTAGAACATGAAATAGAGGCTGCTTTGAATGAAACCATAGACATTTTTCGCGAATTTAATACACATTTCAGAATAGTTTATGCGTCCGCTTGTGAATTGACTGAAGCAGAAAGCCTACGTGCTTCGATTCAAATGTTCTCGCCATTTTACAATGACTATATTGAAGTCGGGCATTTGAGCAATTATGCAGACTATATTTCGAAACGGCTTTTATTCAACTATCGAGAAGAAAAAAGTTTTAAATTTCCATGCATTGCTGCCGGATCTATATTAAACGTAACAAAAATATTGGCGTGTCTTGTAGAAAACCAACGTCCTTTAGTCGTTCCATTTACAAATGAGAAAGTAAACGATGAAGCTATAAAAAAATTTAAAAATTTATTTTCATAGCACACCTAAAAACATAACTTATCAATAACAGTTTTTTAACTTTTTTATAAGTACAAAATATCAGATAACTTAATAAAAACACAAGCTATTTATTTCGAGACGATGTTCTTTGATCTTTTCGAGAGTATTTTTTAAGCGTTTGAAGCTTTGTGTAACATAAACTGTGGAAACTTCGGTGTGTCGCCAAGCAGTCCAGCCGAGTCCCAAACTTGAATGTAATCTTTTGTTAAAACAGCCAAGTGTTGATATGTCGAGAACGTTAGACTGAAATTTGGGGAAAATGACAATAAATGGCCAGTCCATAGATATCACATTAAAAAATTCGGCAATAACAACGTTTTAAAGTATAAGACTAGTTTGTCCACTACAGTTACACTCACCTGACTATGTCCGATTGCGATACAAATATTTCTCGTATTAAACTAAGATCCCAGCTGGACCATAATTTCAGAATGCCATTTTCGAAGCCAGTGGCAATCACATTAACACCCACCCCCTCCTTTATATACGAATAACAGGCTGATAGTATGCGTTCTTCTTGGATATTATGACTAACGTATTTTCCATTCACGGAATGCAATCGCATTATCGACATTCCGTTGAAGTTCATTGCAACATTGACAAAATCATCGAGGCTTTCCTCAGTCACTTCGAAGCATTCCTCCTCGACTTGTGTGGATTGCTCATCACCGTCTGACGGTTCAATTGAATGCACTGTAAATATATCTCCTAATGTAGGACTGATTATAACTATGTTGAGCGGCGAATGCCGAATTTCCGACGGACGCTCTATTGTTCGGATGTAATTTAAACTGCAACAGAGAAACACTTGAAGCAACTGCTCCGCAATAAAAACAAAAACAAACAAATGATACCTATTCAAGTCCCATATCACAGCGAGGCCATCCTTGGCAATTGAAACGGCAATTTTGAACTCCATTGAAATACTTATGCCTGTCACTTCATCCGTATGCCGAACAAGAATTGTTGGCCCCGACCAATGAACAGTCCCCAGGTCATATTTGCAATTTTTATTGTCTTTCAGGGATTCGTATTCCTCTAGCCTGGATGGAAGCTTTGATGAAATCTTACGAAACGCGGAGTTGTACGACAGTTTGAGTCCAGTGTTCGCGGGACGATTGCGATTATTTCTTGCTGTGTCATGATTCGTACAATGGTAGACCGATATTTTGCCGGACTGGTGTCCAAACCAAATCACGTTGGAGGTGCAATGTGCTCCGCAACAACTAATTAAATCTGAAGGATCGTTGCAAAGTAATGGCTTGGACGAGGGGGTATTCTCGTTAAGGGCTTGTATGCGCACAATTGAGTCGGCATGATACCATGAAATTAAACTGTAGTCTGAGTCCGTGCCGAGCATGATGGCGCTCTTCTCATTTAATCCGTAAACTAGATTTTTGCTTTCAAAAGGGATCAGTCTTGTGTAGGGAACATTCGATTGCTTATATATGCTGCATATCTTTGGATCTTCTAGCTGCGGCGACCCTGTAAACACACCCCATCGCAAGCCTTTAACAGACGTAAGCACAGAGGGCTGATGCGGACTGTAGTTCAACTCAGTCGATCCATCGTGTGGAGCCTTAAATAGCTGCTTGGGCATTTGGCCATAGGTTTTTATCATTGTATGAAAAGCTTGCCGCTCGATTGGGTCCGATATATTCGCAAAATCAAAGTCGGCATAAGTCTAAAATATTAAAAAAAGAAAAAATAAAGAAGCTCATTCAGGCAAGGATACCCTTAGACTTACGGCTGGATGGAAAACATTGATAGCGTCAATTGCTGCCTGTCCAGTTTGCTTGTATCCGAAAATCAAATCGATCCAATTGTGTAGATTTTTGCGTACCATCTCCGATTCAAGCGCTTGCCGATGAATAAGAACGAAGAGCCGCGAATTATTCGAGCTCCACGGAGGAAGCGTGACATGATTTACAGCTTCCCCATTCTGTCGTGTTCCGAAGTTGAAACATTCAAAGTTTTCAAACATCTCCGGCAGACAAAAGAACTCCGGTATCAATTCTTTCACATCGGTTGGCGAATCTTTGCTTGCCAGATTCCAAGTTGTATTCAAGGAATGGAATGTTCTGTCCGGGATGTCAAAGTTGTTATCTATGATATAATAATTATAAAGTAAAAAAAGAATTATTTTACACTGATGTTAGAACAATACCTTGATAACGCAGAAAAAAATTCGTATACGGTGGAATCCGCACTAAAAAGTGAAGAACCGTTCCTGAATTGGAGTAGTGCGAGCTGTAGTGATACGGCTGAATTTGCCACGAACCAAGATTGGTAGAGGAACTGCTCATGTACTATGAAAAGTAATTAATCTTAATTGCCATATGCGCTCATTCAAATCAGTCATACCGAA
The DNA here is from genome assembly GCA_963942545.1 of Oxycera nigricornis. Taxonomy (NCBI): domain Eukaryota; kingdom Metazoa; phylum Arthropoda; class Insecta; order Diptera; family Stratiomyidae; genus Oxycera; species Oxycera nigricornis. The sequence goes on along the minus strand of OZ012660.1, from coordinate 111,697,650 downwards.
AAGTTGTTTGTGTAATGCTGTTCGCTTTCTTCATACTGGATTGCAATCGGTTTCTCCAGCTTTCGGTAGCTACTGTTCCGTGTCAAGTCCAAACAATTTGATTTGTAATCGGCGAGAATCCAAGGGAACACGGGATATTGCATAAGATCATTATACGTTCTTCCGGCCAATTGATTTAATGCCATCAAGTACTCCCAATTGGTCAATCGACCCTCTCTCCATTGATTCATCAACTTTACAGGGTCAGCACTTGTCACAATTTTATCAGAGAATATTTCTCTAAGCATATTTCTATCTTCCGCGTTTTCAACGACAAAAAGAAATGATTTGTTCGAATTGATGAAAAACTCAAATGCATTTTCCTGATGTTGATAGCGACGAATCCATATTTCAGTAATGTTATCTATAAAACTGTGTATGTAGAAAAACTGGTATCGGTGTGTTGATGAAAAGAAGATCTTTTCGTCGGTGACGATAAGTTCACCATCGATTTCACCGTCGACCGGAAGGAATTTCGCAGGAAAATTGAAAAGTATTTGAGCGTTAAGGGAGAAATTGATTTGTTGATCGTGGGATGAAACCAAATACTTTAGTGGCGAGCTTTTTGTTTGATTCATTAAATAGCCGGATTGATGACCCGGCATAACAAATTTAGGAGCAACTTCAAGGACACAGCGGCGCAGTCGTGTTCGAATTCGTGATGGACCTTCAGTATCATCCAGTTCCCACGATCTGAAATTTAAATGTTAATTCGTTTAGTAACTCATTTCGCATTGCATCGGTAGATTATGATTTTTTCTGGAATGATCCAAAAACATACTTGGGATAGCTGGTTGGACAATGCCAAGGTGCTCCTTCATGCACCATTCTCTGAACTACTTGTTTCCATTCTGCATATATGAAACTTTCATCATACATTCGCATCAAAATCATTAAATGCTTTCGCTCTGAATTCTATAAGATTAATGGGTGATTAAGCTTTCCAGCATACAGAATACAACGAAGCAAACCTGTAAGTCGGCTACAATTCTTGTGATTGACATTGCCGTATCCGTGCAAGCCTGAGCATTCGATTCAAACTTGTAGATAGCCTTCTCGATGGAAGGCTTTTGCTCCGAAATGCAGCTGTTCCGGTTCAATTCAACGCGATCTAGACACTCTTCTAAGCTCCACGTGTCACTCTCTGTCAAGTGTAATTTTTTGCAAACTTTTGATACCGGCGAACAATCCCCATTGATTCCAGACAGTGAATGGAACTTCCACAAAAACGCTTTGACCATTTTCCACTCACAGACAAATGTCGGCAGACTGTTACTATGTTCAAGCAATGTCAACAAGATACTGGTCACACAATTTTTGAAAATAAGGACTTGGTTGGGTGCTAGTCCCCAAGCGATTAGATTGCTGCAACGCGAGTAACCGGAAACGCTTAACATGATTAGCAGCTCAAACAGTTGCATCTCAACCGCAGCAGGATGGTACGAACAACTCATGCAAATGAAGAATTGAATGCTCCGATCAATTGTTAGGTCGAAACGAGTACGAACGTCCGAACTAGACAAGTTTGATCCTCGAAGTTGCATATCTAAAACAATCGATAGGTACATTAGGCAAATAAATTACTTTCAGTTTAGATACCTTTCAGTTTGATTGTTTGACCGATCTGCACATTCTGCTGTAAGAACATTTGTAAAAGAGTATACAAAATGTAGGCTTGTATCGATCGAAATCCAAACACGACTTTTGAAAAGCTGCTGTCGCCATAATACGAAAGAACATTTAAAAGTTCCCAAACGATCTTCAAAAGAAGGTGATTTTGAAAATTTATTTCATAAAGCGTGCATCACTAACAACTCACATTTATCTGTCCGTTCGAGCGGACACTTGTCTCTGCAATCAACATCAGCAGATCCTTTATGTTGTGCTCGGCCTTGCGGTAGTCTGTCTTCACTTCTACATACATTTTCTGAAGCGCTTTTACGGTTGATTGTATAACACCATTTTCAATCATAAGGTTGATGTTTGCATTATCCTATATGAGCGGGAATGAAACATTGCCTCAATTCAAAAACTATATTCACACTCACCTTGCGGTAGATACATTCGATGACTTTGAAAACGTTCGCAGCTAGATTTCCATTGTGAACAGTTTGTGCGGACATGGCAAACAAAGCATTCAATCCAATTTTATTGTAAATTCTCAGCTCTTTATCGGCAAGTTCTTCGAAGTTAATTGTGAAATTCGGCTTTCTTGTGATCCATTGTATGCAGACTTCTATCAGTTTGTCATCCACTGGATGTAGAGCTAGTTGATTTGCCAAGTGATGCCAGTACATCTTTTTCGAGGCATTTTGTATTTCACTCGGTGACAATCTGTCACACAGGATTTTGAGCAGGCGTAAAATGGATGTTCGAATAATACAGCTTCTGTGGTTTGCAAGTACTAAAATTATTTCCAATTTAACATAATGAGTTAACACCTGTAAGCGAAATAAATCTAATTATAATATCTCCTAGAAGCGTTAAAATTTACTTCTTCAATGGCGCTATCAGGTAAAATTAAGAGATAGTCGCGTAGTAAATTGAACAGTCCATCCTGAATTGCCATCACGCCTTGGCTTTGATAGACATCTATTCTAGATAGTTTTAAATAGCTTTTACTACTATTTGTACGTCCTTCCTCCAAATATGAAATTTCATCTGAATTGATGATGTCGAACTCTCGAACTCCGTTCATTTCGTCTTCATTGCTTTCTGAATACTTTTGAACTATATAACGGTAATAGATTCATTGGAATTTTTGCTACTTTTACTAGTCAATTACCTCTTCCTGTGCCTACTTTCTCCACGTTTCTCTTCATCTTTTTTGGCTTTTTCTTCATGATCTTGTTCACTTGATTTTTCTGAAGTTGCGACTGTAGCATTTGCCTTTTCTTCAAATCCAGCAAGAATTTTCTGAATCGTTCGTGATGTTCCCGACCAACCTTACAAAGCTTCCTGCCATTTATTCCTGAGCAGTTGGATATTGCTTGCAGCGTGTCCAGATCATAAATAAAGCTGGTGAGTCCGTTGTAATGAGGACTAGTGGCTTTTCTGCTCATCAAATGCTCACATTTGGTAATTTTCATTTCACCTCTGCTTTGGAAATGCTCCTCCGATACAGACAGCAGCTTTTTTCTATTGCGTATTGAAAATCGTAATTGTTTCGCAGTTAGTGGTATGCCTATTCGTCGTTGCCTGGTTGGTATTTCGGACGTCAAAAGAAAATAGAATTTAGATCTGTTATCGGTCACATAACATTCATTTGGTTTTTGCAGGATCAATAACAGTTTCGTTATCTCGTCCAGCAGTGAAGGCAGTGGTGGTGCACCGGCAAACGTGTTTAGAATATCAATAAATAAGGCTGCTGATGTTTTTGAAAAGTAAACCGGAATTGGTGACTCGACAAGATATACTTTACACAGATTCAACAGTTCTTTGACCAGACCAGTCTTAATGAATTGCGATAAATTGTACGAGCGATGCAATTGTTTTTCATGAATCAAATCTTGAATACATTGGAGAAGCAGATCAAGTACTGATGAATCCTGTGAATCAATATTACTCCAATCTGAATATCTTTTAATGATGTTCACAATGATATGTGGATGCACTACACAAGCCTCCATTGTGTCGGATAGTTGAATTTCACCATTCTTTTGTACACAAACGGGAATACTGCAAGCATTGTTAAGCATCACCTTCAATAAATGTACACTTTTACAACATTGACTAGTTTTAATTACGGAACCAATCAGATTTAACGCATCTCTTTTGAAAAATTCCGCGTACAATCGAACATCAGTCGATGCTACTCTTAATAATATATTTAGGGCATTTGCTTGTATTTCTGGTTTGGATGTTAGTTCGACGGTCTGAAATAGACAAATTCAATTCCAATTGGATAAAAGATTTAGGCTTTTTCGAATGACATTAGCAAAATAACAAAAATAAAAAGTTTGTATTCTATATATTTTAGAAGATGAATACGATTGGGTTTTTATGAGCCATCAATCGATTTATTGTGAAAAAAATGTTTAAATCTGTAATTATTGCTAAAGCCACCGTCATATATTTAATTATTCATAGCGCATATGATTTGGGTTATTAAAATAGTAAACGGAAACTGATTTGCGGGAGAATACATTAGCTAACGAATTAAAATGTCTTTAAAGCAACCAAGGGCACCGCAAATGTAATATCCCTATTTAAAGGAGGACACATGTTTATTCTCATTTGAAGAATCGTTCTGTTGCGTCAAAGACACTAAAATCATTTGCATATCGTATAATACGCGTAATGCAGTCTATGTTACTACGCATTCGATCAACTTCAAGTAGCTACCAGATTATATTCAGTGAGGCGTAGGCCCTTAACGTCAGGATTTTCATAAACACTAGTCAAGTTTTTTTCAGGTATAGAATATAGGAATTAACGATCAAATTGATTAACAGACCGCGTACGTACTTTTGCAAAAAGAATCAGCAAACAGGAAAGTCCACCGCATATATAAGTAGCATTCTGAAGCGATGGTATCAAAGTTGGCGACAATTTCGTGTATAAAATCACTTCTTGGCATTTTCCTAGTATATAATCAAATCGTGAATGTTTGAGTTATCAATTTTTCAGCCACTTACCTAGTGTATTTGGCCCACTTTCACCATGCGAATAGTATGTGCAATAATTTGGTTGATACACTGAATATGACAAAACTAAATTGCATCGCAGAAGCTTTGATGCCTCGTGAAGTGGCTGCAAGTTCAGATTCGCATATGAATTGTAGTCCAAAAGCCCGTAGTTAGGAATGTTATTGCCTGCCTATTGCAAATATGTTACCACAAGAACTAAAAAAGTGCTACGTGCTGCGTACCTGACAGTATGTTAAGTTTTTACATTCTGGGCCTAATGTCGTCAAGTTGGCCAGAACGCTACTACTTAGATATCTTTTAAACGCAAGCACTGTTGATATACTAATCTTCATGAACTCGTGACCGTCGCAAAGATCTTCCATATTTATTGGGAGTATTTCGCCAATCGCAATCATTTCAAAGCTGCGCCTTGCCGAACTGCTCGCCGAATTCCAAGGTAATTCAAATGGATAGGAAACAGTACCGTCTAATATCACTGTGAGATTCAATATCTTTTTCTGTCTTTGGATTGAGATGCACAAGTGAGTCCATTTGTTTTCAGTCAATCGTATAGAATCGGATTCAATTCGTGCACCATGCAATACGTGCCCAGTCGCGTTTTGTAACAAATTAAAACTACTAAAACTATTGAAAATGGCAAGCGTTGTTGTTTGTAGGACATTTTTCAGTGCTGAACCTTCATTTTTTCGCTCGCGATTCGCTGTTACAGTCTTTGGCATAGCAGAATTTCCTGACGATTCAATTTTGCGTTTGCGTCGCAGTTTACAAAGTTTTCCGTGACTTTGATTGATATCGTTCATGGGTATCTGATTGTGACGGCCAGTTGGCGACTTTGGATCGGTTATGTTACGTTTGTTAGAAACATCAGACGTAGGATTAGAAAATTCCACAATGAGATTGCATGTTTCGTTAACAAATAAACTTGTCACTAGCTGTTGTGTTCCAAACGAAAGGATGTGAGTCTAAAATGAGCGTTATAAGTTATTTGGTATTTTATTAAATCCTTTTACTCTTAATACTAACCTCTTCGCAGTTTTTCTGATGTTTTACATTGCCCAATATCGAATGAACTTTTATCCAAGCCGAAATGGTGAAGCCGTCTTCGCCAAATGGTTTTATGCTATCTGGTGAGACTGGTAGAAAGCATGGCGATCGCGTGAAAATCGAATCTACTTCATGAATTTCGTGAAGATTTCGCATTTGTTTGATATTTTCATGACTTGATTCGATGCAAACATACGGAGTGGATCCATCTAGAAGTGAATATTATATAAGTTCAATCAACTAATGCCTAGATTCTCAATCGTCTAGCAATATCTATCCTGTTTCATATTTTTATAAAACCAAATAGTGCGTATGATTTGTTGATTTTAGTAAAAAAATGGAAGAAGTTATGATTGGTATTTTATATTAAATGATTTTAACATCTCAAAAACGTTTTTAAACAGTTCGATTCAATTTTAAAAAAAATCTAACTGAGGGTCGGCAAGATTATAGAAAATTTATATGCTTACCATTAAGGACAGGAAATTCAACGGCCGCATATGGAGTAACATTGATATTGTTGACGCAAACATTTGCCATATGCTGCAGAAGCATTTCTATCGGTGGTGTTTCTACCGCCATGATATTGAAGTAAGCGGCTAAACAATCAGGATCGCACAAATCATTCACCAAATCTAGAATAGCTTGTTGAAGGTCTACAATGGTATTAAAAAAAATAGTATATTAACTCGTTAAAGAATGCGATTTGTTACCTTTTAATCGGTTATCATTTTCTGACAAAACCTTAGAGAATCCTCGCAATAAATACAGCGTTCCACCAAGTGCATCACGAACTGTATAGAGTTGCTTGAGTAGTTGCGTTAAGTTAGTCACCCAGCTTTCGGGCTTTTTGATGCACTGAACACTTAGCTCCATCAGAATCTCAACAACAAGATTACAGAGGCCCTCATTCACGATATTGGATCGATATTGTAGTGAAGGGTTGTACCGGCGAAACAATTCCTTTTCGTCTTGACTGGTGTCTGATACTTCTAGCACTTCAGCATCGGCTTCGTAGCCTTCCTCGGTTCCAACCATGGTCAGTTCATCTGTATCGTCACTATCATCTGCCTCACTATCAGATGGATCGCCGTCATCTGCTTCGCTAGGTATACCAGAATGTCCAATATCCGATATCGACGTGTTCATGTGAGTATCCTGACTGCTTTCGCTGGACGTTTTATTGAGCTTTGAAGGAAACTTCTCAACATGGTCATCACTTGCACCAGCCATTTCCGCTACCTTAAGCAAGGCATGAAGCACTTGAATTATTCCATTTGCGTTTTCTATGTCGTTCCATAGATTCTTCGAGCAGGGCAGGAGTAAATTGCGAAGCTGTCGTATCAACGCTTGCATATTTTTCTCTGAAAACCAATTCATATTGGAACCAGTTAAAACTCTCGTTGGAGCATTCTTGCTTTGAAACTAAGTCACACAAAACACATTCGTTCAATATCCAGAATATATTCCCTTCGCTGTTTCACACTTATTTCGCGGTGTAATTATCAGAGCACATGTCCACTTCGAGAACGTCCTAAAAAACATCTTCCACGCACACGGCGAGGTACTCGGATCAGTATCATCTAACTTAATTATCTTTTCAGCGACGGAAAGATAGTGCGATCCAAGCGATACACTTAATCGCGATCAGAATACTTCCAACAAGATCAGGGAATCTGATAAGCAATTATCTCGAGCTATTCAGATATTTATCCTCACTTCTCGGAAGATGTGAATGATAACTTCCATTCGCCCGAGCACGTAACACTCAAGAAGTCGGAGACATGGACTAGCCCAATAGTGTGTTTTGCTCTATTTCCAAATAGATATGCTTCGATGTGGGCGCTGCTCTTGGACTTCTACGGCTTCTCCAATGCATTTGCTTCAATAAACAAATGCACGATTGGAACGCTGCTGGCCGTGTAAACGAACGGAAAACAAGTAGATATGAAGGTGTCGTGATTTCTTGTGCGTATGCTTTGAAGGTGTCCTCTATTGAATTATTGCAACGACTCTATCTCAATGGCGCTGCATGGAACTCACCTGACGACAGCGAACACCTATGGATTTGCATCTCGACGATAGTCTTAGGGTATCAGATACTCTTTAAGCGAGTATTGTTGCTAGGGAATTAAATAGCTACGACGGGGTTTGCTGCACGGAAAGTGTAAGGGCCATTAATTTGAGGCTGTTTGTCGATAGTATGATTTTCAGCTGCAGTTCGCAAGTCAAGTTGCGATGCAGCTGCACTGCCTTTCACACACGACGGATTCATTAAAAAAAAGGAACCTTAAATTACATTTTTATACTCAAATGTGATTTATATGAATTGAAGGTTGCAAAAAAATAATTTGTGGTCATCGCAAAGATGCTAGTTTATCCGCTGATTTGATATTAAGATGAAAATTCTTCTATATCGGCAGGATTTATTTTAATTAATTGATTAATCTACATCAATCAGTCATGCGAAGTTAGATATGTTGATCTGAGAGAGAATTCACTATGAACAATTTTAATTTAAATTTTCATAAATGATAAACAATTTGGAATTGTTTGATAAGCACAGGTTATTTTCCTCATCAGTTTATTATCATCAAATATGAAAATCAAGAGCACCCTTGACAAAATATAATGTTAAAGGAGGAATGTATATGTGTACATATATTTAATCAGACAGAACCATAAACTTTTCAATAGAAAACCTACATCGATCAAAAACAATTTCAAATACGATTTTTTGGGTAAAATTTGTAGAAAGTATTTTACTAATACAGTAATTTCTTAACATTCGCGGATTTATCTTTCGGGGTTTTCATTATTCACGGTTAAAAAATGAGGGAAAATCTAACATTTGCGGAAGCCCGGTGTTGGTTACTTGCGGTAGAGAAGAAACATTTGAGTGGACAATTTTACTTGAAAATCGTTTCCGCGTGAAAACAAAAGAGAATGAAGAACTTTTCCAGCAAAAGAAGCGGAAACTAAGGAATCTGATGAAGTTGAGGACCCCAAAAGCACTAGTACGACTTGTCGCCCAGGGATATTTTTTACATCAAAACAGCTCAGGAAAATTTTAAGCCTGAACCTGAACACAACTTGTCCAAAAAGCTTTGAATTTAATTTTGAAATTAGTTTTAAACACACTTAATATATGTATGCTTAATTTTAATTTTTTTTTCATTTAATAGATCTTTTTTTGGTGTATATGGTGTTCAAACAGGTGAAGGGTATGGTGAAAATGTCATTTCTTGTTCAAAATTGAGTTTTCAATGGATATAGAGTCGAAAAACTTAGAATTTTTCCGGAAAATCAACTTTTTAAACGATTTTTCATACATTTTACGCTGTAGAAGGCGCGAATGTTAAAATAATCAACAAAAAATTATGCCATCTTGAAGTAGAGTGTATACTGTAACTTTTGACGGGCGTTAAATCTTTTTTGCCCAGACGCAATTTTTACAATGAGTTTATCAAAATTTTACCTATATAATCACTTTCCTGGCTTTTCACGATTTTTTTGGATTTTTTTTGACCAAAGGATCGTATTTAGCGAGTAATTTTACGTCGGAAAGCATATTTTGGATATTGTTTGAGCAAATTAGACCTTTTCATTAAAAAAAATTCTTTTAATTCTTCTAATTTTTGCGGTTATGAAACGTAACCCCCCCCCCCCTCTTATCAAAGGAAAATAGGCTTACAATCGCAGAATGTTAAGGGATTACTGTATTTGTAACTACGATACAGCATTGTGCATTTTTCTATTGATTATGTATTTTTTCTTCAATGAAAATTTTATTTTTATGGGATTTATACACAGACAATGGTATTTTAAACCAGGAAAAAAATTATTTGGACTTGAAAATTTTGATTTTCATGATTGTGATATGAGAAACAAGTAATGGGAATTCTGTCATTCATTTTTCACGTTTCACTTTCCAGCAAGAAATTGATTTTCCATAAATTGTTGTGACATCCATGTTCTATCAACTTTTTTGTTAAATTATATTATTTATTGTTATTGTTAAACATTAAAAACTTTTAGGAATATTTTCGTCAAAGTTTATTGTAAATTATTTCATACAAGTTACCAGTGCAGTGTTTTTTTTTGTTTTTTTTTTGTATTTATAAAATATTAAATTGAAAAGTTAGAACATATGCACAATGGAATGTTCCAACACTAATGGAAGTTAGTCGAGAAATAGATTCCACACAACTAAATAACATTTTCTTCAATTAGGGGCGGAACAAGAAGATTAATATCACAAAATGTTTGCGCGGCTACAATATGCCGCAATATAAAAGTTTTAAAGGATTATCGATAATATCGATAGCATGTAATACATAACAAAATGCATATGAAACTCAAGTTTGAAAGTAAAGACAAAAAAGTGCGATGGTAGACTGTGGATTTTGCAGATTTTTGAATTATTTCAGTCATTCTTTGCCCTAAAAATGTTCGAGTACCCCACAGCGGATTCTCCTTACACCTGGAACACACGAAAACTTGAAGTATCTTGAAAACAGTATATTTTATTTCTACAAATCTCAATAGGGGTCATCCATACGTAACGCAATTTTTAGAGATACGTTTAAATCTTTTTAATATTTAGTTCGTACATCAGCAGCCGAGTGTGCGCTTCCAACATGAAAAGTAACGTAATTACAAGAACAATGGAAATGGGATGCATGCGCGTGTTAAAAATTTATCATTATTATCAATTAGCGAAATAAAACAGAAAAATTATTTCCATTGGGATTTCGTATAGTTGCCGAATTTATATTCTTTATCTGTGTCTCATTTTACACCACATTGTGGGTGCAAACAGTTCAAAAAACTATTATAATTTTTGGTTTATTCGGAAAATATATGCTAGCATCGACTGTATAAATGTCTTTGTGGGTTCTTGAGTGACAACAGCACTGAATGATAATATATTAATCAGAGAGTGCTGATTCTTTCAGATCATATTTCTTGATTATTACTTTTGATGATTGTTATAATGTTTTCAATGATCTTCCGTAATTTAGCTGATAATACCCGATTTGAGGTCAACTTTCATGCAGCCTTAAAAGGGTGCCGCTATCGCACTTAATGATTTATATAAGCATATGTTAGAAATATGTATAGCAATATCAATTTACCAATTATGTATTACTAACACATTTCAATTTCAGAGAATTAGTTCAACTTATTGTTTTGCTGTTTTGTTTGATCGAGAACTGTTAAATAATTATTCGTAATTTGAATAAATAAATTTCTATGGATCGTAAAATTTTTCACAGGAATCTGTTGACTATGAATGAAACTTAAAAAAATGAACATTTCTTTAATATTTAATAGAAGGTTATCTTGCCTTTAGTAGAATATATGCAAATTATAAATTTTCTCGATATCAGAGCAGAGCACACTGTTTGACTCTCTCTCATTGCAAATATATTTTTATCTATTTTCAGGGAATGCACATCAAAAAAATCAAAATAATAGTAACAACAGCTTGTAAAGCACGAAATAATCAGAAAAAAGTATAAATCGCATACAAAAACTGAAATGTCCCATGAAAATAATTAAAAACAACGAAAATACTGTACGAAAACAAAGTTGCTTATCGTATTTTCAAACTTTGCACACAAAATACGAGATTCGCCTGATATTTCTTTGAATATTTAGTAGATTAAATACATTCGGTTTTATTTTCATTTAAATAAACAGTGTCAGTTAATTTGTTACAAGGAAAATGTCTGATAAGATAGCATCACTTGTTTTCAACACCTGTTCGTAGGTACTTGAATGTAATTTTATGCATTCGTATATATTTTCGCTTATTTATTTACATAATGACGAAGATACGGATATAAATGTAGTATCAAAATCACACGATTCACTCTATTCTTCTAGGAATAAACAGTGGTTAATTTCAGTGGAGTCAAATATTGGATTAAAGTTGAACATTATCAATGAAAACAATGGCGCCGGGTGTAAAATAGAGGTTTTCAAAATAAAATAATAAATCGCGTACCATTTAATTTTCAGTGTAGTGCTAAGTCTTAGCAAAGTAGATTTATCGTAATCGTATTCACTATTTATAATTGTTTAACTGATTGCAGCATGCATAGGCAATTTGCGTTTGTTTTGATACATACTGAATTGAATTTGATTTTCGATATTGTTTCCCAAAAAGTGTTAGTTCAAACGAAATACTGCCGATAAAAATTTTGAATGAAGGTCGAAATAAAATCAAAGAATGACGATTGACATCAATTTGGGTGTAACGGATTTTATAAAATCAAAAGAATTCCGAATGCAAGAAAAATCAAAATGTGGAATAGTTTTGCTTTGTATGGATATGGTTCAAGCATGCTTTCACTTGATTTGCATATTATAAAACGTCTCATCTTTGAGTTTTATTGCGCCGTAAGGATAACAAGCTTAATTGTTAAAGCGCAATACTTCTACGTACATTTTCATTTTGTTTCTATAGCCAAAATGTATTCAACTTTTTAGATTCAAGTAAAAGAAAAGGATGACTAGAGTTGAAAATAAGAAAATCAAACTAGATGTGATTGTTTAGTTGGAATTAGAAAACTAAGTGCCCATTCTTAACTCGATAGCATGTATTCCTATCAGAAAACTAATACACAACGAAAAGCAAACAAAATTGGGTTATTTTCAACATAACACTTAATATTTACCATCATTTAATAAACACTCACCGTTTTTCTGATCGTAATCCAAAACAAGTACACCCAAAGAACTTGTAAACAGTTTCATTAAATTTCTTTTGCAGTTGCTCGCTCCTTGTAAACATTTCAGCTTATCATCACTAATTAGTTCATTATCACAGTTTTGCACCAATTCAGCTTCTAACAATCTTTCCATTTCGTCTTTTTGTCCAGAATTCGGACTTGCAAATATATATTTAGCACTTGCAGCCCAAATTGAATTCAATCTGTACAGATTTGAAACGACACTGAGCCCATTTTCGGTAACGATACACTCTTCACTTGTAGGCAAAAGCACGCATTCATTGCAACTATTCATTTCGTTAAGGCGAGTTTGGTTTTTAATGTCGAAAATGATTTCAAAATTGTCATGCGTTTTTAATTTCGATGCGAATTTATTGTGCACGCGGATACTGTCTGACATCGAATTTGCGACTTCGTCAAAGCTTCGATGCAGGGAACTCCAATCACTGTCCAAGGATAATGATGTCCTGTTGTCCAACGATCCCGAAGAAACTGATAATAGGCCATCAAGGTTAGTATTTGATTTATCACTGCCGTCTCGATATCCGAAGCCACCGTTTGTTTCAACATTCGATAAATAAAACGAATCTTCATTCAGAACATCGTCCAAAGATACAACACAATATTCACTAAGTGTTATAGAAGTATTATTCCGTGGGATTGGATCAATGGTTAGATTTTCAGTTTGATTTGCATTTGTTATCAGTTGTGTTTCCTTTTTCTGATGACTCAAAAAACAGTTCAACGCATTACATACGAATTTCAACAATCTGGCTGGATTTTTCTCATTCAATGAGTTGCAAGCCGCAACTGTGTCAAGTGATGGGAACCTATCTTGAAATTCGGATTTGAAGTAACTATTTCTGAAGCACAGTTCTAATGTTAAGCCCCAATAAGCAACTGCGAGCCCCAATAGTTGTGGAACATTTAACTTGTCTTCTCTCAGCAAATCAAACAGATTACTTTCATCAATTAAATTTCTACTACGCGTTATTGATGGTACCACTGTAGTCGTATTAGTAGATCTGACTACTCTAGCAAACATGTTGTCTAGTAGCTCAGAAGAAACGCTATTCGCTTCTAATATAATTGACGTCAGCCGCGAAAACAACAGTTTTTTATCAGTTTCTTCCATTTCGGCACAAATGTCTTCATTCAATCCAATATTCAGTAAAGTGCAGACTGCTTGAACGAGGCCAGGAACATATATCAAGATCCTCAAAAAGCTTATTATATCATCGTTGAAAAATATCGTTATTAACCTCGAATCCACCAAACAGTTTTGAAATATCCGTAGGCACATTGAAAGTGTTCTTATGTTGTTGTGGCCAGTGCTGCCTCTCTGCATTTCAGAATGGAAAATGGGAAGAACTATCGCTGTCAGGATTCCTTCCGATATTTTATTAGATGTGTTTAATGTTATTTTCAAGATATGCTTTAGAAAAGTAACAAGCTCGTGCGGTTTGCTAATTGATCGGTATTTTTCTATATAAAGTACTAAAAGTTCCTTTTGAAATTCAGGCGATATTGATGTCTTTTTGCATTGCAAACAATTTTCGGCCGAAAAGAGGGTGAAAATAACATGTTTGTTGAGAAATTTATATATGCGTCGCTGGATTTCACCGCTCTGATATCCACTTAACAAAAGCGCCATGTTTTCGATGCAAAACGTACAACAACACACTCCACTTTTATCGAAATTTGTTAGAACATAGTTTTGCAGGTGGGAATCCAACAAATTAAGGATTTTGATGAGAAAATCATCTAGCACACACGACATAACAGATCTTTTGCAATGTATCTGGATTTGATTTGGCTTTTTACGAACTTTATTTCTTACTCGCCGTCTACCACTGTTATCCTTCAAACACGTTATTCGGCAAAAGTTTATTGCTCGCAAAATAATATCCACTATTTCTTTAATATCACTACCTCTTTTGTCACTTAGGCTTTTTATTAGAGATTTAAAATAATTAATAACACTTAATCTTTTGTCCACAGTAAATTGTTCGACGACACCTTTCACACGCTCTTCGCGATTATCGTGATATATTGCTAACGTATTAAATAGAAAACCAAATAGTATATAGCCAGTTATCAAGCTAGACGAAACTTGAAACTCATTTAGAAGCACACTATCATAATTGAAGTAATTTGTGTCGATGACCCGCAACAGTTTCGTGAGAATCTGTTCAACTCCAGCCAGTTCAACGTTTTTATCTTTACAAAAGATGTTGTTCAGACACGAAATCGCCAATGATAATATCCTGAACTTAATGATTTCGTGGTTGGTAGGTTCAAAGGCTCTATTATCGCGTAACACGTTTATTGCATCCAGAGCAAAATGTAAACTTTCCAAAGTCACCGATTTCTCGTCCAAACTTTGACCATTTTCCGTTTGCGCCAAATTCAGTAAGATATCAATTATCACGAAAGCATGCTGGTCGCTGGAGATACGTCGACTGCTGAATTTCGGATACTCACAGTCGCCATATGCGATATCCATTAGAAATGTGCTTCCGGATGGCAATTGATTCCTTTCCAAATGATTGTATTTTTCCGTTCTAGGATCTGAATGGCACACAAGCGAAAATTGTTGGATGTAATTTTTCAGATGCATGGGCATGTTCGGTTGAAATGGTTCGGCGTAGGTGTTGTCCCAGCTGGAGCTCGGGAAAAGATTTATCAGCAAACTTCCAAGCTCCCGTTTGCATGTTATCAACTGAAATTGAAAAGAATGATTCAAAAAATTTGCTGCCATGAATGAATTTACTTTGGTTGGATTGTAAATTACCTGTGTGTCGCAGTCATGCAAATATTCTAAAATAATGCGACCGAGTCCGCAGATCAGAAATTCCCTTAAAGATACGATTGCTGTTATATCGCTGGGAGCCTTTAGAATCAACTGATAAATTTTTATTTGTTAATAATGGCACGCAAAACATCAATTTGAAATAATACCGTGGATGTATCGTAGTTAAACGGAACGCTATCTCCTATTCCATTCTCCTGCAAATTTGCATCACTGTGACCTTCGCCATTTTCAGAAGATACGGCCGTACAAATAATGTCATAGACCAACTGTAGCAAATAACACGCCAATTGGGATGGAACTGACGACAAACACCTTTGGAAATTTCGCAGTTACAATTTGATTCTTTATTCGAAATTGATTGATTTTACCCAATAGATTCATGTTTTGTTTCTTGCCTTTTTAATAGTTGGAATTTGAAAAGAAATAGACGACACAATTCGATCTAAATGAAATCATTAACGGATTTTTATTGTATGCTGTTACAAATCGAAACTTACCTTTTGTTCTTCATCTCGTTCTGAGCAGAATTGCATCCAAACGCTTTGAAGATCTGCAAATTCACTATTTTCATCCTCATCCATGTTTTAAACCGTACTGACTTGCCCAATCTATAACGAATGAGATACTGTTCTGATGTATAAAAACACCCCTTTTCTCGTCAGAGAATTGTTTCAACTGAACTTTCTGATCGTTTATTTGATTGGCATTGTCTATAAAACATGTTTTCTCTCTATATATTTTCAACTTAGCGCGATGTGTTATCACAAATAAATGTTTATGTTCTTTAGCAATAATTTTCTTCTGCAAGACAGTAAACGAGAATGTAGAGTTGAAAAAATATTGCTCGTAATTTTGTTGATTATTTTTTTTCAGAATGAAAGCTTGATTTTGATTAGTCCGTGATTTCATGGTGATAATGATAAAGGTCAATGCGGGAATCGTTTTACAGTCATGATTCACTGATAAAAAAAGCATCAGATTGTACGTATACAGAATACTTGGCAATGCTGCAATGGCTATAGTGGACCGAGTTTATGAGGGTAATCTGAAAATTTTGACTAACAGACTAAGCTAGATTTAAGCTTTTAGAAATACTATTGGACCATGTATAGTGGCAAGTCACGGTTTAAGATTGTGCTTCATAGATTAGAAAAGAATCGTGTTAAGACTGTTCTTAGAAAAATTGATTCATAAATATGTTACAAATGAAATTTGATTTTCATGTGTCTCGTGTTGATATTCATTGGTAGATGTTAGACTTTTGCTTCATTAGGGTAAATGAAACTTGGATGCCAGTAGCTATTTTTAACTAGCGAACGCTCGTGGCAATTTCACGAGCATAGTTGTGAATATAAATGAGTATTTACTTTCTCTTTTTAAGTATTTTTTTTAGATATTCAAAAGGCTAATAGAAGCAAATAATTTAAATTGATATATTTCCAATTCTTTTCATACAGGCGTATGTGCTTTTTTCATTTTCAACTAATTGTCAACGCGCGAGCAAGCTCAGGAAAACACCGGCCCAGTCCAAAGTTTGATCTTCTGGTTTATTTATTGTGATGCCAAAACAGACGCTATTGGAAAACTGCCGCCGTTTAAATTGGAAAGGATGACTATTTGAGATAGTGCGTATGCACGATGTAAGTACTGCTTCCTCTTTTCTACAGCCAGTTAAAATTGAATGCGTCGATGATGTTCGTTTGTAGTACAACTATACTTATCGTAGTGCTATTACAAAGTTTACGACTACAAAATTAATTATATCAGCTGCATTTCGTGAGCAGGCATTCCTGGCTGTTTAAAAAATCTATTGGAGAATATACTGCCGCATCTTCGTTGCATAGAATCACGAATCTTTTCTAGTATCGTTATAGTTAGTGACTAACAATGCTTGTCAATGCCCGTATCGATTTAATGTTCACAGGTTTTGCGGTGCATTCTGTATGCCATTTGTATCCTACTTTTCATATCACAGACCCATCATTTATTAAACTGTAACAGAATATTTATAATTTTTTTTGATTTCTTCTTGATCCCGCTGAAAAATAAAAAAATGTTCCAGATCTTAAGGAATCCTTAGTGTTTACAATCAATTAATACGAGAGAAAATATTTATCGCTAACATGAACGTACGAGTATACATAAAACACACGTCCGTGTTCCCAACACACATCACTTTCATGCTCCTGAATCGGCTCTCGTCTTAGCTTCTTACCAGACAACGAGCTGTTTCTATTCGTTTGATTTTTTTTGACTTCTGGTCTGAGAATAATAATGGCCACCCAACCATCTTGAAGAGGAACGGACTAAAGCCGTGAGAAGTAAATTTTGCTTAGATGATTCCCTGTTTTCATCATAGCTTCAGACAGTCATTCCGAGCAGGTGCAAAGAAAGGCGTATGTTACAAGAATCAATCTAAATTGACACGGATGGATCAATAATCAATAATGAAGGACAAGTTTGGCTACCGTGTGTTTTTTGAATAGATGGCCAAAGATTCTTCGAGTCCCTGCACACTGCAACTTATTTCAAGCAACGTTCACGGCAATATAAATTTTTTGCTTTGTTAAATCAATAAAAAAAATTGATTGATGAAAATATTATTACTGCCAGCCAGGCAGCAATCCAGTCACTATCAAAACATGCTTCCTACATCCAAAATAGCTACTAAAATTTGACCATTCCTAATGAGACATCCTTACACTCTAAACTACTCGGTACTGATTATTTGGGCATAGAGAAGTAACTAGAAACTGAACAGCAGACAGTACACATGTTGAACACCTTCTAGCTTATAAGAAGCTAAGTTCTAAACAGCATTGTATAGAAGCTGCAAACTAAGTCTGACTACTTGAAGAATCCTGCAGAACCATTAGACAGATCTGGCTCGCATTGACCTCTAATAACTAGCAACTCCTTCATATGAGATGTGATATCTTTTGTTTTACAATCTCAACGTTTACAGATCCATTTTTAATAGGCAGACACGCATAACGATTTGGCATTCAATTAAACGAATTTGGTCTCAATTGCGGATCGGAAGAAACAACACCGCATTTCCTGTGCGAAGGCCTAGCACTTTCTAGAAGAAGGATGTAAATCTTAGACTCCCCCTTGCTGGAAAGCCTCACGAAAATATCTGGCATGAATGGAAGTAGCTTGAAAGAATTAAAATTAGTATCCGAAATCTAGGATTAATCTATTTATTAATTGTTATTCACTTAACAGCCTAAGCCAATTACAAAGTGACACAACATACAAAAGTATAAAAATAAAATAAAGGCAAGAGTGCACAAAAATACAATCACACAAATTATAACTGGAGATGAAAAGTAAAGCGATTTATCGCAGCAAGCAAATTTGTCTTAAAATTAAGGAACGAATGGGGTGAAAGACCAAGCTCCCAAGTTGTTATGCATACGCTGCAACCAAAGCATTGGCGTATGAAAGTACATATAGATTAGTGCGCGCAAACTGAATTTCGAATAGATCGTTTGAACGGAAGGGCTTGAAGGATCGCGAAATTGTAGCTAGCAAATTATTCGAACTTCCATTAGGGAACAATTTGCATAGAAAATACTGGTCAAGATAAACGCAACGAGATTGAAGAGGCAGACGATCGACAAAGTAGAGTCGGTCCATATAGGACACAGGAGTGAAACCATATTTGTAGAATAGATACCGAGTAAACTTCTGTTGTACGGATTCAATGACAGATATCAGGCAATGCAAAACGGTGACCAAGCTTGGGAACAATATTCCAGGATCGGACGAAAAAATGATATCAATAAATGGACTATGAATGTACTTAAAGAATTGGGACATTCGAAAGATGAAGTCGGCCATATGTGATGCTTTGGCTGTAATTCGAACAATGTGGGTTGAATATAACACCCGAATCTTTGAGCTATTCAGTCGGAAGTAGGAGACATCGTTAAGTTTGAATGGGGAAACAACGAGCAAAGTTTTAAGATGACATTTAGACACATTTAAACGAAGGAGGTTTGACCGATACCACCTTAGCACATTTAGATCATTTTGGAATAATTTTATGTCTATCGGAGACTTTATAACACGAAACAACGAAACACGATTTTCAGCCTTTTGCCTTTTTTGCCTGTCCTGTACTTGCTCTGCGGTATCATAATGAGTCTGTTGAGGCCTAAATGAGCCATATTTGAGGTACTATTCCTTATACCAATTTTTATCGCCTGGTAAGTACTATGTACTGAAATTTAAAAACGGAGAATTACTAAAAATTGATGGAGAGAGTGATTGAAGGAGACGGAGGTGGTTTTAGTCGGTAGAAATCCGGCATGCCGAGAGGCAGGAGCTGATCTGTATCTTTTGAAGATTTCCACCTCCCAACGTTGAAAAAAAATGCAAGAAAAAAACTAGTTATTTTCCAAGTAAATGTAAGTACATTGTTGGTCTTGAAATTACCCACGTTTTCGGAGTTTTAATGAAAGAAATAGCAACGAAAGAGTGCGCAAAAATGAAAATGAATGAACAACATTTTGCATACATCAAATAGGAATGCTAATGAGATTTTTTCTGTGAATAAAATGAATCAATACACAACGCCAATGCGATATGCCAGCGCCAAAATGCATTTGGGGAAAATATATTCCAATCCATCAAATCGCGCAATAGAATAGACATAATCTTCTTAGAATCGATTGATTTGTTTGTTTTTTTCAATGAACTACGTATTGGGTATTGAACAACATTGAACAAGTGATTCATGAAATTCGTAGATTTGATAACGAATGCGAAAAGGCAGCTATTATTCTTTCAAAGTCCCCTTCAAAAGTTCCACGAATTTTGGATTTCAGGTCGTGATGTAGTGGACGGTTGTCGGCAGTATAGTAAAATTGCCTTTGAGTGTAGAAAAGTCCCTTTTAAATCTATAAAATCAACCTGAAAGCGCAAATAGATTCAATACTTTTATTAAATGCAGAGAAAGGTTTATCGTTGTAAAAAAAATTCATACTGTAAAACCAGGTTGAGGTTGCAACGGGCCCCCACCGTTAGCTGATTCTTTCGCAATCACCTTCGCGCACAAAGCGATGTCAGTATTTGCTAAGCGAAGTGTGAACTGTTGCGTATTAGTTAATTACTCACTTTTTCACAGGGCCACAGAACCAATCACTGAATTACTTTTTTTCTTCTACGGGTAAAAGTTCAGCTTCTCATTTCAATTTCACTTAATCCGGGTGCATTGTAAGAAACACAGAATCAGCTGAGTTCGCAGCGAGAAACAAAACGAAATATGCCTGACAGAAGAACTGACATAAGTGAACTGGAGAAATAATTGTTGCAATTTGCCTAGAGTTTTTTAGTGCAAAAAAGAGAGGCAAGGGTGGACTACCAAACTGTTAAAGACTTTATTTATAAATTGCTGTATTCTGTAATAATTTGAATGTGCTAAACTCATAAGCACCGCTTCAAAATTTCCGTGTTTGATTTAAATACAATCAGCAGATCCATTTATAAACAATTGAATTGGAACATAAGCCGGTTCTAGTACTGCAGTATTCAGCGTAGCGATTACAAAATGTCAATATGCTTGTAAACAAACATTTAATTTAGTGTTGTGAAATGTTAGCTGTGTCTGATTCGTGTTTGACCAAACTACCCAAAGCTGGTACCAATACATTCTATGTTGTAAAGAGTGTTTGGCTGCAGAATAAGGTCGACCTCGAAATTGTGGACTTGGAGAACGAAACTGGATTGGCGGGCAGTCTGTCCGTTGCCGATCTGACGGAATCTGCAGAAGCCCTCGAGATCCCTTTTGACGATTTCTACCGGAATATTAAGCAAGCGCTGAGCACTGTCGGCGGTCAACGCGACTATGAATACGCCATCGAGAAGGACACCTTCATTCTCAGGAAAGTAAATCCATTCAAGGAAGTCCATTGCCAGGCCACTCTGAGGAATCAACCGGGCCTCCTTCAAAATTTGCTGCTCGACGCAACAGATACAATTGACGGCTTGAAAAATGAATTGAGCGCGAAGCAGCTGGACTATCAAACACTGGACATGGAATTCAAAATGTTGGCGCAATCGTTTGAAAAGTTCGTAACCGAGAAAAGTTCGAATGAGAACGAAATGCTGAAGAAGTGTGCTGTTCTCCTCAACGCGAAGAAGAATAAAATTGCCGAGCTGCAGCAACTGTTGTCGGAAGGACGACGACTTGCTGCGGAAAGTAATTCTACGTCACTGTCTGCACAGCAGGAAAATGACGATGAGGATGAGTTGACACAGCCAATGAGCTTTACAGAGAAGCCGGGATCGGCTCCATCACTACCCAAAAGGAAGAATTTGGTGGCTGCTGAGGCGGCATCGAAACGGATGAGGTCGCTTGAGCCCCAGGTGGAGGAAGAATGCCGATTGGCGCCTCAAGGAGAGAGTAGCGATAGTGAGCCCGCCTTCAATAGTGAAGAAATGTTCAATGCAATGTCTTGATTTGATGGAGCGCAATAAATACGCAATGAGAATCAAACTACTGCAACGTATATATCTAGTACTGTCCCTGATACTGTTCTTTCCCTTTTTGTGTCGTGATACGTTCTATCACGACAGAATAACTCTCCAATCGCTTAACCCACATGCAAATACGCTTGACAACTTTTACTTGCTGCACAAAATGTCAAACTTCTGGTCATATGTTTTCGAGTTTGACTGGCTCGCGTGTGTTTTGTATTTCTGGAGTCTTCGACGAATTCACAAGCGTATATTCACTGATAACTAACTCCCTACAATGGCTCACTATAAAGGAGCCGCAAGCGAAGCCGGCCGCGCCATGCAGCTGATGAAAAAGCGAGAAATAGCTCAACAGGAAATCGAGTTTCGCAAAAAGAAAATTGAGGAGGACCTGAAACTGTCCAACATAGAAAACAAATTCGCCAGCCACTACGATGCCGTGGAGCAGCAACTGAAAACCTCCACGATCGGCCTGGTGACGCTCGACGAAATGAAGGCGAAGCAAGAGGACATTGTGCGCGAACGGGAAAAGAAGTTGGCGCAGAAGAAGGAAGAGAAAGATCGGGAAAAGCTGAAGGCGTTGGAAGCGAAACAAGCGGAGAAGAGCAAACAACGCAGGCAGATTCAATCGCTTTCGTTTAACCTGGAAGAGGACGAAGGCGAGGGGGACGAGGAGAGTAAGGACTCTTCTACCGAGGAGTCTTGGCGAGCCAGGTCTGAGGAACCGATTAAAAAAAAGCCGCGAAAGAATCCGGATGTGGACACGTCCTTTCTGCCTGACCGCGAGCGCGAAGAGCGGGAGAACCGCATGCGTGAGGAGCTCCGACAAGATTGGGTCGCGCAGCAGGCCACGCTGAAGGACCAAGAAATCGCTATCACGTTCAGTTACTGGGACGGCTCCGGCCATCGGCGCAGCGTGACTATGAAGAAGGGCAACTCGATTTACCAGTTCCTGCAGAAGTGCTTGGAGCTGCTACGCAAGGAGTTCAACGAGCTCAAGACGGTCATGGCCGACCAGCTGATGTACGTGAAGGAAGACTTGATCCTGCCGCACCACTACACGTTCTACGACTTCATCGTGACGAAGGCCCGCGGAAAGAGCGGCCCGCTGTTCCAGTTCGACGTGCACGACGACATCCGCATGATCAGCGACGCCTCCATCGAGAAGGAGGAGTCGCACGCCGGCAAGGTGCTGCTGCGCTCCTGGTACGAACGAAACAAGCACATTTTCCCCGCGAGTCGATGGGAGCCGTACGACCCGACCAAGACCTACGACAAGTACACGATAAAGGACAAGGCAAAGCGCGCCTGAGCGTCCGTCCGGGCGCAACTCTGCATGTGTTCGTAGTTTTAAGCAATAATTTAAGAATAAAGGGTCTTGTTAGGAAAAGTGAACGAGTTTAATATCGAATAAGCTTGACAAGGAGAATCTAAATGTTGATCACGCGACTCAGCTTCTGGATGCGATTCAGCAGCAAGTCGCCCTGCTTGATGGTCGCCTGGTATTGCCAGTTCTTGCTGTCCGGCCGGTTGGTCTCCACGATGCCTCCCACGCGATCCACTTTGCAATGGAGCCGGCCAGCGGCGATGAACCTCGACAGCTCCGCGTCGATGTAGGCTGCATTCACGCCAAATGCGTCGGCCATGTACTGCAGCGTGAGCGAGCGGTACGACTCGAGCAGCTGCGTGTAAGCAAGGATGCGCATTTCCCGCACGTAGAAGCGGTAGTGCGGGTGCGCCAAGTAGTCGTTGCGGAGATTCGCCTCCACCTCCGCCAACTTCTTGAAGAAGTCGGAGTAGTGGCAGTTGTACAGTGAAAACAAGTAGTCCTTCACGTCTGCGAGCGAGTGGAGCACCTCCTGGATCTCCGATCCCTTCACCACCTTGTCCCGCAGCTCATTTCGCAGGAGACTGATCATTGATACGTACACCGTGTAGCGGACGAACGTTTGGTAGTCCATCAGCTCGTAGGAAGTGAATGTGCTGACGGTGTCCAGGAAGAAGGTTGCCGCGCTCTTGAAGTCGCGGATGGCCACGCAATAGACCCCTTGGTAAACCTTGAAGTGTACATCATCAGAACGAAACTCTACATTGAATGGATATCTTCACCTTCAGACGGTTCCTCCTGTCCCAGTCGCCGCCCTCCTCGATCAAGTGCTTGGCCTTGTCGATGTTCCTGGTGATGAGGTCGTGGTCCAAATAGAACAGACCAATGCGGATCAAGTGGAACACAATGTCGAGCCGATGCCCCAGCGACACAGTCTTCTCGTACGTCTTGCGGAAGGCCGCGATCGAGCCGTCTTTGTCGCCGATGCGGCACAGGTACTCCGATTTGCGGAGATTCGCTTCCCGCACCTCCATTTCGCCGAGATTCTTTTCAGCATCCTCAATCGCGGCATCCAACTCTTGTGTCCTCTTCGCGTTTTCCTCCTGCATACGTGTTAGCTCGGTCTTGTCCTCCACCCAGCCAAGCTCCTTGCATATCGCTTCGTACCACACAGCCATGTTCTCCGCCCGAATCGCTTCCAGCAGTTTATTTTTCAACGCTGCATCGTCCTTGTGCTCGGGCAGCGTCAGCAAGAACTTGTACTGCGCCAGTTCCAAATTAGGATTTTTCTCGAGACCTTGCTCCTCCAGATTTTCGGCAGGCATTTCGAGTTGGCTTTTATACAAACTTTGCTCAAATAAAAAGAATCAAACACAGACTTTTCACTATTGTGTGGACAACTTTGACAATTTGCAAATCAAAAGCCGCAATGTCACTACGCACGTGAGGTTAGCTACGAATGGGAAAAATCAGTACTACAATTTGCAGGATCGAACAGAATCAATTACAAAATCAGCTGATGGTTTGGCAGCTTCTAAATAGACTGTTCATAATCTACTACAAACCTTAATTATTTATCGCTGAAAAAGTGACAGATGACAACAGAGGAGAACTTTTTTGTATCTTGGCTGCGTAATGTAAAAATGTTGTTTTCTGCTAAATAAGTTACTAGATATCGCTGTTGAAATGTCCTGCAATTCCTGCACGAGACAATACGGGTTTTTCTGCAAGGAGGTAAATTCTCAAATTCACTTAGAATTTAATTAATTTAATTAGTCAATATTCTATGCGTTTTGTTGTTTTTATTTATTAATTAGTACTGAACGTTTAGTTTTCAATGTGAAGAATATGTTTGATTGTTTCCATTCATATATGCATAATTTATTAAAGAAATTGACATATAATCTTTCCAAGCATTTTACAATTTTTGTAATTAATTACTCATCGTCTTCGACCTTCGGTATGTACTCTCCTCACCGAACGCAGGTTTAAGTTAGATTGCGCTTTAAGCCCATGCTAATTCGTCAATCTATTTGCTTTGTGATATTCGACAAAAAAGGCTAGGTTCAATTATGAAGAAAAAAATTAGAACGAAAACAAAGTAACGATTTTTATAATTCTTTTGTCTTATGACGTAGCTCTTTGCAAACACTGTCTCTAAGGAATTTTTTGGGATTCCTTTGAAAACAGGTGAGGTGAAAGCAGTTTTGCTGTTGAACAACCAAAACACGTGTAAGAAAAAGCTACGTTCACTTTTAGCTTCAGAGGATTCCTGGAAATTCAACATAATTTTGCAGTAATTTAATGTTTGGTTTGAATCATCTTTCTGCGTTAGAATCATACTAGAGTAATTTTGTCATGCTTTCCAGCGTTTATAGTGTTTTATTTAATAATGGAGGAAGAATGAAACGAAAAAAAATATATTTCTAAACGAAAACTCCTTCTAAACTATTGAAAAGATGGTGATTTTTTAAAAAAGTAGTGCAAAACAATAAGGAGAGAATATTAATGCATTCAAACAGTTATAAATAGTTTGGAATCCACATGCTTGCTGGCATAAACACACAGAAAATCTTTCGTTTCGCGTATCAACCAATTGAAACGTACATACCTCGTGTTTGAAAGCACCTCAACGAGTTGATATTTTGGGAATTTTCTAATTAGTTTTGCCGTTCGCTCGGTTAATTTATTCGTATTTATATCTGCCAAATTACCAAAAAATAAAATAACTGTAAAGCTCTTTGTAGATCACTTTACATCTAGTTAATTCTACGCTTAGAATGTCGAGAGTGTAGTATTAAATATTAATTCGATAATTTCCACGGCTAGAATAAAATTCTTATTCATTTTCTCTTGACTCATCTAGTGGAAGTTTTCAATTTTTTTTACGCCGACTATCACGGAAACAATATTTTCGATTTTAAGAAGCGATGCAGCTTCCCCGACATAATGAAAAAATGTTAATGTCTCATATTTTGAAGAAATAAGGCTACATGATCAAAAAGATGTACAACAGTTGGTAATTCAACTTGTCATTGCTGTAATTATTGCAGGCGACATAGAAGCGATTCATAGTTGCGTTTCAAACAATTACTACAAATATTGCTTTGAAAGAATGTCAATTTTTTGTGGGTCCAATGGTTTTACAAACTATATTCGTATTAAAAACTTCTTTAAAAAAAGGCTCGTTATGTTCGCGCTCGACACTTATGGCGCAACTCCTCGCCTCGCCTTACGTATCGACAAGACGCAGTGCCATGATCATCTTTGATGATTCAGGAACCAGCAACCCTCTCTCATCGTTTATCTTCATATCCATGCTACTTTCACACATTCATTGCACTTAACATTCCTATTATATAATTTCATGCGATTCAAGGCTAGTATCCTATTTTTTACAGATTATTCTTTCTACTCGACCCTTTTCTGTTTACACAGATGGTCACCACTCATGCAAGATGTGTTGACAGCGCTGGTTCCTGTTTTTATTGCTATTTACTCATGAAAATACCGAGGCAAGATGACCCAGTCTTTGTTTTTAAAATATGATCAGAGCAAGCAAGCAAGGATTTCGCTTGGTTCGTAACATTCGGATTTTACCTCGTACTTTCCGCAATAGTAAATAAAGCATGACGAATAGCATGCCACTCTTTTCCGCCGTGGAGCATGCATCATGCCGATCAGAGCAATGATTGGTCCAAAAAAATTGAAACTTAAGCTCATATGCTGCACGAAAATCTCTAATCGATCTATTAATTTAATATGTGTACACGTTTAATCATTTTTTGGAGCATCGGACTTCAAATTTCTTCGATTTTCTTCTCGAGGGGTCTACTATTTTCTCGTAATGCATTTTGTTTTTGTAAAGTTTTCACGTGAGCCAATCGCAAGCGTGTTTGATGATGTTTACATTCGGCGAGTCCGAGGTCCAATGCAAAATGGTAAGACTTTCTTCCGATACCCGCTGCGTAACTGCGGTGTAAATTGCAGCTTTATCATGTTCCAATAGCAAATCCATTGATTGCATTGTGTTGTTTACATCGGTAGAAGCTCATTGCAACAACAAAACGTCTCGTCCGATTAGTTTGGCCTTCTGCAGCCGCAGCCCAATCTATCTTTTCAAATCTATATAGCTTCTCTTTGCGAGGGTCATGAAAAAATGGTTGATATAAAAATGTTTCCTGCCCGTGTAAATTATATTCATCCATTTTTCACCTCATTCAAAGTGCTTCAAAGCAAACTCTTTCAGCCGTTCCTTGTGTAACACTGCCAATGACGGTTTCTACGTCAGCGTTATGTATGTATCTTGCTTTATTATTCGCCGAACAGTTCAAATACTTGCCAAAAAAACTGCCTACCTGCAGAATTTCACAAAAAACTGCCTACCTGCAGTTTTTTGGTGGAATTCGTTGCAAGTTTATGTTTTTTTTGTACAGTTATAGTGATTTTACCACCACCATTGAACTTTCTTCTGCAATTTCGTTGATTCCTTAAAAATCGGGCTACTGCATCGTGGCATCCTCCGATTTTTACAACTATTGCTGATTGGGAATTGCCTTCCGCGTGCAATGCCTTGGATTTTAGAATCCAATTTTTTTCTACATCTCATCATAAGCTAATCCGTTTCAGATATAATTAAACAGAGGTTCACTGTCGATTCTTGCTAAGCAACGCCATCAAAACTGTCGAACCATTGGTGTCAGTATTCTGTTGATCACTCTTAAATATAGAATTTGCTCAACAATCAATGTAAATGTACAACCTGTGACGTATATAAATATAATAATAAAAGTCGTGATTTTTTCTTTTAATAATTAAAAAATTTTATTTTTGATTTTTCAAATATATATTTCGGCTACTACTTGTAGCCTTCTTCAGTGATATGTTTCCACTACGTCGAGAACATATCACTGAAGAAGGCTACAAATGAAATAATTTCAATACGATACTAGGTTGGATGTCCAAGTTGCGGCTTCTCGTTTTGTACCAAGTGTCTTAAAAAGGAAACTGATGTTCCACGATGCGGCGGGGCCAAATTAAAAGTGTGTGTTCGCTGTTACGAAAAAATAGAAAAAGAAAAGAATGCTAGGAAAAATACGCCCGCGATGGTGGCAAGCGACGTTTTAAAAATGTACATGATTTTTTTACTATACTCGAAATGATATTCACTGCTCTATTTATTAATTTTAGAAGTGATGAGAGTGAAATTTTGGCAGCTCCACTAGAACCGATCCACTTGGGAAAGCAGAATGAATCTACAGTCGAAGATGACGACGATGGCGAGGAAGATAATATTATTGCTGATAATTTAGACTATGTTATCTCGAAAAAATTGAATATGCTTAAGGGTAATCCTGACGAAGAGAAAGGGCTACCGGATGATAGTGATTTGGCCGCACGTTTATCCAATTTAAAAGGTGTACCACACAAAGAACATGCAAATAAGGATATATTGCTGTCAACTGATACTCGTACAGAAAAGGAAAAAATTGATGATCTTCTCAAACAATTTGTGGAAGAAAAAAATATCGATGAAGAAGCTGGAACAGCTCTTGATCCTATTGCAGATATAGAACGTCGGCTTGCACTTTTGAAAGGGGATCCGTCTCCTAGTCAAGCGGGAACATCTAATCGTATTCATATTCCAGATAGTAAGCAAGAAGACGAAGAGACAGAGATCCGAAATGTTTTAGATAAGGTAACAGTTGGTTAACTATTCATTTTGAATATTATATAATTACTGTATTTTTTTTGAATAGTTCCTTGAAGAGGCCAAGCTTCCTGATGCTCTTATATCTTTGGAAGAGAAGGAACTTATTAGTAGTCTACCACCTCCTAGTAAAGATACTGAAGAACTGCCGTGGTGTACGATTTGTAATGAAGATGCTACTATCCGTTGCATCGGATGTGACGGAGATTTGTTTTGTGCTCAGTGCTATCGAGAGTGCCACGACGATGAGGATTTCCGAAAGCATACGAACAAACCCTATAGCAAATCCCCGAGCTTCAAAGAAAATCACTTTTAATTGAGTGTAGCAGGATAGATGTTCGTGTTGTACGCTCTTTACTGAAAACATGTGACTATATTTCTCGTTGATATAGAATAATATATTTTTATTTTGTTACAATCAGTGATGTTTTCAGTGCGAAATAATCGGGTATTTTTTAAGGGAGCATGATGGTTGTAAATTTCAATGTGGCAGTTATTTCACTTGTTTCTTCTAGTTAATTTTCTGAAATAATAGTAGTAGATGCACGCCTGCATCATCGCCTTACACCATTGAATATATTGAAACTAAATAATGATAGTAAATGGGTGGGATTTTCAGGACGCCCGTTTACGATTATAATATTGCGAGTTTTTTTGAATCAAAATTTGCTTGCTAAACTAGGCAAAGATAAGAGGCGCGAGCAAATGTTTTTTTGCAATTTTGCGCGGGATGATCGGCCCCTTCTGATTATTTTCGCCTCCCAATGACGAAAAAAATCCTCAAAAAGAATTTAAACGACCCCTTTTATCTGCTATCATTACATGATGTGATCGTTTTCTTTGCTATTGCGAGGTATAAATTAATTATAAAATGAGATGCAAATTAAGTGTAAATTCCTATTTTAAAAGAAAATTTAATTGAAATTCATCCTTAACATCACATTTTATAGTAAAAGGCACGTAATAAAATACCAAAAAAATATACATCGAACTAAATTTAGCTTCATTATTATAATTTCCAATATCCTCTTTTACAATTATTTGCCCAAATTTATTATGCGTTGATATTTGTCTACTCCCAAGACTTTTAAGTGGTCAACTCTTTGATTTTCTTTAAATTTACTTGCTTTGCTATTTTATTGGGTACGCGCGAAAGCATTGCTTTGTTTGAGTAATAAACAATGGTGAAGCCGGAATATATGATAAGAAGAAATACGAATATCGGTGTGCACAGCACGAACAAGAAGAGATTACCTTCATTGTTATTGGAGGGTGCAACAATGCCTTTCATCCATTTCCAGCAATTAATAAAAATCACATCGAAGAAAACTTTGATCTTTTCTAACAATCGATCTGCCGAGCTCATAAGAGAACCAAGTGCAATGGTAACCAGCATTACTAAGAAGACGTAGTAGCTATAACGGTTATCTTGTCCAGCCCATATATCAACATTGGTGCTGCCGCCCAGACCTTCCTTGCTGGTGCCACATTTTGAAAACTCCTGTTGACCGCCATCATTTTTAACATCCGACTGAACTAGTTTCAGGATCCTGGCCACTCTTTCGTTAATATCCCAGCTAGTTCGATCCTCGCTGTCTTTCATGCTGGCGCTTTCTTTCTCATCCGATTTCTCCAGCTCTTTGGCGGATTCATATCTGTGCTCACGAACAAACTCTTCCTTTCCTAGCGTGTTGTGATCATGCTGCGTACTATCTTTAGAATTACCGGCGAACTCGCTGTCGTCATCATCCGGTTCGTCCTTGCGATGGTCAGACAATGTTGCTGAATTTTGATTGTGGATATTATAAAATTCGTTGCTGACACAATGAATGTTTGAACTGGCGAATCCCTGTGAATTTGAACTATTCTTATTCATATTCTGCAGAATAGTTGAAGCCTTTTTGTTTGCCAATCGTGCCGGAGTACTCTTGAAATTCGTTTCACAATTACCGATGCGTTCTTGCTTTAAATTGTTGCTATTCTTCTGGGACTTCAATAACGATAGACTTTTATCAGTTGACTTTCCGACTGCATGCACCTTCATTCGCGATTCGAGATATTTGTCGATTATACTATTTTCAGGTTTCGACGCCTTTTGAAATTGATCCGCAAAATAATTTGGGTGTAATGTAAATAATTGCTCCATCTTTACAATTAGTTGAGATGAATCTTATTCTCCTGCTTATAACTATACTTTGCAACAATCTCGTTCCAAAACTGTAATTTATAGCAAAAAGATCATGTAAAAAGTGGTGACGAAAATTATGTACAGTTTTTTTTTGTTTTTTTTTTCTTCGTAGGATGACAGGGCGAAATTTTGATTGACTAGTTAAGTAGATTGATAGATTCAAAACTTGAGATTCTCATTTTTATTGCATTTCATGTAGTAGAAAGTTACAATTTCTCTGTACCTAAAAATGCTATTGATATGAAAGTAGACAGGGGGCAGAATGGCAAACGGGTAACAGAAGGACGATTCAGTAAGCAGTCATTTGAAAACTTTTCGCAGACATATGAAAAAACTGCTTAGTCAAAGAAGTACAAACTCACTTCACACATGTTACATCAATTTTTCGCAGTTTTATCCGCATCCCAAGTCTGAATATTTTTTATGAATCTGATCTGCATTACATGCATGTTATTTTCTAGTCAATTTCATCTCAAAATGTTGGTCATGACTGGGTTAGCAAGGAATCGTCTGGGAAGCACCAAGGTACGACAATTAATAAGAACGAAAATGAATGAATGATGGAGAGAGTGATCAGGAGGAGGAGGTGGTTTTAGCCGGTAAAAATCGGCATCTTTTGAAGATTTCCACCTCCCAACGTTGAAAAAAAAAGTCTGTTAAAAGGTGTGAAATGGGCCCTGGAAAGGTATTAACACACTCACTTTCTTCAAAAAAAATGTAAATTGTGGAAATATGGAATTAAATCCTTTTTATAATTGAGTAGTGCTGACATATTTAGCAATCTCTTACCGTCCAACGCGGTTATTTATTAATTTAGAATCGATAGATATGACAAAAGGACGTGAAAGGATGTTTGAAGAAGAAAAATTCGTGACATTTTTTTAATTAGAAATATTCTTACGGTAAAATTATCAAAAAGCACGATAAAAAACGTAATAAAAAATATAAGGAAAATCCAAAAATTTCAGCGATACAAGTTCCTGGTTAAGTGGGTCATGTGATTGATAGAGTTTCAAGTGTTACGGCAGTTCGACGGATTATGAGAAAGTCCGGGTTATATGGTCTAATTGCAAGGAGGAAACCATGGGTGAACAAAGTCAATTGTGGAAAAAAATTAAGATTCATCAAATAAGGTCGTGAATTAAATGGGGAAGCGTGGTTTCGGGTTGACGAACGGCATCCTCTTCAGGTGCTGTCATTTATCATCCGCCACCAGACAGCACGACCACGGTTAGGCTTATTGAAACCACGCTTCCCCATTTAATTATGATGGTACCAGCCAGAAATCTGGAAACAAAAAAAGAACCTCCATTAATGTGCAAAAGTAGTGTTAGCAAAGTGGCGAACCAAAAGCACACTAGTGGGCGGTGTTGTCGACTAGACACGGAGTTTCAAAAACCCAAAATAAATGATTATAAGGTCATGAAGTTTTGGGAAGACGTTTTATTTAGTGATGAGACCAAAATTGAATTATTTGGGTCTTCCAGAAAGAAGCACGATTTGAGAAAGCTGGGTGAAAAATATGAAAAAAATAACTTACAATCCATTGTGCAACTTGGTGGTGGGTTCGTGATAGTCTGGAGCTGCGTGTCGGCAGCTAGGGTAGAAAATCTACATTTTTTGGCAGTACTATGGATAAAACTGTTTCCTTAATCACATTAAAAGAAAGTTCAAAGAGCAGTGTCACCAAACAGGAGATTTCTGTAATGAGCTAGGATCATCGGGTTATGATGTTGGTCCTTAGATGACGTTGGTTTGGTCCTCTCCATGTTTGGATGAAGAATAGTATATATAAGGTCCCATGATGTGGGGATAGATAAATTAATATATATGTGGAAGATTAGAAGAAAAAGGCCGGCGCAATTTTTATGCTACTGGCCAAAGGCTGAAAAGGCGAACGATAGACATGACCTGAAGTGCCGCTAGTATGCACAATCCAGGAAGTCTTGTAGACATCCGAGATGGCTAGGCGCTATGTTCAAATAGTTTTAACAAGACTGTATTTTCTCTGAATTCTTATCCCCTATTTGTAAAAATTCGGACGGTTTTTCGTTGAATTGTAACCGATGTATTTATTTGATAATGAATATATCACTTTGACGTTTGAAAGAAAAGGTTTCTGGTTAGATGTTTGTTTGGATACATCACAATATGTTTCAACAGTAAAATGATCCCAAATATTGCGCCTGTACTGTGCGGGATTGGATTCAATGCAATGTACTTAAGCAACTAAAAATGCCAGCACATTCTCCAGATATGAATTCAATAGAAAATTTATGAATGCATCTGAAGGATTCAATAAGCAAGCAGTAAATATCTAACAAACAGTAATTTAAAGCCCGCATTCAAAAATAATGGGATGAAATTAGTCTTGAAGTTATAAAAAAGTTAGTGAAGTTGATGCCTAGTGTCAAGAGGTCGAAAAAATTTGCTATAAAATATTAATTTGTGTATATTTCATTTCTTTTTATCATATAATTATATATTACAGCTAGTGAGCCAATTTTCATGACTTTAACTTTAGTGATTAACCGTTCCTGTCTACCTCCTTGCTCCTAGGTTTTACGCTTGAACAACGTTTTTAAATATTGAAGAAAAAATGTTTTCTAAGTGAGTAATTTGTGGCAAGAACTGTGTGAACATGGAGTACATAACTATTTTATTAGTAATTTTAATAAGAAACCAACAGATGACTCACCTATATAAGCCTCGTCTTGACCATTAGAAATGTAGAGTGCTTTTCAATATAAGAACTGAATAACAACGCCATCATCTATAATTTGTGCAGACGATGCACATACTTAAAAAATAAGTTGTCTACTTAAAAATATTATCTTATCACGGATAATTAAGAAAAACTATTTTGAATAGATACCACACCATTTTTTCGTCTCTAGACTAATTTTGGGTTTCAATAGACTGTTTCAGAATATGAGTCTCGTAAGTAATTTCATAAATAAAATGCTCATAAATATTTATTGTAAAACTAAGTAGTCTCTAATTTCCTTAACAATAAACTACAATTTAAAATAAATTAAATTGCAACAAGAAAAATAAAAAATGCATAATGCAAAGCTGCCATAAATATTGAAGAGTAAGTACTGGATAAATGGTTAATCAAAATTTTCCAATAAAATTATTGGCAAATATTCTTTGCTCGTTCGCTATTCGTATTACCAATTCGTTTCATCACAACAACAACACCTAAGAATAAATGCACAGACAGCATCCACCAATAATTCTTTCATTCGAATAATATTTCGAAATCGATCCTGATCTATTTCATCCGGCGACCCATCATCGTTCAAGAAACCTCTTTTAGCGAATTTTACCCTGCAATAATTCAATAGGATATCTTATGATTGTAATAAAACGCGGATAGGAAATTGAATCGACAATAAATGATGATGAGAAAAACGACGAAAGCTTATGAGTTGACGACTACGATGATGTTATGGGCGATCCTAAAGCCTGTGTCTGTAGTATCCGAGAGATCCTTCATGACATGATGTTTCTATTTGTCGAGGCTATGTTTGTCCTAGCGAATCGTATTCAGGCTGGCATATGTGCATAACGAAATTGAAATGCTATCCAAGCGAACAACTTGCACGCATAGTCGTCTCGTGGTATGGATACCAATATGTTGACTTTCTGCGGAAGGCACGTTTCGAAAATAAAAACACGTTGCAGGCGAAATGGATACGACACATTGTCCCTGCTGAATATTTACTGAACAGTTGTTACTGAAATACAAGCAGATTTAGGTTGTGTCATCAAAAAATCAACGGACTATCTTTAGGTTCGGAAGTGCTGTTACATAATTACTCAATTTAGAAAAATCTATAAAAAAAAACCGAGCCTCAAAGAATATAAGCTTTTTCAATTGAAAGGAAGTCTATTTTGCTAGGAACGAATAGAATTTCTTCTATTTCGTTCGCCCTTTCTTTATAAATACTTTAGACTTTATGCACTTCACCTGCTAACTTCGAATATGAAAAAAATAGATTGAAATTTTTTTTATCAACAATTTCTTTGTATATTTAGATTCACATATTCTGAGAATCAGTGGGTCCTTTATTCAGTATTGAATTCTGTCTGGGACAAAGACAAGAATAAGTTGTGAATAGAAGAATTTATTTTTTATCCGTTGCGTCATCATTTCATCGACTATTCATAGATTTGAAGATTTGTTATCCTGATTGAAAGATTTTCTGTTTGGATTTCTAAATTTAATCTAATAGGTGCAGCGCTTATAATGTATTGTACGATATTAGGATCGTTATGTCGGTTATCTGGATCACCATGTAGTTTGCTGTTTTCTTTGTCCTGGAATTCTATTATCTATTATCATCATCGATAGCGCATCAACCAATATCAATAGTTTGGCCTTCAGAATACAAGGCCTCCTTTATACGAGCCTTAGTGATTTGCTATTTGTGGTCACTGAGTCCTCCCTCCCCTATTGTGTGGCTACCAGCTGCTAGGCTCTTCTATTGAAAATTTCTTCTATATTCTATGCCCTTCAACCGGCCAGTCCATTAAAGCCTACGTAGTTTCACAATGGTCAACACCGAGGACTTGTGAGTGAGTGAGTAAGGGAAGTTCTCAGCATGTACCACACAAAACATGTGGGAGGTCCTTAGTGCAATTCGGCTTAGCTAGAGTCCAAGCACAATGAAGAAGCTAAGAGTCCTCGAGAGACGCATCATTCTCGCATGCATTGGAGAGAAGGGATACAAATACTACGTCTTAAACCAGGCAAGGCATGTCAACCCTGAGATCCCTGGAGTGGATAATGTTATTATTAGGCTAATTCAAAACTTGCACATGGAAAATGCGGGTTTTCGCACGAAGATCCTTTAAAAAGGTAGTCATCGTATCCAAATTATATTTTCGTTGGGTAGATTTGTTGGCTGTGTATCCTGTTTTCAATCTTGTGCCTTATTTCATTGTAAAGCTATTTGATTTCAGAGATCGTCAAGACGTGAATGTTGCATCCCGAAACTTTTTTGAAAAGTTCTTGCAGTTCTTATGTTATATTTAGTGTTCAAACATTCCCAGTCTAAAAGAGTAGTGCATTTTTCGTTGCTGATGTCGCTGTCGTTTATTCAATACAATCTGACACCATGTTTCAGGGTGTCCCGAACCCTGAAACATGGCTAGGAATGGTGCTAGCCCATTGCTGGTATGCAAGAATATGGTGTCCTTAACTCGTTGTCTAGATATTCAGTGGGAACCAGGAGCAGATGATGTTTCAGTTTTGCTACATTCCGCACGAACTATTCATGGATTCGTCAATTTGAACATCAAAATTAAAGATAATCTGCTTGCAGGTAAAGATGTATCTAAATAGATGATGTTGTACTGTAGTTTCAGGATAGTAATGTTATATTTTGGGATTGCTTAGTAGATTTCGCGTCACTTTGCCTGGAAATCCTAATTCAGAAATGAGTGCATTTATTGCAGAAGTCGTCAACATTAAATATTGAAAACTTGAATAAGTTCTCACTGTTTCCCGACAGATAGCACTACCTTAGCCTTTTTGCATCGAGCAATACTACAGCCAACCTCATTGTGATGCTTCACTATTATGCTTGAAATGACAGTATATGTTTTTTCACGTGTGGACAGTTGCTTCAATGGCGCTCAGCTATATGTTGCGAAACCCTTATAAAAATACTTAGAAACGCTCAAACGGAAAGTCGTATCCCACTCGCTGTATTCACTGAACATTGCATCTTGTGATAGATGATTCAAAGCCTGGATGATCATCACTTCCATTCTTATGAAGATGCCAAAAAGACTAGTTGTTTTTTCGAAATGGTATTCGTATGCTGCCAAAAGATGGAAGAAAGTAGTGTGTAATACTTTTGAACTAAAATCATTTCTTGAATGGAAGTCTATTAAAATTTCCTAATGCTCAGCGACAAGTGCTAGTCTTAATGGCACGCGAAAAGTCGATATAGGATTTCACACACACGATCGACAACGACACGAGATACATAATAGGGGTGATTACTAAAGCCTATTATCGGTGGCTTTGCTCTTTAGTAAAACGTTTGCCGAATACGGCAGTTAGATTTCAGATTTAACTTTAATTTTATTTCTTAATTTACAGTTCTTTTATCCTAAATTCTATGTGCAAAAATCTTACTCTAAAATTAAAGGAAGCGATGTAACTTTATGTACAATATTGAAATCTATATACCTGTGCATAAGTTTCAGAATCACAAATCGATTGTCATCATTCCCACGGATAGTCGTGGTTTTTATGATTCAAGTTTATGAGGTCATAAATGATCCTTTTGCACTTGTCCAGTCGATGACATGCCATGAATTATCTAGAGCACATGACGTTGAGCAATGCAGCACGTGGAACGTGGGAATTATGCATGCTCGATCTAAATATATCCTTATTCCTTATGGCTGATCGTAGTTTAAATTATGAATGATTTAGTATGTCTCATGTATTTATCTCAGATCAAAGTATATCCTTCGTACACTACAAGTCGTTAGCGATGGAAAATACTTTCAATGACATGTTCTACACTATTTTTTTTTAAAAAATTAGCCATTGGTTTCCACGAAAAACAGCGAGAACTTATGCCAGTCTCCACTAGTCATCTGATCTAGTAGTGTAGCCACAGGGATAATATCATAGAAAGGTCAGATATATGTATAATAGTTATACTAATCTAATCCTATAATATTGATAAAAAAGATACTATAAATTTGGGTGTTTTGAGCGTCTTTTGGTGGTGTTTTAAGATTATTGAAAAAAAGTCGTGTTGTTGCTCTTCACCAATCAATTTTCCATAATCTGATAATATAAATGTTTAAGGATATGAGAATAGTTTCAATACAATAGTGCGCCATGCTTCTGAATGAAACCGTACCAAACGCCTTCCTTCAGAATCGTCTTAACAGGTTCTTTGATTGTTGAAACCAGCAGCTGGCGGAATTAGGTAGTAATATTAGAACAATATCAAAATTGAGATGAATCGAAGTACATTTTCCTGGCTGGCTATATGATGAACTACATCCATGAAGGTAACCGGTTCGGCTAAATCCTGCAGAGCATTCATAACTATTTCGCCATTTATTTGCGGTGCTGATCGCGTTGCATTTTTTTCACTCATTTTATTTGGAAACTTTTTTCAAATATTTATAGTAACGCTGAATTTATGGGAAAACCAATTTGATCAAAAAGGAAATTTTTATATTAAATCTAAAATTTTGTTCTTCATATTGTCAAGTTATGACATGGCTCTCTTTTTTTGAGATAATAGGATTTCAATAAGCGAACTGAGTAAGCTGATCAAGTTGAGAAAATACTGGAATTAAATCAATCAATTTTAAAATACAGATTTATTCGGTATATTAAGGAGTAAGAGCATGCTAAAGTCCGTCCATCGTTCAACGTTGGTTTTTTCTTAAATATTAAAGCTGAAAAGTACCATATAAATATTTTCTGTTGAATTTTCCATAGAAGTGTTTTTTTTTCGGAATTTATTTTAAATTAATATTTTGCTAATATTTTAAATTTGAGAGAATTAGTACTTTTTGCCGTTGAGATGAAAAAAAATTCAAAAGATTTGCATTTCGACATGCTGATTTTCTGTTGACTAAAATCACCTCCTCTTTCTACTAAGCACTCAAGATACTAAAAAATTCCGGCTACCAACTTTATGTGACTCGGCAAAAATGCTTTCTACGCCAGAAACCATTCAAATAACTCAACAGACTTGAAAATAAGTACGAAATAAATCAACATATTAAGAAGCTTATTAGAAATATTTAACGTGCCAACAATTTCGAACTCATCACATTGAAAGCATTGAAAATATGCTCCATCATAACCATCGTCGTCTTGCAGAAACCGATATTAACTCCACTCGTTGCGGTCACACTTTTATATTGAACTCTGGCAAATTTTTATGGCGACGATAAAGACAAAAACTTTCATAAATACTACAAGAATGCATTGGCCTGTAACGGATTGTATCTTACAGATTACGACTACGCTGGAAAGATGTAACGCCATTAACAATTTATGATTGTGTTTAATGACTTTTTCAGTTCTGAAATGAGTTTTAGAAAATTGCGAGCTTTCGATAATTTGATAAAAGGTTGGCAGCAAACGAGGTATGTTTTTCATGTGACCAATATTGCAATCATGGTCGGTGAATTATTAAAAAATTCATATTTCATATGCCTCGGAGAGTTTCTTATAAAATTTGCTTCAAGTGATGAGGAAGTTATTCTTTAAGAAAACAGATACTCGTACACTGGGTTCAAAGACATGTTTGCGTTAACTTAAAGTGGCATGATAGGTAATTAAGTTACCATATGTAAAGATAACGAGCTAAGAAA
Source organism: Oxycera nigricornis (assembly GCA_963942545.1). Lineage (NCBI taxonomy): Eukaryota > Metazoa > Arthropoda > Insecta > Diptera > Stratiomyidae > Oxycera > Oxycera nigricornis. The sequence goes on along the minus strand of OZ012660.1, from coordinate 111,658,279 downwards.
TGAAGGAGTTGTTTTGGTAGACTTTTGAATAATTTAGATAAAAATGTGTTTGTTAGTGAAAAAAATTACACACAAAAACACAGTCATCCCAGCAATAGTTAGGAATTTAATTGTCGCACTTGATATTTTTAAATAACCGTGTTAAAAAGCGCACCACCTTCAGAAGAGTATGAAAGACTATCTCTTCAAAAAATTAAATTTGCCGTTCCAAAAATATCCGGTTACAAAAATATCTGATACCGAAATTTGCCAGCAAATGTGAAAATATAAAATCGTAAGTAAATTCCTTTCATTAGAAATTCTGTTAGTTTTTCATAAAATTAATTAATATAATAATAAATAATTAATAATAATTGAATTCATCATTATTAATGGCAATCAATTTGAAATTTAGATGCAGTAAGTTTTGAATTGATGTTGATTCGTATTATTAACAGACTTATAGGCTAAAATTTTTGTTGCGTTCTTTAGTACTCTAGATTTATTCTAGCATTGAAGCCTTCACAAATTGATTGATGAGCCCAAATTAAATCCAGCCATGTCAATAAAAATCAAAAATATCTATACAAATTATTGATGGTTTTGCATATGCCATATAATATATCTTAATGTGTAACGGAAAATTAGTTATATAATTATGTAACTAAAAAATTAAATTTTTTAATAAAGATCAGCAATGGAGAATGCTTCTCATCGAGGTGGATAAAAATAATGTAAGTTTTCTTTGATTTCATTTTCATTTTCATTTCATTATAATTTTATGACTCTGAAAATTCTTTCCGTCCTTTTATAAAAATAATTTCTTTTCTTGGCTATAGCATAAAATTTAGTTATCACTACCATCATTTTCTTGGTCTTTTCGATTACAAAAGAGTACTGTATGTTAAATATCGCTTACAAAATTAATAAGAAATTTCTTATAATTTTTAGAAATTGAAAAAAATGGATACGAGAAGATATTTTGCGATTTTCGTTGTGGGCCATCCTTCCTTCATAATTTGCAGCAGATAGTGACTGCTCCGACTGAAGTGACTTTTGGTGGGTCTAGCGCGCTCAAAGCATGCGAAATCATAAGAGTAAGGCCATGGTACGGTGGGCCCAGACAGCGACATATGCGCCTGGCGACCTCCGCTGATGCTCCTCTTCTTTTCAGGAGTGTTACGGTCACCCGAGAAATAGTTGTACTTCTTCCTTTTATCGTCCGTTACTTTGTGATTAAGTTCGGTTTTCGTTTTGTTGAAGTGGTTGACTTTATCCATCCAGGGTAGACGTTTTCTCAGTATGCGCATAAGAGTTATGAATAGAGTAGTGTGGAAGATATAACTTTAATAGATTGATGCTTTGATTTTTAAAGTGGTTGTTTTTTCAATGTTGGGAGGTGGAAATCTTCAAAAGATATCGATCAGCTCCAGCCTCTTGGCATGCTGGGTTTCTAACGACTGGAACCCTCTCCGTCTCCTTCAATCACTTTCTCCATCAAATTTTCAGTAGTTCTTCATATTTATATTTCAGTTCATAGTATTTCCCAGACGATAAGAATCAGTATAAGGAATAGCACCAAATTTGTGAGTTTTAGTATCTTTTTAGTTAGTTCAATAATTCAGAATATATGTTTATTAATTATTTCATGTTGATTAAATGTTTGGCTTTTATTTTTGTGGAGCTGATTGTAATTCTAACTTACTTCGAATGTTGGTCCTGCAAGAGGTATTTTTTTAGTTGGCCAATATGTACATAAATTCGCATTAAGATAGCTGAATTTTACAAAATGAAACTCGGGCCACAGCTAGAGAACGTACCTTCAACATTGAGCTGGTCTGCCAGCAGCCATCGCATCTTTAGCTTTGGGAAGGCTAAACCCAAATTATTCCATCAGATTGTTACCTCGTCCTCGGGATTGATGTCCGTGAGGTCAACAAGATAAACACTTTGCCTGAATTTTCGTCGCAATTTCGTTCGCATACTTATCATTTCAGCACAATTATTTTCACAATTCACTAAGTCCTGAAATTGGCATCCGATTCTGTTATAAATGCATTCGAATCCAATTCTCTCCAATAAAATTCTAATGGGACATATCCTCGGATCACTGTTGAGGTCCTGTAGTACAACTTTTATTGAAACACAATTTCGTAGAGCTAGTGCTATGCATCTGCTGAATAAAATCCTTTCGAAAGTTATCTGCTGGTGTTGGTGTTGTTATCTAATAAAGTTGACAAAATAATTTTTCCAATGTCAGGTTTGATAAAATTCAGCAAGTTTTCAAATATTTCTGACATCTTTTCAATTTTTATGTTTGTCACAAATTTACATCTTCCCAACCGACAGGTTGTTTGCATTTCGATTAACTTTAAGGGAACCTGGAATAAAAATATGGGTTTCCTGCAACTCTACACCCAACCGACATTTGGTACGTGGAGCGTTGTCAGGCATTTCGTCATAAAGTTAATTTACATGCATGTCACATCGCATAGCAGCACTTTTTTGATGTCATCCTGAAATTTATGATTCACTTGCCATATTCGTAACAAGCTACATGAGCGTTTACCATACGAGGAGAGGCCAAAAATGGTGTAGCAGGAATACGAAGGAGCAATCCCAGCATTTTTATAGATGTCTTAAACCGACAAGACGGTAACATGAGCATTGTGAAAAGTGTTCTAACCACATGATTTTCAAGATGCTCTTTTTAACAGGCTTACAAAATCGTCTGAATAGCCTAGCTATAAAGGAGAATCCTACATTGGACCCTCTCATAGGCTACATGAAGCTCTAGAAAGCACACTTAAATAGTCCTTGTTTGAAGTAAGCATGAATGTAATGAGTAACAAAATAATAATGGCGCTAACCCATAAAGGGGTAGTAACTTCTCTTTAAATGGACTAAGAATTGGATGACCACGACAAGATTAAGCATCCTGGCATGTGCAATTTATTTTCAGGATTATTGTCCCGAGAATCCCAAAAATATTTCATTCGCTCGCCTAAGGCGATACGAGGCGACATGACAATTTTTCGTATGAGTTGAGAATGTTATGACTGAGTTGAATTTTCCCATGGGTCTTAAATATTTTTTGTCTGAAATATTTCTAGTTGGCAGCACGATGTGACACGATTCTTAGTATGCATGTAAGTATGTTTACAGTGGCTCCTAAGGATGGAAAGTTATATGACAGAGTTTAATTCGAACTGTGAAAATGCAAAGGACAAAAGCAACTCATGCTGACCTGAAAATTGTCTATAAACACCAATAATCAGAAAATAGTCAAAAGGTAAGTATGTGAACTGCTTTTCTGATTTTCATATAACATAAGAAAAGAAGCTGGATAATTTAGTGGCTAGAGCGCTTTCTTCCCATAGACCGAGTGCCAGGTTCGAAGCTGCTTCGCGACAAATAGTTTTCAGAAATAGGATTTGGTGCAAGACTATCAGTTCATCCGGCCGTAAATGAGTATCCGATCCAAAACCAAGGGTATTAATTACGGATGAGCATATTGATGAACACGCTGGTCATCATTTTTAAAGTCATAGAGGGACGTTAGGCATTTCCGTTAAAAATACCAGACTTAACCAAACTCAAATCAATTTTTTTCTAATTATTGGGTTAATTATTTTTGATTACAAATTTTTGTTGTATGCAGTAGTTCTCTTTCATCGTGATGCAGTAATTAAACTTACCATACATTTTTAGTTCTTTAATTTTTTGACATTTATCAAATGTTAAATGTCTGGCTTAATTTGTTGATTGGATTTTCAACCTGAGCTAATCATTTAACATTGGTTGGGAGGAATTTGCCACCATTCGATCTCTTGAAAGTAAGACACTGTCATAAATTGGCTCTCGAATCTTTTTCGTCCTTATTCGTCCTTAATTTTTTGATTCATTTTAGAGAATAAAAATCCACAAAATTTTCCAGAATACAAAAGTCGAAAGTTAATTTGAGGAACTGCTTAAAACACAGAACTAGGAGTGTTTAGTAATCCAGTGGTGTAGCTAGGATTTTGTTTCGGGAACGGTCTAATTCTACATACTATTCTCTGGAAGTTATGAAAATTTACAGTATTATTTAAAATATATTTCTATATCTCATATTAAATGCACTTTTGGTTGAGAATGAGTTAACTATATTTTTTCATCCCAAAGTATCAAAGCTTCGTAGTGTCGGTACATTAATTTAAAGTGTCTGGTCAATATTTAAGAGTCAAAAATAATTTCAAATCAGCATTTTGTGCTGTACGATTTAAAGTTTACGTAGCAGATGTGTTAAGGACACTAACCACAGATTAGAAATATAACTTGATGTGATAACAAGGAGCTCTCGCAATATTTGTGAACATTAAAAAATTCCCTATTACTACCAACATTGTGAGAAAACATGATAAATGAATTTCAGCACAAAAAAATCACTTGGTAGCTGGAAAGCAAAATCAAAGATTTCGTCAAAACTATTTCTAGCAATATTTAGTAATTCCCGCAGAGTAGAGGCGATATCCTTTCAATATCTCACATCACTATTTGAATCGCAAGTGAAACTTTGGAGGAATATTTATAACAGAAGCACTACACTTATGATCCTTTCACACACTTTCTATGTATCTTGTCGTTGAGCCAATTCTTTTATTTCAGGACTGAGATTTAAAGCATTTTCTCGACAATTCAAATAATGTTGTATTTTTATTCCCCGAATTTATTTTAAACACCATAGTAAAGCCTTGATCTTTCCATTTTTTTATGTTTTTTGAAGAGTAAAATGTCCGTTGTCGGCAACTTCTTTCAAACGAAACTTATTTTCTGTACAAAATAGAATTATATGTATTATAACCCTATTAGCTTTCCGATCATCTTCATGTTTTTTTGGTGATTTTACTCTTCAACTGGTTCGCCACATCTTCAATGTTCCAGACAAAGGGTTCAGAAAATTACCACCATTCAATATGCTCTTGCAATAGTATTGCAGTTGCTGTGACCATCAAATTATCCAATTTCTCCAAAATCTGAATGGATTAGTGATTCAGAATTTTTGTGGGTGCCGATCCATATGCCATTGGCTTCGTTATACAATACGAAGAACCCTTCACATTACCGTTTAGGTACAACTGCATCTTCTATCTTGGAGTATGTTAATCTATGCTACCTACCTACCTAGCTGGGGTGAAATTTCAAATTTTTGATCGAAAGAAATTTAAATGGCTGGTCGGATATTATTTTACTATACAAAATATTCTTCCTCAAATTTTTAAAGATAATACTAACTTTTTTTATGATTTTCACACTAATATTTATTAAAACTAGGAAAAGAGTAGTTCTACTACTAACTTTCTTATGTATAGCTTTGAAATCAATCCTCGAAAAATATTTATAAAAAAACGCTTCACAACCACACTTCTTAACAATTGTATTGCCTCATCATCAAGTAAGCAGACATCCTTTGGAAGCACATAAACTCAAATGCATCCATTCGACCGGAAACTTGTCTTATTTGCCAACACTTTGGAATTTCGGTGACAGCTTTTGTACTTTGAAATTCAAAGAAAAATAGTTTTCTGCTTCGTTTCAATGTCCTGGAATCCAGTGCAGAAGCTTATTTCACCTTTTATTCGGTGTTTGAATTGACTTCCTTCTCGTTCCGGAGTTTCAAGGAGACAACATCAAATACTCTCACGTTTCATTGATTTTTGTGTTTAACGAAAATATTTGTGATAGCCGCTTTCCGTATCCTTTTCTCGTCTCGGCTTCCCTCACGATGGTTCTCGGAAGGAAGAGGTTTCTGATGCGGCCCGGCCTCAATTCATGCGTTGCAATACAAAGAAATGATATGTAAGTATGTGGACTATATTGACATGGATGGAATTTCGTTTGTTCGCAACGGATGAAAAAAGGACCGTGTATGTCTTTTATTTAGTCTATAATACGTTAGGTATTGTAGAGAATTGCTTTTTTGGCGAAAGGAACTAGAAATGTGTGCTGGCGATGATAGAATTAAATTGAAGCTGACTATAATCCAGAGCTTAAAGGATGCAATCAGATTTTATCTGTAAGCAAAATAGTGTTGATTCTTTCATCCATGGATTGCTTGCCGACTGGACTGCAGATTTTGGACTATATGTGTTCCATGGAAACGTGTTAATTTGGTTTGATTTAAGCGAGCTGTGTTCATTATGCAAGCTTACCAGCCAACAGGAACAACAAAGTACCTAGTGTGTAAGAAATTTTCGTAAGACCGTTTTTTTATTGAAGGATTTGTTTGATAGCTTACTATCCAGAGTTCGTACTTGTCGCAGTAAGCAAAGCTGTTTTGCTCACTCAAGCTTACGTGTTAATAAAGTCAAAAGAGGCACGAGAAACTTATCGTAGGATGCGAAAGTTATTTAGTTGATAACTATATAAAATCATATTAAGTAAGCAGCTTGGGAAAAATGAAATAAACTAGCCAAAACTCTAAGAGATTGAGATGCTTAAAACATATTTTTTGAAGTATTACTTCATAAGCTTTACTTAAAAAATCTGATAAAATTTTGTGACCATGAAATTAATTATGTTTGGTTCAATTTTTTGAAAATGTTTCCTAATAAATATACAGCTCAAACAAAAATTAGATAGATAAACTTCATTCAGGATCGAGAAAGCTAAGAAGTGAGCTAAAGATGATTTTGTGTTCATTTGTTTCACTTTGAAGCAGTGTACAGTTCAGCAACAAAACTATTAGAAGTTCTTGGAAATTAAAGCGAAAAATTGGAACGAAATTAAAAATGCTACCATCATTCGGTTCTTACCCGAACATTCGAATGTAATCACATCATTCGAAACATATTTTCAATATTGATTTTTTGATTACAATCATCACAAAGTCCTCTTTACCTTTTCATCAGCGAAACAATACCGAAAACGAAATCGACAAAAAATCAAAGTTTATTTTACGTAATCGTCCTTCTCCATCATTTGGTAATTTCACGTAAATTCAATTCCATATACCAACACTTCTTCGGGCGGGAGACATTCTTCATTTAAATGATTTCGTCCTTGCAGTCCAGACGTAGATAATGGTGATGTTAGCATTACCATCGAACATTCTTCTATGCGTAGTGGTTGCTGAGCGTTCTAGCAATTCATTTCAGTTGAATTATCTCCGAAGACATGATGAATAATGTAAAGTATAATGAAGCAAATACAAGCTCACGTTTTCTGGGAAATGATGTCAATTTGAAATCACCACAAAGCCAATGTGACTGGAACATGCCGGGACACAGTATTGGTTGGGGCTACCTTGGAAAATGAAAATTCAAGCGCGATTTGATTAAAGAGGATCTGATGGATGATATAGCGCCGTGAAGAATTATTTTAGTCAATTGAAAATGTATGTTGATAGATGGATCCGATTTTGTTGGTACGTTGCTAATAGCATTTTCAAATACAGTAAACTTGCGATACGGAATCACTTTGAAAATTGAAAGTGGTCATAGTTTTGAGAGTGCCATTATTATGGATATGACTCGTTGGCATTTCTTTATAGAACTCAAACATAAAGGCTCTTTTGATTTATTAACTTCCCAGTTCCCAGTGGGAAGCTATTGTAATGGGCCCGATTTTGGGAATCCCAAATCCACGTTTTAAGGTCTCTAGAATCCAAATTCATCATTATTAGAGAAATGTCTGTGTGTGTATGTACGTATGTACGTTCGGAAATATTTATTTATTATTTAATAATACAGGTTGGATCGACGTGGGATCCATTTGACGCGTAATTACGTAACTAAAAACTTAATGAGGTTCCAGCAAAATCGGTTTTTTAAATTGAGGATGAAAAATCTGAAAACAAGACAAAAAATTGTCTAGTTTTGAAACTGATGAAATGCACTATTCATTCGTGCAGATCCCAAATACCTTCATAGTAATATTTTTATTATTGTAATTTTTGGCAAAATTTCGATCAATGTTGTAAAAAATGCTATTGAAAAATAGTTATAAACAAAAACAAGGCTAATTTATAGATTTGGGAAAATGGCTGTAGTGATGCTGGAGCGGTTAATAATTAGATATTGTTATAAATAATTTGATATTATTTTATTTGGGTGTTTTGAGCGTCTTTTGGTAATGTTTTAAGATTATTGAAAAAGTCGTGTTGTTACTTTTTACCAAAATATTTTTTTTATTATCTCAAATACGTATTGCGGTTGCTACTTGCAACCTTCTTAAGTGTTTTGTACACGACTGTACAAAACACTGAAGAAGATTGCGAGGATTTTGCTCGATAGGAAAAAATCAAAAATCGGTTTTGCAATTTAAGATTGGTTTATTAAAATCCTGTTCAATTGTAGTATTTTGTGAAGATGAAATCAATGACTAATATTAATATGTTGTTTTTCATTTACTTGATTTTGTTAATGAAAACACATGAAAAAATGCTGTATTGTTTTCCAATTGAAATACAAGCAATCTTTTATTTTCTAACAAATTAGTATCGATTTTCTTCAGTTCCCTTCTCATTATATATCGCATCGCTGTAACAGTTAACAGAAAAATTGCATTCAATATTAATAAACAAAGATTTCCTAGTGAACTTCCACCATCGATCCTGCAATGTTGTCTGATTGAATTAAATTTGCCGCACATCGTATCACTAAAATATGAAGTTTAAATAGAGTTTATTGAAAAGGTAAATACCTGCGGGGTGAGTTATTTGATTGAGTTCCTAGGAATCAGACTCGTACGTGAATATGAGTATAATCCAAGTGCTTACGTATATTCCTCGTAGGTATTTATTGGTTGGAAAATCCATAGTCAGGATCAATTCAAGGAATTCTGATATGATGATATGAGAACAGCATTGTTTGTTGGATGGAATGAAATAAGCGAAGGATGAGAATGTGATTTATGATTGTGGTAATTTAATACATTAAATACGTGGTGCTTATTGATTAATTATATAGTTTATATGTATTTATTCGAAGCATAATAAAATAACTCAAGAAAAAAATAGAATGAATAAGGATCCAAAGCTCGAAAGTAACTTCTTTAACAGTTACATCATTTGTAATTAAGCACATAAATAGAGATATGTATTTCCATTTGTAATAAAGCAATTTTATTTAATGACATTAAAAATGTGTAAATATAATAATTTAAATAGTATTTCTAATACTATCAGTGGCTTTACTTTTCACTGTTCACCGAAAAGCAATGTTAAACCTTTTTAAATTCATTTTTCCTCAAAACAAACCGTTATTCACTGTTAAAATCTATTTAAAATGCTAAAAATATGAAAGGTTCACTTTATAATATTGATATGTATAGTTTTTTATAATTAACGACTCCAATTTTTCCAAAATAATTTTATTCCTCATGGAAAATTTTGCTTAGTGTACTTTTCACAATTATTCTGTTTCTTTCAATATACTTACTTGCCTCAAAATTTTTAAGGATACTTTACGGTATCATTTTTGTCAATTCAATATTTTCTTTGCACGATTTTTATAGAGATCATCCAAGCCTTATTACGTTTTTTGAGACTCGTATACTAAAGTTTTTTAAAAAATATATTAGAACACTGAAACGTTGAAACGAAAAAAATTTGCCTAATAAATTTCTATCACTGAAAAATGAATGATTTTTTTTTGAATAAACAGGAATCTTTTGGAAGCTTTTGATTCTTAGTTGATAATTTTTGGTCTATATTATGAATAAACTGTTACTGACACTAACTAAAAAATTGATATTTAAATCCCATGCTACACAATCAATCATAAAAACTTTATTGTCTAACAACTGTTTTAAAATTTCTGCTCATAAAATTGATCCTTTTTGAGTAACAAAATAAGTTTGACAATATTAAAATTAACAACATGTAAGAACAACGAACTTTGCCTTTATCTCGGGATAGGGTAGCAATGCGAATAAAATTGGCAAGGACCAAAACAACAGTAACAACAGAAGCTAAAATGTCCAGAGTGCCAAAAACTTTTCGATGGAAAAGTTAAATAACGAAACATGTTCTGACTTAATCATAGTCATCATCATCATCATCACCATTTAGGACTGGGTACCATGAATATAAATATAGAAGATCAGACAGTTCCACCCTTTAAGCCAACACGCCTGTTTAATTCACCAAAATTTAATAATATACTCAGGATACAATGTAAGGATGTGTATAACTGAATACATGTCTGCTTACGATTAGCATTAGAAAGATAAGCTTGGCATCTAGTAAGGGTTAAATGGTACTATCTGGGTCACACATATACTTAATAGTAAGGCGAGTGTCTTAGAAAGTTTTGTTCCGAAAAGGATTTGTTCGGAGATAGTTGAGCTTGTAGTAGATAAACATCTTTATTAGCTTTCTGGAAAATGTATAATACCGTATTTTAATCTCATTTAGCGTATTTTACATGAATTTAATTAGAACCTAGAAATATTGAAAAAAGGCAGGCATGTTTTGAAGAAAAAAGTAGAATTCTCATCTCAATGAAAATCTAAATTATAAGTAAAGAATTTTTTTTATCTAGATGCTTATACTCATCTGTGACTCGATATTTTAAAGCCTGATATTGAAAGTACTATAAATTCACTCAGATTTGTGACTTACTTCTTTCACTGTGGTATTTCAAATTTCAGCACGCAACTGTTCAGCTCACGTCAAAGTTATTTTGTTTCAAGTGGAATCCTTTATCGTTTCGCTGTGTTTCAGCTTTCAGTTTTATGACGACATGCCCCATTTTTGCCATGCTATTAAACCTTTTCTTTATATTGCATGGGTATTTTCCATGGTTTATTAACGATGCAATTTAAATCCATTGGCGAACCAGAACCTGTCTTTTCATCAACATTTCCTATTTATTTTCTTGTGTATATGGAAAATCTTTAAAAAGTGGTGGCGGTAGCGGTACGTGCTGGAAAGATTACTTCGTGCCACCATGAACAGTTGTTGCCGATGGCGAATGGTGCGTTTAGTTGCAAAGCAGTTGGCTCGATAGCCTGAACATTGAGTCAGGATTGATTGCTCGAGACGACGACCGGATGGAAGGTTATTGGGTGTGGGGACATGAGTGTGAAATTCTGATTCATTCTAAACTTCTTTTCTTGAAATAATCTTGGCAAACAGGAGAAATTACTGGGTTTGATTATCTGATGAAAGATTCGTAAATTGGTGTCCATATTATCGAAATAGTTCGAAATTTGACCGAGTGTTCAATCTAACAGATGTTTAAATGGACACACATATGCTGTTATTGTTTGTTGCTTTCCTGTAAAAAAAGAGAAGAGAAAAGCAAACGGACACCAAATAAATTTGCTGTGGTAATGCAATAAAACGGGTGATTCAAATGAAATTAAAATAATAAGATGTTCAGTTTAATTTTAAAAACTTAAATTTTTAAACTAGAAAATTTTAATTTATTTATTTATGAAACAAAGATAGAAAAAAAATGGAGTTAAGAGCAAATTAAAGGAGCTTTCACCATTTTCCACAATTACGAGATGCGTTAGACATCTGAGTAGGTATGGGGGGGGGGGGCTCAGTTATGCATATCATGCGGTATGGCACGCAGTACGCCATGAAATGGTGAGATCATGTATCTTCGTCATTTCTTGAGCCCAGATAAAGTTGTCCGCTCTAGTAGGAGGATGTGATAACCGGCGAAATTATTTTGTTCGCCATTTATTTTTCGGGATAGAATCCGGGTCGATTAAAAGAAATTTTCACTCTCTTCATGGCCTTGAAATCAGAAGGTGAGGTCAGCTTATCAACGAAAAAAATGTATAGAGCAACGTAAAAAGTATATTCGCGAGCCGAATTAATTAGTTTCTTTTATGATTCGGCTAGTTTTTCACAATGTCGTCTAATTGGAAATTTTATGATGACTGAATATAACGCAGCGAGATACGGCAAAGACTACGGAATTTTCCTGCAAATACATATCCACCAATTCCATCTATGATCTTCTAGAGGCAAAAACAATTCTTATGAACAATACTCAAAGTTTGTTGCATCATCCACCAGGAGTAACGAACATAGCCTAAATTTTTCAAACTTCAACATGAAATTAATATTTCCTTACAAGTTACATTAATATATAAAACAAAAGTGTCTGACTCATTCACGTATCATTCACTCGCTTCTATCCTCCATTGATGTTAACCTTCACCATAAATTGCTATGCCCAATTTAATTAAACACGTTTTATTGCATCCAACCCACTTGTACTTTGAAATGCCACTCGTAGGATATTATTTGTAGTCCGATAGTATTTGCAATAAATATGGAAATATTGTAGTGCGAACGAGATCATATTTCCTTATATTCAGTGAAAATGGTTAGCTTCCTTAAAGTTTCTAGGAACAAACGCTTCACACGTCAGAATGCTTTTCAAATTGGCATATCCCACGCTTTTATAGATCGTTTGTTTTTCTAAGAAGTCGAACGCAATGGATTACTAGCAACACCCACAAATATTCCTTGAATACTTTTCTCTGAAATTCTACTCGAACTATTAGATAGATCGCGGAAAGTATTTACCTTTCAGAAGATGTGACTCCTGGCATTTTCAGCCCGCAAAAACCACTACAGTCGCATGGAACTAATTCAATGTGGAAACTGTTTTGCATGGCTACTGGCAACGTATCTACATACATATATGGGCAGGTTGACTCAGCCACGACGTTTTTAATGAAAACGAAGTTTTAGCAGCGCACGTCACAGGAACCATTTCCTTCCACATCCGCTGTATCATCCATACTGCACAGAAGACCAATTACGTTTACATCGCTGGCAATTTGCAACATTATGCCGGAGGGATATTGCGAGCTTTTCGTTATCAACTTCAGCATGAATATTACTTCATGTCTTTATCACATTTCGTTTTGGGAAATAAGTTCTTATGAATGTTGCGTAATGCTTCCTTGGAGTGATATTTCTGCTGCAAGGATGTATCTCTGATGAGCTCTAGCATTTAATGTTAATTTGAATTTGTTAAAGTATTTTGAACTATTTTTATCACTTTGTCTAGACATTTACCCTGAGCTTTATAAGTGATTTTAATGGCTTAAAGAGTCTTCTTCAAAATTTGCCATTTTTGATGTAAAGCATGCAGAAGAAAAGATACTCTTTAGGAAAAATATATTGGAAAATACCTTTAAATTTATGTTAAAGATAAATTCAGCAATTGCTTCAATGTGCTTTTCTTTATTCAACATCCACGACCATTCTAAGAGATGCAAAAAGTAATTTACATAAAACTTAATAATAAAAACGAGCCTCGTGCTGAAAAAAATTTCACGCTAACAGAAATTTCCGGTTGAACAGTACACATCTGGAAATTTCTCACAAACCGGATGAACGTGATTAACTTTTAAATGAATTTTTCCAATAATTTCCGTTGGATTACTACGCTATTCATTCTGTCTGGGAGACTTCACGGTTATATTTCCTATGAACCTATATAAATATTTGCTCAAAAATGATTCAGGCTGAACACCTTAGAATTTGAGAAAAATGCTATTAACATTTCCATGAAGTCGAGTGAAAAGCCCAGACAACTACAAATGTGGATACTCCTGATTGTATTCTCACCTGAAACTAATTGTGTATTCTGTGCCATTCTGGCATGGAACTGTTTTGGTGTGCTGTTGAAATTAGTGGTCTTGAATGTATTGATTTTCGATGGTGTACCGGAAACAGGTTCATTTTAATAATTTTGAATTACAAATTTGGTCCACATTTTGGGTATTTCAATTAATTTTATTCGCTCGAATACACTAAACATCAAATTATATTCGTATTGATAACATTTAATATGAAAATAAAGCATCGAAACATCATTTATCATGTATTTAAATGTTGTATGACAGAATGCAATATAATTCCAATATTGCTTTTTTTCCTACATATTTGCCCACGTTGGGCGCTAAATTAATTGTGTGGTTTTCTCACTGTTAATGGTTGCTTTAATATCTTTGAAGGATGGAAATCATGTCAGCGTTGTTTGAAAGATATTAAATTGGATCGTGGTCATATAGTAAGTGATATTCTGTCTTCGAATTAAATATTTGCATAATTTCTTTCGTCTCGACGCAAGGAGAAATTATTGGTTAGTAATCCAAGTATTCCAAACATCTTCAGCTCTTTCAATTTTGTGTAAAATAGCATCGAAGTGTATAGAGTTTAGCCTTCAATCGCACTATAAAATTAATTACGATTGGATACGTGTAGTGTTTGCTCATGAATAAACATTGCAAACTTAACTTCAATGTGAGTCCCAATTTTCATTGAGAGTTGTTTTTGTATAAATGTAAGCACTATGAAAATTTCGAAAGTCGTGCATGTAAAACTCACATTCTAAGATGCAGAATCATCACTGCTGGAGAACACATACACAAACACATTCAGTGTCCATAGAACAATCCCTGTAAATTTACCTCGAAACAAACCTGCATGAATCAAATCATTTCAAATGCAATAAGACTAGCATCTCACAAACAACTTTCCCAAGAAAATTTTCATTAAAGTTCGAGTTCAATCTTCGTTCAAGTATGTATATTGTTGTAGTACTGTTACTTCTTGGCCAACTTATATACCGTTGGCTGCCTTCAATCTAGAATTGACGATGTGATATGATGGTAAGTTTTCCCTGTCTATTTTCTATCCTTTTAATCCCAGGGAAACGTGACTGCCATAATATGAGAAAGGCATGCGTCTCAGACTCGTGAAAAGAAGAACGTAAGAAAGTTGAATGAAAGCTTCTGTGAATTTCTGAACAGGACTAAACTTGTGAAATATGATCAAAAACATTTGTGATGCTATGTAGCAATTGTTAAGTACTGTTTTTTTTTGGTTTTTGGTCATATTTACTTGTGAAGTAGTCTCACGTAGATTTAAGAATAATACTAAGGCGGAGAATGGAAAAATATGTGGCTACAGTGGCTTATTTTGTTATAACAGAAAGGCAATCGGTAACATGCAATGATATTTGTATGTATTTTTCAAAGATATGTATGAATGATTGGAAATGATATGAATTCATAAAAACTTACACGAGAAAAAAGGATGTGAGGCAAGTAGCCTCACCTCATTTAAATTAAAATAAAATTAAGAATGGCGCTTATTCAACTATGACATAGATCAGTATAGGGCCCCTAACTTCAAAAAAAATTATGTTAGCTTCACAAGTTCAACTTAAACATATTTTTCTCATCTTTACCTTTACCTCCAAATAAAGCTGAATTTACATCATTAGAAGTTTGATGAGGTAAAGTTATGACTGTTGCAAGAACCCTCTGTTGGCCAAGTTAGTAGATCAGATGCAATTTTACTTGTCGGACAGTAAATTTCGAACAATTTTAAAGCAGTTAAGATCGAAATGATTCGCTACTCGGAGATATCAGTTTTAATCTTTTTTATATATCAGTATCTTTGAAACTCTGTTAAACGACTTTCTGCAGATCAAAAGGATATACATGAACGAAAACGTGTCGCCAAAAAAAGCATGAAAACACTATGAATTGTTTAAATTAATTTCTTCAACTACATAAGAATATATTTTTCGCATTTATATCAATGTGGAATCCAGCCGCCGTTATTATCAATTATTGCCTGACATATTTTTGTGTAATTCTGACTCAATTCCTGTGCGTATTTCATAGTAAAACCTTGCCATATCCTCTTGAGGGCCCGCGTGAGCTGCCACGGGGTGGTTAAATTTTTGCCTTTTAGTTTCTTCTTCAATAATCACACGTTTTCTATTGGTTTCTTGCTTGGACTTTGTGATGGCCGATCCAAAGTTGTGACTCCTGTTCCTTCTTTCCAGCTGGTACATAGACGACTGCAATGTTTAGGATTGTTGTCCTCTTGCAGAATTCAATCGTGATAGTCGGCTCCGTAGAAACTCTCAGCAGATTCAAACAAACCATTTTTATAAAGCTTGATCATCAATTCGGATTCAGGGTTTCCGTAGAAACGATTAGCTACCCAAGTCCCCTTTCTGGGAAGCATCCTTAAACGTGCACCTTTGGCGGGTGTTTTACTACACGCCACAAAATTCTTTTTTTTATTTTTCATCAACAGATAGACATCACGGTCCAAAATTCGTTTTGTCCAACTTGGTTTTCTTTCGATATACTTTTCGGTCAGCATTTGTTTTGCAATCGAACTTCTACTGTTGATATCAGATTCTTGCAATTTTTGCCTCATCCTACTAGTTGAAACACAAACTCCTTTGTTCAACATTTTCTGTCACACATTTCGTAGACACAGCGCCGGGTTCTTCTCAAAAAAGCTACATATGACCTATTCTTGCCTTTTAGAGGTTGCTCTCTTAAGACCTCTACCTGGATCATCGTCAGCTTACCAGACTCTTTAAAAATCCTAACTCATTTCTTAACGAACGAAGCAGAAGTTTTAGTATATATTGCAGCCATTCTTTGTCCTTTTTGATGACCTACCAAGAACACTGCCTCAAACCACCTTTTATATATGACACTCATATTGTTATGTCGCTGTATCTTCCAAGTATCGAAACGCACTAAAAATAAGGACTTGACGCACTACCCATATATAGTTCAGGCCAATGTAATTATGCTAACGAACTAAAACGGAGATATAATTAGCGACACGTTTTCATGAAACACAGTGTATGTTAACAACGAACTCCACAAGAATAAAGCAATTAAAATTATGTTAAAGAACCATATCTTTATGATTAATGAAATTTCTGTTCGTTTTAACACATTATTGCAGATGATACCTTCAGCACCATCATAAAAGGCAGATTAACCGCGATTCGCTTTCCACACAACGCCGAAAACAGAAATCCCCAAACAACCTAAGCCGACCATATTATCGGTTATCATGTTAGCAGTCAAGCGCTAACACTTAACTGAGACATTTCAACAAATTGTTTATCCGCTTATGACACGAAAGCTACCAAAAAAAAACGAGAAGGAATTGTACCTTTTCATAGAAACACCCACACCTTTCCACCCCCAATAACCATATATATATATTTTTTGTATACTACTGAATGAATGTTGGACAGAATGCACGATTGTTATCCTCATTAATCCGCACTTTGTTCGTTCTTTTGAATGAATTTCATTTTTCAACAGATAACGGAGTTTTCTCGTAGAACGGTTTAGTCCTTCTGAATGAACCGTAGTTTTTGTTATGATCCTTTCGTTTGGAACGACTCAAACAAGTAAGTCATTTTGTCTAGTGGTCATAAGTCACGCTATCATTCATGATGCAGTTGATTCGATGAGTTATAGCGCATCTATAAATAAAGAAGCCTTGAAGCTAACGTCTGGAAAAAATAAAGTTGTGACTG
The DNA here is from genome assembly GCA_963942545.1 of Oxycera nigricornis. Classification (NCBI taxonomy): domain Eukaryota; kingdom Metazoa; phylum Arthropoda; class Insecta; order Diptera; family Stratiomyidae; genus Oxycera; species Oxycera nigricornis. Next base: position 111,640,967 of record OZ012660.1, on the reverse strand, counting down.
GATGTTTACCATTCAATTTTATTATCCCTAATGATGTTATTTATGGACAAGCTTTAAGTATTAGATTTTTTTTTCAGTCGTCTAACAGTTCGACTTCCGAAATTGTGGGTCGTAATTGATTACAATCGGCTTTAGGGATTCTACGTTGATTGTTTATTTTATTTCATCGAGGGAAGAATCTGAATGATTTGAAGGCTCCAAGTCTATTTAATTGAATTTTTGGCATTCGAAACATTGCTATTCGTTGATGTGATTAAGGAGCATTCACTTTAAAATGAGAAAAATATGGATCCATGTAATTGAATTTCTTATTGTGGAAATAATGAATGTAGATTGCCTCAAAAATTGAGACTGAATCTTTTCTATATCCTGATTTGTTGCTTACAAATAACATTAACGATCTGATAAGCATAACAAGGCCACCGACTGAGTATTCTATGATCATAAATTGGATAAAATAATTGATTGTTAAATTGAGTATCGTATTTCTCAATTGAGTTCAACCCTATTCCGATTGAAATTTTTTTTTTAACCAAAACGAATTATATCGTTTAATAAATGAAAAAAAGATACCCATTTCTTAAATCTAGTAAACTAACTCCTATCGGGAAGAAAGCATCTAGAAATTTAGCTCCTTAATAACTTAACTTAATAATTTAAATTACTTGTGAGTTTTAAATACTGTATAAATGTGCCCTTACATTCGATAAAAAACATAAATGATTGCCAGCTGCTAGCCGAGTTAGTAATGTTCATATTAGTAATTTTTTAAAAATATATGAACAAGACTACATACAGTGCGGTAAGCTTCCAGTGAACCTGATTAAATTTGTAATACGAGCAAAATGAGATAATACAGAATGAATGAATTAGCACCACGAAAAAAAACAGAATGCAGCGTTTAAAATACGGTAACCAAAAATATTACGTCCACTTAGAAAAGACATTGTTCCCGCTAAAGTGAATGCAATGCTTTAAACGTCTTTCTATATATATCTTAGATAGGACACATCTCCTATTATGTACACGGGACCCAACCATTCGTCCATAAAATGTCCTTGTAACAAATGTGTCTTTTTTAGAAAGGTGTCCATCATCACAAGTTTCACAGTGTTAGTTTATTAATGTGTTTATTATCATTTTCAGTTCAAAATTTTGCAATCTAATATCTTTAGTATCAGAAAATACTTAAAGAATTCAATTTGAAATAACTCGCCAAAGGCTAAACAATTATTTAACTAAACTTGATTTATGCTCACGTTTAAGGTTATCAAATAAATAACTCATTTTACTACCCCTGTTGAATGTTTGATTTGAGAAACGAAATATAGCTGCACCCGATTTACATCTTACAGTATATAAAGCAAAGCTCCCGCAATTTGTATCCTTGATTTCGATTCAGTTGAAACTTCTTCAACTTTCACTTGATTACAGTAAAATTTCATCCTAAGCAAACTCAAGTTACTTCAAATTTTCGAATGACTTCTTCGAAACTTTGATTAAATTCATGGACGTTCTATCGAACGAAATTCGGTCGAAAGACGAAAATGCAAATAACATTTCTGTTGCTTTTAAAAAGTATGAAAAGTTGAAAATTTAAAGTATCAGATATTTCCGAAAACTTGGAAATTTCCATTAGCAATTCACGTTTCATTTATTTGGTGCTACCGATTTACAGCAAGGAGTTTTATTTATATACAAAACATTCAAGTGATTTTAGCTTGAAACTGTAATTTGGCTGGGTTTATTTAACACTTTATTTTACTTTATTAACAAAAAGCAAGCAACGTTGCTAGGATATCAAAATATTGTGTGTTTCGTTGAAAGTTTGAATCAAAATGACTAACAATTACAGAAACTACTTACTCTTACAGAGGATTTCATTCATAATTGTTTTGAAAACATAAAAGTGAAATAATGTACGAGATTTAAGATTCCTGATTCCGGAACACATATGGATGTATAAAAAATTTCGAATCAGATCTTGAATGAAAGTTAAAATATGGAAGTAAATTATAAATAAGTGAATTATATATAAATCTTTAAAATAAAAACAGGAATGAAGTTGCATTGCATTATTAAACAATGAGTTTAAAATGATAAAAGCTAATATAAACCATGTTGAAGAATTTCACAATAGCGCCCAACGTGGGTTTGTGGTTCAAATTTTCACAATTGTTCGTTCAATAGATTTTTTATGATCAGAATAGCCAACTTGGTACTAAGCATTATAAAATATTTATAAGAGATTAGGTTGAGTTCATTATTGCTTTCTAGACAAATGTGTTGAAATTTTATGAAACGATTTCATCACGTAAGTTCGACGTTGAAAAGAAGACACGGTATTCGGTTTATTTACCTTGGTATAGTTTTATGTATACCCTCATTTTGATATGTCTCACACAGCAACTTTTATTCAATCAGGAATAAGGTCATAGATTGAGCAAATTATTTTGCGTTTGTCTAGCTGGGAATAGTATGTCGACTATAATTTTAAAAAATATCACGAAAAAAGAGTAGAAAGTTTTGCTAATTTCGAGGAGGAGTGTACTGTCCTCTATCAAAAAATTGTAATGATCTTATATTTATTTAATAAGAATGATCTTGTTAAGTTTATTGTGGTTTCAAACTTTAGAATATCATCAGACTTAATCACAATAAAAGAAAGTCTTAAGTAGATATGTGTAGTTTAATTTTTCAACGCATTCGTTTTTTTTTTATATAAAGCTAAGATTAAAATGGAAACAAACCAAAAAGATCGTCAATCTTTTCTAACAAATCATCAGATTAAGTAGACATCTGATGTTTTGTTGACAAATAACTGTGACACCAATGTTTAAGTTATTTTTGATTGCATTGATGAAAGCATCTGAGAGGAATTGTAGCTACATATGTAGGAAAACTTAAATTTATTATTGTCTAGTTGATGAAGGCATGCTTTTATAGATTACTAAGAAATATTTCATAGCAACTACTCAAATATATTCATTAATTTTCTTTATGAAAAGTTGACTAAAAAGATAATTTTCAGTGTAGTCAAGCGAATATTATTGCGAGCAGCAGCTTAAACTTTGATGGCTGAAAATAATAGTAAAAAAATACTTTGCACCGTAGGTGTTCTCTGCATCCTCACATTGTATGGTGAAAAACCGCCCAAAAGTTTCAATGAATTGAGATATGACCGCTTTATAACGTTAGCCCCGAAGAATAAAAGGGTATAACTTGGTTTACTACCTCCAACAGAAAATGCAGTCAAACATTATATTAAAAGAGGCCATCTAAAAGTTCAGTAACCAAAAAAATAATTTTACAGGATCCAGAAGAGGGAAAAATTATTTGAGATCAATAAATAGGACGCAAACAACACTACCGAGCAACATTTTGAAATCATATTTTGCTTGTGTAAAACAGGATGCGATGCAGTTTGCGGTTTGTAGAAATAGTAAGTGCTCTGCTCATCTGCATACTTTATTTGCTTCGATAACTCAATACATGTAAATAAAAATAAGATCGTATAATATTTTTAAATACAACAAAATAATTTGGATATTTAAGAAAATAAATTTTGGATTTGGATATGTAAGAAAAAAAATCTTTTATTTATTGTAGATTTCTACTTCGTTTCATTTCTAGAAGGTTTGCGATATAAAAAAATCAAAATAATTTTAAAAAGAAAGACTTTTAAAAATGACGTAATTTGCCGTTAAAATTTCTAAAAATATCGTGGAAAAAATCGAATTTCTTCCATAAGTATGAAAAACATTATAAAAATCCGAGCGATTCGTAAGGGTTATGAAGTTTTATCGATTGTAAAAATAAGCTTTGCCATATATAAATTATTGGGAAACATTAACGTTAACATTAACCAATAAAAGATTAACATTCTTCTATTGTCAGGCTAATCAATTCTTAGCAAAGCAATGCTATCCTGCAGCATTCAAATTCGGAACTAGGGATGAAATTTGTAAGAGAACTTCTTTCCACATGAATTCTGTCTTCTCAGAGGAAAATGTGATCAATTCAAGCTCTAGATTTTGTCAGCATGAAATGATTTCGATTTCATTTTCAGCCTCAAAAACTTCTAAGATTTAATTTTCAAGAATGCTGCATAAAGATGGGATGGACCCTTAACTATTTGGAGTTTCGTCACAGAGAGTTTCCGGTTGTATGAATTTAAAAAGTTTGAAAAGCTTCGCTCCTTTTTCTCATATATTTCTTGATAAAAATTTAGTGCACTAAACTTTCTAAAATGTTAATTTCCTTGTTTCCAGTCGTCATTCACAGCGCAAAAGGTTGTGTTTATGAACTGCATTTTTTTCGCAGGGCAAAAAAACTGATATATTCCTTTTGATTTGATTCTATTACTATGTGCTTCCTTTCTTACCTTATTTGGGAATCATACTTAACACTAATTTAGACCCTAATAAGGCAAATGTAGCAACATTTAAAAATAAAATATAACTTTTGGCATACGATCTTTTGCACGATATTTAAGAAATGAAGAAAAAATTATTAATGACCATTGTCGACAATCTTTAAAAAATTATACCGTAAAATCCTAAAAGTCAAACACCATTTTATAACACCTAAAAATCGCCCGAAAGGAGCAAAATCGCTTAAAACGGCATCAACGGTTCTGTGCAAAAAAATCGCATTCTATTTTCATGAAAAATTTGCACTTCAGTAACGCCAAACTTCATCCTTGACCTGAGAAAAATCAGTTAAAATGAATGGTGGTTCCATATAGGTCCCTGGTGGTAGTACTCCCCCATAAAAGATGCTTCATGTATTTTATTCCTAGGCAATTAGTACTGGCAGCTTTTAGACGAAAGTTATATTTACATAAATTATTTAACGAATAAGAAAAATATGTATCTTCCATAAGTAGTTCAGGTATAAAAGCAGAATTCTGAAAGATAGTAAATAAAAGGTTATCTTTGTCGTTCCTTTGACTAACCGCCACTTTGAACTATTTGCCCTGACATACCTCATTAGAAACTGACTGAACTATCAGCTCAATTAATGTTTGCCATTCAAGAATTCTTTATTAATTGAGAAGAACAAACTGAATTGAAGTTCATCTCACTTCACGGAAAATTGAAATAAAACAAAAACTAATGAATTTCATTAAATTCTAAAAGCATCTTTCTACAAAACGCATTTGAAATCTCCATTGTGCGCAATTAGTAATTTCACAAAGAATAACACAATAATGGTCCAATAATTGGTGTACGGAAACTTTCCTCTGGAAATAACCTTATCAAGTCCCATTAAATGTTTATTGTTCCGGTTGCGTTTCGAAATGTGTTTGGACTCACACGAAGAAAACTTGGCGAGACACTTGCAAAAGATATTATAACTTTTTGGCCACCGTTACCAGTGGGGTTGTTCGCCTCAACATTTGTGTGTCCGTCTATTCATTGACCACTGATTATCGTGTAGTAACATTCCGTTTAATTGAATCTTATCTTAATGGAACGGCCAAAAGTTCGTCCTTCTGGTCGGTCTGGCTCAGTGTGGCTTTCATACTCCTCCTTTGACTATATCAATGGGAAGAAAGTTCTTCAGTAATGTTATTGCATGTGATCGTAAGATAGGAGAGCATTGACCAGGAAATAATTTTCGAAATTTATCGACGATGGATAGAAGATTGTTTGAACAAAACGAGAAATTTAAAATATAACAAATATACAGAGTAAATAGTGCTTATTGATTTTACTATGGTAGCAAGTATATAAGAACTATATGCAGATATTTCCTCATTGAAACTTTTGCATTTCTAGAGGGAAAACCAAACTTTTGCGGTGGCTTTCGTTTTAGTTGAGTGTCATCCACAATTCAAAACTTTATTATATTGAAAAGAAGTCGAAAAAGTTTTCTACCATTATGTTGAGTGCAGTAGTAAAGAATATGCTTGTATTTGCCTTTTAATAATTTAGTAGAATAGTTTTTGATATCGATTTTGAGGATTGTAGTGTCCTTATGGACTTTGGCATACTGATTTTTCAATGAAAATAAATCTTAACCTTAACTTAGTATCCAATTAAAAAATTCACAGTTTTTGTAGGGAAATAAGAAACTTAATACTTTAAAAACCCAAGTGCGCTACATTTTTATAAAGAAACATGTAAACACATAAAACGGACCTTACCAAGCCTTTTGAATGACTGAAGAGAATTTTTTTGTGAACATTCTGGATCTTATTTATGAAATAACTCTAGTGAGGTCATATTATTGATTTGAATGTGGTATTTCCCTCAAATTTACACCATGTTTTCCTCAAGTTCGTTCTAACATTATTGCAGGAAGAAGAGCTGCAGCACTTGTCTTAAATACTCAAAAAAGGAACGTATAAATTCAAACGATGTAAAATGAAGTTCTTTGGGAGGGGGGGGTGGTTAAGTAGTTTTTCTGTCCTGTTAATAAGCAAAAGAGAAAATTCAGGCCCTTTCAGGCCGTTTTCTGTTTCACATCGATTGCGCATTGAGAAAATTTGTAGATATGACCATTATTTTTCCAATCAAAAATATTTAATTTCTCGTCATTCTCGAATCCATCGCGATTTTTGTCTATTGAAATTTATGTGTACACAGCACCCTGCCAAACTGTGCCGGCTACATACAAGGCTGGGGGTGTAGAAAAATTGTAGGTTGCCAGAAACAATCATCCGTAAAAAAAGTATTAACACCACTTATGTTGAACACTGTATGATGTAAACAGTTCTAGCACATATTTTGCAGTAGAGCTTACCACCTAGAAGATATTTTCGTAAACTTAGTTTCGTGAATTTGTTTCAGTGAAAAATGCATAAATTTTCCATCTATCCGAAAGCGCATTATCTCATAAACCATCACTCGTAGAAGAGAAAATATGAAGCGCAATTTTATAGTAATTTCCATGATCATTCAAATTTGTATTATATGTTTTGACACCAGTTCTTACTGTTTAGGTGATAATAATCTTTGAATAAAAAACCAAACCCAGCTGAGGTCGATGCGGGAGTTTATGATTTCTATTTATAGTGTTTCCTTCTTCAAATTAGGTGCTTTCCGAATCAAATTGATGACTTTCCAGATCAAATTTTAAGTCAAATGAGATCTGTTTAAATCCAATTTGTATTGGAAAAGTGCCAATTTAAATTCGAAAATCACAAATCTGAATTGGAAAATAATCAATTTGATTTGGAAAATACTCAATTGATTTAAAATATAAAAAATTTGATTCAAGAACACATAAATTGTAGAAAAATGCTTGATAATAAGTGTTTGAGCCGATTTTCAGCTATATCCGAATATTGTATAACTTGAATTTTTTTTGTGTATTCCACTCGACTATTTACAGATTCTTTCTTTCTATTACTTATAATTTGGTAGTATGCAGATATGCGAAATATTATTAACCTGTGAGAAGTTTGTTTCCCGTTTTCATTATTATTTATACAATTGTTGGTCGCAGTTACGGCCGTACGTCGATTAGTAAAGAGGATTAGCCACGATTTTTGAGTTTGCAAATAAGATCCAACTTTTTAAATAATTCTCTTCCACACTTTCATCCGTAACTCCCTATCATTGGCTTGTATTGGAAATATCTGTGATGGAAATTAACTTCAACTGTCGCTAAACTAGAATCAAGCCAACCTAATGTTAATCATCTTAACAGCTTCCCCGAAAATTTACATATCCTTCGACAAAAAAAAACTTTATTTATTTCGCTAGGACACCCATTCAACTTCCGGTGAAATGTATCTCACCGAGACAAAACATCCTGATTTTATTTCGTTTTTCGCCTCGCTACGAGAAGCTTTCGCACAGCTGTGCACCCAACATATCCTTGAATCCTTATAGCGGCGAATTGGATACAAAAAGCTTTTGGATCGCCTAGGCTAACAATGGTTAGTCGTATCATGACCTCTGGTTCATCCTGACGCGTTGCGGGCTACATATAGTGGATTGTTGAGAACAGGCCGCTTGAGAGAGGTCCTCAGTGCTCATCCTTGAGTGTTTTGTGTACTATGTGCTATCTTTCGCGGGGTTGTTGTATGGGGTGGTGTGAAACGACCCATTGAGGCGGCGGTTGTTCCAAGTGGTATTCCATGTGAAGGTGATTAAAGTCTCCATAAGGCATGTAATAGGGATCACACTAGATGCTGTTGTTGTTTCTTAGTAGTTCTTCATTTTTGCATATTCGCGCAATGATTAGAAGCATTTTTTCCATTGTCGACCTGATTGTGTCGATGGCAAGAAGTCCTGGCATCCTTGTTTCGTGTTTGATTAAGTGCAAAAAATGTGTTGTGATTTAATGCAGAACGACAAGACGCTATGCGGTGATGAAATATAAACGTAATGACGGTGGCCTGGTGTGATATATGCGAATGCCTAGGTACCAATAAAGCCTGGCGTAATTTTAAAAAGAAGCACAATAAAAAACAGGTATACGTGGCCAAGGATTTAGCTGGATTATTAGGCAGTAAATAGATGTGCATAGGCATTTGAGAGTAGGCAAGACAGCCTTAACGAGGGTCTGTGCTGATAAATAGCAACTACGTGCCATACAGCAACATTTCCATCGTCACCGCCGCCGTAAAACGTGGCGCCCGAATCAAAATCTCACCATAAAAGTTCGTCTTTCGGTTTAGGGCGACTAGTATAAAAATCTTGGAAGCTAGCAGAAGCTGTTTCAGCATCCTTTCCAGCTCATTACACGATAAAATTTATGTTTACTGGATTGTTTTTTTATTACTTCTAAGAAATAATAGGTTTGCTTTCAAGGGGATGAAATTCGTGGTGCGTTGAAGCTGCACATTGTTGATGGAAATTTTTCAACAAGATTTATGTATATGATTTGGAACTAGTGTTTTTCTAGTCGGGAACATTGAACGAGCTATAGGAAAAATAAATTGGTTCGATTTTATCTTTGATCAAAAATTAATAAATGAGCTGTTGACCTTCATACTTCGACCAGACTTTGGGCCATACAATTTTATTTAATTAATGGTTATAGCATAATGTTTTCTGGAGTTGAAAAACAAGACAAAACAATTTGAAACTATTTCATAGATTTTTGATAGCTGTCTCTTATATGGCGTGTTATTCTCGCTGTTAATACGGCAAATAAGATGAAAGTCATCATTTCACAAATCCAGTGAATACTTTTTTAATGGCACGTATGCTATTATAAAATACTTTTATGCATTATCTTTTTTGATGTTCTATAAATTAGTATGTTCAAAATGTATTCTCGTTTAAAATAAAGTCCCAAATAAAGCTTCTAGTTTCTAATTAGCTCAATTTAATGTTAAATTCTTAAGCTACGATGATCATTTCTGTGAAACAACTAGAAATAAATAACTTTGTTCAGGATAGACGGAAAAAGGAACTCTAACCTGTTTATGATTATAACTTATGGTAATAAAAGCTAACTCCCAGCAACGGAAGTCTTCTTAACGTGAATTAAAGAAAAGTAATATAAAAGAAATCTGTGTGATTTGAAAAATAGTATTCTTGCCTAGAATCTCAAGAAATGCAAAAGGCTACTCAAAGGCTAAATTTCAATATGATGCTATTCATTTTTTTAACAAAGTTGAAATTTTTTGCCTTCTTAAAACTCTTTTTAAATTTGGACCTTACAATTAATATTGAAACTTTAAATTATGATTTTTCGGCTGGTAAAATACTATTGACTATTGAAAAAATACTCCCAGCATTTGAAGCTAGATACTATGGAAAATCCCAAATTAACGTATACATTTATATTCATATGTAATCGTTTTTTTGTGAAATTAATCGAAAATTTAAATTTATTCAATTTCCTTCCGGCTTTTTTACCTTCTAGTCTTCTATATGTTTTCATTATAAGCAAATAAATTGGCAGCTTATTTCCTCAAATATGTTTGCATTATTCATTCTTAATTTTCTTTAAAAGGAACATTTTACTTCAATTCAAGAATAATGCTTTTGATGGTGCGAAGCCTATGTTGTCCTTTTTATGTTGAACCAATTTAAATGTTCTCTTAAAAAATGGAAGTCTTAATGATAGAAATATTATGTGATTCTAGATTAGAAATGTCTTTATGAATTTCCGAAAAGTTGTTGAGTGCAAAAACGAGCCATAATTCACCATAAAAATTTTAAAAAATTTGATAACATACTCGGATAATGTGTTCTAAAATAAATTTTTGAACTTACAACCCTGAAAAGGAACACTTTAAAATCCTTCTGATTGAGAAACACATGGTTATGAAGTATGTAAGGAAAATATAAGTAGTTTAATACATTTAAAATACTCTATTTACTGTACCTGAGAAGATAAGATAGTTTTGCCGAAAAAATTAGACATGATAATAGACAAATTAAAATATATGTAAAAAGAGTAAAATAACTACGAACACTTACGCCCAAAATTATCTTAATTTGATGATTTAATAGAGCGTTTGGTACATATTTTCTATGCATAATCATACCGTCAAAATTGAAAGAGATTTTTTTTCTTTGATGAATAGAATCGTTTGAATTTTGACATTATATTTTTGTTATTAAATTGTCTTTCTCCATAACATAAAAAAATCTTCGATGATTGATTCAATTCTGTGCTTAGATCAGGATAAATTAGGCTGGAAGGCGATCGTAAGATTACTTGCCTCATTGCTTAAAGGATGAAACTACTAGATAATCTAATAGATAATGCGAAAATATAAATGCACTACACCAGCCTTACTAAATCCTAACACGTTGACTGCGTTGATATTCACTTGAACACTTTCAACGAAAATTACTAAATATGTTAAAAATAATTGGGGCATTTCTTAGAGTTCAAAATTTTCCTGAAATTAAAGTTCGAGCATTTAAAAGTGGATCTTGCTTAAGTACATTCTAAATTCTACAATAGTCAGATAATTTTCTCTATGATTTGAAACTCTAATTTTGAGAAAATGTTGTTAAACATTAGATTTTAGATGTTTTAGCTAAAATTCCCTTACCATCATTTTTTGCTTTCATATGCTGTTTAACATTAAAACTTGCCCAATTTTCTTTGAAAAATTTGCCAAACGTTTTTTTTAACATTTGACCTTAGTGAAGGGAACAGTTGTTTCAATAAATCTAACTACAACTTCCAACGTGATTATTGAAATTAAATTTTTTTGGAGCCATTATATTTTGATTGAATTAATAATAATAAGTACGTAAAAACTTTTATTACTTTTATTAATTACTAACAAAAATTTGAAAGTTCTCCTAAATGACCACTTTCACATTTTTATTTTAATAGATTAACAAATTGATACAACAAACCAAAACAGATCGAAAAAAATTCACGTTGTCCTCATTGAAAAATTTCAGTATGCAATATCTAAAGAAAGTAAACTAGGAAAAGTACTAATTTTATATTTCATTCGTGAAATGTTTATGAAAATATATAAAGAACAATCTTAAAAAAATTCGAAAAACAATCGTGAGGAATACAGGAAAAAAGTTCACTGTATGTACGGCAATTAAAAATCTATTAGTTTCAAAAAAGCACGCATCTAAATAATATTAAATCAACAGCATTTTCGGAAAGAAAACCTTCATGCATATTTTACCGTGGTGCAATGTTCGCAGCTGAAATCAATATTCTTGTCCTTGGGTATATATATACAAAAGGACACAAAGCTATTAAACCCTTGATATATGTCTGTTTCATTTCAATCAGGGTCTTTTCAATTATTGTGAATTAATTGCTGAGAGTAGAAACGCAATTTATTGTTCTATGAAATGAATTATTTAAAATTCTACGGTTTTTTTTGTATTATAGCAATCTTTATTTTTAAAGCTGTCATGCATACTTTGAATCCTTCCTTGTATCAAAAACTCTCCATTGATAAATTTAAAGCATAGTTATCAATGGAGAGTTGTTAATACAAGGAAGCTGTTGCTTGGCTTCATTTTGAAGTGCGTGTTAGTTTTACATTAGCAACAGTGACACGTTTGACATATTGACAGAAATGTAGTGACATAAAATACATTTTTTCACTATGGAACAATTCCAGATAGTACTGAACAATGTATAACGTCTGTCATGAAATAGTCGATATTTTACGTAATAAGTTCGATAATTGTGTTATCAGCTGTTTGACGCCATGATGCTATTCTGATTGGGTAAATTTTAAAGGCTTCAGCTATCCACAAAAACTGATACAATAAATCATAACTTGCATTGGGCTATTTCAATAATGAAAATTAACTGAGATTATTCTCATTAAATAATTTTAATCAATTTTAATCTTTTATACTAGTGACATACTAGGCTTCATAATAAGCTTAATCCGATTCATAATGAGCTGACGTCAATGAAGCAGAAGCTACATCATTATAAGCTTAATAAGGTGAAAAATTAACAGTTACATGTTGCCTCTGTGAACAAAGCGAATGAATTAGATATATATTTTTGGAATCCCAGACAATTTCAACGAAATTAGCGGAATAATACTTTTAAATGACGTTTTAAATTAAATTTCGGTGTTCGTGACATGCAAATTAATATATTTGCCCTTAATTTTAAATTTTTCAAAGTTTTAATCATAATTCAATTGTCAGTGTCCGACATGTGATTATGTCAAATGTAATTACAACTGACAGTTCAACTGACAGACACAATTAGCTACTCATAGTTTGGCACCATCTCATTAGATGCGTCCTCATAATGAGCTCTAGTGTGTCAGTAGCATTGAATAAAGCTAAAATCAAAGCCAAAAATAAAATATATTCGTTTGAAAATCAATTTCAAATTGAAACCAAAAGATAGTTTACCATATAGGAAGGTGTGGGTATATAAATTGGCTCAAAATATAGAATCCACCGAAATAAGCAATTCATAAATTTTTTTAATGTCCTTACCAACACATGTAAAATTTAACATGAATTTCAAAACACACACGGCTGCGTTGACGATGACAGTACTAAGAGGGAGATAGGATAGGTCAAGTCTTTTTCTGCATGCACCATGTTTGCGTTACAGTCACATAAGTCGCAATATCCCGAACTTTCTGTAGTCGAAAGATATTTTAATGCATTTTCGGCAAGTGAATGTTTATTAAGTTTTTATAAATTGTTTTGAGCAAATTGAAACGAAAAAACATGTTTAGCATTTGAACAAAGTTACCCTTCTACTTTCTTCTATTTTTGCTACTGGAAATACAAATCAATAAAATTTCTAGAATCTTCTATTTCGTGCAACTTTAAAACAAATATTTCAAAGCAACGCATAATTGGAGTGTAAAAATCCAATGAAGTATCAACAAAATATTTAAATCTTTGCGATTTAATCAATTCATCTTCTCAGATAGATTTTAGATTTTCTTAACCACCAATAAATAAATCTGAAATGTATTCAACAGTATCAAGATAAATAATGGGATTTCTGATGGAGCACGATACAATATGCTCCTTTATTAATGCTATAAAGTTAGGATTTATGGCAGTATCCCTTTTATAATGTTACCCTTGTGCGTCTTCTAGAGGTCGTTAGCCTGGAGTAAGAGTGGATGCCCGTCATCTTTCATTATGCAAAATTGGGAATAAGAACATAAATGGGTTTTATAGATTGTGACTCGTGTCTATAGTTTTATGTTAATATACACACAATAAATGTGTTTGTCCTTTGGCTACCTCTTGTCTGACGACTCACTATTGATTAAATGTGGACTGCGAATAGACATTTTTAGGTGTGAAGCATAGTTGGTAGTGAGGAGATCTTTGCGTGTATGCTGATTGGTATACTCTTTTACCTTCAGCAACTTAAAGTGAAAATCAGATTTGACATAGTTAGTGGGGAGTTTTATTGATATTATTTTATATGCCATACATTTTGATTTGATCGATATGTTATGATTGATCACCAAGCAGTGAAGACATGCCATGTGTTTAACGGATAACGATATATTCTTTTGTTTCCTTACGTATTTTAATATAATGTATCTTTAGTTGTCTAATTTTGTTGGGCTTTTTTTTCAAAAATATGTAATGGCGTTCCCAATAAAACGTGTGCCGTTTGACTTTCCGGGAATGCTAGCTATAAAGCTATGACTATGAAAGTAGTGCCAAAGCAAATTCTCTGAAATCATCTTCGCAAGCAGAAAATTTAATCCAAAGGATAAGATCCACATTTAGGCACATTTCTGATGATATTAAAGCGAGAACTCTTCGTCATCCTTAAACGCCTCAATTTCAAAAAAGTGATTGCAATATAAAAGAGGCTCTTGCATCGATATATCAACAACGTGTTGATGTGCGTGAAAATTTCTACACTTGAAAAGATCAACAAAATGATAAAGTCTATAATAAAACTTGCAGGTTTCGAAGAAAAATATGTTTTAAGAGTAAATTGAGGACCCCATTTTATTTCGGTGATGACTTGGTGCAAAATTTCAATTAGGACATCGCATTATTTTTGTTTTTAAAAATAAAACGGGTAAAAACCAATGAAAAATGTACCAATAGGATTACCAAAAAAAGGTTACGATCCCTTCAACTAATAGACTTTTCAGTGAAGATAAATGTATTTTCCAGCAAGATTCTGTTGCAGCTCACATAGCCATAAAGACACAAAAGTGAATTGGAAACAATATTCCTGATTTCATTGCAGCAGAAGATTAGAGTATAAGAAGTTCAGATTTCAGTACTCTGTGTTAATGATTGTCGTCAAAACTGGAGAAAATCGTCTGCGAGATTCATCATCCAAAATTGGAGACTCTGAAAACAGTATCGACCAAATCAGAGCTAACGCCTAATAGCAAAGTCTTATGCAAGGAAAAGGTCAATAAATTAATTAGCCAAAATAGTCAACGGACAACAGCCCGAATTGTACCAGGGACTTGAAGTAGTATACTTGACCAACAGAACACTAGAAAGCAATTCGCTTGTCTGTGATTGTTACTCCGGTTTGATTCACTTATTCATTTACAATCGAATGACTGTGATAAACCAAGCTCCATTTGCAAAAACTACTTGCCGCGAAGCAGTTTCGAATCTGATACTCGGTGCATAAGAAGCGACCGGTCTTACCACTAACTCAATAGACTTCATCGGTTAGTTACAAGAGTCGAAAAATTAAATTAAATTCACAGTATCCATTACTAGGAACAGATAAAAAGTATAGTTTATTAATTTATACTGTAAATCATTGAATGATGCCATTTCAAACATGAAAAGATTGTTGTTTATAGTTTTATTTCGTTTTATGCATGTGATATAATTTACCGCTGGACTAGGTACTGTACTGCTATCGTACTCTGAAATCGTGACCGGAAATTTCCACCATATTTCCTTTAAAAAGACTAGATTTCCACTGTGATAGCAATTTTCCAGGAAAGCAACATGAAGTGAATCTGCGTTTCAATCTGTGAAATTCCAGCACGCAAATATTTCCCAATACCATTTACAACAAAAGCATTTCATTTATTTTTCATTGATTTCGTTGGAATTTACCATTCAATTCGGAACTGTTTGCCCCAACATATTCAGTCATTCTTTACACACACGTGTATGTGTCTGAACTACATATATGTACATATATGCATGCCACTAAATCAGTATGAACATGTTTCGTCGTCATGCGAAAGATTCATGAGTCTAGAAAATAACTGCATACAACCATGAAGACTCTTCCATGCTAAATGGGAATTTATAACTGGCTATCGATTTTCTTGATATTCTAACTGCGAACAGTTATTTGGAGGCGTGTTAGGACGAATTGGAGTCAAGCTAGGACGATTCAAATGGGGAATTCGATATTGATTTTGTGAATGATGCATGCAGTACGAAAAGGAGCTGCATCGAGTTGAACCCCATTGGTGTCCTGTCTAGAGTATGGTCAGATTATAGATAGATTTAGAAATGTAGGTACATGGTGAACAGTTGATATGGGTTTTATGAAAAAATGCATAAAGACACTGAAGTAAATACTAGAAACTATTACAAATTTAAATCTTGAATTTGCTAAGAAAAAGCATCATCACGCAGAAAAAATTATACAAAATCCTTCTTAAATATCGGGAGGACCATTTGTTGGTTTCCTTTCAAAGTTGGTGTCATTTCAACATTGGCAGCAGTGACATTCTTGTCGTGTTGGATTATATGTAGTATAAAACCTCCTCAGTAAGAATTTTGTCTGTTTGGGCATGAAAAACGTTGTGCAGTAGAAACTCTGCGAAGGCTGAGAATTTTTTAGCTGAAATGTGGCTATATCTGGTATATAGAAGTTCAGTATTTTTTCGACGAAATTCTAGGAGCCACGAGAACCGTAGCTGGCTTGACAGTAGCACCGCTTAAATCAATTTCGAACTTGAAAGTAATTGAATACAACCCTGCCATAGGTGATGTTTTTTCGCGGTAGTATCACAACAAAAATTGGCCCGTTGGTCCCTTCTTCGTTTCATCAAACTCTACAAATGATAGTCTCAGAAATTTGTAAATTGTATTTTTAATTTCATCTATTCAGTCTTATATAAATGTAATATTGTTATATTTTTAATTATCATTTATTAATAATTATCTTCGTTAACAATGGTGTGAAAAATGAAATTTCCTTTCAAATCTGCGCTTATATAAATTCAACATTTTCTGTTTCCATAATGAGGCTCCCTGGCTTGGTATCCGTAGGATATTTTTTGGCAAACATATTCATTCTACTAAACATGCATGTCTCTAAGACTTTTTTTATTCCCTTCGCATTATGCAGTACTGATTCGTATGTTACAAAATTGTCAAATGTTCTGTTGAGAATTTCTCTAAGATTCTCATCCTGAAGACGGTTTAAGACCCATCCATTTTACTTCCTAAGGACTCATATGCCAAAGGTTTTCATCAAGACCATGCAAACAATGCACTATATAAGGCTTAATCATATCCAGATACACTTTTATCATGAATATTGAGTAAAAATAAACTGGTTTTTTGGCTGACAAAACCTTAGGATATAAGTCAGTCAGTTCACACGATATTTACATGCTGTAAGCCACGGCAACACTAAAACAACCAAAAAATCAGCCAGCATCACGAGATCTCAACATTATATGCTCTCGTCGCATCATCATACACAAACAATTAGCGTAGTTGATAAAAAAATCATCAATGGAATTTCAAGCAAGTCAATCATTACTGCTTCGGTTATTGTCATCAAAGCATCGATATTTCAAATTTAGAAACAAGAAGCGGGAATCGTTCTGTCGAGTGAACTTAATTCATATGTGAAGTATTCAAAAGCTGTAAATAACTAAATAATGTCTAAATAAATTCATGAAACTACCATTCTTATCTGACTGGAGAAATCCTAAATAGTTACCAATGGTTTTTCGGTGAATACGATACTATGTAAAAATCACACATTAAGAACACACAATGAAATTTAAATTATATTCCTCTTGGAATAATTGCAACCAGACATCACACTTGTTTTTTTTAAGTTGAAATTCATTCCGAAACTCCCAGGATTAAAGTCAGAACGAGCATTCATCTTGAAGAAAACATCAAAAAAATTATAAAAAAATCTTGCTGAAGGTGTCACCTGGCATCCAAACGATGCTTGCGGAACGAAGCAGTATCAAACGTGTTAACATAAAAGCTTAGAGTGATCAAATTTTCCGCTCAAGTTTGTTCGTGTGGAAACGTAAAAAGTACTTTAGCAATGGTAAGACATTTTCACCGCCAACCAGGAGATGAAAGAATTTTACGGAAGCATGTGAAATGTGAAATTTTTTCAAAGTGTTGCCAAGATTGTATTCATTGCGTAGCTTTCTCTTAAGATAAAAATAATGTACAAACTGAATAATTTCTCTTTATGGCAGAGAATATCGATTGAATTTATTAAGATGAAGATTATTAAGATTATAAGGAGCTTAGATTGAAAAAGGGCTTGAATATTTCCAACAAGCAATAGAAACAATAAATTATTTTTGTCATGAGCATCAACACCAAGAATTCCCTTCTCCTCGTCAGAACAATAGCAGGTGTAGAGACGTTTTTCAAAACTCCGAAGAAAGTTATATTTTATCGCAAAGATACTAAACTTTTATTCTTTAATAAATTTGCCACAGTCGTTCGTGGGAAAAATAAATTCTCATGTAATTCTCCCTCACACGCAAACGATAAACAATATCATCCTTTTGTGAATATGTTCTCTAGCAGGAGATCATATGAAAAAAGTTTCGATGATAGGAAGTAATGCAATAACAATAATGCTTAGAATTTTACCCTGAAAATTGTTGGTGAAATTTCTTTCACCGTCGTATGAGATAGGTATACAGAATGTGCTGCCGTACATTTTTTGCATTATTTATTCATTAAGAAAAATTTCACTCTTTTGTTTGGAGTAGATCCAGCTTTTACTGACCAGACAAAAAAAAGGTTTTCAGTGACTAATGCAAGAATTTACTACCACCTTATTACGTCCTGTTTTAAAATTGGACAGCCGTTCCTAATGTCTATTTTTTTAACCCAAACCTTCCAAGCAACGAAATTAAACTTACAGATTGTTGAAAACATTCTGAAAAAAACTTACAAAATGCAAATCACAAAGGACTAATAGCATGTGGCATTTACAAAGTATCCTGCATAAATACTTTAATCTGTTCTCGTCTGAACTTCAGTTGGAAGCACCATAAACTTTGACGACTAAGCGGCGGATGGAGTCAAAAAGCGTAATTTACATTAATACAAACCGGCAACAGAATATCGTACTAAAAGAAAAATATCCTGTGGCCGCATGTTGAAACAGTCTTTTTCAGTTCCTAATGGTTTGTGTACACAAAAAAAAACTTGAAGACTCATCGAGATTCCTAGATATCAGATGAAGCGGCGTGTAAATGGTCGGTCAAGGAAAACTCAACTGTTTAGGTTTTCTCTTGTGTGAAAGTAAACATAAATTAAAGCTGGGGAAAAGATGCCAAGCTTTGCAATGGAAAAATAGCAAAGTGAAACCATTAATTGTGCCTTTTAAGAAAAACATAATGGACTATTAAATTATTGCAATAATTTTCGAGTTTGGAAGAGCACTGTCTGTTTTCTGAGAAAATTTTCAAGCCGTGATAAAATGAATTCTTTATAGGAAAAACTGGTGGAATGAATTTACTCTTGCCATATTTTTATATACATACTTGCAACATAAATCGAGAATTCATGGTTTGAAAGCCATCAATTTACGTTAAAGTTACTCGATTTTGTTTGTAACCGTAAAATTTTGTAGGCTACTGCTTCACTCATAAAAATGAAGTGATTAATTTTATTTAGCTCTGAAGTTATCCTGTTTGCACTGTAGGCAATGGAATTTAAATAGTAATGAAAATATTTGCATATTCATTCGTTTTCTTAAAACACTGACCAGGTTCTAAAGACGGAAGTCTTTAAATTTTACGAAAAATTTATTGTTGTAAATTCACGAGCCGTTGTGAGTTTATCAATGATTTTTGGAATTTAAGCACGAGATTTTGATTAAGAGCTAATTGCAATGGTGGTTTCTGTCAAATTGTGGCTCTGTCGCTGACTATTTACGTACTACACACACTAAAACAGGTTCGTCCGAAGATCGAATTCCACGATCGTGAATGATCACGTCTCTCGTCCGTGACAGAGAGCCTCTTCTTATTTTTAACCGGAAGGCAGCATGCCTTGTGTTAGCGAGAAAGAGGCATAAATGTAGTGCCACGCATTCGCGATATCAACTATTTTAATTGGTCGCGTAGTAAAGGCGCGAAAAACAATAAATTTGAAAAGTTCCGATGATGGTGTATCTTTACAATGGCGTAAAAATAAGGGAACTATAATGAGCAAGGACCAATTAAAAAAAAGCTACTTCTAGTAACAACGTTTTTAATCAATCTCCAAATTTATAACGTCGCTGTACGGTGATTCCTTGCCAAGATAGTGAAAATAAAACCTAAGATTGGATAAAAGACAGCAACGTCTACTATTAACTTGACGCAAATTAGCTTACGAGATTCTTTTTCACAGTATCGGGAATTTAATGAACATGATCTTTTCCAAGTGGATGATATTTTTTTAAGTACAGCCAGATCTGTGTGGATCTTTGCGTGTTTATAAAATTTATAGTGTTTTCAACACGTATTCATCTGTTATTCCCAAATATGAAAAAGTTCTATATAAGGCTATTATACTTCAGAATGAAGTGCAACTTCATATTGAATTTTTGTCTTATGAAAGAATCATACACTACATTGTTGAGTCTGACAATTTAATTACCGTTGAATATAATATGGGTATGAAAACAAGTTCATATATTAGATTTATACACGTGTCAATAGCAATGGGTAAAAATATTCACAATCACAGCATTGATCGTTCGAAATTCAATCCCAAATGTCGAAAGAGCAAGTAAAGTAGCATCAGTTTTATGCAAATGACACACAGAGGACACTGTGCCAATCAAATGAAGATGGCGCTTGTCCTTGATTACGCTAAAAGCTACTTCATTATGAACTAAACTTATTTCAAAATGAAACTCTATTTCATTATGAAATAAAGAGAGTTACGATTGTAAGGTATTGTTTTTTTCGTAAATGAATTCAGTGTCAAACTCAATAAATGGAGTTTCTTCAACTCGTGCGGTCTATTTTACGGAACTTCGAGTACATAGTTCATCCATTAGAAGTGGATTACTATTGATAGCCATTTCCTAGGCATACTATCACGGAGTATATATGTGCTAAGCTCTTCGAGACTGTCCACAAAATGGAATTCTTTCCCTTGGACACATAAAAACTTTCATCGCAATTTCAGTTGTATTTATTTAGAAAAATGTGCATCGAATGATAAACAAGCCTAAGTAATCACACTCTTATATCCCTTAAACTCGGATCCATTCACCTCGAGTGAGGTGATGTTTATCACCAAATTCAGCCGCCATATAAAATATATACCATTTTTTACTCAAAGTCATCCTTTCTCAAGTTCGTAAAGGATACACAAAAGATTGGACTTTCAGTGGGACTCGAACTTCAATAAAATAAATTTCTTGTCAAGATACTTTGTTGCTAATGCTACAGCCTCTAACGTAACATTGGATCTTGGGCATCATAAATCAAACGGAAACAGCGGGGAGGCTTATCCCTAGTCAAGTAGATGCCTCCAGTATAATTCCCTAAGTTAAGGGTGGGCAATCAATAGGAAAATTTCTTTGCAATCGAAAGTAAAACGAATTCCACTACAAGTCCCAGTTGTAAGGGGGTACTTTTTTCCAGGCTAGGTCTGACGGAGAAGAGGGTGTGAGACCGAGCAAAAAAAAGATAGATATCAAATCGATCTGAAACTTTTCGACATATTAAATATTGCTGACATGTGATTCGTGTTCCGTTAAGGATATTTGAAAGCATGCATACATACATTGTGCCGAAAGCAAATTGATTTTGAGAGATTTTGTATGTTATTTTGGAAGCTTACCAATGTTTTGCATACACGGAAGGAAAATTGATATTCCATTGTTTATTCGAGCCTAAAATGGAAGTGTTTCACTGTGTTTTTCTTCTTCATATTATCCGAAAGTCGCTTAAATAATAGCCGTAAGATATTTTATTAGCATCTCTAATATTTACAATTCCTTTCGAAAATTGGAGAACATAAATCTGAAAAGATTCATAGCTATTATAAAAACTCACTTTCCTTGTTAGTTGTCAAATGAAATTTTAAAAATAAATTACACTTCATTGCACACAATTATAAACGTGTCTTTAAACTACATACCTACATTAAAACAGGTATAACTCATGATTGCACGAGACTTGTAGTTCTTCGCTACTAGAATTTAAGTTTGGTTCAGATATGTCGAAATTGATTTGTTTTTTAAGTGGCAATTTATGAGTAAACTGTTGAGCTTTTGTATGTGTACAGCAGTTTTTATGTTTTTTTATACTTTAGATAACAAAAAATTCTACAATTCTTTATGGTTTGAATCTCTGTGTATATAAAAAATCCACTACTTATATGCATGGTTCGCAACTCTGCTAACACCACTCGCACACGAAATGGAGGTTTTTCGCTTCCAGAACTAATAAAAATGACTGAAATTCTCTCAAGGTTCAGTCACGAACCAATTAGGGTGAGTCTTTTTAAAAGAAGACGCAATTTTATATTTGAGGAACTTATCTTTACTCCCCAAATTAATAAAACTTCAGAGTTTTTTTTAATTTTTTTAACAGTTTGGACATTCAAAGAAATCATAGGCTCTTTGCTTTATAAGCTGTTTGATATGTTGCAATTTGCAAGAAGCTTAGCGCTGTTTGAATCACCAAAGAAAATAAATTAAAATTTTCCTTATACAAATAATTGTCATACAAGTAACTCTCCTACGAGACGATTTTACCGGAAGAAAATTGTAGAGACCATTGTATAGCACGAAAACTTATAAAACGGTTTCATTTCAACATGTATGCATCAAATTTTTGTTTCAATCATTGACAAAATTATGATATAGTGCACAATAATTAGGTATTTATATAGATAAAGGTAAAATAAAATTCGAGCAATACCCACATTTCTTAAATCGACATATTTTGAATTTTTGGCATGCCCAAACAGTATGTATCTTTTGTTCCAAGTGTTCAGTTGACCCAAAAATTGGGCACTTGTGAATTTGAAAGCATATTTCCAAATTTACATATGCACAATTTTTGGGTAATTATTTTAAAATTATATTTCAGTCACAAACTGTGTCTGAAATTAAGGAAACCATTTTAAAACAATATTTATTTCTTCGGAGACAAAAATATAAATTTTGAATTGTTTGCTTAAAGAAGAAGAAGCGTTTGGCTTTTTAAAGTCTAATTTTAATTTAGACCACAGTTAAAAACATACAAAGAAAATTAAACGTGCTGGTATCGCAGGATCCTCAATATCCCCAAAATATGCAGTCAGTATTTT
The DNA here is from genome assembly GCA_963942545.1 of Oxycera nigricornis. Classification (NCBI taxonomy): domain Eukaryota; kingdom Metazoa; phylum Arthropoda; class Insecta; order Diptera; family Stratiomyidae; genus Oxycera; species Oxycera nigricornis. The sequence continues at coordinate 111,618,066 of OZ012660.1, read as the reverse complement.
GATGGAAAATTGTTGTTTAAAAATAGGCGGTAATATTATTTACGAAAAGACTCTCAAAGTATACTAGTACCAAAATCAATCTGTTGTTAATTAAAAAAATATTTTCGTTCAAAAGTTTTGGATACGCGTCCTCTTTACATTGGTTATCGCATATACCACGGTTTCACATTACCCAGTATTTTGTAGGAAACTTTATATCGTGTTTTTTTTTTCAATTTGATTTTGAGCCACAATAGGAAAGATCACTTGCTTGATTCTGAAATGAACATAACTTTATTTAAAAAAATGATTTGAAAAAGCATTAATTTGATTTGAAAGAATACGAATTTATCTGGAAAATGCCATACAAGGAAGCGATTATTATTGCTTATTTTAGTTGTGAAACTTGAATTATTTATCCGTTTTTGAATTCAGATGCATTAATTTGTAGTCTTTGTAGAGTTATAAAGATTTGCATGCACTTATGCATTCATTTCGTATTCATTCATTCACGATTCAAATAATATTTCCTAACCATTTTTTGATTGAAAGAAAGATTGTTAATTTAACTTAAAAAAATGTCTCATTTTCAAAAGAACATGTTTGTTGTTTTTGTGTGTCTTAGGCTTAGGATTATATCCATGACCTGTTTAAAATAAATTCTCCAGAATTTTCTCGGAAATAAAACCCTAAATAAAAAATGTTTACATCATTTTGGCTTTCCTGTACCATTAAAAAATATGACCAGATTCCTTAAATGGACAAAAGATGAACAAAAATGTTGAAAATTTCAAGAATGACTACAAAACAAAAGGTGAATAGCAACCAAAAATTACCTTTTCTTTTTCATTCACCGTGAAACACGAATTCATCGTTAAATTATAATTAATTAAACGATAAGTTAGCACTCTTGGTGTAGACGTGAATCCAAAGCCGGTCCGTACAAAAATGTTTCCGGTACAAAAGGGATCTAAAGCATCCCATCGTCAAAAACGAAATTATTTAACTGATTAAAGCAAATGTATTTACCATTGAAATTGACCCAATTAAGAATTTAAGTAGACACTTATCCGAAAATAGACCCTCTTGGCCTCCTTTTCTTCGCTTCATTAAAATTCACGAAGGCTTCATTATTCATTTTGAAAACTAAAGTGTTTTCAGAAAAGTCCCAAAACGAATTGAACGAGAGTATGGATTTTGCCTGGAAGCAGAAATGGAACTTAAAAAAATTCGTTCATTGTTTTTAATTATGGTTCTGAGTACTTTTTAATTTCGAATAGATTTTCTGAAAATTTAGCCATGTTAGATGTGGACTGGATGTAAATTCATGCCAGTAGACTTTTCCAAGAAGTTTGGACACCATTACTTGGATTAATCATCACAATTGCATTTCGTGTTGTTGTTTTTGAACTTACTGTTCATATTGTTTAATCCACTTCAAAGAAATTGAAAATACAGTAAGTGAAATGACTATTTCATTTGAATGGAGTTTATGATTTGATTCTGGTAAAGATGTATCCTACTTATTGATAAAGGTTCTTTGAGACCATTTTTCAAAATAATTCTGTTTCATTGCAGTCAAAAACATAATCTGGTCTATAATTTTCTGTTTCTACTAGAGGTTAAAATTTCATAACGTAATTTTGGGCAGTTATTTGTTAGCACTCTTCACGTCTCCATAACAAACAGCACTGTGGATACTGGTTCTTTATCTGAATTTCTCAAACCATCCTTCAATAGCTCTTTACTCTTTGCCAGTGTTGTTCTGGCTGCAAGTTGAAGACAAATTCTCTAAAAGATTTTTGTAAAAAAGTTCCTCTTTTCAGTAAATCGTTCTTTGAGATGCACAATCTTGTTTTCATTGTATGTCATTTATAAGACTTGCAGTTAAGTATCTATTTCGTCTAAGATTTTGCTTCCACAGAATGAACGTATAGATACTCCCTTATTCACATCGCATCTCTTTTAGATATCTGCTCGTATGATGACTGTAGATTCGGAGAAAACGCATTTGCTAACAGATTCGCCTGCCTGATTCCTTGTTCATATTTTTCAAAATTTCTAACTTAATTTCACTTGTGTTTTCTTCTTCATTTTCTTTGTTTTTCGTTGAGTCCATCTTGAGCTACAACGGAACACATCAAGTCAGGGTACCACTTTATTTGATGAGGCGCTATAAAACACATTCAAGTTTAAGGACGTTTTATTAAGTATGCAACTCATGAGTAAGGAAGTCAATTCATTTGCGTTCGGCATGAATTTTTGAAAGATTAATGGGCTCGCTAATTGATATGTAACTGCACGCCTCCGAAGGATCAGACAGAATCAATACTCAAACGACAGCCAGCTAATGGATTACCAAACCGTGTCTTCCGTCAAGTCAGCGAGCCTTCCATGGCATAAAAAATTGCGTAAGGATGGGACATGGTGGCGCACGCTATAGACTGTCAAAGGATTCTCAGAAAGACGACAGCGTGACGCTGAAAGTTGACTCGCAATATTCCAGCGAAGGCAGTTAACGATTGTCGACATTGTACGCGATGGAATTTTTATGATGCATGAACTTTGTGGATTGACTTCAAGATTGGAGAGGATTTGACTTCGTAGCCAGTTGATCCAGCACAATGAGCTTTAAATTTTCCCCATTTTCTCTTATTTTCCTTACGTTGATGGCAGGATATTCATCCGAAAAAGAGTCCTTGCTGTGCTTGTTTCCGAGTAGAAACGATTCAATGACAGCTTCCAGCATCCTTTTCGTATCCTTTTTGTGGAGATGCCGTTTGCAGTCAGCTCATATTAAGTATATAGGAAAAAGGAAACTTTTCATGACTTGCTTTTTGCTGTTGCTTTTGTTGGTGTTGTTTTTGGTGGATCACATGCCATCGGCACAAATGAATGCTGGAAAGTAAAAGCTAGAATCAACTTTTTATAGATGGTAATTTTAACAACTCCGGGATCAGTGGCTACAATGGATTTTCCTTGCTTCCCCTTTTTTCTATTCGCTGAAAAGTTTTTAGGGTAGGGCATTGTCAAAAAATGATTATATTATACGATATTTTAGTAGGATAAGGCTGTTATTACGAAATCATGAAAGTCAAACAGGCATAATGTGCTATCGAAAACCCGTCGTACAATAGGACATCCACCTTTTGAAGTTTCATTCAGCATAATTACATGATATGTAGGTAAAGATGCAAAAAAACGATGTGATTCTATGAAATAAATTCAAATAACTGCAAAAAAATTGATTTCAACGATCTGAAATTATTGAAATGCCTAAAATAGTCACATTTTCACAATAAACACCTTGAAATGAAAAGCTAATAATCATTAACTGTGAAGATGCGAGTTGAATGTGAGGGCTAGAATCCTTTTTGAAAATGATATGTTCAGATTTTTAGAAATTTATTGAATAATAGTCTCCAGTATTTTTTTCCTGGATATTACTCATCAAAAACAAATTTCAATTTCAATGGGAGACTTATTGGCACCTTTGAGTCTCGTCTCGTTGGGTTGTCATGCGTCTCCTATATATGCTTGCATCAATTTAATCTTGAGTGAATATATTTTAAAGTAATTAATTCTTACAATGCTTTTAATAAAACATAATATATATGGAAATTATTATAAAGCATTGATTGATCCAAATTATTATATTCTGTAATTGACAAAATTTCCTAATTTTTTCATGGCATCTTACATGAAAGCTGCTTCACATGGTTAATTCAGTGATCAGTTTCATTTTCATTTCGACTTTCAGTTTAACTAACGTGCAATAAACACTAAAAATGATGAGAAAAACTCTGAATAAATCTAAACTGCCAACTGAAGAGAATCCTCTAAGTTTTCAGTTCAGTTATAAGTCAAACAAAAAATAAATAAACCAAAGATTGCAGACGTATTATCGTCAAAATGTTATGCATTTGTCGAACTAAATTGACGGTTGAAATAAAATTGAACTTTCAACTGAACTTTACGGTTTTGAAAAAAGAAATTAGTCCTGCACAAAGATAAAATTACTCTGAGAACTGGTCATAATAAAGGAAAATATTTTTACCGAGATAAAATGCCCTTTTGTCTTCAATCAAATTAAATTTTTTTTAAACAAAGTGATCCTAGAAAAAATACTCAGAGAACTGTTCATAAAACAAGAACAATATATTTTTAGAGATTTGTTGCAATACAGCTTCAAATTCGGGCTTGAAAAGTAGCAAAGATAAAAGCAAATGTAAAATCGATCACTCTAAAAAAATTAGAAATTGTTTGAATGAACTTTTTTTAGAAATTAAATAATTAATCCAAAATATAGCAATTGGTCATATCAGGTTAGTCTACAAGTTCCGCGTTTTTTAAGGTATTTTTAGGTATACAAAAAAAATTCTTCATTATTTACAATCTCTTTGCAACTTTGTCGTACTTGTTGAATTTAATTGGAACAAAATTTCTTATCTTTTGAACTAAAAAAAAGTATTTAGGCTGATTTTGACATCATTTTTGTTTTGAAATGTTTTTCCATCTTAAACCGAGTGCAGGATTCTCAACAACTGAAAATCTCTTGGAATATACTGTATGAGGCATACTCTCCAAGTCAAAATTCTTCAAATTTTTCAAGGAGACTTTCGCAGTATGAGGTTGAGCGTTATCGTGATGAAAAAGAACCTTCCTCCTGTTCACTTAAAAAAATGCGTTTTTCAATCGATTTTGCATTCAAAGTACATTAACAAGTACAAGTACAATAACAATTTAACATTAACACACATCCGATGTGGTAGTTTCATTGAAAACCAGCAATCCTAAATAGACAACTTTTGACTCATCCCACCAAACAGATAAAAGAATCTCTTGTGGATGCAATCCTGGTTTGGCAGTTAGTTTTGGTGGCTGATTTGCATCCATCTATTGTCTTTTCCACACTGCAATGTAATAGACTTTCTACCTTTCGTCCCCTGTTACAATATTATTAAGAAAACGAAACCGTTTCCGTTTTATTGTAACAACTGTTCATTCTTTGCAATCAAATCCATGGCTAACGTTGGTTCCGCCTCCATCAGGTTTTTTAACGCCGTGTCGTCAGATTCAGTGAGACGTCCTGAGCGAATTACATCTTCTGCTGTAGTCATCTCGAAATTTTCTAAACCACTCCTGCGCAATTCTTACATCAATAGTGTTTTCACCATGATTCGTATTTATCTCAGATGCAACTGCTGTAGCACTTTTACCACTGATAAATAAAGTATAATATGTGACATCGAGATATTTTGGATGGTTTATTAAACGCTTTTGACAGTCTTCTGTCAAACTCTCCTTTCCTCTCCTCTTTTGTTCACAATGCAGTAGTCTTCGAGAGTAAGTCGTCTCGAAACGGACCGTTTTGGTGTCTGTTATAATTGTGGAATGACATCCAGTATTCATAACGAACTTAAAGATGCTTTTCTGTCAAAAATTTGCTTGTAAGTCAAAAATTTGTTTGTATGAACATCGAACAAGTTGAAATGTTTGAAATTATCTACATAAACCAGGTTGTTTTAAATGTTAAAATCTTTGACACTTCCAAGGACAATTGATGTAATTTATAGTGAATACAGATTTTTTTCAAGAGAATGAACCATTTTTTCTCTCAAAAAAAATACTGTAAAAGTTAGTAGCACTTAACAACACTTATATTTATTTGAAATTTCCTTCTTTCGGAAAGGAAATTCCTATAACTTTACTTCATGCATTCATAAGATGGTTACAGAAAATCTCTTATAGGTTCAATACATACTAATACAAGTTTCCGTCAAAGGAAATGTAAATTCAATAATTTTATTTCCTTTTAATATTTATCAATCGGATATTGATTTTTGCACGGATAAAAACTCTAAAATCCGTGTATTTATTTGATTTGAACAAGAGGATATGCAGTTGTGTCATTTATTCACTACAACCCCATTAAAGTTATGTTGCTGCATTCGAAAATAGTTGATAATTAATTTTGCACAGTACGTGACATTTGTTGAATAGTTATTTTCAGCAAACAAATGGACATCTGAAAAGTTTTAATGAGTTTTGGATAGAATATCTTTTGTATTTAATTATATTTGTAGATTTTTTTTTAATTAATGCACAAGCTTTGTTTGTACGTTGTGTTATTTGATTTTCTTTTGAAAGTTTGTTCGCAGTGATTTTAAATATTTGAATGATTGCAAACAGTACTTCAATATGCTATATTTTTTTATATTTCAGGCAAAAAACATCTTTGAAATTCTACTCGGAGCTATTCTACCTGAAACAACTGAAGGATTGAGTATACAATATAGTTGGAAATGTGCAAAGTGCGACATCCAATTCGATAGTGTTGTAAATTATAGCCCAATTGAATTTTTTTTAACTTAACGGTGAGCATATTGTCTTGGATTGTTGTGGTTATTCCACCTGTTTAAAATTAATGTTGGTTGGATCATCAATGAGTCGTGAATCCCCGAATGTATCTTGGCACTAGCAATGCAAAAAAAGTCTACCTTCCCATAGAAATTTAAATGTGATTATATACCCATTCAGTTTTTTGTGCATGTGTTAGTAATATAAGATGTTTCATATGAATTATGAATGAAAATACCAATTTTAGACGCCCAATAGCATTTAAAAAATCAGACCTTTGATTGATGCAAAGCAAAATTTATTACAGAATATTTAGTTTAGTGTCCCCCATGCACGTCGTGTTTGGATCATTGAATTATAAATTTTTGAAAATGTTTTTCAAAATTCAGCACCAAACTTCGATGTGCATTTAAGTGTAACGTTGTTTTGTGCTGTGTGTGTGTGCAAACATACATTACCTAATTGTGAATATGCTAGCAGCTATTGAATTTATAATGGATAGAATTTATAAAAAAGCGACTATGCTTTTAGAAACGGGCGTGTTTTGAAAGTGAATTCTTTTGGTGCTTGTGTCAGGGACCCCGAGAGCCTCATGATGAATGAGGCTCCGAAAAAGGGGAGCCCCACGCTGTCAATAGATCGAGCCGCTTTCCTTCTGTTGCGGGTGAAAAAAGCATTCAAGAAGAAACGACAACAGCGCAAGGATAAGCAGTAAGTATCAACCTTGCTTAAATATTTTTATTTGTCTATTTGAAAATGTTTTGAAAAGTTTTCAGAGATTCTCACGTATTGAAAGAGATTTGAAGTGTATCTATTTTGAAAAGTTCACTCTTTGAATATTAATAAAGCCGATATTGATTGTGTATTTCAAACTTGTCCTAACTTACTTGTGAAAAATTTCAATTGAACCATAAGATTTTATTTGTCCTGTTCCTATCCACTCACACAAATAGTAACGAGCTGAATGTCGATTCTGAAAACTAGCGAAATAACATCAATTATATCTGCTACCTTTTCAGCTTGTTCATTATTTAATATTTAAACATATCATCAGTTCAAAACGTGACCTTTTCGATTGTCAAAAACTCAGATTCCTACTCCTTGTCAAGATAGACGAACCTCGCTTTAATACCCATCCCAAATTAGTTGGCGTCCAACTGACAAAATAGCTTCTTTTGCATTTAACAGACACCATCTGTGTATTGACTGTTCGCCTGGTAAACATCCTTATCGTGTTCATCAGTGAATTATATTATAGGTAGCACCACAAATGAACCGACCTTTTGTTAAACTCTTCATTCAATTCATTGTCATGTAGGAGGTTCTGTTGAATATTCAACCCTTTCAAGTTCTTTCGACATTTCGAAAAGTTTATGCTTAGTATTTCCGGGAAAATGTAAATTTCCATTCGTTGCTGTTGACATCAAAAAATTTAAGTTGGTTTGGGAAATTGTTCGATGGGATCTAAGTATAGAAAATAAATCGACTCTATTGACTTCAGTAGCTAAATACAAAACCTGCTCATCATGAGTTTTTTTGGAAGGGAGGAGGGGTTTAGTTATCATTTGACCTATATAAATTTCACATTTTATAATTAAAACCAATATTGTTTCATTTTCCAGGAACTAAGAAATATTTCCAGCATTTTTTTTTAAATTTTTCAAAAGCGGTTTGACGTAGTGTTGTTGATTTTGAACCCTCAGTGATCAAAATTATTCCGAATGTTGCAACCAAATTTATGAAGTAAATTGGACAAAAAAGTGCGTCCATCGGTAACATCGAGAATCCTTCACAGAAAGTTTGCAACAGCTACGACTGTAAACATATTCCTCAGAGGAAGTATTTTTGGTTTTAACACTGAAATATTTTTCACGTTACCTAAATCAATACCATCGTAATCAAGTTTTGATTAGTGTTTTCGCCAGAAAATACATCGTGGATGTAATAGAAGGATAATGCTCTCATTGTATCCAACCTATATCAGTAATACTTTTAGTTTACACCACGCGAAGTCAACATAATTTTTTTCATCTTCCGCAAAACACAAAAAAAAAATGCTTGTCATGAATGGTTTTGACGTAGTGCTTACGTTACTTCCAGGATCCCCGTCCAACCAACGACAGCACGAAGAAGAATATAAAGTGAGGTGAAAGGCAGAAAGAGGAAGATCATTAATTATGAATGGTTTGGAAGAAATTTTTACGTTACTACCACGTTCCTCAACCAGCCAGCAAACAACAGCGAGAATAATAATATATTTTTCTGGGTTTGAGAGTTGCTTTTACAGATATAAATTTAAAACAACTCATAAAATTTTCATGAAAACTAAATATGTGAAAAATTTGAATATCAACATTGGAATAGAGAACTGGAAGACGCAGTTGCTGAGCCAAGATAAAAAAAGATCAAGCCCGATTTGGGTTGCCACGCTATTGATGGCAATGGCAGCGGAATAAATATCTCCTTTACTTCTATAATCAAGCCACCACTGGTGTTCAAGTGTCAAAGAAAGTTCGTAACGACTTTTATTATTTGCAGGCTTCAATATGATTTTTTTGCTTCACTAGAACTTGGAAATCCTAGTGACTTGGAGGAAGAAGGTGTTCCAGAGACTAGACAACTATCGCTCAGAGCCGTAGATATGAATTCTTTAGTCTCTCAAAGACTACAGGGGTGGTACTTGATGGCAATCAAGATAAATTCAGTGAAAATGCAGTGAAAACTCGTTATTCTTATCTCTCGTCGTAGCTTACAACTTGATTTCAATCAGCGTAAAAATGGCTGAATACGCGAAAAACTAAAAAAAAAACTCTAATACCAAATCTATCAAAATCATTTATCCGTAATCACGGAACAATTTTCAATTTACAATTTTCCGGGCACCACAACTTTGTTTTGACTTTTGTCGCGAAAAGCATTCAAAACTTTAAAGAAGAGTATTTTGTTAAGAGTCGTTTGCAGAATCGTTTGTCGAGATCGATTTACATATGACGCATAGAAAGGAGTATGTCAAGAACTCCCACTATGCCCGATTCAATTTGCTATATATATGCAGAATTGATTTAGAGACTTGTCTATATAACTTTGAAGTCTACGGTAAGAATGCAGGATGCTGGACAGGAAAAGTGCAACCAAAATTTGAAGACATGACAATAAATATCATACAAGGACAGGGAAGACAATGAAAAAATGAAATAACAATTGAAACAAATTCAGTATGAAAGATTAAGCGAAGAATTTAAAAAGGTATAGTTTTTGATCCAGACTGAAGAGCGAAGTTGAAATCAAACTGAAGAGTAGGTTCAGATGATGATAAATGCAGAAAATTTGTTGAAAAATTATGCAGAATTCGCGGCGGAGGCGTGGTCAAAACAAAATACTGCTTGAAAAACAGCGAAAAAGACAAAAGTGTTGTTAAAGAAAGAGACAAAATTCTGAGAGATAAAAGATCAGATTTGACAGTGACTGAAAAATTAAGTAAAGTGCCTAAACAATAGAAAGCAGGGAACAAAACAAAACTTATAGAAAAATGCGCAAAATAGTCTGTTGTAAATTTTCTTGCTTTATCTTTCTATTTTAAATCACCAAACGGTTCATAAAATATTTTAAATTTGATTAAAATCAAGCTCACAGCCAACGTCAATACAGATTTTTACTAACATGATCGAGAAAATTACAGAATTTTGCCTTGACTTGACCTCGGAAATATGTACACAGGTATCAATTCAAGTTAATAATTATAACAGAAAGATTTTTAGGAGGATTTAACTCTACAGACGCTGCCAATCCTCCACACATACGTAAGAGTTTGTATTCGATATCAAATGGAGAATAAGTTGTATTCAGAATTCGCGGCTCCTTCATAACTTACTAAAAAGTAGCACAAAGCCCATTTTATCTAAAATCTTTGGATGACGGCACACTTCGGACACACAACTGGAGGTCAGGAAACCATTAATATTCAAAAAAATGATTACTATGAATGTTAAACCACAGCCACCATGTTTAAACCGACTAAAGGATCCTTTACAAAACTGGTGAAAAATAATTTTGCGATTGGATAGGATGATACCTACATATATCAACATCTAAATCAAGATCTTTTTATCTTGCTTTTCGGTGAATTTTCTTCGGTTGATGTTCACAAATCTTGAAAAATATTTAATTGTCACACATTAGAATCGTAGTTTCTCGATTGAACCGATTCAGCTGTCCAGTTTCCACAATCAGATTACCGAAATGATTGATCTTTAGGTACCTAATCTAAAGAAATGTTGCATGCATGCAGTCTTCCATGTCTTAACATTATCCTTGAAGAAGCAAAGTCACAAAGTCACTGTCGATTCATTGCACCCCTGTGGTGCAACAATATAGTTTTCTTATATACAACTCAAATTTAGCGGAAATTATATAAAACCACTGCTATGTGCAACATCATTCGTTTGGTAGTTTTCATACATTACTTCAGCAAAATTCCTATTATTTTCAGGACAAAACAATAATCGCCTAACCGAAATCAATGAGGCGTCCGGTTGTCGAGGCTACCATTCCATTTGATTCTATGATTCCGTTTCATCGCAGTGATTTTCATTTTAGATAGTTCCACAACATGAATGAATATAAGTATGATTTTAAGGACATTTCAAGGACTTTTTCGACAAAATCGATTGGGAGGGCGAAATAACGATATTGGTACTGTTCATGAGTAAAACTCCATTCCTTCTGCTGAATTGTTTTGCTGGGCGGTTGGTATACATCTGGTTTCGTTGCCCAGTTCAGTATCCTTCACAGTAAGTCCTAGATTTTCGAAAATCATCATGATTATCCCTACTTTTCATAAGGGCACCTAAAGCATTTTCCATCGACATTCCGAAACTTTCAAAGAAGTGTAATGCTTTGAACTTACATAAACAAAAATATTATTCCTCAACGAAAGCGATTATCCTTCGTATCGAATTTTAATCTGTATATAAAAAGATCATCTTATGTTCGTTTCGTTTGCTTACAGCTTTCATGTAAAAGGCTTTCCATCCATCGATTCTTTCCGAAAGAAAAACCAATTGAATTTAACCTGGCACGAGCATTATCGGTTCTTTTAAATAAATCATCGCACATATGCACATACCTTTGATTATCGCCATTTTTCATGTGCACACTCATGTAGGATTACAACATGAAAGATTCGAATCGAAGGATTCATATTGAAGCTTCTTCTTGATGATAAATTGCGAACATTTTCGCCAGACTATTGACTGGAGAATGTCACAATGCCAGTTTATATTCACACATGTGAAGTCCTTGTGCTCGCCGCGACGTATGTCTGTTGGAAATTTTTCGTGGTTCTAGCACTATAAGAAAGCAGATTCCAATTCGTAGATATAAGTGCTTTTTACCAACGCTATTCATTCACTTTGCCTCATATCCTTGAACACTACCCACAGTTTCTACTACTTCTGCCACAATTCGGTACCCAGACGCTTTCTAGCAGCACATCTCATTTGCAAGCTGAGAAAGGGGTTGTAAATTTAATTTAATTTCCAGCGTATAAATGCGAAAGTCAGACAAGCATCCCTTTCTTATGGTGAAATTCGAAAGTTTTCCACGGCGCCAAGTTATCATCATCATCATCGTCGTCCTGAACGAAAAGGACGTTGCTTTATTCTGCAAAAGTTCAGATGCTGTTGGATGGATAGATGGAATTTATTACTTGAAAAACGTTGGTAATTTTAATGGAGAGTCGACGTGACAAAGGAATAAATTTAGTCATTTTAAAGGAAACAGATTGTATCAGTGATTCAGTTCATATTTTATTCATACTGGCAAACTTTAGTCAAACGTGAGATGTCGTTCCAGTCAGATTGAAGCAAGACACAGTTTGATAATTCAATTTTGAATGTCTGCCTTACGATTCCATTCAACAGAATAGATATGATTTGTAGATTCCGTATATAGTTCAGGGAACTGTGCAAACTTTCAACCAGGTGCTTATGGAAAGATACATTCTTAGGCTCACTTTTGTTGTTTGCCGAAATATGTGCCGAAAGACATCTTAACGCCCACGGACATTAACTATTCAATATTTCAGCGTTTTGGAGGTTGTTTTATACTTTCAATCAATTAGCAACGAATCAATTAAGAAACACGTTTAGTTGATTATTCGATGACGGTGGATTCCAGACTGCCTGCACCACTTTTCTAATTAAATTGGTGTTGATTTTAAATTTCCAATTCTAATTTTTAATTTGTGACCCCTCATCGAGAAGCCTGAATAAGCCATCCTCAAGGATGGTGCTATGAAGAATGGAAATTTGAAATAAGCGAAAATTACTATATAAGGGTAGCGAATACTCAATTTAGAATTGGTCCTTCGTTGAACGCATGGCTCGTGGCCAGGCCGCCCTATTGACATTGCATGTCTGCAGCACCCTTCAAGATGATCGTGAAGAGGAGCCAAAGGACGACTTTAATTAAGTGAGAATGTTAATGTCTAACCTCGCAATCGAATATTGACGTCGTCTGTTATGGGAAAAGTCAATTAGCCATAAATTAGCTAAGTAAATACGAAATGGGCAGAAGCTTTCTCATTGTGCCACCCTGGCGGGCCTAATTAATTTATTTTCACTCATTAAATAGTCCATCGGGAGCTGCTGGTTTATTTATTATTCGCAGAAGACTACAGGTTTGTTGGCGGGTACATTGGGATTGCGAACTCATTTAATAAACACACACGTTTGTGGGCAGCATTTATTCGTCGTACTGTTAACAAAAGACATTTTTGCGCCACACCTTGTCTAGTAATAGTTGCTACGGTATAGTAGGTGCCTCTCGTTGATATGAATCCTTAGGGATGAATCATATGTGTCGCTTAAACGCAGTGAATTAGAAACATCGAATTGTTCGTTGATCTTTTCAGTGATTCATAGGATATGGAAGTTATGCAGGGATGAATATAAAGACTGATTTGTGTAGGTAAGTGTGACGCCTACAACTGCTTGCAATTTTCTTACGTAAATTTCGTCACATTTGATGACCTTCATAAAACGATACGAATATCGTTGGGGATTATCTTTTGCAATATGCTGTTCGTGTATGCGAAACATGAACCATCATTATTACCATCAATGGCGCACGAGCTCAAATTGAACCTTGATCTCCTGGAATTCAGGAAGATACGATTACGTCGACTAGTTCTGTTGTTGGTTGGGTATCCAGAGGGTACCAGAATGAGGAGGCGGTTCAATTTTATCCCCCATTCAAAACGAGTACGACTTATTCAAAATTATTATTTTATATCCATTTAGATAATTGAATGGATATAAAACAAGCCCTGCGGTGCGACCCATGAGGTCCACACGGTCAACTTCCAAGTAATATCTACATAGATATTAAAAATATTAAACACAATAATAGTTATGGAAATAATACTACTTCAAATAATAAAAATGTACCTCTCATAAAAGTTATTGGAATGACTTAATATTAATCATAACATCGAGTGTCAATTGATTACGTAAGGATTTTGGTGCGTTGGTTTGATTGAATATTTACGCGGATCAATCGGAGGGGGGGGGGCAGGTTTCAAAGCAGTTTTTTCATTAAAGTTAAAACATGGTGCTGTGAAGACTATGGAAAATCTGCTCAAATTTGGCAAATATTATAAACTTTGATTGACTATACAACAATGTCTTTAGAATAAAAGTAAATCTATAATGATAATGATTCGAATGAACCGTTTTTACATGGTGACTTTGAATGAGTTTTTATTTTTAATTTAATTTTTTTTGTAATCATGAGAAAAGTTTTTGCTGGTTTCTCTACAAAAATTGATAAAAGTTTATAAATTCTATGAACATTTATTATTGCGATGTGCAAATCAAGTTAAAAATGAATTTTTTTATGAAAAAAAACACATCTTTTCCATTTTTTTTTAATAAATTGGAGAAATCGCTTTAACGATTTTTTTAAAATATAAAAACATTATAAAAATGTTAATACGCGTCGATTGACACCCTAATGATTGAAAGATTATATTTGGTTCTCGAGATATAATGAATGACGTAAATGACCTTGAACGTTAAATGATTTTTTATTTTTTATTTTTTTTTTTTTGTAATCAAGGAAAAAAATTTTGCTGGTTTTTTCACAAGAACTATTTGGAGTATATAAATTATATAAACATTGATCACTTAGATTTGAAAATCAGGTTAAAAATTTTGTGTTTTTGAAAAAAAACCTAATTTTTTGCACTTTTTTTAAAAAAATGAAAAAACGGCTCCAACGATTTTTTTAAAAATTTGGTAGATTCATAAAATTGTTAATACACGTCGATTGACACCTTAACAATGAAAATCGCATGTTTAGTTCGTGAATTATAGCGCATAACATGGTTGACCTTCAAGGGGTGAAAACAGCAAACTCCCCCGACCGAAGTGTCCCAAATACTAATCAGCTCTTAAGATTGCAAAGACGCTTCGATTGACACCTTAACGAAATCGATACGACTTTGTTTACGTGAGTTATGCTCGTAGAAAAACTGCCCGCGAACGCACATACGTACGTACATACACACACACACACACACATACATACTTCTTTCTAAAAACACTTTATATATACTCTATAGACCTCAAAACGTAAAGAAAACTTGAAAATTTCAATTTCGATTTTCGAGGCGATTACAAGAACTTCCCATATACTGGGAAGTTAATAATAATTTTGAATAAGTCAAGATAATGTCACAATTCAATATTTTTCGCTCTGATTTTCTATACTCAGATGACATTGCTTGTATATTTTCATAGTTTTAAATTTAGCCAATTTTTGTCATTTGTATGAAGCAATAATTACAAATTGAGTTAATACCTTTTTGGATGTACCAAGTATGCTGCGAAAATTGTGTGGAAATTTTCATTTTCATTTTCATTGGGACTTAATTAGTAACAATCTCTTTAAGGAGCATTTAAATGAAATCGTGTGACACAATAAGCATCTTAAGTACCGATGTTAATGTCAAAATCCACTTGAAAGTAGGTAGGTAAATCGACTGTACTACTTAAAGCTAAATATCACATTTAGCTTTAAGTAGGTTAATTGGGATGGCTATCACAAAAGAAGGAGGGACAACACTAAAAATTATAGTAATTCATGATGAGAGCCATTTGAACTCTAGCTGTAAGCATTTATTACAAATGGCACATCATCTTGCCAGCTCCAAGGAAATCCAAGGAAGTCCAAGGAGAAGGGTCAGTCTGATGACAATAATAGTGTTGGCACACTACGTCTCACCTCATTATGAGTACAATCTGATGACAATGAACACATTCAACGGCTCAATCAAACCCATGGGAAAATGTATACTCAGTTCTGAAAGCAGTTCTTCCATATTACGTAACATTTATAATTAAAACTAAATCGAATGAAATACATATATTGGAAATGTTCAATTCAGCAGAGACACTTTCCAGAAGTGGCCCACACTATTGTCCCAACTTTCCAGAAGTGGTACTTTTACCTTGGGAATTGAAAGATTTTTACTGTTTTAAGTGAAATTGAAGTTTGTACAATTATAGTTACAATTTATTACCTAAAATTATTTATTTTAATTAAAAGTGTCTTATTTATTCTGAAAGATAAACATGATTTTTAAAGGTATTTTTACAAGGTCGACATGTTGTTTCTTTTTATTGCTTTGAAAATCCTATTACAAATTCTACTTTAAAGACAAGTCAATGCAACAAAAATATATCTGATTTTTGAGATTTAGATCACTGGAAGATGAGACGTTCTTCTCACAATTCCTCCATCTTTATTTTTCGAGAAATCCACGTTCATCCAAAAAACACAAACGAAATATTGTAAAATTAACTAAAATTTGTTTTGTGGATAGCAGATGCAAAAACATATAAAAAGAATGAACAGATTATAGATTCTTAGAAGAAGAAAATCCTGAAGAAAGCTTAAAACTGAGTTTAAGGATTCACGACCCATATTCGACCCAAGAGAAAAGTCTGCCTGGTGATTTTGCAAGTTTCTTCGCTTAGCTAAACTCTGTTGACAACTTCTATAAAGTGCTACTAAGCTTTTTGGGAGACTAATTCGAGAATTTAGTGTGTAGTCCTGGAGCCCAATATATGCTTCACAATTTATCTTGAAGTTATCTGTTATCTAAAATTTTTAAAATATTGATGTAAAGCTTCGTTCGTCATATTGAATCAATTAATATTTTTAAACGTTTTTAAGTAATTATTTTTAAAACGCTTTAAAGCAACGATTTTGTTGATCTCTAGCGAAGCATATCACTAGCTTGGTTCTCTTGGAAGCACTAAGTTTTTGTAAAAATGCGCTCCACATATTGTACAAATTAAAAACTTTTATTACCGAAATTTTTTTATCATTTGCAGCAGCAAACATTATAATTTACAATTAGTTATTTTTCAGGATCGATTATTATTGTAAGGATCTCGAAAATTTGAACATGATATATTTATATATACAGCGATGCAATGTGTGTGAGCACGCTCTACAGATGTTTCAGCTTTAAACGCGTTTTTCTCAAAACCGCGTTCATTGCCCTGGTTGACACCATTTTGAAAAATCTAATTCACCTATTGGACTGAAATTTCGAGGGATCATTTAGTGGATATACAGTTTCAATCTTATAAATATTTAACGTTTTTTTAAAACTATTTTAGTTACACAAAGAGTGTCAAAAAATTTAAAAGTCCGCCATTTTGTTTGTTTTCGCCCAAAATGTTTAGTTCTAGTTTCGACTATAGCCACTCACTTATATTTTAAAATACGCTTATAAATTTTTCTTTAAAAAAAATTTTTTTAAAGTTCAAGGTCATCATTTTATTATATAAAATTTTCAAAATAGTACATATTTCGGTAAAAAAAATGTTGAAATTTCATGCAATAAACTCAGACTGCCCCATAGTATTTGCCGTGATTAATTGAATTTCTGAAGTTTATTTCTGTAGACGCTAAATAATCTCCTTAATGCACCTAATTATGTTTAGTGCGTGCTGTTGGAAATTAAGGCAATGACCTGGGTACAAGCTACAATTTCAAAGTAATTTATTACAAGCTTCAATTAGGGTTTTATCCTGGAAAATAGTAGTATCACTTCTATGTTTTGAAGGTATCTTAAGCCAACTGGCTTAATTTTTTGAGCTCATTAAAATTATATGTTGGGTTTGTGAATGAAAGGAGATTTGTTTGTTTGTTTAACAATGGGTCATAGATACTTCTAAATGTTCGTAATTAAAACAATGGTGTGCTCGCGAAACATTCGTTCGTGTCGCTTATGGCCAAATTAGTGTAGTGAAAAATACTTCATCAGGAAAATTTCACAAAAACTTTGCTTAAACGGGTATAGAAACTAATTAAATAAAAGTTTTGTGTTGAATTGTTATTAATTTTTGTACGTGTAGCCGAATAACCAAGTTACCCTTGAACTCCGAATACAAATAACATTGATTTCACGTTGAGTGCAGCCCTTTTTTGATTTTCGTTTCAAACACAATATCCTTCATTTCCCATCCATCTTGCATCACACAATAAAGGACCTTGAAAGCTTTAGTTCCACGAACAAACTCGGCTACACTTCAGCTCAATAGCCATTAGCCTTGCGTTATTGTTTAACAGACCCACTAGAATGTTTCCCATTCACGAGCTCTACCCACATCCTGAATTCATTCAGTAAATGATTCGTTCGACAAAAGGAAACAATTTCCAGATTCAATTTACACGCCGACCACGTTCCGGGTCGAATGAAAAGATTTTCAGATTAAAGGCCTAGATTTTGTGCTGGCTTGAATTCTATGGGACTCCCAGCTCGATCCTGATGACTATTGATTACTTTCGTTATTACAATCAAGGCAGTGTAAGCAATTAGAAGGATCGCATCCAGTCTTGCCGCTCTCCTCGGGGTGCTTGTGGTGCAAATGATTAGCAAATCTGTCGGGTGAAGTGCTTCAATTTGAAAATTGGGTTAAGTGGCTGGGCGCGAATCGAAGTGACCTTGCTTTTAAAATGGAAGGAGTGGTTGTAAGGATGGACCAGGCAGTACAGGATACAGTGCTGAGTGATTTTGGAAGAAGGTCCTGTGCACTTGTTGGCAAAAAATGGAAGATTGGCGCTTTAGGTTGACTATCATCAAAGAGCAATGATGAAACAGACTATTTTTACATTTATAAAAATATATGAAAAACTGAAAATAGATGCATCAATAAATATGTAAGTATTTGGATGAATCTTATATCAAATAATAAGTAAGCAACATAAGAAGCTTACATCGCGTAATTGAATGTGAAAAGTCGGATCAGAAAATAACAGAAAGTATTATCGGATGAACTACTTCGTCGTTCATTACAAGACAGAATATGTCTTATAAGGAGACAACAAAGATCATATCGAAGAGAATATGGGGAAAATATAGGGCATTTTTGTAAATGATTTGCTACATGAAAAAAACAAGCAAGACATCGAGATAAGGATATTGAAGACACAGAGCTTTCGTAGACAAAACAGAAACAGAAACAATAACATGGACCATGATATTAAGGATATAACACTTAAGTTAATGCTTGACAATTGGATTCTAGGTCGAATCCGTTAAATATGAACAATGAGTAAGATTTTTCTGAGAGCTGATTAATAAAATTGCAAGATCATAATTATTTTTAGCTATTCGTTTTAGAGATAATCAATTTGCTGCAGAAGGGAAAGACTATCAAACTAAATATCTCTATGGCCAAATGCTATAGAATAAAATGTGAAAACTTTTCATAATACATTTTTCTTTAGAATACAATTTTTTGTGTATACAATTACGAATCACGTGCGTTGGTGTTATAGTTTATTCTAAAAATTTATAGTAGTAGATTGTAATCTCAAAGCGCATAAATAAAGTGCTTTGAAATTACAATCAAAAACAGTTGACCTATGCTGCCAACAAATAATTTACCCTTTGTGATTTTTCCACTGCATAATAATTTTTCTCACAATTAAAAGTCAGTGAAGGATGCATTTATTGGTAATTATCAAATGAAATGACAAAGAATAAAATAAAATACAAGCGTTTACAATAAAGTAACTACAGACTTCAAGATTTAGTAAGGAAGTGTCTATTTATGGCGCCACTACTTGGAGCATCAGGTTCGTGCTAAAAAGAACGCTACGTTACTAGCTCTCACTCTTTCTTGCCAACACAATGACACCCTGCAGAGCTGCGCCTGATCAACGCACTATTGCAAACTCCATCTGTTAGCTCAAAATTTAGCAGGAAAGTGGCTATGTGTGGCGCTGCGTGAAGCGCCAACCTAGCGCCGAAAAGGAACTACCCCTCACTCTTTCTTACAAACAGAATGGCACCTTGCAGAACTGCTCGTGATCGTTCGACAGTAATACTTTTAGCAACTGAATTTCGCACCGACCTTGTTGAAAATGATTATTTGGGACAACCAAAAAAACTACAAATACAACCGATAACATTGGAAAAATTCATCAGATGTAGCTAGATGAACTTTGATTGAAGATTATAAAGATAACAAAGGCTTGTGGATTTCACGTCGCCAATTATTTGCAACAAATGAAACACTAAAATTTGTACTTTACTCGTAGAGTTTTAATCTGTATAAATGAAATTGCGATTATGAGTAACCGCAAATGAATCGCAGCGATTATGTCTTGGTTGCGTGACGGACGGCGTGAAACTAAACTTATCATTCTGAGTGGCCATGTCACATGACATATACTCAAATTTGACGTTTGTCAAATCGGAGTTGACATGTCGCCACAGGCTTAAGACATCCTGAAAAAAACATGCTTCTCATATATTGACGAATAGTTTGGACATGCAAAACCTAAGCGCACGTTGGGTGCCACATTCGACCACTTAGTACAACAACGAATGAAAATTTGTAAAGGTCTGTGAGTAACCAAAATATTTGGGAAATTCAGCGTCGATTCATACCTATAGACAAAACTTGGATACACTTCTGAAATCAAAACACAGCCAAAACAATGGACTTGTTCCGAATGAGATGTAAACGGCTATTATGCATAAAAGATGCCAACTATTATTTGAAGGGATTAACAAATAGAAGCATCGCTGTTAAAAGTGTATTGACTTACAAGGAGACTATGTTGAAAAATAAAACTGAATTGGACAGAAAAATACTTGTTTCTGAATTAGGCCGGAAACTTTTCAGATTAAACTCGACCTCCGAAGTATTAACAAAGCAGCACAAATCGTTTGGCTGAATATAATTTGAAATCGCAGTTCAGAGCAACGATATATAAACCCGAAAGGAAATCTGAATTACGCTTGAATACATCACACATTCCGAAAGACATGATGTTGCGCAAAACTCTACAGTAAACTACTCTATTCATTTCTTTGTTCATGCTCTAATTTAATTCTACGAATTTCTGGGAAGCATCTCAACATTCTGCTCCTTAAATGTGCTTTTCCTGAAACATTAACATCACAATCAAACAAGAGAAACCAAATAAAGTATATGAAATGGAAAATCTTTCATTGAATTCCTTCGAGAAAAGCTGACAATACGAAATATCTATGAATCGATTATTTCTTTCTGCTTAAATGCTCCGTTTTATGTGATCGAAGTGAAAGTGTGTGTGAAATCAAATCATTAACTTCCGTTGAACAGGATAAATCTTTCTTCCTTCCTTATTCGAAGAAAATCGTTCAATATGTGCTCGTAGTATCCACGATCTGTATTAATCCATGTAACCAGGACAAATGTAGCAAATGATTTTGATGGAGATAAAATAAGAGATAACGTTCGAATAAAAGTCAATCAATGGAATGGGTAATCAAAAAAATATTCAATTTATTGCTGGCTTATAGGTACATTATCGATGTGTAATTAGGTCGGTGTAATTAAGGGTGCTACAAAGGGGTGATGAAATGCCTAGAGAAATCTAGCATCTCTCACTGTGTCGCGTTCGAATCCGAATTAATTTACGTTTAAACTGATTTCATGGATTCATTTCGTGACGCTAATTGGAATCGTACTGCATTTAATGTGGTTGCAGTACAGGAACTCCAATTCAATTACAGCAAATAAAACGGATGATTGCTTTTTGCATCTCAAAGGAACACAGCTTGAATGACATTATTTTTCAATCTGATAGTAGTAATATAAATCAATGTTTGAATGAGATTATCCTTGCTATGCAGAAGGTGTTTTGATTATTTATTTGTAAAAAAATCTATCAGGTTCTGGAAGTTTTCTTTTCTACAGGATATTATTTTTTAAGAGAGATTTTACTGAAAATGTAAAGAAACGATTGTTATTCATTTTGATTATCGGGAAACAGCTTGAAAGCTAAAAAACCTGTCCACTAAGAAAATGAGGTGACGTTTTTCATAAATAATCATATATAATGAATTGAAAATGTTGCATAAAAAGCAATGATATAGGTCGGAAAGATTTCGTTAATGCCCAGCCTAACAACAAAGTAATGACCTTGAGTGATATACTACCGAATTTAATGGATTTTCAATCTAAACACAAAGCATTGAACGTTGAACGATAAACCAAAGGATTTGTTCAGCCTTGCAATGACTAGAGGGTTCATAGTTCCTGGTAGACCATTTCAGCTTAGCGAGTTTGCAATCTTTATATATTTTACCTAATATTCGCCTTATTCTCTTATGTTCGATTCATTTACAATTAAAAGCCTTTTAACACAAAAATTATCAAAATTACTATGTAGATACAGAAAGCATCATATCCAAATTCCATCATCAATCGATGATGCAAGATGGATACATCCTGAAAAGAAAATATTTAATTCAAAAAATAATAGCGCGCGAGGAATTAACCTCTCCGTCGGCCATAAATTTTCACGCGAACAAATAACATCGCTCGCAAGCTATTGATACTGCTGCCTTAACCCACCCTTCTGTGGTCTATTACGTGAGATTTCACATAATATGCGTGGTCAGGCCCACTATTTCTCATTACCCTATCAACGCATTTTCTATCTACTGAAGAGGGCGCAATGAATTTCGCTCTAGTCTGTTACTTTTTATTTATATTCACTCCATTTTAATATTTATTAATTAATTTTCACCTTTAGTAGTTAAGGATGAGGCAATTAGTCGTCTAATTAGGATTTTTCTATTCATTATTATAGTATATTTATTAATAAAGGTAGAGAGCACACTCTGCATTGCTGATAATCTGTAAACCATTACTAGAAAAATGCTATTACGAAGCTATTCAAATTCAAATATTCAGCTATTATTCAATACTCGACAATAACATCAAAAATCAATTTCCGTCGATATTCAGGAGACATTAAATAATATTACATGGATATTACTCTTAGCATAAAAGGACGTTCCATATTATTTTACATACGTGCAAAAAAAATCTTATAAAAATGGAAGTTTAAAAGTGTTTAACAAACCGTTGCTTATGTTTAATTTTTGCTTGCCAGGTATGTTTATCTCAGCTGTAACTAAGGCATGTGTTCTCTTCAAGTTTCTGTTCATAATCTGATTTGGAACATTCGAACGAAACACGCATCATTATCCTTGTTTTATTTAGTCTTTGTGTCTTTCATATATCACTAACTATGCAAGATCATTGCGTAATAAACACAAGGGTTAAAGCGTTTCTAACGAGTGGTCAATAGCCTTTCCTTACAACAGCTCTTCTAGAGTATCTTTATGGCTTTCACCTCACAAAGTGCGCATTTTTCGTACATACTTTTCCGACCTAGGACTATTTTTCAAATTAAAGTTATCATATGTAGGTTATATTCTGAACCGTGTGTCTCTAATCACAGCACACGTTCAACCGATCCTTAGCAGAAACAATGATTGATAGTCTCTGACTCACGCGGCTCCTCATTTTGGTATAAATAGCAGTGCGTAGCTAAGATTCTCACCAGTACGTACCTCTATTGGTGACTGCATCGCTGGCGAAGCATTTGAACGTCATCAAGAGCTATACAACAGACGATGAAGGCGAATTAAGGGACTGCATAATGTCATTTCTATTGGATTTATTTGGAAAATTATAATTCAAGATGATTTCAAGATGAAGAAACTAGAATTTGAGTCAAAATACCAGCGAGCGTCACATGTTTCATAATTTAGTTTTAGAATATTTTCTCAAAAACAGTCATTGTTACAGCATACGTCGCACAATGTACCAGATCGTGG
Source organism: Oxycera nigricornis (assembly GCA_963942545.1). Lineage (NCBI taxonomy): Eukaryota > Metazoa > Arthropoda > Insecta > Diptera > Stratiomyidae > Oxycera > Oxycera nigricornis. The sequence continues at coordinate 111,594,521 of OZ012660.1, read as the reverse complement.
GTAGAGGATATGTTAAGAGTTTTTACGTTGTGTGGTATACAAAATAAACAGGAAACACAGTTCGAATGAAGAAGGAATCATCAGGAACATAGGAAAAATTCTCAAAGATCAACATGTTTTTCAAAGGAAGCCTTATGAGAAACAGAATTAACGTAAGAAAGAATTGGTAGAGTGGAGCAACCTACCGAATGGATGATACATTTTCATTTTTATAACCATACATTCGGTTCGGTCAACGATCCTTTCTGATATTCGAAGGATGTGTCGAAGGCTCCTTAAAGGATTTTCTATTTTCTCCGAACCAAGTTTGCTTGAGAGAATATAAACACATACAAAAATTATGAAGTTAAAATCATTTGGTGGGATAGGGTAGAAATGTTCTGTTCTCAACCTCCGACGAAATCCAATATCCTTCTGTACATTCTACTTTGTACTTACAGCGTTCTCATTTTTGTAAAGATCTGACGAGCTCCTTTGTTTGCTGAATTAGATCCATGGTAAAATATCTGTCTCGAAATATTTATGACGACAACACGGTCAACATCAAGAGGACCATACAACACAACAGTTCTTATCTCCAAGAATGTGTGTAGAAAAATGTTATATGTGGCTGAACCAACTGAAAGACGTGACGTGACTCTACAAGAAGCACAGAATCAGGATAGGCGAGAAGTTCCTGGAAGTCTGCGTGGAAGTTGTCGAAATCAAAATCATTTTCAATGATCCAGATAATCCTTTGCGGGCACTACAAAACGTGTGAATTTTTAAATCATACTTAACTTGCATCATGTAGCCTGACTGATTGGCGGTAATTAGTTTTTCCCCGATGCTACAGTTTGGTCTAATTTTGGGAAACTGGAATTTATGGCTCTTAAAACGAAGATTTGTATACTTGAAGCGATAGTTTCGAAGGTATGAATATATGTACATATATAGCTATATTTCAGAGAAAAAAAAAGTTTTTCGTTTTATTGAAGCATGTGTTTTATTTCTGTATTTTTATTCATTCTATAGTTTCCAAAACACAAGGAACATTGTTAGGGAAATGAGCAGGAATTAGCATACTGAGATACATACTATATGCTCCACGAATACTCCCTCAGCTCAACTGATATTGTTTACTTTTCTTTACAATAGACACGTCACGTTCGAGACACTTATGAAACATTTATCATCTTTATTTCTCATCAATTTTCACTAATCTTTTCAAGTGAAAATTAAAGTTGTTTGTCTTAAAAAGAAAATATGTATAGAATAGACTTCGGTCAGGGATAAAAAAATGTATTTTAAGCTCAGGAATGATGCAATTAGATATTCATCTTTTGTATCAAACTAGATTGAAGTATCACACTTATCAATGAAATGGATAACAACGTATTGCCATTCGAATCCTTAATCTATCTGTAAACGAAAAAGCTATGTTACCATGTCAATAATACCGGCACAGCATGTTCCTAACGAAAATTATATATTATCTCATCTTAATTCAAAATGAAAGCCCCTCGGCATGTACTACATCCTATGAATAGACTGAATTTCCCTAACTAGTCTTCATCCGTTGGCTGCACAATAAACAACCAACCCCTAAATTTAGATAAATTCTTCTGTGCCGCGTTGGGAAATTCAGAAAAATCAATGAAACCCAACGAGACGGCGTCGACGGGAGGAACACTCAACGTGCTAGGCATCTGAACATCCAATCCATCCTTACAAAGAAGGATGGATGTGCCAAGGGGGCATAATTAGCAAACCTACTGAGCTCTATCTCCTGTAGAAGCGTAACGAACGTGTGAATGGGCGTAATACGATAAGAGTGGTAAGACAACAACTTGAAGATATTATCACATTGTACAATCATGTACTTCACTTGATTATGTTTTGACTTTTATGGCGGAAATTGTTGTAATTAGTTTTTAATCCTTCGTTGCTTACATGTTCTTTCAGAGCAGCACAACAGGCTGCCGCATCAGTTGCAGCCCAGACTAGAGGCAGTCGTAAAGGACCACCGCCGCTTCTTCGCTCCAGGACACTGCCAGCCATAGTTGTGCCTGGTATATCAATACTACACGCTCAGATTGATCCGAATCGGCTATCTGCAGGTAAGCTCTGCTTTTGTGTTTAAGCTCTTCACGTTGACGGTAAAAATTCTCGGGGCTACTAAGCTGAAAGGATTACGTTTCTGGTCTAAAATGAAGGATAATGAGCTGAGTTTAGTTTGGGTTTGACTTTGGATTGAAGCATATGAAATATATTCTGCACGTGACTTCGTTAATCCGATTATGCTGAGCACTAAGCTTAGTCACGTAACGGGCTGTATTTGGTTACCTGATCACATCATAGTAGAGTAAAATAGTGAAAAAGCTGAAATATAAAGTTTTAGAAGCACATAAGTACTTTAAGTCACTGAAATAGGTGTAGTAATATTTTTAGGACTATTTCCGACTCCAAAAAAAGAGCAGGAACTCGCTCCCTAAATAGAATGAATTCCAGTGTAACCTCGAAAACCAGTTGTGGCTTTGAAAAAGTTGGGTTATAATGTGGTTAGTTCGTCTATCTTCCGATCAATTCTTATTTCAAAAAATGAACTCCTTACAGTGAGTAATTTTTCGTGGTTGGCTTGGATATTTTACTAAACAAAACTTTGATGGTGTAATAAGGATTGGAAATTGACAAAAATTCGTTAAGACGTAGCCAAAAAAAATCGAATAAAATAAATTAAATAACTAACAACTCCTATAAGTGCTCGGCTAGCAATTTTGTCTTAATAATTACAGAGCATTTCTTCAGAACAAGCTGTAGATTCTTTGCATAATTTATTTGGGGCCAAGGTTTTATATTTGGAACTTTTCAAAAAAAATATCTCAAGTTAAGCTTGTAACCACAAAAATAACTGTTGTAAATAAATGCGTATTAACAAACAAAAATGTCCACTATTTGCGGTCCATGATCATGTTTTTTTTCCTTGAAAATAAAGCTCAAATTCTTTATCAAACTTCCTTATTTTAAAACCTGGATAAAACTCAGGGGTTCTTGACAAATGGTTGAACATTTTGCTTGAGATAAGGTGAGATAAAATTTCTTATCAGCGATTTCAAAACTCTATCTTTTGACAAATTGATTCACCATTTGAAAGCTTTCGTTTCATTTTTTGGTCAAGCAATGTTAAACTCAGCAACCCTGAAAATATGTATGAGAAGCTCTGAACAGAATTTCCTTCACTTTTTTCTAAGTTAAGTCAAATTAGGATGTTTTCATGCAACCAAGTGGAGTGGCAATGATTGACCCTCTTGAAATTTCGTCTGCTTATATAAGTAGAATGATTAGGGGCCATCCATATAATACGTAACATTCTAAGGGAGAGGGGAGTATTTAAAAATCTTACTGAATGTTTTGTGCAGGGAGGGGGGGGGGTGATTCCAGCAAATTGTTATGTAACAAAATGTAAAGTTAGTTCAAATAAGTTTAATATAGAATAAATGGAAAATTAAAAAAAGGGTTTTTGGTTCAAAGAATTTACATTGCTAATATTTTGAGATTGAAATATTTAAAATTCTAAGAGCGAAGAGAGAAGAATTTGTTACTTAATAAAGGGGGGGGTCTTTGAAAATGGTACTAAGTGTCACATGGGAGAGGGGGAGTAAAAAGTCTCTAAAAATTGCATTACGTAATATATGGCTGGCGCCTTACATATGATATCTTATATTACTTTGTAAGTTGTATGTGCCTGACGCGATATTTTTGATGTGTGGTGATGGTAGTTTTTTTGTTTCTTCAAACACTTACACAGTTTCAACCATTAAAAGGTTCACATCAAAAAACTGTTTGTTCAATTATGCGTTCGCTTGAGAAAATCTTAGTTACTTAAAATTTCGAACTCAAATTCAATTTACTTTGAAAGCATTAAAATTAAAGAGCACAACTCATTTATATTTTATATTGAATCAAACCTTGTTTTTACTTCCCATGATACCCGAAAATCAACTAAAGTGATCCATCAGTATGATTGAAAGATTCTAAGCTAAAAGCCATGATTTAAGTAGCGTATTCAGTTTGCGGATTTTTCGCCTTCTTCTGTCTGCTCCTTTTTTTCAATCTTTGAAGAACTTCCAGACTATAAAAAAATGAGCACAAAAATCTTTGATCTGCCATATTTGCTTTTCTTAATGCCACGTCTATCGCCAGGAGCATTGTAACTTATTTTGAAGAATATTTAAGAATCCGAACAGTCTATTGACATTTTTCATTAAGTCCATAAATAATATTTTCAGAATATCAACAGTGAAAACAACGATGAAATTCAATTTCTATGATTACTTGTGCCTTACGGGAGTTACAAAAAAAATTAACTAAGCTCATCCACCTTTATTTGCTAAAAACAGCAGAAAATTTAAAATTTATGAGCATTTTGTTGTACAATAATTCTCTCCTAAACAAAAGGTTATTCTTATGAATTTTTGATGGCCTGACTCTCAAATAGAAACCGACCTTTATTGGTTGGCTGTAATGAAAAATTTATCAATAAACATTTGATTGATTCTATCTGTAGCTGAAAAACTGACGTTTGAAATTGAAATTTTACTTCTCCTTAGGTAAAGGCAGAATTTATCGGTTGAATTTACTGGAATTTGAAGAGAATTTAACATTTCATGTTTCGCAAAATTCAGCTAGCTTAGCAAGGATGATTCGAAATTGGAGTGTCAAGAAATATAATATTATGTAACACAAATTAGTATCAGCCAACGATTACCTTATTTAAATGAAATTTCCCAAAGATACGAGGTATGACTAATAAATAACGAGACTGATGCTGTAACACATTTTATTTTGATTTCATACATACTTACTTTTCAGCACCTTCAATATACACCCCTCCTCTAGCCCTACAACGTTTGAAACAATGCTGGAAGTCCTATTCTGTCAGCTCTTTGAGGACGCCTGCCGCTTTGTCTTTCACAGCTTCAACGTACTCAAACCTTGTTCTTTTTAATGCAGATTTCATCTTAGGAAACAGAAAGAACTCGCACGTTACAATACCTCGCGAATAAGACGGATGGTCTAACACAGGGGTGGATAGTTTACCTCTTTCAGAAATCATAATGATCTTTAAATTAGACCGTTTTCTTATACTTCGTTCTCAATACAATATAGTCTAGTTTTTATGGAGTTGATTTGCAAATCAGATTGTCTGGTGCCAACAAGGTCAGCATGATTTCTTTGACATTGACAATTGTTAATGTCATCGAAATGAAAACGAAATTTGTGAAATTTATGTCGACGTATGGAAGTAAATTCATTATCAATTTATCACATTTGAAGATGTGTGGTTTTAAACATATAAACGTTTGTTTTGTAAAGAAATAAACACACAGAAATTTGTGTGAAAATTCTGCAGTTGCAAAAATTCCGCAGAGAATTTCAGACTCAATTCTGCAGAAGCAGTACACAGTTTTCTGCGCAGAATCGATGAACTCGGTAGATGGAAGCACCACATTACCAAATACTCTCCACACTTTTCAGACTTGAATTTTAATTGTTTCGACATTTCTTTTGATGCAGAAATTTGACATTTGGCAATAGCTGTCATTGAAACTGTCATTGAAGTTGTCACCATCATCAACAGCAGCCGGAATTAGTGAAGAGATAAGTGTTTCGTGAATAGTTGTAGAAGTAGATGAAAAGTAAGTACAACGTCAAAAGTCTAAATGACTTTGACTTTCTTAATCTCCACTTGTCTCCACTAGTTTCCATTGTCAAATTTCCAGCAGCAAATTATTTACCAAATGTGGAGACATGCAGATTTTTTTGTTTTGAATCGAACTGTGTACTAGGCTTAACTTCTAATAAATTTGGAGAAAAGTATATGCTGACAAATGTTTTCAAGACAATTTGACGTTGTTAAAACTGGTTATCTACTAGTTGTTCTATTCTATTTTACCAGCTTATGAGTTGTTTACCCGACTTGCATCGAAAAAAACAAGAGGGATATAAATATAAATAATTTATTAATGTACATTTTTGGTTCAAATTTTCAAAATAACGACATTTATCAACTTTTACTTTCTGAAAATGTATCTAATCTCCATTTTTAATTTTAAAAGCAATCTAGTTACTAACAAATAAATGTGACACTTCCAGCCGTTGCCAATGTTTAAAATTTTGCTTTCTAATAAAGTTTGATTTGTTTTTGCTTCGTCTAGTGTATAAAATTTATTGTACAATTCAGGCTAGGATATGGCTGAAGATAATTACGAACTAGTCATGGACACTCTTCGTGCCCTTGATACGTCCGCAACCCTTTCAAATGTAGTCGAAAGTATAGCTGATCGGCATCAGGTCTTCTCTAAGTTTTCGCTGGGATTTAAAATTATAATTTTGGTTTGTATTATTTCCAGCTAAAACCTGCAGATATCAAGGATTCAATCAAAAGAGTTCTTGAGAAAGGTGTTGAATTTGGTTTCATCAAGAAGCAAGGATATCGCTATAGAGCCGATAATGGTTGCTGTTGTGATCATGATGAGTATCCCGAAGAAGGTTACAATGTTCCCGAGGACTCGAGTAGAAGACGACGATCAAAGTCGCAAACTCGTAACAGTCGAAAAGGATATTCTAGTGCAAGACGATCGTCCAGTAGAAAAAGATCTTCTAGCCGAAAACGATCATATAGTCGAAGACGATCAAAGTCACGGACACGTCGATAGGATGTTGATGTTGTATTCAGAATAGAAAACGAATTTCATTCAGTACATTTTCCAATGTCATCGATCTCTTATTAGTATTCTTTTCTCGCGAAAAATTAAGTCAATTCAAGGAATCCGATCTTGCCAATAATTTAAGCCTTGGTGTTTATGTATATATTCAATTGAATAAAGGACATCTGATTATCAAAAAAACCGAAACCAATTTAGTGTGGGAGAATTAATTTTTTTCATCGTTGGGATGCGGAAATCTTCAAATCACTGCTACTTTTCCAAAGAAATTCAATTTGGTTGTCTAGACCTTGAGCTTTATTAAATCTTAGTATTCCGAGTTTTCTGTTCAAGTAGATATTCATCAGTGCTGTTTACGAGTTGATAATTTAGTTATTTCTTTTAACTTATGGCACAAGTGTTTTTAGAAATTATCGGCACAGTTAATTGGATCCCTCATCCGGCGTTCTTCAGAATTGAATACTAATTATTCATGTTTCTCATATGATTGTTTTCCCCCAAGATTCTATCTAGTTTGATTGCATTTCCTTCATCGTATTGTAACTTTTTTGGACGAACTTCCTTTTTCTATTTAAATCAACCCACTCAGGTTGTGTCCTTTGACATTTTTGTAAATCGCAGCCGTGGTAGTCAAAGGTTGAAGATAGTCTTATTATGTTTTGGTGATAATTCATACTGTGCCCATGTTATGTTTTTTCATGTCGTTTGATTCTATATTAGGAGTCCAAGTGCAATTCTCGAAATTATATTAGTGATTTGGCATTTAGTATGGATAGGAAAGTACCTGGATCGATGTAGGAGACGAACAATAGGTGCGAGTTTTTTTTCAATTCATTAATCTGTGCTATTTATCAGATTTTCGTCGGTTTGTTTGCTTAACCCTTTCTAAGATATTACAGTTAACTTTTATCAAAGGTTTCGTTTCGTTTTTTTTGTTCAAAGTCAATGTTTTTCATGGTAAATTTGCTATGGAATAACCATTGCCAATAATTGTCTAAGTCTCTGGTTGTTGCTTGATCTATGCCAAAGTCGGCCTTACCTGAGTAATCTAGAACTGTATAGTCTACGTTCGCCACTACTTTCGCAGTCACGCCTGAGTTAAATAAGGTGTTCATAGATGACAGGAAAAGTATAGGACCTAGGATAGATCCTCGTGATACCCCAACACTTATTCGCGCTGATTGGCTGTAGTTGTTGCCGATTCCTCGTTTTTGTGGTCGTTTTGACAAGTAACTACTCAGAAGATCTTTCATCTAACCAATAACTACAAATTCTTCCAATCTCGTAACTAACGTTTGATTAGCTTTCGCATTAGAGCCATTTTTTTTAGATCACCAATGATTGCTGCAACGTAAAAAACTTAATCCTTTTCTGTATTTACGTGTGCCACTAATTCAACAATAGGATTTGTTGTACCTTTAACTTCCTGAAAGCCAAATTGATTTTCATCTAATATTTTCGGTACATTTCTAGGTAGTTCTTAATTGGAGGCGGTAATAGTTTTCCATTCTTTAACTTAGGGCACTAAGAAGCATTTATTCGACCATAGTTATTCGGGTCTGTTTCTAATCCGCATTCGAATATACTCTCGCTTTTTTTCAGATAGTCTGGAAATTCTCTTTTTTTGATGAATTTATTGCTGCCACTAGAATGTCTGCTATGTATTCCTTGATTAATTTTATCTCGTCAACGGAAATTTAATCAGGCTCTGGCAGTGTGTGGTTTTTTAAAGAAGAAGTAATTCACCAATAACATTTATGTATACGAGTTTCAAATGCTATGCATGCTACTGAGTATTTATATTTCGGAAATCAATAGACTCGCAAGCAAAGCAGGGCCCAAGACCACCATAACAACTGAAAATAATAATGAAGTGGGGAAGTGTGGTTTCGGGGTGACGGACGGCATCCTCTTCAGGTGCTGTCATTTACTATCCGCCACCAGACAGCACGACCACGATTAGGCTTATTAAATAGTTGAAGTATAATGATCTTAATCCATCAATAAGCCTAATCGTGGTCGTGTTGTCTGGTGGCGGATGGTAATTGACAGCACCTGAAGAGGATGTCGTCCATCACCCCAAAATCACACTTCCCCACTTCATTAAATTATGGAACCAGCCTTTAATCTGAAAGTAAATAAACCTCCACCAATGTGCAAGCATAGTGTTAGTAAGTTGCTAACCAAAAAAATCACACTAGTAGGCGAAAAGTTGTCGGCTAGACTAGGAGGTTCAAATCCATACTAATGTGAAAATAATAAGACGGACGTTAGATCTTTTACTCCGCCAATAGCAGCCGCATAAGCTCGGTGATCTTTCCACCGCAAACCTCTATGGTCGAGAATGTTGATATTTCGTCCTGAAAATAAAAGGAAACGCTTATTTTTGGCCTAGGAACTTCGAAAATAGCAACAAGAAAAAAAATTATGTGGTGTGACAAACCAATGTTCGAAGATTGCAGTTTAAAATGAATAGTTTTTGTCTGCAGATCAACAGGAGAGCGCATATATGACCATTGGTTGGCGCTTTCTGTAAAATATGGTGGATGCGCTCTACCTAAAATAGGTGGACCTATTATGATGGAAATACATTCGGCACCTTCTTCATAGTCATTGGAATAATGTATTCATTGTTGCTTTTCTTTTTCGGGGTACAGTTCCTTGGATTTTTCATTTATGTGTATCTAAACAAAAGCTTTTCAACCAAACGATGAAGATCATCTATGTTCAGAGCTAAATCACTGGTGAAATTCGGTCATATTCCGTGATTATACTTTGCTGAGATTTCCAGCATCATTGTTTTCCGAGTCATATCCCCAGGGACATGATAGTTTTCTTTAGCAGCACGAAAATGCTATATGATAAAATAAAGATAATGCCTTCTAAGAATTCAATTGGGTTAATTAAACAACTTTCGTCAATTTTATCTATAAAGGCAATTTGAACGTGTTTAAGGAACCAAAAGTTTGATTTAAATTAGGAATTACAGAACAAATATTAAAATTATATAAAAACAGTACCAACCGTTACTTTGTATTTTTACTGGCTAATGAATTTGCCAAACGATAATACTTCGACTTAACTTTGTACACAAAAGGAAGTGAGAATTTGAACTAGTTGAAGGTATTTTTTAATAAATTTTAATGTCCAAGTTAAAACCAATTAAAACTTTCACGGAGCTTCAAAACACATGAAAACCATTGAACATTGTAGGAACTGCAAGCTAAGGTGGTCTTTATAAAAAATGTAGTTATGGCAATAAATAGTAACCATTTAAATTCTAGTATCTTATTCACGTTAGTTCGATTCATTTTATATGATGGACAAATACTTGTGAACGGTTTGCATTTTCAGTTACGTAGCTTTAACAGATATTCAAGCCACCACAATTGAAAAATTGATATTTGCAGTAGATATGTAAGTTAATGTTCATACATATGTATTGGCTTCTAGTCCTTTACGCTAACTAGCAAGAGTAGAGTCATTCTGTCAAGTCTGAAATATCCACAAAAGCCATAATTATATTGCAAATGAGGATTTTCGGAATTTCCTGAAATTTATCCTGAAGCGCTTTCACATAATTAACTGCATTAATTAGTATTTCAATGAAAGCAGAACTACATGAACTAACATGAACTTAATTAGTGAAAGCACCAATTAGTCTGAATGTTGATATTAAATTACACTCATTAAATTGAGTGCACCTGTGCATTCGTTTTTAGTACGGAATGAACCAATAATATACCTCAGTAGCTTATTAGCTATCTCCTAGATTTAAATGACGTGAAATTGGACTCATGTTTTATGCAATATTTATATTAATTTTTTTTGTCCAGAAACATCATTATTTTTTAAAATGTGGTGCAAAAATTAACAAAACACATATTTGTTGGAGCGAAATTCGGTTACTACCATTATTTCATTATTTTCATATCGGTTAAAGAACTGATTCTTTAATCGATCCATTTAAGTTTCAATCATCCCTTTATTGATAATGAAAAATCTAGACTTTCGCCCATGATTCCAAAATCACACAAAATTGGCATATAGCAAATAGCATACATTTCAAACTCACCGATTGCATTTTTTAGTAAGTATGCTATTCTGTTATTAAAAAGATTCTCAGTCCTGTATTAATTAAGCGTGATATGAAGATGGTAGCCAGCAAAATTTAACGTAAGAACTCTATCACTGGCTAAAAAACCATTCTTAAAATTTTAAAATCCGCATGAGACAAATAATTGTCGCATTAAAAAATAGTTTTCTAACCGACAACTTAACAGGCAACTAAGTGAAAATAAAGTTAAATATTATTTTTATGATTTTCAACCTGAAATTGTAATTTTTCCACGATATTTAATGGCACTTCAATGAAAGAAAGCTATTAGCTAAAACCCTTGCCTTAGATTAATTTAAAAAGTAAATTGCTTTAGGCCAATTGAAATAATTGAATTCTTTGTGTATATATTCCATCTTCCATGTCAAGTCTTTAAAAAAAATAATGCTTTATGCCAAAGCTTCAAATTACTGACCATACACTAAGAAGTAAACCAAATAACTTTAACTGCCAGTCAACGCACAAAAGAAAAAGGAAATCACAATTTTCTAGTGAAAAAGCCACTTTCCAGGCAAAATATTTCAAAGAATCGGGTCAACTGCTACCCTTACGGGACAGGAGTGGAATCCGTCATTCACTTCGTCCTTTTATACCATGCACATGCTCCCTGAATCCTCTTGCGTTTCTCAATTTTCCTTCGAGCCATGTAATTCAAAGGCACTAATTTCTGTAATTTCGGGACGTCTCTTCGATCATATTTTATTCAAACGAATGTCCTTTTGACGGACTATCAATACGCCCTATGTGAAAATCAATTTTACTCAAGCAACCGGAAATTTTACTGGTTTTGGTTTCTGCTTCAACACGCAAACAAGGTGGACTATTGGAGAGCGAGAATTTTGTAACATTATTTTTCAGATGGAAAAGTTTCAGATAAGATAAAACTTTGGTGTTGATGTCAATCTATCGATTTTCTTTGGATGGCGGCTATTTTTGTTTATTAGGTGATGGAAAAGAAAACCTTTGATGCGGAAAATGGTTGATTTCAAAGTTAATGGAAGGTATTTGAGAGTGAAACGTGAAAAAAATCACGTTCATCTAAAAATATGGTCATTGTATATTTATAGATTATTTTGGAAAAGTGTCTGCTTATAGAAGAAAATATTTTCATTTTTTTCATTTCACATGACTTGAACAAAATTAACGCATTTGAAAGTAAGAAGATTGCAATGCATTCTTAAAGAAATTAACTCAAATCAGGTCATAATACTTTTTATTCGTTACAGGAGATGGCTTGGGGACAACACCTTCTTTCATCCCTCGATGGTCACTGCAGCCGAAATCATCGAGAGCATCGCTGGCAAGTGATGATAGCGGCTTGGAATTTCGCCGCAAGTCCTCCGGTAGCACGCATAGCGGACCACCTATGATATACGGCACAACAGGACCAAGTAGTAGCACTTCTGGAGCTGGAGAGCCCTACCTATATGCATGCGACGATCTTGAGAGGCATCCCGATGGAACAGTTGTCCTCCGAATACCAGCTCCTCATATTGTGGCCGCTCGTGCCTATCGAGTTTCTTCGGCAAGCAGTAGTAGCTCATCCGGACCGACTAGCTACTATCAGGCACAGCAATCAGGCAGTAGCGGATCAGGAGCTAGCACAAGTGCTAGCAACACAGCCTTGTATCGCCTAGCACGCTTGCTTAATCAGACAACAAAAACAGGAGGAGGAAGAGAAAGTCCCACGCCTGGGGAAGACGCGCCAAGAAGATTATCATGGGAGAGGTAAATGATTCCTTAAAGACGTATTTTTGTTAATGTATGTGAGCTTTATCCCATAAAAATATAAATTTCATTGAATCCATATATTCAGGAGATTCTTTCATCTCATAAATTTCTATTCTAGCCTGTCATTCAGTATTTGTACATATATAGTGCTTCCATTTACATCTATGCACATATATTTGAATATTTCGGGACGATTCTACCATTCTGCTGTTGGTTTGATTTGAATTGAACACTCTAATCTCCCGGCATACTAAATTGAAAAAATCTCCATGTCAATGTCACACTTCTTGCAAACGACATCTTTTCGAAATAGTATCCTTATCTGGATTTTTACACCATAGCATTCATGATTGTGCTGGAGTGGACGATATGTGCGTCCGCTGTGAATCTATAATACCTATTATGTATAATTTCACGGACTACAGCTTCTCCGATTTCAATTGTATTTGAAAAGGCACCGACAAAATAATTATACGACGACTTACCAACGTGACATGTAACACTAACAAGGATTCATGTACAGCTCGCAAATGGAACAAAGTATTCAATGCTACTTTTCACGTCACCTCCAGCTTAAAATAGAAATCAAACTCATTAGCAAATTGAATGCATCCTCCTTCCACAAGTTTAATGCCAAAGGAAGAAGATTAAGTTGCATCGTTTTGTCTAACACGTTCAAGAGGAGCTGACTATATGCTTCCGCGTATTTTGCCTCGGCGAAAGTTCCTAGATCCTTAAAAGATCACATTTCCACGCACAACGAACAAATATTTACAGGAGTTCAGTTCAGCACAGGCGCAAGGTCAAAAATGTCTGCGATGACTTCAATTACCATTCATGTAGGAAAGTGTGGATACTCGTATGTGAGTCGCAACACTCCTGCTTGCTTCTATTTCACTTGACTCTAATTAACTTGATGCGAGGCTACTTAAAAGAGTCCTGGAGCAGTGCCAGCTACGAAGTCCGGCTGCATCTGAAATGCAATATGCTCTGGGTACAATGGAGGTTCTCAAGTCCACCTAATGCAGTCGTTTCTTTTTAATAAGGTCACTCGTCGGATTGAGTTACTTCTACGGTAATTAAATCTTTCAATGGAAACAAATCGCAGGTTCCAATGGACCTGAAGTAGCAAGCAGGTGAAAAAGGTTAATATTCATTTAAATTGTAGCTCTCAGGTGTACATAATTGCCAGCAAACATTATGGCTTTCGGCCATATGTGTGAAGAAATACATTATTTATGGTGAAAATTATATAAATGATTTATTTTTAAGAGTTTTATGTACATCAAATTCATAAATTTAGTTCCAAAGTGTTCCAAGAAGTTGAAAAGAGAGGACTTAACATTGTTGCAATCCATGAGGGTACACCGAAAACATTTAAACTTTGTTTTTCATTATAATGTGAATAAATACAGAATAAAATTTAATTTTTTAACAGCATTTAACGATCAGTTATATCAATCGACTATTTAACCATTCTTTAATTAATTCCATTGACCTACCCAAAAAAAATTCATTTTTTAAATGCAAAAAAGAGGATCGCATCTCTTTTCGACATTTTTGAGGTTCAAAGAATCGTAATAGATGTCCGAGTATACCCGAATTTGAAATATAACTTCAAAAAAAACTTGATTTGCGTGAAGGAATTAAATTTTTTCTTCGAAAGTATTTTGGCCTTTATAATCAAATGCAGTCCTTTCAAAAATCTTCACACATTCATTACATTCAAAAACTTCTTTAGGTGCCATTTTTATGGAATGTTTTGAACTATTGAAGACTTTCAGGACGAGGCAACGATCGTTAAGTGTCGTACTAACAAATTTGTTTAGTCTTTTGGTGGTTCCTCTCAGACTAGCTCCGTTCGATGACATTAAGGATCAACGATCAAGAATGCAGCTTCTAAATTTTTTCGATTTCTTGCTTCAAGCACACACCGACCTAGCTTTGGTAAAAAAGACCATCTCACAAGAAAAAATCCTTTGTTTTTTCGATCCGAATCCTATCCCCCAAAAAGAGAAAAAACGAAGAAACCATGTGTGAACAAACTAATCGGTTTGGTGTCCGTACGTTTTTCACGGTCGACAAGGCTCCAGTTGAGATCATCATACATGCCTACCACGTGAGAGGGCGCATAATGTACGTGGTTAGGCCTTTCAAGCAGAGACCTTCTTACATCTAGAAACGAAAGAATGAAAGGTGTGCTACACTTTATTCTCGAGTCTCCATTACGTTCATGTGTATTACTTTCTTCATCCCGTAAAAAATGGACAAAAGAAGCTAGCAACACTAACATTTAGTCGGACAAGCGGTTACTAAATCAATTTTATATATTTTTCTTATTGCTATCTAGATGTGAGATTATTTTGTGTTAATGATATTTTTGTTTCGTTCTTAATTTAAACTTTTAACGGTAACTGTGAATCTTTTCCTTACTTTCTTCTAGTTTTAATAAAAACGAAATCTGGTCCTTCTATATGTATCTCCAAGGTTTTCCAAAAATCAAAATTATTAGATGCGAATAAATTGGAAATTCTTTTTGCGTTGGTACATAAATTGTTTATTCCACCCAAATTACAGCTTTCCATAATATAGTG
The DNA here is from genome assembly GCA_963942545.1 of Oxycera nigricornis. Lineage (NCBI taxonomy): Eukaryota > Metazoa > Arthropoda > Insecta > Diptera > Stratiomyidae > Oxycera > Oxycera nigricornis. The sequence continues at coordinate 111,579,372 of OZ012660.1, read as the reverse complement.
CAATTTTTTTGAATGCGAAATGGAATCATAAAGACGTTTAAACCAACTCAAGAGGCTTCTGATTTTTTCAATAGTTTTTAATTTTTTTTTTTGAATTTACGAAGCCTGTGTATCATAATTCCAAGAAAATAGACATGAATGCAAGAGACTAAGACTTTTCATAACAAAACAATCCAAATCAACCAATAATTATGAAATGCAATGAGCACTTAGGCAAAAATAGCTAAGAAGAACATGAAGTTCAAGATTTTAGGTCATATTTTGGGCTATTGATAATCGTGAATGTGTTACTAATTAACAACAAATACCGAAGTCATCAGTCACCCAAAGAATATCATTCAGGTATATTAGAACGCGAAAAGTTATCGACATGAATATGTAAAAATCACGAGAAGACTAAACCATTTCAAAGAGTCTTCAATGCCTATTGATTTTCGTTCGGAATATCATCCAAGGAATAGAAATATTTAGTTACCAATTAGAATCTGATACAATCTAGAAACGTTCGGATACCAAAGAATTTGCTTTCATGCAGATCCTTTCCAATGGTGAAGTAAGACAGCCTGGCAATCTAATGATGCTAGTTAAGAAGTTTCAATGTGCACAAGACAAACTTCTTAATAACAATGAATTCAGGACTTCCTCAGCTAGGTGTGTTTTGTTAAAAAGGTCACAAAAGCTGATGACCACTAGCAATCCATCAAAAAGGAGACGACTGTTTGATAGGTCATATTCAAAAGATATTTATCCGTCAAAATTGCGTGATGGAAAACAAGTTTTGTTTGAATTCATTGTGGCAGAAATATTTTAATAAGTCGTCGACTTAATTTTCCAATAAAAAATCTACTAAGCGGCAAAGTTTTGTGCAATACCACTACAATGTTGCAATAAAGGAAATAAATTAAATTTTCCAGTTTTCCCGACGCCCATTATTATGATTCTTCAAACTATTTATAGTGATGGTCATTTTATCGTGAAAAATTCTCCCAAGGGGATGATTGCGTTTTTCGTTTTCAAACATAGTGTCTTACAGTTTTCCTTCCGATTTTACAGGCGTGATCATGGTGGTAGTAAAATTCCACGCTCAACCAGTATTGACTCAATGGTGGAAGCCGTGTGGAACGACTCACCTCGTCCATCCTTAGATGTTCCCAGGGACACATTCCAGCAGTCTACGTCCCAGAACTATATCAAACCCCAGCAACCGGTACAGTTAAATATCAACTATGGAAGCTTTAGTGGTTCCTTTGTTAGTCGACGTGAAAGTCTACTGAGTCCCTCAGCAGGACGAAGGACAAAACAAAATCGTGGAATATCTGGTAAGTGATAAATTGTTAGTTGACGTTTGTAAAGCTTTTGCATGTTTTTGTTGATATATTGACTCGCAAATGTTCATGTTTGGCTAAAGAGGTTACTTTTCTGGAAGCAATTGATTTTTTAAAGAAAATTTTTGCTTCAAAATGGTTTAGAAAATTAAATTAATCTGCAAGCAGCTCCTTTCCAATCAAATTGAAACAAAGCAAAATCGACTGACGAATTTATATGTACTTCCTTTTCAGGACTCACTATGTCATTAAGCCTTTTGGCTGACCTTTCAAATCAACTCTACTCTCTGCCACTTTTAGTCGAATTTCTAACTATATTTTTCACGTTTTAAAGTGGAAGCACTTCAGCATGATGTGTTTGCCACTAGTAACTTTTCCATTTCATCTGCATCTATTTAGTTCGAATAAGATATGCAGGCGAGTCCAGCGTGTATCTGCATTGCATAATGAAATAAGTTTCAGGACTTGCAGGCACACTATCTGGCGAAATCATGTTAAGGAATCTTCAAGTTTGTATTCTAGCAGAGCATGCAATTTTCCAAACAATGTGTTCTCGGGAACTTTTCCCCTGCCGTGGGACGATGAAAAGTTTCATGGTTTTAAGCTATTTCAGGAATGAGTTTCCCTTTGATTTGTTAAAAAATATCACCATCTCTCCGTTTTCGATTGTTTCTTAGCTTAAATCTGCGTAGATTTGAATAGGTAACACATTATATACTTTTTTATACTTTTACTTCCCCAAACACTTTTTCCCGGCCACTTACCACTTTTCAGCTACCGAACTAGAAGGTCCTTGCAGTAAAAATGCGCTTTACAAGTGCTCTGTGTAATTTCAATGGGCGTGTCTGCAGTTAACTCACTGGTATGAAAGTCTTTATTGTTAAATCAATACTTTTTGGTCCCAGAAGGTTTCATGACCTCAACGTCCCACACTTCTCCCATGGAACATGTATTAAATGTTTGCAAAGTGCATGATATTCTACCATTTCACGCCCTACTTCTGCACAATGGCTTCTTGTTTGCGTGCCAGACCAAAAATAGCAACATGCAAGTTGTTCTCCGAGGAATAGTTTTTATTTTGAAAACTTTTGCTGGTACATCTTTGAAAATTTTAATTACAATGTGCATTGCTTTGTTGGATACGAAGCAATTGCAGAATACAAGCAATGCGGGCTTTGTTTTAAATAGAGCTATTTAAATTTAGTTTGGTTTATTTTAGCTCGCAAAGAAAACTTAGTTTTAAGTTCTGAAACAAAAAAACTTGTGTTGGAATCATCATTGCATTAAAAATCTTCAAGAAATTACAAGAAATGTCTTTAAATGTTATGTTTAAATAAAGAACACGAATATATTCTTCCCGGGAAACGACTTTTCGAAAAAATCCATACAACCCACTAAAATAACAAAAGTGGTAAATTCCTGATGAAATTATCCTTGATCAAACATCCCCATTGTGGATGGCATAATGAAAACATATACTCACACTTAATAAAACTGAGTGGTTAATTGAAAGCCGAAGAAAATGACTATCCGAGACGTTACAATAGATGTAGAGTGGTATATCCTTGTCAGCAATGCAGAACAACATTATTGTTTGCACAACAACACCATGGCAATATGTCTCCTTGAGCTTTCAGTCTATCAACTAAGACATAGACGTAATGAAATGGTGAACAGCAGACAACAAAAATCAGGGACAATAGAAGTTGTTCGCCGCCTAAATGATCTCAAATAGGATATCACAGATGTGACCTTTTATGTTGGAGCAAGGAAAAAATCGGTTTCACTTAGAATTTTAAACTTCATGCATACAAAATCTGTTTAGGGAGCATCATACCTTTTTGGATTTGCATAAGTTGTTAACCTTCTGCGTTTCGTTGGTCATTTTATTTAACGAACAAGTCATTCACGCTTTGCCATTGAAAGTTTACTGTCTGTTGAGCCTTTTATCCTATTTAGTATAGTATTTTATATATGCTACTATAAAGTTTTAACTTTAATTGCATTGACCTTTAAAACACATTCGTCCATTTTCCAACAGATTTAAAGCTTCATAACGGACGTTCTTGTAAGGGACTAGAGTTTTTAACTATCGAATTTCTTAGATTTTTTGATAATCTCTTTATGATTTGGTGTTTAAAAAAATTCCATCCAAATGTAACTATTTTTTTTAATTCCCAAAATTGATTGAAGGGGAACTAACTGGCTTGAGTTTTCATTGTTCTGTGAATTACTCTCCGACCCTTATTTTCAAATTATCTTTTGTGCCTTTAACCTCGAAAAATAGTATAGAATGTTATTCATTAATAAGTATATACTTTCAAGACATTAATTTATTCAAATTTGACTCTTAGAAATGTTGGGCAAAAAAAATTAAATAAAATAAAAATACATAGATTAAATAGATGATGTATGATTATCAAATTTTGTTGTGGCAAAAGTACGTTAGCTAACAATTGAACCGAAGCAGTTGATTGGGATGCTACTACGCTACCTTCTAGCGCAAACAACAAAAATGTTGAGTGCGCGGCAACACTGAGCAACAAGCTTCTATGTCAACAACGATATTGTGCGCTATATGTCATGGCGATCGCGCAGTTTTACCTCGATTCTTTCGCTTCTTATCGCGTGAAAATGTACTCGAAAAAAAGAAGATTGGCAATGAAGCCTAGACATATTCTATAAAAAAGTTTTGCTACATAAAAACTTATCATTCATCGGCCATGATATTCGATTCACTGACATGGTTTGGATGTAAGCGAAGCGAAACGGAAGGAGAGCAAAAGATATGTTTGGCGACGTACGCTAAGACTCTTCGACCACAACATTCAAATCGAATGAAGCGAACGAGCGAAGCGAGTAGGGGGGAGCTCTACTACTAGTATATATTTGAATCTAAAAATTTATAACATCGGCGAATAAGCAGAATTTTCGTCACGCAATCGATGTAAGATGAAAAACTGCGGGTCTTGAAAGGGACTGAAATTTTCTTAGTTCTTTCATATTACCCTGCCAATAAAAATTTTCTGGCCATATTTTTTTGAACTATATTCAAGAAATTTGTTGTAGAAAATTTTGTTTCATACAAGTGTACGTCATTAATATCTCTCTCTCTCTCTCTCTCTCAAAATCTCAGATGAGCGAATATTGAAATAAAAATACTGAAAGTAGGAAAACATGTGTGGTCTGCTGCTTTTCTTCAATTTGACTACCTAGTCTAGTCTATGTATATCTGGCACACATTCATTACTAAGAACCTATGGAGGTGTTGAAAAAATTCAGCCTGTTATTTTTTCTATTTCGTCGATTCCTTTTTTTAGACTATTTATATTAGTGATATTCCAAGCGAAACACCTACAAAGTGCATTTATAGTGCTTATTATGGAACTCCCCAAATTGCACAGATTTAGATTTCAAGAGTATATCCTGCTTATGTTGAACGTAGATTTGAATATGAGTAATGTACTTGGTTTCTTCAATAGAAAAGATAACACACTCCTTTTTCCGTAGGATATTTATGTGAAAAGGCAATTTAATTCTATAAAAATCAAGGACAGTTTGCAGGCCATTGCTAGTTAATTTAAGTCGAGATTTAGACTCCACTTGCTTGATATTTCTGGAGAAAAAAATTCTGTTCATTTTTCTACCGAAAAACTATTTGAACAAACACTGGATCAAACAATGCCATAAGGAAGTCTTTAATCAAGATGGGTTGGAGATGAAAGCAGCTTCTGTTGGAAGACCATCCGCGAAAAAAAAATATTTATATCAATAAAAGAAGCTCAGTTCTTGGAAGATAAATTGGTAAAGAACGAATCACATTCATGCCGGGTTTCCAGACTGCAAAAAGTTGCGCTTTTTGTCTACTTTAAGGACAAACCAAGGCATGAAAGATATGTGAAGTTTTCTGAATAGATTTCGAGCGAAATTCGTTCCTGTAGTCCAAAGAACAATAAAAAAGACTGGTTTAGACAAGTCTTCGAAATTATAAATGTAGTTAACATTAATTTTAAAGCTTAGATCACAGCACTACTCCCCAACTACACACAAAATGAAAAATGAAATTATTTCCTCGGTATCTTATAAAAATGTTCCACACAAATCTATGATTTTTCATGGATCAATAAGCTTGCAAAGCATATAGAAAAAATTGCAAATAGCGTTATCGTTACTTCCTCAACCTTAGGACACTAAAATAAATAAGAAAATGTAACTTTGTTGAATAAAATTATGTTATTCTAGAAACTGAAGAATAGTGCTTCAACAAAATATATCGAAAAAAGAAACATCTCTAACTGATTTCATTTAGGACTTAAATCTGTAAAATATTTTTTTTTATCAATTTAAGTTGTCGTGGCAGTAGAAAAATCAAAATTTTGAACTTGCATTTCCACATATTTTGGAGTAATAATAACGTTAAGAAAAAACTCTTCGCCAGGTGACAAAAAAGCGATACGATTGGTATAGTTACGACGCGACGCCCAGAAAGAGCGTAAGTGTTGTTCGTTAAATTTCAATATGACGGCTTTTAATTCAAACTTATAAGTAAAATCGGCGATAATCAAATAAAAATTCAGGTCGGTACAGCATAAGATCAGGTGAAATCATAGAGAATGTATAGCGTCAAAATTTGTTTAAGAGGGGAAGTACCTTTGGACACTTTTTAAAATCGATTCGAAAAATTATTTTGGGACTATTTTTTAATTGGAAGTACAACGAAATTTTTCGTCAAAATCGTAATTTGTTTTTTTTAGCCTGTTTTGAAGGGTTAATTTTCGAATTTCGCAAATATTTTAGTCTATCTACTAAAAAAACCCTCTCAAGTAAGAAAATGTTTGGTTTGTTGATTTCAGATGAAAATTGTAGCCAGCATCGCTTACGCAATTTAAGACGTCAGCGACGACATGGCTTTCAAGATCCTTGAAAAATTTGTTGATTTTCAACTTTCACTTTTGTAGAATATGTTTTTTTTCAACCTCAAACATCGTCTAAAATAAATATTATACTGATTAATTAATAACTGTCCTCATATCCCCACAAATCAGTTGGAAAAAAGACCTTTTTTCGGCCTCTAAAGGTACTTCCCCCCTTAAAATAGATGAGCTGTGAGTTTATGGGTTGCTCTTGAACTGAAAAAATTTTTTGCAACACGATCCACACACGAAGCATAACAAAAAAACCTTATTTTTTTGAAAATATTGGCGACAGAAAATGGATTGTTTAGGGTCCATCTATATATTACGTAACACTCAAAGGGGGAGGAGGTGTTTGAAAATGTTACAAAGTGTTACATGGGGAGTTCAAATCCCCTCCCCCTCTCTCATCCCTGGATGGCCCTCTACGATATACGCTCAAGACGATTGCGAGGTAAGCAGTGCTAACTGGTTCAAAAAACGTCCAAGGCTGATATTCATTAGAAAAAAGTAATAGCGTTTGATGGGTATTATTTCAAAGGAATCTTCTATTGCGAGCTGTTATTACGCAATCAAAGGATAAATTTAGATGTGTATCCTCAGCACAAGGAAATAAAAACTGTGACGTACCCAGGACTAAGAAGCGGACATAGTTTTTTAGCAGCTAATGAAATTCAGCGATGCAATCCAAAAAATATCCAAAATTAGCGAAATCGAGACCGCACACTTTTTGATTTACTCAGCTCAAACTGTTGAAGCATGGTCGAAATGTGACTCCAAGTGGATATGGATTTGTTTGTTAAGTCCGTTGCAAAATTCTTTGAATAGTGCGAATAAGAGGACTTCTATGAACATGTATAATTGCATCACCTAAAAATAGGAACTCTCAAACAAACAAAAACAAAACAGATCAACATACAACCGAATAAAGCCATTTCGTCGTCATGAAAAAAATGTTTTTATATTTATATAGGTACCACAACTACTTTGGTTATGTCTACGCTGTTTGTTTGAATTTTATCTATAGATCTGTAAATTTGCTTTGTTTTCCAATAGAACTCCCAATTTTTGCAAATTTTAAGAAATTGTAAAAAAACATCCAACGTTACTCTTAATATCTCCAAGTGCCTGATTAAGAAAATAGTTGCAAGATATTCGCCAAACAACTTCTAGCAATACATTGTTCTAAATTAAGCATTAAAATTACATTTCATGGACAACGGGTTCGTAACTGTTTAGAGGGAATAATTATTTAACTTGGCATGCTTAAAATATTTTTCACCATTCGATTAAATGTTTTGCATGCTATGCTATAACTTCTGCGTATAGGATTCCAGCAGAATATTTTAAATAAGCATAATATTAATCGGAATCAACGCGTCCTCAACCGTTGAAAATTTTATCAATATTACAACTCGCCTCAAAAAGAACATCATCCTTGTTGCGTTTTCACAACCGTGCACATCGAAAGACTTTCCCCCAATTTAAAACGACCATCAGACTCTCCCTACAGAAATGAAGATTCCCAGATCACCTGTTATCCACACATGTACTCGTAAGTAGATTCATATGTGAATTCCCTCGTGATGAGGGCGAAGAGGGTGTCATTCCCAGAATGTAGAGTGCCATGCACAGCTGGCACATCCTCTAGTCCCGCGTGTCTGCACGCAACAGGAAAAGGAATACCCATCATATTTTAACAGCAAGGATAACATTTGTGGGAACCGAAACTCAGTCCATCCCCAGATATCCAACCATCCGTTTCACATCCGCTAAGGAAACGCGACCCATTTTGTAACGTCTGAAATATTTTAATTCGGTCGCTTCTTGCCGCGCAATCCGTTCTCGCTGCTAATATAATCAATCTAGTTTTCGCGATGGTAAAATTGGAAGATCCTAGGAAGTGAACCATGTTATTAGCGTTGAATGCACAACGCCCGTGCAGAAACAGTGAACGTACCATCTCGGATGGTTTACAGGTAAGGCCAGGCCCATAATTGTACAGGCCAGAGTAACTGGTTTTCGTGTGTACACCAATACAGGCGATCTTACTTGTTCTCTGAAGCACACCTGAGTTCCCCTGATCGCAGAATTACTTGCGGACTTACCTGGCGTCCGACCTATCTCGAATTGTGGGGAGTGTTCGCGGTTTACAGCACAAGATTTATTCCAGCAGGAAATATGAGCAGCAGCTCAGCAGGACAAGCTTAACTTCCCCGGAAGAGGTAGCAAGATTCACCAGGGTGTGGTGGTGGCATGTACTGTAGATCACACGTATTTATCTTGGAAGATCATTTCTGAAGGACTCAATTCCCAGTTTTATTAGTGAAGAACGTCATACGCGTTGAGGAGATCGACCTGATTTCCCGCTGGTGCAACAATCCTAAACCTACCTATGAATTATCGTGATCGCGTCTTCAAGAAATCGTGGAGTAGTGGCTCTCATCGCGTCGGAGGGCCCCGGATTTCATTGTATGTGCCATCGCTGAGACGCGAAGTAGTCGCGCGTAAGACGATTTTTCGAGTATCTTCAGACTAGAATCTTTATCGGTTTCCACTTGATTGCTATTTGCACGAAATCCGCGACCTGATAGTGCCATTCGAGTTGTAGATATCCGACAATAGCGATGGCGTAAACCACGTCGTTATCGTCGGTGCAAAATTGATTACGCCCAATTTATCGATCAGCTTGGCTTTTATTGCGGTCGGATTGCTGGCAAGAAGCTCCCGGTCGATGGTTCCTTCAACACTCTTCGTCGAGTTACCATATTCATGAGAAGAGGCGGCACTGGACAAAGACCATTCATCTTCCATCTATTATCGCCGTGGATATTAATTGGTCTTTTGTTTGGTGTGTTTGGCATGCAAATAGAATGTTTCGCGCTCCATGGTTAGCACTTGGTCGCAACGCAGAGGCGATGGGGTCCAAACAATCGCCGCGTTTGTCCCGTCCAAACAAAACGAACTGCGGGAGCATGGTCTAGTGCGCGGTCGCAGCCCACTTGGCCCTCTTTCCAAACAAGAAGTGAAGGTGTTTTCAATGTGCCGTGACGTGACGTGATCGGGCAGTGATTTGTGTTAGCCACAACTGAGTTGAAGCCGCGGTCTCTGCAGACCCACCTCCACAGGTAAACTGCCCCGTCGTGCAGAGCTGCCGAACCAACCGAGGTTTCATTCAGGCCCACTCGGCTCCACCGATCGAGCGAGATTGATCGCGGTATCTACTATGTCCGTCGGTCGGTCGTAAATATAATTCGCGTTTTGTATTTCACCTGGTTTGAAACCGACTCAACCAGTTTTTCTGTAGTTACTTCAGTTTGCCTCCAAGTACCCAAAAGTACCCGAAGAACCGCCCGCCATTGAGTGACCTGTCCGCGAAAGCGCTTAGTACGGACCTGAGTTCGTTCCAGTGCATCCAATTTGAATCTCGGTGGATCCTTAAATACCCACGGAATTCCTAAAGGATCGCTGCTTCCTCAAAGTTGCATGATCAGTTGGCCAGGCCCTTCCACCCCATTCAAGGAGTGCCTCAAGTGTTCCAAGTGCAAAGTGAAATCAGTACTAAAAGCCAGTTGCTGCCTATCATAACGCTGGGAAAAAATTAATAGCTTTGCGTCTCCAGATCTGTTGTGGATTACTAGCCAACGTCTTAGATATTGCTACAACCTCACGAAGTGTGAGGAAACGCGAGGCACGGCGCGATTGTGCAACTCCGTTTCAACAACAACAACAACAAAAGATCGTTTTCGCTTGCCACCGATTAAGTAGTGTGCGATCGGCGGAATAAAGCTGCGTCGTATAATGCACAGGTAATTACATCCGCGATTGTCGAACAGCCATTCCATTTAGATTCGCTTGATTAACATCTCATAACCCTATATACTGGCATGTATCTGGGTATCTAGTATCTAAAGTCGTCGCTGTTACTTTCCAATCTGTGCATTGCTCCCTGGTAGCGGCTACAACGCTACTATCCAATTTTATTAAGTAATAGCTTATTTGAACGGGAAACCATTTTTTCAACATACTTGGAACGCACAATTTATCGAATGCTAACCGTTTTCTAATTAGATATGCTCTGTGTGAATTTAGGTGTATTTTGTTTTATGTCTTATCGCCATTTCTCTTTGCGATACGCTAATTGAACGGCAATCGTGCACATAAAAGCTAAGTAGGTAGACCAACAAAAAAAAATTTGTTTACAAGAAGATTTAAAAAGCCAATAAGATACTCTCGAACCTCAACCTTTTTTGTGATAGCTTTTTTTTCTTTAAGCTCGGAAAAGTTCACTTAATGTTCATGGATAGTATCTTCAAAAAACACGTCATGGTTTCCGGTTGTGTTGCAAAAAAAATAGTTTTTTTCACAATAAATATTTGGTAATATGTGTACCTGAAGGAAATTTTACTATTTAAAAAATTGTGAGTTGCATGCTCTTAGCTTTTCTCCACCAATCTTCACGTTATGGTCAGTGAAGCTACGTTGCACATAAATGGTAAAAAGATTGTGTTGACCCTTTTTTCTGTCTTTTTTAAGCTCTTATGTAATTAAATCAAATATCTTCAATTCTGTGTTCTTTTTCTTTGGCTAGAACTGTTCTTGGCATTGAAAATATAGTTTAAATAATTTTAAGGATTGTGTTGTTAATTTTTATTGATAAAAATTCTCCTAAATAAATTCACTGCTGAAAAAACTTAAATTTGAAACAAAAAATTCTTTAGACAACTTGAAGCCTTATTGAATATGTTGTCTGAATGTGTACTCATTCTATCAATTCTTTATTTTTACGACAAGGATGCTCAACACATTCGCACAGATTTTAGTAATATTTTACGATATATTCTTTGAAAATATCTATAGTAAAAGACTATTTTAGTATGAAAAAAATCCTCCAGTTTTCCAGCTGCACAGTTTAAAAAATACTGGAAAAAATCGATCATCGAAAAGAAATTTGAGAAATATATAAAAACTTAGGTACGTAGGTATTCTAGTGAATTGTAAATTTCAAAGCTAGAGATTAAAATTGATGTAAAAATTACTCACGTCCAAAAATCTTATTGGATATTCAGTCTCGGAACAAGACAGCGAAGGTTAAGTATCTTAGCATCAAATTGAATTGACCACTTGAATACTAGAAGGTTGATGATTGTTGGTGACGGGTTTGTGGTCACGGTTCGTTTTCCTTAGTATTTCTCTGATCTCACTACATTGCTTTATTACATGAATTCAATAATAAAACATCAATATTCAAAGCTGTCTCATCTACATCGCTCCACTCTTCATGCGTACGCCGACTTCACCTTTGCGATGCAAGTCTGTCTCGAGAGTAACAATTTCCATTATTATTCAATCCAGATTTTATTGCCAAAAATTCTTATAACAACAACAAAAAATAATTTTCTGTGACCAAATCTTCTGCTAGACGATCAAATTCAGGCATTGGTGATGCCTTTTGAGTCCATCAGCGTGCACTAGCGCATAATATACGCGACTAAGCCCTCTATGTGTTCACGAGGTTAGCGCTCCTGGGACCTTCTGAAAGGAGAAAAGACTACAGTCCGTAGAATTAACTATTGAGATTTCAATTTTTATTAAAAGTTGTTCTGAAACTATTCCAAAAATCCGAATTAAATATATACATTATCTAGTATTTGGAATTACTTTAACCTATAGTTTTTTAATTTAATCAATCTATCTATTAAAAATAAAAATTCTCAATTGCTCTGAGTTTTGGCATTTGCTTTTAATTGCAATTGGGAGGAAATCGGTCAGAAATTACGAGTCTGAACTGTTTGTGCATATTTCCTGGCTCAGAAGGAAATAGGTCATAAATCAATAACATTTTTTTTCAACTGTGCGATATAATATTGTGTAAACACAACATTAAAATGTTTCTTTAATGAATTTTGAACATTTAATATTTTACCCAATATTATCAAGAAAGTAAATTGTAAGTTTTTTCATAAATAATGCTTGCATCACTGTTGAAAAGCTTTTATTAAAATGATTGATAGTCAAATGTAATAAATTTGTGCAATTCTTGATTTATGCGCTTTCCCTTTGCTTGCCTGCATTTATTTTAACATTGGAATCGATCAAATATAACCAAATATAAAGAGTGTTTATCGATGCTTGACAATTAAAAGGTTCTTAACGCCATTAGAGCAATTTCACAGCAGGTGAAAAAAGACAGTTTTTATACGATTATCACATTTTTTTAATGGTTCTTTTATTTAGCAAGCAAAAATGCAGATCTTGCATAATTATATAGTAGATGGTGATTAAATTCTAAATAAAACAAAGGATCGTTATAAATGAGTTTAATCAAGAGTATGATTTCTCTCACATTTCTGCGATTGATTAATTGTAGGTAATGGTATAATTTGTTTGCAATCCGTCTCATGCGCATGTGAAATTTCTTCCACTATGTTATTTCTTCTTCTCTTAATTTTCTACTTACTCGTGACAAGGACCTGAGCTCAGTTCCCATCTTAATCGCCTGCTCGTCAATGGCTGTGGATAACCCACCAACAAGAATCGCTACTGGCAACTGTTGATAGATCAATACACTGCATAGTGAGAAGTCACTTCCTCACATGACAGTAGGCGATCACATTCACTGAATTTATTATGATAAAACTTCATATTTGTTAGGAAGAACTTTATAAAAAATTTGCTTAACATCATGCAAATTGATGCATGTTTACTTTCATTGATCTACGGGCTACAAACATACAACTAGTATTTGCCAGAGCAATAAGAGTTTTCAAAGTGGACGTACACCAAAATGGACTCTCTTTTTAAACCAGTCTGGCCTTTTCTTTTATGTGTAACTTCATTTTTGGCTCCAATTCACTAATTTCGGAAGTTCCCGTAAAAAAAGTTCGTCTCGGATTCAAATGAACTGATTTCGCAATCAAGATCTTAACTGACAATCTTAAGTCAGGATAAGATAATCGACACTTCATACTTACCAACCATATTTAGATCAGGGTCCTTACTTCGAATTTCACATTATTGAATTTAAACAAATTTTTCGCAATTTTGATTAATAAATAATCAAAGCTTTTTTCTTTCCATCTAAACTTCATTGAGTTTGGTTCTTCTTTCGGGTTAATTCTTTTTACATAATTTATATGACAACTTATTAAATATATATGTATACAATTGTGTCTGGATTTTTAAGTGAGATTAGAGTGCCCAGAAGTGACACTATCTCATTTATGATAACTAACTAAACTAACTCAGCATTCTAGCAAAAAGTCTTTTATACTGGACCTCATAATGAAGTGCTACTTCATTATGAAGCAAATCTACTTCATAAGTAGATGCGGAAGCTATATCATTGGATAACATGTGTTAGAAGCTCCTACTCTAGTCAACAACATTGTCTACTAGTGTGCAATTTTGGTTCGCAACTCTGCTAACACTATTTAATGCACATTAATGGAGGTTTTTTTTTGTTCCAGACTATAGGCTGGTTCCTAATTAATTTTAGTAGGAAGTGTGGTTTCGGCGTGTCGGATGGCATCCTCTTCACATGTTATAAAATAGCAAACGTAGGCACATATACCAACCCATTGACGCTCGTTATAATTCGCAGATGTAAATTATAAAATAGTTGAAATATGACGAGCTTAATCCATCAACAAGCCAGCCGTGGTCGTGCTGTCTCGTGACGGATGGCAAATGACAGCACCATATCGTTGGAGTTATTGAGGTAAAAACCCATCCTCATTTTTCAGTTGCAGTACCATCAATGGGCAAAACGAATTAAGTAAAAGCAATTTTCTTTGACAACTGAACAAGTTTCAGATTAAGTTGAAAATTTTAGCATTAAGTTAAACGATTTGAAGAGGTTTTACTTCATAATGAGATCAAATGTATCGCTAGTATAGAAACGACGCACAAAATTAGTGTCATCTAAATTGTTTCACTTCAAATGTTCTCTGTATGTGATTTAGAATAACCAGAGCCGGGATTGCCATTCTTTTGAAAATTTTAATTTAATTTTTTCAGGACGAACTTGATTTATATGATGGTTTCAAGAAAGTTTGTGATGCTGATGCAATTTTCTCAATAAACAGATGTAATCCCAACCTTAACTTCAATTTTTATTGTCTATTCTAATCCGTTTTTATTGTTACAAACTACATTAAGCAAAAGTTAAATTTTAAAGTAATCATTTGAAAGCTACCGCTCACATGCTTTCCAGCTAGCTTACTGACTACAATTTAATTTTGCTGCAACCTCCATTGAAAAGTGTATTTTTTCTTCCTTATCCTCATCAAAAAAGCCACGTTCTAATCTTCTTAAAACATTTATCTGAAAGATACAAAACAACTTCATTCATTCTTTGCCAGTCACGGAGGGTGTGTCGTGCACAAGTCAAATAAAACTTTCCTTTAGCACTTTGGCTCTAGCAATCATTCTCAGCAGACCGTCAAAAATACAAACAGACATAAAATGCATGGAAAGCATAAAAAGCGCAATATCTTAAAGAGCAGACAAGATATCTGTTGGTAGTTTTCATTGTAGCAGATTTTCTTTTAAGCCGCCCAGTCGTTCAGAACACTCCCAAGAATGGTGTGGCTGTACCAGAACAAGAACACAAGCTTTGCATAGTATCTATCTTTCGCGAAGAAAAGATGCAAGATGGTATAAAGGAAGTATTCTATCGGGCTAGCTACTTTCGCGCTACTGAATCGCACAACTCGTGAGTGCATGTCTTCATTATGTTAGATACATTCTAGCTGGGAACATGACTCGGTTTGATGATGATTCAATGGAAACCGCGATGCATGGTGGCATGAACGATGATGATCGACATCAATTTGCTTCGCTTTGTTCGCTCAGATATTCAGATATATCTTTCTTGAGAGCTAGCCAAGAAACGGGCGGGGGGCGTCAATTGAATTGCTTACATGCTAACAACAATACAATCCGACGTTATGTGGACAACGATTGTACGAAGAAGAATGGGATTCACACATCAGTCGTCCGTCCAATATGTAATTGAAAAATTGTCGTGGTCACCATTGCTGATAATGCAATTTATCAATTTACAGTCGAGGGTAGTATTTTTTGTTGGCTATTCCATGAAATTGAATTGAGCGGGAAGGATGTGTTTTGTAGAGCGTATCCTCGAATGGTTCATGCAAGTCTATGTGCTCTTATGAATGTTTATAGTCAACCCTCGATTCTTTTGCTAACATAGATTCAGTGAGATGTTTCCCTTCCTCTTGATTGGCAGATACTATCTTTCTTACCAAGTTTATTTTAAAAGTCACACAGCCATGTTGCCTTATCGATCTTGCTTGCTTTGTTCGCCAATTATTCTACGATTAGCTTACATAATTAAGTAGTTTGAGTGAGATTACAGCTTTACTTTAATGTAAGATTGTAAACACGATAGAGCAGGTCAGTTTGAACGCCTCCGCACAATAGTTTTGAAAAAATTCTCTACGAAAATGCTGCTTATTTAATCGACTAGCGAAAGCTAATCTCCAAATTTATTTGCTGAAAAACCATATATGTACTTGTATGTAACACTAAACCATAATAGATACAAAGAGAACCTCTTTCCGACCATGATTTTCACTATCGAATCGCACTTCTTATTCCAAACACTACCGTATTCTATTGAAAACAGCATTCGCGACGACCTTCGTCACCATCTTAGGTTTTCTTAAGACAGTGTCTGTCCACTCAAAGTGACCCACACTGTTAACGGAAATCTTGCCACGATAAGCAAGTTGCGGGTCTAGTCGTAAGAGGTTCAAATGCAGCACAGAACGGGCACCCGAGCCAATTCGGTTTTATTAAAGTGCACAAAAAGACAAACTTCAATTGCGGCTTGGATACGCGTAATAAAAGATTAATCGGTTTCGGTATTCGAGGAAGGTGTAGTTTCGAGTTGTTTTTTTTCTTCAATGTGATGAGGTGATTCTTGATAGTGCAGAAAATCAGCTTTTTGCCGAGGTCAAGTGCAAGTGTTAATGATTCAAGGTGTTCAATTAGTGAAGCTGTAATAGAATGGCTGACGGCGATCACTCGCTTATAAACATTGTGCATGTGTTTTTTAAGAAAATGGGTAAAATAATTATTGATAATTTTACTATCAACGAGTTTTTTGCCAGCCAATTCCCGGAAGAAACAGATTAAGTCTAGATTTAGCTCTTATCGCAAAATAACAAGTGCTAACAAAGAAAGCTGTAGAGATTGTGCTTAATTGTTATAATTTACTAGAAATACTATCATTTATAAAAAGAAACCATCAGTCATTGTCGTAAACAATAAAGGGGGGAAATCACAATAGAAGGCCTATTTTTACTCTTTTTTCGTGATTTTTTTTGGAGAGGAAGAGATGTTTAGAACTAATTGAAATGAATAGACTATTTTACACATATTTTGAACTAAATCTTATAATGTTTTCAAATGATTATCATCAAAATTCACAAAGTTAGAAGCTGTTCTTCATGGTGGTCCGTTGTCCGAGTCTCTCATTGTCTTGCATGCTGGAGTCCACAATTTTAGCAAATTTTTCATATTTTCTATATGTATGACTGCTCAATGAACCAGATTTTGAGTAAATAGGTTGAAACTTGAAAATTTGTGACGCGTTTGAAAAAAAATAAATATTTTTTCGTGCACAAAAAATGTCTAAATGGAAAATTTTTAATCCCTATTTCAGGTTCAGATATACGCAAATTTAATATAGAGTCAGAAAATCTTTGCAGGTAAACGCATTTTAAAACAAATTAATAACAACTGAATATTTAAGTGACTTGTGTATTACTCCTATATACACAGGGACACCAGGAAAAATACATCTTCTTGTTTTTAGTACCAGCCCCAATACATACAAAGTAAGACAGATTCATGGAAAGACAACGACATGGTCCCGCCTAGCTTGCCTGTGATCCCTCCATTCAATAGGCCGTGCGGTATACTTGAGCGCGCTTCATTTCTTGCCCCGAAAATATAAGAAGGACTTCGAATATCGGTCTCAAACTTTTTTTTGAATCGAAGAGTATCGGTTTTTGCAATAAAAAATGGACTTTTTTGAACCGTCTAATGTAATTTCTCCCCTTAAACAAACTATTAAGAGTACTTATTTATTTATAAAAATGCAATCGCGTTAAAACGAATTTAGTTTCCCTGTTAAATCAGATGTTTTTCAAACCGTTTCTGGCCAAAAATGCGTTACATATTTCTAGAATTCGATTAGTATAAAATTCTTTGCGCTAAACATAATTGAATACTTCCTGCCACCATTTTTCAATGAGAAATCCTGCTGGTTGACTCATATTCTACGAATTTCAAAAACTCATAGGACATCCAGGACCATATGTAACGGAATCTGAATTGGCACAAAAATTCAATTGTTTTTCGCCAGCCCAGAATCAATATTTTTATGCTTCATTTATCAACATAACCAATTTAGAGTATTAAACTATGATGAGTATAAGATATGCTGCTTTTAATTGAAATTTACCTGCAGATTACTTCATCTACAAACAAACTCTGTGGAAATTCACAGTTGATTTAGTGAGGATTCCAATGCGAACTTTGTCCGAGGGATATTTTTAATAGCCAACAAACTATGGTGATTTAAAGATGATTCATAAAATAAATATAGAATTTTGCCTTAATCAAGTTTTTTTGTAGTTAAGTGAAAAGCAGATAACATAAAATAGAACAAAATAACACACGAATGACACGCTTCTACCATAAAACTCATACTCTACACTGTAGGTATGAAAGGGATTGCATCAATAATAGAAATTCAAAAGACTATTTATAGGCTATAAGCTCCAATTATGATTAGAAATGAATAAAAACGGATGACGCCAACAAAAGCCAATTAATCTTCAATAAAAATAGAAAAACCATATTAATTGAGGATAGAAATTAGTTATTCATATCTATAAGATATTGCGTACCACTAAATATTCACATTCAGAGTGAAAGTTACTTCAGTGTGGGAATAGATACTTATACTATGCGTACAAGTAATAAAAATCAGGCTCAACGAATGATTCTTGAACCTTTTTCAGAGTCCCAAACTAAAGCCAAAACAATTCAATACGATCCAAAATAAGGCCACTAACCAAAAGAAAATTGCACTGCTCTTTTTAAAACTTACTTGCTTTACTACCTTTAAAATCCTACACAAACTAAAAGGATTACTCAATTTACTGGCAAGATGTGTCTCATATGGAGAACACACCGAAAAGCGACAACATAATTAGGTATTTTAGATTTAATTGCAAATATTTTACCTGTACGACAGACGCTTCTTTGCATTATTCTTTCTAAGTAATTGCTTACACATATTTAGGTTAATTAAAGTTAGCTACAGGCAATGCCCGGTCATTGAATATCACAGCAGGCAATGCCTATGAGAAGATACGATAGTACGTCAGGCGGCATCTGTCATTAAGAAGACGAAAAGTTGACCGAGGCTGACGTGCCATGCAAGCGCGCTGTCTGGCTTTTTTGAGAGATCACTAAAAATACTAGCAATTGTTCATCATTCGAAAACGATAATAAATAAACGAAATTATATATTATGGGTTTGAATTGCCCTGGTTCGTACGAGTACTCTTGCAATAATGGCCTATATATCTCATCAAGTCGAATCAAATCAAATCAGATATTATTTTTGTTCGAAGGCCAATCATCACTTACCGAAAACCTATAAAATTAACAGTTGTACACTTGACTAAAAAATTTATAGATATATCCTTTGCTTCCTTTGGATTAGAGGTGGAAAATATGAAACGTGCCCTATAAAATCAAATAATTAATCAAATATTTAACTTGTCTGAAGCTTCATGACAATGCAAAGAACATTATTTCTAAACGTTTCCACTGTATTTTAAAGTTGCAATTTTTTTTTAGTTTATAAAGAAGCAAAAACAAATGGTACTTGTACGTACCGTCAGAATAAAAAGGGTTAAAGACAGTAGAACATATAATTTTAATCGTTGTGTTAAAAAAAATAGTCGTTCAAATTTGAAGTTCTACTTTTTGTTCGGGGTAGTTATACATTTATGATGCTTATCATCATTTGCTTGGAATCTACGAGTGCCATCTTCAAATTACGTAAGGACGTTTTGATCCTTTCCCGAATAAGTGTGCTTGTGCTCCATTTTCAGGATGCATCACTACTCAGGAACTACAAACAGCATGAGACAAGTCAATTAATCGGTGTTTGCCAATCAACTACTTGATCCACATTGCTTCAGAGTATATGCAAACAATACGCAATACTAATTTATATCTACACTATTAATGTTTGCAGTTTGAACCGCTTGAATTCTCGTTGCAGAAATCAACACAGAAAACAACACTCCAGAACCAGAACTTGCATTTCGCAATTTCAAACTTTACTTAACTCTGTAAATGCTATTCCTCAACACCACAAAAACTCTGGATTTCAAACACCACAAATTCAATTTATAGGAAGTCCACAAGGACTGTAAACTCAAACAAAATTTTCAAGTAGACGAAACACCACTGCATTCATACCAATCTCTAAGGCTCTGTTGGCTAATCGCGATCCTTTTCTCTACATTTCTCACTCCGAAACTGGTAACTGCAGAAAATGTCGGGTTATCTGCAAGGAAACCGTAATTTAATTCAATTCCAAAGTAATTGAATTTTGCTTTATTGATTTCTTGTCTCTGCATCTCGTTTCGTCGACAATAAAATCGACTTAATGCTTTACAAGCTTATCAAGGAAATTAACATATCTATTTTACATTCAGAACGAATCTCAGGACAGATGAAAGAGCGGGCGTGAAAAGTCTCCTTGGCTTGGGGTAAAATTTCAACAACAACAACAAAAAACCATCAAGCCTTGGAAAGGCTTCGAAGATGTCTAGCATCTAGCTAACTGCCAGGATCAAGCTGTTTGATTAATGAAGGCTTGCCTGGTTTTTTTTATATTAAGGATAGATGAAGTCTGCTACGATTTTTAATAGGAAATTTTATAGGTCCGCCTTTTTCATATCGTAGCGCTGATGGAAGGCTTTCTCTCAAAGAACACATAAACATTTTTTCATTAATTCTCTGCTTGGATAATTGGAAAAGCAGTGATTTTCATTTTACAAAATTCTTTTACTACGTCGTCATTCATGATTTAAGGATCTATGCTTGATAGATTTTTAGATTATAGCCTCGTTCTGAAGAATAAGTAGGAAAGAAATAAAAACCTACTCTTTTAAAATGATTGAGCTCAAACAATTTGTGTAGATTAATTATTTTTGCTTCGTCCCACTTTCATTAACAATTATGCTAAACGAATGGAAGAAGGATATAAAACTGTAGTCGATAGCTTATTTGTAATAAAAAAGTGTTTTTCAGAAATATGTTGTCGTCATCCAAATAAATGAAATATGTGAAATGTACGATCACATCAATTAAACAAAATTCGCTGCTTCGATTTCTTTCTCTAGTTCTTCTAAATAAAAATTTAAAATGCATTTCAGAACATAATTCTCTTCTGATAACCATCCAAAGTGATATCAATCGACCTAGTATGTGCAACCACATCAAAAAAAATATCCTCGACTAAAGCTAGCCTACCCTCCAAAAATTACGAACAAAAAGGTTAAAGTTTAAATTTTTGACCTAATCCATAATGTTATCAAATGCAATTCCTATACGAAAAATTCAAATTCAAGCCTCTAGGAAAATATAACGCATGCAAGAAAATTTTAACTATTTATTTAATGCAAATTTTATATACCAAAACCATCAGAACACTTTTCCAACACAAACTGTATACACATTAGTTCAAAACATTAATCTACTTTACGCACACGCAGTAACATGCATGACACCTCTCCTATTGAATTGAGAGTCATCCTTGCTTACACGCATTACAGCGTGACGTCAAACCAAATTACTGCATGCATACAACAAACGATTAACAGCATGAATCCTAAATGACTGTGACGACACTGTTATAGAACTGTAAAGGGTTGTTTGTCAGCCCTTCGGCAATGTATCCACACGCTAAGTCAAACCCTAAGTCTACTCATCTACATGAATTTACTCTTTTTTAGGGCAAAATCTCGGAAGTCACTTTACTACAAATGAGCTTGAAAACTGGTAAAGTGATAAACAATTTCTATAGCTCTCTTTGCATTTTGGTATTTTTTCGGTAACCACACACAGGAAGCGTAATGAAGAGATGCACAAACTCTTGCATGCTACATTATAGTTTCAAATAAGAAATGTTAAAAATTATATCGAAATCTGCTACAATATTTTATTACATTTAAAAGGTCTTTTAGGTTATGATTTTCAAAAAAAAATAACCATTTTTTTCAATAGAAGGAAAACAGATATCCATTTGAAATTATGTACATATTGGTACTTTGGGTGTACAAAAATATTTTTTTAGCATTTTTTATTGTTTTTTTACCCATAACAATTTTTTTTTAAAAAAACATCAAAATTGACGGCGGACGTGATTTTAGGTGACTTTATCATCTGCGAAAAAAAACGCCAAATTAATCCTTGTTTAAGTGTCCATTGCAGCTACCGGAATGATTTTTTTCATTAAAAAATAACAAAATGGCGGCCATTTTTTTAAAGCTATTTTTGAGGGTGGACAATTGGGTAAAAATCGAAAAATTTGATACCGATCATAATGATTCCACTACCAGCTATAGCCATATATGTGTCAAACAACATATTAAAAAATCAGACTGATTGGTTGAGTATTTTTTTAAATCGTGTCCGCTAGCTTAAAAACATGAATTCGAAAAAATCGCGTTAATTTTTTTCCGATTTTTTTTTAAAACGCTATATACCTTTACTCTGCTCAGCCATACAATTTTTTTTCCTTTTTTCATACAGCTCCTGACTAGCTAATTGTATATCTCTGCGAGCTGTTCTGATTTTTCCAAAAATTGTAACCTAAAAGACTCCTTAAATTAATATAAGCTCATCAATGCGTGGTGGAATTTAGCCACACTAGTTCCAAATGTAAACGCGCAGCTGGTAAATATGTATATGGATAAGGATTGGTTTCTGTTTGTAGTTAAATTTTAGCTGCGGCGTTTTTAAAACATGATGGTTGATGTCAAGATTAGATCAATTATTTTTGATCAAAGAATCCATATCTGTAATTTTAATTTCGAAACAGTAAATTCCTCTGAGTAGTGGAATGTCTTTCCAGATTGCAATTAATAATGTAACTCACATTGCAATTTGCAGTTGAAATCCATTCTATTGATTAATTCTTACAATATTCAATCTGTAAAAACGTCCTTCATCACCATCAATAGTGATAATGATGAAATTGGAACGCCTATCGAGAGCATTGGTGTGAAAAACAATACACATCAATGTCACATCTGCCTAGTAAATTTGCTTGAACATGATTTACACTATTTGCTGAGCTTTATTGATAAAGGACCTGCTCCAACAATGTAGCATCCACCCACTGTTCCTCCGCTTGATGTTGCTTCACACATTCAGAAATTAGTGTACCGCATAATGCACTTATGCTGTTTTAGATCGGACGTGGAGAGTCAGAAATTAGTCAACAATAAATGAACATAAACCCATTCGTCTATCATGCATGCATCCCTATACGTGTAACGATGACAAAGGCATAAGTGGACATGTTGCGGAAGCTGAGTCCTACTACCCTGTTCCATGACTTGCTACTGTTATCCTGTCCAAGGATCGCCTGATTGTTATGTGCATATAAGTGGTCACTGAAGTGCGAAGACAATGGATGTTACTGTGAATGATAATATGCATGGACTGCTCGTTGATGTAGCAACTGCTTCCAAAATTTTGAAACTGGTTGATCTTATTGGTTTCTGATATGCAACATAGTTCCACTATTAGTTCGACTTAATATCGAAGCTCGTTTCATCAAATTAAATGGATATGTATATATCTATGGCTAACTCGTACAGTTAATATAGTTTTAACAGCATTTCAATTTTAAACCTCAGACGAATGTGGTCTTCATTCAGTTGCTTTGCTCGCAAGAACCAAACAATTATTGACCCTTACAATTGGTTGTTATTGCATTAAAACTCGATACGAAAAACCCAAATTTCAGAGACGATTAATTTTTTAATGAAACTACGGACAGAACTGATCCACAAAATCATCGTCACATATAAGAATTTTGACTTGTAACATATATAATCTATTTTTGCTGACATAGAACAATATACTTGTTCATCAATTTACTCTGATAAAGACAAATTGCTGTCCTACTTTTCACGTTAGCAAAAACATGAGAAAGGACAACGACGATGGACTCAGATTTAGTCCATTAGATTAACTTGGTTGGTAAATCACATTTCGGAACTCATTACATTGATTCAGGATGTTCAGTGAGGTTTTCGAATGAAGACGTGTATGGACGGATGACGAAAGGAAATGAGTCATTGTATCTACCATTAAATGGATGTAATATCTTTAATGAGATAATGTTGCCAACCCTTATCGTCAAGTCTAGATCATGATATTAGGCAAGCAAAACAAAGTGAGTGATGAATCGTTGAATATGATGTGGCTAGTTTGGAGTAAAAATCTATATTGCATTGAAATATTGATGAAACTGAACATATAGGACTGAACAAAGGATGAAATGACACTAAGCGCAGGCATTCATTGATTTCATTAATGATATGATTTTTTATCCGATTTTACTGATACAGTTATAAAATGAACGATGGTTGATTTTTAAACTAAACATCTCTCAGGGTGTCAACATAAAACAGCTATTGAACAAATTAACCTTTTTACAATTCTCACAAATTTATGAACATGGAAGCTTGCGTACCACATGCATTAATATTCAAGCAAATTTTGGTGAATTTTTTCAAAAAAAAACTACCAATATAGCCAACATAAAACACTGAAGAGAAAAACCAAATTCCATTCTAAATAAGCAAAATGTTTGCTTCACCTTTTACAGCAAACTGTCGCTAACAATACTTACTTTAAAAATCATATACTCTTATTTATAACTGTGTCTACGACTACACACTTGTCCTTTTCACGAAAAATCATTCTGAAAGTCAATAAATTCCAAAGCCCACTAAATCCCTAGTCGTTAAAAATTCAGTAGACGCCAAAAGAAAATACCATCAACATACTCCTTGCAGACATTCACATGAAAATGGCGGAAAAAAAGATCAGCAGCCATTCGCAACCCCCATTTGCGGGGCTATCACGCAATCACGCAATGTAACATGATTAAAGACAGGTTTCCTGACTTTAAATGGGTCCAACAGAATCAGCATTCAACATACGAAGGATAACATCGCTAGGACGAACTTTAACGTGAATACCAGCTACCGAGGTTGCTATACATGCATAGACTAAAATAGCAAGGATTTACTGGTTGGAGAAAACATCGCGAAATTGGATGAGGTATAGTGCAACTGAAGCAGAACAGATGCTAGGAGCAAGTTCATGTGAATTATATCTGAAATTTCACAACGGGATTATCATCCAGGATGCGGCTTAGTGCCAAGGCTAGGACCGCATCCAATAATGGTTCCATGATTCTGGCGGATGATGTCTCTATCGGAAAATGTTACATAATCATTGGGTGGAAATGCTTCATTTTTCGATTAGCGTTTTCAGTTGGCACCAGTTCAAATTTTTTTTAAAAGTATTTTGAAGGTACTGAGTATTATATAGTATAGTTCGAAGCCACAGTCAGAATAATACTCTAATGAAAACACGCCAAAAATTATGTTAGGTCGATAAAATTCATGTAAGTTTTTAAAGCTATTTAAGTTACAAAACTTCATTTAATAAATTGGAAGCACGAACCAATAAAGTTTATCTAAGAAAAATTGCGAAGAATCATTCGATAATCGCATGACTGGAAACAGTTGAAGAAAAGTTCATTAAGAAGGCGTTAATCGATGATTATCGTTTCCTTGATTTAAATTCTTCTGTTTTTCGATCAGAAAATAAATTTTAACATGAAACGATTCATTAACAAGTACGTACACGCAAAGAATAATTGCATTTATAGAGATTAAGTATAATCGGGAAATTCTGAATTACGGGTGATCGATTAAAATTTATTTTTGGAATAAATTCTTAATAAATTTTAATGAAAATCAAAAATGAACATTTTAAGTTTTACATCATGAGCCACGCTTCTCGAGATACAAATTGATTTAGTTTTCGTTTTCTTTTCTTTTCAAAACTATACAAATCCGTCCAGGATAGAGATTGGTTTCATATCTCTTAATAGTAAATTGTCATTAAAAAATGAAAATGTTAATTAAATTGATGGGTTAATACTTTGTGCAGCCGTCGCCGGGTTTAAAAGCTCAGGGCCAAAAAATTTGAAGACTAGATAGCCAGAAGAGCGCCACTTGATAGCCGCTGTGATGGCATGATGGAAGATAGATATGTATCTAATAATATTCAGGACTCGTGAGAAAAATCGGATTAAATGTTTAAACTATCCTAGCAAGTTTGAACATTTAATCCGATTTTTTTCATGTAGTTGATTTAATATCACATTGGTTATCATTACTTTTGGATCACACCTCGTAGCTTTAATCTTTTATTCTTTAGCGCCAAAAAAAAGGTTCTCCAGAAAAACTACGATAGTATATTTTTAAAATAGCCATGTTAAAGCAAGCTTACAAATGTTTACGATAATATTAAAACAAATTTGAAAAAAATTTGGAACATATACGAAATACACTATTCATTACAGCATTAAGCTTAGTACACAGTTCAGTTCGGCGCAGAAATTTGTATGAAAACTCTGCAGCTGCAGAAATTCCGCACAGAATTTCAGACTCAATTCTGCGGAAGCAGTACACAGTTTTCTGCGCAGAATCGATGAACTCGGTAGATGGCAGCACCCAGGGGCGTGGCGAGCTTCATGAATTTAGGGGGGTGATAAATGTTGAAAATACCGACTTGATTAGAAAAATTTGCCGACTGTCCGACTTTACAATCAAATTTCTTGAATATGCCAACTTCGGCACGAAAATGCCGACTCGCTACAAAATTTTAGGGGGGTGTCACACCCCCAACACCCCCGCCTCGCTGCGCCCCTGGCAGCACCACACTACCAAGTACTCTCCACACTTTTCAGACTTGAATTTTAATTGTTTCGACATTTCTTTTGATGCAGAAAGTTGACGTTTGGCAATAGCTGTCATTAAAAATGTCATCGGACTTGTTTCCAACATCAACAGCAGCCGGCAATTTGCGAAAAGATAAGTGTTTCGTGAATAATCTCCACTAGTCTCCATTGACAAATTTCCAGCAGCAAATTATTTACCAAATGTGGAGACATACAGAATTTTCTGTTCTGAATCGAACTGTGCTTTACTTGCAATTGTTGCTTTGTAAGCAAAAAAGGCAAATAGTCTAAATTTTAATGAAAGGATTTTCTATTTCTATTTTGTAAAGTTTTCTAAGTTTTGTTAAGTAAGAAGTTAACAAAATGAAACGGTTTTCTCGGATCTACCTGATTCAATCTTTCAACCACACCAGCCTTATCAAATCAAACCTATCTGTTTTCCTAACACATGCGCAAGCGACTTTTTGATTTGGTACCTTCCATTATAGTCCTTGGACGCTACATGTGATTGAAACTCACCCCGAAACAATACCGAACCGAATACCGGTTTTGCTTTCCCTTAAAATCGGTCGGTGACTGTGTTGCCGCCAGAATGACAATGCATAGTAAAATTGGCGCGACTTTATTCGAAAAATAGAGTTAATAAATATCAAATTGCCCGGTCGACGGTAATCCATCATTAAGACTAATCGCCTGTTTGCCGCCATCATCGCAATACAAATTGCCAATGTGACTAATTGCCTTTGCAATTTAGTCGTCGATTAATTCCGTTGGTTCGAACCGATCCGGTTGGCTTCTATACTTGGCGCACAGATAGCAATAAAAATTGATTAGTTGCAAAAATTATGGACAACATAGGATTTGTTGTTGCCTTTATTGTTTCCATTTTGTACGCTTCGACTTTCACTACGAAAGACGTTCAATGTTAACCATGGAAAATCCACTAGGTTTTTCTCAATTTCTGGCAAGAAGGGGGGTTTCCGACACCTCATTTGCTAGAAAAATCGATGCAAATGAATTCATTCCGTGAAAATTATAAATCCAAAACAATAATAGATACTGCGTATCTATGTTATCTATGCAACTGCCACTTGAAAAGGTGATTGTAATTGTAATGAGTACTACGCAAATAAAATAGTATTAACGCTTCCTGGTTTCAAAATTATACCTTTATCTAGAAGCTAGTATAGATATACATATTTACCGACATCGATATATATAGAAATGTAGTATTTATCTATCTATCTATCATTGTTACTATTTTACAAAATAGTCTTTACCAATTGACCCTTATTTTCCGCTGAGTTTGCCCAACGACAATTATCAAAATTTATTATGGTTCCCTACTCTGCAATTAAATGAATTAATTAAAATGAATTATTTGAAAAAAGCCCTTGGCAACTCTTCACCTCTTTTCAAAATGTGTCTAAACTACCACCTCTCAAACCCTCTAATCGCTGCCTTGGGAATGTCCTTTGTGGTGTGAGCAACATTGAAAATCTGGCCGTTCGCAGTCCTCAGTTCGTGGCCTACCCTCATTATCCTCGCGTTTTACAAACTTCTCGGGAACAGATGCTGCTTAGAAATTGAAAATCGCGTCGGACATTTTAATATTTCCCGGAGCTGCAAGGATATTCCCCAACCGAATTATTGTTCAAGCATTAATAATTATCTCGCGAGTGTAATACCAATTATAGGAAGCATAGTGACTTTTCATGTTAGCAATTATTGGATTCATTTGATGGATGTTACAGTGATGTTCATAACGTGAATTTAATGGGATTCCATAATTGGTGATTTCTGGTGATTTATCCAAGCATCAATCATTCAGTTCGTTACGGATTACATGGCTAATATGAAGTGGTAACGATTGCCTTCGACAGCGAGAATCAAACAGAATTGACGGGGGACTGTGTTGGCACTATTTGATGAGACTCCTACGCTGTATATGGTCATCAAAGTGCTCCATTTTCCACTTGAAAAACTACTGTTTAATACAATTACTATGTGTATCCCAACGATTTTTCATGCATCGGAAAGCATTTACATTCCATATAGAAAGTTCTATATGTGAATTTCTGGAATATTTTGTCAGGAATTCAGCATTTTCTGATTCGACGGTTTTCAATTTATTGCTCGTGTGAAGGCGAAAAGTTCATAATATTGTTTAAAACTTTTGATCGGCATCACATTTTCATTTTCCACAAATGAAATTCTTGATAGTATAAAACGGATGTGTTCACAAATAGATAAATTTCATTGAAATGTTGACTTTGATCCTTGGATGCATGATTGTTTCTATCGTCATATTAAAATAATATGGGTAAAAAAAATATCCATGAGTGGTATAACACTTTTGAATAATTGAGATGCTTGCGACAATAACCAGGCAGCGCCATTTTTGGCATTTTTTCAGTTAATTCCACTTTCGTGTGAAATCTGTCTATCACAGAATAAGTATTGTTGGAAATTATTAACAGTGTATAATTAGCGCGGAAGACGAACCTCTAAAATGTGGGTTTCGAAAGGACGTTTGTCATTCAAAAATTTGACTAAAAAGAGCTGCCTCCTTGTTGCTGCAAGCGCTTCAATTCTTACTTAACCACGATGTACATATTATTGTTCATTAACGATTATAGTATAACAGACAACTCTCATTAATTCAAATCACAAAGGGTTTACAAAAAAGGTTCGAATCATCGAAAAAAACGCTTGTAATGTATTACAAAATGCGTCAAGAGTAGAACTCATAAGTATTTAAAGGAGATCTTCACCAGAGGCTATGATGTTTTATCCGTGTAGGATATTTGTACACAAGTTTTCATCATTGCCTTCGCTGCTTCATTTTGCGCCTCTGATAAAAAAAATCCACTATCCTTGCAACAATTCTAAATTGTTTTCGTCCTGACCAGAAGTTATCAGCGACAATTATCGCCTGAAGCGCCGAAATGGACTCTTTTTTCTTTCTTCCTGCACTCTCCCTACGGTATTATGTCTTAAAATTTTGGATTACACCTTCAACCAGGGACTTTATTTAAAACGCGATGGTTGATAAAAAGTTAAGGAGTTAAGTTATTACAGACGACTGACAAAGAGCGCGTGTGTCTTGAAAATCTTTCAACAATTAGTCATGAGGCTGCCTGAATGGATTTCTCCCTAAATATTTTCAAATATGTACACATTTGCTATCATTAGAGCGTTATTTTTTTGATCCTGAAGTATATTACTTCGCAGTTTGAAAGAGGATGTCCTATTAAATCGCTACCTTATTTGAAAATCAAAATATTATTGGATACTCATAAATTATAGCAATTCAAGCAATCCAAAGCCGCCATCAATTCGTATTCAAAACAAAAGCATCCCTTTTCAAGTGGATAATCTTCATCAGCCGTAAATCGTCGAAATATAAAGCAATTCAGGCATCAAAACAAAATTCCAAACAATAACAACTCAATCCTCCCAAAGTAGAAAATTCGACCGCAATATTTTTATATTATAGAACAGTCTAGGCATTCATTGCCTCCCATCTCGTCCTTTATGCTGCGGTATCTCAGCAAAAGAAAACTTTTCCTTCTGTGTCAAGGTAAACACATAAATTATCACCAGACGAAGATTTATTTCTAAGATGTTAATTTCATCTCTTGAAAATTACTCATTTTGTTCAACTGGATTCTAATTCGAATGTCTTACCATTTTCTAAGTAGTAAGGCTCACTGGTCCTTTTTAGCATCACCCGACCAAACATTTTCACCTGAAATGTAACGGTGAATAAGCAAGTACTCCAAACAGTGACTAACAATTACTGCTGGTTGAGTTGCCCTAGATTATCTCCATCGGTCTATCTAGAAAATCTCAACAACAAAATTTCACAGAAAAAGGTAGAAGCTTTCGTTTTTCCCCAAGCTTCGCACCATTTAATGTGAAAATGAATTGTTTTCATGAAAAATGGTTGATTCCGTTCAGAACCTTTGCAGAGTGGCTGAAAACAAGGACACGGTATGTGGTACCAGCATTTAAATTTCATCCTTCACGTGGTCTAAAATTGTGGTACCAGCTCGACACTCTGGAATTTCGTCTTTAATCAGCTGAACAAGGAAGGACTAGTGATGTTCTTCTTACAAGAGCTGTGATTTATGCACAATAGCATATTCCATTCAGGGATACATTTTGTTTTTAACCATCAGCAACGACTGCTTGGTAATTATGCCACAAAAGTTTTTGTTGTCGAGCCTTGTTATTACGTAATTGTGATTTTGAAAAGATTTTTTTGTTGTAGATATTTGTTTATCTCATGCTTTCTCCTACCAAAAACATATACTAATTATTTTGCGGAGAGAGAATCGTTGGGTAGTCTTTCTCCATCGAATTGAATTAATTTTTATGTTTGAAAAACGATGTAAGGGTTATAAGTTCATTATTGATTTGTTTGAATGTCTTAATATCATAGATCCAAGTGAAATATAAATGGAAGTAAAAATATAATAGATATGAATATTCACCAGACTTCAAAAATAATTTGATTTTACCCGTTTTATCCCACAACTTTTGCATAGAATGCATAGCATTTGAATGTCAGGACGACTTTTATCAGTCGCAATTGGTTGTAACATGAATCAATGTCGAGTGCCAAGACCTTCGAAGGGTAGAGAAAAATTGATCATAGTTAAGAATCAACTGGAGGACCTAACCACGCATATTATTCGCTATCGCACGCGGTAGTTCATACAAGGCTGGACCTTGACAGCTACGTTCAATGTCCAATGAGCGGAACTTGAGTCACCTGGTCTTATGGGATATATGGTCGCCTTAGAGCTCTTGTTTTCGCAACTCCCTTCCGCGTTTGTGTTTTTTATCTTGCTGGTGTATCGGATATGGAGTAGAATGATGTGATTTTCACTTTCAATATGGTATTATTTTCCCATGATAAAATTAATGTACGCGTGGAAAACAGTTTCAATTAGAAGCTATAGCCTTGAGCTATGATAGAGATTGACTTTTTTAATTGGGAGTTTTCTAGCCAAATGTTACGGTCTCTTCTTGGGGCAATCCCATTCGACTTTCGCCCGTAAAGAGGGGCAGGACGAAAAGAATTCTAAAAATAAGGGCGACACCGGTGTCAGCGCTGGGACTGTCTTGCCCATGTAGTCCTGAAACGAGAACTGGATCCTTGCCGACCCGAAACCACCTGGTATAAAAATCCTCGAGGGAAAAGAACCCAATCAACGAATAAAAGAAAACCACACTCACTCGAACCAATGTCTTCATATTCAATAGCAATTAGATAGCTATTTCTTTGTAAATTTTATGTATGAAATGCACGCATACTGTTCGGGGAGGGATGAATCATTAAACCCAATTTTATAGCTTCTTACACTTCGCATATACAAATGTTCAGCTTTTGAAGAAATTTTATGTTCAAATTGAATTTACTTCGAATGAGTAGAGCACTTTGCTAGAAAACTTTCCTGGCCTGGTTAATTAATGATTAACCAAATTACTGCCAAATAATTAACAAAATCGCTACAGGGTTAGTGTAACGAAATTAAATCGCTCATAAACCAAATTATTCGCTTGGCTGAATTTCGCAAAAAAAAACAGCAATTGCAAACATTTCCATCACAAACATTTATTCCGATTCGAAACAGTGCATGTCTATGCATTTGGAGAAACATTCGCTGGCTGCCTGTTTATCGCGAGTAATTATCATTAAATAGAGAATGCAAATGATAGTGTCGACAACGACAATAAAATGCTAATGACAATGGTATTTGCAAGAACTGAAGGCTAAGTAAGTGCTACATAAATCTGAATTGCGCCGTGGATGAGGCAAACCTCCACTTTCACTTTCCCAAGAAAATCTGTATTGTGTAACGCAGAATTTTCCGTAATTGCACATTTCCACCAGCCCTGCCGCAGCAAAGATACCATGTACTTATCCTCCCGCATATTATATTAGCAGCAATGTCGCACGAATTATCTTTAATACCAGCAGCGTGTGACTTGTACCTTGATAACACCTTCGATTAGCTCCAACGCGGCGTCTAATTGCCCTTCGAATGGCTCTGGGAACAGCAACCTCCAAAGGCAGTTGGACCGTTCATCTTGGCAACATTTCCCAGTTTTCGCGCCAAGGTGCGAAGACAATGCAAAATTTCACTTTCATTATGAACATTTTGTGATAAGACAGGGGATTTGAATAAGAAGTCGTCGTACATGCTTGCCTAGCGCTCCCATCCTTTGGCAACTGGCAAACGGCAAAGAATACACAACAGCTTGTTTGGTTTCTTCTACCATTGAATCCGATTTTCCCGGAGGATTTTCGTACTTTGCTTTGCCATTCCAACTCTTTATTAGCTCGAGTCCGCGGTCGAAGAAGCCATCGACTGTACTTTGTTTGCACAAATGTTTGAAAGCGCTCGGGGGTTTCCAACTTAAAGCGAACAATCCAGAAAATCTATGGACGAACAAGATTGGAAACAGCGCCGGAGAAATTGCACAGTCAAACACTAAATCGACAGTTATTCA
The DNA here is from genome assembly GCA_963942545.1 of Oxycera nigricornis. Classification (NCBI taxonomy): domain Eukaryota; kingdom Metazoa; phylum Arthropoda; class Insecta; order Diptera; family Stratiomyidae; genus Oxycera; species Oxycera nigricornis. Next base: position 111,546,493 of record OZ012660.1, on the reverse strand, counting down.
ATGTGGTTTGATCGGAAAATGGAGTCACTTCTGCCTGAAAGTGTCGATAGTTTCCATTTATTTGACTAGCTCCTGTTTAACCCCAAGCACGGAAATGATTTTTGTAGCTATTAAACCTGAAACTTCGAATAGCAATAGCAGAGAAGGACTTTAATCGTTGACAAGAGTCATAGCATATAACTATAACACCCAGCATCAAAGATACTTACTTAAAACAAGTTGACGTTGGGTAAATGCGATATTGCTACTAATCCAAGCATCTTGAGGATTGAAGGAATAGAATTTTGCTTCTTTGATAGCAGGTTTCACAACTATTGTCCTATTTTTGCACATATTACAGTCGGAATCTTTTTGATGCCAACATCTTTTTAACGTCTTTCTCGTTATAGTAAACTTATCTGAATCCTCTCCTCCTGAAATTGGTTTTCCTGTAAATTTAACGAATTTTTTAATGCAGGCATGCTCTTTTTAAATAACTAATGTTTGCCATTTATTTTGTTATTTGCCTTCTTAAAAGAGAGTTTTTATGAATTACGTAAGGATCATTTTTGAAATATTTGAGAGACCACCCACCCAAGTAGTAGATCGGTGGTAAAACCGTCCTTGATATCTTTCCCTCATTATCTTGATATCCAGGTGGAACTATTTTAATTGTTCTTAGCTGCTCTTATCCTTATAAGTTTGTTCGGAATTTGATCCAAAAAGGCTATGCCAAAAAATATATTTTAATACCAATGTAAGCTTCTAGTTGTTCAAACGTTTTAAGAGTTTCGCGGATCAGATTTTTGTCGCTTTCCACTGCTATATAGTGGAACAGTTGATTTCAGAGGTGTGGCTGGTAAGGTGCAGGGTTACCACTTGCAGTTTGATGCAGGAAAATATTATATATATCCTGTCATGGACATTAAGATAAAGACACAACAAAATTGTTCAAAAAAACACTCACACTACTTAGCCAGTCAACAACTAAAGATTTTTTAATAAAGGCTATAGCGGGATAAGAGAGCCAAATTGGCACTCGCCTGGATTTTTATTTAGAATCGGCCATTGAAAACCACTTATGCCGAATTTTCAAATCTCTACGCTGAAAATAAGGTTTTTTCGTTTTTCATTTTTCCTGGGCGTATTTTTCATTTTAAAAAAATTTCCCATTGTTCTATTATCTGGAAGAAACTTACCAGATACAAAACAATATCAAAATAGGTTTAGCCATTGGTATTTGAGGTTATGTGTCAAAACAATGGGAAAAATGCGAAAAAACGCTTTTTTTAGTTTTGAGCACGCTATGATTAAAAAATGGTACTTTAGAGTGGGATTCGAAGATAAATATAAGGTAAAAGAAAAACTAAATACAAATACTTATTAAGCCATTGGTGTTTGGGGTTATGTGCAAAAAAATGGAAAAAACTTAATTTTGATTATGTTCCACTCTGAAAATAGTGATTTTCATATCACTATTCGAACGGGCAAGAAAAAATACATACAAATCCTCAATTTAGAAGGTAGCCAAAAATGATGTACATAACCTAAAAAACGATTGAAAAATTCAAAGATTTTTCCTGACCTCAATTTTTATTGAAAAAATCAGAAAAAAATCACATTATTTTGTGATGTTGAAAATGAAAAGTACGCACAGGAAAAATGAAAAACGAAAAAATCTCATTTTCAGCGTAGAGACCCATATAAGGGCTTTAGAGATTTGAAAATTCGGCTTAAGTGGTTTTTAATTATGTACTTTCGAATGGCCGATCCCAAATAAAAATCCAGGCGAGTGCCAATTTGGCCCTCTTATTCCGCTATAACCTTTATTAGTCCGACGCAGTGGCGTACCCAAAGGGGGGTCCGGGTTCAAACCCCCCTTGTAACCTCTATTCAAATACCTCGTATAGCAGGTCGCCAGTAAAATCGAGTAAATGTAAATTTGTCATTAATTACATCGGAAAAGTATTTCCGTGTATCCACATTTATTCCATTTTTGGATACTTTTTTGAGGCAATTGAAAGAAAGATTATTAAAACATATATAACTATTTTTGGAGGACTCCAACTTTGACCGGTGAAAAAGTATGATTAAGTATGATTACATAATTATATCTTCGTATCTACACCGAAGCACTAGCAAACGTACCTAGTCAAGACTTCAAAAATATGACCCCCCTTATCAAAATCCTGTGTATGCTACTGGTCCGACGGATGAGTTTGTTTTTCACTTAAAAATGTTAAGTGAATCGACATTGGAAACGAACATTCGTTAATTATGTTTTAGTGAAAAATCTCTACATAATGTTTTAAAGGCACCATAAACGTAAAGCCTTTTCACACAAGTAAGAAGTGGCAATAGGACTAACGTTTTCCAAATACACATAACTAAGCTTCTGCATTCACATCGGCGTGCAGGCCAAATTTATCTAAAAAAAATCTGTATTTTGTTCCCCAATGTTATTTACTATAAATAAACATCCTGCCACTTTTAATTTTAGCTAAAATGTAATAAAAAATTATAATATAAATTGAATCTAAATCAACTCTTGTTCTCTTTCAATAAAACTCACTTTCAAATGCAACAACTCAGCGATATAATCGGAATCCTATAAAATTATTCTGATGAGTTTGTTACACAACAGATTTTCTGTTGAATGTGAATAAAATTCGCTTCATTTTCATAGTGTTTGACACTTTTATGATATTCTTTACTTGAATTATCATAATTTGCAATGCAAATTTCCAGTCGGCAACATTGTGTTTTTTTCTTCGTCCGACACTCATGTTTTTTTCTTGTTAAAATTTGTTGGAACAACTAATTAATTCTACTTAACACTGCCGTTCTCGCCACAGCTAAACTCATGCAATATTGATGGAGTCATCGTCAAAGCCCAATTCCCACAAACTAATTAGTAACCGTCCGATTTACTGCAGATTTGGTGAGTTACCGCAGATAGAGTGCGCCTCACCAACAAATGTTACATTGCATGGGTATAAAAGTGAAACTTGGCTGGGCGCTGCGTTTTTGCGAACCTCATAATGGGTGCGATTAGGCCCTCACCTCTGGATTGATGGCATACCAATGCTAGGTGGTTGGGCTGCAAATCCAGGTGCTTCATTGGCGCGTAACACCTCCAAGTTGGAGATAGTAAGCGTTTCGAAGAATGTGTGTGGCGGGCATTATGCAAATAGGCAACGCGCTCCTCTTTGTTGGCGCAACTCGAATCGGACGGTATCTGTATCTGCTAGCGCGGTATCTATCTATTTACGCAGATGTAGCGAAGCGGCTATCACAGTGGGCTTGTGGTCTTCTTCTGAGCAACACGCGTGTTGGTAAACATCTTTTGGTGATTAGACCCCAAACCGAGCTATCCACATCAACAAACTCCGCAAGTGTGTTTGCAGCATTTCGAAGGTTTTTTCGGTGTGAATTGGGTTAATGTGTATAGTATCTGAGTTCGGAATAGACTCATGCGAATTGGAGTGTGATCTCATCAAGCTCGTAGCTGTTTATTACTGGGAAACCTCGTCGACTGCTTTGCCAACACAGTCCACAAAGTCCAACGTTTGATTCTGAAGATCGTATTTAGATACATTCAAATCCGCCGTTTACGTAGATGTTTCCGGCCGCACAACGATCGCCCAGCATGCTGGGATCTTTAATTGAAAAGTAGTAGCAAAAACGGATATTGCTTCCGGTAGTGGAATGGATCGTGCCGGGAAAGATCGCAGCTCGCATCGGCGCCTGGCTTTCGGGCAGTACCAGCATTTGGGGTCGAGTTTTTCGCGGTCCCGCGCAGTGCGATCTTCTCTTCGTCTGCTGGGATCGCGCTCCAAAGCTTTGATCCGCAAATCAAATGAATCATCGCCCTACAAATTTGAATCGCCCGAAGCACTCTTACTCAACGCGGCGGGCCACAACAAAAGTGAAAAGAAGTACTTCAATTTCGGAAAGTACAACACGGGCAATTACGATCGCCCCGAGAATAATAGTGAAAACAGCCCGAAAATCCGAAACAATCTCAAGTTGCTGAACGCGTTCGCCAAAGAAAGCAACTTGCTGATGGCGTCCAAGCAGAAGTTGAAGGCAGTGATGCCGTCCGTGGTGCTGAGCAGCATCAAGCACGATGGTGATCCTCGCGGAAGAAGTGAATTCGGTGGTGGTGATGAATTGTTCAGTGATGCAATCATGTGGCAGGAAGTGAATCGGAACTCGCGGGTGTTGCGCCGATCGGCATCAGTGAAAACGGACGATCGACAGTTGCGGACCGCGACGATCCGCCGCGGATCTGTTTGGGCGAACAGCAATTGCAGTAAGCCGTGTTGAATAATATCGATAAGTCTCTTTCAGCGTCCAATCATTTGCTGCCATTTCAATTGAGCAGAACCAAACTTTCATGGTCAATTTCACTTGAGGAATCCTCTCACCTGAACCGATACGCATCTGCTTCAATCAAGCCCCGATTAAGCACACCCTATTGTGATGTACCGTAAATCCAAGTCAATCGCATCTTAGCAATGGTGCATGAAATGCCCGAACCTCGTCCAATTAGCGGCCAGTTAGGTACTTCTCACTAGACGCAGGTATAAATCACCTCAATCCTCCAATTTTATGGTATTCAGCGCCAGCTTAAAAATAGAGAGTTTTCACATTTCTCGGTCATTTTTTCACAGCCATTTAACATTACACGTGCAAAAATTCAATTTGTTTCACGTGCACGATCATACCAAAAAAACACGTCATCCAAATCAATTCAATGCATTGCCAATATTCTTAGCAAACTGGTTTTTCGAAATATTATCTAGAAATTCGCATAGTCATGAAATGTTTGGATTGGATCGCGCATAACACGAGAGCAGCTACAGAAGAAGTTTTTCGCATACCAACGATTATTGGATCAAATCCAATTGATGTTATTTCACATTCCTAGATTTCAAAATAGATGTTGCGACAACAGATGAATCAACTTATAAAGAAATTATTTACGATCTGACTAAAAGCTTTTGAACTTGACCAAATTGACGAGCACCATGTGGTTCGACAACATATGCCTATACCAGGAAACACAGTCCACCACCAAGAACACTTTTCTATAGTATAGTATTTTTCAGAGGCATATAACTTTTTGATCAACTCAAACGCAGATAAATTATTTAAATGGCCAATTTTTTGGCTTTATTAGCTCACAAATTGTATGGCATTTAGTGTTTTAAAATAAATTTTGGCATATGATCACCGCGACTACGTCTTAGGAAGGCCATTATGTCGGTCCATTTTTTAATTCAATTGTTCCAACATAGCCGGTCTTATTTCTTAAAAACTTGTCGAATGTTGACGTCCAAGTCTGGTTTATCAGCATAGACAAGTGATTTGACGTATCTCTACAAAAACTAGTCCAATAGAGTCAAACCATATGATCTGGGCGGCCAGTTCACAGGTCCATTTCTTGAGATGATTCGTTCACCAAAGGTTTGACCCAATAAAGTAATGGTTTCATGCGTTGTATAGGATGTTGCGCCTTTCTGTTGGAACCATTCGTCCTTCAGACGATTGTCATTTATGTTGGGCATCAAAAAATTACGAGCCATTTGTCGGTAGCGATCGACATTAACGATAACATTGGTTCCATCTTCAGATTTGAAAAAGGAAGGACCAATTATGTTGCCGGCATGCAAACCGCACTATACCTTGATTTTTTCGGGATGTAATGGATTGAGGATTATTATCACATCAAAGATAACAATTTTTGCTTATTTACAAACTTACGAGCCCATTAAGCCAGAAATCAGCCTCATTGACGGTAAAAATGCGGTTAATTTAATTCTCAGCCCATTTACCGAACGTACGACGCAAACGATGGTCCAATGGCTTCAATTGTTGCACTAGTTGAATCTTACAGGGCTTCTGTCCAAGATCTTTACTGAAAATGATCCATGTAGTGAGCGGACAGAGGCCAAGTTGAGACCTCAGTCACACTACCCTCTACCGTAGTGATAGCCACCTCTGCACGCACTGTACGAGCTTGTGTTGGATGAACATTGCACAGAAGGCGAATTTCCGAAATTAATGTCCATTATTTGGAGACATTGTTTGGGTGTAAGTTTTTGTATGTCAAAATGACAGCGAAATTTGACTGCTACAATGACAGATATCTTTATCGAAAGTTCTATACCTATAAAAACACACCCTTTACTAAAAGAAAATTACAATTAAAGATGACGAAAGAAGAGGGAGAAGTGAGGTAACACGATCTATCCCATTTGCACTTGAAACAAAAAAGGTCGATTTATATACACCAAAATCGTGCGTGGCAGACATGTCACGTATAGGCACGATAAAATTACTTGTATACATTATGAACACATTCACATATAGCGCGCCGTGCCCGGGTAAAACCTCGGTACAATAATTGTATCTGTACATGGTGCTGCCATATATGAATCGATCTTAATCCTTCAAATTAATGATGGCTTCGCTCTCTTTAGTCACTTGCGTGTCTTCAAAGCGAAAAGTTGGATTCGGGCGTAGTAAAGAAATTACCGAATTTTGCAAGGTTTAGCTATTATTTTTGATAATTTCAATGATTGCTCTAAGTTTTGCTGATATGAAATTAGTGAAGCTACGTTGGTAAAACTAATGGGACATGATCGAAAATGAAGACAAAAAGGATTTATTCCACAACCCATCTCGCCTCAAACATAACCTCATGTTTTGCCGACTGTGAGATAAAGTGTGTATATTTCAATTCATGCGTTACTTGTAGTTTTCTCCTATGTTGTCAATTAGTTAAAAAACTGAGGACCAAAGCAGTTTAATCCGAACTAAACTCAAAAATAATTTCATATGATTAAACTTATTATAGGCAATCCACTTTTCATAACAATTTCCAACCATTCAATTCCATGGAATTAAAATAGGTAATTGTAAAAAGTAATTCAGTACGTCAAATTATTCTCCGCGGGCTCATAGTATGTGTCAATCGTAAGAAATTGTTACTATGTATCACCTTAACACAATTAACTAGCTAAGTAATTCCTAGAATTTACGAATTAAGTTGGCTTCACACGAGCTGTACCGCCAGCCGCACTCGCATAGTTATCGGTCGTTGGGCGACCGTAACAGAGAGATGGGGAATGAATCGCAGTTAAGTCACTCTACTGCATGCAACTCAAGAGGCCATTAATTCGGCTGAAATCATTATGACTATTTTTCAAAATATGTATTAGAAATCCAATCCATGTCGCTTGCAACCATGCAATCCAAGATTATGCTTTACACACTGCCTGGTCGCTAAATTTGAATTTTTTAAAAATGATTTGAATACAACGACTTTCGTCCCTGATAGGGCTTGATTTTAACCAGTAATTTAAATTTTCTCGCAGTTTTAAACAACGTTACTCTAGTGTAAGCTGATCTATTTCTTGCAGAAGAGGACACTACAATTCTGTCAAGAAAATCAATAAATCATCACCTATTATTTTGAGTGATTTTTTTTAGTTTCCTTAATTATCTGTTGCTGTTTACATGATAATGGGATCACCATTTCATTTCATCACTGCTGTTTTTATAATATAAAGCAGTAATGTTCATAGAATGCTCTGTCATATCTTTAATTTTTGATAGATTTTAGTTTGGCTTTAGAAAAAACATGCTTAATTTATTTAATGCTTTCCTGGCATGGGTTTAGAGTCGAATCTATAAAATTGAGAAATTAAATATCTAAACTTAAATTGTTTCACCCATAATCATGTTCGTAAGCTCGTAAACATTTCTCGTGGAAAAAGGAGACAAATAAAACGAAAGATTATAATTTATGGATGTGTAAATAAATCTACTTACATGAGAATAATAGCTTAATACTCAACCATACACAATTCTTTAACATCCCCATCATTTTTTATCTAATCAGACATCTCTTCATCTTCAATTTAAGCACAATAAATCTTAATGGAAAAAAATACATTTTCAAGAATATTTCTCAAACATCAAACGCAATATTTCTTAATTACAGGTGTCAAGGTCATGGAACAAAGACTTTATCTCGATGCCTACTTTCACCTTCACAACTACTTCGCGATAAACCTTTCAATTCTTTTGGTCCTTTGAAACCTCAGTGTCCTTTATCTGGTAAGAACAACAATGAGATGACTTCAAAATAAACAAAACAAAAATCCAATTAACATTATCATCATCGGCTGCAATAATGGAGTCATTCATTTTCTTGTCAAGTTGCTTTTAAAATTGTTGGTGCTGGGATGGCTATCTTTCATTCATCATCCTGTATAAAATAATAGTCCATGCTTTTTTATATATAATTGCCGTCTCAGTGATTTTGCAGATTTAATATCTTTCAGTTGAGGAGACGTGAATTTTGCTTTTTTTTGCTCAAGAGCAAAAAGGATAATAAATCAATTTCAAGTCAATTACATTTGCTCGGATCATAAAACAACGTAAAAATAATGAAATTGTAGCTTTGACTAATGTGATATTGTGTTGATAATCTAAAATGGATTGAAACGTTATGTTGCGACAAAAGAAATTAATTTCCATTAGCTTCAAAATGAACCGCGACGGGATTATAGGTTGTTCGTTCGGTTAAGGTTTTGTTTACAGCTTGATACCCATTCTTCGAGAGAATATATAAAACAGCCTTGCGTATTCATCATTGTACCATCATTCACACTTGATTGAACGTTTGCAATTTAGGAAAAATCATGGCATATCAAGATTCTATCTCATAATGAAAATGTTGGACACAACGAATGAATCCTTAATCTTTTCTAACATTCAACTGCAGAAGTCTTACCTTTGTCAGTCACTATCAGGATATCTTGCGGCATAGTTGTCCGTGATGTGGAAAATTGATTTGTTAAATCAAGAAGATGAGCATGTTCGGAAGAGACTTAAACATGTTTTCCTGTAGTTCTGTTTCGAGGTATCTGATGTGCTGACATGCTTATAATGTATATTTATTGACATGTTAAATGAAGGTGTTCTTTTATGTATGTAGGATTAGGTAATGATCATGGTTTTATTATCATTCCTGAAAATGTTCTATGGACTGTTTATCACGTTCATCACTAAAATCAACAGGATTTAAGAATGCATTTTAATTTGACGTGCTGATTTTCCTAGCTTCACTTCTAGCATCAATAATAGGTTCTGGACATGGTCATCAAATCTGAAAAAAATTGTTGTTTTTCATAGTCAACATAGAAACAGTTTTTTCCATAACCACCAAACAATACAAATTGCTTCCGTAACAAATCAATATCGAAACCTGCCCAATTTGTTGTGTGATAAGCGTCATCAAAACACGTTTTTCTTTGAACGTAATATCTTTTCCCCATTCAATTTCATTCATTGATAGCCATCAAAAGTACAATGATGATGTCGCCTCGAAATGAAGCGTTTCCAAGAATTGTTTTGAAAAAAAGGTGTCTTCTACAGTTCAAGATTCCCCATTCACATTCTCGTTACATATATATCATCGAATAGTTTCATCTTACAAAATGATTCCCACACATCCTCCTACAACATATCAAGTTCACAAATGTAAACCCACTTCATGTGAATTTACTCAAAAGAAACACGAATTTTTTTGGACGTATAATCGATACAGCCAACATTCTGGTTTTCTTTTATTTTTAAGAATAAAGTTCCAGTGCACGCAAACCCCTAAGAATTCACAGTCAATGTATAAGGAGTTAAGCTTCAACCAGTGACATGTTGAAAATAATAGAAAATGATACGAGCTTTAGCTTTTCCGGAACGCATTTGCAGAAATGAAATCAGACACTTTGAAAGGAACTCCTGAAGGAGTAAAACACAAGGGTAAATTATGGAGATGAAATTTACCTTAGTTACAATCGCAAAAGATTCACTGTAAAGTGGGTGTCAGTGTTTGCTTTGTGAGCCACAAAACCTGGTACACAATTATGCTCATTTTCTTGCAGCATCACAAACTTTTCCGCTTCGCCCCATTTTCCTACTCCCATGATATTAAATTACCCGGGAAAGCTAGAATAAGTCATGAGCGTTCGGCGGAACGAAAAGTCTAAGAGAATTATAGGCCCGTGATAACTTCTTTGCATCTGCTACCCGTTCGCTACCCTTTTATCGGGGCAAGAATGCAGAGAAAGGTCTAATTTAAGGAAGCTTCGCAACGAGAGTAAGCGAGTGCTTACAGCTCGTTCATTAAATTAGCCGTAACTAAATTACTGACATCCTATAGTCTCGAGTAATTTCCATTGGCCGGTAGCTGGAATATTCAATTATTCGCACGAACAGTTCCCATGGTATTGCGTCAATAACGTGTCGTTGGAGGTAGCTTCAAGCTTCTAAGAGCATGTTCTGCCCAAACTATCACATCTTTGACAAGAAATTGGATTTAATTGCCATTACGGACTGCTTCCTAAGCCAGTTTGCAGTACTAAGAACTACGTATATCCTTCAATTACTAAAGGCATTGTAAACACTCAAAACCTCTTAAATGCTCTTACCCAGCCTAGAGAATCTACCAAAGAAGCTAAGCAGCTTTGAGATTACTGTCAACAAAATACTCGTCTATTCGATTGCCTTCTTCAGTCCAATGTAAAAGACACATAAAGGACCAATCTTGTTTACGACCCAAATTAAATAGTTGGTCTTTTCGTATGTGAAGCGTACACGTATCATATATGTAGGATTGTTGGTTGCCAGAGAAAATGAAGTACCAAGCACTTGAAAAACTGAAAGATACATATAAGTATCTTTCTTTCGTTTTGGTTTGGTTTGTGTTTTCAAAGATTGCTATATGGTCATGAATAAAGGACTTAAATGAGATTCATAAGTTGACAAAAGAAAAACATTTCTGCTGCCATTCAGCAAAAGATTTGATACAATGCTGTTTTTGGATCGAAAATTCCTGTTAGTTGGGCCACAAAAAGCCTTCCTTCGCAACATACGTTAACATGTATGATTTCTACGAAGTTTTCATTAGGAGATTTTTATTGGATTGTAGTTTTTTTTAAAGATAGAAATCATCGAGGAAGGTGTTCTTACAGGACACTAAAAACGAGGTTAATTGGTTCGTGTATTACATAAAAATCGACTATGTTTCTGGTGTTCTCTGTTTGGTTACTATTAATAAGTAAATATCATAAATAATGGTTAGAAATCATCCAAGCTAATAGTTCATGTCAGTCCTTTGCTAAACATTGATAGATTCTCGAATTTTTGAACCAAAAACGTTATTTTCTAATTTCTAGACTTAATCTTTAGAACAAAATATTATAATAGTTTTTATTTCCATAGAAATATTTTTCCAACTTTTAAAAAATCTGAATGTATATTTTTATGTTGAAAAAGCAATCTTTCTTACTAAATGAATCTTTACATTTAATTTTCTTAATCTACATCTAAATTTATGTGATTTCTTGCTCCGTCCAAGGAATACCATGCATGTTGGAATTAAACTCAAGTTATTGTTTGCCAACAATTTAAAATCCTTTTTTCTACTTACTTCATTTATGTTTTCGTAACCAATTCCGTTGAAGCATTTGATTTCGTCTCATTTTCGGTTTTTCTATTTTGTTCTCCCATCAGAAATTGCATTGCCCGACCTGACTCGGTCCTATCACCAGCAATCATTCGATTCAAACTCATATCCTTGCACGCCAATTCTGCAAGGAGAGACCAATGCCGCATTTGTTGCAACACCACCGTCCGCAGAGTCCTTGAAATTTAAACAAACGCCGAGCCGTAAATCCGGATTATCCGATATGGAGTTTTTGGTGCCGCATCCACCCCGGCAAGGTCGTCACGTTCGGAATGCACGAATCCTGTTGGCAACACATACGAACGGCAGCAACATTCTGTATAGCAATAACGACAACGAGCAACATGCCAACAACAACAACAATAATAATCACAAAATGACTAAGAAACAATTGAAGCTTGCTCAGGCCCAACTCGATAAACTGACACAAATTAACATTCATTTACATGGTAGGTTGCACCATTGTCATTGCCAGCACTTACATATGATATTAAGGAGCTGATTTTTTCATGCCAGAACATTTGCGAATCAATTTTTAATTAAATTTAAATAATTACGATAATACTTAAAGCTTAAAGCGATCTCGATAAAAATTGCCTTGTAATTCGCTAACGCTGCTTCTATATTTATTGCAAATTACGAAAATAGTTTCTACAATAAATCCATGGCAATCATTAAAAAAATCCAGATAGCTTCTTTTAATTAATGTCCTATTGATTTTTGATAGCACTCTTCTCGGCTGTGGAACATGGCCATTTGGATAAAGCTAGGACCATTTTGGAATCAACAGATGTAGATGTAAACAGGTATGAATATTCTTATCCCGCCTTTTTAATGATAAATAGTATACTTAACTCTGTTTGTACCTTTTCTGTAGCCTTAACAGTGATGGCCTATCTCCTCTCGACGTTGCAGTATTGAGCAATAATCGATCCATGACGAAAATGCTTCTTCAGCACGGTGCTACCGAAGGCAGCCAATGTATGTATACAAATTTTGAAGATTTATTTATTTTAAGGACGTTTCAGGTTGACTTTTAAATGAATAAGAAATAAGAAACATATGAAAAAACAGTTGAAATAAATAATAGCTTCTTTTGTCAAAACTTTTACTGTCTGTGAAAACTCTTCATGGTGCAATCAATTTTTTCAAGCCATTATCAAATTTTATGACTTTTTCGTGAATCGAATACTACCCACAATCAAGATCATTTTTAAAAATTTGTGCAAAAGATATAAGATAAAGAACGCCATCAAAATATTCCACGAAACACATGAACAATAATTAGCAAGAATATCTTTCTAAAAATCTCCATGAAAACATTTCTACTGCAGGAACTATAGGTTTTACAAAATTTGTTTTTGAACCCATCAAAAAATCATTTTTGTTTTGCCGATTCCCAAGTGTACAATAATTTTGAAAAAAAAATTTCATCTATGAAAATATGTTCAAAGTCTCAACAAAGAAATCAACAAAACCTGGAAAAAAATTGCATCAAAAAGTTAAGTGCTAAATTCAAATAATAAGAAAGTGCTAAATTCAAATAATAAGAAATAGGTTTTTTGTCATGCCTCAAACCCATGAAAAAATATCCAGATCGTTCTGAAATTTTGAAATCAAAGTAAGGTCGGAAAATAGTTCCTAGATAATATTAAATAAAATATCAGTTCATGAAGAAATTTCACAGGAAATTGAAACATTTTTCCTCGATCCTCATTAATGTTACATGCCTGAAAATTATTGTTAAATGCCACAACCGATTATGATCGGTGATTCCTCGACCATTGCAGTAAAAATGGTACCTCTCTTATTTCCCCACTGATTATGTCTACGTTAGCTATTGCAAAAAGAAAATCATTTTGAAATGTAATAGATTTAGCTGTAGGCAATGCCCGGTCGTACTAGATCAAGAAAATGGCTGGTACGCACGGCAGCACCTGTCAGAAAAAAGAAGAAAAATTACAAAATGAGGAGATGAACGAGGCTAACGTGTCGTGGAAGCGCGTTGTCGATGGAGGCTTTTTAAAAGATCACTAAAAATATCGGCCATCCTTCATCATTTCAAAACGATAATAAATAAACGAGCTTATAGCATTTTGTTTAAAAAAACTCGAAAATGCTACAATTGCAGTAATGCGACTCAATCAACAAATCATGTAAAATCAAGAAATTAACAGTTTCCATATAATTCACCAGGGTATTTGAAGTTCATTTTCTATTTTTTCTCTCAAACGGATGTTCTTGTTTCTCCAAAAAGACAGTATTCTCTTTGGCGTTTCAGAATGTTTCGATTTCGCTCGACTTTTTCATTATGCAAATGGGCAGAAGATGCATCCTGATAGTTAGGCATGAATTTAAATCGCTGGGATAAGAACTTATCTAACTTTATTAACGATTGTTGATGATTTTTTTCATATTGGAGTGCATTACAGCAGAGCCCTTTAAATTATTCAAATCGCTAAACCCAGCATTCCTCGAAGCAGATCTTTCGTTAGCAAAAAGCAAACACTGTCAACCACATATATTTTTCATCATATTATAAATGGTATTTCCTCGGGACGCTTTTGATTTTATATTCTTACTTTTTATGGGTTTTTAGTCTATCGGAATTCAACAATATTTTTTCTTTGCGAAGGAAAGATTTGTAATTCCATATTTAAGGAAAAATTTGTGCAGCAATATTGCGAACAATACCAAAAAAATTTACCAGTTGATTTTCACTTAATTTTCTGTTCAAAAACTATTATTTTTATCATTGGTTTGGTAGTCTTTTTACTAGAAAATGGATGCGCAGGACTATTTGAGAAAAGTTCAAAAGTTTTCCCCATTATGAAAGTAGATATCTTCTTGTCGAACACATTTCTTATTTAATTTAAAGTAAATCATACACAATTTCTCACATTAATCATTTGGTAAATTAACAACCAAAAAATTTATATTTTACAACGAACGGACGAAGCAAATTTTATATTACTTTTTACACTGCCTCCCATCACGGAAATTTTCTGGCTCTGACATGACGGTTTCCCAAAATTTAAACCGATAAGCAATTAGGCAACTTTGACCAACAATACGAGTTTTTATTTTTTCTTCTGAAATTGGATAGCCATCGATAAATAAATCAACTTCAATTAGTTTTCCTTCTAATGAGAGTCAAGGTTTCACGCCCCTAATTTTTTGCGAAAGATTATAATGATCCTCGTACCTACAAACGACCTTAAGCAGTATTGTGTGCTCGAATCAGCGGTTAAAAGCCTCAGTCTGGAAAATTCATTTTCATTTTCACGGAGCAGTAAATTTGAAACATTAGTCCCCTATATTAAATTGAACGACGACATTCCGATGACATCCCCTCATCCTGTTCCTCAATTTATTGAGTGGTTGTGTCGATTTTAATCCTGATCGCATTCGTGTAACCTTAAATTGTCTAACATACATCGATGGATCCAGTCATCTCTACGTGTTCTGGCGGATTGCCTGCCATTCTTATTCTGGTCAAATTCCTATCATTTTGAAACAAATTAACTTGGGCACAGATTACGTTTCAGACTTGTTTCATTCAATTTCACGTTACCCATGTTCCTTGCATCCCCATACAGCCCAGCCAGACAGGAATACAGCCGAAGGCTAGCCCCCTCTCCCTAGCCTAGCCACGAAGGCTATTGAATTTGATGGATGATAACACGTTCTGAAATCGATGGAGAAAAGATGGATGTGTCCTGTAAAGATTGGTACCAAGCACGTTATGTTGTCGGGGGAGCTTCTTGGCTATTACGTTGCGGAGGTTATGGCACCTAGCTACCCTATTTTGAGTTATTGATCGTGGTAAGATGCGAATCGTTGTGTTCCGAAACACATTTCTGTTCTATTTTCGTTTGAATCTGTGTTTTATGATAGTCTATCTCGAAGGACGTTTTATTGTACGTTTCGATTACGCTGGCACGTCCGTGGGCATACTTAAGTAATTGATTTTGGTGTGTAATACGTTTCGAGCCCGGCATTAAATTGGATGTGTTATAAGGACTTGTAAAATAGCTTGCTTTAGACACCAGTATTTTGCTAGCTTCTTGGTATTTAAAACTGTTTCCATTTATTGCTGAAAAGTCCTTTAAATGATAAACCGATCGATGCAATCAATCACTTTTAGTTCACATTTATTCAACTGTTGTGAACAAGCAACGTTTTCTGAGTCACGATGAACAGGAAAGGATTCATTTACCCGTAAATTATTCCCCCAATGAAATTATAATTTCCAATCTCATATTGTATACAAAATGAACTTGAATGTATTAATATTACGAGCAACACATCCTCTCGATGAAATCCTCCCGAATACAAGAATCAATGTAGCATTTCAGCAGGCAAAATATTGCATGCATTATACAAAAGCGTACTTGAGCTACAATTAATTTGTTCCGAATTGCTCATAAAATGAACACCTGCATCAAACTCAATCACAACAAGGACATAAACAGATTGTATATTACATTTTCTGACTAAAATATGATTACTATGGAATGTAATATGAATCTTTCGTCGAACTATGCACCGAGATGGCATTTTAATAAAGTTTATTCAAGTAGCTACTACTATTTCGTTGATAATATATAAGCGTATGTCCTTTTCACAGTCATAAAATATATTTTCTGTAGCTCAGATGGACTGCTGAATAAGCATCAATTTTGAATAGAATAATATTCCAATTATATTAATTTAAATTATTATATCAAAATTTGTTAACAATTTTAGAAGACAATCATTATATGAAATAATGGCCTGTAAACACTTCAAAGATGTTATTTTGAGTATCCTAATTATTGAACTCATTTTGATTTTCAGACAAAACAGTGGATTCACTCGGTAATCACCTGAATGGTCTTCTTCACGATGCTGAAAATCGAATTCACGACTTAAGCACGGCAGATGAACTCTCGCAACCACCATTCAGTACCAGAGCTTCATTTTCTAGTATAATTGGTAAGTGCATAAATTACTGAAAATAAATTTCAATCTCGATGCCCAAAAAATATTCAAATTGTTTATAAAGGATCGAGAAAAACTTAAAATGATTAAAGCCACAAATTAGACGTCATAAAATTACTGTTGTGATATTTATTTAATAAGATTGAGGATTGTTTTGAAAAAAATTTAACCGGACGAACTTAATAAGCATTTTCAGATATTTATATTGTCATAAGATCTCTACGCCCTCAAAAGGAGCGTTAATCCTGTCAATTGCGCTACAATTTGAAAGCCTTTCAAGACTTTTTAGATGTATGAGTAGGCCTAGAAGTTGAAAACACCATCAACCGAGAGTCAAGACGGTGCCAGAGTCCTGTACTTTTCTTGTATATTCCAGAACATTCTCCACTGAATGGCGACACTATATATAAAAAATAATGTTTCGAGTTGAACTCGTTGTTTCTGCAATAAACTTCGTGAAAAATTCAAGTCCAATCATTTCCAGTGATAATTGGACACGCAATCTAAAAGTTTCACGTCTTTTTTTTCAAAAAACGGTTGAACATCCCGTGTTGCATGGATACGTGCAAAATTAAACAGGTACATCGAAGGTGTTTGTCACACTCTCTTTGCTGACGTGCCTCAACCCGCCGACCACCAGCGGAAGGCCTCACCAAATTGAGTGCCATCCGACTGAAAGCCCACGGGATGAAGCATCCCGCGAAGAATACTGCAAAACGTCGACCTGCATAGTGGCGGTCCCGAGTGAAATTTTCCATCCCGAATAGATGATGGGCTCATGGATCATTGAACTTCAATGATCATTCGACTGTTCAGCGTATTTTTTTTTAATTGTTCGAGTAACCCATGATTTTCGTTAGATTCATCATTGAAGTTTTTCCATTTTCCTGTCAATTTTTTTCTTTTATCGGCTATTCTCAGTCAATGCGTTTCCACCTCAGTTGAAAAAAGGAAAGAGCTTTATTTCTGTGACATAAAACTTTTTGAAAATTGCTAGTTTAATGAAGTAAAAAATCAATATATGTAGTTGCGAAAATCCTGACATATGTAATTTAAAATTAACAGAGATTATATTTAGTGTTATCGTTTTATATTGTAAAAAATCAATGAGAATTAAAAATCAATTCAAAAACTATTTTGCTCATTCAAATATTGACGCTAAACTTTTCAGTATTTTCATCACTCTTAATCAATATAAGCTTATCTTGTAATCCTCACAGACTTTCATCGTCCCAAAATATAACATCTTCTCAATCGGAAAATATACAAGATTTTTTCAGATATCGAACCTATTTTGGCTCTGTCTTTTTATATCAAAAATAAAACCACCAGTGGGTCACGTTTAGCAAAACGTCTGTGTTGCTTTCATCCGCAGCCATCGAGCTATGAATAGAATGTCCTTATATATTCACCGTATACACTGAATCATTCAGCAGAGACGCAGTGTTTAAAAATTCAAGTGTCTTCTAGTGAGTCCTTCTCTTCGAGCCGTGTCGTTGTCAATCGTCTTCTATTTAGGGACTGTAAAAAATCAATAGATTCCACACGGCACGGCATGAAGCAGGTCTACCGATCCTTTCACATTCCGCGAATCAAATTTACAAGTTCGCTTTTCTAGTGATGATGAATCAATAATGAGATGCTAACTTGTTCATTCGTTTGCAGCTGTGATTCTAGACTTGATCCTGAAAATCTGAAGAATAATAGAAGAATCATAAAGGTAAATAGCACTGCTTGTTATTCTGCTTGACGTCGACTCTTCGTGAACGACATGCCAACTCGAATCCCTCGCATCCTGCCAACGATCAATGGTCACGGCAGTGAATGATGGAGATTCAATCATTTGTGTTTATAATGCCTGTCGACTCGACACGTTTCCCACCGCCAAAGTGATAATTCGATTTTTCACACTTCACCGTTTCAATGCTAGTCGATTGGTCACAGGACACAGTGGTGGCGACAACATATAACTTGGAGCACTACTTGTCTATTGTAATGAACGACGAATCTCCTTTAATTCACTCAATTTAATAAATTATTCCGGCATAGAATTGAAATTGGCAGAATGACAATATTCGGTGTGCAGGATACGAAAGAAAATTGTTCACAATGCCGATGAAAATCACAATTGATTAGTTAGGATGGATGGATGTGGCTCCACATTTCCATAACCACAACAATCCATGTTTCGAAGTGGTGTCTGAAAATTATTGAGGACAATAGCGACGCAAATAAGGATGGCATTCCATGTTCTTTTTAATTTAAGCGGATGTTTTTCAGTATATAATTTTATTTTCGAAATTGAGTCAAGTATTTTGTATTCGCATATTTTTTGTGTCCTTGATTTTTGCTTAATTTGTATGATATTTAAAATGGATCATTTTCTTCTGTTACAAGAGATATTTTTTGAAATTGCAAGCAGCATGAATATTTGTAACATGTGCTCAGGATCCATAACTACAGTATGCAGTATTTTATATATTTTTTGCTTCTTATACAAATGTATATCCTCCATATATTTTCTGTAAATGAAACACAGAGTGGAACTGATATTACAACAACGAAGCATTAAGAACAACCCTTTCACTTGGCATATTATATTTAAAAAGGAAGCCTTTTTATGTCCTGATATCATTTCACATGTGAAGGGTTCTTCATTTTTAAATCATACTTTACTCTTTAAAAAACTCCAACCTTATTTTGGATTATCATCATCAACGACACATCAGCCCATTTCGGGTGTTAGCCTCCTGAAGACATTATCTCCAGCTGCCTCGATCTAAATACATTTTCTCCAGCTGCCTCGATCCAACAACCATATTCTCTAGTTTCGAAATGTTGTTAGCGATTAGCTGTCTAGTCCATTGAGTTTTCTCAAGAATTGGCTACCAGTTGTTGGATCTTTTAAGAACGTCTCCGAGTTCTGTTTAGTCTGCGAAGCTTCGCCAGGATCGATACTGCTAGTTCTTCAAAAAATTGTTAGTAAAAAGTTCTTCAGTCCGGTCTGCACTTTCTAAGACCCAGGATGTGCTTTATAATACGACAATGAAAATATCAATTTTGAATTCTAGCGCATTTTTCATTTAACTTTTATGTATTGACGTTCTTTTCTTGTTTGGATCATGCACTCGGTCTTGTTGTCGTTTATTCTGAACCTTACTTCCCTGTTGGTCGACACGAGATCCAGTAAAATTTCTTAATCGTCAGGGATATATTATACCATGCTTTTGATGTCATAAATATGTGCTACTGTTTGAGAATTTTTAAACAGTAACATTTCCAGATTGTATGGCTTTTCTTATGACGTACTCAAGGAATAAATCGAAGAGCTAGAAGGTGAACAGTCAGTCTGTTTTGAATTCAAAGATTAAAGTAAGCTTATATCATGGTGCGAAGCCAACCTTAAGACTTAACTATTCACCTCTATCCTCACTATATCTCAACAAAAAATGGCTACAGCGACAAAAATAACGCGCGAACAAACTAACCCTTCACTATCTCTGAAGGACCGACGTCAGCTGAGATTGTCTGGTATAGATTACTCCGCCCGTAGCCACTCTACGATAAAATACCGCGTGCGAAAACGCATAATCAATGCGGTTAGGCCCTTTATATTGCTGCTCCAACTGAAAGGTTTTTAACATTACTCTCGCACTGATCATCAAATTGAATCATACTGATTGATCTTATAAGGAAGAATCACGAAAAAAACTGTGGTAATAATAAATTCAAACTCCTTTTTGAATTTCGCGAACAAGAAGTACCCAATGCGACATAATGCTCCTTAAATTAGATTATCTTCGACAAAAGGTGAAGAGATTCAATTTACATATGTAGCAAGATGATAGGTTCAACGATTTTCTGGCTGGACCAAAAACTTCTTGAAAATGTTCAATAAAAAGATTGCAAATAATTCGAAAGCAGGATCACATAGTGGAATTTTTAAACAAAGATGTAAGGTGTCCAGTTGCATTCTTCTTAATCTCAACGAAATCAAACAAAAAATTTAGGATCACCAATTATATGTTCTCCTATCAAACCAAGTTTCAGAGTATGAGACACCGAAATCGTGAATCAAGATTAAAATCAACGAAATTTACACTTTCTAGAGTAAAGTATTAACTCTGAAAAACATTTTAATTATATAGCTGAAAATGTTCATTGTTGTGTCATGTAGTTTTAAGGCAAACGGCTTATATTGAGAAACATTTGATACGTTTAGTTGAAATTTTTAAGGATATCTCATGCATATTACAGGGAGTTTGATATATTTTAGCATTATCGACAATATTATGACTCTTTTATTAAAAAAATTAATAAATACTAACGCCCAGAATATAATTGCTAATTTCTATATGAATTGTATCGAATCATAAATATTTTTTAGATAAAAAATATTACATCAATCATTACAATAAATAATAGTATTGCATTTACACACCGTTTAGGTAACAGTGGACCATCAGTGACTGGCTGCGCTGGAACAGAAGCCGACAAACAAATTGGATTATGGGAACGACGTGTAAAAGGACTTCGAAGAATGCTCCTGGGATGGGATCAAGCACGTCCGCCAGATGAGCCAAGTGCTATGACTGTTGATGTTTCCGGGCAGAATTCGGTTGCTGTTAGCATATTGGAACCGTTGGAAGGACCGATAGCAACAAAATTTAAAGGTAATTGGATTTACGTATGCGAAATATCTTTTAAATATATCATGAAAAATAGATTCCTTTCGTATTTTGTTCATAAACATATTTAAATCGTTTGTTTTGGAAGCCTTTCATCGATACTGGAAGATTTTGAATATTTAATTTTTCGATAAATTAATAAGTATGTCTTTTAATCAGTCGTATTATGGCTCTATATCTATTTGTTGCTGTTTTAGAAAATAGTTTCAGTTGATATCTAATCATATTTCCTATTGGGGAAAAATACAAATAAAGTTTGTCGTCAGTGAACAGCCAATTCAGTTCGGAATTAATCATATTATATGAAAGAAACATATAGTTCAATTTATGTCTGCAATTCACATTATTCTCCTAACCGTTTAATTACAATAAGATCAAAGTATTAAATCGAAAACCCATTCCGTACTTCCGTTGATTTTAATTAAATTTTCATTTCAGTCCAGTGGTCATCAAAAGCAGATTTCAGCAATATTGTGGGCGAACGTGAAATTACAGAATGGACAAGTTACCAAGGTGTTATGGGTGCCACTTGCAGGATTCATGATTTAACGCAAGGACGTAGATATTTCTTTCGAGCTGATTGTGGCAACGTCAAGGGTTGGGGGCCATATCATACTTCTGTGCCATGTAGTGTTGTACCATCGAGTAAGTTATACGTGATGCATATAATTATCCAATACGCTAAATCCAATTTAAACTTTTGATTTGAATGTTCTTAACCGGACAAATTACTAAAAATAGTATAGAAACCTTTTTCAATTTCAAATAAAAACAAACAAACCGAAATCGCTGTAAATAATGATTTGTTTTCATGTTTGAAACAATATCCAAGATTTTCCACATGAAGCTTAACGATAATAGAGGATAACAAGTCAATTTCCATTGCCGCTTCTTGTTTGTCCATTCAATGGAAAGCAAACATTTGGTTAATGCATGCTTCCCAACAATAACCGCTACTGAAACGAAAACACCAAGTCACGGGCCATTTAATCTTGAATTCATTAATTTTCAGGTTGGCGAGACATGGACAACAGGGAACCTCGCTTCGCCGGACGACAAAGGATACTTGATGACCTATTCACAGCAGTTCGATTGGCTCGTCCTGAGGACGCTTCCGAGCTTTTATTAGACACTCCCGCCCAACAACGACGCAATCCCAAGAAGAAAACAACTATCAAACAATTATTTTCTGCTACATCAAAGTTTCAGAAGAATTTAAGGCGGTAAGCGATTGCCATTAAATAAGCATAGCAATAATTGTTGTCGGAAGAAGTAGATTGGAATCGTCTCGTTCGATATACCCACTACAGTCCAACCAGGGCAGAAACTAACTAACCGTTTAGACTTATCAAAAAGCATGCGGAATAGTCACGCAATCAAAAGAAAGCTGATGTGAATAAAACATACAATCATTGCTTAAATATGAATGAGTGCATTTATATTGTAATTAACTGTTCATATTTATTAACGGCGATTTATTACGGCTGGATGATATATGAATGTTATCCCTGAATACTAGGTGTTGGGTGGTTCGCCTGATATATCATGGACACCCAAAAAAAATAGTAATCACTCTTTGATGGATTTGTTTTCTCATTAGCTCGACACTAGTTCATTAGTTCAGAAAACAAATTTATCAGAAGCTATTTCAGCAACCATGACTTGGTAATTTGTTCTGTCGCTTTTGCTTGATTAAAATGAGTAGGCATCAAAGTTAATGTCTTCGCTGATTCACGCAAACCATGTCAGAGACTTATTAATTTGAACACGATATGTGTGTGTCGATAGTCTCATCTCACATGTTCTACTATCATGGAAATCTCTATTCGATTTTCTATTGAGTCTTAGCAGCTCCAGCAGCTTATTGATTCCTGTACAACATTTTTTGAAATTATAAAAACTTTTCTTGAATAAATTACTTCCGGACCTTTTTCGCAACCTTTTTCAAAAATTTCACATGCCTTACTAGCAATCTATATTTCAAAATATAATTGTTCGTTCATTCTTCGATCGAATCAATATTGATATCAACGATAACATTACATTCCAGGGGTATCTATCTAGCCTGCATCTTGTACTACGAGGACAAGGTTCTAGTAACAAACGAAGACTTTATTCCGGTGATTGAAATCGATGAAACATATCCTAGTTCACTACACCACGATTACCATTGGTTCATGAAGGTAAATCGAAATTTGTTCAATACCATTCTATAAGAATTTCATATATCCTTACATGTTCCAGGTGGCTTGCACTTGGGAAGATGTGAAATCCTTGCGTACTGATATGGAACGTAATGCCACGTCTGCTGTTCATTTTCGAACAAAACTACTGTCTGCAGCGTGCCAGATGCAATCGGCACTCTGCGCAACTGATCTTGGTCAATTGTATCATAAGCCAATTAGAGATTCACAGGGAACCGTAGTATTGTCCTGTGTGAATTGTGTGAAAAGTCCGAAAGCGATCTCGGTGCTGAACTCACGCTGGCTTCCTCTAAACAAAATACAGAAGAAAGTGATGGCACTGCACGAGGATAATAATATCAACGAATTATTAATAAGTTCTATAGCAGAACAGATCAAATACCACCAGGCGTCTTCGGTGAGGCTATCGCGAGGTCTCTACATGGGATACCTGAAGATGCAGAGCTCGGTGGACCAGATCCAAGTTGTAGTCCCAAGCAAAACTCCAAATGTTTTGCCGCATTGCAAAATTCGAGAGAACCCGCACGTATCAGCCGAGGAATGGGAGATTCTGAAGCGAGACAGGTCGGTACCAGCAATTGAGTTCCGACCCAAGTCAGACGGTTACACAGAGGTTCAACAATTGTTTTTGGAAGCTCTAACGACAGCAGCCCACCGACTTTTCAGTTATATGAATGTAAATCCTGACGAATCGGTCGCATATCGACTCTACGATGTGGAAGTGATAGAACTAAGCTCCGACGTAAGCTTTTTATTAATTTGCCCGCCTGCTGAGTGCTCATGTGCCGTCCCCGGCCAAAGAGAAATCCTTTTGCAACGTGGGGACCTGCTCAGCCTACCGATCCAAGCCTTTGAAATGGTCCACCTAAGAACATACCAAAATAGTATTATACAAAAGTATTCACGATTATCGTGCATTTTAGAATTAGATACAACTTTAGCGAACCATTCGCACCGCGAGGCATTCTCGTCGATCGAAGTGCAAACAGCCAAGGAGCGACTGGCGAAGCTGCAAGAACTTACCATTAGTCTGAACATGGTGTGGAAAGGCGTTCGATGGTTGATGGATGTTATCGCATTCGCACGAGATCGGGGATCAGTGCCAGCCATCACTATGAAAGAAATCCTTGAAATGAATTGCTTGAGGATCAAGCAGCCGATCGACGAAGAGGAAAGAAGCTGCGCGTCCAGTCGACAGCACTTGCACCAATTGCAACTGCCTCAGCGCGATACGAAACTAATGAAATGTAGTCCGGGTCGAGGCTCATGGCCTGGTCCGGCAATAAGCAATAACCTCGAGTGTAGTGCTTATCTAGGAGCGGAGCATTCAAAGTCTGAACAAAATCTGGGGCGGTCTTCGTTAAGCCCCAGATATTTAAGTGCGACATCCGATAATGAATGCACCACTCGGAAGAATAGTGCCGATTCGAACTGCTCTCAGTCTGGAACAAGCTACTTTTCGGCAGGTGAATCTAACGAGCACATATTGCTGCCTAGGTTGCCACCGTCTCGGTCAGAGGATACTTTGATGATACCAAAAAAGCATACGATAGCCATCCACCACAGGAGAAGAGCCACCACCGTGAACAATATGAGCATCGCCGCAGCGCTGAACTCGCACATGAAGGCGTCTACCAATTGCCAACTGCCATCGGATTCTGTTCAAAGTCTATCCAGTGATTCAGAAAGTGCCAGCTTTCCTCTGGTGACTTCAACTCCAACAAAAGCTAAAGGAAAAAATCATGAGGATCCGCTTGGCGAACCAAACTGTACGGCTGTGAAGTATTTGAAACCTACCCTTACAGCCCTCCAAAGTGAAATGACAAAGGAGTTGCATATTACGGAGCCATCCACGTCACAAAGAACTGCTTCTCCGAGCGATAAACCTCATCCCCGTGCAAAAGTGAAGCAATCGAATGACGAAGAAGACATCGCCGCAGGCTTAGGTAGCAGTGGAACTTCTTCGTCCACTGGTCACCAGCCAGGAATCATTCAGGTCTATGCCGCATACGAAACAGGTCTTGCCAGTGGCACCAGTCTGAAGCTTCATGTTACACCAAAAACAACTGCCCGCGAAGTGGTGGATCTAGTGGTGAAGCAGCTGAACATGGCGGTTGTCCTGAAAGGCAAGGACGGGCCAATCTACACGCCCGACAAGCTGGCAAACTTCTGCTTGGTTGCAGTTATTGGTGCGCGGGAACGATGTTTAAGGGATGATTTCAAGCCGCTTCAGCTGCAAAATCCATGGAAGAAGGGCAAATTGTATGTTCGGCAAAAGCATGATCTTCTAGCAGCAATAGAACACTCTAATCGAGGCGCTCAATTAATTTAAGTAGAAAAAAATATTCTTGTGTGAGTGAACTGTGGACGCAAAAATTAGCAGCCATTCTCCTAAAACCACCCGAATCATACTGCACTCATAACTTTTGAACTATATATGCATGTCTTTCTAAATACTTAATCAACGTATGAAAGTGTTCTCCATCTGGACCAGCGCATGTTCGTTTCGGGTTCAAAACTTTCTTAATATTTTGTAGATGTTGTTAGGCGTTCCATATTAGAATCTATTGAAGAAATCCGAACTACAGTCAATTTGATAAAAGCTTTCCCTTTTCAAGAAAACATTATCAGCTACAGGTCAGCGCAATTCTCTTTATCGGAAAGAAGAAAGCCATCAATCAAATTGCCACCCAAGCATTCGTGCAATGTTAATCTGTTTATAGAAAACAACACACCTAAATTCTAGGTAAACTTAGCCTACTTAATCAAATGATGGAGCACTTTCAAAAAATATCGCTTTGTGAACATGTCCTTGCATATATTTATAGGTATTTCATTTCACACAACTACAAATCATAATTGACTACCATGTCGCAAATTAGACAACACTATCCATCCAACTAGCCGATATGATATACGAATATCAACAACAACAAAACTACTGGATTTCAATTAGTTAGGACTAGCATGCGAGTCTATTAACGAGTATTTTAAGTTCTATGAACTGCGTGTTATAGTTAAGACTGGTAAACAAATAGCGAAGTATTCTTCTAGTTTAATTTAGACCAACCAAATTATTTCATAATGAAGATGAGATGTAGATAATTTAAGAAGATTACGAAAAGTGTATTGTCCTGTTTTAGAACGGAACGAATTGATACCGGAATTATGCAAAGATACAGATCTTATGATTAAATCTAATTATCATTACGAGTTCCATTCAAAACTTATATTGTTTATAGAAAAAGGAAAATGGCTTTTTTGTAGTGTTTTGTAAGATCAAGAAGTACGTGGTGTATCCATTCAAGCTCCTATTATAGAAGAAAAACTCCTAAACCGTTGATAAATCGTAAAGACTTTTCCCACGAAAATACAGTACATGGTTAGTTGGAAACATAGAAACATCCTAGCTGATCCTACACTTGCATTAAAGGCTCTAAAATCAATACTTGATATGTGTACAGATTGTAAACCGTAATCAATCCAACTAGACATCCATTCCTACAAATATCTGATCAATAAAAAGCTAATCAATGGAAATTTTAGTTTTTGCGAATGGGAAAAAATCGAAATATGAGCTTTATTAGAACTTAATCTACTTTCAACCGCCAAAATTCAATTTGTATGTAAAATTGGAAATTCTGAAATTATGTCGATTATTTCATTTCGTCGCGTTTATTAGAATTTGAAAGAAGGCAATAATTCTGTATAGAATTCAATTATTGTTATGATAATTTTATTATTGTTATAGATAGTGAAATATTTTAGTTATAATTGATATAGATTTTTGGTTCATCTTAAACAAAAAGAAGAAGATAATATCAACGATAACAAATATATTTAATGCGACAAATGTTAAATAAATAGACTGTGAAGATGTTATAGTATATGAGTGTGTACAATTAAGTGAATAATGATATAATAATTGAAAACAATTAATTTAAAAAAGGAAAAAGAATAGGAAAATTACTGTGGTACGAAAGATATAAATATATGAAAATAAATTTTAAATGGAGATTGTCTTATTTTTGCCAGGATTTGTTGCCGTTTTTGAAAGCAGGTAAAAATGTGTGATGAGTATTTCCTGGAATAAAATATTATTAAATTGAAAGTTACAAATTCGAAGATTAGTTGTCAGATTAATTTTTCACTTGAAATTTTTTTTTCTAAATGCAAAAGGCAAAAACAGAAATCATATGAACGCTTTGCTCATGATCCATACAAGGAGAATTCTTCATATATTAGGTAACACTTCAAGGGGAGGAGGTATTTACTATTACTACTATTACCTATTAAAATGCTAAAAAATGACATATTTTCAACAATTTTTTTTCCTTTTTTATTATATATGGCATTCAAACTTTTTCTATAGTATGATACAACTCTTGAAGATTACAAAAAAAATACAGTATCGATTATCTATGTTTGCGCATTTTTTAGAGGGCGCCAAAATTTACGCCTGAAAAATTCACTGCTCCATGGCGAACATTTAATCTCAGGAACGACAAGTCTGAAACATAAAATTCAAGAAGGGTTCTAAAAAGGAGGTGATCTTACGTGAAGGTTTACTAGAAAAATTGAAATATCATCAACCAAAAAAAAATGGCGGACGTTCAAATTTTTTTTCAAAACAAACGACGTTTTTTTTTTGGACCTTTCTTCAGATACTTAAACCTTATTATATATTTTTTGGTCAAATTGTGGTAAACTAACATACAGGAAACAAACAAAAAACAAAATGTTTCATAGTTTATTAAAATCGACCCACTAGTTCCGGATATTAGCCGTCCGCCAGTTTAAAAAAAAATGTGATTTCGAGAAAAACGCGTTTAAAGTTTTTTTTGATTTTTTTTACATATCTCAAAATCGATTTTCATGGCTTACAATCAATCAAATTGCAATGCGTTGACCATATAGAAGTAGACTTAGGCCTAGATCTAGACAATACTGGATGTAAAAAAATAACCGGTATTTTGAATAAAGGGGAAGGGAATTATAAGCTGCTTGTACACCTGCGGGGAGCCGAGAGCGCGCTTCAATAAACTCATCATATCTCGGGATTGGCTTCGAATTTCTATTTAATATTTTGGAGAGTTAATTTTGAAGGTATTAAATATCGAAAAATGTAAAAAAACACAAAACATTTTTTTTGAAAATTCCAATAGGTACCTTAAAATAATTTAACGAATTAATGTAATTTTATTTATAATAAATGGCAAATAAAAAAGTATTTTGGGGTAAAACTATTTACATTGATATTTTGTGATTAAAATATTTTGAAGTCTGAGGGGCATAATAAAAAGGAGGGTGTCTTTGAAAATGTTACTAACTAGAAGAGGCTCAGGTTATGGAATCTCAGATTTGGACGAAATTCGGCACATAAGTAGAAGACGTCAAGGATATTCGATCCGTAAAATATTAGAGCGCAACACTCCTCCGTTTTTGAGAAAAACGTCCTTAAAGTTTTTAGCGTCGCTAATGCATTATTAAGTTTCTACAGCTGGCAGAAGCGGTGTAGTGTAGGTAGCAGCACTACCAGCTCGCGATCGAGGGGTCGTGTGACGTGTGTTCGATTCCCGTCGGGGTATTGTTTTTCTTTTTGAATAATTGTCGTCGTCGTGTGTTCGATCACCGGTGGGTACTGTTCTTTTGAATATTCGTGGATGTAATTAGATTAAGGTAAATCAGCAATGTTCAACTGCAAAAACATATATTTTTAGAAATCAGCAAATTGTTCGATCATTTATATATGCAAATTATACAAAAAACTCATTGTCTTGCAATTTTTTCCGGTGATGCCACGTGCTATAAATTTAAGCTACATAGATAATTGCCAATAGAAAATTATCTGCAGCCATTCAATTAAGTAATTTAGATTTCCAGTTGCACAATTAAAGTCCTTAAGAAAATCACACACTTGCTGGTAGAACTCGGTGAATGCTTAGCTTCTAGAGCGCTCGCTTCTAGTGCACCAAGTACCAGGTTCAATGCTGCTTGATAGCGAGTAGTTGTCGGAAGTGATATTTGCTGCTGCCCAATCATTTCACTCAGCTGTAAATGAGTACCCAAGTCAAATTAGGGTTATAATCACGAACGAGCGTGTTGTTGACCACTTCACTTCCAAATAACTCCAACATTACCTCAAACCCTTGGCCCAATTTAGGCTGTTGCACCATCGATTATTTATTATTATTATTGGTCTGATATTGATAGGAAAAAACAATTTCAATTGTCTAAATCGACTTTAAATATTAAAATAATTACAAGAAAAATTACACTTACCCAATGAAAGCGTTGAATACCCTTTGCACCCCAAACTTGTCTCGCAAAAGGATTCGATTGGATACTTCTCCTCCCAAAAAATCCTTAAGTTATTAATGGATGCTCCTTAATGAATAATGTGGTACTTAAATGCCAACAGCACAGCAGAAACAATAGAGCTTCACAAGCAAAGCATTATTTTGAAGCTTTAAAAAATCTGTCGGATGCTGGACAATTCAAAAATTTACAGAAATGAATCAGTAAACTTTTTTTATAGCATGATGCACGTTATCGTCACTCGTTACTATGCAGACCCTTTAAAATAAAAATCCTCTTTTCTCTCAAAATTATTAATAGAATTAAAATTTTTAAAAACAGTTGGTTTGGAAAAAATTCGGGAAATCTATGATCCAGTAGAAAAATGGTTCATATTTTTAGAAGAAAGATTTAAACCTTCCAAATATATATTTTCTTGATGAAGCAACCATTCCTTTGAGGATGTCTTGATGCCTTTCCGTGAATTGAATGTAGCGTATTTTCAAAATTCCTTTTTGCATTCAAAGAACTGTCCTCTCGATTATAGTTCCATTATTTTTTATTTCAAAATTCTTACAAAGGAAGCAATAGATAAGTAGTACTAGCAACCTAACACCTAATCGAAAATATATCCATCAGCAATCGAATTCCTGGTGTATTTCAAAACCCATTCTTTAGCATTCCTGTCGAAAGACATCTTTCTAATTCATAATAGTCTTTGACTGTCTATCGCCCACTTAGCATTGTAACCCTTTTAACGCATCACAATATTTTTCAACATATTTTGATGAACGATAATGGAATCAAAAATCCCAGCAACGAAGAGTGTATGCGAAACTAGAATCTCCACTCATGTTTCCCACGAAATTAATTTTCTGAATCATCAGTATTTAACAAATAAAAGTCTAACACAAATTTCTGATCAATGTACGTTTAACTTCACTATATTCCATTTTGTTTTTTTTCCATCATTTTATAATTAAATGTTATCATACTATATAAATTATAAATGTCTTAAATTTGCCATTGGCTGCTTTTTTCTTTATTTTTTATATTAAAATATTAATAGTTTCTGATTAAGTGGCGAGAAATTCCAACTAAAAAAATGTGTTGTTTTGCATTAGAGCTTTCGTACTTTTAAATAAACATTCGCTTTTTGTTTGTGGTTTCTATGTGGGCTCGAAGTCAACACGCACGTTTAAACACGCATATGAAAAGTAAAACGCATACAAAGTTATAACAAAAAATAAATTTCTCTATTTTATGTATATTAAATAAAATACTAAAGGATTCGGTTTTGCTTTGTTGTAGTTTGCTGAGGAAACAGAAAACAAGATTTTTTTTCTCTCTCTCTCTCTCTTCATACATGACTTCTAGTGTGTCAACATTTTTCCAAGAGTTTTTGCTTTAGTTTTAAATTATTTTTGATTTCTTGTGTGTTGTTTTATCCTTTTTTTAGAGAAAAGAAAGATAACGATCTCATTGTTTCTAGGTTCGTTTGCTGTTGAAAATGTTCTGTTCTCCGCATGTTTTGTTTGCGACCAAATGTGTGTATGTATATATATTATGAATTAAGGCGTATGTAGTTAAGCCTCTGCTTCAGCAACATCCGGACTTGTTGTTCTCGACTGGACGTCCCGACTCAATCTTGACTTTACTGGCCGTCTCTGTTGCGCTCGATGGTGGACCAACACGATTCTTTATCTCCGCTGCCATTGTCATGAAGGCCTGTTCCACATTTGTCGCGTTCTTAGCTGAAGTCTCGAGGAATGGAATCCCTAACTGATTTGCATACTCCTGCAAAAATCAAGAAATAATTAGATTTCATGAAACGCGACAGAGATGATTTGCACTCACCATTGCCGTATTATGTTCAACTACTTTCTTCGAAGTTAAATCACATTTGTTGCCTACGAGTAATTTATTCACGTTCTCACAAGCATAACGCTCGATTTCCTCCAGCCACTGCTTCACGTTATTGAAAGATTCCTGGTCTGTGCAGTCGTAGACGACAATAATACCATGAGCGCCACGGTAATATGACGATGTAATTGTTCTGAATCGCTCTTGTCCAGCTGTGTCCCACTGCATAGGCAAACAATGGAGGGTTTTAACGAATCGGTAACAGTATGAGAATATTTTATAATGGTTGCACTTACAATTTGCAGTTTAATCGTTTTGCCGTCCAGTTCAATTGTTCTAATTTTCTGTAAATATTGAAATTGAATTAAAATTTCAATCTGTTATGTAAAAGTAAACTACTTACAAAATCTACACCAATGGTACTGATATAACTTTCTGTGTATGTATCATCCTGGAAAAAATAAATCCAAAATATAGTATGCTAATCACATTCAATGACTTGTGGTCGAACTTACAGCAAATCGCAGCAGGAGACAAGACTTTCCTACACCTGAATCGCCGATCAACAGCAACTTAAATAAATAATCACTGCAAAGACAAAAAGGAATGATGTTTTGATTGCGATTTGTTAGAGATAATAAGGTACAATGCTGTCTCAATATTATTATGGTATGATCTACGAGGGTTGTCTACGATCTGAACATGAAGATGGCAGAGCTTTTCAACTAAAGTTGGGGAATGTGGTAGATTCATGAAGAGTCGTGGCTTCTAGTAAATAACTCTTTATGAAATAACTGAGCTTTTTAATTCGGCTTACTCGAGGGTAGACAGTGTGGCATACCCAGTTTCCGGTTTTCGAAGTACCGGAATCTACCCAATGTAGATGAATTCATGGCTGCCGATCATTTCAATAACAGCCAGCAACCACCAGTTTGTACGATGGATTCATTTCCGACTTCCACATCTGACGATTCTGCAACTGATTCAAGTCCAATTGAATCTATATTTCCACTATATTTCGACTTTCCAGTACCAAAAACTCCTGCAACTAAAGGGCAAAGCATGAAGCAGCATTCAGTAATTTTGATAGAAAATTAAGCTTTCTAACAGCCCCCAGCATTCATTCCGTGCTTCAAATAAGACCACACGGTATTAAGGTCGAATAAATCCACTGTTTCGGACTCATCCCTTGCGTAAATAATTAAAAACAGTGGTAAAACGGCAACTATACACCGCATTCTTTCCTTGCTTCAGATAAGATAAAATAGTGGTAGATGTGCTCTGCCAAGAACTCTTCGCACCCTTGAAATAACGCGAAACAGTACTAAAATGCAAGACAAACACTGTTTTTCTGGCACGGCGGCCAGAACGGTCTTATAACCAGTTTCCATTGAAGCATTGCATGGTGGCACGTTGTGCCGACGAGGATTCGCAAAAGAAGCCAGCCAAAATTTATATGAAAATCGTCAGCAGGGTAACTAAGAAAAATTAAACTGTTTAAAAAAAACTAAAGAAAAAATAAGAAAAAACCTAAACTCGAAATCGTAGTGAAACGAAAAATTTCTTTCGATTATGTATCGTTTCCACTGATCCTAAAGAAGGAATCTCAATGGGAAAGTGAAGGGAAGTGATGAAAACGAAAGCAGCCGTTAAGAAAGCTGTGAAATTTAAACAGAAAAAGAAAAAGGTGGTAAACCGAGATGATGCTTATGATGACAGTGACTATGGCTCGAACGATGATGAAGATTTCTGCATTTATTTCAACTTTAACTTTATGACTAGATAATATTTTACGATTGAATGGTGGAAAGTTTCACCGTTTCATTTGCAAAGAGGATGATGGAGAATATGCTCTGATATGAAAGTGCCAAGAATATCATCAAACCGTTCACCAATCTTGCAGTGAAGAACGCTGCAAGAAAATGGCATAGAGTTCCAGACTTTTTTGTAAACTCAATTAGCTCAAAGTTCTTTGTTTTCCCAATGAATGTCTATGTTTGGAGACTTAGGAATATTTTTATTCAAATTTCTTCTAAAATTTGCTACAAATTATTAGTTATTTGTCCTATAGCTGCTGGGACAGTAAATTTTATTGGATATTGACTATTAAATTTGAAAATGAGAAATTGTTAGATGAGGGTACTTCAGAATCCTGTAGATGAGATTACCTCAACAAAGGGGTAGACCTATCCGAAGTGACTTTTTGACCTTAAGGCGTTACAACACAGTATAAATTTGAAAATGTCGATTTTATTTTTATTGGCTTAAAAAATCCTTTGAACCCTATAGAATAAGAGACGAACGGTTTTATATCTGCCAGAAATCGTTTTCATTGAAATTACGAGCTTTTTCTCGACCCCTCCCGACTGCTTCAAAACGACTACCTGTGGTCAATACGACACCTGCTCGTCGGGTACAGCATTATGTCTTACCATTCGACTTCTAACTTCTCTAATACACTAATAGATGTCTCTAGAAACATTTTCAAGGATATTGAACACAAAGTACGTTAGTACAGCGGCCTTTGATGTTGAGAGAAGACGTAAAATAGAGTAAAGTCAAAACTTTAAACGCGTTTTTCTCGAAACACGTTTTTTCAAATCGGCACGCAGCATAACTCAAACAATTTTCTATTTTTTCACTCCAAATTAATATCACATCTTTGAAACAACATTTCGCATAGAAATACGTAGCCGATCTTTGATAAGTTCATATTTCGATTTTTTAGGTACAAATAAGTGCCCGTTTTTTGGTAGTAAAATGAACTTTTTTTCAAATGCTCGTCAATTTGACAAAAATGAATATTTTCAAATTCCCTTACGTATTTTTATAGCTATACTAATGTAGTTTAAGAAAAAAAAATTTGTTCCAGATAAATTTTTGGAGCACTTCTACTGCGTGCCGCGAAGCGCCTCCAAAAAAAACCGTTCCGCAGAAACGGCTGTTGGGCAGCCATTTTATAATATTTTTTGATAAACTTTTTTTTTAAAAAACTTCAAAACATGCTGAATAACATTCTTAAAAATAATTATCCTTTTACTTTTCCTTCCACTCAAAAAAATTGCAAAAAACGTCAAATTTTCCCTCTCTACTGTGGGGGTTAAGTAATAAGAATTCTTATTTGTCTATCTCTAAAACGGAGGGGACACGACTTCGTCCTCTCAGATCTGGAAAAAATTTGTCACACAAGTAGAAGACGTTAGGGATATTCAATCCCTTAAATATAACCCCCCCGCGCCGCAACCTTTTTAACCCTTCATACCTCAACTGCATATATTTTATCAAATAGTTTGTTTTGTGGTAGGTTTTAATAAATAAAAATACACTTATTTTTTAGTTTTGAATTGTTTTTACTAAGAAATGAGGAAAATACACAAAAAGCGTGTGTGACAGATGTATCACACTGCCTTAAATTGTTCCTCTAAGATGTAGGGAACGCTTTAAAACAATTGTTAAGTTTATTGTAGTATAATGCAACGCCACACTTTTGACAAATTTTGTGTCGTTTTTGTATTTTTTTCGTATTTTATCAACTTCACCCACGAACAAATGCCACAAAGAGACGCAAGGTGAATTTCGCACGAATTTTGATACACGTAACGCCATACAGTTCACAAGAACTGCATGAATAATCCATAGTGGTGGGTTACCGTCGTGTTACAGTGACTTAAAATGGAATAAAATGTTTGGAATTTGTAAGGAATTATTCGGTATGTTACAGTAATGTCACACGGTGGTATAAAGGGTTAAGAAAAAACTTTGACCGTCACTTACGGATTAGTGAATTTTTACGTCAGGCAGAAGCGGTGTAGTGTAGAAAGCAGCGCGCCTAGCCCGCGATAATGAGATCGCGTGTTCGATTCCCGGTCGGTGTTTTGTTTTTTCTTTTGGAAAAAATTGGGAGTGTAATTAATTTTAAGGTAAATCAACAATTTGCAACTACAAATACATTTGTTTTCAGGAAGCAGCCAACTGTTCGTGCATTTAGACATGTAAATTATAGTAAAAACTGATTGTTGAGCGGTTGGACAATTAAAAACTGTTGTAATCCAAGCAAAATCATAGATGACGGTAGGCCCATCCCCTGTTCCTAGAATCAACCCTGCGTCTTCTTCGTGACTCGTAGTCAGATTATTCTGCACCGTTCTATGGTACGTTAAGGGTAAGGGTATATCACTCCTCCAGCCTACACTGCGGATTTAGAGAAGGAACTAATAGACTTGAAGCAGCGGCGAAAAGACCCAAGGGGTGTGGTTTTATTTGACATTACTCAATATGCAGATGGAAAAAGATATATAGCGGGTTTTATTGTATTCTTCGCGTGACCACAGGAAGGTGGTGAAGAGGCACCAACACTGCTGGAAAGCCTTGTGCGATTCCATTATTCGGGGAATGGCGTCTCGCGTACCTAAGAATGGTGATCGGTCTAGTGTCGGCAGTTGGGCACAACTGAAGTGAGTCTGAGAGGGGTTCAAGTCTACGAAGTTTTACCAGGAGTCAATGTGGTACCACGGGGACCGGGGACTAGGGAGGTATTATACCTTCCTCTGGATTCCTTTAGAGAGTGCGAACATGGTGCTTATGTTTTACATTCATATCACGGGCAGAGCCCAAAAATACGCACATTGAAGTCGCCATACTTCCGTACGTGGGGATTTCTACAGCATCATTGGGGGCTCGACGTGGAATTGCATTTCAACTTGATGCCGAGACCGAAAGATTGGCAGACGTATAGATATGCTTCGCTTCCCCCGATAAGGTCATTGAGCCTGCACTCAGCAGACGTACTGATACTTCCATCTCCTAGTGGGAGGGCGTTGGTAGTCGCATTGTTGCCACCCGTTGTCCAATCGTGAAGTTAAACCCCTTCTGGGTAGGCCTACATGTTAAACCCTAGTCCTTAGCGTACGAACGAAAACGACAGGAATCTAGGGTGCTTTTGGAAGATTTAAACAGTTTGAACTGACGATGGGTTCCATATTTAAGCCTGAGTGCAGAAATAGCACTTTTTGTAAGCACATGCTTCCTTTGATGGACTGTAACGGAGATCGGAATGGGAGATAATATCAGACCGATTAATTTGCAAATACGAAACCGTAAGATCGTAAATTTTAATAACGGAGACAGCCGTACCTATCAACAGAAGATAAATCATTAGTCATCGTCTCAAAGTTTGATTTTTATTTATTATTCATAGACGTTTCTTTGCTTCCCTTTTATTTCCTCACCCCCGGCTTTAGTGATTATTCCGAATGAGGTTTTGGCCAATGATTGGCGCAATTTTCTCAGAAGAAAAGTATCCTAGCACGACCCAGAAATCGTTGGTGGGTTCTTGGGAACGGTGAGGATTCGTGCACACAATTGCTTTGATTCTAAGGGCAGAACCAACAGTTCAGATGTGGACGGAATGGTATGGGGATTGGTTAGTCATGTATAAACGCATTTACGCTTCTGCAGCATCAGAACATTCGCCCCATAAAACGTACGTGTCTCATTTGGCCGCCAAGGGACTCATGTAATTAATACAATCTCAGGAGGCCTGCTTCCTTACCACTGGGGAAGCAGGAAGGCCGTTCTCTGTGGCGGGCGCTCGGTTTGTCGTGTGTCGTCCGGCTGTCAGTCGAGTCCATTTACACGTCACCGCCACACCACGAATGAGGTTACTCGACGCACGCGATCTGCGCTTACTTCGCTCGCCCGCTCGGCATCTGAGGCTGCGATAAGGCGATTGTGACTGGCGATAAACGCATTTCGCTACAGTCACAGCGCCCGTCAAGATAGTTGTGATCCACGGCATCAGTGGCACTTTTCGCGGCCCCTCCGCCCCAGACGGCTTCGCTCGACGCCCATTCCGTTTGTTTGGCCAGAGTGCTCCGAGATGCCTCAGCGATTTCGCGCCCCGCAATAGGCCCGGGCACGTCGCGAGACAAAGAAATCTCGAACCAGACGCAAACAAAGTCCACCGTGTCCGCGATACGCAAGGGATGACTCCTTCGCGTAACATGTAGCGCACAGGAAACCGATGAGAGTGAGTCATCGATACGCTGCCCCAGTCTGGGTAAATAAAATCCCTTGTTGTGCCTCGAATGTCGACGCCTGGGAAATGTTCGGGCCACACCACAGCCCAACCGATGCCAATTCACGTCGTCACTTCATCTACAACGCATCTGGGCGGACGGGCACGTAATCCGCCTGCTAATTGAAAAACTTGGAAACTTACTATTCGGGGCTCATTGCCGTCATTTTGATCCAGACGATTTCTAGTTTTCTGTTTTCACACTTTCGCGAGCGCACTTGACTTTTACTCGAACAAATGCCGCTGCAATCAACGTCCAACTGCAGGTGGATAGACTGCCCCTCGACAAAATTCACACGCGGATTGATAAAAACACACAAAATCGCGACTTTTCCTCGAAAAATCTTCGACTCTAGAACAATGGCGACCAACCTTTCTAGTCTATTTTTCGTTTTTTAGGATTTTGCGATTGACGTAAGTTCTAGTGCGGACACACACCCAATTGTGCCAAAGTGGCAGCCAGCCACTTTTTACATGGTTTAAAGCTCACTAATGAGGCAGTCAGCTTGATGGTAAAGTAGGATAAACCATTCTTTTTGTAATTTCCGGGGCATGGGAATGATTAAACTCAAATTAAATAGAATGAAACTTTTTAATAAATGCTTATCAATCAATGAGTAATAAATTACCGTCTTTGAAAATTTGACCATCAATTGACATGGCTAAATTTACTTTCGTCCCCGTAAATAGGGAGGCAACAATTCCTCGCAAGATTTATACATCGATTATTGACTTTCGATTACTCGAATAAAACATTTTCTTTCGAATAATTAAATTAAACATAGCAGCTAACTTTTTCAATACGTTACCAGACAAGGTAAAGAACATAGCCGACACAAATTCTTTAATAGTAATACTAAAAAAATATCTCCGACAGGAACAACTTTCGAAATAATTTAAAGTCAGCTCCGCAAGAATCAAAGCTAAAGATTGACTGGGGTTCTTGAAGCTGAATAAGAAGCTTCCTCAAGAGAGGCCAACGATAACATTTATCATTAAAATCTATTCTGAATATTTCATTGGAACTCAATCAACAATTTTATTTCATATAGCGTAAATACACTTACCATCATTACGAGAGTAAGTGTGTCAATGGAATTATTTAAAGGAAATCAATAGTATCAACTGCTTTTCTACGATTTTTCTATAGGGTGGGCCTTAAAAATTATGTTCGAAGCAGTTACAAATGTCACATCAATAGAAGAATCTCTTCAGAGGTCAGAATGATCGCTAGCAGTTCGAATGAGATGTCAACATGACTTATTTCAAAGTACTGTCATAGGTAAATGTCAATTTTTAAAGGATGAATTCTAAACTTTCAAAGTAATACTTTCAATATTTTCAATAAAAAAGACCAATGATACCGGTTGGAAAGAATTTGGCGAAAGCTTCACCTTTGCATTGATTTAGTGAGAATTTCAACCAGATTTCGACAAGGCTATCTACAAATTACAAGCGTTCCAAGATGATGTCCCAATACTTGGAAGAATTGGAACAAGTAAATATTTTGATATAATAAAACAATAATAGAGTGTAAATGTTCCTGAATTACTTGTAGGATCCATTTAACGTGGATGAATTTATAGATCGACTCACTTGGCGCACCAACAACGAAATTGGAACCGACCGTTTTGATCCTGAAGTTCTACATGAAACGTTTGTGCAAACCATCAAGGATCTCAAGTTACTACAGGAGAAACAACGGAAAAAGGTCGAACGACTTGAAGAGGCTTTGAAAGAAGAGCAGAAGGAGTTCACCAATGAAGTGGAAAAGCTTCAGGAGCGTCACGAAGTGAGATTGTGTCCAAAATATATGTTTAATGTTGATTGATGAGTACGGATTGTTCTAAAGGCACATTCTTCAGCTTGTGCATGCCTATTCCAAACGATTTAAAGCGCATTAACTAGTGCCTTTTTTAAATTACACCATTTCAGACATCAGTTGCCTGGTTTCGACAACTCGATGAAAAAATCAATTCTGTGGCCGGCAAAGTGATCCACCTTGGTGAGCAGCTGGAGAACGTGAATACGCCTCGCAGCCGAACGGTGGAGGCTCAACGAGTTCTAAGCCACATGTCCGAATTCCTTCGTTCGGGACCTATTGTAAACGACGTGTTCATCGACAAGGCCCGACTCTTCGAAGCAGCCGACATCATCCAAAAGCTGTACCTCATTGCCCAAGATCTGCCGTCGGAGAAGTTTGCGGAGGCGAAACGAAAAATCGACTCTAAGTACGATGAAATCGAACGTGGGCTCATCGAGGAGTTCGCGAGCGCTCAGAAAACCGAAGACATCGAGAAAATGAAGAAAATCGCTACAATTCTGTCGCAGTTCAAAGGATACTCACAATGCATTGATGCGTACATAGAACAGAGCCAAATGGTAATTTCCGCATTTATTTGGTGTTGGATCTCACAAAGTTAAAACTTAAAATGCATTCACAGACACCATACGGCGGCAAGGACATCTTCGCCGGAATAGTCCCAATGTGCCATCATCATCACGAAATTATTAAGAAGGTTTTCGCGAGTCCAGATCAGGTGATGTCCCGGTTTATTTTGAATATTTATCAGCTGAAGCTGAATCAGTTTGCCCAAACGAAGCTGGACGACAAAAGGGATGACGATAAGTACTTGCGAACACTTTACGACTTGTATTCGAGGTAAGCACTGACCTTGCTATCAACAATCCTAACATTCTCACATAAATAATCGGTAGGACTCTCAAACTATCTTCCGAATTGCAAGAATTCATGGTTAACGGCGATGACGATTTACTGTCCAAATTAACAGCGAATATTTTCGCCAAAGATCACCTTTCCATTTATATGGAAGTGGAGATGCGTTGTCTGAATGCAAAATGCAGCACTGAATTGAAGAAATACTATGACGGCAAAAAACATCAAAAGAAACAAACCGAGAGGTTCCAGGAACTACGGCGTGACATGCAAATGCTAATTGGAACGAGAGCGAACATAAACATCGCTCAGATCGAAGACTACGGAGGAGAAACGTTCCTTTCCGAAGAACTGGCCATTAATTTGCTGCAAGAGGCGAAAGCGTCGTTTAAGCGTTGTCGCCTGTTGTCGAAGGAAGATCAGTTGTCGACGAATATGATTAAGCTTGCTGACATATTGTTACGCTTTCTAATGCATGAACATGTGAACTATGCTCTTGATTTAGGGCTGCAAGCGATTCCAATAGGGGAAGGCAAAGTAGCTCCACAAATCTACTTTTTCGATGTCGTGCAGAAGAGTAATACGATTGTGCATCTACTGGACAAACTCTACAGTGCCAGCATAATTCCTGCAGTAATGTAATGTTTTTCTTCCCTGCCAGCAACTGAATATAGTTAACATCTTTAAACATTACATCCACAGAAACACCCCAAAATATTCAGAGTGCTTGCAGAAAAAGCGCTACATCATGGAACATATCGAAAGCAAGCTGGATACCGGCTTAGATAGATCGATCAATGCAATCATTGGATGGGTCAAGGCCTATTTGCAAGCCGAACAGAAAAAAACTGATTTCAAGCCAGACACCGATGTGGACACACTATCATCCGCCGTAAGACTTAACATAAACAACAATCTTTCTAAGAAAAAAATAATAATTCCATCGTCTAGGCTTGTTTAACCGTCGTCCAAACAATGCAACCGATCGTCGAACAAATTAAAAAATCTGTTGACGGCGAAAACCTGCAAACAACCCTAACCGAGCTCGGCACTCGACTTCATCGCGTGATTTACGAGCACTTGCAGCAAATGCAGTTCAATACGGCCGGAGCGATGTGTGCCATTTGCGATGTTAACGAATACCGTAAATGTATAAGATCGCTGAATTGTCCGCTTGTCACGCAACTTTTCGATATTCTACATGCTCTGTGCAATTTGCTGTTGGTGAAACCAGAAAATCTACAGGAAGTGTGCACTGGCGAAACATTGGTAAAATTCAATTCAATGTCGGTTGACATTATTGTTAAGTTAAAAACCGTTTTGTTTTCAGAACTATTTGGATAAATCGGTGGTGCTGAACTTCATTCAGTTACGTGAGGATTATAAAACTCTGAAAATTTCCAATAGCCTGAAAGGTATAACTGAGAATCGGATGTAATCAAAGCTACTGGAACAACATTATTGTAATTTAATCACATGTACAACATTAACAATAAATATAAATTAGACATAAATATATTTAAAAAATCTTGTATTGCAATTCCACCTTGTTCTACATAGAAAAATTACAAAAATTGCATGGATCTTTGTGTGAATTTCAACAAAAAGATGCGAATATTTATCGCGCGATTTCTTTTTGTCTGTTTCGATCGTTGCATTGTGATGGTCATTCGATTTATGAGAATGTGCCAGACGGACTTCCTAATATATTCACTCAATCCTTATCCTCCTCATTATGCGTTCCACTATCTTATATTTTCAATGCTAGTTTACCCGCCGGTATCTTCCCCAATTGGTGGAAATTAGCTTACATTTTTCCTGTACTCAAATCTGGATACTCTTTCAATGTTTCCAATTACTTTCTTGTTTTCCCAAACTCCTTGAACGCATTGTCATAATATATACCAAACTTTTAATTGTAAGCTGTCCCCGTTCCAAAATGGATTTGTTTTAAACCGTTCGACCGTCACGAATCTCCTTGAACTTACCCAAACTGTCGTTAAGGCTCTCGACTGTCGTACCAAAGTTGATGTATGTAGTGTTCACTGACTTCAGTAAGACATTTGTTACTGTCAACCTAAATGTTCTACTTCAGAAGCTAACTCACTTTGGTATATTTGAACCATTACTCTCCTGGCTTGAGTCCTACATCAGTTCTCGTTCATGCCGTGGAAGTATATGTGGAGCACATTCTTCTCTCTTCTATTCAAATTCCGGCGTTTCTCCGGGGTCTATTCTTGGCCCTCTCCTTTTCTTACTCTACATAAATGACATTCCCTCTGTCGTAGCGTCTCAGTGTCTTCTGTATACCGATGACTTAAAAATTTATCACGTTATTCGCTCAGAAGAGGATTGTATTGCTCTCCAAAGGGATCTGAGCGCGATCGTTTCCTGGAGTGACACTTATTTTCTTTACCTTAATGCCCAGAAATGTTGCAAAATATCCTTCTCCTTAAAGCCCAGTCCAATTGATTACATCTATACGTTACATGATATTCCACTTCCGCCTGTTATTCAAATAAAAGATCTGGGAGTGATTTTCGACCCGAAACTTAAATTTGAGCCTCACATTGTGGCAATAGCCCCACGTGCCTTTCGTGTCTCGGTGTTTGTATCAAGACACTGTCATATATTTACGGACATTTCTTCCATCATCAACGTAAACATTAGCCTTGTTAGATCCTTCCTTGAATATTACTCGCAAGTATGGTCACCACACTATCAATATTGAGATCCTACGATTGAATCAGTACAGCACAAATTCACTCGTTTCCTTATCTTTAAATTTAAAATTACATATATGCCATATAAAGAGCGACTTTTCTTGCTACAACTTTCTACTTTGCAATCCCGCAGGCTCCTCTTAAATGTGTTTTCTGTTTCGGCTTCACCACCATCAATTAAACTCTAACCTCTCTGATTGGTTAGAGTATCGAATTTCAGAACGCACAGACACATCTGACAGTACATATGCTAGGACTGCGACTTTCTACCATTCGACGATGTTGCGGCTTCCCCAAAACCACAATATTCTGCAACTTGGTCCGTTTCCTCACTCACTCTACATCTATAAGCAGAATGTTAAGTGTCCGTTTAACTAATTAGTTTTACTATATGTATTTCTTCTCTTTTCTTTTTTCATTTTTTTCTTGTCTTGTAATTGGATTATGTTATTCTGTAATATGAATTCTTAATAAAAAATAAATATGGAGCAGAAGCAGGTTAAAAAAAGGATGTACACTGATCAAATGATCATCAATTTTAGCATGCATAAATATGTAGTTGATATTTGAGCACATTTTAAGTAATTGGACCCACAGGTCAATAAATTTGAAGAACAGTAGAGTCCCGTTAACTCAGATTAGAACGGACCCTGACTGCAACATCGAAAGTCCGGATTAAACGTAGTTTAATCTAGTTTGAATTAACTAGATTTTTAGATTAGTGGGGTACAGATAATCGAGATTCTTCTGTGCTTTTTACTTTTCTGAAGATATTTCTCACGTTTCGCCAAAAGAACATTGTTACTTATGTAAAATGCTTGTCTTGCCTATTCTAATCCCTACTGAAGCGACTGAACATTTAAAAATACATCCGTGTTCTTTCCAGATAACTAAATCGGAGATAACGTTACGCTAACGCTCATGTAATTTCATTCCGACTATTTAACCAATAAAACTATACACTCATTGTTACAGTCACCTCTTAGTACTAATACTTAGTACAAACGTCTTACTATATCCACAAAACGACTTACAATTTGCTAGTAAAATTAATACTGAAGTGATTATTACAAATTGTAATACGAGATGTGTCTCTGATTGTCAGCGATTTAATATTAATTTTTTGAAATTATAAATATGTCCATAAAATGCATAGAATCATGGTGATTAAGTGATAATTTTATTTCGATGAGAAAAAAAATCATCAAAATTGTTGTGAATCCTAGCATCATGCTTAATCGTTTCAATGTGGTTGTTATCGTTTCGATCGTTTTCAATGCCATTTATTTCGAAGGATACGCCACATTATACATATCAAATATGGACAATGTAAATATTCGCAAATATTCGATACCGTTCATAGATTGTGGTGAGTATAAAACACACTATTCTTCTCAAAGATTTCATTTATCATATAAATATAAATCATTTGTCTAACCAAAGACATTGCAATTTATAATTAATTAATAGAGAATGTGCTCCTTGTTCTATACAATCGAAATACAGCGTGTAAAGTTAGAATATTCTTCAACTTAAAACTCACAGAACTGTGTTTTTTCGTTTGCGCAAAATTTATGTTTTCACTTTTAAAATTACACGGGCAAGTAAATGTAATATTTTAGATTTGATTATTGAATCTATTTTTATAACTATCATTTCTTCTTCATACACTTGACTTATCAATGAAATTTATAATTTTAACATCTAGAGTTCAAAGTGGTTTTTAATTATTTTTATACTTCAACGACATTAAGATTATTGACAACTGGAAAAAGTATATCAAAATCAGTTCTGAAAATATGATTTGCCAGCTTCGTTATATCAATAATTTTTAAAATATATGTTTGTTTTGTTTTACATACGTCCCATTGAATTTCAATCAGTGATAATGATATGAAATTCATAACAAAGT
Organism: Oxycera nigricornis; assembly: GCA_963942545.1. Lineage (NCBI taxonomy): Eukaryota > Metazoa > Arthropoda > Insecta > Diptera > Stratiomyidae > Oxycera > Oxycera nigricornis. The sequence goes on along the minus strand of OZ012660.1, from coordinate 111,501,549 downwards.
CATGTTCATAAAATACTAAATTATACGCTTTTATCAATTAGTTGCTTCAGCTTTCATCTTCTTTTTATGAAAAAAATATAAACAAATATATTGTTACTGTTTCATAATTTTTTATTTTAATTTTATCACTTTTATTCAAAAACTCAATAATAAATACTAATTTTCTAAAATTACACATTCGAAATCTCAACTTCAGTCTTTTATTTGTATCAGGGGGAAACAGGTCAATTTTTTAATACATTTGTTTTTCGTATTGAGCTATAGAGGCAGGATAGTAGATTTAAAAGATTGAATCAGGGCAGTAAATTTTCAGTTATATATATTAAAAGAAACCTTTTATAAAATTTTAGCACCATCATTATTTTTCATAATAAATGTTTGCCGAGAGTCCCATTTTCCCACTTTCAGGACTAAAAAAAAATCTAAAATATTTGACGACTAGATATAGCATCAAAAAGATCGATATCGACGACATAAAATAAAACCAATATTATTTTCGTTGAAAATAATGTATCCTCGGATAATGCTGGAATAGATGATATGCAACATTTAATAAATATTGACAACCAAACCATTATTTTCAACAGCTCGAATCGATTATGATGAAAATCTGTGCGCTGTTTTATTATTTTATAAAAATTCTCTAGGCGAACTATGAAGGTCCTTAGTGCATTTTAAATGGTAAAAAAAATTAAATAAGAAAATGCTTTTTTCCCCATTTTTAATATTTATTGCGCAAGGATTAAATGTTCTTAATTTTTTAAACGAATCTAACTTGTAGGAAATTTTATTACGCAACTTTTATTCTCACTTCACTTTGCTTTAAATTGAACCGTTTTAAATTTGGGTGGGAGAAAAGTAGGGAAAAAATGATTTGTTTTAAATTTTTAAACATTTCGATTTTTAACTTCCCAGTATATGGGAAGTTCTTGTAATCGCCTCGAAAATCGAAATTGAAATTTTCAACATTTCTTTACGTTTTGAGGTCTTACGAGTATATTTTAAGTGTTTTTAGAAAGAAGTATGTATGTGTGTGTGTGTATGTGTATGTACGTACGTCCGTACGTACGTATGTGCGTTCGTGGACAGTTTTTTCTACGAGCATAACTCACGTAAACAAAGTCCTATCGACTTCGTTGAGGTGTCAATCGAAGCGTCTTTGCAATTTTAAGAGCTGATTAGTTTTTGGAATACTTCGGTCGGGGGGGGTTTGCTGTTTTGCCCATTTGAAGTTCATTTCTGTCATGCGTTATATCTCCCGAACAAAACATGCGATTATCATCATTAAGGTGTCAATCGACGTGTATTAAGATTTTTATAATGTTTTTATATTTAAAAAAATCGTTGGAGGCGTTTTTTAATTTAACAAAAAAAAAATTCAAAAATTTAGGATTTTTTCATAAAAAATAAATTTGTTAACCAGATTTGCACAACACGGTAATAAATGTTTATAAAATTTATAAATCCTTATCAATTTTTGGAGGCAAACCAGCAAAACGCTTTTCCATGATGTTTAAAAAAATTAAATTAAAAATAAAAAATCATTCAAAGTCGCCATGTAAAAAGTGTTCACGTGAATGATTTTACCCGACTACTCTTATTCTGAAGACATTGTTGTTAAGCCAATCACAGTTTATTAATATTAGCATAATTCAAGCAGATTTTTAATAGTCTTCATAGCACCGTGTTTTAATTTTTATATCAAAACTGCTTAAATTTTGAAAATCAAAAAAAATTAATCAAGTTTGCATTTGTGGCAATGAACGCTTTGAATGGTAAAATGTTTCGTAGTCAATACTTTGCTAGATCATATGCTATAAAAAAAGCTTTCATCAATATGAAAATAACAAATAACGTAGAAACCCCCCCCCCCCATTGATCCGCGTGAATATCCAATCAAATCAATCTGTCCCCATCGACCAAAAACCTTACGTAATCAATTGACGCTCCCGTAGATGATACGATTAATATTAAGTCATTTCAGTTACTGTTATGAGAGGTACATTATTATTATTTAAAGTAGTATTATTTTCATAATTATTATTTTGTTTAGTATTTTTAATATTTATGTAAATATTACTGGGAAGTTGACCGTGTGGTCCTCAAGGGTCGCACCTCGCGGCTTGTTTTTAATGTTTCCGACCTTTTTGAGAGGGAGGATAAGTCAATTATTATTATTCGAGATATTCCACAACTTTTTCTGCAAAAATCAGTGTGACCCTCTCAACGGCCAACTGAAAACAGATCCGCCCTGGTCTATGAATAAATCATTGCCTAGTATACATTTTTTTAAAACAAAATTTGTTGTAAGTTTACTTTGAATCAAAGAAAAACATTAAAATAAGCATTCTTTTGAAATGTTATGAGTGAACCAATGCCTCAATGGAAAGAGCAGCAGGTTTACAAGCATTTGTAAATCCAGCAGCATTTGTTGCTTACGCAAATGCATATACATGCGTGAAAGGGTGTGAAAATGTCGTGGCTCAATTAAACTATTAGTATTAAACTGAATAGTTTATAATTGCACAAACTTCCCATTACGAACAATCAATGAGCTGATGTGTAATCAATGACCATGATCGACTTAACATTACCTGATCCGAGAGATCAGGTGCTTACGAGTAGAATCATCAATTTGAAATAGTAAAAAAAGTGCTGGTAAATCCCAATGTTTTGATATTTGCGTTCTTATCTAAAACTATTTGCGTTCATATGAGAATCTACGGCAAAAAGGTAAGAATTTCCGGACCATTTTTTCGTTAAACAACATACATACATCTGACTTGCGTAATTTAGATGGTACATAAAAACTCCTATTCAGTTCTTCGCAATTCTCTCGAAATGCTACTCATGAAAGGTGATTTGGAAATTCACCTTCATTTAATAATCGCAAACGCAGTGAAAATACCTTTAATGGAATTAATTCCCTTGCCCGGTAGAGGCAGAGTAAAAACCTGATTGTATTATGAATATTACACATAGGAGAGTCGTAAAACAATTTAAAATAAATTATCAAGCTTTAATGATGAACATTGATCAGGAAGGGGATTTTCTGCGAGTCCCATGATTCATTGCGAACTATGAACTTCACTGCTTGCTGCCAATTGGACTGCAATTAAATGAAAATCAGTCAACAACAATCATTTAATTGCTTTCTAAAAACTTTGATTTTGATCACTATCGAAAATTTCATCACAAAAAAACCGATCTGTATATAATATAAATTCGACCGTTTATAATCTGCGTACAAGTTCCAATCGATGATAAAATACGACCAATTATTAAAGTGTCTCGCAATCAAACAGTCCAAGCATAATTTCATAATAAATATGAAAACATTACACCCTCGCGTACGCCTGCCAATCTCCAATTGAAAATAGTATCTTAATTGGGTATCGTAATCGGACCATGATTTACAACACGACAATTGTAAAGATTTTATAATTTGTCTAAATTTAGCTCGCAAATAAAACCAATTTTTTTCCGCCATTGCCCATTGCATATTCTGATAGTTCCTTTATCAAGGATGCATTTTTGTGTTGTTATTTTTGCTGGAATTTTTATGACGCGTATTCCCTCATAGTCACGAGGTGAAGTTATAAAAGTGCGTGATTGATTGTTTGACGATAATTAAGGTTACTTTAAATATGATTAGTAAAATAGAGATTGCTTTTGATAGTAAAGAAGTAGATTGTTGTTATCAGTGTCATGTACAATAATTTGTTGTTAAATTGTATTTTTGAGTTCCTGAAAGATCCACAAAAGAGCAGGATAAATTCAAATAAAACAAAAAAATTCAGATTTGAGTTTTATTTAATAAGAATAATATTTTGGAATAGTTTTGTGTGCTACAGTACCTTGTCAACGATTTAGACGTACTATCAAATTTAAACAAAATTTATGATATAAAAGAAAAAAATTAAATAAAAATTTTTATACACGAGAATTCTGAATGTTTCTTGCTTTTATACGAGAAGTTTAGCGTTATTTTTATTTCAATATGAAATAAATATATTGAGGCAGTTTTACGGTATGACGCCTATGATATGAAGCTTATATATTTTATCTCAGTCTTATTGGAAAGTTTTCATTTTCATGTTAAAATATTATATGGTTTTGATGAATTTAAGGTTTGTTGTTTTTGGGGTCAAAGTGGATCTTTTGGAAAAAAGGTGAGTAGGTAGCATATTTCCATTAAATTTGTATGGATCTTAACACATAAATCAAACAAACCGGGAGGTGCGACCCTTGAGGTCGACACGGTCAACTTCCCAGTAATACTTACATAAATATTAAAAATATTAAACAGAAAAATAATAATGAAAATAATGCTACTTTAAATAATAATAATGGGAGGTACTCATAACAGTCATTGGAATGAGTTAATCGTTAATCGTATCATCTACCATTGATTACTGAAGGATTTTGGTGGGGTGAGGTGGGTTGATTTAATATTCACGTGGATCAATCGGTGGGGGGAGGTTACAAAGCCTTTTCTACGTTATTTGTTATTTTCATATCGACGCTTGAAAGGCAAATGCCGCTAGCGAAAATGAATTCAGTTTTTTTCATTACGCCCACTGAAGAGATTTTGTCGCGTGATAGCCATTTTGAACCCTTTTGCATTGTGACTATTAATGATTTTTTTTTATTTTTAATTAATTTTTTTTTGTATTCATGAAAGAAATTTTCCTGATTTTTTTAGAAAAACTGTTTAGAGTATATAAATTTTATAAACATTGATTACTGTCTTGTGCAAATCTGGTTAAATATTTATTTTTTACGTAAAAAAATCCAAATTTTTTGCATTTTTTATTAAATTATAAAACGGCTCCAACAATTTATTTTAAGTTGAAAATAATCACACAAATGTTAAGACGCGTCGAGTGACACCTTAACGATTTTATGCAAATAAAAACCGTTACTTTTTAATTGATCGTAAGTTTTTAATATTTTTCTCTTTATGACAGACACCATGGTATTTCGGAACACATTCTTATTTCTTCATCAGTGCCAAAATAAGGGTTAGAAAAATATTAAAAACTTACGACGAATTAGAAGGAAACGGTTTTTATTTGCATAATATCAAAGTTCGTTGAAACGGTCGACAAATATAAAATTGTGACCGTAACCATGCAAACATTACATTTGGTTCGCAAGATATAGTGCATAACAAAAATGACTTTGAAGATCATGGTGACTTTTAATGATTTTCTATTTATTATTTAATTTTTGTTGTAATCATGAGAAGAAGTTTTGCTGGTTTTTTACAGAAACTCTTTAGAATTTTATGAACATCAATTACTGTGTTGTGCAAATCAGGTTAAAACTTTATCTTTTATGGAAAACCCCCTAATTTGTTGTACTTTTGTTATTCAATTTAAAAAAACGGCTCCAACAATTTTTATAAAAATTTGATAGAGTTACACAATTAATAAAACGAGTCGATTAACACCATAACAATGTAAATCCTATACTTGGTTCGCGAGATATAGTGCATGACTAAAATGACTTTCAAGAGATCAAAACAACAAACAAACACCCCCCTCCCCCTCCCCTCGTGGCAAAAAGGTCTCCCAAAAATTAAACAAATCTTAAAATTTCAAAGACGCTTCGTTTGACACTTCAGCAAAGTCAATGCGACTTTGTTTACGTGAGTTATTCTCGTAGGAAAACCTGTTTACGAACGTGCGTACGTACACATACATTCATACAGACTTCTTTCTAAAAACATTTTAAATATACTCTAAAGCACTAAAAACGTAAAGGTATGTTGAAAATTTCAATTTCGATTTTCGAGGCTTCTCATATACTGGGAAGTTAATAATAATTTTATGATACGCAAATCTATCATATTCAACTTTCTTGTGGAAATGATGGTTTCTGAGAAATGGAGGTGTCCCACTTTTGTTTTTAAGATGGATACCAGAGGATTGGAGCTGCGACCTCAAAAATTTGAATTTAAGCAAACTTTAGAAACATTACAAGAAAAACTGACATGCCAACCTTAAATTCACGATTAAACTCCCATTTGACCGGACTAAGTGCTAGCCTGCCAGTAATCACCAACATTTGAGACTACGAGAATTAGAACGATCCCGTATGAAGGACACTTATCGTTCGTTGCCTATTCTCTGATCTAAAAACTTCCATAAAGCTGAGAGTCTTTCTGACTTTAAACCTCAAACTTCAAGCACGAAATTCATTACCAGGACTTTACCATATTATAAGGAGTAGAACGCGAGTTTCTAACTACTCAGGGGTCATCCATATATTACATAATACTCCAAGGGAGAGGGCAGGTATTGAAAATGATACTAAGTGTTACATGGAGGGAGGGGAGAGTTAAAATACTTCCAAAAATTGCGTTACGTAATATATGGATGGTCCCTCATAATTTATGGGTTATGTTTTTTGGAAATTTTAGGTTTTCGTTCTCCACTTTTTGATCTAGGTCCCAAATATTGCACCAACATCGAATTACGAAATTTTGACAAGCGTTACATTTCTTTCATTAATTTATTTATAGTTCATATTTTACCAGCGTCATAAAACAATTTACTACGTCAAATGCAAAAATTTCCAAACCAATCCAATCGGATAGTGTGCTGAATCGAAATGCCATGTTCACCACTAAGCCTGTGTGGAGTTGAAGCACAAAGGGAGTCCCAAACTCAATAACAGTAAGCAGTGAAAGAAGCTAGTAGCTACTGTTCGATTTCAGCCTACTTGTAAAAATTGATAACATATCAATTATCAGTCAATTAAATTGCCAATATTTGATTTGTAGTAGGAAAACGACACACGGATCAGTTTTCGATAACAGCGAACACAAATAATTTGATTGAGATGTTTCGAAATCCAATCGGATTGCTTCGATAATTGCTGATAAAATTGCTATCTTGAGATAAAATTCATTTTTTGTCTCAAAAAATCATTGCTTTTCTGAACTGTTTGTGTTACTTAATGTGTATCAGGGACAGTTTTAGCATCAGTACGATTTAAGGCAGGCCATTATTAGAAGCATATGTGTCCTTCAGAATAGTGTGCAAGGCCGTGCGTTATTTCGGGTTGATTGTGACTAACAATTGTATCTATTCGAGAGTGGATTATTGGTTATAGTATTCTTCAGTGTTGATTTGTTGAGTGATGATGGAGCGGCTGATTGATTTGAAGTTAATTTTGTGCATGTTGTGTTGGTGCGTTTGTAATTATGATGCGATACCAGTTCTTCAAAACGACATGCTGTTTCAACCATTGCGAATTGGTGGCAGGAAGAATGTAGCGTTTCAAGATTGTGGTAAATAGAATTTTATGTATAGAGCGTATTAAAGAAAAAAAGGCTGCTAAAATAATTGCGTAAGTTTTAATGTGATACTTTTTAAAGAGTTCTTTCATCTAATTTAGTCATTTAAAATTTTTCTGCAAAGTGGCATCAAATCATTGAATCATTTTGGATTTGGCGTTTTTATCTTTCTTTGGGGTTTGCATATCGATCGAATTTACTAACTTCGTTTGTCGCGGTGGGTCGAAAAAGTTCTAGTTCCATTTTGGGATAGTTGATTCAGAGAACAGCCATTTTGACTCGGAAAATACATGAATTGAAGGAAAATGCTACAACAGAAATATTCACTGAAAAATTTACCCCTAATTTCCAAAACTTTCATTGCTGTTTTGGAGGATGTTGAAGGTAAAGAAATTTTGAGCACTTCAGCAACTCCTAATTTCCATGGAGGAGATAGTATCATTATTGTTTGTAGCTATACTGTACGACTATTTGCTGGTACAGCTTTCGAAGTGTATACTGTTTTCATTTGAGCCAATTCTTTTAGTTTTTTCGAACAAACTTCATCCAATCCAGATTTGTTCTTCAATTTATTCCTGGAGGTAAAATAGCCAATCAAAGTATTTTTTTGGCTAATGTATGTAGTGTTTTAGGGCAGTATCAGCTGCTATAATTTGTTGTTCATCTACCAGCTCATTGTATGTGTCTTTCATTTTGGTCAGGTTCACTTTCAGCCCTATTCTGTTGCTGATTGCATTCAGCTCTTTAATTATGCTCTGGAACTCATTGGAGTACTAATGACTTTGCCATCAATGAATCTTAGAAGGTTCAAATACTCGCCGTCAACTTCTAATCCTTTGTTTCGGCAGCCTCAATCAATCAAAAAATCTTTTGGCAGCGTCATCCTTTATCTATTTCTATATTTTATAATTAAGGGATCATTCTAGTGTCAAGGCGTTAAATAAAGGCTATTTTTATGATTTTTTTAAGATCCTCATGATAAATATAAGTTTGAATCTTTTTGGGTTTAATAAATACACATTTGAGGTGTACAAAAAAAAAATTTCGATTATTGGTTTTATACTATATATGTTTACAAAGTGGCGGCATCTGCATAAATATGTATCTCCTATTTCGCTACTTCAATGGTGTGCACGGTTTAGAGATGAACAATCATTTGAAATACAGAATTTAAAATATTTAGATTTTTTATGTCACTGGCAATCGCACAAATTGTTAAAATAAATATTTTTGCCAAACAAAAAAAGTAGCGTTGTTTCAAACATAAGCGTTTTAAAATCACGTTTTTCTGTGATTTTTTGTTTGTAAAACATATAAAAATTAAAAATATTCATATATTAGAAATTCCAACGATAACTTTACTCGTCTAAAAAAGTGGTTTTGACAAAAACGCGTTTAAATTTTTTTTATCGTAGAATCATTAAAGCAAGACTAACGTTAGAATAATTTTCATTTTAGGGTCAAATTTCTCTTTTGAAATACAAAATATATATCATAATAGATTTTCTTTTAGCTGTATATCGAATACATAGCAATGAATCAACAAAAAGGGGAAACAGCTAAGTGTATGTATAAGCCTTCGATCAAGGACCGACAGCTATTTCGTCCTTTCAAATCTCAGAATATTGTAGATCAGTTAAAAAGTATACCTACAAATATTTAACAGATACGTAGCCTTGATTCTAACTTTTAACACAATCACTTAAAAATTACGAATCAGAAGATTGGGCTTTCAGAAAGCGATTACGAATGTTCAGATCTAAACACACATAGACAAGTAGTCCTGAAAATTTATGTTTTTGTAGAATAGCCGAAAATTTATAGTTATTCTTGTCTTAGAAGAAGAATTTTTGAAATGTTTACCCGATTTTGATACGGTGATTGGAACATGTAACGCATGATATGGGCACAGCATTTATCCATTGGAAATTGTTACGATACACTCGTTTGTATTATTTTTCAATTTCAAATTCTCTAAACATGTCTTAATGAGGACTAGTGACCGGTTGACCCACGTCACGTTTGCAATTCAACCACAAAATCGCAATCAGTCCTATCTTCATCTTTGCGATTAATAACCACAAATCGCATTTCAAATTCAGTAAACGTGTGAAATCGTTTTTTTCTACTCAGAATTCGTACGCACGATAAGCTTTCGGAAGATCTTTGCAGCTACTCCAAAGGTTCATCGATGAAGCGCCTACATTTAATATCTACGTATTTCGCCAGCAATGGATAGCAATCCATATTCCTCAGAACATTTAAATAACAAAGCCATAAAACACTCAAGCTTCAAAGCGTTACAAATATTTTATGGGGTTCAATAAACGTAATCACAAATCGGCCTTAGTCATCAATAACAAAAACAGTAGCATCTACTACTGGTGGCTAATCGAAGATAAGATTATGCGAATGGTTGTAAGATAATTTTTTTTGAAATTGGTAAAACTCTATGGTCATCGACTTCTCAACGCATAAACGGACCCAAAAATACAAGTGGCTTTTCTCTAGTAGTGCATTCAAGAGCACTTCAGATCCATTGGGTTTACGAAAATTCACATTGACAAAAAAAAAACGTCTACCTTTCGGAACTTCAAAGACATCATACACCTGGGGAGCAAAGTTTGGTAGGAATTCAGTAACGAAAAACAATTTACCTAGTTTCGAGTTCAATATCAGCATGTGAGCTTTGCGGATGGTTTCAGGTTCATGCCACGTGCAATCTAATTTAGAGGTCTACAAATTTGTATACAAATGCTTGAACTTGAAGCGGGTCACAAAAATAGATTGTTTTCAGTTGATCAGTTAGCCGAATTCTTGATTGTCATCATTTCTATTAATGTACAAAAACGCACGAAAGTAAAGCTGCTCACTTTCTGATTCTTTACATTCATTGAGTGAAGGATTGTTTTTGCATTCATTTTTTTTTTCAAATAAAAGTCTCAACAAATCTAATCATCATCATTGAGATTACCAGTGATTAAGGATCACAAGATCAAGTAGACTAAACTGCTTAATATCTTTCGGAATAATTTTGAAACTGGGTAAAAAAAATTAACGAATGGGCCAAGCCATGTACATTTTTTCGTGACTGTGATGAATGAATTTTAAATTTTTAAATTATTTTGTTTTTAAGGATAAACAATTCAAATACGTGTTTTCTCTACGTTTAAAATGTTACACGTTCATCTCATTATTATTTCAATTTATTGCCACGAAAATCGGCGAGTCGTTCTCGCCACAACTCAATGAGCATTCCATTCCATTTGGCCTTCCTTCTTTTTTTGCAATCCATACCTCCGGTTTCACTTGAGCACTTATGAATTTGTTGTGATTGCATGTGACGTTTCAAATTGACATTTCAATTTGACACTTTCAACACCTCTGAAGTTGCATAGGTTTGCAAATCAGGGCTGTCCAAGCGATTTCAACGAGGTTTGTAAGAGGATTTGATGATTATCTCCTCACAAATCTAGATTTGCGAAACCTTCATAATGTATGGGAAATCTAGGAGATTTGCCAGGAGATTACTGAAAATCTCGAGTTTTACGATTATCTCGTGTAGTGTGAACATGCTATAAGATCATATAATGCGCAAGTATATTATCTATCGCAGATCGGTTTCAACCCAATCACGATTTGTGAATCAGTAATTTAGTTTAGTTTATAATAAAGAAATAATACGATTTTGAATGTTATTCTTCCTGGAATGAGAACAGACCCTTTGCTTTCACGTGTATTGATTTTCATTTTTCTTAAGAGCAAATTATCGAACAATTGGCTTTAGCTACCCAAACAAATAGCAGCATTTGTATTGTTCTTCTTCTAACTGATTTAAATTCAAATGATTGAGCAAACATATTGATTTACATTTACATAAAGAGCGGATCATATGTTGCTTTCTTTTTAAAACTAATGCACTAAATATTGATTGTGATTGAGCGTGTGTGAGCGCGCACTGCAGAAGTTTCAGATTTAAACGAGTTTTTCTCAAAACAACCTTTCTTTTGACCTGGTTAACACTATTTTGAAAAACCTATTTGACCGATTGGGATTTATTGAGAAACTATTTAATACATACAGTTTCAGTCTGAACTAGAATCAGAATTTTTAATAAATTTTTAACTTTTTTTAAATCAATTTTGGTTGCGAAAAATGGTCAAAAAATTGCAAAGTCCGCGGTCTTTTTACCTAAAATGGTTGGTTTTAGTTTCGACCCTATTTCGAAATGTCATTGGAGTTTTTTGTTTCAGACTTACCTGATTCGAGATATCATGGCAAACTGTTTTTAATAGGGCTCCATTATGCCCGCCATTTTGTCGCCATGGTTGGAAAAAAATCTAAAAATTTTATTTGTAAAGTATAAGGTCCAAATTTCATTAAATAAATGTTTCAAAACATCCTAATAAATACTTCGATAAACTGATAAACAGACTGTCCCCTTAATAGTGGCCATAGAAATCAGTATTCGTATGTCTCTGTAGCATATTTCATTTTCCGTGACACTGTTACCATTTTCATTGTGAAATAATTAAGGACCAATGATAACACAATTCTAAAAATCACACCAAATAACGGCTATTTGGGATGTATGAATTTTTGACTATGTACGAATTTCCGAAACACCAAATCCTATAACCACGTTTATTGGATATAATCTCCAAAACGAAAACGATGGGTTTGCGACAAAAATTGACGTAATTTTCCAGCTCGCATTTTTGAACATTGCTCAGGTGTAAAACGAATTGTTCCTTACAGTGGTGGCTCGATGCTCGAAGCGCTTCACTCACTGTTGGCCATGTCAAAATGACACGCACTTCACCGTCAAATGGTGCATCTATATATTTAGATAATAATCTTCGGTTTACTGAAAGCTGTTACTAAGTCCATTTGATCTTAGACTAACAAGTATTTGGTCTTTTTTACCAAAATAAATAAATATGAAAGCATGAACTGAACATAATATTTTCCCTTGGATACTTAAAGCAATTAATTATTTTCTTATTCAAATTCTCCTAAATAAAAGTATATTTAATTTTTTAAGAACAATTTTTAGTATTGCTCTGTTTCATCCATTTTCTACAAATTTATCAATTTCAGGATCAATGTATGATATCCTTCAACTATCGATTGAAGGTTGTGAACAAGTACCTTGCAAATTAGGATTGGGATCAATGGTACAAGTCAATTCCGAATACAATGATCATGGTAAATATCAATATGAAACATATCTTTCTTCGAAACATTTTTAGAAAATATATTGAAACTGAAAATGCAATCCGATTATTTTTTAAATAAAAATAATTGTCGATTAACAAATAGCACTAATAGGAAATAGTTTCGATTATTTTCTAGTGAGAAAAATGGATGCTATAAATTATCATTTGAACAAATAATAATTTTGAAACACATAACATACATTTGTAGAAATAAAAAAAATGCTGATAGTTTCATTACTAAAATATTGATTGATTTTGAGTCAATTTTAATGAGAATTTGTGCTCTAATTTGCTAAGTGTTTAGTTTCTACTACTTTTTCTCAATGATATAATATGTTGATTTACTATTCATGCAAGAGCCCCAAACTATCGACAAATAGCTTTTTATTATTTTTAATTTTCAAAATAAATGATTACTAGAAAGATACACATTGTCAATAAGAAAGAATCTTTATTCCAGTATAACAGGCAGAAATTAGTATTAATGTTTCATGAACTTCTATAGGTGAAGACGATCATGTCCTTAAACACGATGTGTACTGGGTTCTAAATGCGGTGAATACGAAAGCCTTTGTCACACCACAAGCATGCGAAGGACGATTCTGTCCGTTCCGCGGTTTTGAAGGGATGGCGTTTGCTGCAGATCTTTTCGTGAACAATAGTTTACCAGCTGTAAGTGCGCAACATTGGAATCTTAGAATCTATCATATTTTCACCATAAATTCAAATTTTCAGCTTGGCGGACTACTCTACTGGGAAGTATTCAACGATGCGGACGAACTAGTAATGTGCTATAAAATACCAATTGCTATTACTTTCTAATCGAGCTCATCCCGTCTGTACGATTTGATTAAAATTCCGTTAAAAAACACACTGCAAGTGATAATTTGTACTGATTGTTATGGTGTTAGGAACAGAATATATACACACAAATATGTAGCAAGAAGTATTACAAATGTAGATTTGCATTACGCAAAAACAGACAATTTTCATTTCCACATATACAGTGTATAAAAATTCTCAAAAACTCTGTTGATCTCTTGTATCAAAAGCGAAACAGTACTTAAATGAAATTTTGTGATATAACATTATGTAAGATATTTATAGTTAAGCATAACAAAATTAAAACAAAACAGAATAAGAAAGGTTTGATTGTTGAAAGAAATGATTGATTCTTTACCAAAATTTGGCCAGTCGTTTATTAGCTTGTTTTCTATACTGTTGTTTCTTAGTTTTTTGGCATACAATTTTCAAAATCGATTTAATGGTGTCTTCAGTTCTGGAATAAAATCGATATAACGCCTCACATTTTTATCAAGTGAATCACTGAGGTCCACAGGTCAAGATTGACATGACTTAGCGACCACTATCTATATGCAAGTAGTCCTCCTACAACACGGTATTTTATTGCACGGTATCTTACAATACGATTTCGCTCTTGTACAACGAAAAACTGCGACAGCTATCCAGAAGGCCCTGGTAACCTGCACATATTATTTTAACACATAAATGAAAGTGCGAAAATTTTCATATAATACTAGACGTTTATTCGTATACTTCGACAGTACAATTTTTATTTCAAACATTTAGAAATTAGGTTACGCACTATGCCATCAGATATCACGTTCAGCCACAAATGGCAAATTTTTTCTGGTAGGAAATGTTTCAGAGTTTTTGTTGCTCTTTTCCAATATTTTTTCGTTAGTTTTTCAATAAATTGAGACCAAAATACCCCCTATATATTCTTGTCGTATTTTCTTGTGATTTTTGAATATTTCTCATAGTTTTGCCGAAGCCTAAAAAAACTTCCACACTGATTTCACCTGAATACATGTTTGGGGTGTTTTTTACGAATACTAACTCCTCTGAATTTCCTATGCAAAATTATTTATGTTATTGAAAAATCAAAAGTAGTACATATCGGTTTTCTTCTTTTTGTAAAGCAGTTTATAGCTTTTCCGCATCGAGTTCACTATTTTCCAAATCGAATAAATAAATGTCCAAATTGAATAGAGAAATGTTCGAGTCTTATACGTGAATTTCCAAATCAACTTCACTTATGAATTTCCACGAACTTATTGCATATGAAAAAGATTTCTGCGTTGGACACTGAGTATGTAAAACAAGGAACAAAAGGAGGGACGAGTTAAAATTTCAAGGGCTAATCTCGAAGAGTACCAAGTTGACAAAGAAAGCTTTTAATGTATGCTGTAGTTGCAATGGATGATATTCTAGGAGCAAGTTTAAAATTGCTAGAACACCCACCTTATTTTTCAGCTCTATACCTCAGTAACTTTAACCTGTTTCTTCAGTTCAAATAACAGTTCAGGGGTGAAAAATGTGAAAACAATAGAGAGGTGATGGCAGCTGTCGAGGTATGTTGGAAGGATCAACGATTTTTTTTTAGATGTTGTCCCGTGATTAGAAGGAAGTTCGACTAAGTTTTTCAGAGAGAATGACTCGTTTAGACCACGCAACAAAAATTTTTTTTTTTGCACTGTCAAGCACTAGAAAAACAAAGAAAACGTTCAATTTTTTTTAAAAAATCTACAATTACGTATATTTAATATCTCATTAAACTAACAAATAAATTTAAATTATAAGTAATTAATAGAAGCTAACATTTTATACTTAAATTATGATGTACTTTTCTAAATTTTTCACATTGGGGCGTGATAAATGTTTTTGTTATTTCGCGTTTTTTTATGCTATGTCGATAAAACACCCGAAGTGTATATTCCGTATTGAATTTCAATTTACTAAATATTATTTGGTCCTTCTGTAAGTTATGAAAGTGTTTATTAATAATCGTTAGTTATTGAAAAGGCAAGATGAGACTTACGCGGGGGCGCACAGCACCATATTCTTTAGATTCGCAGTCATTTGTCCCGGAACATAATTCCACAAAACTGAAAGAAAACATTCAAATATCTCACGGAGATTAGATTGAATTATTTAATTGAATTATTAATTTATTTTTGCAAGGTTTATACTATTAGTGAATAACTCATACAAAAGTTTAATTATAATCGTTAGTCGAGAGATAAAGAATTATTTCCGACTATTGTGCTTAATATTTTGGAAACTCAAAGTCATAACTTTCGGTTGTTACTGTGCACATTCTTTTAATTTCCAGCTACTCATTGCTTCCTTTCGCGCCTATTTCGCTTCAAGTTTTGTTATGTAGTAAACTCAAGAGTTCTCAATTAAACTCATCTAATCTTCACCGATCAACCTGTTCTATGCTTTCTGGTTAGAATTAACGAGAGCAAACATCTTTCATACCTTCCATTAAAAGTACAATCACTGTACACACGCACTAACATTCCATACTTTCTATTGGGGAGAAATTGGTACCGGATTTCATGTTCATCCTCAATCTCAGATGCATGCAGCTCGTTCTGTGCTGTGTTCTCATTTGTATCAAACATTAATGTATTCGTGGTAGTGTTCAGTAGATGAGATTCTTTAATAGATTTAAGTCGTCGCCGTCCACTGGTAGAAATCGCTTGGACTTGTATATAATACAAGGAATCACGACACAAATCAATCAAATCAAAAGACGTACTAGGCTACAAAAATGGTAATATTTCAAACAGTTTTCTAAATATCCAAATCGCAAACCTCTTTCACGTAGTCGTAGTTTAGATACAGGGAAATGTTGTCGTTCAAATAACGAGCCCAACTGATCTTATAGCGATCGATCGGCAGATCGGATTTCGGGGCGGACCAAATAGCCTTCGCCAGGACTGTATTATTTGGCCAATATCCTATCGGGTAGACTTTGAGATTCCGTGGAGGCCGAGGCGGTTTCGGCTCTGCAACGTGATTCTCTGAAATATTGAAGTCAAACACAAATTATTTATAGACTTAAATTCATTTACGGTCTGTCAAGCGAAATTCCTGGGAATCATTCGAGTATCCTCGAAATCCATATTTATTTATGGCAGCAACTCTCATCTGATACCAAAGGCCTAGTTTTAGTTTAAGCGAGACAACAGTCCTGAAAGGATAAAATCTGTGGTTGGCGACATTCCAACTAAGCAATACAGAATTAAAAATAACGTCTAAATGTGAAGATAGCCATCGAGATCTAGGGTGATTTATATTTTCACTGTACTTTCAATCAGCGAAAACTGCTTGAAAATTTACACTCATCATAGAAAAATGATAATAATGTACTCGCATATCCTTTAATTCGTACTGAAAACAAAACGTGGATTTGAGACCAATAGTTTCTTTTCTATATTGTTTAATTGATCTCGATGACAGTCCCAACTCCTAACACATGAATACCAATACGTTTTAATCATTTGCGATCTGTCTAGAACCTCCGCCACCTTTTGGAAATTGCACCATTGCCAGGATCCAAGTTTTCGTTGCGAATACACATTTCCCACATGTGATCTCATTTCAACGATGAAAAACAGAGGTAGCATTTGAACTTCGTTCTGTCTGATTTTCCAGGATATCTCACACATTTTTCCGCTGCAACGTCTTTCTGATACAGAAATATTAAATGGAATAGGTGGCAAATCAGGATCATCCTCTAATCCGATGGCATCTTGACACGAATAGCCACAATCCTGTTTGCAACAAACTCTGCAAGAGACTAAAATTAATTACCCCAAAAAAAAATTAACGAAATATTTTGTATCTTACTTTGTGCCAGGACATTCAATATCGTTTCCTTGTTTGCAATCGTCCAAGCATATTTTTTCTAAAATTGAATTTGTACTATTCGGACAATTTCCAGGCTTTTTGGATAATTCTGTTAGGTCATGTCGACACGTGCACTAGAATAGATTGATAATAAGCTAGTCTTCAATTTACTATTTACCTTTCTACTTACTTTATCCGGTGTCATTAGTAAACATATTAGTTCACATCGCTGCATTAATAAATTTTCATCTATTTCGTGTGGTTTTATATTGCCTCTTTTTCGACATTGCACTAATAATCCTTGTAATACTATCAATGTGTATAGGAAATAAACTCGATCTGCAATCATCTGCAAAATGAGAAACAAGATGATTGAAGATGTTACCTAATGGTTATTTGAATCCTTAATTTTTGAAAATTCGAAAAGATTTATGCAGTTGTGGCTGTAGTCCAAACTCTCAGAAAAAGGAATTTAAATTTTAGCATCGAAATACTTCTCTCGTTCGCCGCACCACTAGAAAAGAACACCCTTCATTTTTATTTGGAATTTTTTTGGACATTTTTAACGACATTTTGGAGGATGTGAAACATATTCATCAGGTAAAGGTAATGTTATTAGCTGCTGTATGAACATTGTATGCAACAGGCAATTCTTTATTTAACGAAACAAAACCGTTAGGAACTAGAAGAAAAACCTGATTTCCTCAAAATGTTTACCATATTACGTGGATAACCTGACGCGAAGGTTCCACTTTTGTCGAATCGGGATTTTTGGTAACATTTATGGATAGTGCAAGAACTAAGTTGTGGTCTGCTTAATTTAGAAAGTAGATTGCATCAAGGATATGTCTTCAACAAGCTGTTTATTGAGTTCCCCATGATTCAAGTTGTACAATATGTTCCAAGATGAAAAAGTGCTGCTCTATTTTATCTGTTTGCAGTGATTCCAATTTTTCTACCTTTTTTGAACCGATCGCATCAGTATTTGTAATTATTTTCCAATTTCAGTCAGACAGATGGGAATTTTAAAAGGATTTTTGACTAAAAATGTCTATGCGGATTTTCTGTGTAGGATATAGTAAAAGAGACTGTTTTGCATAGAATAAGGACGCTAATCAGTTAATGCAATTTGAAATTTTTTAAAGCAAAGGCCATTTCTATTTATACTTTATGCCAAGACAGGAAAACACTTTTACGTAAAAGTACAATATCTGCATTTCGGTCTCTAGATCAAGGAGTTATTTCAATATATGTAAGAGTTTTTAGTTAAAATATTAAGCTTGCTGCTTTTCGACTACATGGCAAAACATTGGAATTTAAAATTCACAATTCATTTATTCATTGTTCATGTAGTTGCGACACGAATGTTGTATTTGGTGGAAAGTAAACTAGTTTAATTTGATTGAAAATGAAGCTGTTACGATGCAAAGTAGAATTATCCTCAATGGAAAGTACAGTTTTCTAGTTTCGTTTTAAAATATAGAAACCCATCAAATCATATTATATTATCAAATATTTGGACCAAACCACTAGGCAACTGGAATCACAATCCATCAATCATCAATCTGAAGATGTGGAAGTACAGATGAACTCACCAACTAGCAACTTTTTTTCGGCAGACATTTTCACGCAAAATTAAATGAAATGACGCTATATATGTGCAGATACATTTATCTTCTTTTAACGCGATTGGAAACCGCACTGGAAATCAAATAATTTTTTCTGCTCAGGAAGTTCCGCAATTCCTTCATAACAAACAGAATACATATTATTGTTTGAATAAAAAAGTCGGCAAGATAACATCTTGTGTTATACATCCAATTCTATCTGGACTCATACAGAATGCAGTCATAACATTCAGTAATTTATTTCAAAGCTCAAATATCCAAACAAAGAATGCATATAACAAGTGCAGTGATCTTTGTAAGGGTAGGTCGGATTTCTGCATCACCCCGCCACACATCATCGTCATCTGCATTGGGAAAACGTATCAGCTTTTATGTTCATATATGTAAGTCATCACCTTCCGAGGATGGAGTCTTAAATTGAATCCATGAGCAAATTTCCAGTTTTGGTTATATGGGGCCAAACCTCTTTGTGCCTCAAAATATCTTTTGAGTAGGTTCCGTCGTGGGGACATAGATGGCTCATATGAAACTGTAGAATGCGGAATCTCTTCCGATTTAACCACATTTGGAACAGTTCCTACAGCTTCTGCTTTTATCTGCTAGCAATGGCACCGTTGTGACCTTGCATTGGTTCTAGTTGTTTCTTAGATACTCAAGAACACCATAACGACTTTCAACAGCTGAAGAACACTTCATTAAAGATTTTATGTCGCTCGTTTGATTAATGAACAGGTGTAAATTGAAGCTCACTTCGATAAAGGATTCTAAACCCCTAAAAATTAGGTCCTGTCCCTTAAACCGGTTCATAGCATCTGGAACGTACTATTAACTCAAATTTAAAAAAATTAACAAATTATGAAAACGGATGATTTGGAGGAGACAGAGGTGGTTTTACTCGCTAAAACCTAACATATCGTGAAACAGGAGCGGCTCAGCATCTTTTGAAGATTTCCACCTTGCAACGTTGGAAAAAACTTTAACACTTATGTATCTTCATTATAGAGCGATGAATCATTTATCAGTAAATTATACATAAAACAGATGGAAAGTGAAGTAAAAATACAGGACGAAGTTACGTCATCACAATTTATTTAAAAGCTGACAACGTTCTCACCAAATCCTAAACAATGTCATTTTCATCATATTCAAAGTCAGGATTTTTCGGACTTTTCAGATAATTTCCTCCATAGTGCGAATCAATCGGGCCGTCGTCTTTATCTCCAAACTTTGCTGAAATTATCAAATTTTGATATTTCCCAGCTTTACGCTTCACTTTGTACTGCCGGTAACTTCTTAATGCCGAACATTCACCACACAATCGCTCCAGCTCGAAATCTATATCTTTCGCTACTGCCTGAACACCGATGGAATACGTTCTGATAACTCCTTTGGCGCACCGTCGACGACGGCGATTTCTCCTGCGACGATGTTCAGATAAGTTTCGTCTAGGAAATGATTCATGGCTTGGCATGTCCTTTTACCGCTCGTTATATTTTTGGCTTGCTTATTTTTTACTTGAAATTTGGAAATTTAAATGAAATCCTTCAACAACGGACCGAAAATGTGTCAAAGGGACATCATAAATGCCACTTATGTTCGAACGACAATTAAACGTAAGTATCATTTCAAATGAACGATTACTATACCCTTATAGGTTTGATTTTTAGTCCTGTTTACACGATCGAACTTTTCGGACGTCTTATTAGATTCGACAAATCGTTTCTAGTAAGATAGAGTGTGTAAACAGCAAATCGTACGTCTTATCAAATCAAAATTTGGATCAACAAACTGAATTTTTGACTATTTTTACTCTTATCTAAGCAATTCTGTGTTCCTTGTAACGCAATCAAAGTAACTTGATGGGAAGTTACCATGATGCTCCTTTTTACTTTTTATATTTTCAAGTACTCGAAAAAATGACCGGCCTTTAAAGCGCCTGGAGACACATTTCCCAAATTGTTGCTTGAAAGCCAAATTTAGGCTCAAATAAAAATCCTTAAATTGGAAACAAGGATTGAAATTGAAGAGTCGTTTAATTTGTACACTAGGACCTACAAATCGAAGTGGAATTGGGTGAAAAAATTCATTAAAGCAAAATGAAGATTTTTCTGAAATATTTCTTGGATATTGCAGTCGTTTTTATTCTGAAACTAAATTAAAAAAGCAGCTTGCTTACTTTTCTTCTGAAATAACTACTGCAGAAAATATTATCACCATAATTCATAAAATCATAATAAGATTTTTTCAAAACACTTTAGATATTATTCGCAAAATCTTCAATAATAATTTCTATTTAAAAAACAGTCCTGATAGATACATAAATTTTCCGACTTTGAAAAAGTTTCACGAAAACCAATTCAAGAATTGTGGATTACTTTACTAAAAAAAACTCAAGATAAACGTTCATTAGAAATATTTCGATATTATCGATAGCCAACATTCTTCAATAAAATTTTATCAATTTTATTGAAATTTATTTTTCTCTGACAAAAAAAATAGAAAACAAATTTCATTGATGAACTTTCACAGTCCAGTTCTAAGATAAAAGAATAGCAGTAAAATTGGAATTTTTTGTGCAAAGATAAAAAATTTACAAAAGGATTCCAAACACATTTCTCTTTAGTAATT
This sequence comes from Oxycera nigricornis, assembly GCA_963942545.1. NCBI lineage: Eukaryota > Metazoa > Arthropoda > Insecta > Diptera > Stratiomyidae > Oxycera > Oxycera nigricornis. The sequence goes on along the minus strand of OZ012660.1, from coordinate 111,480,106 downwards.
CATTTTATGGATAGCATATTTTTGATCGTTTTTATGTTACGTTTATTAGTGGTTTTGGTTTTTGTTCTACAAAATTCAAAAAAAATTCCAAAACATACTCGCCATGAAGTTTTTATAAAAATCTTATTTTGGTTTTATTCGCCCGTCAGAAGAACATTTTTTTGCAAAATTCTATTAAATTGAAACAATTTTGCAAAAAAATTGTAGAAACTATTCATGTTATTGACAAGTTTTATCGATCAAAACCAAAATCAAATTTTTTCGATCACTAAAACTTTGAAAAATTGTTGAAATTTTTGAAAATTTTTTATTCATTTTTTTATCTCTTACCGCTTTTGCTGCGATAAAAGTAACAGATACAAGAATAATAATTGAACAATTTTTATAGGAAAATGCTTGTTTTGTAAAAAAATCTGTGGATGCTTTAATTCATTTTTAATCATGTAGAAGCTATGATAAATCCCGTGAGCAGTTCAAAAAGTAAGATTTTTAAGTGATTTTTGAAATAAACCAAGCCGCGCCGAAGTGGTTTATTTTCCAAAAAAATATGTGAAGGTAGCTTTCTTTTAATTCTTTTAAAAAATTATGAATCTTTTGTGTTTCTGCAAAATCATAAAAGTTTTTAAATAATTTTCTAACTTTAAAAACAACGTCTGTTAACACTTTATTGTACATTTTGCCTAAACTTTGATATTCAATATTTTCTGACTTATGGCAATAAAATTTATGCCACTCCCGATGATCATGGAATTATAAGCGCGTTCTATGCGATGCCACAATAAAAGTTTAAGAAATTTTTACTCTAAAAGAAAAAGAAATGAAATTTTCGTTGTTTGAACCTTTTTTTTAATCACCATTATCAAACCACTATTATTTTGTATTTAATTATATATATAGCACTTTTAGAACGAAAAAATATTGAAAATTTGGAAATTTCTTTAACCAATAAAAAAATCTTTCTCAAAATATGTTATGTGTATTTATGTGCAGTATTTTTTGAACTACAAAAATATAAAAACTCACTTCGTTACATAAGATAAACAAAAAAATACCATAAATTTCTTACAGCAGCATGCGACACTATATAATTCCAAAAATTTTATTGGCTCATTTTTTCGGGACTGAACAGTTTTACATAATAATCCATGGCAATATGTAAATGAATATATCGATCAAAATAACACCGAAGTGAACATGTGGAGTTTTGAAAATAATCTTCTCAATTAAATGGTTTCAAAGATAAATTCAAATAACTTATTAATTTAATAAATTTTGTACGTGTGAACTTAAAAGTTCAAAAAAAAAATTCTGTTGAAAATAATTTTGAACAACATGTTCACAGTATATAAAAGTATAAACCAATAATTCTCAAAGGAATTTTTGTATTAATAAAGCTGTGAATTTTCATTTTGACTGACTTTGAGTTTTTATTTGAACTGTTATTTTAAACATTTATATAGAGGTAATATTCAAAATCTTAAGACCATTTTTTGAGCAATTCACTCACTGATTTTAGGACGAATCGATGATAAATCAAAATCAAATCGTGTCACATGAATGATGTCAGAAAACAGTTTTTATCCTTATTGGCAACTTTAATTGTTAAGATACATATCAAATACGTTTTTGGAACCCTATTGGGATTCCTTCTTCAGTGCTACCAGATGGGATCAAGTAGATCTTGAAATATGTATTTGTAATAAAGTCTTGTTCAAGCATGAAAAAATATTTTCTTACATCATTACTTTAAGAGACTTCAAAGTACGAAGGATACTTTATAAGTATATTAATAGTAGAAGCTAGTAAAACTATCCGTATAAAATAAAAATCGGAAACATATTTTTGGTTAGCTTCTCTAATATACTTTTGATATTCAATTAAAATCATCAGCTGAACATTTATTGATTTCCGAAATCTAAACTTAATTTCAAAGGAAGACCTTAACTTCGGGAGGATAACGCTGATTAAATGATTTTATTGAAAAAATAAATTTTAGTTTGATTTAAATGGACGATTGAGAGCGCAATTTAATAAATGTGCCCGACTAAAATATATGCACTTTGAAATAACTTCTTGATATGACCAAATTATTTTAAATAATAAAACATTTAACTTCTTTGTAGTGAATATATAGAGAGAAATAGAGGATAAATGCTAAAACAACGACGCACGTTTGCAATTGTTCGAAATACGACGCAAAATCAATGATTTAATGATTAAATAGATTTAAAGTGCTGCTTTCTATCATTAAGACTATCTACTTGAACTATTTGGATGAATTAATAAAATTTCCAAAAAAAAACATCTGCAATACTAGCATAAGGCTCAACTAGTCTAGTCTAGTCTAGTCTAATAATATACTTGAACTTCTTGTTACCTTAATATCCTTCAGATCATCACACATAACTTTAGAAATTTTTATACATCATAATATTTTCACCTGAACCATTCAATAAATGAATATTCGCTGGTAGTAAACATATAACAATCATACTGCAAAAATGCAGCATTTGATCACTATATCATTTTGCAAAAGAGCTAGATAGTCCCTAAGTACACACATATGCACACATGCAAGCCTGCATTTTTGCGGTGGCTGGACTCCGAGCGACTCACTCAACGCATATTGCACAGTGATTTGAACTGAACACTGAATGTGCAAAAAATTCAATTCCTCGCGAATGCAACAAAACGCACAACAAACACTAACATCCAACGCATTTGCGAGCCGTTGCGTTCCAGCTTTGGCCAAAGTTAACCATTGGTATCTCTGGCCACTCATCGGCTAAAGATCAAATGCAATCGCATCTAAACTTGCACATCTTTTAGAAAAAGTATCTGCCGCCCGGTCAGCGGCAAGTGGGTCAAATCTGCGTGATTTATTGGGAGCCAACGACTTCACATTACTTCGGGGCTTACCGGTGTTATTAATGAGCGACTGATGCGGGTTCCACCGAAAATAACAGCCGAAAGGTAGTAACGTGCCTCGACCACGAAGCACTGTGCGCTTTTATTGTAAGACTTCGACGAACGCTTTCTGAGACAATCGGGTCGCGCAAAGGTAAGATAGTCTAGAGAAGCTGATCGATCGCGATCTGAACGCAGACTGAGCTTCGGGCAGTCCTTTCGCAAATTATCTTAGAAGAGTTAAATGCCACAAGAAGTAGAAGGTCCAAGCTTGAAATTGCATCGGATGGCGGGCGGCTGGTATGTGATATGCGATGTGTGGTGGCTCGACCAAGATGGAGCAACTCTGGCCGCTCACGGATCCCCTGTTCTTCACCCTCTCGATCGCATGTCTCAGGCATCAGGTTCACTCTAGGCCCCCAGGCCCAACCTCGATGCATTTCTTACCTTCCACGGCCGGCGCAGCCTTACGCCAACTATTACTTTTCGCCGAGAGCTTGAAGCCGGGCCCCACGAAGTTCCAGTCAGTCGGCCCCATCGTCTCGTATATACAGGTATCTTCATTATAGTACGGGCTGATCCATCCCATCAGCACTCTCGGTGTGAACAGTGAGCAGAAGCGCCGAGTCAGCAAAATCACCTTGCACACTACTCTTCGTCATTGCGTGCATGAGGAAACATTACCGCAGATATTCAAGACCGTTTCGCGATCTTCTTTGGAATCCGCTGAGTTACTCTGGGAAATCCAAGAAGAATGAATTTAGCACTTCTATTTGCTCAGTTGGGTCCGCAAGCGTTGATCTTTCATATTGATCGCACAGATCAATGAATCCCCGAAGTGAGGTGCGAAGATCTTTCACCTGCTTCTTGAGTAAGTGATAATGGGTTACTTGCAAATTTCCTCACATTTTTTCGATCCTTGTATCGAATTAACCACGAAGCTATTGTAGGTCCTAGATGCTTTGCTATGGCGTTTTTCAAATTATACCCTGCATTCTTTCATCTACATATGTGAGAATGGAATGCTGAACGATATCTTCTCAATTAGATACAATAAATCCATTGTGGTCAATACAAATAAGGCACTGAAGGAAAATGTGTCCCACATGTATTTATTTCTTATAATGTTTAACCCAGTGAAATCTCTAATGAGCGGGCACCGCTAGAACTCATAAGTTCTGCCCGTTAAAGGGTAGTGCCATCATAGAAATCATGTAGCAAAGTTTCATATAGTGGAAAAATCTGTAAGTGTTCGAAATTTTAGATTAGCGCGGCGCCTCTCACTGCTCCTTCGGAGCGCAATCCGCGCGTATCCCCGCGCGCTGTTGGTATTGAAATTTAGAACAATTTTAAATATAAATTTCTCAAAACTGTACACGTGCTCTGTTAGTTGCACTTGCACGTTAGCTGAAAACGCTGAAGTACGTATTTTGCAGACTAGAGGTATATCAAGCCTAAACCTAAATCCTCCACCGCTCACAGTCCACAATTACAATTTCTTCTTCTTTGGAAAAAAATCCTTGCATGTAGTTCGTTCCTAACATATTTTTTTCTATCTCCATATTTCTGTCATAAATGGTAACGGAATGTCGTCCTCGGCTGCAAAATGTTTTTTAAAACTTATAAATTGGAAGTAATTTCCCCGTAAAAAAATTTGACCCACGAAGCGTGTATGACTATAGAATCCTAGAACAATTACCGTCATAATTTTGTTGCTGTATCTATGATTGTTGTCGCAGCATAAGCGGTAAAAGGTCGAAAAATGACGATCCAAAATTAAAAACAAAAATGTGGTCTAAGTGCGACCCTCGAGGCCCACACGACTAACTTCCCAGTGGTTGAATAAAAAGCTATAATTTGCTTTTATTATTAATTACTATTATTAATAATAATTATTATTAAACATTATTATTCTAAATTAATATAATTACTGTTACTATTTTTATCAGTTTTTTATCTAACCATAAAAGATTTGGTAGAGGAAGACGTCTCCACCACCTGGTCATCCTCTACCAAAGCCTTGGCAACCTTGTCCTCTTCGTCCACATCACCCTTCTTGTCCTCCATCTCGGCCTCGGAATCCACAACTATTATTGAGGGTATTTAATTATTGTTTAAAATAATCATTCGTTATTAAGAATGTTTGACCGTTACTGAATAATTATAATTGAATTTATATATACAATATCAGATTATAACTAATATTATTTGATTGTTATTAACAATATTAAATTATTTATAACAATATCCAATTATTAACTGCATTAGCGTCTCTACTCCCATTCACCCAAACCTGATAATAAAAGTTTGGAATTTTATAAATTAATCTTGTTTTTAAATAACATTTTTTACAAATTTGATCACAATTTTGCTAAAACGCACAATAATAACAACATTACTATGAAGGTATTTGGTATCTGCAAGAATTAATAGTGCGTATCAACAGTTTAAAAATAAGCAATTTTTAGTCGTTTTTTTCAGTTTTTTCATCCTAAATAAAAAACGGCCCAACCGATTTTGCTGAAAAGTCATTCAGTTCTAAGTTACGTAATTACGCGTCGTTTAAAACCAGTCCCACGTCAATCCGATGTTTGGTTCTTGAGATAATCGAGACGAAAAATTACTCCGAACGCACATACGTACATACGCACATACGCACATCCGCACATACGCACATCCGCACATACGCACATACGCACATACGCACATCCGCACATACGTACATACACACTCACAGACATCTCTCTAAAAACGATGGATTTGGATTCTAGAGACCTTAAAACGTGGAGATATGTCAAAATTTGGGATTCGCAAAATCGACCCCATTACAATAACTTCCCATAGGGAACTGGGAAGTTAAAAATAAATTGACAAAAAAACTGAAGAAAGCTATTGGTTTTTGAAACAAGCATCGTTGATCATAACAAAAAAAATAGATTTTTCCGACCGTTAAAACTTTTTTGCTAGCAATTTTTAGGTAAGCACTGAACTATTCATGAAATAATTAAAGATTAAATTAAAAAATAGATCTGTCAGATGCTTATCAACAAAAATTGCCATCCAAACAATTTTCTTCAGAATTGATACATTATTTGCAATTATCTATTTAAATTTTAAGCCGGTATTTAGAAAACTAAATTTATTGTTATTTTGCCAATTTAAACAAATCTTTTATTCGTTGATTTTTATTAGTCTTAAAATACTTTTTAAGAAATTTCTAATCCCTTTCACTTTTTAAATTTGAGTTGCTTGATGATGTCCTTTTTTGCCATGAGAGCTCAATTCATATTCGAATCTTGGTGTCATGAAGCTGAGATAGTACTACATCTCAGTTTCATGACATAACCAGAGAAAAATAAAATGTATTTTCCGTCTTTTTTTATCCTCCAGTTGAGGTCTCGCAACCATTTGTTCATGGCCACCTCACCTAATATCTACGTTTTGCTGTTAAACATCCAGGATACAGTGATTTTGAAATTGATGCGTTTGAACGTCCTAAGACTAGCCACTTTTCCTATCATCACAAAATCCAAAATTTTAGGATAAATCTTAACACGCCGATTGGTATAAGCCTCTGGGATACAATTTTGGTTAGTGAATTAATAACTTGAACTAAATCGAAAAGATGTATACACATTTGAAGGTGAATCTGATACTTACATTAATATATAAATTAAAACTCGAACTGCATGAAATTTATGTTGAATTAATATACAGGGGCTTGAAAACAAAGCCAACAAAAGATGGCTTATACACGAATCCTGAATCGGATCTATACAATATTATATATAAACACTATTTTTTGTTTGAGTTTACATTCATGTGATTCCGTGACTAACAACACCCCTCTTATCAACAACAAATCACCGCCACCAGGCACCCGTACACCAGACTCAAAAACGCACTGATTCCCCATCCAAACCCCTTGTATCGGCGTACACCAAGCACCAACCTGCACTGGTTGGAACTGATTGAAAAACAAGTTCCCACCCATCCAAAACCTGGTTGCAAGGTACGTCACTTACTACTTAGAGGCACAGGGTTCTTATCTGTTCAATCAGCGGTTCGAATCTCCATCAAACCATTCGAAAGTATTATTAATGAATAATGTGAACTTAACGATCAACCCGAAATGAGACAGCGTGAAGAGATTTGCAGGATCGCCAGAAAATATGGTTTATAGAAATTTATATGATCTTGATATGAAAATCTATACCAAAATGGTATGAAAATCTATATCAGAGTTAGTTATGAAATTTGAAATAATAAACGCAGTTCTGGTTTGGTAGCCAACGTTAAAGTCCTTTGACATTGAATAGAAAAGTAAGCACAGGTGAGATTAATGGAAAATGATGTTCTAAGGGATACCCTGCCAATTTTCAGCTCTATGCAAATTTTTTATGCCTCTTAGATTATCTTACAATACTAAGGATGAATGTAAGTTATGACTGGTTTAACTTCGCGCTCTTTCTAGAAGTTCTTACGTTTAAAAAAAGGGTGCGATTCCGATTAAAATACACCGAGTATGGTAGCTTTAAAATGAGAACTCAAGGGGCTGCAATAAAATAATTTCTTTTAAGTAATATCTACTATTCTACAGTGTACAACTATTTTGAAAGAAAAGTATAGTACAGCTTGAACTCCATACAGACTATAATCAGCGTGAATATTAAGAGTTATCTATTTTTTATTGATTCAATTCGGATACTAGTTGAATTCTTTATTCAATTTAGAAACTAATATTGTCCACTCGTGGGAAAACGCATAGTCAACCGTACATAAAAACGTAAGCAAATCCAACAGTTTCAAAAGCCTCAAACCATTGCTGCTGTTAGCGGAAGAAAAAAATTAACAGGATTAAATTAAATTAGCAATAATAATTACTTCCCACAATCAAAAAACATTACTACAGCCAGAATATGACACCCATTTAGAAGCATTGAATAACCAGACCCGGATGATCAAGATTCTGTGTTGCATAACATTTACTAAAACCACAAAATCTGATATATCTACAGTAATTAAAATAAAAACCCACATTAACAGTGTATCTGTTCAACGGGCCGATCATTTGTTTCAACGTTTTGATTTGAAAAAATAATGATTATATATTAACTTTCCATTTCAATGTTGTTTCGCTGGATCCGAACGACAAACCAGGAACAACCGTCACCTTTGATTTTTTTTAGTTCTATAATATCTGTTCTACATGATCCACTGAACATTCTACATCTATTCTTCATCTTTGGATTGTAGGGAAAAACCTTGTCACCGAAAATATAGATAGAAAAAACTAATTATTGTCACATTAACATAATTCAAATACATTGGGGAAAAATTAATGGTAGCTATTAAAATTCGATAAGATTCTTCCTTGTGCCACTGTCGAACATCTGTAAATTTCTAGATAAAAAAATAGTGATTCCCGAAAAAACGCTCTTCATGGCGGTCGGAAATAACATTTGAGAATGATTTGAGGTGGTCGTAAAATCTTGGTATACGTCATGAATTCAAGGCAGAATGCCTAGCAAATTTACCTTAAAAACGATCTTCCCACATTTCAGTTTGATAGTAAGAATGTTATGTAATCCAATGCTGTGGGGAGATTCGGACGATGCTCATTTAACATTTGCCTTTTGACTTAGCCATTGGCCGATGCTAATACGTGCGAGCCAGATTTTTAGAACGTAAACCAGTTGAGCTAACATGACATAGTTAAATTTTCTCGATACATCCGTAAGAACGACTTGACTCCACTATGCGATTCTAGGGTAGACTCAGACATGCTGGCACCTATTCTGTTATGCTAGCCAATAAGCATGCCATGTATTGTACTGAAGCGCTTTTGTGAAAATGACCATGCCAATGGGAATAAGCCTGGAATTTTTTCAAAAAAAATCGATGCGTAGCAGTAAGATGTTAATCTGCTACAATAACATTGAAATGGTAAAAGTTCTTCCCCCGGGAACCAGACTCTTCAGTTAATAGGATGTCCGGAATTGAAGTTGTTCAGCTGTAAAAATAAGCCTAATAAGTTGTTTGGGAATTCATATGCGCCACGACTACCTCACTTCGTTATTGAAATATTCAGGTGATTCAGTAACATATGTATGTACGCACACGTAGAACAAACATAAACCTAAACGATTCTACAAAATAAGCTAGTTTGTGTGTGGATGCAAGCAACACCATATTCCTACTTGCGCATTTAACGTAAGTATGTAAAAAACAGACCCTGTTTGCGGGCAAGTACGCAAGTTAGAGTCTCTGACGTTAAAAGATACAAAAAATCAATTAAAAAAAAATTTGAATAACAACGGAATCATCAAGAACATATATATTTTTATATTTTGAATGTGCTTTTTACCTCTAACGTATATGCGATAGATTCGAAACGCAATTGACTAAGATGTAAGATGATGAATTTGTTTAATGAAATTCTTTGATCACTATCCTCCTCCAAGGAAGAATATTGAGCGAGAGGATTAGACAATTTTTTGGTAGATACTAACTTAGTTGTCTGAGACTCCAAAAACTCAAAACTTGAAACTTCACAGTCAATGTCCATAGAGTACAATAACGGCATACGTTGCGATGGTATAAAGTACGCAAAATTCAAGATAGATCGGAGAAGAAAGAGAATTGAGCATGTCATCTTTTGAAAATGAACGACTCAATTTTAGTATTTTGAATACTTTAGATTTTCGGTCAAATTTTACGGTACAAATACAATTATCACGGTACTTTTGGCAGCGCTTCCCAAGCTACAAACTAATCACACATTATTTCTAATTGATATCACAATAACGCGATATACTATACAGTATCCCTGGTTTAGTCTTACTTTATTTACTCGCTTTATACTCGAACCGCTTTCTGCAGTCGAGGCTCACTTATCACTTAATTTAACATGCTCAACATTTTCTTTATATAAAGCCCGAGAGAAGATCTCTTTGTGTTATCGATGCTTGGAAAAAGCGCTTGTGGGCATGGAAAGTTTCGAAAAACTTCTAAACCGAAGTTATATTGTAATTTGATTATGTTTAACCACTTAGAGGACAGTGGAGATCTTATGACACAATTATCAAAACTGAAAACGAAGTATGAATTGCATTTTGGGAGTATTGTATGCAGATTCTGCGAAAGAAGCGGAAATCCTCCTATTGGGGCAAACCGTATCGCACGATACATTAGTACCCTTCGGAGGGTCTAGCCAAAGAAAAGCAAGGCATTTTGCATTTTAGCACATATGTGCGTACTTTCACTTGAAGGCAATAGTAAAAAAGTTATGAACCTTAAACTGTGCATAAAAGTGGGGATCATTTTCCGATGTCACAATTTCATAGTTTCCACTTTTAATGCAGCTTAAGGCAACTTTGTTACAAGTCGTTTGTGGTAGCATTTGTTACATGTACACTGGTCGGAGTATTGCATCCCCAAGGTTTTTATTAGATTCTGAAATTTTTAATTTGTATAATATATTTCCTTGTATCGAGATTCCAGCCGCGTATCATTATAGATGTCGCATGTTTTCCAAATACTATTGAAAGGTTGCATGACATGCAACATTACTCCTGAATGTGTTGACGCCAACGTAAAATCTAAAACGCACACGCCAAAATAAGATTCATGCAAATCAAGTTGTTCAAGAGGAAATACCAATTCAATGTAATTAATTCGTTGGTTGAAATCATAATAAATTTTGGTTGGGTAGCATCTGAAAAGGAAGGAATTCACCTTGTGAAAAATCATTATAAATATTGAATATTTAAATCTGAAAAATAATTGTAAGGGCTTTCATGGAATGGTTGATAGTATGAATAGTTTTGAATTTCCTGGAGAACACTGCCGTTTCAATCAACCAGAGTATTAAATATATTGATGGACTGTTGACCACAACACCGTTTCGCTTAATGAAGGATGCACAAATTCTTTACATTCCATGTTCAGAGTTGGCTATCCGCAATCCCCATGTATCTTTTGTTGCTTGATGGTGCATTGAACAGGACAAGTTCACCTCTTCGAGAGGTGTGTTCTCCACTTTCGTTCTAGATACCAATACCGTGTCAAATATTTGGCCCTTCGGACATGATTAACTCCTTTGCGGTCGTGCACGAAAAACATAAAAGAACAACACCTGATGGAGTTTAGTCCATTTAAGATGCACCACTTGTTAAAAATACGTAAAGTATCTGATTGCATGCATGTCGGGAAGTATATATGACTACACGTTTTTATATAGATTTCGATGAAGTTCTGGGCAAAAGGGACCGACAATATGGGCATTTCGCATGTACACATGACTGCAATAATTAACTGATGACAAGGCCAATGCCACGAGGACAAAGTGAATCGTCTGTTAATTTAATCGATGCTGAAGAAATTTCCCACAATGCTTTTATACTCATAAAAAAATGAATTGGTTGAAATTTTAATTGTAAGTGGATACTTTATATATTTTTCAAATATTGTCTGTGATAGTCTATAAAAACTAATAAAGTTCAGATTCATATTTGTCTCCTGATCTTTGTAAGTTGTGCACTCAAAAATTTAAGCCACTTCTATTTCATTTTCCAAAGACAAAGCGCTTTCTAGGAGCGTACGTTAAGTATTCAAAAAAAAACAGTTTGAAGTAATGCTTTAGATTTTCCAATTCAGGTATTAAAAACGAGGCTAAAAATTGTTGGATAGCATACAAGGTCTTCTGAAGCTTTCGTAACGAAGTGGTGAAGGTACGAAGCGGTCGTCTATCCACAATAGAGAGGAAAAACAAGAACAACATTAAAACCACAGACACACACACATCATCGTTCAACCAGTGAAGCATGAAGCTCTTAGCTGAAATTAATTTGCAAAGAAATATTATCTAAATTCACCAATTTAATATGAAATATAAAAGAAGGAAAAAGGAAACTAATCAAATTTTTGTTTTTTTATTGCTATATATGTATATTGAATATGTCAAAAACACAAATAATAATAATAAAACATGTGGCCAGAGTGCGACCCTTAAGGCCCACACGACTAACTTCCCAGTGGGGTGAATAAAAAATCTATGATTTGTTTTTATTATGATTGACTATTATTAATAATTACTATCATTAATAATTATTATTCTGAATTATTATAATTACTTTTATTATTTTTATTATTTTTTATCCAGCCATAAAAGCTTTGGTAGAGGAAGACGCCTCCACCACCACCTGGTCTTCCTCTACCAAAGCCTCAACATCCTCGACCACCTTCTCGCCCTCGTTATCCTTCTTGTCCTCCTTCTCGTCCTCCATTTCGGTCCCGAAATCCACAAACCTTTCTTGGGGGTATTTAATTATTATCAATAATAACACAGCCTCACAAAATAAAAAAAGGGGCATATGGTTTTTATGCAATATATGTTATTCGTAGTATTTTTGCCTCCTGATCACGGGTTTGTTTTCAGAATTGGGCTATCGCGTCACAATTTTTTCCTAACCTCAAAAAACATGTAAAAAAATAGCAAAAAATTAACGAAAATGTACTAGGAAAACATTAAAGAGTTTTTTATATAGTTAAATGTATTTTTATGTGTAAATAAAACGCTAAATACAAATCCCCTGTCAGAATTGAAGTAGCAAGTCATATTTTTTCCACCCACAAAAAATGGTGGAATATTAAACTTTCAGAAAATGAACAGAATTATGCAAAAAACGATACAGAGGGGTGTTTAGGTCAGTGATCACGAATCTGAAGTTTGATTTGCAAAATTCGAAATGGCGGATCCAGTATGATGGCCAAGACCACGTGACTTCACATTTGAGTGATACCGTACCGTAAAAATAGTAAAATACTGTAAAACAAGTGAAATCATCTTGTATAAGCCGCCATTTTGAATCAGCCATATTGCAAAAATTATTTTACCAGACAGACTTCAACCGAAAAACTCAAAAACTAACCTTTGAGCCCTTGCAAATTTTATAGGGATTGAAACAAATATAGTCCTGATTATATAACAACCAAAAATGTGAAATCACGTGGTCTAGGCCACCATACTGGATCCGTCGTTTCGAAATTTAGAAATCAGACTTCATACGTGTGATCCGTGACCTAAAAAGCCCTGCTTGGGCTTTAACTTTAAGATGCATTTATTTTGAGACACTTTTCTTCGGTAGCTATTGAATTTTTCAAGACTTGGGATATACAACCAAAGGGAAGAAAACTATATATTTTTGGAATAGAAATATGTTGTTTCGCGAAGAGGTCAAATCTGATATGTATTGTGTATTTAATCCCATCATTAACTGAAAAAAGCGATGATTTTTTTTCTAAGGACGCTATAAAAGCGATAGAGTCGTCGAAAGCAGTTGCGTGTAGGAATAAATTGTGGTGGATGTGTCCCCAAGGATTGTTAAAAACTTTTGTAACTTTTTAATTAGATATGCGTTTGAAGTACATACATGAGGTATTGCATGAGAGCGATATAATCTTTCTCTTGAGCTACCTTTGCTTGCAACTAATTTATAATGCAACCTTGATAAGGGTATGATAGTTTAAAAAATATATTCTTTCGGTGGATATTGAACTACATTAATTATAACTAGTATCCACTCGAACAAAATAATTTTACGTCGAATGATTTATTACATTAGTGTATCTGTATTTACTTTAAAAACGAATGCCAATGAAAAATGGTATCTTTTTAGCCCTGATACCATGATTAGCACAATAGTCACAACTGTTGCTATTAAATAAAAAAGAATTATGTGTCCGCTCGAAATCTTGGGGTTTTCGGGTCTTTATTGTCCTGTCGTCTAACGCTTTACCTTCCTCAATTGCCATTGAATCTAACTAATAATTTCTTTCTTCCATGGAAGTCACCGAAATTACGTAGCTTGTGATATCTGTGCTATGTAATATTTACGCTTTGTGTTCAATGGAAACGAGATAGTTGTTCAGTTGAAAAGGCATCCGAAGGCATTCGAACATACGAATAAATCTACTATGCCAGATTGTTATTACGAAAACGGAACATGTATGGAGCTAATGTTCAATTTTAAATGCTAAATATACCATAAAGACAAATAACATTATTTGATAGTTTAAATGCCAGAATCCTATCTACACTTTTCTCGTACGGTCCTGGTCGATTCTTGGAAAATATTACACACCTGAAAGCAATACCGCCAAACATTTTTTTCATAATAAACAAAATTAAATAAATACTATAACATAAGATACCTCCCCGCTTACCTCATCACATTTACAACGAAATGTGAAATTCTTCCTCTTTGCTGTGGAAGAATATGTAGTGGAATCACATGTTCAACCACTTGTCCATCTGCACTCATTCATGCGTATTATGCCACGCATGCCCGTTCATCTCACTAATTTAAATTCAGCCACGCGTGCCCACAAGATGCCCACGAACAGTATTAACACATAAATCACAAGGGTCATTTAATATGAATTACATACGGAGCAATGCCATCCCAAACGTGACTAAAAAGTGTCAAGTAGACACGGCGCTCTTTTTGATGACCACTTGCAAGGCGTTGGAATCCTTGCAATGTGATTATGGGTCAACATGTGAAATACGGAAAACTAATGAAATAAATTATAGATTTATTACAAACATATGCATTGGTCCTGTGGGAAAATAGTTTTAAGTCAATGTTTAGTAAATAGAAATTAGGCTAAGATTTTGTATAAAAGGAGAAAGATATTTGGAATAAAACAACATTCATACAAGTGAATTTGGACTGCCTGCATCGGCACCCTTTCATTTGAGTGTTCATTGCGGCGCTTGCGCTGTACAGAAATATAGGCAGCTCACGCTTGCCATCAGCTTTGGCGCTAGACGCCGATATTTAGGTGAGTCCCTCCTTCCTCTAATTGTTATCATAATGGCCCCTAACGAAAACTTATTACATGGCGATCCTGCCAACCTATTTGCCGATATTTAGGACCAATAATGGAAGGTTTTGAGGAATTATGGGAACAATACTCCCCTGGTACACCAGCAAGAGCACCAGCATACAAGGCGACAGGACGAAAAGAACTCGCAGCAATCGGACCGAAGCCACTCACAATAGAGGACTACCGCAAGAAGATAGCGAAAAAGCAACCACCACCGCCGATCAACAAGGAGAAGAGGAAATATAGGGGTGGAAAGAAGGTGCAATTCAGGATCGAACGGGCGAACCTATACCGCTTGATAGCAATAGCAAAGGGCGACAACAGGAGGAAGCTGTTCCAAAAGCTAACAGAACTAGAGAGATCGTATGTCGACAACATACAAAAACACGAACATGGGCAACTGCAAGTCGGTGAACCAGTCGACGTTTCAAGAATACCAGCAGGCAACGACCACGACCATAATCTTCATAATAATAGCAATTACATACAATAAGTAGAACAAAAATTATGTTAAGAAACAGTCGAGTAGGAATGTAAATGTATAAAATCTTATAACGTTATGTAAAAAAAAAAAAAAAAAAAAAAAATTTTTTATTAGTTGATGGACAAAATTAAAGAATTATTAATTGAAACAGAGAAACTTTTGTCTAATGCAAGAAAAGGTTTAAAGAGATCATATAAACCAGAGAC
Source organism: Oxycera nigricornis (assembly GCA_963942545.1). Classification (NCBI taxonomy): domain Eukaryota; kingdom Metazoa; phylum Arthropoda; class Insecta; order Diptera; family Stratiomyidae; genus Oxycera; species Oxycera nigricornis. Next base: position 111,464,617 of record OZ012660.1, on the reverse strand, counting down.
AATACAAGAAAAACTAAATCGTTTGGAAGAAATACAAGAAACCTTAAGGAAAGAATTCGCAAAATCAGATTCTGATAAATATTTAGACTTGAAAATACGTTTCGTCAAGTCATCAAAAGAACTAAACCATATATTAATAAGTATGCTAACTAATGGTGTGGACGATCAGACAAACGACGAAAATATGGCTAATTTCGAACTTCATATGGCGATGAAAGTCATTCCATCCTTTGAGGGTAGAGCAAAGGAATTAAACGCATTTCTAAAAATTGTCGAATATATAAACAAGAAATTGAATGATGCATCAAAGCCGGAACTAATCGACTTCGTCTACAATGTTAAACTTGCGGACAATGTGCGCACTTCATTTAGCGCAAACATCCCTAACACCTTTGATATTTTAAAAACTCAACTTTTGGCTAGGTACAAACCCTTGAACTCTGTCGCGAACATTCACACCTCGCTAAGTACCGTCACCCAAAATCGTTCATCTGTTACACAGTACAAAGAACGAATTTTGTCCCTTCTTGGCGAACTTAATCAGCTCCAAATAAATGATTTAGGGACCAACGCATCAACAGAGCAGAAACAAACGATTATCAGTCTGAACGACACTTATGCTCTGACTATATTTAAGAATGGTCTGCACGACCAATACAGAAAAACCATTTTTGCCGCTAGACCACAAACACTAGCCGATGCCATTAACCTGACAATGGAGTTAGAGAAGAGCAATGCAAACACCGCAAGTAATATACTACATTACAATACGCGAAACGAGCGAAATATAATGTCAAATAACAGATACAACACTTCGAATGGAAGACAACACATCCAGGCATATGGCCAGAGCAATAATAACAATAGAACGAATAGATTCGGTAATAATGGTAACAGAAACTTCAGTCCAAACAATTTTAATAATAATAATAATAATAATAGAAGGTACGACGCCAATCAGCGCAGTAACGGAAACAACTTCAATAGAAATAACGCGAATAACAGAAATAATTATAACAGAAATAACAATAATTTTAGAAACAGACAAAGCAACAATCGGTTCAACAATAGTAATATGAACATGAATAGACGAATCAACGTCATTCACGAGCAGGGAAACGAAGAGGGATCCGGAGAGGAATAACCAATAAAGAAGTAACAACTCCTACCGGATTAACAGGATACAAAACCGCTAAAATTTACAAAGTATCCGCATCTAGCCCAAGTTTTATCAGGTTATTTTGCACGAATACCAAAACATATCTGACTTTTCTGATAGATACAGGAGCAGATATATCTATATTTAAAATAAATAATACAATATCGTACATAGATGAAAATAATATATGCAACCTTACTGGAATAACCAAAGAAACGATAAAGTCCATTGGTACAACTTGTTTAAATCTGAGTATTGGCGAATCTAAACAAATTAACACATTTAATCTAGTAGAAGAATCGTTCCCAATCATTACGGATGGGATTATAGGAAGAGATATCCTAGAGAGATATCAATGCAAAATTGACTACGAAACATACACAATCACATTCATAATCAACAATGATGAGGTCACAATACCAATGAATACGAAGCCATTAAAAATGTACAATTTTAGAATTCCTGCAAGAACTGAGGCTATAGTACCGATCGACCTAGACCGAAGTGAAGACAGTATAGTACTCAATAAAGAAATACAAAAAGGAGTTTACGTAGGAAATTCAATAGTGCCGTCTAAAGGTATCTGCCACATTAAAATACTAAATACAAATAATGAACCATGCAACATCAAGAATTTCAAAATAGATACTGAACCACTATCAAACTATAATATATTAAAGAACAGCAAGGGATATAAAAATAATCCAGATCGTTTACGAGAGCTACTACAAACAATTAGATCAGACTACAAGGACGAGAGAACAATGGGTAGCCTAATGAAAATAATCGAAGAGTACCAAGATGTGTTTCATCTCGAAGGCGAAAAACTCTCAGTCAACAATTTTTACAAACAACACATTGAACTTTCTGACAGTACACCCGTATACATCAAAAACTACAAGCTACCACACGCTCAACTGGAAGAAATTAATGACCAAGTGAAAGAATTAGAGCGAAATGATATCATAGAACCATCTATTAGCCCGTACAATTCACCACTTTTAGTAGTACCTAAAAAGTGTTCTAGTGATAAAAAACAATGGCGATTAGTTGTAGATTTCCGTCGTTTGAACAACAAAATAATAAACGACAAATTCCCATTGACGAGGCTAGACGATGTTCTAGACAGATTAGGTCGAGCTAAATATTTTACTACTCTAGATATGACCAGCTCATTTCATCAGATTGAATTGAATGAACATTCTAGACCTTTGACAGCTTTCTCTACAGGAGACGGTCATTTCCAATTCAAGCGATTACCATTTGGACTCAAGATTTCGTCCAACAGCTTCCAAAGAATGCTTACGATAGCACTGACCGGTTTAAGTTCAGAAGCATTTCTATATGTTGACGACATTATTATTTTTGGTTGTAGTGTCGATCATCATAACAAAAATTTAACAAAAGTACTACAACGACTACGGAAGTACAATTTAAAACTGAACGCACAGAAATGCAAATTTTTGAGACCAGAAGTTGTCTACTTAGGCCATCTGATAACTGAGGAAGGTATAAAAACCGATCCTACTAAAGATGAAATCATACAAAACTATCCTATCCCGAATAACGCAGATGAAGTTCGTCGGTTTGTTGCTTTCTGCAATTATTATAGACGCTTCATCCCGAACTTCGCCGAAATAGCAAAATGTTTAAATGAACTGTTAAAGAAGAATGCAAATTTTGTTTGGAACGAAAAATGTCAGAAAGCTTTCGAAACTTTAAAGGAGAGACTTATCTCACCTCCCATCTTGCAATATCCCGATTTTGAGAAACCATTCGTATTAACAACAGACGCATCTAGTTATGCCCTTGGAGCGATACTCTCCCAAGGTGATATTGGTTCAGATCTACCCATCTCGTACGCAAGTAAATCATTAGGTAAACATGACATCAACAAACCTATAATTGAGAAAGAGCTACTTGCAATACATTGGGGAATAAATTTTTTTAGACCCTATCTATATGGCAGAAAATTCATTGTGGTTACTGACCACAGACCTCTGGTATCATTATTCACGCACAAGAATCCATCATCTAAACTAACTAGGATTAGATTAGATCTCTCCGATTATGATTTCGAGATTGTGTTCAAGCAAGGAAAAATAAATTGCAACGCGGATGCATTATCACGCATCAAGCTAGACTCAGATATTTTAAAAACAATGATTCCTCCCGAAATAGACGAAAAAGTCAAAAAAGTGTTGGCAATAACAAGGGGTATGTCTACAAAACAAAGAACAGACAATATAAATAAAAATACTACGATAGATGAACCCGATACACCAGTAAAGTCTGATCAACTTTACGTATGGGATTGCACATCAATATCAGAAGTAAGAAAAGTTATGAAGTTGAAATTTATATTGCGCAAAAATAATAAATTCGATATCGTCAGAACAAGCGACGAAGTCATTGTATACTGTAGTGATAAAGTTACCGAGAAATACGTTTCCGCTAACGAAAAGCTATCAGCGAGCTCAAATACAATTAGATCGAATGTTAGAATCTGCAACGATAAGTCCAGTGCGATATACGTATCCACCATGGAAAAGTTGTTAGATGGAATTCTCGAGATGAATTTATATGAATTAGCGTTATCAAATAACGATGATATCTTCAAAATAATAAGTAAAGAAGATTTCAAAAATATAATTAATATGTTGCAACAAAGTAAAAAATACGAAAGTCGCGCAAAACTAAGTATAATGTTATACGAACCCCCGAAGAGTATAAAGGATACAACAATACAGAATCAGTTGATACAATAATATCACGACACGCCACACGGAGGACATTTAGGAGTGAGAAAAACCCAATTAAAACTTAAACAAAGATATTGCTGGAAAAACATGAACAGCATGATAAAAAACTATGTCAACAATTGCAAACAATGCAAAATAAATAAACAAGTACGGCACACAAGAGAACACATGATAAAAACCGACACACCTACCACCAGTTTCGAAACAATAGCTATCGATATCGTAGGACCATTAAGAATCTCGAACGACTATAGATACATCTTGACGATGCAGTGTGAACTAAGTAAATTCGTGATAGCATCACCACTAGAATCCAAAGACGCCAAAACAGTCGCGTACACATTGGTGAACGACCTTATATTAAAATTTGGACATTTCAAAATATTAAAATCTGACCAAGGTACGGAATTTACGAATAATTTAATGCAAGAAATTTGCAAATTGCTTGAAATTAAACAGATATTTTCGGCTCCATATCATCATCAGACACTAGGCACGGTAGAACGCAACCATCGAGTGTTAAATGAGTATTTTCTAGCTTTTACCGAAGATCTAAATTGGGACAAGTGGATCCCGTATTACACGTTCGCATACAATACAACTCCACATGTTGATAATGGCTACACGCCTTATGAATTAGTATTCGGCAAATTACCATATCTACCCAATGATATAGTCAGACAGACAGACAGAGTCTACGATACAGAAAATTACGCAAACGAATTAAAAATTCGATTACACCATGCGTTAAACAAAGCAAAGCAAATAATTGAAAAAGTCAAACAGAAACGTGTCGACAAGATAACAAAAACCAATCCAATTCATTTAAAAACAAACGATTTAGTTCTCTTGAAAAAGGAAAATAGGAGAAAACTTGATAGACCTTATATAGGACCTTTTTAGAGTGATAAATACAAATAATGTAAACACAACAATAGAAGTTGATGGTAAACCAAGAAAGGTCCACAACAATAATTTAAAATTGTACAAGATGATTGACTATAAAATATAAATATAAGAGACTAACTAGTAGCAATTTAGAATAAGTCAACAATATTAATTATTTTGAAATTACGAGTATAGTAAATTAAATATTATATGTAATATTAATTATAGTAACAAAATAAAAACACATGTAATGAGACTAGATATAAGCTCACTGAAGTATATTTTGAATTATATAACAATGAAAAGTAACATACTTATCCTATCTTTAGTTGAAAAATCCCATGTAACCCATGCATATGCAGCGCGGATAGCAAAACATACAGATAATTATTTTTTTGTGTTTCGCACTAATTACTCAATTAGTACGCAACACTTCTAAACGGTGAGGGTGTAGTGGAATCACATGTTCAACCACTTGTCCATCTGCACTCATTCATGCGTATTATGCCACGCATGCCCGTTCATCTCACTAATTTAAATTCAGCCACGCGTGCCCACAAGATGCCCACGAACAGTATTAACACATAAATCACAAGGGTCATTTAATATGAATTACATACGGAGCAATGCCATCCCAAACGTGACTAAAAAGTGTCAAGTAGACACGGCGCTCTTTTTGATGACCACTTGCAAGGCGTTGGAATCCTTGCAATGTGATTATGGGTCAACATGTGAAATACGGAAAACTAATGAAATAAATTATAGATTTATTACAAACATATGCATTGGTCCTGTGGGAAAATAGTTTTAAGTCAATGTTTAGTAAATAGAAATTAGGCTAAGATTTTGTATAAAAGGAGAAAGATATTTGGAATAAAACAACATTCATACAAGTGAATTTGGACTGCCTGCATCGGCACCCTTTCATTTGAGTGTTCATTGCGGCGCTTGCGCTGTACAGAAATATAGGCAGCTCACGCTTGCCATCAGCTTTGGCGCTAGACGCCGATATTTAGGTGAGTCCCTCCTTCCTCTAATTGTTATCATAATGGCCCCTAACGAAAACTTATTACAAATATCATCGTGTCCATTGCCTTATAGCGTTGCCGCAAAACAACACGTAGCTCGTATTGAATGGCATCAGATAGTATTGTAACTGATATCACGGATTTCCATGTAAAGTGTGTAATACGCAAAACTCCGCTGCAAAATACATATTTAAATATGAATATGCACGGATGTATTCGATTCCCCGCGTAAATATTACTATGTATACGAGCTGTGTAGTTTTACGAAACGACTGTAATTGGAAGAGCGTCAAGTATCTAGCCGTGAATTTAAGAAGCTCCGGATTCATACGGCTGTCGCAAAATGTTTACGTACATTCACTGGATCAGCCACAACTAAGATAATCAATAACTAACTAGGCTGGCGTTCAAGCGTAAACCGCTAATGACATCGATATTCTGGATATAGATTGGAGTGTCTTTTGAGGATTGCCTAGTGTATGTTGTACTGATTTGAATAACGAGAAATTTTCAATCATGTTATTCAGAGTAGAGTCATGCCACTGTTATACGGTAAAAGAACTTGGAATTCTGCTGACTTAACTGACTTAGCATTAACATTCCAGTTTGACGAATTCACATGGAGTTCGTACTCTTCCTATTATCCGTCTGCATTCATTGAGGAATCGATTACATCCCATAAGCAATCGAGGTGAACATTTTGCGACACGATATCGTAAAATAAACTTTGTATGAGTCGCATCTCTTAAGCAGGTTACGTATATTCGTTTAGCTGGCCTGCTAATCACGAACGCCAAGCCGTATCCATGACTTAGTGAGAAGGTTTGCTTAAAACATGTTTGCAATCATCAGCGGTACGATTCCTTATCTTCTAAAGCTAAATGCTTCCGTTTCGTGGATCATAATCGTAGCCTTCAATACGATTTTCCTTTAAACCGACGTTCAAATCTCATCTAGGATATATTTCTGTTGCAGTCATATTACTCAACGATCAATTGCATCACTTCGAAATAGTCAAGGAGTCTGATCAAAATCAAACATTTAGAATTTAAGGGACACGAATCTAATAGTCCACGCGAAATGAATCATATAACATTAAGCTTAGGTTGATCACATATACAGAAAATGAAATCAACACGTATTTTGATTATTTGTAATAATATTATGTAATAAAATACAGTTTTCATTGTTTATTATATGTCACTTTTCGAACGATGACGGCAACGACAAGTGTGACCTGACCAGATATACCTCCATTATCGTTAGCATTTCTTAACATTTCGGCGATTCGTGTTCTTGTTGCACACATTGTAACAACTCACTCTTTTTAAAAATTTATATAATCATAAACAATAATTCGAGCAAATTTCGTAAAAACATTTCTATGTACGATAACAACAAAAATAACACATTTAAACTAGTGCTCCCTCCTCAAATAGACGTCAATTTCACGTTCTCGCTGCAAGAGCTTAAAGGAAGGACTAAGGATGCTTGCAATAGTGCCGACATATTTCGCAACATGACTAACAAAAACGAAAAGAGAGATAACCGTCGAGATCATGCTGCTTCATTGCAAAAGATGACATGAAATCGAAAAAGGCCCTGACGGCTATAATGCGGACGATGATGATGATGTTGAAGGTGATGATATATTCTGCGAACGTGTGGTTTTATCACTAAATTTGCTGGTTGCGGAGGCTGTACCGACCGCAAATGTGCCCTGAATGCTAGATTGGTTGCTAGAAGAACTACGTCTCATTGATATCGCAGAAGAGCTTGGCGTGGCAAACGCTTGTGAGGATGATGTTTGCCGATGCAAGAATACCGACGACGTGGTGACGGGAACTGCATCGAATCGATGATCCTTGGCGGTATTATGCGGGCTGACAACCAACGCGTGAAGGTTGCGGATCTCCGTTACAGATTTTAAACTCGTTGATAAGCCTTCGTTAGATGTTAACGACATCGACAGTGGTGAATTGTGTTCCATGGAGCTAATGAAATCTAAAATGGGGAAAAAATCGTAGTATATTTTTTCTCTATATTTGTGAGATTAAAGAAGGCAACAAAATTTTCTTAGTATAAAAAACCTGCTCTTTCCCTGAATCCAAAAAAACAATGCCAAAATTCATCAAGACTACAATTCATTTTTAGTGTGCAGACTTTAATAACAACAATTTACTCGCACAATATGCATACCGTTTTTTTCTGATTCCGGCGTGGTTGTTGCCTGACTGGAAGCTGCTTGATTTCGGTAAAGTTCAGCAATGCGTTCTTCCATTTGAACAATTACCATTTTTTGAATTTCATATTTTCTTTCCAAAGCCTACAAACGATAGAATCGAAATTATGACTATTTTGTGCGTTCTCGAACAATTCACCTTCAACTTTTCCTCGTATTCCTCTTTTGCTGACTTAAACAAACGTTTCTGCTCGGTGAAATTTGCATCCTTTGCAGAATTGGTTGCTTGCAGGGCAGCTATTTGATGTACGACCGTATCAAATTGTGCAGATTTTGTTTCAAATGCATTTCGTGTATCTATCGAAAATTCAAACGAAGTACGTATCATAAAAGCTTGTACGTTTTGAAAACAAATAATTATATGTGCGAACTATCTTCATTATGCTACATCTTACCTCGAATTTCCTTACTGTAGCTCTCCTGCAAATGCGACACCTCTTCATCGCGAGCTTTTAAACTATCCAAATCTCCCAATTTATCTCTGCATTTGACTTGAATTTCACCAACTGCCAGCAGTTCCGTTTGCAACTTCACCAGCTCCTGCTTGTACTGCATCCCCAGTTCTGCTTGATACTGTACCTGTTGCATTTCATTACGCATGTCGAACAGCTCTCCCCTTAGTGCCTCAATTTGCAACGTCATCTCCTTGCGTCCATTGGCCTCATCCGCCAATCGACGTTGCAGCGTTTCAACATTCAACCGCAACTGCTTGCTAGTGTCCAGCTCTGTGTGATATTTTGTCTTCCACAGATTCACTTCACCCAAGAGTTCATCGTCTCGTTGATTGTATTTCCTGCGGTATTTCTCCATTTGACAGTTGAATCTATCTATTTCCGACTGTTGCTTCTTCAGCTGATCTTTAAGACGATCCTCGTCTTTCTCAAGAGATCGCACGGCTCGGCTCTTGCCCAACAGTCTCCTGTTTCGTTCGGCATGCACTTCGCGGCGATAGCGTTCGAAATTTAGAAGCAAATGCAGCAATCGAATTTGATCCTTAAGCACATCTTCGCGATTCCTAGTATCTGCCACGTTGCGATTGATACACCGATCAAGCATTTCATAAGGATCGAAAGCCTTCTCTTGATTCTTCTGCCGTAATCTACTCTGCTCGAGTAGTAGATCGTATAGCTGTTCCTCGTAGTGCCACTGCGGGGCAGTTTGCGTTGCTGAATGTTTTAAACATTCAAACAGCTTTTTGTCGGACTTGTTGCGCCGATTGTACTTTTGTTGGATCTGCTTGAAATGAGTTGCAGCAGACACAGCATCATCGCCGGATGGACTGCTCGATTCTCCGTTCGCTTGAAAATGATTAATACGCAGTGTTTCACTGTCGTTGCAGACGCTATTCTTAATTTGATCACAGTTTTTCAATTCTGGCCAGGACCGGGACCTTCGCACCCTCAGTTTGTTTTTCGTGCTCTTCGAGCGATCGATGCGTTCATGGTCCGCAGGACTTGTGCCATAACTTAAGTAACTGCTATCATCATTGATACAACGATTCCGCAATGCACGACGTTCCTGCAGGGACATGGTCCGACAATCAACTGAATTTAGCGCACCGATGGAACACGCCAACTGCTCTGTCTCGTCTCCACAGTCCAGAGATATGTCCTGCAATGTGTCTGAATGGTTAGCTGCCATATTTGTGTTGGTCAACTCAAACACCTCTTGGTCTTCTTGAGTACTTTCAGTGAAGTTCGTCGGGGACTCGAGTTGCTGCAAGTAAAATGATTGGTCTATGTGTACCTCATGCTTGATAGGCAGAATCACAATTGGTGACACTCCTGTAGGATCTACGGACCGTGATCTCATTAGCAAATGTTTTTGCGACTGATCTCTGTCACTTATCACTTTGAGGAGTCGTCTATGAGACGCACTCCTCGAGTCCACAATAGTCGGTGGGCCAAAGCCTTGTGGAAATGCGGGTAAATCAAAGTGAAATGGGGACTGGTCATTGCGCGCAGGTGACGACGGTTGACTCGAAGCGAGTACCGCACGAACAGCAGGAGATTTGGCGACCAATATTGGTTTCAAGCCCATATCCTTCAACGGCGTCGTCTCTGGTGTTGCTTCGACAGCTGCTTCGGGTGGTGAAGCTCCGGTCGCTCCCACAACATTACTCATGGCCATATTTGTGGACACATTGTAAATAGGTGTGGGTGTATGAGTCACGGCACCTGTTGGCGGAGGAGTGGATAAGATTTCAACGCTCGGACTCCAAAGAGGGTTGCTCATTCTCTGTACATCTAATAAATTCGAGCCATCTACAAGGGAGCGGAAGGGGGACGAGACACCACTCGTCGAGCATAGTGTGGGGTGCCTTTGCCAATTTCTTATTTGTAAATGTGTGATATCTGCACTGCCTGCAGTATCGCCTCTGCTCACCACTACACTTTTACAAAAATATTCCACGTTCTCCTGCAAACATAAGAAAAACACTTGGTTCACATGCAAATCAACAAAATATCGTCGCAAGTCTCGACATACCTGCGTGTAATCCAACGACAACTTTGCGCATTCGACTACAATATCATGGGGCTCCTTCTCTTTCCACCTCAGATTATTCGTGTTACTCGTTTCGTCCTCGCAGCTACTAATAACTAACATTGGATGCATCCTGACTGTTTCCAACAGTGGTCTTATCGTACTTTGAAATATGGCACTATCTTTTGTTGCGAAACGATGTAAAAAACGGATGAAACTATTCGGATACATGCCATACAAGTAATGAAATAACAAATAGATCCCAATCTGCACATGCGTTGTCTGGCTTTCGTGCAAATAGTTGGCATTCTGAGCACTCCAAATGGTCAGGTGACCGAATCCCTCCAGAAGATCGTGCAAAAAACTTGGTACTAGCGATGGAATTATTGGAAGTAACGTAATAATGCATAACAAAGCACTCATAAGATGTATGATCTCCTTTTCAGTCTATGGGAACGAAATAGTTAGAAACAATTGACAATACCAAACACGGAACTTACCTGGAATAACTTTAAGATTTCTTTAATAAGCTTATGTTTCGCAATTTTATAAAGCCACGTCGGATGTTTGCGTATGATAAAGCCAAGCAAGTCGAGGGCAACTGTCCTGTTCGGACCTCGCATCCAATCTGCAATGCGATCGAGCACGCACACATCATTGGGCGATTGGACCTTCACCAAAACATCGATTATGCGAAGCGAACTAGTTTTAACATAATAGTCCATCAGTCCGAGCAGAATGCTTTGATCGCGAGCTGAAAGGATCATGAAAAATGTTGTGAATATTTTTGCACCTGTTTTGAGCAAAACTAAGAGAAATGTTCGATTCGAGCCTTTATTCGTACAATTGTCTGAGCTCGCAAGGGTTGAGACACTGCAGTCGCGGCGTTCTTTCGTATTTGCTTGAATACTGTATTGACATCCCATTTAAAGGGTTGCTTCTTACAGAAATGTGATGGGATCGATAGCATCAACTTCTGCTTCTCAAGAAGGAAATGAATCCACGAACTCCTCCGCAGTAAGTTCGTGGATTCATTCTCTTGCTCTAAAGGAACACAGGAATGTGATGGGGTCGTAAGGAGATGGAAATCTCCTAAGATAGCATCAACTCCTGCTTCTCAAGAAGAAAATGAATGCACGAACTCCCCCCCCCCCCGAATGAGTTCGTGGATTCATATTCTTGCTCTAAAGGAACACTGGAGTGAAATTGAATATGGGCACAAAACTTAGGACGAGATATTTTTAAGGGCAGTAAATGCGCAAACTGGAAGTCATCGTCCCTTATGGGGCGCATGTAATAGGTACTCTTGACAAGGAAGCCACCCTGGTGGATGCTTTCGCATTGGTCATATCTGCCAGAAACCTCTCGCCTTACTATCCGCGCGGCACAATGGGAAGCGACAAGGTGTCAAAGCTCCACGTCCGGAGTTCGCACGACGACTCAAGCTGCTACGCTCGCGAAACAGCTGTCAACGCGCATGCAGATGTGACAACCCGGGGGCTCCAAGCTGCACACTGGGGATTCTCAGGACAGGTAGAACTCGACCCGGCGCCCGGGCGAACCTCGTCGCCCCAACGGGCATGCAGCCGCTATCGATCCCATCCTAGACTTTCGAGCTGGGTGACAATTGCGGCCCCCGTCAATTACTTTGATTTATGCACTCCGCAAGCGTTTTCTTCGCCTCCTCCGACTCGCACGATTTATTCGATTCGAGATCGTCGAACAGCCTTTGCACGTCCATCGTCGTCCGCTGCTCCTGCTGTCGCGCTTGCCGCCTTTGCCGAAATTATCACTAGCAATTTTCTACGCACTTTCTTCGCTTTTGTTATTCTCATATTTCCAAATGTTCGATAGCTACACTGGTTCCAGCTTGAGTTGCGTTCGGCACATTGCAGGTCAGCTAGCAATCAATTACAACAAACGGAAGCCAATCGAAGAACCGAATCGAAAATGGCAATTGGCAACTGCATGCCGGAGCCACTACAGTTTTTTGGCCCGAAAAATACTGTAAGTGGCTTGTGCGTGTGGATGTGTGTGGATGGCATAATTTGTAATAGTCCATTTCTCGCTTTTTGTCCGTCTCCGACGTCTTGTGTACTTCACTTGCTTTAACTCGCACGCGGCACTGCCAGACCAATCGGAACACTGTTACTACAGCATCTAGTACGTTACGTTGCCTGAATGCAAGGACATCCACAATATGCAGCAAAGCTTAACGTTCGCGGAAGGTTTTTGAATGAAATTTCCATTGCAATATACGTCTCTCGAAAACAACTAAAAGTAAGTACACGTAATTTGGATCCCCGTACGTAATATTGGTCAATAATTTCGACCAGTGATGCCAATGACGATTGACTTGTCAAAACAATTAGTCCAAAAATTGAAAAAAAAATAAACTAGACTTGGCCTTATATCAAACAATTCAATGGAAAGCTGTTGTTCGTATTATTTATCAATCGCAGGATCAAGATCAAGGCAACATAAGTCGAAATTCTTTGAATCTCGAGATCCAGTGGCTATGCATCTTTTATTGTAATAGAGTTACAACACTACACCATTCCGACTATCAGCTGATCCAAGTCAACAGCTGGCAAGAACAGTGCTGACAATCTACATGTTTCTTTTCGCTGAGTTTGACATGAGCGTATATTGCAGGACCTGTACGTGAACTACCAAAGTGATGCACGAAATTCAATTGACACTTCCTAACTTTCTGTGAGAATGGTTGAAACTATTAGTGCAGCTAGTCATATCATAGTTTCCAACACAAATACAAGAAAGAGTCTTATAAAAACCAAGAGACCTTTCTTTATTCGAAGTTATAAATATAACAATTCATTGCCTTATGCTACATGTGTACAAATAATTCAAATTGGCCACTCCCAGCACTCACACAAGCGCTCAAACGACGAATTGCGTATGGTTTTTAGGCTTCATCCTTAATAGCCTATTTACACTGTCACGAATCAAAACAAGCTGATAATCGATGTTAACATTTACAGTAGATGTCACTAGTTGATGTTTGTAAATTCACGTCTTTGTTTGACACAACATGTGATGAAAATGCAGTGCTTCTGACTAGAGGTTGATCACAGCAACATAAATAAATCGAATTCAAACAGGCGTGAATGAAACTAACTCCATCAAAAATATTTTCATCGACTTTTTCTATGATTTTTAGCACTACTGACATACTACAGCCGATACTGAGCTCGCAGCTTATTATCATCTCAATCTGGTTGATAATGATCACTACACATGATCAACTACACATAAAAATCTATGACACAACCGTTCAGACAATTGAAAAAAATAAAGTATTTAGGACTTTTAATTGACGAGAAACTTACACGGACACCACACATAAATGATCTAAGGAAAAAATTGGCTGTCTTCGTTGCTCTTCTACGTCGCTTCAACTTCTTTCCAACGAGAGATAAAATTCAAATTATGCACGCACACCTTTCAAAATTCCTACGACATCTTGAATTGGAGTCAAACTTCAAAAGGTACCCTCATTATCATCTCCAGACTAGTAATCAAGACGTATAAAATCATTTACAATCTCCCAAGCCAACCAAAACGGCTGAAGTTCACAAAATACTTAGTTCAAGAAATAAATTTGCAAGATACAATTTCCATGGAAAGAGCTAAAAAAAAAATTTTTATAAACAATTACAGTATGAGAAACATGTTATTGCATTTGCCAAAAATGAACGACTAAAAGAAGAACCCTTCAACAACTAGCTTTTTCAATGTACTATCGTACAAAATAAAAAACATAACAAATCCAAATTCCTTTAAAACAATACGAAAAAAATACTTCCTGTAGGAACAGCATTCGAAGTAATTTATAATCAGCTCAACAAAAATCAAAGCTAAACATGAATTCAATATTAAATAAAATTATAAACATATATTCTGAATCAATAATAATCAAACTAAAAGGATACTAAACCTCACAAATTTGGTACTATCTCCCCATGTACTGAAATTTTCATACGGGCAATTAATGAAAATTGATGGAGAGAAGGAGATGGCGGTGGTATTCCATGTATTATAACGATGTATCTTGAATCATAAATTTAACCAGAAGGACTTTAAACCTTATTAATTAAGTACTATCCCTTAGACCGCTTTCTATCGTCTGGGGAGTGCTAAGAATTAATACCAAAAAAATAGATGAAAAGAGTTATTTGAAGAAGATGAAGGTAGTTTTATTTGGCAAAAATTCGTCATGCCAAGAGGCAGAAGCTGATCGGCATCTTTTGAAGATTTCCACCTCTCAATTTCCGAAAATTGTAAAAATATCAATGTTAAGGATTTATATCAATATATATGTATTTGGAAAATTGACACAACAGTTCTATATTTATTACATGCAATTATGAAAGCATAAATCTTAGAATTACTGCAGTTGTATGAAATTATTGTATCCATTTAGTCACTGATTCTGCACATGCCATCTTATCTCGGTGCTGTGAAACACATTTCCAGGTACACTACAATGTATTCATTTTATATACAAGCATGAAAACCAAACAAACATTTATAGACGCGGATGCCCTGAAGTTGTACGCTTCATTGTGTATTAGGAATTCATTTTAATTTTCAACAATTTCGATATTCAATTCCCAAAACGAAAAAAGTTCCAATCATTCTACCTTTGATATGAACAGTCAAACTTTTCAGAAAATTTCTAAACACGTGAAAGTTTATCGATCAAATATCGCCAACAGCAACGCTAATGCGTGCTGGAATTCGAACAATCAACTGATATCCTAATGAGATTGAAAAAGTTTTGCCTGAGATATTATCCACCAGGTAATTCGATATATGAGTGTCCTGAACATTTAAAATTTGTTTTCCAGGTATCGCTCTCAGTTTTCAAAAAAGCAATGGAGACGAGGAGTTGAAACATATTGACCTTCTTGATATGAACCGGGAGTAAGTTCTTTTTAACGCGGAGCATTGTCGTCTTAATAAAGTGTTTACAGGACAGATCTCGAAGAATTGGCTGCTTCTCTAATAGCCACGGAGCCTTTTTTGTCCCAAGAAGTTCATGCACAGCTGAAAAATGTACTGATTCGAATCAGAGATAAGTTGAAGGAGCCAATTAGAAAGAGATATTATCTGCATAGGACTTTATATTCGCATATTTTGCCACTAACAAATGTAAGCTTCGATAGAAATGGCGACAAGTGCTTGACTGGTAGCTACGATAGGACATGTCATATAATAAATGCAAAGACTGGCGAAGAGGAGCATATTCTGAGAGGACATAGCAATGTTGTTTTTTCGGTGGGATTCAATCAGCCTATATGGTATGCTTTATATTTTTAAATAGATTGTTCAGGGAATTGGACCAATTAAATTTAATACGTGCAACGAATTGAGATGTGCAAGAGTTTTATAAGCTGGGTCAACTTTCTCTGCTACATTCTGTTCAAGAAGAGTAAGCAAGTTGATGGACAGAGTGATTTGAAGGAGGCGGAGGTGGTTTTAGTCAGTAGAAATCCGGCATGCTGAGAGGCAGAAGCTGATCGGTATCTTTTAAGGATTTTCACCTTCCAACATTGAAAAAAAATTTCAGTAAGTAGTAGATACATTGAAATTCGAGGATGTGACTCGATGTTTCGTTTCTACTTGAATACATTTTACTAAAACATTTCCAACGTTTTTTATTCATTCATTTCCACTAAGGACAATTTTATTGTCGATTCTTTCACCGATAATTTAATTTCAAAATATTGCACAGAATATGTTCAAAAGATACCGATCAATTCCTGCTTCTAGGTATGTCTAATTTTTACCGACAAAAAACACCTCAACCGCCTTCTAATTACTCCATCTCTCTAGCATCGTCTGTTATTTATAAAAGAAGCTTTGAACTTCTCGGACGGTAAATTTCGATGCAAGGGATACTACCAAAATCAAAACAATCTCTAGTTAAATTTGAAACGAAAACTTCAAAAATTTGCAGAACTTGGTTGTTCACATTTCCTGTTTACTTCAGCGATCGAATCATTACCGGATCCTTTGATAAAAGCGTTAAAATATGGAACGTTGCTAGTGGGATCTGCTGCAACACTTACCACGGACACCGTGCAGAAGTCATTGGAGCGGAATTCAATCCTCAAAACTTTATTACAATAGCCACCGCATCTATGGACAAAACTGCAAAGATATTTCATGTCGAAACCGCCCAGGAAATAGCATCATTAAATGACCATCAGGCTGAAATCATTTCGTCACGATTCAGCAAGGACGGAGGCTTGCTATTGACAGGATCGTTTGATAAAACTGCTGTGATATGGGACACAAGAACGCACGGGTAATCCAGGAATTCATGGAATCGAATTTATAAATAATATCACAGTTTTGTTTTTAAAGATCAATAGGCGTGCTACGAGGACATACGGCTGAGCTAAGCAACTCTATATGGAACTTTTCGTGTTCATTGGTAGCCACGAGCTCTTTGGATTCTACAGTACGTGTTTGGGACATACGCAATTTGGATTTGCCCCTGCATGATATCAAAGCACATCGAGATGAAGTTCTGGATGTTGCATTCGATTTTCCAGGAAGGCGTTTGGCTACAGCCAGTAGCGATTATACAGCCAAAATATGGGACGTAAGCGGCGAACTAGAACTCTTAGCTGTTATGACAGGACACACCGATGAAATTTCCAAGGTATTATTTAAATAGATTCCAGCGAAAACTTACTACAAAGAATAGTTTTAGTTAAATGCTTGGCAGAAAGAATTCAGTTCGTAGAATCTATTAAGTTTTCCTAAAATCTAAGAGTTCACACGTGCATACAAAATATTTTTGATTGCGCATTGGCTTAGGAAAGAAGCAAAAACTTGAAGACGGTGAATTTAGTTTAACTTTTAAATGCTTAAGTCTATTCTCGAAGACTTATTGCAGACTTCTTTCAATTACGAATAGTAATTGTTTTGTTTGTTGCCAAACCTATTTTGTAACTTACCGTATTTGTTGCATTGCAGGTTTGCTTCAGTCCACCTGGCGGACTTTTACTGACTGCTTCAGCCGACAAGACTGCTCGCATATGGTTCACCGAAAGCGGTCTTTGCTCACAAGTTTTAAGCGGTCACGAGCTGGAGGTTTTTTCCTGCGCATTCAGCTACACCGGCGATGTAATAGTAACTGCGTCTAAAGATAATTCTTGTAAAATATGGAGATGATACGATTGGTACACTGTGGATATGTCAAGTGATAGTAACTGATAAAATTCCATAACTGTTTCGTTTATATTTAAAAAGATCTAATTCTCTTGTTGAAAAGTTGAGAAAGCCGAATACTTTTATGTTACACACATCAGGAAGTGAATATGGTTCGCATTTCAATGTAAGTATAGTTCTGCGTGGATTCCACTCACATCAAACAATGACCAAAGCTGCTTCTAATAGTGGAAGCAAAAGCAACAATTGTTCGTCGTTTAACTATGTTTATTTTCATATAAAAAAGAAATATTCCAAATATATATCAACAGAAACTAATTCCTATACACTATTAGGATCACTTTATACGAGGATATTATAGAGTGGTTGGCAACTTCGAAATTTGTATTATGCACCAAAATTATTCTAAATTATATAATATGTAATCATTGTAACGTAAAATTCATAGTCATTTATGTCATGAAACAATCTCAAAGAATCTTCGACTGATGTCCCTCTTACTATGTATAAACTATCATCATTTAATAAACGCAGATATTGAGTCAAATATTAGTATGAGGAAAGTAAAGATCTCTACTTCAGTCTCGTGTGCGTAAGCCCCATATAGATGTTCTTCGGGTTCCCACTGTGGGACGAGCTACCGAACTGTGAATGAATTTATTGATACCTACAGTTGGGAAGGTGTTTTGTAGCATTTGCAATGCTGTTTCGGATAGAAGACCAAACACATCTAGAAATGAGAGTGATGCCAATTTGTTGAGATCCCTGTAAAATATTCATTTATCACTCATTTTTCAGCAACACGTATTTGTCGCAAACATACATATACGCTGTAGCCGAAATACTGTAACAACGTGACAACGATAAATACTCTAAATCCTTGAATTTTGTCACTAATCCTATTGCTTCTGATGTTAATGCCGTACAGTCCGACATATCCAATTCTAATAGGCCGGGCACTTGTTTTCCTAATGTGCCCAGATCTGAAAAGTGGAAAACGAATATATGAATCTATATGTTCTATCATTTTAACGCAGCTCTTTAAGGGTATCATAAATAAGTAAGAAATTGTCAGTCTTTTCGTTGCATATTTCACGACTATTGCCCCAAATTTTGCACGTATTGAGATGAAATCGAGACTACTACAAATAACATATGAGAATCTGAAAATTTTACTACTTACGTGAATCAAACATAGATCGCCTACAGCCTGCGATATTGAGTCTTAATAAATCTGGCGTGACATTCTCCACAAGGGCGTTAACACTTTCCACATCCAAGAGTGCCCATGAAACGTTTAGGCTATGCAAATTTGTTAGACTCTTCATCATCTCTTTCATGCTCCAGCTTTCGATGCCTTCACACATTGCCAAGTTTAACGCTTCGAGGTTCACGTTCTTAGCGATTTCACCACAAATTTCGGCATTCAACGGCACGTGTTCGAGACTCAACTTTTTCAATTGGCGACACTTCGACAAGAGCATTTTCAATGAGGGTTTTGTCACTACAGCCATACTCAAATCCAAAAATTGCAATTTTGATTGATAATCAGGATATGTTTCGAGACTTTCTGATTCAAACACCGGATGAGCCATCTGTAAGAAAATTTAATTTGAAATCGGTTTGGTCAGATGATCAATAAGTATACAGTATTTACCTCTGCTTGAGCGAGTCTCAATATCACAACGCCCCTTGAAATTATTTTGCCAAGCGCACCAGGTCGTAGCGTTTTACATCCTAAATCTAATCGAGTCCAGAGCGACTCATCCTGCGCCAGCCGATGAAATCGTCGACACACGTAGCTGCATCGAATCAATGTCTTTTTCGGTAACGACTTGAATATCTGCAAAAGCACTTCGTCCGAAACCTTTCTGAACGGATCCTTGCCACCATTCTGCCGTAAAGACTTCGCCCTGTACAGAAAGAAGTTTTCATCCGGCACGAATACTTGCTTCTTAACGGCACTCGTATCATTGTTGTTGTTCTGGGTGATATTGTTCAGATTATTATTACAGGCAACGGTAGCAAGGGGACTGCGACCTTTCGCAATACTCGAGCTTGACATCACTTTTTTATGTAGCCGATCCATGGGCTTTCCGTCCGAGTAGATTTCTATATTGGCAATGCCTACTTTATAGCTGCTGCCGACCAGTGTTTCGTTCGGATTGACAAAACTTGCATTCCGAAGTGTAGTGTCTGCAACGGGCGAGTTGGATATTTCATCTGACTCGGATATCGTGTTGCCTTTGTTTTCATTGAAGTTTTGACTGAGTATATCACTGGCAGGTACTGACGACGAAGAATCATCCGATTCAAGAATGCTTATTCCCATTTCTTCGAATATATTCGTTTCTTCGTCCTCCGTCACAATCCGAATAATTGCCGGCGTTAGTTTCGAGCGTTTACTGTAAAGTGAAATTATGTCAGGACTCTAATGCTGTGATCAAAAACACTGAATTTTTGTTTCAATAAACCACAGTATTGTTTTATCTGATAAAATACATAACACGCTGCTTCATTTAAAAAAACTGTGTGTTCGAAGGCCATATGCGTGATATGTGGTTATTTTGAAATTTATTGTGCCCTTTTCAATGTATCGATTATTGAATAAAAGATGGTAAAGTCATCTCCTCCAACAACACCAGAGCTGAAATGAAATTCATATTTCATCCAAAAAATGAATAAACAGCAATCGAAACTTTAGCGTAGCTACGAACTCACATAAAAGCAACCAGCGTTTTTTTTAAATTTCGCATAAAACTCTTTAAATTTTGCATTTTAGTTGTCGAATTGATCTGATAAATATTGAGCATAAAAGACAATTTATTAGCGTTGGACAAGTGTGGTGGGATCGCACGCGAGTGTTTATGACCCCATAAATTTGAACCATACAAAGGATGACCGTTGATTTGTTTACAAACTAATAATTCATCTAAACTAAACTTTGCCCTAGGTATTCTTACCATGTGAAGCTAAGAGTGCGGTCTAAAGATTAATCCGCAGAAAACGGAACTTGTGCTCTTCACGAGAAGATACAAAATTCCACGATTTGTCCCACCTAACATTGATGAGACAAGTCTCAATCCATATCATCAGGTCAAATATTTAGGTCTGATTCTGGACTCCAAACTCGCGTAGAAAGCGAACATAGCAGAAAGAGCGCGTAAAGCGGCATGCGCAATCTACTGCTGCAAAAGAGCTATTGTGAAAAGGTGGGGACTGAAACCTAAAACTGTATCATGGCTCTATACAGTGATAGTGGAACCAATCCTTCTGTATGGTGCGGTTATTTGGTGGCCAGCGATGGCAAAAACGTCAAACGCGAACCTGATTAACAGAGTCAAGAGGACTGCAGCTATTGCAATCACCGGGGCTATACGCATTACTCCGACAAAGGCATTGTTTATGCTATTAAATTGGCTCGCGACGGAGCTCCTAACGAAACAGCAGGCCCAGTACTCTGCTATTCGATTGAAAGCTCTCTGGCAAGATGGCAATATCGGCCACCATATTACGGAGGGATGGACCAACGCCAGAGAAAGTAGACCTCACTCCTCCGATTTCCTGCTTCCATCAGGATTTCAAGTCCGTCATCCCTAGCAGAGATGATTGGATCATGGAAAGAAGTAGGATATAGGAATCGGTCGACGTCTACACTGATGGATCAAAGATGGATGGAAAAGTTGGCTGATTTGCTGGGTGCCGGGTCATAGTGATGTACCTGGGAACTGCGAAGCTGATGCCCTACCTAGAGCTGGCACTGAGCTCCAGTATTATACACTAACACCCCAAGTCGGCCATCTATTGGTCTCCGTCAAGCTAAGTTTCAAGCAGTATTATATAGAGGTTGCAAACAGGGCCTGGCTGCTGGAAGAAACTTGCAGGACATCCAGACAAACTTGGCACGCACTGAGTTCCAGACGCTCCAAGCAGCTCCTGAACACGAGTCGTGAAACATTGAGTTCTATCGTATCCATACTGACAGAGCATTGTCTAATTGGCAGGCATGCGGAACGATTGGGCGTTCCCTTCAACGATTTCTGCCGAAGTTGCAGATCGAAAGAAGAGGAAAAGACAATCCAACACTTTCTGTGTGAATGCCAAGCACTATCCAGGAAACGCATGCAAACTTTAGGCTCGCCTTCCCTGGACAGCCTCACGGAAGTAGCCAGTTCAAATATTAGCTGCAAAGTCGGCTTCATACGAGAATCTAAATGGTTCTCGTCATCCCGTAAGTTCTAGTGCCGCACCCTATCTCAATGTGGTATCACAATGGGCCTATCTTTGCCTAAGTAAGCCGCCTTTTGACAAATGGGGCTGCCACTACAACTAACCAACCAATAATTCATCAAGACCACGAAGCATGCATTATGCACGAGTGAACACATTTTTGTACATAGCAAAACATCCCTTCCTTTTGTGTAAGAATCACATAGAGTAAGTAATTTGTACGTAGATTTTAGGATAAAAGAACTGCTAGCCTAACAAACAAAATCAGAGTAAAATCTGAAGTCAAACTGGCAATTGTTTTAATTTTAGCAAACTCTGTTGTCATATTCGGCAGAACGAGCCACAGTTGGCTTTACCTACCTACCTAGAAATATCGGCATTCCGCGTGCCATTGGGATTAGCGCTTGTCGGTCAAAACAAGGCAATTTTGTCTGATCCTTTTAAGCAAAAGTAATTTTTATACGGCAATTATTATATTATGATACATAAATGATCTTTTAAAGCGGTCATTTGATCCCTCACGATAGGAGTAGGAACACATGAAGTGTTGCTAGGTAGGCAAGTGTGTTAAAACGACCTTCATGCAAGGAAAGTTAGAACGATGAAGATGGATTGAGATTAGGTGCTGCTTTACATATTTTCCTTAGGTAAAGACATCCACCGTTCCTGGGTTCCAATCTCACGGATGTTCTGAGACTTATCCAGATTTGAACGTAACCTGGGTAGCTTCTTTGAACCAGGTTGATTGCGTGGGTGTAATTGTCTTTAAACGCATACACTTGAGGGCACTACCTTACTATAACCACTAGTTTTCAGTAAGTTAAGTCGTCGTCTCTGGCGAAGCCTCAATGAACTTATGTGTAATGTTGCTCTTTCGCCCGACAAAGAGCTTTGAACACATCAGGAGCATCTGAAACATGTGCGCCGTGCTTCATATTAAAGATGAAAGGGTTGAGTGCTGAAGGTATCAAAATATCGGCAGGTGGAATGGGGCTGATTTGAAAACGCTTCAACCATCGCAAGCCCAATAGTGTCAGTGGTTAACAATTTACGAATGTGGATTGAAAGCAAGAAGTTCTTTCAAAGTCTTCATTTGGCCAATAGTTCTGTCTGCATTGGCCACGCGTATAGCAAGTTTTTGCGCATTAAGTGGTTGTGAGGTCCTTAAAGTATATTAGATGAGCAGTTTTTTTGGCGATTGGATTCGCAAGGCGAGACTTCCAAAACGATCCATGCGAGAAAAAGTTGATTTCCTCATTTGTTTCCCAATGCGCAGCGATTGAATTTTCACACAACAGGTCTTTGACCGCACTTCCTTCCATGCACTTGCGCGTCCCGCCAAAGGCGGCTCTCATTTACCTACCTGCAAACTCGGCAAGTGTCCTTTTTAAATTGCAAATAGGCCACGAACGCGACTTCCCAAATGACCTCGTTGTAGTAAACTACCTCCCAAATGACCGCCGAATGTTATTTTCCTGAAAAGCCGCGGAATCGACAGAATTCAACAAGAAATCGATGACTGTAGGAAACATACACCACCGAGATTTCCCGCAAAAACGAGTCGCCGCCTTTTTCTGACAGATCTCCGATTTTTCCCATGATGATGACGTTTGAAGATTTCCAAGCGCCGCGAACCGGGTGGGGGATTTGTTTTTCTTTTATTTCCCACACATTTTCCAGCCGATGTCATCTCGTTGGCATTTGGTATGTTTGCGCCTTTTCTGGGCAGGGGCGACCCTCGTGGCGATTGAAAATCCTTCATGCACAGTCATCGACTTCACTTACCTGGCCGAAGGACATTGATTTTCGTCGTTGACCTTCTTTTTGGACGGTTTCACCTTTTCCATTTTGCCATATGCAACAATCCATTTGTAAACAAAACACTTTCTACGTCGCCATCAGCATCAACTTGACGAAGCTGACGTGACGTTGGTCGCTTACAAAGTGCGTCTCTGGTACGAAGTCACAGCAAAGTGCGTCTTGGGTCGCTGAAATGGTTGCGTCTTCGAAAAAGACAGGGTGCTATAAAAGGGCATAATGGCAGGAGGTGGCTTGGTGCCGGTGAAGCCACTCGCGAGCGATAGTTGGACCTCTGTCATAACAACAACGTAACCATAAATAGGTAATTTATAGGTGACGGATGGAAATTAATTAAATATTGAGTATAATTAATGATATAAATATTTTTTTTTCAACGTTGCGAGGTGAAAATCTTCAAAAGATACCGATCAGCTCCTACCTCTCGGCATGGCGGATTTTTACCGACTAAAACCACCTCCGTCTCCTTCAATCACTCTCACCATCAATTTTTAGCAGTTCTCCGTATTTAAATTTCAGTACATAGTACTTCCCAGACGATAAGAAATCGATATAAGGGATAGTACCAAATTTGTAAATTTTAGTATCCTTTTAGTTAAATTAATCGTTCAGACGTTCATAAATTATTTTATGTTAACTACATGTTTGGCTTTGACTTTAGTGGAGCTGACTGTACTTGTAGTTTACTTCGAATCGATCCTGTTGGGTTCGCTATGTTTTTAATTTTGTCCGGTAGTGTATTGTAGAAATTAGCAGCTTTGTTGAAGGGATCTTCTTTTAGCCGATCAGTTCTTGCAAATGTTATCGCTATATTATTCATGTTTCTCATTCTGTAAGTGTTTTTCTCCTCAACTTTTTAAATATAATAATATAAAAAATAATTAAGCATTTTTCCATCCTGAATGCATTCAATGACAAAATTTACATAAACCGAAACGAACAGCCCATAAATTGTCAATTTGACAATTGTTGCTATTGACATTGACATAAGTTGTATTTACGATACCACCGACTCTTAAATTATCAGAAGTAAAACTCCTTGGGCTAGATTAACAATTCGTGCGATTTTATTGAAGGCCTGTAGATGAAAGGCACACACTGAATGATTTCAATGCGGGGAAGTCGTGCGGGATCGTTCCTCACTCGCAATGAAATGGCGAATTTTCTTAAGCGCGGACGAAAAACATCGCGGGATCAAGTGGAAATGTATGTGCATTTCCTTGAAAAGAATCCAATTGTCGCAATGGCCCGCAGCAATCCCACAAATGATACACTTATCAACTCGCTGTGGGAGCATCTGACATTCCAGCTGAATTCCTCCGAACAGGGGCCGCTAAAATCCTTGCAACAATGGCAAGAGGTATAAAACGGCACTGAGCTCGTTATGCCGCGATTATAATTTCAATTTCTTTAACAGACATTTGCCAATTGGCGATACCAACTGCGTTTCAAAACCCGCAAACTGATTCAAAGACAGGAAGACGGCCTGGATTTACTGGAGCTGAGCGACTTGGAAGAGAGGGCGTTGCGGGTGTTCACAAGCAGTACCATAAGCGAAACCGTAAGCAATGTAGATAGAGAACAAAGCGTTAGATATCGTTTGTCCTTTAATAGGAGCATGTTCAAAACAACTGTTCTATGGCCCCTAGTCAAAGCATCCCAAGAAGGAAATTTACTCGAAAACGGGCTCGAAGCTGTAAGATTTTATTTGATACCATGTGCAAAACTTGATGGTTTGCTTTCCACGTAGCAATATCCCCACAAGACCGCCGGATCACGCGCAATTCGATGTCGGTGGATTCCACATCAACACATATTTTCGAGCAGCAGCCGGAATGTGAGGCGACTTCCCTCTATGACTTTTTTGAGCACGAACAGAAACCAATAGTCATCCATGAGCCTGAAGCAATGTCATCCAGTAAATCTTCGCAAACGGAGAAGGATTCTTGCGAAATTGTCGCGGCAGTATCTTCGTCCGAGTGCAAAACAGATATTCAAGCTGATGCCATAAACAAGCTGGAAAAGGCCGTCAGCTCGTTGAACGATACACTAAAACACCTTGTGCAAGTTCAAAGCGAAATACTTTCAACTATGAACCGTAGGTGAATTTCGTTTCGACTGGATAGGCTGTTTCGTACAAAAAAACCTTAATTTTTTATTTAAAAAAAATTCCAATTACTTTACAATACCAAAGATTCATGTGATGAGAAGTGAAATAGAAAAGAAAGCAGCTCGGTTGGTGACATCTAACACAGCTACTCTGTCTGGCTGCCTCTACTGTTTGCAGAGTCATTAAACACGTATGTTATAGAATAGCAAAATTGATCGGTTTGCTAGTAACGTATTATATGCTAGTCATGATTTTTGCGCGACGTATTATTAAATAGTAAATGCAGCGTGAAACTATCTCGCAATAGATTGCAAACATTCCATAGTCGAATGAATGTTGCTTGGTTTTAATTAGCATTGAGGCAAAGTTAACTATGAATTGATACTTATGATAATTATAGTTACTTTACTGTTTTACTGTTGAATATTATTTCAATTATTGCAAAAAGTATTCATTGAAAGTGGTAATATCGATAGAAGTCGTTTGTAAAATGTATAAAACATAGCCATACATAAGATTATATTATTATTCTGCTTCCAAACTTAAGCTATTTAGAGTGTATTAATAAAAGTAGGTGTGGCTTAGTAGATATATCGATTTAGGAATTTTTAGTTGTGTTATTCAAATGAAAAACAAACATTTCGAATGCTAATCACCTGCAGTGAATCCGAGGTGCATTAAGGTACGTTTCAAAAGGTGTTATTATTTGATAGCTAGACAGGACCTTTCAAAGACAAACATGTTGTATGTGTTCTGTCTTCCTCGTATTACTCTAATTGTCGAATAGTCACGAATTAGAGTTTTAATAGCGTTTAAAAAATATAAACCATCTCATTTCGAATTTAATTTTAGCCAAAGTATGAGTAGAATTTAATATCACCTAAAGTACAATTCGAACTAGTATCGTATGCGAGCGTCGTTTAGCATCGCCGAATAAAATGGAATTGGCAGTTTCTTTCAGCAGCACACCGGAACAGAGGTGGCAAAACCACATCTTTATTGGGATGCACACGATCAAGGAAGAATCATCGTCACACGTCAAGTGCTTCATTGTTTTGCAATTTTCGAATGATGGAAAGAAAAACAAAGGATGTGCAGTGATACATTTGTACAGTTCCAAATAGTTTACAACGCGGTGATATTCCGGAACAGTGAATCGTATCCGTAATGAATGAAACACTACAACAACGATATGAATTCTAACAACCAATAAGAATAGACTAGATTAAGTGATGTGCTGAGCTTAGTCGAGAGGATGTTTTATAAGATACGGTAACTGGAATTACTGTTAGGCGGACGGAAAATATTCTAAACCAATTTTTAAATACAGAAGAACTAACAACTCTTTACTTTCTATGCTTGGAATCGTACAACAGAAAACTTTAGACTAATTGAAGATTGCTAGCAATTCAATAATTATTCTTGACTGAACTTTATTCAAATTTACAGCCTGTATTAACACATTCCCTAGCCAAGTCTAAAAACAATAACTGTCTTTGATGGCGAAGAAGCAGTTTTTTTAATTGGTGAAAGCGGTAGAATTCTTCAAGCTATATTGTGTTTTCGTCAACCGAACGAGATGCTAAGCAACGTGAGCTTGCGTGATTGGTAATACGAAAGGAGTGGTTGAACAACTCGATATCGCGTAGTTTGGCAATGAAAGTATTGTTGCCAAAGTGTGGCGAATGATACACAAAGCAGACAAAGCATACAATGTAATACGTTTAAACAGCAAATAACATAAGGAGTTGGTATTGAAGAACGAAAATAGAAGCAGAGTTAAATCATCGGCTGCGAAGTATATCTGTGAAGGACATTGTATGATTGGGAACGTCTAGAAGTCGTAAGAGTATTAACTGGATGTTTGACAAGTCATCTGAATGATAGCCGACCAAAAAAAAATGATAATTTAGGAAATGGATAGTCAGTTTTTTTGAAAACTAGCCATATAACAGATACTTTCAGGAAGTAGGTGTGTATGTACTTAATTTTAATACAATGTAAAGTAACATACACTGAACCAGAGGCCATTTTGGTTCCGGATTGTATTTATATCTATAATTTGTAAAGTCCAAATTTTTGTTTCGTAATAACTGATCAACAATTCTCCACATCAGTTTTAAAATTCGTATTTAAAAGGCAATGATTCCTGTCTCGAAACAGACAAAGTTGTGCTGGAGGTAAAGCCAAAGCATTGAACGTTGATGCTGAAATGGAAAATTATGTGTTCAAGGATAATGACTATTCTGTTATATCAGATCCAGTGGATTACGACGATGAAAGGATAACCAATAAGCCCACCGAAGAATTCAAGAAGCCATCGCGTGCAAATAACAGTCAAAAATGAGGATGACAACGAACGACTGAAATGAGTCCAAAGCCATTACAAGAACGTAACTGAAAATTCAACCCACGCCACTTAGTACAGAATAAATTATATGATACGTAATATTGGTTTGAGCCACTACTAGCCATGAAAGTCTGTTAACGTCACCAGGGGAGTCCCCTTCTATTGGAAGCTTTCAGTTAGTCGCTATATTGCAAGTAGATATATATGTATACGGTAGGCTGCAAAGCTTTATGAAAACAAATCGGAATCCTTGGAACATCGCGCCGGCTGCCGGGAAGGTTCCTTGAAAGGTGCAGCAATCGTTTGCTTCCACCATCGTGTATAACTATATTTGCATGTAGGTATAGAACCGCGCAAAAGGGACGCAGTACCTTATTGTGTATGTAGTTAGTCTCAGCTGGAATCTTATCTGGAATGGGATTCTTCGTTCTCATAGCATAGCATTGTAGATTCCATAGTACAAATATGGTGTTGTAGATACTATAGCGGGCATGCTGTTGGCTATATAGCGTGTTGTGCAGCTGATATAAGTCTGCGGCAGTTTGGAGGAGAGAACAGAACCCGGGCCTAGAACGGAACAGGTTGTACTCCCGAGTCAGTTTAGGTAGAGTGATCATTGCGGTAGGACTTGGTAAATCGCTTGTGGTACGCAGTGGTAGATGAGGCTAGACCTGATTAAATTGTAAGAGCTCAAACCTGGGATGGGAGATATGAAAAGCATAGTAAGCACGAATGCAAAAATTTAAGAGGTGCTATTAAGCGGTGATTTAATTGGTGGTGTGTTGTTAGCCCTCGCGACCGAGTCAAAGAAATTAACGTGTGTTTATCCAGACTCCGTGCCATGTGTGATGTGTGTTTTGTTTTAGTTTAGCATCATACTAGCATACTGTCAGCATCGCAGATTCAGCCGGAAAGTGTAAGTGATTTAAGGTGAAGATGGCTAACAGATTTCAGGTACAGGAACTTGCGTAGTGAGATCAGTTCACAGCTCTAATCGGAAAATAGAGGCTTCGTTCCGAAGTGCTAGCCTCGTGCGGAAATGGATTTACGTAGTTCGTAGTGGTGCAAAGCTCGCGTAGGAAATCATGTATCTGATATTACATTGGGGTGCTGATAGTGATGCGTCGCCCTCGTATGAATAGCGGCAATGTTCGTGTCGAGTAATGGATTATGGAGATTCATCTGATGTAATCTTTTCGCCGAACAGACTGTGGACCACTTTTGATTGTACCTGCTATGATGCGGACATAATTCCATCATTGCATATAGTGTGACTGGGGATGTCTTTTGTGATGGCATGTGTTTAATAGACGTGTTTCACTCTGTTGATCTGCGTGGTAATTGATGGGTTTGCATAGCATGTTCCGATTGTTTTCGTTTTATTGGGGCCCGACCGATGGGGTTGAGGATTATTAGTGTGATTTCACTTAAATGGTTGGATCGACTAACACACATTTCAATTTTAATGAACCTGATCATGATAGTGTGTGACGGGGATGTGCGGGATACTGCAATGTATCCAAAAGTTTGAATTAAATAGTAGATACGAGGAATCAAACTTTACCGATATGAGTTTTTATTTGTACGCAACAATCGTGGAGCTCTTCATAAATTCTAATTGAGATTATAAATATTATTAAAAATATCAATCATATTTACTTCTTATTCCTGGAGAATCTTATTAGAATATTAATGGTATTTAAAAAAAATTATTGCTGGAAACTTTCAACCCAACCTCAAATCATGCAATAGTCCAAAGGAATTCTTTGAAATTGTCTATTTTTTCACGGCTCTGATTAGAACTAACCCCTTAAATTTATGGTAACTTATTTTGGTACGACAGAAAGATTATATCCTTTTCTTTCTATCTACACCTGTAGCTAAGGTGTACTTTTGCAAAAGAACCAAAGAAAATGAAAACAGTTTGCCTGCTTGAAGTTCGAAAAAATGTGTGCATAAATAAACATTTCCTTGGCGCAGGTATTAAATACATAAATAAAAATATGCATCAAATGCATAAATAAAATTCAATTTAGTAGAGCTAAAAAAATACGTGTAATTAAAAAAATATTGGAATGATATTATCCGTCAAGTAGGTCCCTATCCTTGCTGAAATTGTTTTCTCAGTCAGGTCATGTCTGCAAAATTATTATTTTCTAGTCTACAATAATAATTGCTAAGATCCAGCATATATTTTTTTAAATTAAATATCGCGTTCATTTTTTTTATAAATTTTCAAACCTAAAATTTTATCATTTCAGTCGAATTAAACTTAAGAAAATTTTTGGCTTTTACTTTTCGAAATGAGATCAAGAAAAAAATCAATTATCGGTTAATCCCAGATACTGAAAAAATTTCACCATCAGCAAAGTTTCGAAAAAGGGGCTTATTTTACGGCTCCACAATTTTTTACTGTGTTACGTGTTCTTTTAAAAAAAATGTTTTTGGTTGAAAATAAAATAGTTATGTTCGTTATGATTGCGTGGAACACTTCTTTTAACGAGTGGCACACTCATTTCGTTTGAAATGGTGCGAAATTTTCGAATGACGAATTCTATTTTTTGTCACATAAGCACCAGAGGCGTGATGGAACCCTAGCGGGGAAAGGAGTCTAGGGATGAGCTATGTTGATTTGCTTTACGCATGCATGGATTCGAAGATTGCTGCTACAATTTCACGTGGCACTCGCAGTCAGCGAAATGTTGAGTGCACATTTTGACTAACCAGCAATATAGATCCTGGCGAAGTTGTACAGTCCTTAATTCACATGAACGATGCGAGAAGTCTCAGGCGCACTAAGGACAGTCGAGCGACTAGCAGCATACCAAACTTTGGAAGAACTCAGTGGACACAGATAGCAAATCAGTTTCAAACTTTGTAAATTGGAATCTTCAAGAGGCCAAGGCTCGATATGGACTGGTGCACCATTGATGATTATTAGTGTTTATGAATTTTTATTTTTAATCTTTTGTAGCCGATTTCATCCAGATATTTTTTAAAAATTTACAAAAAACTCTCGCTTTATGACTGAAAATAAGAGGAATATATTTTGAAACACATTCTAAATTCTTCACGTTAGAGTAAAAATGCTGAAAGCAAGAAGACGTGCTTTTCCACCACCATCTTCCATGGTTAGTGTATAAAATTTTCAATCGATTAACTAGCATACCTTCTATTGATTATCATCCATCGCAAAAGATTACATAAATTCCTGTAAAATGGAACCCCGATATTAAATTTATAATTAGTGTGTGCTCTACGTAAGTATGTACAGTAGAGAGAAATATGTTAGCAATTTCTATATTCATTTCAATGCAACCTGTTGAGTCCGTTCTGGGCTCATATCGCTCGACGGAAGAGATAGCAATCTCTAATTTGAATTTAACACGCTGTAATTACTTCAGAACATTCAAATATAATTTGTTGTTGCAATTGTAACGGACAATTAAAACGTTTGCTTAATTATGTAAAGTGACTTGAAATTGTTTCGACATATAGACTTATGAATATATTGTATGTACATACTTTGATGTGTGTACAGAGTAGTGGATAAGGGTGAAAGTGGAAGATCCTTAACAAGTAGCACGTGTGGCTAATGCTTATTACGGGAACAACAGCACTTGATGACTACTTGATTATAGTCAATAATTACATGATAATGTTGGATTTCTTGGCAACATTGTAGTAAATTTTGTTCGTAGTTGTAAATATCGGTGTTTTTTCAGATAGTAGATAGCAGACAGCATAAATGTATAGCATGATTTAATCTTTTCCCCAAATGGTTTGAAGGTTTTCACAATTGATTTAGACTTTCTTCAACAATATTTGAACTTTCTTAAAACTAATAAACTTTTCGCAAACATATTCAAGCTTATGGTCTATCTGCAATATGTTGGTAAACCGTAAGCTTTAATCGGCTGCAGCTAACAAGTTCTGAGAAAATGTACAAACTATTTGACAAAAGTTTAAGTATTTTGGGAAAAAGTCTAAATCAATTAGGAATAAGTTCAAACCAGTTGGGAAAAGGTTTAAATCAATTGGGAAATGCTATAGTATGAATTTAGTAGAGTATATACGCGTAGCCAAACTATTATGTTTTTCTTCTTTGCTGGTGCAACTACGTTACCTTAGTAGTATTTAATTTCCTTCTTGGCAGATTATATTTGAAAATATTTCGGATAAAGCTCATCTACGTTATTTTTATCAGTGTTAATAATATACCACTGTTGCTAAAATCCCAAAAATGTTTACTTGAACTATTACCTACGATTTACGTTTAGCCTTTCTACATATTCAGGAAATTCGAATTTGTTTTTTCCACTTCCATTTATCGAAAACGGAATAATGTAAATATAATCGCTTTTTTCTGGAATCGATATTCTTAAAAAAATATACTTTTTTTTCTTAAGCTCTTATCAAATATAGGAAGCTTTTATCGATTCATATAATCATGTTTATCTTCAAGCCCTTCTATCTTTGCCAAACAATAATACAATACTCCAATAGATTGTTTTTTCTCCTTGTAGAAAACAAACAGACAAAATATATTCTACTATCGAAGACAGTAAGTCGAATGGTTTTTCAAAACACGTGCCTATAAGTATATAAGCTTTTTTTTTGTATAGGATGGGCTAAGGAAAAATTGTTGTTTGAAATGATAATTTTATTTGTTCCACGTGAGGTGTAATAGAAATATGTTCAGGTTTTCTAGTCCATATCGCTCTGATTCTTCAAAGTTCAGGGAACAATAGGCCAGTGAAAATCATCTTGAGTATTTTTTAAATATTTTTTTTCTTTTTTTCTTTTATATAAGATGAGATCTGAATGCAACTATGAATACTGAAAATTCTGCCGATTTTTTTTTATTTTTGGTAGAGCTTTTCTCTATGTCAAGCGACTTTTTTCCGTTACCTCGCTTGATTATTCTGAACTTATAGAATAGAAGATGTATAGATATAATAATAGAAGACAAAGGCGGATTTTACATATTTCTTGTGTTAAATTAACTCTGACCAAAAATACTTCACACAAGAATGGGGTTCGGGAGAAACCACTTCCAAAAAATATACAATTTTTGTTTTTCTTATACGGTAATTAAATGAAAAATATCAGACTTTCATACAATTGAAGGGCTCCTTCTAAAAAGGTTTTATCTATATTTAGACAACATCTGAATAACAAGAAAAAATATCTTTTGCATTAACCTGGATGAAAACTGTTTACACTGACTGCCAATTTTATGTGTTCAGAGAGTCTTAAGTATCTTGAAAATCTATCAAAAGAAAATACCACTTAAAAGGCTTGATCGGAAAGATCCTATTCACATTGAAAAATCTTTTTATTCAATTTGGTAGAAATGAACCTGTTAGAAATTGATTATAGAAATAAGGAACCGAAACAGTCTAGGATACTCTTCAAGCGGATGTGAAGCAATTTTACTGCATGTGCAATGCATGTTATCAAGAGACCGATAGTTTGCACACATTTCCACATGCTTGCCTAGCAATGCTACAAATCCACATATACTATTCTGCTGCCATATAAAATATTTAATAATACATGCATGCCACAGTGGGAGGGCTACTTAATGTCAAATGCACCCACAATTTAGGCAGTCGAAAGTTATCAAAACTCAAGTTGACAAGTTTCGGTCGTGCAATTACCGAATTCTCTTTGGCACACGTGCAGAAAGTGGTGCCTGGTAACTTAACGTCAAAACTCAATTTAGTCCAATCAAATGGTCCTGAAGATGACGGTTCAAAGGTTAGCTTAAGTTCAAGTTTCTGGGGTCTCAGCTCTAATCATCCTGAGGCCATGTTGAACAGAAAAAGGAGACACCTCCATACTTCAGAAACCATGGCTCCCACAAAAACTTCTGCATACATTACTGTCACGTGGTGTCAATAATAAAAGAGTTACATGTCAAAACGACACCCAAAAAAGAGGATCATCTTTTGAGCGTCACAACTTCTTCGTTTTTATCGAGAAACACGTTGAAAATTTATTTTAAGATAATTTTGTCACAAGTCATTTTCAGTATCGTTTCTTTTTATAACTGTGCACTGGTAGGAGTTATTGCATCCTGAAGGGGCGAAATTCACGAGAAAAACGCATTTTTAAGACAAACAATCCACTTCCGATAGTAAATCTCCTATTACGAAACTCACGGAGCATTTTAGGACGCAGGCAGATTTTTGTTGCAATGTAAAATGTGTCGCAATGTTAGCTCAAGTTTTAGTTTTTGGGGTCGCAATCCCAATCCTCTGGGCGCCAAAAAGAAAAGAAGGAAAATTATCTCGGAAACCACGACTTTCACAATAAAGTTCCGTATGGCAAACTTATGTAGAATTAAATTTGCAGCAACTTACGCAAACAATACTTTCACGTGGTAAAAGAGTTACACGCCAAGGTTATATAAATGGAATATTTTATGAACCGCCGATATTATTCAACTAACTTATTGTTAATTAAGTCATTTCGCGAATTTCAAAAGCATAAGTACCATTTGATAAAAAAGTTTTGTTTCAAATATTCAAGCAAATAGCACAGATTTCAATCGACATCAGTTTGTCTAAACTTTATTTCAATCCAGCTGAATAAAAAAAAGTTCGTTTCATCAGCATATTTGTGTATAGATTATTTTGAAAGTTAACATGAGCAGTGAATATATTATTTTCAAAGCATGAAGATACATGCATTGAAAATAATTATCTCCATAGAATTATTTTAAAAAAGCAAACGTCTGGCACCGTAAAAGGAATGTCGTTTTATGAATGGTATAATGCTGACCCAAATTCAAAAAGCGACACTTGAGTTTTAAAAAAAAAATTGAATGTATTTCAAGTTGTTAGCGTGTAGTCGTTAGTAGAAATAATGATGATAGCCTACACGCTCTGAACTAAGAACAGTGATGGTATTATGAATTGTATTTGGTATTGAATTTAGAATATAATAAATGAGAGAATACATATTTCATATGAAAATATGAGTTAGACGCGATCGAGTATCTATTTCAGCAAAATATTGTAATTCAGACATGAGGTCGAAATTTCATGAAAATCATGAATCGAGAATTCAATCGAATAAATTTTTATATAAGATAATCAAATCCATCTACAAAAAAGTAACGTAAAAATATTTTAAATATTTCGTAAATAAAGTAAAATCACGATGATGCTTTATTCGCAGGCTTTTAAAATTCCCACGCTTCCATACGACGTATTATAATATCGTCCATGGAAAGGATTGTAATGAAATGAATAGCCAAAATTGTTGATATTATATTGGGGACTTGGAGAATTTCTCACTGTTTCCCGACAGATAGCGTTATCTTAGCCGTTTTGCATCGGGAAATGCTACAGCTAACTTCTTAGTGAAGTTCCACCATTAAGCCTAGTACACAGTTCGATTCAGAACAAAAAAATTCTGCATGTCTCCACATTTGGTAAATAATTTGCTGCTGGAAATTTGACAATGGAGACTAGTGGAGATTATTCACGAAACACTTATCTTTTCGCAAATGCCGGCTGCTGTTGATGTTGGAAACAACTTCAATGACAGTTTTAATGACAGCAATTGCCAAACGTCAACTTTCTGCATCAAAAGAAATGTCGAAACAATTAAAATTCAAGTCAGAAAGGTATGGAGAATACTGGTGCTGCCATCTACCGAGTTCATCGATTCTGCGCAGAAAACTGTGTACTGCTTCCGCAGAATTGAGTCTGAAATTCTGTGCGAAATTTCTGCAACTGCAGAATTTTCATACAGACTTCTGCTCAGAACCGAACTGTGTACTAGGCTTTAGGATTGTAATCACAGTATATGTTATTCCGCCGAAGTGTAAACAATATATTTTTTGAATTGCGTTAAACATGTCACGATAATCCAAAGCGTGAAAAACGTGGGATATGCATCAACATCAACGGCAACGCCATTACATACGTATCCTCTGTTTTTAGTGGAATCAAGTGGGTGTAGTCAAAAACTGCTTAAAAACGCTGAAGTGGGAGGTCCTACATGACACGCTGGATATTGTTTCTTCCGATTAGCACTTGTGCCGACCGATGTATAATGACCTGGCTCAGAAGCACTTCCATTCTCATGAAGATGCCAAAAAATGAATCCATTCGTGGATAACCCTTAGGACGAGTCGTTCTTTCGACAAAGTATTCGTATGCTGCCAGCAAGATGGAAGGAAGTACTGGCTAGTGATTATCAATACTTTCAATGAATTGTTCTTTACTATTTTTTTAAAAATTAAAGCATTCATTTTTCACGGCAAACAGCAAGAACTTGTTCAAGTCCTCTATACATACATATCTTTGATAGCATCAAATCGGTAGTATGTTGAATATTTTTAAGAAGTACGACTTTAAAATTATTAGTAACACCTACCAATTTCACTACTTGGAAATCTATTGTATTGTGGAGTATAAACTTATTACATTACGTTCTAATTCATCCTGGGAAATAAACAATATGGATTAGAATGTAATTCAAATTCAATTTTTTATAGCAGTTGCAATCTTTTTCTCACAAGACCCAAATTTGATAGTCGTTAGTTGTTTTCAATAAATTGCCGCAGTGTCTGCGAAAGATTCTTCTATTAATTTTTTTATTATGACTTTTTTTTGTGATTCATCAAAGAAAAGTTGGCAGTTTGACTTTGAAATTTGCTTTGAATCCCCGAATAAAATTTGTGAACCTCTTAAAAATGAAAGTAATTGTTGCTAATTTACAAATTAATTCAGTTTATTTGCTAAATATATTCAGGGCAATTATAATGTACAAAAACTCTTAAGCTACACATTGAACCCTTGAACATGTGCTCGAATTTTCATCATCTACAAATAATATTTCAGTTGAGCGCTACTTCACTTTAGGACACATCTAACTGCTGTTTCCTCCTTTACGAAGCAATTGTCACAAGGAAACCTTATAAATTACTTAATTGCCATCTTAGTACACAATGTTGAATGAAAATTTCCTAATCCAATTAAAGATGCCTGTAAATAATTTCTGATTGATTAGAGGATGTGTGCCTCCGTTGCATAACATAATGTGGATTTTAATGGACGTGGTTGATGGTAATGGACTTACCTACTTAAGCAAATATATATATCGATATGTGTTTGTCTTTCTAAGTTTACCCATATAGACTGCAATGCATTTTACGCAACTCTAATTAAACATTTACGAAATAACTATTTGTTTATCTACTCGAATTTAAAATTCATTAAAACAATAATGCTTTTATGAGTCTTTAAAAAATGTATTTACATTGTATGTTGTTTATTTTATGAGCTTTTATCATAAGATGATGTGATGGTTCTATTGAATGTGAATAAAAACATTCTGAACAAAATGTTCAAACACCAAATTCAACGTCAAATTGTCCTCTAAAATTTACTTTGTATCTGCTTTATCGAATGAAAGCATTTCGAAGAATTGTCTCCGAAATAAAAGAAAATAATTTACATATTTGCCAAATTGAAATCTGTCTACGACAAAAGCTTGAAATGTGGAAATAAAATCTCATTGGCATGTGTATTTCAAATTATTTATTTTGTGAAAAGAATAATTTCTTGTTTTGTGTTATATCTTAGTTTCTTTTTGTTTCTAAGGTAATATCACGAAAAAAGATGGAATTTAAGTTGTTTCAAGAAGATATAATGATTTTGTGAAACATAATAAAATATGTATGAATATCCTTTGCCATTTCAATTTTTTTTTAAAAAAAAGGTCAACACATTTCAAAGAAAGAATTCTAGAAAGCATAAAAGTCGGGTATGTACGATTCGTACATTGAGAAAATGGGGATGCAAAGTGACTACCTAAGATATGAAGTATTTAGTTTATTGTGATCACTGAATAAATAAAAAAATATATAATAATAATAATAATAAGAATAAATTCAAAAAAGCGTAAAATTTAAATTTTTTTAGCTGAAAGCAGGGCCGGAGTACCTCTCTATGTACCCCGAGGCAATGAATTGATGACACCTCCTAAGCAGCAGCAATATTTTGGCATTATTATTATTAAAAAATTGCATAAGCATAATGCATATTTTAATAAAATTTATATTCCAAAAAATGTAGACATATGTAGAAATCGAGTAAGAAAACAAAAATTCCAAAATACTAATAAGTTCTTCGCCCCAAAAATGTCTTAATTTATTTTTCGTGATTCCTTCTTAGCAAAATCTATGATATTGTTGACTGAAATCGAGGTTGTTTGTGAGGTAATGCGTATATTTATGGACAATTATTTGATTTGAAAGCTGTTCTTGGCTCATTGAATTTCGTAAGAAAGTTTTTCTTCTATTGAAATGATATTTCTTCTATAGCATTCGTTATCGGTGGAGTTAAACATATCGTAGCAGCAATGTTGAAATGTTGAAATGTCTTCCGCAATTTATTTATTATTATTTACAATTAATATTTTATATAGGTTTTACTTCATTGCCGTTTGGGGTAAAAAATTATGAAATGTATGTATGATATTTTTGCAAATATTGTTGTCTCGCGAAATCGTGAACAGAATAATAAAAAGCAGGTTCATGACATCGAACTTGTACACTCCCTTTTAAGGGTAACCATTTTAAATTTGAAAAATAGACCTAGTCAATTGTTTCCTATGAAATCTAGATCCGTTTTTAGTGCTTGGATATGTTGAAGTCAGTGGTCACATTTTTTTTGACTTGATCAGTTTTTGTAGTAAACAAACGATGTAGGTGTAATTTTTTTAATATGAGAAATGTTAAAATAAATTTCAAGTACCGTGTTCAAAAACTAAAATAAATTGGAATAAAAAATATTTATTTTTGGCCCAATGAAACTATGAAAAAAAAACAATTTGTGTGTTTTAGATGAATAATGTCTGTTTGTAAAGGTACCTTAAATATTTTCGCTGTTTAGAAAGGCGTTTGATCACTGTTTAGAGTATATACTCGTAGTGTGAAGTTTTTTTGTTTTCTATTTGGGACTGTTCACTGTTTCAGAGTTCACTATATCGCGAGTCTACTGTAATTTTTTTGTTTTAGTTTGGCTTGAGAATAATCTGGCCCTGGCGTCGGGCAAAAATACTCGCTTAGTTGGTCGACTATAAAATACGACCTTGAGGAACAGATAATAGTCACATTATGCCAGATTAAGCGAATAAGGCGGATGGTCTAACACTGGGATGTTATACATGGCTAGAAGCGCAGTGGTGCGTTGTTTTTCATATGCCCATTCCAGCTTTTCTAGCTCTCGGTGAATTTGAGCTCCTCCAGTGAATTGATTGACACTTAGTTTCTGAATCATTAGTAAAAAACAAAGATTCATTACACGTAAACAATCTTTTCAAGAAGTTTCTGTAAGTTTCAATGTTTTTATAGTGTCGATACAAATCTTTTCACGAGCTTCTTTTTGTTCGGTTGGAAGAAATTTCGGCACCGCTTTTGCACATAATTTTTGTATCCTTATGAAAAAATTGCATTGTGTTTCCTTCGTGAATTCCTAGAGTCACAGCAATCGCTTGAATAGTAACGGATGTAAGGATATTTTTGTTACGTTATGATTAAAAACGAAGAAAGAAAGAAAGATTTACTTGTGACTAAGTGAAACGTTCTAAACAAATACACATAAAACTTGAGTGTCCGCTCAATGCGAATTTATTTTGGAAAAGTTTTCCAGAGAATATCGTAATATTTTAACTAAACTAGCA
The DNA here is from genome assembly GCA_963942545.1 of Oxycera nigricornis. Classification (NCBI taxonomy): domain Eukaryota; kingdom Metazoa; phylum Arthropoda; class Insecta; order Diptera; family Stratiomyidae; genus Oxycera; species Oxycera nigricornis. Next base: position 111,424,634 of record OZ012660.1, on the reverse strand, counting down.
CCAGATCCATGGAAGTGCGCAGGATGCACAAAAAAATTCTCAGGAGGGGGGGAGGAAGAACTATTAAAGTGTACTTACAGGGAACAGTTCTTCTATGCATTATAAATTTCTAAACTTTAAAATTTTTCAGGACATTTCGGGAGATTTTTAGGCATAAGAAATCAACAATAACGTGAAATGAGGAGATATACTATGAAATATGACTCGTAGATTCATTTATTTAGTTTGTTAATAAGCTGCTGTTCTCCCCGTCCGTACTAATATACATATTCCTTACTTTTGGCAATACTTGGACAAGGGATGCATGTGAGGCGAATGCATTTTCATCAAAAACTTGTCACATGCTCCAAATTCCGGACAGAGGCATCACCCAATGTGTCCTTCCCTGCCGACATCGCATTGTGCCCAAACATTATAAAATAGAGTTTAACTTATCACTGCCAATTCCCATTATAATTTATTAACCATCCGAGCTGTACAGCTTCCTGGCTATATATGGTGCATGATGGCGTGGAATTGCCTCAATACAAATTGCCCGCATATTATTCAGATTGCTGATATCTATCACATTAGCATGACGAGATAGTTCAAGCCCCGCTGACCCGGGGATGGATTGCCCTCATCGTTTATTGAGTATTTCAGAAATTAAAGTGCATTACATGCTATGCATTTGTGTTCGGATCGAGTACACACTTAAGGCAAAGTTGATGGTCAAAGCAACAATCATCTGCAAGACGAGCCCTTAAATTGTTTTGATTAAGGGTGCTAGCGCTGCAATCCCAAGATGCAATTCATACTCAATTCACATGCACTTGAAATATTTCTTCAGTACCTAACATTCTCGACTAGTGCTTAAATAATGTTTTATTTAAAAATCAGAAAGTGCTATCCATTCATAGACATCTCTATTCAATTTGCAATAATTTCTCGAATTCTTTTATTTTTAACGGCTGAATTTAATTGGCGTCATTAAATATTCCCTTCGGTTAAAGCAGATAAATCAGTCTTGAAATTGATTATCAAACGATTAACATAACACAAACAAGGAATTTCGATTTTATTTAGAATTTTAGGATTCAATAAACCCGACGATGTTGTAGACAGGCAAAAAAGTAATTTCAAAACTCAAGAATTGATGAAAATCAAATTCACTCAAGCTCAAGTCAATGACTTTTCTTCGTATTTTCAATTTGCTTGTCTGCCTTTCTTGGAAAGGATCAATTTTGATGGGGGGGGGGGAGGGAATGAAGGAGGACGACGCACGGCGCTTGGCATTTCCCTTCAACCTGTTGGACTTTTTGTACAAATAATACGAGTTTCTATATGTGAGTCCATATGTAAGAAGCCATCATTATTTCAAAAGTTGATGTACATATTGACAAAAAAATACAAGACGTGCAAGTTCCTATTATGAATTATACAGAATGTTTCTAGTTAAATGAATGAAAAATGGGGACTTGAATTGAAATTCACAGGTCCTCGATATTATTTATTCACGATTCTCAAAACAAACAAACTATGAATCTGTTGGTCCGTCTCCTATAAAGGGATTTTAAATTTTATAATAATAAAATGCGGAACCGCTGTAAAGCGGAATACGGAATGATGCTGAAAATGTTTGTCACAATCTCATGATAGCTTCTTTAGAAGTCCATTATAAAATAATATGACAAGCAATATTAGTTCCTATGTAATATTTAATCAATCTAAGTAAATATATTCTTTCTTTCAGGTCCCGAATCTCGTGGATTAACTTGCATCTATTGTGAAAACTATGAGAGCTTGTGAAAGGATGTAGCTGCTTGTTATTTATCATAAGTCAACCAAACAGGATTGACTAAAAATCGTCCTTAGTTGCGAAAAGTGGATAACGTTCGGAAAGCTAATACATACATAGTATAGTATTATTACGTGGATGATAAGCGCTTTGGGAAAACAGCACAAAAACATGTCGTCGTCATTCAGTGGAGCATGTATGGTGTATAAATTTGCATTTGCATTTATCCTGCTTGTTCGGTTCACGAGTGTTTCGGCAATTATCGATAGGCTTGTTGTTCAAACAAATAGTGGACCAATACGCGGTCGGTCGGCCATGATTCATGGGCGCGAAGTGCATGTGTTTAATGGCGTTCCGTTCGCAAAACCGCCAGTAGATAGTTTACGATTTAGGAAGCCTGTTCCAGCTGAACCGTGGCATGGAGTCCTTGATGCTACACGACTACCCAACACGTGCGTACAAGAAAGGTATGTTGTTGATTGGCTATAATATTGTCGCAACTTTCTAGAACGTATTCATCATTTCCAATTTACGCAATAGCTTCCTGGTCACTATTTACATTACTTTCAACTATTCAATACAATCGTTCCACTCATCGTTTAACAGATTTGTTGACATAATGTTAAACAACTTCTTTTTAATTGCGTTTCTGCAAGTCTTGTTCAAAACCACATAAAAACCCAACAGTTGTGAAAACCCCTAATCTAGCTTCACTTCGCGTCACTGTCCATCCGCTTACATATCTCAACTACCCATACCTAAACCACTTCATTGCGTGACACGAAAGTTGTTGCCTTGTAAAAATCTATTCATTTTTGAGAATGAAATGTATCCTAAATGTTCACAAAGGACACAGGCTATTACTATTTCAATTTTCATCACAGTCTGTTCGGCAAGCTATGTATGTATGTATGTAAGCTATATATGATACCTGTTCAGGCAAACAAAAATTCCAGAAATATTTTTTTTTTTGAAACAAATAGGCACTCAAATATATTTTTCCCTAATTAAATTCAATGTACATATATTTACGTTTCTAAAGTACTATTAAAGTATACAGAGAATGATAAATTACAATTTTGTTCAAGAAAAATTGTCCTGCAATTCGTCCTGCAATTATGAGTTACGTTTTTGAGCTGCGTTTACACTGCAAAGAGTTTGTCAAATGTCGAAAGAATATTTCCAATACTTTGAAAGTATGAATAACTATGGAACTTTTAATCTTGCAGTAAGAAGTTAGAATTGCAAACGCCAAAGGACAGAATTTGCCAGAAAAAGTAGCTAAAGAATTAGGCTACAAGAAAAATTCTTTTGTAGTCATTTTGAGGGCGTGCTAAACTCAATAAAATGCAAAAATGGTAGCAGTATATCGAAATTATTTCATTTATACAAGTGTATCTTTACTATGAGTGGCTTAAGATGATAAAGTCTTAAAAGAAATTTTTCTTAAATTAATAGGAGGTTAATTTCACTTTACCTCTATGAATAACACATTTGAACGATTTTATCTTTGCCGACATTCAACTTGGTTTATTCATTTAAATGTCTTTTGAGACAATAAATAATATAAATCAATGAGTTTCTTATTTTGTGAGTATCCAATACTTTATTGCTTTCCAATTTCATGAATTTTTAATTCGATATCCATGAGTCGTAATAATTTTCGGGATGATGCAAATAAAAATGTGAAATTTCGCTTTTTTTATTAGCCCAATCATTTTGATAAACCCATTAAAGGATCTTAACTCTTCGTTTTTTATTCACCCCACTGTGGAAAACTCGCACCATTTATTTTTTCCAATCGTATTCTGAGTACCTACATTTGAAGTCCTTTCCTTTTTTCCCGTTGATGACAATTCGTTACACACGAAAACAAAGGTGCACGTGCTGGCAAAAAGGTTAAAATCAGGATCAGGAAAATATATCCTGGTGTTTCTTTTTTGTATTTGCCTCGTATCCATTCATGCGTGTTACATAAGGATTGCAAAATAAGATATAGCGGTCTATCGTTTTTGAAGCATATCTATCACCAAGGGATTCAATTTGATTGACAAATAAAGGAACGAAATACATCTGGAAAATAAATTCATATAATTCGAAGAAAAGGACGACGATAAGTAGATGTATATTTGCAACAAACGATGTTGAAGAAATATTTCTCCATAAAAAATGTAATTTCGGAATGAAAGGCTGGTCGTCATGTAAAATGTGTGGAGACAAGTACATGATAGAGACATATGTCTCTACCATACTGCTAGATTGAATTCACTGTTGCGAAGACTATGTATTTCAATTCGTTGCAGACCACAAAAAAATCGATCGATTTCAAAAAATATCTCAAGTACTTACGTATAAGGTGCTCACGTAAATGCATAAAGATGAGTATGATTGCCGTTACTTACATTATTTTTATACAAGCCTTTTAATGTGGGCTTTTTTCCAGTATTGCATTGCCACTGAAGTATGTCTTTCCATTTAATATTTGTTTGCGTATGACTAGCAAAAGGACACTTTGCGTGGATGTGATAAGTGTCGCGAAAGCTAAGGGACTCACGCGGGCAAAGTGAAGTTCAAGTCTATATTCTGGTTGTTTCGGGTTGAAAGACCTTTATCACGCGGAAAACATTGATTTACGTCAACACCAAGATTTTTTACCAGAAATCTTTCGAGTAGAATTTGAAATTGGGCCGTTATGCAGCCCGCATAGCATTTGCTGCATTTGAATGCGACCCACGTGGAATTTGCCTCCTCCGCGCCTGATGAGTTTAGTGCCTTACATGCCTTATGCGTCCCACATGGGGTTTGCCGCATTAAAGCTTAGGGATTCTTTTCGAAACTATAATCGATATATATGTATATCGGCACCTTTTTGGAGATTTCCATTTCTCAACATTAAAGAAAAAATAGAGGATGATGAAGATTTGAATGCGGTAAAGAATCTGACGACATTGTTTTCTACTTGAATTCTATTTGGACTGCCAAAAATACAGACACTCTACTCTTTTTTGAAAAAAAAAAAAAAAAATTAGGGACTCTTCTGAATCGGGGACACTATTGGCTTTTTGAATAGTGGTCTTAAAATGTGGTTTTCGCGAACCTATGAAATGAAAATTTGCTCTACCCAAATAAATAATTTTTTTGGAAACCTTGCATCATACATGTATAGGTAAAGAATAAAACAACGGAACTTGTTTTGCACCCAGATCTCCACTAGCTTCTGTAAACTACAACAGAAAAAGAGTTATATTATATATGTAAAACCAAAAATGTTATCTGATAGCAGATCCATGTTAGCCGTCATCATGGATTACTGAAGGAAAGACTACGATCCACATTTGTTTGTTGAAAACTTTGTTTGCTTTCTTTTTTCTGCATCATATATTTTTTTACGAAATTTGCAGTTTTTGAGCTACAGGACCTCAAAGTTGTCATGGAATGGTTTTTTTGATATATATCAACAACTGTTGATTTTATGGAAAAACTTACAGTACCAGATGTAGAACGTTAAATTACCTATCAGATATATTTCGAGTGTTTTTTCTCTTGGATTGGTAGTCTCTGATTTACAGCGCATCAAATGTTTCCAACTGAGAAACATTCCATCACAGCCCCAACTGCGGCAAACTCCATACGGGTCGTTTGCCTCAAAACTCTACTCGGGCTAGTAGGAGTATAGACTGTAATTTTTAATAAAGTTAAACACATTTAATAAGCAAATTGTTTGTGATTGAAACATATAAAAAATCAGTGTTAACATGTCAAGGGAATGATGTAAAAAGAAAATAAAAAACCCACAAATTAAGGATTTTCCATAAGTTAAAATTATCTTCCCGAAGGCTTGTCTTGTTTTCAACATAAGCATGTATTTATAAATTTGCATTTATATCTCTCCGCTCTTAGGGCGAAAACTACTCCTTCCAAGCCTTTTTCCGCACGTGTAAAATTATACTTTTAATGCCTTAAGCGAACATGCTCTGTCTGTTCCTTGCTTTGAAATGTTGTAGGTACGCTTAACTAAACTTTTACTTTGATGGAAGAATAAGGCTAGCTTTCCAGAGTCTGAACATCTTCCAAAATTTATATTTTCAAAGCAGTTGTTTATCGGAAATTTTCAGCAAATTTGCTACTGTTTTTTCTCTATCCAGATGAATCCAAGATGTCCATGCTGCATTTATTTTTTCATCTTCTCGGAAAAAAATTATGTAATTGATGATAATTAGCAATGTCACTTGAAGAAATGTTCGTGAACTCTTATTTAAATATTAGTTTGAAATTTATTTATTTGAAAATCTTATTTATTTCTTGAATGAAATTTCATAGATAAAATTTAAGCTAAGTATAAATATCTTTCAATCTTACCTAAATCTCTTTAATAAATTTAATAGACAAAATTTAAACCAAGTTTAAGTATCTTTCAATACCACTTGAATTTGTTTAATAAACTTTACAAAACAAAAACAGGAAGATTTTCACAAACGTAATATCTGCTTCCGAATCCTAGAAAGTATATGGGCTTGTAGCCCACGGGCATATGAGCATCGAATTTCATGAAGTTAAAGTAGATTATGAAATATTCACGTATAAATTGTTTTCCCTGTGACTAAAGCATAAACCGAAAATTGAATTCAGTATACAAATAAAAGAGTATAGTGGGCCGATAATTATATTCTCGAATTTTCTTCCGATTTCTAAGTTACGAAAATTTACTGGATTTGTTTTCTGTTGCATGGAATCTTTTCAGACGCATATATTGGGCCCGTGATTTTGTTGAAATTTCCTAGATACAAAATCAACAAGATATTGTTTTATCGGATTTTCAATTTAAAATGCTTAAAGATTGTTATTCTTACAGTTTACAGTGTGAATAATTAATTTATCTCAAGCAGCAGAGGAGGATGCACAGAAAGGAGTGATACAAAAGTCTAAACAAGCCAGTATTTGTAGTTTAATATGCATAAGGATTATGCTCACTCACTACAAATAATACATGCACAATGTGATTTGTCAGGGAAATGTGAAGCCTTTTTACACACCGGTCAATTACAGCTGTGATTTCGTAAGAATCAGTGAAAGAGTTATAATAGCGCAATCTCTAGTTACTTGCCCATTTGCCACTAAATGAGTGATTCTCTGAGGAGGTTTACAATGATAGATAAGATAAGCTACCTTAAATCATCACTTGTAACTTACCCAGATAAAATTCATTAATGGATTTTCCTCAAATTTACTAACGCAAAACACACACAGTAGTGTATCTCAAGCAGATCTTTCTTCGATGCGATACCTAGGTTAAACGCATATGAAACTGATTATAAAGAAACCGTTAAGTATCTATAATTTATGACCAAAGACTACCACCGTATGGAAAATTCTAGGTTTGCTATAGTACGGAGGGTTAACAGCTTGTTGCTTAAAAACTTTTTTTTAGTCACTTTGGCATCGAAGCTTTAAGTTTTCATGTTTCTTCGTTGATTTGTTCCGATTTCTCTCGTAATAAAAGTGACTTAGACTATGTTTTGAAGATTTTGCATTCCAAATTTGAGATTGAGATCCGATGGTAAGTTAATAATTTTCAACGTCGAAAACATCAACTGTTATCAGGTATACAAAAATATTTCGAACGAAAAAATGTAAGGCAATGTAGATTCCATTACGGATATATTGGTAAAATATCAACTTTCGGTTCATGCATCCTCGAGTTCAAATCTTTATGCCATGACTATATTCATAAGCATTAGTGACTTCTTAATGAACCGGACTTCACAGAGATATAGAGTATATCAACCCGATGAGGTGGAGTGTATCAACACCGGATAATGTGTGACGAATATCGCTATCTCACACCTAAACCACCCCCACCCCGCCAATAACTTTTTTGAACTTGTTTTACAAAAGCACATATTGAAATGTCTTCAAGATTACATGAAAATGAAAATTTGTCCAGCAATTTCTGTTCAAATCACGAAGAACATTTTAGAGCATTAAAAAATTGAGAGAAGAGAATGAAGATAAAATATTTGACTAGAAAATGCACAGTTATAAATTTATATATGTATGATTTGCACATACATAGGATTAAAATGAATGAACTTAATATTTTTTTTTTGTAAAAATGACCAAAAATTTGGTGAAAGTGCAAATGTTATGCTGCTGATTCAACACTTATTCCTTCGAAAATTCAGTTAAAACTGTTTCAAGTTGAATTTTGGAAATTCAAATAGTTAACTCACTTCTGATAGTAAATCCTTTTCCATATCCTCCTTAGATACAATTTGTGCTGCTGGTTTGATTCTTGCAGGGTTTTTTAATCACTTAAAATTTTGATGGTTCGTCTTTGTCCTGTTGTTCATCGTCTTTTTCACTGAACATTTAAATCAATATATGATATAAAATGTTTAAAATATCTAGAATATCTTCTGTTCTATTAAACGTTGTAAATAGAAGTGTTTGCATCTGTTGAAAGGCGGTCACTTGTAGAAACACCGGCATGTACTAAATTTCTGAGTATTTTACCCGGACATTGAAAATTTATCCGTTAAGAGGAGTTTCATTGTATACCATTCATGACTTGTGGAAAAAGTTTTTCAACTTCCGAAATTATGTTAGCAATATTTTATTACTTTTCTTTTGAATCAAGAAGAATAAAAAAAATAACAAAGGCCATTGTTATCAGTTGACCTTTACAGTCATACTACACGTCGGTTTTATTATCCACTTCTGTGCACAAGCCACAAGAAACCAACTGTAACCTTTGACCTATAAACGAGATTTTGATTTTCTTTCCTAAAATCCTTCTCAGAAATGTGCAAGCTGAATAGCTTCTAATATGTATTATGAAGAAATTAACTTTGTTAAAATTAAAGCTGAATATTGTGACTTTAATATCATACTTTAGTAAAAAAAATGAAATATTCTGGTTTTATTACGACTTGATTTTTGGGCAAACTCAAATCATATTGCGAAAATTAGAGCTCTAATTTAACACAGAAATTAAGGTCGGAAATTGGATTTTTTTCCGTTACTATCACCATGTCAGTAAAAAGTTCTTAAATCAATTCGTCTACCATTTCAGATATGAATACTTTCCTGGATTTGCTGGCGAAGAAATGTGGAATCCCAACACCAACGTTTCCGAAGATTGTTTGTACTTGAACATTTGGGCCCCGGCGAAGGCTCGTTTAAGACATGGACGTGGCGTTAATGGAGGAGGAGCAACTGGCGGTGGGGAGGTAAATTAAATGATAATGAATTGAATTCAATTGTTTATATTTAAAATATTTTAACTACGATAGTGCCATAGGCAACCTGTGTCGGTTTTGTCGTCACCAGGTAGAAATTTGCTAAATTTTGTTGAATAGCCTTCTCGATATAGTTCCCATAGTTTCGCGTCGTCGTAACGTTACCCACTTGTCCGAATCTATCAAATTTATTCGCCTGTGTTTTGGTCTATTTCCCACTCACACAGAACAAACAACTTTCTTTCATATACAGTTTTCTTTTCAAAAACACTTTAAATATATTTTAAAAATCTCAAAACGTAAAGATATGTTGAAAATTTCAACTTCTATTTCGATTTATAAGAACTTCCAATATACTGAGAAGTTAACAATGGATCAATTATCGAGTAAATTAAATTTAATCGAATCGAATAGCTTTCAACGAGATGTTTTGAGGTGAGAGACTCTCACCCATGGCTCGGTGGGCTAGTCTGGATAATAAACTTTTAATTTTGATCGCCACTATACGGTGGACAGTTTTGCCATTCGATTCGGTGTGTCGTATCTCGGTGGTTAGCGGTCGGTGGGCGCTCAAATTTGGGAGGCCTTTGACTGCTGGTCATCGGAGGTTAGGCCACGCCGTGAATAATGTGACAATTTTTATTCTGTTTTAGACGATGGAACCTAAAAAAATCAGCAAGAAAAATTATTTAGCTTTGATTTTTGTGCACAAGTCAGACCAGAGTAGTTCAGATTGTATTAAACAAAAATGATTCAATGATGCTGCAAGGACTACGCAACGAGTTTGATCAACTCTTTCTGGCGTTCGAAATGACAGAACTTTAACGAAAGCCAACTTTTACCAAAAATCTCCTGCTGACATGATAAGCTTAATTATCATTCTGATAATGAATTTAGTGGTATTCATAATAGATAAAGAATAACTTATGTTTAGGAGATTGTACAGAAGTATTTTCAATTATATGTATTTTCCCGATTGAAAGCAGAGTGAAGCTGGTAAAGTTCTTGTTTTTAAACTGTTTGGATTGGCAGAAGACACTGTTTATACTTGGCGAAATGCTCAACTTGTATAGTCGATCTTCCAATAAGCCAATGTCCTTCTACACTCTGTCGCTATGCAATGAGACTAATAAATCGCATATATGAAGTCTCGCTTTTTATTTATAAAGGGCTTTTGAATTTATAATTAGTGTTTGAACTACTACGTCTCTAGCACAATATAATAAAAATTATAGCATATTGTTCATAAAGCTATCACATCAGCTTCCGTTTTTGTTTCGGAATAAAACTCAAGTGATGAACTCCTAAAGAAACAAATTTAATTTCTTTATTTCTATATATATATAAATCATCGTTCATTTTATTTCGCTTTTCTGGCAGAGTTTAAAGGTCCTGTGTTGTATGTTTAAAAAACTGTAATTTTAAGTAGTTCATTTTTATTCATGATTCGTTTACAGCACTTCGGCAAAGAGCATGCATCCGATGGCGACCATAATTCCGGGCACGGCACGCAAAACAGCACAGGACTACCAATGTTAGTGTGGATCTATGGTGGAGGCTTCATGAGTGGTACTGCAACGCTTGATCTCTACAATGCGGAAATCCTGGCTGCAGTCGGAAATGTAATCGTAGCATCCATGCAGTATCGAGTGGGAGCTTTTGGTTTCCTGTATTTGGCTCCAGAGCTCGAAGGATACGAAGAGGAAGCACCAGGAAATGTTGGATTATGGGACCAGGCGCTCGCGATTCGATGGCTGAAGGATAATGCTCGAGCGTTTGGCGGCGATCCAAATCTAATAACATTATTTGGTGAGTCGGCAGGAGCAAGTTCTGTGAATGTGCATCTTTTGTCGCCAGTGACACGTGGCTTGGTGAAAAGAGGAATTTTGCAATCGGGCACACTCAACGCTCCTTGGAGCCACATGACGGGCGAACGGGCATTGGAAATTGGGAAGGGTCTAATAAATGACTGTAATTGCAATGCATCAATGCTGCTGGTAAGTTGAAAAGACTTTTTGTACTTTGCCTCTAACGAAATGGGCACTTCAATAGATTTTGACAAAATCAATGATTGGTAGGTAATAAGGGCAGTTCTTTACGTAAGGGTATACTCATTGATATTTTTTGCATCGCATGGTCTTAAGTAATTGCAAACGGTATGAGCAGTGCGCCCTAACTAAGTATATTTTGTTCGGTTTTTTCCTCCTGTTACAGGTTGAAGGACTCCACCTCAAAATATTCCACGTGGAGGATTTTGCCTTTTCGTTTGTGGATAAAAAACCTTGGTCACTTGTTTCAGTCGCCTATTGGCGCGTGGCAAACAGCAACTTGTATGGGCGAGCAGGCGTCCCGATTTAGCCCACCAAATCGCCTGCTTATTACTATGAAATAGTGCTATTGCTTCGTGGATTTAAAGTTACCAACTCGCAGTAGATAGGGTACACCAGAGCATCACCTTTCCAACGACCTGGGAAGCCAGCATATGAAATGCTGCATCGCATTCACATAGGACATCTAATGTCTCCAATTCTTGTGATCTTTTTGGGATGATACTTAAATCAGCAATGGCCCGATAAAAGGCCTATTAATAAAGTTTAAGTTTCCCTCCGACCTTGAATTTTCAAAAAGATTGAAAGTTTGGATTGCTTTAGATTTGGCATAGGTATTCAGTAAATTTTTACCTTTCCTTTGAACCAATTTTCAAGTGCAAAGACAGAATGTCTTTTGCAGATGAATGGTTCCAAATTTACGAAGGCGGTTTCGGCTTCTATTTTTGCTTAGTAAAGAACCCCTTTATTTTCGTTATTTCTCATGTGTCCTTTTACCCATATAACTGTGAAATCATTCTTCATCGCCAGGTTGATAAGGTCTTGATGGTATTTAGAAGTCATCTTGAACATTTGCGGTAACTGAATGCAAATTTTCATAAATGAGATATTTAATGATGACACACAAGGATAATTTTTTTTATTTAAGGTTTAATTTCGGAAATATTAACAGAATTTTTTTTCTAGGATTCACCTGTCACTGTTTTATCATGCATGCGGGCAGTTGATGCTAAAACGATTTCAGTACAACAATGGAACTCTTATTCAGGCATCCTTGGCTTCCCATCGGCACCAACGATAGAAGGAGCCTTTATGCCTTCGGACCCGATGACTATGTTACGAGAGGCTGACTTGAGGGGTATTGATATTCTTGCCGGAAGCAATAAGGACGAAGGTAGGCGAGTGTGTTGATTCAAATTATATTTCATTGGGTGATTCAAAATATTCATACATTCATATTCAACATACGAAAATGCTAAAAATCCTGGTACAATTTACTTGCTTTTTGTTTGTATGTATTTTAGAAATAGTAAACCAACTACCAGAATTTATCAACGATAGGTGTCTGTCCAAATTGACCTTAAATTATTGCAGACATTGCATCTAGCTGTTTCGGTCTACCTATTGCGTTATTCTGTTGGCGAGTTTCAAAAAAATTTGCTATCCACATTCACTTAGTCCTCACAGTGTTTGCGTGGTTTCCCACAAAATGTCTTTCGTGACTGGCTCTTGTAAGGCAACTCTAAAACTAGCAAACCACCTAGGTTTGAAACTGCCGTACTAACAAAATGACGTCATCGTGGATGATTGCTTCTCATTCTTTTGCGTTACATCTTTTGTAGTATTGTAAATTAATATAGAATAAAAATAGGTTAACGAAACGGCCTTTGTCCAATTACTACACTGTTAAGAAATTTTTTTCATCATCCATTGTCCGATCAAATTCAGCTAACTAGAAATATTTAGAAGTAAAAGACAGTTTTGACAAGAAAAAATGTTTACTGCTGAAAGTTACTTAAATATCTTTGTGAAATTGTTGAGCTTCTAGATAAGATTCTTGCATACTTTTTTTAAATAAAGTAAGTGGTAACTTCCTTCAATGTTCCGATCCAAATTAATGCGACCAATAAATATTGCGTTTGAGTTGGAATCGTTGCAAAACATGCGAATATTGATATTCAATAAATATTAGCATGTGAAAATATCCAATAAAAATTTATTGGCTGAAAGGCATGCGTTAAAAGTTATATCTGAAGATTTGAATTTTGTGCTCCACACTGAATACAGTGCAACAAAGATACATGTTGAAACGTCAAGAGGAAGGCAAAATCATTTTCTAGACTTGAGTAGCCAGAAATATGTAAGCGGACGGACAGCGGTATGAATTCAGTGTTTTTCGAATGTAAACAAGTGAAGGAAAGTAACTGAATGAGTTTTTTTATAAGCAGAACAGCGAAGACAACAACGGTATTATATGATTTATGATTTATTTATGAATAAATTGATTTTTATTACATAGCGTTTATAGATTTTTTCGAGTTAAGTCTTGCTCAAAACGCGAAAAATTGAAATCATTTTATTTCATCTATGCATAACCTAAAGTCCACACGAAAAAATAGTCTCATCCTAAACATTTCAAAGGCTCTTACTGTCTGATGATAAGAATTGCTAATTGATGTTTTATCAGGCGAATACTGTTTCAATGAACACAAATATACGAGACCGGAATTATCAGATATAAGTGGAAATTCTCAAAGCAAAATTTTAAAGGTTTTTTTTGACTAAATAAATATTTAAAGAAAACTTACCATAAAGCCATGATTAACTTACTGACCTTTAAATCTGGTTTTTCTGTACCAAAATAATTGCAATTCCAAGAAATTTTTGCATGAATAATGTCTGTTATTTAAACCAGGAGCAAGAAATCCAATATGTGTGAAAATTTGTTTGAAGGACATATTACTGAAGTAAAAATGTCTTAAGCTCAAATAATTAATATCAAATAGAAATTACTGAAAATAATGCTTAGAAAGATTTTCAAGTTGTCACTCAAAAAAATAAACTGGGAATTTTTGAAGCAGACCTTTGATGAGCTATTCCTCAACGCTTTCATCTTTTTTGAGGAATTAATTATTTGGATCGATTTTCACGATATCGTTCTTGTTCAAGGTCACACGAAATAGTATCCGTTGATAACAAACAACTTTTAGTATCTGCCGGCAATTTCCAGGTAAAACAACTGCTTGTTACTAAGCTTTCTGAGATAATCCTGCACACACTCTTCGAATTGCCGGAGACATTCTCGTTAGTAACGAAGAACCAAAAATCGAAGTGACACATACATGCAAATAGAATTTCGCACACCAGTTTATGCCCAGGACAAATTGATCCTGGAAGCTTCACGAAGCTCGTCAATACGAAGGATACATGAAATGGGAAAGAGAATATCGTTTAAGGGATAATGCATGACAGGGAAAGCAAACCCATCAAGCAAACCGAATGAAGCTCGGGACGAAACGTAAGGGGAGTTTGATATCCTGGAAAAGGTACACGTGCTCTTTAGTCGAGGTCGACCGGGCAATGGAAAGAACACCAACAAAAAGGATGCGTAGTAGAAGTGTAGTAAAAGCATGGTGTTGTAGCGTAAACTCACGCCCACGCCCGTCTGACTGTAATTTTTGAGCACAAGCACATCCTTTATGGAGCAGGTGCATAACCACAAATACCAACATAGTGGTGTATTCGCCAGGATAATGTTGGAGGGTCAAATGTTGACTCATCACGTTTAAGTAAAGTCGTTATAGCGATTCCAGATGCATCGCATCATGGTCTAACTTGCAGTAGAGCTTCGCATCAAACACTACCAATAACAAGAAGCTATATTTTAGTAACAGGACTCTATCGATGAAACATAAATTTCAAAAAGATGGAACCTGTTTCGGATTATACGTATATAGTACACTAACTGGAATTCATTGCTTGCTGAGGGCAGAAGTATCGTTATAAGCATGCTCAAGGCAGGTCATTCAGATTATTGCAAAGGTCACTTGCGAGGCATGCACCTTCGAGCTCTCCACTAAACGTCCCTGATAAAGCCATAAAGTCTCCTGCCAGGACGTCTGATACGAAGTTGTTTTAGTAATGAGCCATGAATACTCAACGATTTGCAAGAAGTAAACCACTTTAGTGTTGCTGTAATACTTACTGTGCGGTGGTAAATAAAGTGCTGTAAGAGCAGGAGACGCAGTTGCCAAGTTCCTGACAGTAATGGACTTACGTTTATTATGAAGGAAGGAGTTTTCAAAGACATGGCATATTGGTGAGATGATAAATGATGCCATCATCTGTGACCGTTTTCCAAAAGTTAAATAAAGTAATAACAGGTGTGTATCACAGAAACCTGCCGCGTTATCTACCCCTTATTTGATTGCCTAGTGTTTGTCACTTAGCAAATAGGGGATGTTGCAGCAAAACAGTAAATGGCATTTATTGTATGTAGTCCAAATAATAAACAGAATGCCGCTTCGAATTGAATTCATTTCAGGATAAATTCGCGAATGGCGAGAAATGAAATGGATATTCGCACTATTTTCGGCATGCAATCGATGTAGGACATATAATAAAGTGTCTTGGAAGGGCATGCAATTTTCTTTTTCGTGTATTAACAACACGATAAAACTGCCTTTGGACCAACTTTTCCTTCGGTTGTTATTTACATACGTATAGTAATCGAGTGCCATTTTGTCAACTTCTTTTCTTTCCTCTAAACATGGAATACGCCCAAAACTATGCGCAAATTGATTTCACACAAATATTGTTTATGTGCGAGAAAAAGGGGTGATTTACAAGCCTGGCAGCTTGGACGTAGACTTACAGTTGGACTGTCTATCCATCGCAAAAAAGGCAATTTTCACGACCACTTTACTGAGTTGTAGGGACTATTTTTGCGATGGTTAACTGCTGGAATAAGAAAGTTTGCATTTCAATTTATTTACGCACAGTAAGGAAACGTATTTACAGCAGTGGTGCACCACAAAATGTTATTAATATCTTTGATGCAAAGCAAGATTACAAAGAAACTAATTGAAAAAAAAAATCTTTCAATTTTATCTAGTCATATTGAATTTTGAAACTGAACCATAATACAAAAACAATTATATCAAACTTGTGTAGAATATAATTTGCAGGAACTTGTGCTTTCACGCGGTGTTAATAATAAAAAAGATAAAAGCCAAAAACGACGACCGAAAAGGGGGGATCATTTTTCGAGCGCCAAATTTTTTTTATTTTCCCTTTTATCGAAACATAAGTTCGTAAGAAACTTTGAAACAATTTCGTTACAAGCCGTTTGCGGTTTTGTTTGTTTAAATCACTCTATACAGGTGGGACTTATTGCATCCAAAAGGCTATGAAGTCACGTCACGTCACGCATTTTTGAGCCAACTCACGGAAAACTCAGGAAATATTTTGGAAGCCCAAACAATTTTCGCTAATGAAAATGTGAAAAACATTGAACATCGGTGCTGAAAGCGGTGGTAATCATATTGTGAAGACATCAACTCAATTATTAAATTTTATTGGAAGGACTTTTATTCTGCCATTCTTTTTCTCATCAATCAACTGTTAATGAGTTTTATGGATTAGCTACGAGGTACAAGTAGTTGTACCTTATCCATTGTCAATTGGCTTACAATTTCGTTTTATAGGAATTTTCATTTTTTCATGTTATGGCATTCAGTAGGCAGTTGGAGACATACATACAATTATCGTTAAGTTAAGATACAATTATCGTTAAGTTAAGAATCCGCTTCACTTTTTGATTCCGTAATAATTGTCGCTGAGAATATAGACATTAAAAGTGAAAGGGTCAAGACTAGAAAATATAGCATAGGCCTTTTAAATACACATTAGTTTTTTTCTGATTTCAACTTCAAAATATCACCAATCTCTTTGAAACCGTTCGCTACAGACTTATATTTTCCAATTAAAAAAGTTCAAGAGATATAAAAAGCTCTTAATTAAAATTTTGACACGCTATTGGACTCTTTGTTCATGTTCAAGTACTTCAAGTGCTAAGAAAGTGGAAAGAATAAACTTTCAATCGTTAAACAATTCAGCTCAACTCTAAACAATAGAGCTCATCAAATGCTACAAAGCCTTCACCGATTGAAGAGCCTACCCTGCTTTATAACTCAAGCCTAGGCATTATTTTCTAATGTGGTCGTCTAGATAGCGCCTGCCCCACATTTCAACCCATCGTATGTCATTTAGAACAAACTACTTTCGTTATTACATTATTTCCGCATACCCCAGAAAAGAAAGTCTATACGACCACACATGCACATATAAGGAGAAAACATTGAAGAGCTGGTCCACTTTTCTTTCATCGTGTCTGTCATGTAGAATATCTTGAAAGCTACTTGTGGCATTGTGTCCTGAGGATGATTCAGCCTATGATGGTGTTGAAAAGAAAATGGATTTGAAGAGCCGACCTCACCAGTATCAGGCAGAGTGGTTTATGATGTTGACAGCACAATAGCGACATGTAATATTTCTTAAAAAAACATACCTACTTATTTACTCCCATAAGGGTAGAAATCCTTTAAGTACTTCAACAGTTTCATTTCCCAACAATGCAAAAGCTACGCTCACAGCGCTGAAATTGTAAAGCCATTGAGAGTTGTGTCTGGGACAAAAGGTTGTGCTGTTGGGGCTGGGGTTGTTATTTACAAAATATGGGAATTAGGGAAAGCACTTTGAAAACATGCAAAACCAATGTGGACGTTTTCTATGAGTGACGAAGGTGTCGTATTCTCCGTCATGGCCAGCAATTCAAGGTCAGTAGGTTGTTGTAGCCATGTTTACGGAGAATGTTAATCCCATGAACGGTTGATTAATAATACATTGCAGCTGATCCTTTGAGAAGTTGTGTTATTTTAGTTTGTCGTTGAAATGACAATCGTTGTCCTAGCTTGTTTGTATTCGAACGACAAAAAAAATCATAGTTTTTCCTAATTTTAGTATTTATTTCTTAATCCATTGTTCGATGACCTTCCCGAAATGTAAATTTTCATGATATGCTGCCCATACTTCGGCAAACGGCGAACAAACACTCAAATCTATATGGTAGGTACGAATTCCAGTCGAAACGATATTTCTTGACTGCAGGAGTCTTTCTATATATTCGAAAATCGAAGGAAATTTTTCACTTTTTAGCCCATTCCGCACAACTACTTGTACGGATGAGAAAAATAAGCAAGATAAAAGATAATCTTGCAACATAAGGAGGTTCGTGACTTCGTTAGTATTAATTTCCACACCACACTCTAGATCAGTGTCGTTTCAGCTTTCAAGGCTCAGATCCTAGCAACGAAAACAGCCGTGGAAACAAAAGATACACTTCAAGTCCCGTTGTGCAGAGTTTGATTAGGAGCCAAGCCGCAAGCAAGAATCAAATAGAAACTTTGTAATAAAGTCGTAGCACGTTGTGGAAAAGTTTCCACCTTGTTGGTTTCTTATTAATTTCATACAAAGCATTCAATTTTATTGTTAGATGCTTTTCACTTCACCAGCGGCGCAAATGAGAGGTGAATCGAATTATAGAATACAGAATGAGGATTCAAAGAGCTCAACTCTAAGATTTTTTTAAATCAAGTTTTTTTAATTTATTTTATTTTTTATTGTTGCTTTAGTAACTTTAAATTGTTCACCCGAAACGAAATAATAAATGAAATTTTTTCGAAGTTATAATTGAGTCACGGTTTTACAAAAGGGTACAGTTCCAAAAAACTGAATTTTCGGGAATCAAAAAAAACAATTATACTCTTGCCTTTTTCATTTTTGAAAAATTGAATTGTTGATAAATTATCTAGAATGTAGCGAGTTTGTATTTATCTATCAACATGATTCAATTACCTGTTCCATCAGATGGGAAGTTAACTATGAATTTGGGGAGGTTTCGCAAAACGGTACAAATCCGATTTCTATACCGTTTTGCAAAACCATTTCCACCCTGGCCCAAGAGATGGGTTTTCTATTGATGCTATTTGATTTAATTTAATTTAAATCTCACTGTTATGTGATGTTGTTGACACATTGGTATCAATTTTATTTATAAGAAAAGGATAGAAAATATGTAACATTTTGAAAAAACTATAGAAATAGTACCGTTTTGAAAAAACTTCATGCTTTTAAGGCCGGATTCGTCCCGTTTCGATAAACCGGAACGTGACCATTCGATTCCTCGTGAAATTTTACATGAAAATCGATATCAAACTCGATTTTTTCGATTTTGGCGCTTATACCCTTTTGCAAAACCGCGCCTCAATTGATGGCATAGAAGTAAAGGATCTGATGTCACTCTCCTTTCGTAATAATGCTAATCAAGTTGAGACTATGCGACTCAAAATGAAGAAATCTCTTTCAAATAATCACAAATTGTGCCACAAGTTCCATTCCAAACTATTAAGGGACTAACGCTGAGGTGAATCTGACTACTCGATGCCAGCTAAGAGTTGGTTAGAGCCTTAAATTAGGAGGTAGAGCGTCAAAACGCCTTTCATAAATTCAGTTAATGAGTGCATTCTGTCTTATTTATTCCAAGGCAAGCTAAGAAGGCAAAGAATTAATTAAATCAAAAATTATTAGAGGAGATTTCTACAGTTTAGCCGCCGTAAAACAAAAATGTTAAATTTGGATGTGCAAAATGAAGGCAGTATAAATTACAAAAAAAGAATGAATTTTTGAAGTATTGTTTGTTTAGTTCTGAAGATCGTACCTTGAGTATTTCCCACGCATCCTCTAAAGTGAGATGGGATATGAATTAATTTCATCAAAAAATCAAACATAAATTGGAGATACCAGTAACTTCTTTGAAATCAAGCTATTCGAATCAATAAATACTAGAAATTGAAGGAATATTTGTAGTAGACATTTGATGAATCAATTTTTATGAAGGTGTGACAAACGTTCGAACAAATTCAAAAGTTTTTATTGTTATCATTCAAATCTATAAAATTTGTACAGAATATTTTTAAGATATGAAATACAGTTGAAAACCTGTTGGCTTAACACCTTTCAATAATTTATCGTGAAAATTTTGCAAAATTTCTTTCAAATTAACTAAAATGTATAAAGTTTTTCGCAAAATTTCAAGAAAAAATCCAACAATAAACATTCAGCGTAATTTATTTTTGCAAATGTGATGCCACTGTACTTTCTTAACGATTTAAGTATCTTTGTATGTTTAAAACGTAATATGATGGCATTTAAGCATTTTTTATTTATTTTTTATATTATTAAACAGCTCCATAGATTTGTTCTTTCAAAATATTTCCAGAAGTGAAATTGTTTTCTAGCTCATGATTGTTCTAGTCGAGTTTATGTGGTGTAAATTTCGTGTTGCTATTGTGGCATGCTCAAACCCATTGAATAATTTACAAATTTAGGCATAGTTCAAAAGCCTTAGATTTTCTCGCAATAGAAAAACCGCTCTGTGAATCCTGTGAAATTGAAAAGCAAATCACCCAACTGTGAGGGATCGACCAGTGCGTGCTTATCATTCGAAAAGGATTCAGATCTGAAAGTCGATATGTTTGAAGGTAACCTTTAAGCTTTCATGGAAATGAAAAAGGAAGAAACTGTGAAAAAACAACGTTGTTACAGGGCAGCTTTTCTAGCGAGAGAAAAGGACGTTCGGGCAAGGCTCGATTTTCACAGTGATTACTAGGTGAAAAGGATTTAGCTAAAAACATTTCTCCGTCGGATAGTGGAGTTGAAATGTCGTGAATGTAAATGCGATATTACTGTAGGCATAATAAAAATCCAATACATCAGATGAATGTTAACATTAACTGAGTTACCTCTTGGTTACTACAAAATCAAAAAGTACGATCGTAGCAATATTTACCATTACAAATCTGAACAATCTCCAAAGTCCCCCTCAAGACGGGCTCATCGTTTTCGAATGTAGCTAAGATAAATTGCCAGATAGCTACGTCCTTATGGATTCCGCCCGCTTTCCAGCACATGCCCTACATTGACGACCATCGTTCAAACCAACATTTAGATGATTTAGACATTTTAGTCACGAACTCGTCCTGTTCAGTGGGAAAGGGTTCTTCCTGAACGGGGAAATCGAGAGTGGGTGATAGCACCAGTCGTTATAAGGGCGATGCCTGTTCACACCTTTTAGCCCGCACACTTCTCGGAAAGTAGCATTGTTCGTCAAGTATTTCATAATAACGTCCCTCTGATTCTTACCCTTCGCTTCGACATAGGAAATGACATTATTGCAAAGTCAATTGGGTGTATTCGCTGGGTTGAGCAAAATTTTAGAGGTTGATGAAAGACTACCCCAAGCTTTTAATAAGTTTAATAAGAACCCAATTAGGTGAAGGCAAAGTTCATGGCTGAAGCGACTTGGAGTATCTTGAATGGGATAGGATTAGGGATATAGAGCAGTGTCTATTGCATGATATTTCGAAACTTTGATTGGCTATTTAAATATGTATATCTGAATTGCAAAAAATATTGCTAAGAAAGTAAATAATCAAAGATAAATCTAGTTTTTTTCATGACGATGTCAGTGATTTTTTTAGTAAAATTATTATCCCATTGTGCCAATCTTGTTTTTCTGAAATTGTGATTAAGTCAGTAAAAAGGTGACATCACTTACGGATTATGATTCCGATTAGTTCTGCTACTATGAAACTTAATGAAATTTTTACTGATTTTATTTTGATAACTATAACTCAATGAATGTCTTTTCTACAAGATTTTTTTTATTTTACATAAAATCACAGTAACACAGCTCAATTTTGTAATCACAATTGAAATAGCCATGTATTTTTAAAAAAATATTTCGAAATGTATGCTGACAATAGCTTCGTAAATTTTTCTCGCCCATCGAGAATATTGTTCCTGCTTCGATCCAGTAGCGCCCGTTCTTGAGTTATCCTGGGTTTTTTCTAATAGTCTAGTCAAATAATCGTAAAAATGATGTCAACTGTGCATTTTGGTTAGGTATACATATTTTTTCAATATGCATTGGGTCTAATTGTGAGCTTGAGGTCGCAACCCCTCCTATGTAGGTGCCATCTTTCAAAAATTAAGAAAGTTTGACATTCTCATATTTCAAACTTGTAGATAATTCAATTTGCAGCAATTTGACCCTAGATTACTACCACATGGTGTCATTAATGACAAAAAAATTATGAGCCGAAAACGACACCTGAAAAAGGGGGATCATTTTTTTAGCGTAATGACTTCTTTGTTTTCATTTTTACCGCAAAACGCATTCCGAGCTTACTTTAAGATAACTTTGTCACAAGCCGTTTGCAGTATTGTTTGTTTTAATGACTGTACGCTGCATTTCTATACGAAATAAACGACTTCCGATGACAAACACCCCAGTGTAAAAACTCTCCGAGTATTTTTGTAGGTAGGCAGATTTTTTTAATACTTTGAGTTTCTGGGATATTCTGATATCCTCCTCCTCTTCTATTTATTTGCCATCTTGATAAGCAGACGATAAAGTGTTCCACCTTCATCTGGGAAACTGATTGGTTTAAGTTAAATTTCGGGGAAATTTAGCATAAAAAACTTTGTGTAAAATTTGAGTTTCAGCAACATACCGTTACATCATTTCATGAGCGAAAATTACGAAAAAACACATGAAATATGTTTCGAGAAAAATGACTTTTCGAATTTCAAAGTGTTTTGAAAAACTCTATGCAAAAAATTTGATAAAAATGGTTTGGTTTTTTTGTATTTTCACCAAAATATAGCATATTAATTTTTTTCGCATTTTTCATGTAAAATTTTACCTTTTAAATGTTTCTAAAAGTTGAAACAAACAATGTATTAAAAAAAGGTCGAAAGAAAGACGCAATTTGACTTTCTGCCTTTTTGATGTGAAACATGAAAAAAGCTATGGTGCTCAAAACATGATCCCTCCTTTTTTGGCGTTATTTTTCGGCTCAAATTTGTATTTATAATTGACACTAACAAAAAACTTTAAAAGCGTTTTTCTCAAAATGGGTGCCAAATCTCATCCAGATCTGAAAGGACGAGGGCGTGTCGTCTCCTTGTAAGTGAAATTAAAGTGTGCACAAATTGCTCTGAATGAAATTCCACACAAGTTTGCGGTGGACATTTTTTTGTGAGAAGTCGCATGGTGACAAATCTAGGCGGTTCAAGAGCAGTCCTTTGTATTTCAGCCAATTTTCGGGTGGTTAGGGCTGCAGTGAGAGATATTTCATTGTCATGCAAGAAAAAAGCATTTCAGACGAACTGTTGGAATCTTTTTGAGCAATGTGTGACTGACTTGGAAAACTTCTGCAACTCCTGCAATTTTCGATCTTCAGTGAGCATTTTTTGAACCCATCGTGCTGAAATTTCCAACTTCCAACGTTGATTCCACTTCCTTATTCTTTTATGCCGCAGTCAAGCGACGATCACCCTCAATGAGTTCCCGAATAGTTGCTGTTAGACCGGGCCCGTCTTCGTTGACTTAACTTTCCAACATTTTTACTACTCTCATTAAATTCTGCTCTACTGGCATTCAATCGTGTTTCACCTTCGAACTCTGGACACAAAAGTGGACGTTAGTCAATAACTTGATAACAATGCGCTGCGCAACCTTGGGGTGAACCCTCATCTCATTCAATATGAGAACAATTAAAGGTGGCTCTGGATTACCTCAGAGAGACCATTCACAACTATTCCTAATGCTACGCCCTCCTACTCTACGAATTTTTGGTTTTCAGAAGCCTAAGGCCAGGTTATAGTTGAATAATCTTGCATATTGTTTAAATTTAAAAAAAACACATGTAATTTTATTCAGATTGTGGCTGGCATTCCTTCACGGCTATTAAAACTCATACGGCTTGTTTTCTCTACGTATGTAATTATGTTGGAAGCCCCATATCCATCTTTATCATAGTTTCCTTGCGAATGCATACTTAATTCACATAAAGTTGTGCAAGGCACTTGCGAAAACATCACCGCACCCTTACTAATTAACTTTCCCTGAAGATCACGTACAGCCCCATATATGTTTCAATTTACATCGTAGTCAAAACATTGGCCAGAAAGCAAAAATACTGGAGGTGCTATACGAAGTAGTAGATGAACATAGTCCTTTTGCAACGGAAAGCGAAGTTGTTTTTCGACTCGGGGCAAAATTGTCGAGTGATTCTGTTTGGCTGAGATACGATTGTGAGGGGGATGTAATGGTGGCAAGGTAGTTTTTATGTAAATCAAGTTTTATGTGTACATGAAAATGAACTAGAAGAAAGTTCAATATCTCGCCGCTCGCCTTCCCGACCTCGCCACAAGGACATTACAGAACGTGGGGAACGCAGGAGGACTCCCTGTTTTGTGTCGATTCAACATCGTTGCGTCGAGGAGTAAGTAGTGTTGGGCAACTTTATCCTGGGCCAAGCTCTGAGACGTGTCAAGGATATTCGCTTCACGTTAGTTGATGGTGGAGTGAAGTCGATTGCCGTGTCACACTTGCTCATGATTACATGCCAGGAGCTTTACAGAAGTGTATGTCGTGTTGCCTGAATCGACTGTATTGTCTAAAATCGCCAATGTCGCCGTTATCATACACAGTTGGATGTACAAATATTACGCTTGGCGATATCCTTTAGTGTCGGGACAGAGGTGGATATATTTGTGTATAGACGTGATTCATAGACAATTTCGCATTCTGGTTATTAAGTGTGATAAGGCAACTGTTCGATTAGAGATATAAACAGGAAGATCATTGTTTGGGGGGTTGAATAAGTTACTTTTTCCTTTTTGTATTTAACATTTTATGTGGGTGATTGAAAGCTTCTCAGTACCTTTTATTGACCTTTAGCGTAAAAGGTCAGAAGGATATTTATTTTGCAAGTTTCGTGAGATGTACTGTAGGAGTTCAAGGAATTGAAGTCAGCATTATTTTTTCGAAGTTAGTATTTAAATGTTAGTATCCAATGATTCAGGAAATCGCAGTAACTTTTCTGATTATTGTCAAAAAATATAAGTTCTTTGCACGCAAGTTCAGCACTCTTTAAGGGGTTATAGAATTTAAGAATTTATTACAAGGTCCCTGGAGTAGAAATTAATGTAATTCTTTTTGGGTTCTTCAAATAAACTGTCAAAACGTACCAACTTTATTTATTTATTTCATTGAATTATTATTATTATTTTTCACAAAATGGTGGCATTCTTCTAGCCATATGTAAAAATGGATATTAAACGATGACAGCGATCCTGATGCGACAAATGGTCGGAAACAGAAATTCCAAAACAAGTTTTATTTAATAAACTAGTAGCTATCGTTAGAACTAAAATTACAGCTAAAAATAACTTTTCCAAATTCGAGTTTTTTTTATTGTGATTTTTGGGTTAAAAAAAACAGAAAAAATGAAGGCTTTGAAACGGCCTTGATTCACACGATAACTATACATATTTAAAATAAATATTGAAAATTTCAAAAGGATCGACTCGGTAGTTTAGAAGAAATCACTGTCACGGCATCAAAAACTGTGGTTTTGAGAAAAATGCATTTATACTTTGGAGAGAGATGATTTTCCTCCAAAATTCAAATTTTTACTAATATTCAAAATATCAGTTAGACAAGATTATGAAGCCAACATTCTCTTTTGAAGCTTAATACCCAAGTTATATACTTGTTTTCATGTACCACTCGAACGTCTGTTTGCATAAATAGAGCTGAACACTATACAGAGGGACGAATCCTTACAAAGCCGCGTGTGTCCACGAGTATACGCAGGGTGCGCGCATTAAAACGAGCTTAACTATAATCTTCCTTGGATCTTTCTAACATTTTAACACGATTTTGAGAATATTTACTATCGAAATTAGTAAGAAAATCGCTTTTTTGAAATGTAAAAAGCCTATAACCCTTTTAAGTTTAAAAGGAGATAACTCTATCACATTTTTGGTGTGGTTCAAAATCTCAAGTTAAACTTTCCCGAAATGGGAAAAGAATAAAAATTGTTATTTATAACAACTTTTATTAACAAGTTACATATACAATTATGTGTCCTTCAATTTTATCCATGTTTGAAATTGCTACTTGAACAATGTTGTTTTTAACAGAAAATAATAATTCATAATTCATTCCAGGAACATATTTTTTGCTGTACGACTTTATTGATTATTTCGACAAGGACGTCGCAACTTCTTTACAACGAGAAAAATTTCTGGAAATCATGAACACGATTTTTAATAAAGCATCTGAACCGGAACGTGAAGCAATTATATTTCAGGTGAATACATAATCGAATTGATTAGTTGCCTAGCATTCTTCCTACATATTAGTAAAATTTTGTATGAATTTTTTCCCGAGAGTATCAAGTTCAGAGTATTTAGTTAATATGTGTAATGGTTTGTTTCATGACGGTTTGAGTTACAATTTAATTTTTTTCAGTACACCGGCTGGGAGAGTGGAAACGATGGTTTCCAAAATCAATACCAAGTCGGACAAGCGGTCGGTGATCACTTTTTTATATGCCCAACGAACGAATATTCACAAGGATTAGCTGAACAAGGAGCCAATGTTTATTATTACTATTTTACACATGTAAGTAAAAAGAATAAGTGAAGATGCCGATTTGGTTTATTATTCATTATTATTATATTTCAAAATAGAATTCATAAGCAAACATTATAAAAAATATCTAAAATTCAAGTAGAACTGATCTATGCGGAAGTTTAGACGTACTTTATTTTTGTGTTTTTGGGCTGGGCACATTTTGGCATCCATTCAATCCTTAAGCGGTAATCCTTCGATACAAGGTAGCAATGCAATGAATATAATTTATTCAACATTAATTATTTTGTCGTGTGTCACTGCTAAAGACATTCGAGCTTTATTAAATATTTCATGCAAGTAAGAATTGAATGAAGTATTTAAACATAATTGAATGAAGATGAGAGACATTGCTCACCAATTCTAAATATCTTTCAAGAGCATTTAAAATGATAATGGTCACTTGAAGGTTTGGAATCATTGAACTCCAATAAAATTCAAGGTGTATAAAAATTATCTGTGGTTTCAACATTGGACATAGAAAAACCTTATGTATCGTCTACACATTGAATGATCATTGATTGAGCTGATTCATCTCAATAGTCACTAAAAAAACGTTGTATTCATGTCTTGATTGATGAACATTCAATGTTGATTAAATATTCGATTCAAGTTAGCATTGAATGAAAGAGCCGAACTTCATTGAATGAAGGAGCCGAACTTCATTGAATGAAGATAAGTGATTCGTGTATTCAAGATTCCTTAGCAATACTAAGTATCGTTGAGGCACATTTTAACTTATGAATGTCACTTATCGATTTCAAATCATTGATTTTTAAAGTTTTTTCTTGCATGATTGCAACATAACATAAAACAATGTTTCAGAACCTTTATGTTCTATGATATTCTTATTTCTGCGAAAAAATCACATAAATTGATTTGAATCATGTTTGTTTTGTTCATTTAGAAGTTTTTGAGAGTTGAATACCTTAGATTTCTGATTCAATTCCCGCCTGTTTCAATTTTTTAAATAACTGTTTCTTTCTTTCCCCCTGTCCTCTTACAATTTTAATCCAAAAAAGTATAAGTGCTTGACGATTCAATATTTGATTGATGATTCAGTAACGATCCAAGAAAATTCCATACTATTTTAGTGAATAGAAAATATCTTGGCTAACTTTTAAAGAAGTTAACCGACTTTATTGTGAAAAAAATTAAATGGTTTGCTTTGAACTTATCATGTTGCATAAATTTTTTATGCATTTTTCACTATACGAAATCGTTCCAATAAGGATGAATACAAGATCGCAGCTTTTACTTTTTTTTTCAAATTTGTATAGGGAAAAGTGGAAAAATACTTCAACCATGATATTACATCGAAAATATAAATTGAAAACATTTTTAAGTCAATATTTTATCGCAAACAAAATATTGTTTACGTTCAACTTGTTTATTGAAAAACATAATTGATTTTCTCATTTTTCTCTGAATTGAATGGTTCTAGATAGTTACAGATGTTGTTCTTAAACCCCAATCACATTAGTCAATACCTAACTCAATACTTTCAATTCAATGGCACCGACAACTCCAAAGGATCCGATTGACACTTATCCTAAGCCCATATACTTGGCGTTGTATCTTTTGTGACTAGACCGGAGTGAAAACAGCGGCAACGATAACAAAATTCAAGGTGAAACTATTGATTTTTCGAAAAATCCTGTGTTACTTTCCACCTCGTCAGGGAGAAAGAACTGATCCCCAAGAATATTCGTCGCTTCCAAACCCCATGGAAAGATTCATATCTTTACATAACAGTACGTTCGTCCTATTGCCGTCAAGGATGGATGGTAGGGTGGGATTGGGTATCAGAGACGTTGCCTACCTGTCCTGCTTGGTGAGCATTATGTGCAGAACGTACAGTTTCCATATCGAAAAGTTCTTAGGTGGTTCTCGTGGTATTCCGAACGTGAATGTCGCCTGTTTTGATATCGTAGCAAAGGGCGAAAGTGAAATGTTCTCTAAGGAAGGTGTGAGATGTAGGCTACCGGTAGCTAGGAGTTCAGTGTTGTCAACTTTGTATACAAAAATAGTATAAAATAAACGTAGTTGTATATTTAATATTCAAATGAAATTTCAATGCCAATTCTCGAATTACTGGTCTCTACAAAAATTTAATAGAATACTAAATTAATTTAGGCAAGTTTCTTGACATTTTAGAATCTGCATTCAACTATAAAATTTTCTTTTAAGTACAAATAAAGTCATTTCGTTGATTATAATGGTTACATCTTTTGCCTAAAAATCAAACACCATACCAACGCAAGGTAGAATCAAAAGTTACCTATTCATGTTGGTTATGTTGGCAACTAACCGTGCCTACAACTTTATTTTTTTTGAGCCTCCCAACATGGCATGGCATAATATTGATACAAAAATTACTAAATCAATGGCCCAAATTAAAAAGGTTGTAAACATTATAAAATGAAAATCAATTCACATAGAAATGGATCACAAACCATAAATCACTTTATCTCGTCAATGTTCTACTTGTAAAAAGATCATCATCAATCGCTTTCAAAAATACACTAAACTCGCAATATTGTCCATCCGCTTACATATCCCCAGCTACTTAGATCAGTGAAGTTTTATTCCATACTGCTTCACGATAGATGCCACCATAGATATCTTTCTTGTATGGTAATTTTGCGCGGAAACTCATATCAGTAACTAAAATTTTTTGACTCTTATTTAAATCATTTGATTTTCTTGAATGAAAAGTGTCTTAAAAGTTGGTTCAATATGTAAGCTATGACTACGTACAGTTTCATCAAAACTGTGTGATGCGTTCGTAAATAGACAAATAGACGAGAATTTGAGAAGTGGTATTTTTTCATTCTGTTCTTTCCAAATGGTATCTCTAATAATATTTTTCTTGAACCCATTTAATGTGCAGATATCGCTTGCTCTCTAATATAATTGTATTAAACGATAAAC
The DNA here is from genome assembly GCA_963942545.1 of Oxycera nigricornis. NCBI lineage: Eukaryota > Metazoa > Arthropoda > Insecta > Diptera > Stratiomyidae > Oxycera > Oxycera nigricornis. Next base: position 111,395,249 of record OZ012660.1, on the reverse strand, counting down.
GACAACATTAAAGTACGGTTCTTGCAATATCTGCTGATTTATACATAGGGTGAATTGGGTCCTTGGAAAGCTGGTGGCAACAAGGTCTGTTTTCTGCAATCTTGGATTAGGCCTTGAATGTTTGGCCAATAACCTTTCTATGTCAAACGATAAACGAGACTTCTATTATAAAAGAGCCGAATTTCGTCCTCGCACCTTCATTTGGCACTCAAATGCTTTACTTTTGTCATCAAATGCCTTAGTGAATTTCGTAGCATCTGATAATGTCCTGCCTTCGTGGCGATAACAAGCTGGAATTAAATGGGTCTCCGGTGTATGATAGCGATTGGCAGCTCATTTCTCGACTACCGTGACCAATTGCAAACAGTGCTAAGGCGAGCCCAGTTACATACATACATACAAAAGACATGAAAGCATCTATCAACTTAAAACTTTCTTTCCTACCTAAATATTGGTAAGTTGTAAAAGTTTTGATGTGCCAGCCATGCGACAAGGATTCCCTGTCTCCCTTAAAGATGTGTTTATGACTATCTCGTTTTTGGATTATACATATATGTATATAGATACAAGATACATACATGGTAGCAATTTATTTCGCTGAAATAACGCACCTCTGAGTGCTAAAGCTATCGCAGCTAAGCACAGGGATTTTGGGAATACTGGCTCTTCCAATAGTGCAGAAGGGCGGCATTCGTATAGTGGATGTTCGTGTGGAAAACGTGCCGGGTAGAAAATCAGCCAGCAAATAAAGGGACAGTTTTTAAATTGAAGGTGAGGCCACCCAATACGCATAGAATCGATACTGTGCCACCTGATAAAGATTTCAATAAGCTGAAGGAGCACGAGAAAGTCAGAGGTGAAAATTAGTTTCTTGTTGTTGGCTTTTATTATGAAAGTAAGATTGAATTATATTTGAATTTTCCATTTATTTACATTCTTATTTGATTTAGTTTTTCGTAAGGAAATCGTTTATTAAAATTAATAGAAGTATCTATGACATTTTTAACTCTGAATTGGCCCTCAGTTTAACATTGTAAAGTTTTTAAAAGTGATTCAACCCTGCTTCAATTCGATTGTTAGTTCAAAATCATATCTGGTTGAATAGATATGAATTCAATACAAGATGAAAACCAAAAAGATTTGCGGAAAATATCGTCGAATGAAATGCATCAGCTTTATGAAAAATATAGTCGAACGAAGTTACAAATATTTTTTTTAAGTAGCCCTGACGATCCTTAAAGAGAATTTTTGGAGCACGAAACGAATTTACAAAAACTTTCTCTTTGAATAGATCTTCTAAAGCCAATGGGAAATATTCTTTTCACTTTAAAACAACACAGAAACGACCTGAGCAACCAAAAGAAAGGATTCATGAAAATTGGTTGTCATGACATGCTTCAAGAAAGCCTAAATATTTTTGAGTTAGCAGCCGAAAAAGGCTAAGAAAGATGAGCAAGGTCACACGAAGTAACCATTCCCAACTCAATGTCAATTAATGTGAAATTAATCCAAGCAGAACTCCTGATTCAGCCTTTCAGCAATGAATATAACTATGTCATGGAAAAGGTCACTATACTAATGTGGCCATTGTAAATATTAATGAAATGGTAAAAGGTGTTTTTCATATATTTAATTTTTAAAGTTTAGGGAAATAATGGAAAATTGTAAAATACTCAATTTTATGTGAACAGTGAATTTGTGTAAATAGACATCATTCTTATTCGGACATCTGTATTAAGCGGACATTTTTTCGGGTCCTGTGAGTGTCCGCTTAGGAGAGAGTCCGCTGTAGTAGGAATCTAATTAAAATATTATTTGATGCATATTGCTTTCAAACTTGATTTCCCCAACCAAGGCTATCATTTTCTTAACATATTCGTTAATTTTAAATCCAAATTTTGCCGATTTGGCCAATGAGTATTTTGTTTACTATCGTTTTTATTCCAATTTTTTTGGAAAACTTTTATACCTCTTTGTTAAAGTCATTACGTAATCCAACCGTTAGCTTTACAAGCACGTGTCATTTACCGGCAATATCTACATTCATGGATGATAAAGTAATCAAGTTGTCTGAACCTAAATCAATTTAACTATGTATGTATAAATACTGAAATCCGAATGTCCTTCGACAGCACAAACAGCTAGGATAACATAAATATGTGTAATGGAACTCCATACCATACCAAAAAGATAAACGTGTCAATTGTGCACGCATCATGGTACCTGGCATGCCCGGCTAGCACGCGACTTTCTCATCCAGGACAAAACGAACTATGTTTTTGATTTTCATTCCCTCCGCTCTTCTAAAGCGTTTAAAATGCACAAGGACGAAACAACGAGCCTGGCTGGTAAAGTGCGTAGCTCGTTTGGCAATTATCCTAACTGTTTGTGAACGTTCCACTCATATTACAATGCTGGCATGGAGAACGCTAGACAGCCTAGCCTATCTGGGAAATGTATTCGCCGATAAAAATCGATTCTGAAACAACAGATGGAATCGAAATCATTTATGGGAACATTTTCTGCTTTATCTATGCTTGCTTAAAGCAACCACTTGCGAAGTAAGGGATGGTGTGTTGGCGAAGAAAAAATAGTCGAGAACGCTCCATTTGTAAAGAGTCTGGTAGGGTAGGTATCGATCCAGTAATTTTCTAGTGCTGCCTTCTAGTCCGAAAATCAGGAAAGGTGAAATTACATCTGGTACAGGAGGAAGGGCTTGTTGGAGTTGAAGATAATCTTTACTGACCTTTGGTCTTAGATTTGATTTGAAACGCTACGGTTTTTTTATGGCATTCGTTTTAAATAATTAATTCCTAACTACAACAGAACAACAAAGTCTTGCCTACAGTTAAGTTTACAAAACTATTTAAGTATTGAATATTTACCTTCATAAAGTTCAAGCCGTGCTTATCGAATTCTAAGGCAGTGTGGGAAAATTTGAATTCAACTTTCTTCAGTACCACAAGAAAACATAAATTACTAGCAATGTCGATTGTTTAAACTATCTACAGACTTCTGCTGTTCAGGCTTATATTAAATCCTTTATTAAAAATTGGGATGACTATTTTACAAACCAACATTGACAAATGAAATTAAATATGGTAACATTGATCCAGCAAACCTTGACTGTGTGACCTCGACCTAGCTTATTTACATTATTTGTAATACCTGGGACTATAAATTTATTGCTGTGTAACCCATTATCGTTTTCTCAAGGAAGCGAAAGAAGACAATTTCTAGTTGTTATTGCTGTTGAGGTCGTCACCGTATTGATTGATTGATGGCCATATATCGCGAAATGTTTCCGTCCTTATTATTAAATATGTAACGTATGTATTTACATACACGAGGTGTACTAAAGAGACGAAAACGTGCGACCAATTTCAGTTGCATGAATAACGTAAAAAGGATTCAGATTGGATATTTATTGTCCTTAATCGACAGCTGGCATTTCTACAACATTGTAACCGGTTGTCAAGTTTGCAATATTACTCTGAAATTGTTTCTTAATCACGTCAATGAAATGCTGTTCAATGTCGTAGTTGTACATTGGCATTGTGAAAAGTTCAAGGATAGATAGCTTAAAATGGATTTTATGAAACCAAAATATTTGGCAGTTAGGATAAAATAATGCTACATAGTTCAATTGTAAAGTAGGTAGGTAGGCAATGAGGGTGCTTTACTTTATCCAATCTGGTCCATTGCGCTCTGCGGACATGGATAACTTTTAAATCATTCCGTAAACCATCCCGGTTTCTGAAGAAAATTCAGGAAATGGTCCATTCTATGAGTTTCTAGCTCTAGCTAATTTCTAGCTAAGTGCTCATATCTCCTTACAGGTAGAGCAGTAAATTTTTACAGAATGTCCTCTTCTGATTCTGTTTTCTCTTCGTTGCCGCAGCGTCGACATACATATGTTACTATAAGGGAGCCCGATTCCTATTGAATATTTACCAAAACCTCTTCCTTGATCATGCTTCGTTGTGTTATAAGCTACGTGTTACTAGCAGTGCGGCAAGTTTCCGAATTTCTCTTAATACATTTTTACGAGACTTCTATATTCACCGCCTCGCTGAGTATAAATCACGAGATCCTTCTCTAGCGAGCAGATATGCTCTGAAGTTTCGTTGCAGCTCATTGTGCCCAGCAACAGAGGACAGTTGTAATTTGTTATTTCGAGAAATTGTCAAAAGTTCCGACCTACAGGTGTCAATTGATTTTAAGGACTGAGTCTAGCACCCTAATGGGCCGCTTAACTATCCACAAAGAAAGTGATGGACATCTCTCACGATAACTTCGTGGGCAGCTCGCAAGATCGCCACAGTCTCTGTCTACACAACTATGCAGTACACGGGAGCTCATATGATTTGTTTAGGCCCCAGGGTTCGGAAAATATTTGAGGTGTCCCTTTTAGAGACATCCATATGTATTGACACTGTTCCTTTCTCTATTGGCTTACCCTTCTCCCACTCTTCGTTTAAGAGGAATATGGTCAAGTGGCATATGCGTCGACCTTGAAATCACCTTCTTCTAGTTTTCACAAAAGATTGTCCGTTGCTACAAGCCATAGTAGCGATGAAAGAACTGCTTCTTAAGGGGTTCCTCTGTCTGCGTACTTCCTGATAATGAAGTCAACAATGAACGAACACACTGTTTTTGTTCTAAGTAATATATCAATCTAGCTACACAAGCTTCTATCAACATCTTGTTCCCTAGGCCCACAACATATTTCGTCCGGCATAATATCGATGGACGTCCCTTCTATGTTTAGGAATATGCCCTGTGCATATTTATTGTAGCTAAGAGAACCTTCAACAGTGAAAACCTTGAAGTGTGATGCCGTTTCTACGAACCTCCACCTTATATAAGCGTGTTGTGATCGTAAGAACTGATCCCCAATTATGCTCCTTAGGAAGGTGTCCATTTGCGTTTCTAGTGTTTACGAAGAAACAATGCCAGACTGATTAGTCTGAAATCCTTAACTGAACTTTGGTGTATTTTACCCGCTTTGGAAATGTAGACTTTTCTTACCAATTTCCAGGCTCATGAAATGCAGCCAAACTGGAGACATACGATGAAGATTCTTTCCAGGCAGGAAGCGATACGTACAAGAGACTTCTGAAGCATTATTGGCCTGATGGGGATTAAAGGACAAGACGGACCTCACCACCCCGTTTATCTTGTTGACATTCACCAAAAATTGTATGACGTCATCTTGATGCCGAACCGTTCCGCACCAGCTTTTCTTGACCTACTCAGATCTTCTTGGAAAGGGAAGTTCTGTTGAAAGAGTTAGTCTTTTGTGCTGGTCCAGTTTCCTGTCTTATCTTGAATGAAACAAGGAGACTTCTTCCTCAACCCAAGATCTTTCTGAAGTATGGATACCTTCGTCCTTTTCGCCATTGACTCACGAAATTATTTCCATGGCGGCACAATTAAAAACCCTCTGACTTTCATTATATTCAGGCCAGTCATTCTGTAATTTACTTTATTTGGCTGCATAAAACATTATATCTTGGCTTCATCAGTACGGCACACTCTTCGAAATGAATTTGCTTAGGGGACAACGGAACTGAAATGCAATGTTCAGAATGTTTGTAAAGGAATCGGCTGCATTGTTGACCACTCGCACAGTAGACTTAGTGTGAGCCTTCTATGTAATCCTGTGGCAACCATGTCCACGAATCTTGGTCAGTTGGCTTTTCGCGCATTTCTAAACGTAACGTTTTTTTTGTTACGGGAGGTTTTTAAATTCGATTTGGAAATTAAGGTTTATTAATAGTTGAAGCTTTACTTTTAATATACAAACATCATAATCTTAAGAAGAGATCAGCGAAACATATTGAGAAACTAGTATAATTAATTCATCGTAATTAATTGCGCGAAAAGAAAATTAGACTGGAAATACGATTACGATTAGAGCCACAAACACACACAAATTCTAAAAAGCTAACGTTCATGCCATTAGCAACGATACAATTTGTGGTGATTATTATCGATCAGAAAGTCTACTTCTTATTTTTTAAAAAAAATTAAAAAGCTTTTACCGGATAAAATATTCCCTATATATATTATTCCTTCAACATAAAATGGTGTACTTGATTATTGAGTATAAGTCCATAAGTCCATCATTAAGGGATGGGGCATGAGTTTTTCTTGTATTTTCCAACCAGTATTCATTTTCTTAGAATCTATTTTTCTTCAGAAAAATATCTATCTCTTCAAAGTCAATAAGGCTGGACGATTTTGATACTGACTAATTAAAAGCGGAGCAGCAATCTTTACACACGCTCATACAAATACACGACGGCATGATTTTTATGTTTCATGTATGGTATGTTTTCAAGAAAAGCACACATCATTCCTGGGTTGTCAACTGTTCAAATTCTTGGAACTCTAGCATTAATATTTCCACTGCCAATATATGAGTGAATCGTTGATTGTTCACTGAAAGAAGAAAATTCTAGTGAATTTTTACTTTTTTATGATGGGACCATACTCCACTATTGAATTCGAAGCTAGAACGGTCCTATGAAATCTATCATCCTGCTGAAGCAGATTATACACACCTTATTTAGGAAACATAAAATTTTCTTATGAAAAAAATCGTGCTGTTAGTTAAGATTCTTTTCTGATGGAGTTTTTGGAAGTCTTGATTTCAAATTGGTTTTCCTGAAACACTTGCTATGCCTGACTATGAATCAAGTGAATGAATGCATATCAATCCATGCCTAGAAGGATTTCTTAGAAGTACAAGTGCTAATGTAACGTTAAAATCGTTAGGATCATAGTAATTTGAGAAAATATGTATTCATATTGATTGTATCGAAATCTGGAAAGTGTATTATAAACAAATAATTTTGCAAACAGAACAACTAAAGTTACGCGCTTTTTTATTTCTGAATGATACATATTAGATCAAAATCAAACCAAATTGATGATATAAATTTCCATCCGTCAGCCATTCAATCGAAAGAACTTCGAAAGAAGTTAAAAAAAAATTTTAATATAAACTTTGTCCTGTATAAATCAGAATTAATTCCATTGGAGCAATATACAGGTGGAATAAAGCTTTAATAGACAAGTTTCAGTCTTCTAGAAAACAGATAGTATAAATTATGATACCTTACAAAAACATGAAAAGTAGATTAGTGTAAAACATAGCCGCTTTTGAATGAATGTCCTAGTGAAATATTTCTACAAAATCTTCAACTGAAATATAACATACATCATCCTAAAAATTTATGACCTCAAAATTTTTGGGTTGATATCAATTTATATTATTTTATTTTTTCAAAAATGATTGCATATTAATTTGAATTCTAGCGCACAAGTACTTCTCTTTGGGGAGAATGGATGGGAGTTCTGCATGGCGATGAAATCGAATATATTTTCGGACAACCATTAAATCAATCTTTGCAGTATAGACAGAGGGAGCGTGATTTAAGCCGCAGGATGGTGTACGCCGTTAGTGAATTCGCACGAACTGGGTAAGTCACGGTTCGCAATACCGAAATATTTAAAATTTAAACTATTTAGGGACAGTGAATAGTATAAGGCTCTTTTAATTTTATCTTCAAAAATATAGAAGAACCATAAGTAGTTTTAAAAAAGTTTGTCAAGATTTTAGATTTTTTTGAAAACTTCTAAGCAATGCCATTATATTTAGTGCAAGATGACTGCCATGCATGGTTCCTTTTGCGATTCTTCCCAAAATATCAACATTTATCAAGAGATGTACAAAAGTCGCCTTTTCGAAAGAGATTACGAAAATCATTATTATTTTTTATAGTTTAATGCTTAGTGCATATAATAATCCACTACAGTCTATCCCCATGAGATTGAAGAAAGTGGGAAAGCTAGTCCACTCAAACAATATTCTCGAATTCAGTGACACTTGAATACAAATTACTGGCGCGTAATATAAATTGATTTTATAGACGTCCTAAAGTGTCTTAAAGTGTTGACATTGAAACTATAGCCAGATTTCTGCAAACTTTGAATCTTTACCGAAAACTTTGAGAAGGGACTATCTGCGATCAGGAAAGCAAATGAATTTTTCCAAAATAAAATATCCGTAAATTTTGTTTTTCTTCCATCAAAATGTCCTTTTGGTTTATCTTTAAAAATTAAAATATGGAGTGGAAAATTTTGAATGATTTTTAAGAAGTTTTGGCACCCATTGTAAAAAAAATGTTTTTTGGAAAAATCACGGTTTATGGTTTTAATTATTTTCAGGCTGATTTATATTGTATATAAATGAAATCCACTTAAGAGTGCAATAATAAATCTTTAATAGGAATTGCTGGGAAAACACTATTTCTTTATGCATCTAAAGTGTAATGACTCCTAGATTGTGTTGACTCTTTCTTTCAATTGTCTGTATCGCCCTTATTTATAAATTTTTGTGATTATTTAATTAAATGCACATGAAGATCTATGTATGTATTTAATCAAGCCCAGTCCAGAATCATTTATGTTACAATAAAATCTTGAGAGAAAAACAATATATTTGAAAAAAGATTTTCTCACGTTTTGCAAGGTGTATGCAGCTCCTTAAACCTAAACACAATAAAGCTTACACATAGATCAATATCATCTCTATACCGAAAGCTACAACCTACAAGTATCTTTAGATCGACTATCTTTTCACAATTCCGATCCACAGCCAGTAACGTTGAATGCTCACAGAAATTTGAAAAGCTTTTATTATTTCTTACAGAAAACCAATGATAGATGGCGAACAGTGGCCGCCGTATAACAAAGAAAATCCAATTTACTATATATTTAATGCGGAGGGCGAGGAAAACAAGAAAATGGAAAAATTCGGACGAGGGCCAATGGCGACAGCGTGTGCATTTTGGAATGATTATCTTCCGCGACTGAGAAGTTGGGCCGGTAAGTAATTTGTTTTATTTCCAGAAAGAAAATCAAAATATTTGTAAGCTTGTGAATAAAATAGTAAAACATATTTAGATGATGAATTGAATTAGAATTCGGTTCAACATTTTTGTAAAAATTTAATTCCATACAAAGGGATACAGTGGAAAGCATATTCTTCATGGAAGTAACGTAAACACTAATTCCAAACGATTTATAATTAATAAATTTCGGTTTTCTGTCTTTCGTTTCGGTTTGCGCGACATCCGTGATAGAATAGCTTATTCCTTTTCGCCTTGTTGTTTTATTGGGTAAGAGACGTGGAAGTAACTTAAGCACTACTTTCATGCCATTCGCAAGAAGCAAGTTTTTGTTTTCCGGGAGAGGGGGAAGTAATTTCATGTTGGCTTTGCTTAGTCTAAACTAACAACATTACTAATGCAGATAGTAGATAGACTGCTATTGGCGTAAACTTTCGAATGCTGCATCATCCTTCCTGGGAAAGTCACTAATGGAAAATGGATTGTGTAAGTAGTGATGTAGATAACGAGATTTTTGTAAAAACCGAAATTACACCCCTGAAAAACGGGGTGGAGTCGCCATCGCTTAAAATCTCCTGACCCAACTAGTTTTAAATGTACCTTTAATTCCGTTGCAACCTATTTACATTTTGGGGTTAAAAAAGTTTTATCAAAGATCTGATGCATTGAATACTTCCCTTTTCGAATATTTTCCGCAAATCCATTAGATAAATTTTGGTTGCTTCTGCTTCAGCTGATGGGTTTCTCCTTGTATTTTTGCATTGGACTATGAAAGGAGGAAACATAAATATAACAGCCAAAACACTTTTTGATTGCGTCAAAGTCAGAATTAATAGCAGCTTCTCTATTTTCCCTGACTAAGTTGCAGATTTGCAGAAATTCGATTCTAATATTTTACACAAGCTATTAAGCTTTAATTTTTGAGTAGTATACACTAAAAAATTAATAATACCCAACTATATAATCTTTTTCTAAGACTTCAGATACGTAATAACCATTAAAATGTCTCGTATATTAAGAAAAGTGTAAAATTCTGACGCTCAGTCGCAATATTTGCATTCCCATTCTGAAAAGCTTTCGAAAAAAATTAATTTTTTAACGAGTAAGAAAAGGTGCTAAATTATATGAACTTTATGACGACTGTGATGTAATATTCTTTCAGTAAAACTTTATATTGATGAATTTATCAACAAATTGATAAATGTTCTGAGAACAAACGATCATAACATGTTTACAAACAATTGTAGATACGTAAACGATCATTCCTAGGAAGTCACACTTTTCTCATGTCGATTTCCAGACACAATTTGTGGTTGAAAATTCTGTAAATGAAACGTCTGTAAAAACGTTTAGGCTTGATTGTTTGTGGTTTGTGATTTGGTCCAAAATAAATTGTAATATTCATGTATGCTGGGAAAATAGTCAATTTTTCGGCAATTTATTAAATGAAATCAAAAAAGTTCGAGCGCCATTTACTTTTCACTAAGTCATATGTGAAAACAAAATCTATTTTTGAAGATGTTTTTAACACATTTTTTTCATGGTCATCTGCTAAAAGATCGAAGACACTATAGTCGTCCTTTTTTATATTTGTAAATATGAAATAAGTCTACCAGTTTTTATGCAAATGATGAAAAAATTCTCATTAAGTTATCAACACTAATTGGAAAAGCTATTAGCATAAAAGATCTCTCATTGACTTTAAATTCTAAATAAAATTTATGTCTTCGACTCCTGAGTGCCAGTTTTATAGAACAACAACATTAGCAAAAATTATATGAATTTTATTTTGGGTGTATCTGATTTGAACTTATGTATATCTAGTTCATATTACATAATGAGTTTTATATCGATATAAATGAACACCTGAGAATTATTCAGAATGGGAAGAAGAAATAAGACAGAATCGGAAATGCCAATTGGGTCGATTTGAATTAATCATAAAAAACATAGACTAGTTTAGGACAATCTAACAGTTGATTCTAAAGTGATTTCTAGATTATTCAAATTGCGTCCAAATCGAATCACATTAAATATATGAATATGCATCATAGCTTACCACGTGTTGTAGCTTAACGGTTAGTTCATCGACTTTGGTAGACATCGAGGCGCTGGAAGATTGATTTTAGTATATAATATGGATTGAGCACATCTATCTTTTTTGTTTGGTTTTGCATTCGGTATGACGCAATCTGGAAAAATTGGAATACAATGAAAAGTTTACAAGTTTTGAGTTAGCCTCATAAAATTGTTAGAAGTATTGAGTTAAATTTCAGTTAAATTCCTTGAAAAATTTGTTTATTTAAAAATTCAAGAAGAATATTTGAAGTATTTCCCTTCGGTACTCACAGCTTTTTTTCCACATAGGACATTATTAAACTAATTTTAAATACTTTCGGAGGAAGTGAACTTCTTCCAGAAAATGCAAGCTGTATGGACTGGAACAAGGAAATATCTGAAGGAGCGATTTATGGGATGAAATGACTTATTTCTCGATGCAAGGCCTAGCAATATCCAGTAACAGAATCAACCTATAGTGCGTGATGATTTCTTTCAGTCATTTTTCTTTCAATACTGCAGCGTTATCTGAAAACATACGAGTTGTAGTCGATACCGATCACCAGTGATGGCATTCAGCACTTCAAATTATTAATATAATTAAGCTTTACAATTATCTAAAACAAAATAAATTCACTTTTAATGACACTTTTTTCTTTTAATTTTCAGTGCCATTCAATTCACCATGCAACGATCTGGAGCAAAGTAGTAGAACATCCAAAGCATCTAACACTGATTCTTCTCGAATAATATTCACAATACTATCAATGATTGTGCTCACTTTATGCCTTTAGAGGAAATTAGATTCGTTTGTTTGAAAACCCAAACGAAATTTCAAATATCCAATGATAATTTTGCACTAATTTAGCCCGGAGAGATCCAGTTGAATGTTTATATGAAGTGACAAGAGTAGGATAACTCATCAAAAAACATATTGAATAAGGAAAAATTTAACAAAACTAAATCAATAAAGAACAGGACAAACATCTCAAGACATATCACACTAAATAAATATCGCTATATTTTTATTATTGTAATTATTTGTAGAAATAGCTAACGAGAATAACTGAACAAATATGACAAGTATTTCCAGATGACCTAATCTATGAACAAAACCAAAATGCATTTTCCTCGAAAAACATTTGCATAAATACTTTGTAATTGTCTTTGTATATTTAATATAATTTTTAGGAAATATTGGGAAAAAAATAAAAAAAATATGACAAAAAAAAACTGATGAACCAATTTTGTAAAATGCACGATTATGAATCCGAACGTCAATCGTTGATTATTCAATTATGAATTTTCCCCGAAATACAAAATGCACCATTCATGTTGGTGGTTTTATTCATTATTATTTTAGCTATGCGCCAAATTAAATTTTGTGTGAATCGTACACCATATCAGTAACCCGAGAATTTCACCCTACACGCAAGAATACTCTATGAAAATTAGAAGTGCAAATTATTGGCGCTTAATCACAAATCTAGCAAATGTATAACTGTTAACCGCATTTAGCCAAACTTAAGAGAATATTCATATTCATACGTAGGGCAGGATAAACATACATGTATATATACATAAATATATATACACAGACAAGAATGCCTATAAATTGTAAAACTTTGCACACTAGAGATTAGAGTATTAAAATGAATTAATACACTATCGGTAACAAACATACTTTGTATTTTACTGTTGAAACGCTTTTATATAAACAGATTATTTAGGAGTTTATCGAAAAATCAAAAGTCTGCAGATTCAAAACGTTTACATGGATAAAAAAATCTTTACAAATGACTCACCCCAAAGTCAAGGCAAAGACTCTAAAAACATCTAATTGTTGTAGCAAAAAAAAAGGAACAATTAGCTGAACGTGGCTCCAGCACAACAAATTGATGCATTTTCCAATTGTGGCCTCTAAACTTGGAAACTATTAGGTCGTTTATTTGCTATCGTTAAATAAAGAAAAAAGTGTTATTACCGTCTGCACTCACTCCATTCTAAATCAACAGCTACAGAAAAGAAAAGAAATAAACATTTAGTGAGTGATATTTATATGTTTATCTTTGATGTCTTAATAGTTTCTAAACTGCATTTGATTCATATCTTTGTTTTCTTACTCAAAAAAAAAACAATGGAATAGTTAAAGAGTTGTTTATGAATTTTGCACTTTATGCAATCAATTCTGCAACGTCACAGGTATTTGTAGGACACACTGAAACTTATTCTTATGGAACGTATATTGAATAGATTATTACTACGGACAAAACCATTTTTAGGCTTGTAAGACATGTAACGTTAATACTAACCAAAATGTACCACATAGTATGAATGATAACGTAGTAGAATTAACACTGCAAACTTTAGATCAATATAGTTTCTATGAAAGCATGCTAATAACTTTCGTAGCTGTTTCTTTATTGAAAGAATGAAAAATGTTCACCCAGCAGCACATGAAACCTTTTGAAATGTCTACTTAGCTCCTATTGATGGATGTATACTTCCCACAGTAGTCACGCTATCCGTAATCACAAGAGAAGCTGGTGTAATTCTAATTCTGACACTGCTAGACGTTTTTAGAGAAATTTACAATTTTCTACGCCTAGTGGACCCGTTGTTGATTTTGATAGCCAGTTTTGTAAAAAATGTACGTACGTAATCTTTTTGTTTCAACTTAGCAGATATATTGTTGATAAAGTCATTAAATATCATCTAAAATAAAACCTTCGCCCCCGTTTTCCACATATCTGAAGCTAAGCATATATAAATGCTTACGATCTTTTTGGAAAGATATTTAGTCCTTATTGAGATCCAATAGATATCGGGAAAATCGAATTGAAAATTCTGCAATAATTTGTTTTGGGAAAACGACTATGTCCATTAAAAACCATTAAAAATTGTAAACATTAAGTTAATTTCAAACTTTTCCACTTTACCTTTGAATTTTGAAAATAACAGAGAATTTTCAAGAACCAAATGGATTTGTAATGCTACAAGCAAATAATTTGTGCGATATTAAATCAATTACACAATTAAATATTATGAATTATTTTTACTTTTCAGTCAAGCATTCAATTTAAAAATTTAAATCCTTGAAACACATATTAGTACTTTTTTTTATTAAAAGCGTTTGTAACAATAAGTTATATAACATTTCCGTCTCAAGTTCACTAATATATGAATCGAATAAATAAATCGATCTAGAAATTAGTAAAATTAAGGCGGAAATATTTGTAGTATATATTTCAAGTTCACAGAAGTGCCAAAAATTCTTAATTTTTTTAGTTGTAACAAAATGCAATTAAATTTTTAATTTTTAAGTTTGCTTCAGCATTCGAAGAAAATATTTGATGAAAATTTATTAAATTTTTTATGGGTTTAATGAAATCTTATTGGTTCGCGTTCAAATTTCAAAGTTATGATTAATTTTGACATCCGATTTTTTGTTTCGAAAAGTTGAAGAAGTTGCTTTATTTCATGTTCTCACAAACATCCGTTCCCTTTCCGCTAATGTTTATTCATTATTTAGTTTCATAGAATGTTAGAAATAATCTAAATTCTATTCAATGCATATCTGTTATGTATTTTGTAAGAATAAATTCACAAAGTTTCAAAGTAAGATTCATCCAATTTTAGCTATAGACTGATAACTACGCAGTTGCCCACGCTGGGCGCTATTTTTGAAATTTTAAATTTTATAATTTATTTTTCATCTGATCATCTGAAGATTGTTCTGTAAGTGGTTTTATATTCTTAAAATTAATTTTGTTTTATTATATTAGTTTGAGTATTGTGTTAATTACATTGATTGTGTTAAGTCAGGGTCTAATAAATTGAATATGATGCTCCTTGGTTTTGTTTCATTACAGATGTGTTTTTGGTTGATGTAAAAAGTGGATTTTGTTTAAATTTCTTTTGAAATTTCAACAACAAAATACTTAAGATCATTTTTAAAGATTTGTGACTATGTTTTTTGAAGAAGTTTGTGTCTTAAAAATTACGAATGCTTATATTTTGTCCGATAGAACGAATTTCAAATCAAACACATTGCATACTTTACTAAAACTATTCGAGTAAAAGTTTGTCTTTCTTAGGAGCAATTCTATTCAAGTTGACATTTTATTATTTAAGAGACTTCAAATTAATATTTTAGAATTGGGTTAAAGCCACAAAATATCACTTGTGTTCGTATAGCTTGTTTGTCTGTATAAACACCACGCACTTTCTTAATCGATTGTACTCTTGAAACGTTTGCTATATATTTAAGGATTAAGCTTCGAAAAGATAACGTAGTAAAAACACGTTTTCTTGCACTCATCGTTGACTGCAAGTATATACAATGAATATGGTTAGTTAAAGCAACATATTTATTAACGATAAATTAAAAACTGATATCATATGCTAACAAAAATAAAAAAGCTTTAACGATATATCTCCACTTGATTTCAATTCAATTTCTTTTGAAAGTTATACTTCCTCAAAATGTATCTGAGATAGGAACACATGTTATGATCACAATAATTCAATTTTAGATAAAATATTTAAATAAATCGTACATTAAATATGTAACAGCCAATTGAGCTCAAAATTATGGAGAGTCGTGTAAAAATTTCAGTGGTTGTAAAATGAATATATATATATATATGATATCAATACAATGTAGAAATCATGACGCTTATGAAATTAAAAATGCCACAATGAATACAAATTCACACATATGCTGGGTCTTCTTGGCCCACAATCAAAGATTGTAGTCTATTTAACCCAATGGGTAGTACCCAACGTAAATGTATGTACCAATAAAATACGCTTGTAAATTGTGACGAAAGTATTTTAAGAAATATGTATGTATATACATGTGCACTTCACCTTACATGGCTGACATACAGCTTTCAGAACGGAAACATTTGATAACTAAGCTTTGTAACGAGCATGTTGACCATGTCTCCGAAAGATCTTAGACAAATTCAAAATCATTCTTCTGAATGAAGAAAATCTAAGAAATAATTTTTATACCCGTTTTGGCCGATAAAAGTTTTGGAAAATGCTTTTATAATATAGAAAATACTGTTATCAAAATTATTAGCATTACAAAATGCTAGTTCAAGCTAAAAACAAATTGAATTTGAAAACACGGGTGTTTCAGTAGGAACATTTTTTATGTGGAGTATATTGAAAAGTAGGATATGAGATGGATTGTTTTATTGACTGCTTAACAACACCCTGAACCATGAAGTTGATGTAGGAAAATACGTTTTGCTTTGAATGATTGCTACTTCTTTGAAATAGTTGGATTTTCTGTTTGCCAATTAAATATATTATAAAAAAATTAAGTGTAAACTGAACACTATGTTGTAAAATCAATGTTTAAATTTGATGTATATTTGCGAAAAGCATGAAATGTTAAATCTGCTGGTTCAGATATTGTTGCTTCCAATCCTGAAACAGATTGTTGTGTTTTAATGAAGGAGTTATCTGTGCTAAGATGTCTTAATGAGAAAGTTAGTCAAGTTTAAGTTTATGAAGAATTTTGCAGTGAAAAGAAGAAATTCATATCTGAGAATTGGTCTAATTGATGAAGTCAGAAGTTTTGATTTCAAGATGTTACTGAACAGCAAGTGAATGCTGTATTTTCCTTGTAAAGACTACACACATTTCGAAACTTACACTTGACTAATTTTCACAAGTAAATATTGTTATGAGGCAATGTAAAACTCAAATCGGCACAGTTTCCTTTAATCCATTCCGTGAAAAATATGCCAGATTTGTACAAAGGAAATTCAAGATTTCAGCTATGACATCTGATAATAAAAAAAGGAATGATCACCACATTAATGAAAAAAGAGGACATTTTGCTTCATCCGATACATATCACTGCAAAGGCCTATGTATTTTTTGTGAAAATCTACGAAATTTTTTAATGTGATGTTTTTAACATTAGAAGGAACTCACATTTGCAAACTAAATATTTAAAAAAATAAAACGATTTTTATATTACCTGAATATGCAGTTTAGCACGTTGAAACTATTACAACAAATCACTGCAAAGCCCCTTCCTATCAAATATAGTCGAGCCCTTAGCATATTTTCGAGCAAAATAGAACGTTTAGTATCATTGAATATGTAATCGTAAGCTGCAAAAATATATTAAGTAGATAAAGACTAACTGTACTGAGCAAAATAAATGATATTTTTCTAAGAATAATATTAGACTAATTGTGTACAATATGAAATATGAACGCAAATTTTAAGTGTGATATTACATGAGGTAACAAGTATAAACAATATACACACATGAACTCATTTATATGAACAAAAAAATTATTCAATAAATTTAGATATGCTTATAAAGCACTTGAACCCTTCAGTAGTGCAAGACATTAGTAGCTAATACTTATAGCAAAGATAACAAATAAAACATATGATTTTATATCAAGCATACATGGAGGCATCAAGCTAAAGGAACAGTCTTTAGGCTCTATATACAACAAAATTTTCTACATGAACAGAAATATATATATATACCTATATGTAAGACGTTTTTAACATGCTTATAGATGACACAATGATCAATGCATATACATACTTAGAACTTAGAACTATATGAAAATAATGCAGTAGACAATTATGCAAAATACATACGCAAGAAAATGATTAAGAAAGATAATATACGTTAGAAGTTTAAATAGTATATACAGTGTTGACATTGGCCATAAATTAAAAAAATTACACTTACTAACAACGTACTAACTCCTAAACCATACGTTTAAAATACAGTAGGTGCTGTTAATATCAACTGTTCAGTTCTTTGGGGAAACTCATTTAGATTCTATTTTAAGTGCCACCAAACTAGGTATTATACTAAATAGATACATATGAAAATCACGTTGATGATGTAAGTCCCGCAAATCTTTCATTTGATTGCATGAAATAAATAAGAAAATACTATGTATGGTTATAATAGAGTTTAGGTGTTGTGAAAATTGAATAGCGGTTGTCAAACTAGTATATTTTCTTTGATTTCACAATTTTAGTTTCTAGCTGAATGTTTAAAATAGTGCTAGAAATCGTCACAAGAGCAAAACCTCTACTTTACTATCGGCCATAAAACAATATTTTCATTTTATGTACGGAAAGCGTTTGTCAACTCTAGGCGAATTTATACTTTTTAATTACACTACAATATATTGAAAACCATTACAGCTTATGTAATAGAAGTAGATGCATTTCAATGTAGGGACACAATGTAACGCTAAAAATGTATACTGAGTTAATAAAATATGAAATAAACTGTAGCTGAGATGTTTTATTCAGTCTAAGAAAAGCAAACACATACAGAAGTTTTTACTTTAAGGTTGAATTGAAGTTGTTCTGCACTCTTTGTTGATTATTTTAAACCTGCATTGCTTCAAAAAATTGAAAAAATACCCATTCTGAACCATATTTTACATTTTTTATACAAATTTGACAATTGAATACTTGCTTTGTTTCACTAATGCCAATCTCCTGTCGTATTTGAATCAACAAAATTCTGCAGTGCCTTGTTATCAAGCAAAGTCCATTATTTACGTAAGGATAATTTTTGAAGTTTCTTTGCACCCTTCTCCCAATGTAAATTAAATTTCAATGACCCTTCTCTATCTATCTAACGAAATTTTTTAATATTTTTCCCATTATCAGACATTGATTATTTACTGCATTTTGGATGTTGTTCTAAGATCAACTGCAACAGGGGAAATTATTAAAAATGTGATTATGTTGGTTCTTCAATTATGACATTGTCTAAAGTTTGACATTTATTTATTTATAAACACAATAATATATTAACAGAAGAAATGATGCGCGTTCATTAACGATGTTCATGCAGATGATAACTGTGATCAAGAGAAAATTTCTGTCAATTTGACAGCTGTGTATGAATGCCCGATGATTGATGTGTGTATAGTACTGCCCGGTGCACTTACCGCTACACATTATAATACTGCCTAATGCACTTACCGTTTCAAAATTATTAGAAATTTGAAAAATTTTCACATATAAAAAAGCACTTCCCCTTTCAAATGCATTTTACAAAATTTAAATCGGATCATTAAAGCGGCCTCAGCAATTTTTGCTAAACTTGGTAATAAACTCTTTAACAGTGCTGGGCGGCTGGGGATTCAGTTTATGGAAGCATGGTTCCTACGAAGTGCTTTGTATATGTGAAGAAAAAATTCAAACTTCTATGGGCTTAAGTTTCTGATTTGCAAGCTTTCAATTTTTTTTTTTAATTTTTTTCAATTAAATTTAGATTGCACAAATAGTATAGGCAATCTACTGAGTCGAATTTGATGAAAATGTGTGTGCTTTTTTATTATATTGTAAAGATTTCCTATGCAAACTATGAAGGTCCTTAGTGCATTCTAAGTGTTAAAAAAATATTAAATAAAAAAGACTTTGTTTCCCTCTTAAAATATTCATTGCTATTTTATGGCAAGGGTTAAATGTTCTAAATTGCTTAACCAATCCTATCTTATAGAAAATTTTATTACGCCACTTTTATTTCATTATAACTTTGCTCTAAAATGAACCGTTTTAAAGTTAGGAGTGAGAAAAGTAGGAAAAAACGATTTTTTTGAAAAACTAAACATTTCGATTTTATTCAAATGTTCCCGACTTTTTTGAGAGCGAGCATAAGTCAATTATTGGTATAGGAGTTGTTCCACAACTTTTCCCGCAGAAATCAGTGTGCCTCCCTTCTCAACGGCCAACTGAAAACAGATCCGCCCTGGTCTATTTCTGCAGTATTTGTTGGTGTCTCCATAATTAATAAAAAAAGCTCGACCACGCAAAAACTATGTGGTATATGAGTGACAATTTATCATTAATTTTCATATATTCATCAATGATTCGTCACTAATTTGTAAGTTTGATTGGTTTTATTTCATAACTCCTTTTCTTTTCTTATTGTATTCCTTAGTTCTTCTTCACAACTTGCAACCCTTTTTCCACTTTTTCAAGGACATTTTCTCTTGTGTTTATTGCCAAAATTATAAATGGAACCTTTTAAGAGAGTGCTCGTATACTTATACATAAAAAAAATCAGAATTCATTGTTATTTTCTACGTTGTTTTATTTTTTTATTTTTTTCAAGCATATGTAGACCATTGTAGTTAAAAAATAATACTACGAATTAAACACACCATCAATTGAATTGTAGATTTTAACTACTCATTAAATTTTAAGTGAAACAGACAAAACTTTATCTTTATCTAAGAACAATAAAGCGCAATTCATATTGAAAACAAGCGTAGTATTCGTATTCCACAAAAAAAAAACTAAACAAAATTACTTTACGAAATAGATAAACTGGTTGTTAATTGTCCTAAATTGATGACTCGATGAATTGTTAATGTTGATTATTCCATTTGAATCTAATTCAATTTTCCGGCGGCCCAACTGGATTCTAGTTAATTAAGGGTTCATCTATAACACATAATGATCATGTTCCAAGGCTGCGCAAACACTTCGTTAGGAGTTGTTTCGTCACTTTTTAATTAGCTACGTAACGATAAAAACTGATTTAAACTTACGAAAAAGATTTTCTTATCGTTAAGTCTATTTTGTTTTGGCTAATATGTATCTTTGCAGAGCAAGTTGATTTGAATCTAAAACAAGTTTGAATTGTATCTTATTTGTTTGCCTTGGTGTTTTATAAAATAAATTAATTCGTCTCATCGAATCATGACTCCGTTGTAAAATTGTAAGGCTAATCGTTACCGAATTAACATGTAATTGTCATATAAAGCCATCTGGATTTTATTTGACGAAGGTCACAGCTCAATTTCAGATATGTTCGCCTTTCAACGCCTAAGTCCAAAAAATAGACATACTGAAGATCAGACCAAAGTGCTTCTGATCAATGTTAAAGCTCTCTTTCAAAATCAATGTCAATGACGATCTAAATCTGTCTCAAATTTATTGTACGTATCTCATATCTGTTACGGTTGAGGTGTGACAATCTATAGTGGCCAATAACTCCATTATGATGCTAATTTATGTATTTTTTATGGTATTTAGTTTTTCTTTTTATGCATGTAGTTTTAAAGCAAGCTGCAATTCGATATCAGCAATTTCATAAGGAGATAAATTGTAGTTTCTGATAAAATCTTTTGAGGTATTTTAAGGATGTTGTTTTTCAAGTTATATAAACTTATGTTGATTTTTTGCACAGTTTAGATTTAATTCAGTTTCCCAGAAAATAGTTTTTATGAAAGTTTCACTCTCTCTCTATTGTTGCAAGGTAACAGCAGAAGAGTATTGAGTATGTGCGTCTGGATACTAATTACCAAAACTCATGTGAATTCGCGCATATTTGCTGCAACTATCAATTGGATTTGAGACAGTTGCAATTGAAGGTGTTCATATCAACTATATTGCTGCCCATAAACTAAGATGATCCACACAGAAATGTAATAAATTCGTTAGAATTTACTTTGGCAAATGAACTGTGCCTGAATGCCTGAACTGTATACACGTTTAGTCCTGATGGAAGATACAGCCTCATAACAATTTGAGTGCCATATATAAAAGGAGGTTCGAGGCAGTTCTCTTAGTAAGCCATCAAAAAGGACCAAGAATAAGGTTTGCACAGGCTGCTAGATATACTAAAACTTCTGCTTCGTTCGTTAAAAAGTGGGTTAGAATTTTTAAAGAGTCTGGTAATGTTGACGATGAGCCAGGTAGAGGTCCTAAGAGAACCACCTGTGAAAGGCGACATAGGGTCATCTGTAGCTTTTTGAGAAGAAACTGCACTGAGTCTACGAAATGCGAGACGTAAACTGCTGAACAAATGAGTTACTATATCAACTAGTACGTTAAACGGAGATTGCAAGAATCTGGCATCAAAAGCAGAATGTACTATACACTGGTGAAGCGGTTGTTTACCGAAAAGCATATCGAAAGAGACTACGTTCGGATATGCGAAATTCGGATCGTGGTTTTTAATGATGAATTTTCATTTGTTTTATGTTATTACTGGAAGAGAGCTTGAAAAAAATCTTTCGGCGTTTAGTAAAACACCCGGCAAAGGTGCACGTTTACGGATGCTTCTCGAAAAAGGGATTCGGAATGCTAATCGTTTTTGCGACAATCCTGAATGCTGATTTAACGATCAAACTTTATAAATAAATGGTTTGCTTAAATCTGCTGAGAGTTTATCTGGAGTCGACAATCGCGATTGGATTCTGCAAGAGGACAACGATCCTTAACATCGAAGTCATCTCTCTACCAGCTGGAAAAAAGAGAACGGAGTGACAACTTTGGATTGGTCATCACGAAGTCCAGACGCAAACCCAATAGAAAACGTGTGGTCAAGACGTAAAATACTATGAAATATCCACAGAAATTGAGTCATAGTCGCACAGAAAAATGTCAGGCGATAATTGATAATAATGGTGACTTGATTTCATATTGATATAATTGCGAAAAATAAATCTAAACGATGCATAGTGTTTTTTATGTGTTTTGGCGACACTTTTTTGGGAAACATAGTGTAGATCAAATTTTTATGGGTTTTGTCCGCAAAAGTTTCGTGCTAATCAACTTAATGTATAGCGGAATTATTTTATAGAATTTCAATAATGGAAAATGAATTTGGGCTCGTGGAACATGATTTACGTCACGCTATGAAAAAGCGTCGAAAAGAGCGTGCTAATTTATATTTTTTTTGTTCGAGATCTTCTTTATTTTTCTTTCAACTGGGTGACGAATTTCAGTTTCATTTTAGTTTTTTTAGTTTTATATTTAGTTTGCACTAATTTTAGGGACTGTTTTGCGAAGAATAGGTTCCCAAGAAAAGAATTCCCAAAAAAAGGTTTGAGAACCACGGACCAAAGATAGAATACTATATCGATGATAAAGTGATGGGCGAAGATCCAGTAACTTCACTAGTGCATCCACATTAAAAACCAAAAGCAAGAACAATTTTTTATATGGAAAGGAAGTGTTTAAAAAGGTGCCTATGTTTTTCATCCAGAAGCTGCACAGTCACCAAAAGTGAAACACGCTTTATTCATATATGTTATATTTTCGTCTATAATGATCCACATGTTGTTCTTTCACGAAATCATAATTTTACCATCTAAAAAATGATTTAAGGAGTGTATCGGAAAAAATTGACCTTTATAATTATGTCTCTAAAAGTGGTATTAATTGCTGCTTCGCATCGCATTGCTAATTTTTTTTCTTGTATTATTATATTATATTAGCTAACATTCGCATAAAAATTCGTTGAATTTTCATTTCACGGAAAAAAAATTCGGACCTTTCCGTTAAATCCACGCATTAGGTTCCGTACAACGGTGTCATCGATCACCTTATATGCGTTTCTCCACTTATTTTGAAAATCCTTTTCGGTTCTAGCAATTTTGTTTGTTTTCCTTAATGTTTTCTTCATTTCTGCCCAATATCTTTAGAATGGTTGAAGTTCTGGACAGTTTGGAAGGTTAGCTGCTTTCGATACCTCGGAGATGTTGTGTTTCTCATACCACTTCATCGAGCATAATGACTTGTCACTAAATCTGGCCAAAATGCTACAGATGCGTCGTGTTTCTCGATAAATGGGCTTAGTCGCTTCTCTAAACACTCTTCGATGTATACTGGTGAGTTGATGGTACACTTCGCTACAAATTCCTCTGATATGAGCCTGCCAAATCACATACCACTTCGAAAATTTGGTGCCTTTTTGGTTTTATGTTTTAGGCTAACACCACCCTTCGATCCTGGTGTATAGAATTCCTGACCAGGCAACTGTGCGAAATCGGCTTTCATGTATGTTTCATCGTCCAACACAACACAATTGAATTTGGCCAGGTAATCCTTGTATAGCTTTCGAGCCCGATTTTTTGCTTCTTTCTCCTTTTCCTCGGATGGATCGGGTACTTTTTGGACTTTATATGATCTTAGATTATAATGCTTCTTAATCCTCTGAATCATTGCGTTCGATGTTTGCACTTTTTGAGTCATATCTCGAATGGATGTGTTAGGACTGCTAAAATTTCCTTTTCCCCTTTCGGCTGAAATTTATATCGGATGGATCTTTTTTTCTACCTGATTCAGACTTTCTAGCAACAGGTAGCCTCTTTGTATACTTTATAATCGTTCGTTTCACTGTTGCAATCGACAAATTGGTCTCCTTTGTTAGTACCGAATATTTACAAATTGGATTTTTTAGGTGTTTGCACAAAATTAAACTACGCACTTTTTCTTGATTTGATGACATCTTTTCAAGAGTGATCTTACAATACGAATGGATTAGACATTCTTTTGTCGAATTTTATAGCTAATTTTTCATACCTGATGAAGACTTAAACTTATCCCAAACAAGAGCTATGCAGGAAAAATTAAAAGTCAATTTTTTCCGATACAGTCCTTAAATGAAATATACAGCTTACATGTCCTAGACAATATTCTAGTCTTGCAACATTCGACGTATCTCCATAAACTTTTCCACATTTTGAATTGAATCCTGGAGAGATTAAGGAGACTACGCAAACATAACATATTGGAAAAATAATATAAAAAAACAGTATCTGAAATTATTTTTAATGTATTACCTCAAAAATAGTTGGACAAATTCACCTCATAATTACTTGAGCTCAGAAATTTTTTGGGTCAGTTTTCGTACAAAAATTTCTACGTACTCTTCGGTAAATGTAAGCTTTTGAGGATGAATTTTTGACCCAAAAATTGTGGAATTTGCATTAAAAAAACTTTCTCGTCGAAGCTAATTCTTCTTCAACAGTTGAATGAACTCAACGGCACATATGAATCAGAGGAAATTGTATTGTTGAAGCAATGGAAAGTAAAATTCCTGGATCAGTACGCATAGTAAACCGGACACCCGGATGAGTGTAGAGCTGTTGTTTTTACTGCAACATCAATTTTCCAATGAAATACAAATTAGTACACTTTTACAGACGGAAATAGTGATTCAGATTGTCTAAAGAGCAACGTTTGACACTGCCTCGGGCCTTTATACGGTCAAGCATTTTTTTAAACACCTCTTCGATCCGAGACACCTCTTAAATGTCAATAACTTCAAATTAATTAAAGTATGTAGTCAATTGCGATTCACTGGAATAATTGTGATTGTGTCTCTTTTACATTACATTGCCTTCCAGATAACTACTGCACTTGAGCTAAATAGTGAAAGTTACATTGGTGCCTCGAGTATTTGCGGCCATGTGCAAATAAAAATTGAAGATCGAAAGTATCTCATCAGCCAAGATTGTTGGCCCACATACAAATAAGATACTTCACAGCCAGTGCTTCAGGCTGGTTCTTGAGAACATGTTTTTAACAGAAGACCACACAATGGCTTTCAGATTGTTTCTTACAAATTGCTGTTCTACCAACTACTTTCTAAAAAATACAGAGTCGTTCTGCTATCGTTATGGTACTTGAAAAGTGGATGATATTTTTATTCGTCATGAAACCAGAAATATTATAGTATTGAAGATCTGATTGATTGCCTTATTTTCAACTCACAAAAAAACTGTATGAGTGTAAGCTTTAGATTAATGAATTTTTGCGAGTCAAAAAACGCTGCAATTTACAGTTCACTATCTCCAAATGGTGGAATCCCTGAGAAAGGATTATAACTGCTTGCAAACTACCATTTAGACTTCCTCGTCAACACTTATCACTCGTATCTTGCAACAATCATGTATGGTGTGGGATTACATTGAATCCGAACACATTAAGCGCCCTGAAATTTTAATTGGTACCAACTGGAATGCCACTTGGATTTCGGGAGAGCCAAACGAATGACAAATAGACCTAAAGGTGAAGACGTTTGACCGATTTATTATGTCTGGGAAACATGAGCAACAAATAATACAATGTTGCATGTGTAAAAACAGAATCAACAGTTGATAAATATGACCCATTAGATCGGATTCTTGTCTGTTAATTAAAATTGTTTTGGGAAAATTTAAATATGTATTGCTTATTTTTCGTCGATCTTCAGTCTTCGTCAAGCTGAAATATTCATTGTGACTCTTACAAGATTTCTGCACTGATTGCGCCTTGCTATAAAATTTACATAAACATTCGAAATCACATCAAAAGGAGCATTCCAGGAAGCGTGCGACATTTATCACACGAGCCTTTGGGATGGAAATGCATAATATTCAAATTAACTTTGCTAACTGAGAACCTCGTAATGAACTCCGTTTGTCACAAACTGATCAAATAATTTGAATGCCATTATCGTGCGAATTACGGTTTGGACTCATGTGTGTGTGTGTGTGGAGCTAATTAAGAAAGAACTAAGAACTCTCGTAAAACAATGTCTTACCTGATTAATGCTATAACGAAAATTGCAATTTAAATGCAACCAAGAATGCAACCAGGGCAAGAGACGAATAAGGAGCAATGATCATGTTTCTTAATTGACAACGAGCTGAGAAGTTAAAACTGCACTAATTAACATTCAAATCAGATGCGGTGAAATTCTTTTGTTTTGGGGTATCTTACGAATGGACTGATGAATAATTAAGCATTCGTTTGCTTTCTATGCATTAGAGCTATTCTTATTTCTCGATTTTTGAAATACAATGAGGGTTCAACGATTTGATACTATCTGCTTTTGATCTGAAAACATTGAGGACAGTATGCAAGCAAAACCGAAAAACTTTATGTGGAATCATGGATACTTTCTAAATAACCATGAATTGCAAGAGATCTGAAACACTTTTATAAGCTAAATGGATTTCGTAGTAAAAGATGCAATAATTTGTGATTGCTTACACTGGATCATGTAAGAAGCATTGAGGATAGATTATTAACTTCTCAGTCTATGAGAAATTCGTGTAATCGCCTCAAAAATTCAAATTGAAATTTTCAACGTTTTGCGGTCTTTAGAGTATATTTAAAATTAAATGGGAAAGTGTGGTTTCGGGGTGACGGACAGCATCTTCTTCAGGTGCTGTCATTTACCATCCGCCACCAGACAGCACGACCACGGTTAGGCTCATTGATGGATTAGGCTCATTATACTTCAACTATATTTATTATTTGTATCCGCGAAGTATAACGACTGTCAAGTTTCGTATATTAAGCATACGTAGCCATTTCCATACATATTTGGATGTTCGAACCTCCGCTTCTAGTCGACAAACTAGTGTGCAAACTAAGCCTTAATAGTTAGCAGAGTTGCGAACCAATAGAAAAAGCACACTCGTGGACAGGAGTTTGTCGACTAAAAGCGGAGGTTCGAACACCCAAATATGTATATTTAAAATGTTTTTAGAAAAGAGTATGTATGTTTATATATATGTGTGTACGTGGACAGTTTTTAGCTCACGTAAAAAAAGTCGCGTCGACTCATCAATAAAATCATCTTTGCAATTTTAAGAGCTGATTAGTTTTTGGATAACTACAGTCGGGTAATTTTTTGTTTCGACCCCCTCCAAAGTCATTTCTGTCATGGACTATATCTTGCGAATAAAACATAAAATTTGCACTGTTAAGGTGTCAATTAAAGTGCATTGATATTAATAAGAAACTACAAAAAAATGTAAAAAAAAATAGTTGGAACCGTTGTTTAATTTAATGAAAAAAAATGCGAAAAATCGTGTTCTTCATAAAAAGACGAATAATATTTCATGATGTCTCTTATTCTAAAGACATTTTTGCCATGCCAATCAAAGCTTATTAAATTTTAGTAGGATTCCAATAATTTTCACAGGGCTGTTTTTAATTTTAATGAAAAAAACATCTGAAAATTGAAGATAAAAATATTTTTTTGAATCAAATTCAGTCTGCCTAAAACCGAAAACTGCATTCAATAACCCTGAAATCCTATTTTTGCTAGCGCCCTTGTGCCTTTCAAACATCGATATGAAAATAACAAGTTAAGTAGAAAAAACTTTGTGAACCTCTTCCCTTCCTCCGATTGATCCGCGTGAGGATTCAATCAATACGTCCTCCCATCGAAATCCTTACGCTTCCTAGTATGATACGATTAATATTAATTATTTTTTAAAGTAGAACTATTTTCATTATTAACTTCCCAGTGGGAAGTTATTGTAATGGGGTCGATTTTGCGAATCCAAAATTTTGACATATCTCCACGTTTTAAGGTTCCTAGAATCCAAAGCCATCATTTTTAGAGAGATGTGTGTGTGTGTACGTACGTATGTGCGTATATGCCGATGTGCGTATGTGCCGATGTGCGTATGTGCGGATGTACGTTCGGAATTATTTTTCGTCTCGATTATCTCAAGAACCAAAGATTGCATTGACGTGGGACTGGTTTTATTCGACGCGCAATTACATAACTTAAAAATGGTCGACTTTTCAGCAAAATCGTTGAAGCCGTTTTTTATTGAGAATGAAAAAACTGAAAAAAGACGAAAAATTACTCAATTTTGAAACTGTTGAAACGCACTATTAATTCGTGCGTATCTCAAATATCTTCATAGTAATATTATTATTATTGTGCGTTTTAACAAAATTTTGATTAAAATTGTAAAAACTGTTATTTAAAAAAATCAAGATTAATTTTTTCCAAACTTATATTGTCAGGTTTGAAAAAATAGGAGTAGTGACGCTAATGCACTTAATAATAATTATAATTATAATTATTCAGGAACGATCAAACATTCTTAACAACGAATGATTATGATTAATAATTTGGGCTGCCATCCGTCCGGGTTTCCCCGGATTTGTCCTAGTTTGAAACACGTCCGGGGAGTGTCCGGGCGGGATTTGAATTGTAGTCCGGGTGCAACCCGGACAAAGGCGTTTCTGATATAAATGAACATTTGAACACACAGAAACACAAAACTACTATGAAAAATCAAGCTGGCTCTTCAAAAATATCTACATTTTTTGTAACATCATACCGGGAAGACCTTCAAATTCTAGCAGCTAAAGGCGCACTCGTTTATCATACAGTCAGCCATCACATGTCTTTCAATTCTCTGGATTGTCCTTGCGCTCTCAATCGCGAAATCTTTTCGTGGTCAGAAATAGCTAAAAACATTCA
Source organism: Oxycera nigricornis (assembly GCA_963942545.1). Taxonomy (NCBI): domain Eukaryota; kingdom Metazoa; phylum Arthropoda; class Insecta; order Diptera; family Stratiomyidae; genus Oxycera; species Oxycera nigricornis. Next base: position 111,366,233 of record OZ012660.1, on the reverse strand, counting down.
TGTAATCGTACTAAAGCTACAGCAATAGCTACAGGAGTTTTAAGTCCTTTGTCGATTGCCGAACTAAAAAATGACTTCCAAAACATTCCGTTTATAAGCGCGGCTACTGATGCTAGCAACATGGCAGTGATGTGATGGTAGTTCAATATTGCGATGTAAGAAATGAAGGAATCACTACGAAACTCCTCGAAGTAGCAATCACGGTAAATGAAACTTCCGAGACCATTTCTGAATTGATCATAAACCAAAAGAATTACTAAAAATAGCTCAATTTTTTCCATTCCTGCGCATAATGCGCATGTTGAAAGAATATTTTCTCTCATGACGCAACAGTGGACAAAAGAAAGGAATAAATTGAATCCTGAAACAGTCTCGTCACTACGCAAAATTAAATTCAACTTCAGAGGCTATAAGGATCGCACCGAATTCTATAATTTTTTATTAACTAAGAAAGAAGTTCTGAAAGCTATTGGTAAATCCGATAAACATTAACTATTATAACTTTCTGAATTTGATTTAAGATTTAAGTTCTTTTAAAACTAAAGTAAATATTGTTAATTGTATGGAAAAATTAAAAGTTAAACAAGTGTTCATTTAATTTTATTAACTGAGTAACTAATATTGGGTTTGTTTATCTTCTATTTAATACCTAAGAAGGTTAAAAAATAAAGCAAAATTACTCACTTGTCGTCACAACAACGATTAAACACACTATTTCATGCAACAAGAGAGACTTAAATTAAAGTTTTCTTCTATCAAGTACGGAGTAAAATATACTTTAATCAAGATTTAAGTGAATGAAAAAAGTATTGAAATGTCCGGGGTGAAAGCTCCAAAATCCGGGGAACTTACGCTTCCGGTCCTGGGGGGCAGGTTTTAGAGATGGCAGCACTATTAATAATAATTAAATACCCTCAATAATGGTTGTGGATTCCGGGGCCGAAACGAAGGACAAAAAGAGGAGAACGAGGAGAACGAGGAGGACAAGAAGGATGACGAGGAGGAGGTCAAGGAAAAGGACGAGGATGTCGAGGCTTTAATAGAGGACGACCAGATGGTGGAGGCGTCTTCCTCAACCAAAGCTCTTATGGCTAGATAAAAAAATAAAAATAATGAAAGTAATTATAATAATTTAGAATAATAATTATTGATAATAGTAATTATTAATAAAAACAAATTATGACCTTTTTATTCGCCCCACTGGGAGGCGAGGATCGCACTTAGACCACATTTTTAATATTGTATTTAATGTTTTTAATATTTATGTAGATATTACTGGGAAGTTGACCGTGTGGACCTCAAGGGCAGCACCACGTGGCTTGTTTGATGTATAAAATGACTGGAAGCTATGGTCACATCTTCGAATATGCTATGAATCATGCGCGCATGTATTTAAACCGTTGAGGACCTATGATCAATTTTACAGTCAGAACTTATTAAAATTATTGTGAAAATCAAACATGGGTATATGCGAAAAAATGGGGAACCCACAAAATCGACTAATTCCATTTTCATTTCATGTTAAAAGTATCCATGTTTGTTTAATTACACAGTTCTGCAGAAACGCGCTCGTTGACCACAATTTCTAAAGAACCACGAGAAGACTCTAACCACACAGTCGCCACAGCTTAGAAATTCTGGAGAATATGTTTCTGAAAAATAGCCATCGGCAAACAGAAGCAATTAATCAAACGAATAGTGAACTCCGAAACCATATTATTATTGATACCACCATCGAAACTAGGTGGACCTTTTTAATAACAAACCATTTATCTTATCGGTTACGAATGGTGGTTGATTTGAAATCGCCACTCATGAATATTCTGTGTTTGTCTCGTGATCACCATTAACCTGAAAGATAGCAGAGATTTGAGACAATAAATTAAGGGTAGACTTCGCATGGAAAACATAGCTGAAAAAAGAAAATCCAAACCAATTTATAACACACATTCGAAAAGAGTGATAAACGTTATCAAGGTTGGAAGTTGTTAGCTTACGTGGCGTCGAAATATTTAATACCGACCAATATTTATACCATTTCTCATACTTTCTTATATGTCTTTGAAATAATTACACCTGCTCACTGCATTCTAGCCCTTAACTACACCATTTCATGTTGATTTGATGAATAAGCGAAACATCGAAACGTTAACATTTTTCATGTAAACCAAGAAGAAAATTGATTTGCGGTTTAGATTGGATTGCTGATTGGTCAATAAACTCTCGCGGCTTTCTATATTTCACACAAAATTCAAAACCTACTTGAAAAAATTTCAATATTCTTTCATTCATTTCTTCCTTGTTTTCATACAATTTATCAAAAAAAGGTTAATAGTTTTTGAAGTCAATGACGCAGACTGTTTTTTGAATTGAATTTTCATCAATGACAATTTTATAGTTGTTTCTTAAATTTGGGGTGCGTGTTTCGCTAATGTTTCCAATTTGTCAATGAATGCTAGACGAATGAAATTATAATTGAGTGGATGTATTATAAATGAGAAAAGTTTTTTTTAACGAAAATTAATGGTTCATCATTAGTACATTTAAATTGGAACGAAAAAAATTACAATGTTGGAAGTACATAGTAAATTTTGGCATTACTATATTTTTAATAGTATATCAAAAGCAAACTGCCTCTGGTCAAAAGGTTCGTTATGTATCGACAGTTACCAGGAAGAACACCATAAATGACTGTGTGAAAGAGTAACTTGATACTTTTTATAAAGATGGTTGAAATAGATATCTTCAATCACTGAATGCAGCTTACAAGCGTTGTAAGGACTAGGCTCTCTCCAGCGAAACGGAAGCATTTAATCACATGAATTCCTCTAAAAACTATAATTACAAGTATGCTTAAGACATGCAAAGCTTCCATTTCGCTGGATCAAGACAAAATGCACAATAAGGTATATTTTTGCAAGAATATTTTCTAGTCCTGGTCTTAATTCAGCGGCCAGGTGATACACATCTTACAAAAGTTGCATAGGAAACATTCAATAAATTTTTTTTCCTCATGAGATGAGACACAAAATTTTTTCTATTTTCTTTTCAGTTTTTTTAACTTATTTTCTTCATGAAACTCTGTTTCAATGAGCCTATCAACACCTCATAGAAGATCAGTTTTTCAGCTATATCATTTGCCTACAATTTGCCAGGACTCACTACTTGAAAGACACTATTATTTTCTAGTTCATCTAGGATTTTGGATTGAAGGGACTACTTCATCCCCAGCACTTTTCTTTTTGGACAGAAAATACTTGATCAGCAATTGAATATTTCCCTTTTAGAAAGTTGCATGTATCTACAAAATTGAATAAAAAGTCTATGCTGTGTAAATAGGATGTTTCCGACTAAGTTTGCTTTGTGATATTCTCTCTTGGTCGATTTTCTAATTTGTTAATCTTTAGGACGGTTTTTTTTTCTGATAGGTTGCCAAAATATCAATAGAATCTTTTTAGGAGGAGTTCTCCAAACATACCATACTTGGTGAGGTTAGATAATGTAGCTTTCAAAAACAAGAAATTAAAACAGGTGTAATCAAATGCATTTTAAAGTTGTTAAACAACCCTAAAAATATAAGAATATTTTAATTTCATAATTTTTCATAGCAATACGAGGAGCGTTCAAAAAGTAATGAGAAAAATGAGGTTGGAAGATGATTACGTTTAGTATAATTTTATTTTCCTACGTAATCACTTTTTAGGGTAATACATTTAATTTTTTTTTTCTAGACCCAAAAATCTCCTTTTAAAAAATTTTCATCTTGGGCACTTTGACTTTTTCCTCATCCCCAAATTTTGTGCCTCTAAAATGGTTTTCCCGTGATAAGTAAAAATAACTGGGGGCCAAGTCCGGTGCATATGGCGGATGCTCGAAAATCTCAAAGCATTTTGGATTGCTGCCATAGCAACTGCAGACTTGTGTGCTGATGGAACAGAACATACTTCTCAAGGTTTCCTCATCGTTTTTCACGCATTCCGTAAACCACGTAATTTTTTATTTGTTCTACGTACATTTTCCTGTTATAGTGGCGCCATGACAAGGTACTCAATCATTATAACTCCTTGGCTGCCCCCGAAAAGTGAGCCCATAATCTTGCCGGCAGATGAAAACGTTTTAAATTTCTTTGAGGTTGAAGATGACGATTTTTTTCCATGATATTGATTGCTGTTTTTTTTCAGGGCCGTAATGGTGAAGCTATGTTTTTTTCATTGTTATGAATCGAGCCAACGAACGACCAGGATTTTGTTGAAACAGTTCCAAAGAGCTCTTCGAAACTTTGAGTCGCGTTTGCTGTTGGCAGAGGAGTGTGATGTCACCAAAAGTATCGTGAATCGCATTGTTAAAATCTGGGCGACGCTGGTTTCCAAGGTCCTCTCCGATGACCAGAAGGCTTGTCGTGCAAGGATCTCTCGTGAACTTTTGGAGCAGTGTGAAAGTTATCCGAATTTCTTCTTTTCATTCCCAACGATCAAGAGGCCACCATTTCGAGACTTTAGAAGCGGTCCATAATGCTACGACGAGATGCATAAAGGAGGTCCCCGTCGACGCCTTCCAGGACGCTTATCGGGAGTGGAAGGAACGCTAGCGCCGGAGTACTGACGCGGAAGGAGTCTACTTCTAAGAATTTTAACCACTTGTAGCTATATCTGCAATAAATTTTCTTTCTTGAGCTCATTCAACTTTTTTTTGGTACGCCTTCATTATGAAAACCAACTCACTTAATGACGTCATGTTTTCTGAAAGTTGAACAAAACAGCTAAAATGAAAAAAATATTTTTATTGAAAATATAACTAGTTCCTTTTCACCATGAATTAAGTGTATTAATTGCATTTACTCAATATTAATTTTTGTCGCTTAAAATAAATCAACATCAACTTCAAATTGGCAAAGGCACAATAAAAACACTTGCGCCTTTATCCACCGATAATTCCAATTTTGTCTATCTCAAAAATGCTTTTATCGTCCTGATATTTTAGTCATTTTTACTATTATCATAGTAAAATATTACCGGATTACATCCACGCAACCAGAACCAACTGAAATATTGATGCTCTTCCTCGCGTTTTATGATCGCACCTGAGTCCCATCAAATTTTTCAAGATATTTCAATCTCAATACACTTTTCGGTCGTATCTAAAACGTGTCGCCAGTAAAAGTTTGTTTAGATAGATACGCAGTTTGTTTTTTGAAGCAGATTATCTTCTGAAATCGAATTCTAATCAATGGTAATTTTGCTATGATATATTGCGGCGCCTATGTGTTAATTTTGAAATCATTTGGATTCAAAAAAACAATGATTTTTTTATCAACACAGACAACACAAGGTTGGCTTTTGTTGTGGAGGATTATCCATTGAATAAACTTGTTCCGTTCGACATGCATATAAGATTAATTTTATGGCCGTCTGATAATGGAAACTAAGTAAAGTATTATTTTTTTATTTTATCTCACAGATAAATGTTAAAATGAAGCATGAAACCGAGAGAAACGCATTACGAATAGTTTATCTTTTTACATCACATCCACGGCTCGAATAATGTTGTTTGTTCTATGCAGACAAATTTCAATAGAAATATTTTCCAACTGATTTAATTTTTCTATGCATAATATTATTCGAAATTTTGAATAATAATAATTTTAAATGGATGATGTAAACAAATTCATTGATCCGGCAAATCGATTCAGACACTTTCAAATTTTTAATGTTTTCGTTAAGATACCATAAACATTTAGTATCATATTTTTTATAAAAGAAACTTCTGGATAAACCTCTAACTTTTTCCAACCTACGATAATGAAAACAATATTTTCAAAGAGCACAGCACCCAAAAGCGTGAAAAAACAATTCAAATATTGGGCGGAAATCCCAGCTTCCGTGTTTGTGAAATTGCAATAAAAATGTTATGGTAATGTGTTTTCTTAAATTCAAAGAATTTTCGAGGTAGTTTGGGTTTTTTGGACCCTCTTCGTAAGGATCAGCTTTTATTGATTTATGTACAATAACATTAAAATATTTTTGAGTGGCATTTCGTAAATCCAGGCTATCAATGTTATAAAATATCGCGAGCAAAACATGTGACGATTATTTACAAGATCATTTGGAAGGCAGGTTCTTACAAATTGCTAAACGGTGTCATAAACTAAACTAAAAAAGGAATGTTACCCAGCTGGATTTTTTTTATTTGCAGAAATATATTCTTACCGTCATTCCAATGAATCTAGCTTTATTGAGTATTTTTTTCTTGAAAAATTCAGTTGAAAGCAAAACCAAATGGAAAATTTATAAGAAAGTTGTTTCAAGATTTCATGATAAATCTGGTAAAAATCAGAAGAGTGTTAAAACTAATATAACTAATATAATAAGACAATTTGAATTTTACCTTGAAATCCGACAGTTTTATACTTGATTTTAGATACGCACTTATTGGAAATTCAAAGACACACTAATTGATGTGTGAAGCATAATTGAATTAAATTCGAGGGAATATATTCGATCACAAAAAAATAGTTCATGGATTCTTCTACCCAAAATTCATTAACATTATGTAATTTATGAAGAAGTTAAAACGTTAAAAGCAAAATGAAAATGTTTATATATCTTAATTGTATGTTAATAAGTGTTAACTATATGATTGAATCGCAATCGGTGATTTTGATATTCTATTTATTACCCTTTTACAAACCTTTTATGGTTTTTCAAAACCATTCATATATGTATATACGTAACAAAAATATTCATGTCGTTCTCAACTTAGTCTCGGTAATATTTTTGTATTTAGTATAAACTAGTTAAGATCTTTAACAAATGTTTTTTCATTAAATTCGGGTTTCAAACACAAAAATTGGTAAATTTTTTCCAGGCGTTGATTGCGCAATTTAAATTTGATATCCTGGAACAATTTTAATACATTCAGATTTGAAAAAAAAACCTGAGGTTTTTATTGCAGCTTTAATTTTCAAGAAATAGTTTTTTAACTTGCTTTCGTCACGTGGGCATTATAGATGTATTCGGAATAAAAAATCGAAATTTGAAACAAATTTCCATGAAGGTAGAAAAATTTATTTATTTTTATTTATTTCTTAGCTCTTGAAGACTTCAAATTTCATTTGAAATTTCTTGAGCAAGAATATTGACGTTTACAGGCAACGTTTCCGAGAAACATTTAGCTACAAGAAGAAAATTTGTATAGCACTAATATCGATGGAAAACCATTAGGAAAAAGCCGGCTCACTCAGAGTAAATCAGAAAATGTTCCTGAATCTAGAAAGAATACTGATGTCACAAAACAATTTTTGAACCTTTCACTCAACGACTCCATTCAGATCAATAACTTACTTTGAAATTGTTGAAATTGATAGGATAAGAACTGATGATTGTTGAACGCTAAGTAAGTATTAAACATTTTCATAAAAAATGATCCCTGTGTTTACCGGACAATATGAAGTATAAATACTACTCAGTGTCGGACTTAGAGTTTGTCACTGTAAATGATTGCGCGAAATGATCAAAAAATATCGATCTGAAGTAAACCAACACAAATCCTCATCATAATAGGTTATACCTTCTTTTTTAATCCAACACATTTTTCAGATGAAAACAGACTTCAATATTCAAAGGTATGCACAATTTACATTGTACCCATCAAGATTCGCAAAATAAATATGAGAAAAAGACAAATAACCAAACTAACTAAGTTTAACAGTGACTTGCCAGGCATTAGATTTAGCTGCTTGGAGCTGCATTCTATGTGAAAACTCGCATAATAAGTGCGGTTAGGCCGTCAATACAATGCTCACATTCTGACTTTGTATGATCAAGTTTCCTTGACGGCTGGAGCCACCGTTGGCTTGAATTCCATGTGAGATGTCGCATAATAGGTGCGGCTAGACACCCCATTCAAAGCTTTAATTCTGACTCACTGTGATCGCGTTGCCTTGACGGCCGAGACTTAATACAGCGATTCGCATTACCAATAACTGTGAGTTTCATAAGTGATGACCAAAAACAAGAACCAATACCAAGGCTATGTTATGTTTGGTCTTGGTTCTTGTACACTCGATCTTGGTCTTGTATCTATAGGCCTAGTGTCGGTATTGTCTGTCAAGTTTTGGTCGTGTTTGCAAGACTCTTGCAGTCCTGCGTTTCCACACTCATATATTTCATATAGTTTGTTATCCTGGATGTTAATTGTTTGGAAATGAGTGATGTTTGCCCTTCTTGAAGATATTAGATATGGAAAAAATGTTCTTCAGGTTGCAAAAACTCAGCAGCTCGGCTTCTAGTAAAGCCTTGGAAAGTCTTGATCTTGTAAGCCATGTTTTGATCTTGGTCTCGGTCTTACAAGCCAAGTCTTTGTGTTGCTACCGCAGATGTAGCCTTGGTCTCAGTTTCACAAGCCCAGTTTTGGCCTTGTTACAGCTGGTGTGTTCTTGGTTTTGGTTTTTTGCAAGATCAAGACCAAGACCAATTCCTCTCATCGCTAAATGTCAGTAAACTATCTGCGAGAATCAAAAAATGTACAAAAACAACTTCACAAGATTTAAGACGGCTTCACAGAAGCTGCACTGATAGTCCCACTCCCATAATGATCGGCTGATCAGGACTGCAATGGTGGCTGCTGGAAACTAATCGCAGCAATCACCTCAAGTTGCTTGTATGCATCGCTGTGCCGGCTGAAATTCCCTACCACTGAATTTCATGCACCGATTACGATGCGAGTGCGTTTGGAAGTGCAGTTTGCAGTGCAGCTCACCTGATGCGAGCTTTTGTCTGCGTTGCTGCAGACTGAAAAAAGTTAAATTGATCACTATAAAAGGTGTATCGAATATTGATTTTAAAGAACTGAGCAGAAGTAAAAAAAATAGCTTAGTGATATTTGCTGTATGAAGTTCAAATAGAAGAACAAAATTTCACAGTAAGTAAGTATGTTGAAAGTATCACTCATATTTTTTTAAACGCTTTGACGCGATTTAAAAGCCGTATAAAATTGTGTTACGTGTGCCTCCCAGTTTTCTGATCACTCACTAGAAAAAATTCATTCTCACAGCATATAAATACTATTATTTTAAAAGCTGGCCATCTATAATTTCCATCCGCACTTTGTGTAGACATGGTTACGTTTAATATCACTCACATTTTGTGATTTTTATATACTGTTTAAAAAATTACCACAAAACAGTTGTTATTATTATTCCGGAAGTCACGCGCCACAGTCCTTCATTATTTAACTATTTGATGATCAGCTAAACGATTGCCAAGGCTTACAACAATTAGATACATTTGATTCCGTTGAATACAAATTCATTTTCTTTGGAGAAGACTCTAGTGTCGATTTCCAGATAAACTATAAATATGCTGCATTAATCATTTGGATTCAGTCAATCACACTCCGGTCGGTCAATTGGTAGATAAAACAAATGTAAAACCACTTTCCGATCGGCCATGATGACTAAGATCTAGAAAAAGCAAAGATCGATTGCGAATTGCAATGGACCATGTATGGGTTTTTTTTTGAAAATTAATGATTTCATCAAGATTCTTCCAAAAAATAATTTGCAAGCAATTTATCTCTTCGGCGTTTCGGTACGTTCACCCAGTGAAATTCTTAACAAGACGCCTGCTTGTCTGTTGCTGTTCTTTCCACAAAGAAAAAATTAATCTAGTAGAGCAATCAAGCAAACCCTTTTGAAAATCGATCGTGCCAATAACCATAAAACAATAAAGACCATGTCCACAACTAAATTACAAGTGGCAAAAACCATATTAACATACTTACTGTCCAGCCTCGTGAGCTGCTGCTGAGATTGTAGAAAAAAACATAAACATAGATTTAAAAACTGCTTGTCGTTTTGGTAATTGGAACCAATCTATCAAAAAAGCGACAACGAAATAGTTCTGAAGAATCTCGATCGAAATCTGCTTGTAGTTTTTAGATACGCAATTTCAATGTTATTGATCCTGCCACATGCGGCGCGGTTTTTGTTACACGTTCAGCTGCAATTTCAACGTTTAATGATGATATTTTGCATAGGTGAATAATCGTTTAAAAATTTCTATGTCAGATGATTTTTTGGAAGACCATAAATAAATGGTCTGGTTTGGATTTGTAAGGGGTTGAAAAATGGAAGATTTTTTTAAACGATTAGAATCATAGTTGCTTTTTAGCAGGTGGGTTACTCAGCTGCTAAAGAAAAATCAAAATCCATGATCTTCAGACACTTTTTAATTGCAAAAAAATCTTCAGATCTTCGTTCATTGCGAGATGTAAAGTTTACAAAACATTTTGACGCATTACACCGCAGACTATGATTTTAAGCATATTTCCTCAATTTTTTTCTTACAAAATAATATCGAATCTTTTCAGTATTGCTTGCATGGCATTGTTTAAATCGTAAATATACACACAAAACATTGTTTTTAGTAAATTTGAGTATATGTGATTCTTATTTAGGAGTCAAAGTGGACCTCTTGGAAAAAGTTTTGTGGGTGGTTTGAAGCATATCTCCATTTGTGATGATCTTAAGGGAGTAGATCACATTAAATGATTCAAAAAGTCGACTTTTTTATTGCAGAAATCGAAAATGTATCTCAAGAATATGCTGAAAGAGTTTGAGATCGATATTCGAAGTCCTTATACTTTCGGGGTAAGAAACGAAGCGCGCTCGAGCATACTGCAGACAAGCTGGGCGGGACCATGCAGCTATCTCTCTATGAGTCTATCTTATTTTGTAGGTAATGGGGCAGGTATCACAAACAAGAAGATGTATTTTTCTTGGTATTCTTTTCAGAATAGGAGTAATACACAAGCCAATTCAATACTCAGTTTTTGGTAATTTGTTTTTAAATGCGTTTTTCTTGAAACGCGTTTTTCCGGCTTACGTGCATTGTATCTCAACAAATTTTCTCGACCTTAAAAACCGAAGAATTTTTGAATTCTTATTAAAGCGTCTAACTGAACCTTAAATAGGGATAAAAAAAATTGATTTAGAGTTTTTTTATGACAAAAGCACGAAAAAGTTTACAATGTTTTTTCAAACGCGTCACGAATTTTCAATTTTGCAAATTTGCTTTCAAAATCTGGTTCACCGAGAAATCATATATATACGTAGTATAAAAAAATTGCTTGGATTGCTTTCACATTGAAATTGTGGATTCCAGCATGCACAGCAATGCTTCTAACTTTGCAAATTTTGATGATAATCACTTGAAAAAACTGTGCGATGTAGTTGTAAATATGAGTAAAATAACCTATTAATTTTAATTAGTTCTAATCATTTCTTCCCTTTCAAAAAAATCACGAAAAAAATTTAAAAACAGGCGTTCTAATGTGATTTCCCCCATTTAAAAAAAATCAACAATTTTTTTAGTTTATAGACTTGTGTCTATATTGAAGCAAGAATTATCCATTCATATTAACAAACAGTAGCTGCGCATAGGGAATAGGTCTAAAACTACATATATTATATTAAAAAAACATTCTGAAAACTATCGACCATACTACGCATTCAAATAACATTGAAATGAAAAGACTCCTTTGCATCATATGTACAAAGGTTTCTCTGTAAGAACATATGATCGAATGGTTAAAATATTCTGCCATAGAAGAATATTGGAGTATCGCATCTATCATCTAACTTATATGATGAAAGATTTCGCCACATTTTGATCGTGTAATATCTGTCTGTGATTAAAAAAAACCTACTTTTTCTTGAATTTTCTGAACGTATATGTATTTAAAAATATCTTGTTTACATCACGCTTCAAAGTTTCTCCCATTGTATGCAAGCTGGAAGTGTATCGTTTTCGTTATGTTCATAGCATTCGCACTTATTCGGTCTATTTTTAACAATGGTATTCTATACCTATTAAATATATTAGATATACTAAATACATTTTAAAGTTTCAAAGTAGAGGATTTACTTTTCTTGGTAAAAATTTAGCTCTCACAATTTTGAGAGTACAAGTAGAAGATTTGATATATTTTATAAGCTGCTATGAGTCTGAATAAGTCCGATTTTTATCGTTAATTTTAGATTTCTATAATTATGTATCTTTGTAGCTGAAGGTAAACATTACAAAACGTTTTCTCATCCCAAGCTTTGTTCTATACATACCACAAAAAAATTATCGTAATTAACTATGCTCCGTCCGGACCATACACGTATCTATCAATTTGTATCTTTTCCCGTCTAGGTCTGACCAGTTACCTCAATAAATCTTAACGTCCCAGAACAAGATGCTTAGACAGGCTACCTAAACACTTCATAATGGAATCATATTTGACTGGTATGCGCCAGCTTCTTTCACCTAATCCCGAAACATGTACACTGGGTCCATTCAGAAAACACCACAAATTGACCGTTGTCCATTCACACCTTGGCCTCCTATAGCAATGAAGCGAGTGGAGTAATAAAAAATAAACCCAACCCGTGGAAGTAGATGCTTCTTTATATTTTTAATATGCAAAGATGAAGTGTCGCATCTTGTTCCGCACATGTAAATATTTGAATTTAGATTGAGGTGCGGTTTAACATTTGAATGGGAAGATCAAAAGCATTGCCAAGCGTACTACTTTTCAATGGCTTTCTTTTGGGGATTTCAATCATAATGGATGATCAGTAAAATTCACCCGAAAATGGCACAGAGATGTTCGTGCCTTGAATGTTTCAATTTTAGTGTAACGAATTTGCTTTTATGATTAATTGCCACGCCTCATTTAAAAAGTTCTTGTAAATATGCAAGCTTTGTTACCTTTGAATATGTTCCTAAATGGTACAGTAACCACGTTCACTGCACTCTTAATCGTATCACCGTAGACTTATGTTTAACTAATCTACAGTTCACATTTAATTACGAATTGAAATGTTCAATCTTCTATCCATAAGATACTAGTTTTTTTGTTGCAACACGCACTATACGTGTTGCCTAAAAATTGATAATATTAGAAAAAATATCGTAGGAAAGAAATCACTGGTGAACCACACATAGTCAAATACCAAAGGAGCTTAAGATTCAGAGCACAATAAATATTGAACACTTGAACTGATAATATTTCGGGACTAAACACCATCATTTATTGTTTAAAAACCTACAAGTCTCGCTGTTTTCTTGTTTATATTACAATTATCTCAATTCTATTTTGCAGTCGAGCAGGTTGAAAAAATCTTAAAAACCTCAAGTCGCATGATCGTTACCCAAGTCCTAGAATATTGTATTCAATTAAATTCTGGAAAGCTTCCGAACGAAGACTAGGAGAAATTTAGGTATCTGCACTCAGTCGACTTGGCCACTTCTTCTGAATGGCATAAATAAAAACACGAGATCAAAATCTATCACTTTACCCTTGATATAATGTTATAAATTTTTGCTGCACACTTTTCAAGAGCGTATTAAGTTTAGTCAATTAAATGTCTCGTAAGAACCGCGTTTTTATATGACTTTTAGATAATCCCGAAAAACGACTTCCGAAATTGGGGAAACTAGATTAATTGAGGCGGCTCGAATTTTTTTTTGCAATGATTTCATCTATTTGGTATATGTTTATGAGAATCTACTAAAAATAAAGAAAATTCCATTGAAATTTTTTTTGATAATACGTGTATCGCGGCTGAGACTTGAACTTTGGCTACCATGATTGGGCGGTCGACGTTCGATGTGGCACTTTTTCGTAACTTGATTAAAATGCATGTTCTACGATACTTATACCGGCAGTTGAATAACTAGCTCATATTAATGGGAAGAACACTTACAAAATTAAGTACTAGTTTGAAACCGAATATTTTTTTGCCACTCAAAATTTTATAATATTGAGGTCATGCGTAAAAAAATCACACCTGGAGCGTTTTGTACAGTCTTTCAGGCAACAAACGCCTTTTTATTTATTCTGGCAACATTTCCAACTATGAAACCGAACTGACTACGAACTTTGTCTGTCCCCAGACCTTGACTTTCGAATTTGTCAATATTATGGGAAAATAATTTTTGCTTATCTATTTTTTATGTCATAGTTGTTTTATTTTGCCGTTTCTCGATTCTTGATTCGCAATTTGATTTGAACAAGCCAAAATAGCTAATGGCTAACATAGCTAGTGGTGACTTAACTTTATGCTAATTTTATTCCAGTGGGGCTGGGATTAAGTCTTCGTGGCTTGTGAACTGGCTCGCGTGGAAGCAGCTTGGAGAAAGACGTGAGTGACTTAAGGACAAGCAGCGCGCGGCACCTTTCAACTGATTGTAGTTTTTTCTCATGATATATGTGGTGGATTTAGCCAGGCAACTGGTTGCGTCCCATTCAGCCGCTGCCCAAAAACCTGCTTTGCGCCATTATCTAGACTGTCGTGTGGTTCTCAGTCTTGATGTTGGTAATCTTCTTCAATGGACAGAAGAAGCAAAAAAAAAGATGCTCACTTACGCGACACATCGAATTATGAATCGAAACAGTCAAAAGAACTTTCCGATGGTGTCTCATGAATATTTAAGAGATGGTGCCAATTAAACGCAAGGCAGTCGATCGGGTTGGCGAAAATCGCGAATATTTTACAAGAAACAGTAACGCGGGATCGGGCAGGGAAGCTTTGAGTGCCGGGAAAATATATATGGATGTTGCAGAAACGTGACTTCTGATATGGTCCTACTTGGACGCAACATGTTTAATGATACCAAATTCAAGCGTCTTCCGATAATAAAAATCTAAACCAGATCAGTAAGCAACTGACGTCATTTTTGCTTTTAAGCTGGCTTTGATAGCTATACTAGTAGCACCTTCTATTGCTAACCGCCGTTCAATCTTCCAGGCGTTAACAATTGATGGCATAATTTACTACCTTTTCGCTCCATATATCTCAGCAACAGCAGTTGATTGCTCTATAAAATATTTTAAAAAAAACTTGTGCGAAATTAATCTGAATACAAGGACGACAGACTATAAAATTCGCTTAGAAAATAATATTCTACGATTCTAGGAAGAACAATTATTCCAAAGATGCAGATGCAGTGTCGTTCCATTTCTATAAAGTAGAAAATTTTCCCAAACGATAAAAGTATGGATGGTATAAGGAATCACACTCCTCTCCCAATTTGTGTTGTATTTTTAAAATTTGAAAATTTTGTTGAGTTTGCACAAAATAATGTACAAAAAAAAGAAACAATTGAAATGAATGCTAAATATTTATTTTTACGATGGGGTAGTTGTTAATTTTTAAGGAATTCTAGGATAACAAGCCCGCCTTGAAAATTCTTGTTACTGCAATCGTTCGTTCCATTATTTTTTAATCTTCATTTCAGTTTGCTTTTGGACGAAGGTTTCTCACATACATTCTTATAAAACAGGATTTGTCTGTCCAACCGTTTTCGGGCCATGTTTCAAGCACACATTATTACAAGATATTTGGAAAATATCTATAATAAGAAATATGGAAAATCTATTTCTTACCTACCTCAACAGATATAGAATGTTTTCAATTTTTAAGAACGTTATTTAGTTTGCTGAAATGCTAAAGTTTTGGAAATCTCGTTATTACAGAAACAACTGCAACTGACTACTATTATAGTTTGCCGTAATGACTTCTAAATAATTTTTTCTCTTCAAAATGTTTACAAAAGAAAAACATTTAACCAAGAACTGCTATATGTTCCACTAAAAATAAACATAAAACTATAAAACGTTCATACGTAGAACAAATTCGCGCATATTTGAAAATTTAAACAGATTCTTCTAACATACTTATTCTTCTAACATACTTCTTCTAACATACTTATCATTTGATTTCACCTCTAGTAAATTTTTTATTCATAATCGAAGAAATCAAAAAATTTAGAAGATTTCTAAACGCAAATTTTGTGGCAAAAAAGTACGTACTAAAAATTTGTCTACCATGCAATTTATTATCAAAAATTATATAAGATATATAAGATTTTTTCTTCAAAAGTAACATTTCAGATTTTTTCACGCTGCCACCTTGAAAGCTATCGCGCATTCTCGAGCTTCGACCCGCAAACCAACATCCGAAGGCCTCACCAAGTTCAGCGCCATCTGACCATCGCCATCACGCACGCATAGCACGAAGAATTTCGCAAAACAAAATGGCGTTTCTAGGTGAAATGTTCGCTTGATATAAATTTAGTATATCAGACAGTCAAATTTGGGTTATACATATTTATATTCGGCCATAACAAAGTAGAGTTTTTGGCAGAATTTATAATATGGTATACTATGGGCATAATCTACGACGCGTTCTGAAGTTTGAAATTATTGCGATGAAAAGAATTTCATTGAAAACCGAAAGTAGAAGTCGACAAGAATTTCGATTCATTGACCTTGCAGACGTTCACTCCTGAAGGGAGGTTAATGCAGTGCTGATGAGTCATTCGGCCTCTCGAAGATTAGAGATTCAGTTACTGCTGGCAGGCCAGATTAGTTCAGTTGGTGCGCTCTAGCAGTTCGTTATATGTAGTCTTCACCCAAATCTCATTATGGAAAATTTCACAGTTATTTATACTAGACGATAACTTACCGTCAATAATCATATCAAGATAACGTTTAAGAGAACGTGTGAAAAATAACATCTTTAATAAAGAACTATGGGTTCATAAAAGGATCGAGTGAATTTCATTTCATACTTTTATAGCTATCGTAGCTACGAAAAAAATGTATGATCACATTGCTGTAATTTTTTCGTTCTACAAGTTTGTCATGAATAACATTTTTCGTGGGGAGCACGATTGTCGAGATATAAAGGGACTCAATTGTCGTTTTCGTGTTGAGATGATGACCAAATGTCTCGTCTGGTCAAAGGTTTGTGAATTCAGAAATTGAACTTAGCTCATCACATCAGAAAAAATCCACCAGAATAGCCAAAATACACAGTGTAACTACCATTTGTTTGGACTATCAAGGAGTCAAAAAAATATGCAACTTTCTGCCCTGCAATTGATCACTGTTTCTATGAAGAAAATCTGCACTCTTTTTTATTCTAAACAATGATGAACACAAAGTATGGCTGGAAAAGAAAAATACTTTTGTTTCTCGACATCACGACATTTTAAGTTTTTCTTGGAAAAATGTGGATTTTTGTGGTCTAAGTAAGTTTTTAAAGGAGAAAGGTTTCCATATACAATTACTGAATGAAGAACTAAATCAATATTTTATTACTTTTTGTTATTTAATGCTTACAAATAAAAAGGTGAAAACGGCTACGTGCAATTTTGATTGATGAAGTTGAAAACAATCTGCGTGCAAAATTGTTATAAAAAATATATTAATTTCATTTAAATGAAAATATTTTTCACCTTACACATCGAAATAATTCCGAACGATTTTCTTAAATTTTTTTATTGTCTAGCTTATATATTGCAAAAAAATATTTTTCCGGAAATAAACTATTAGAACAATTTCTCACAAATTTAAAAATACAAACCTTCAGACCCATATTTATGCATAATAATTCAATATATGCCATAATAAAAGATTACAATAGAATGAAATCGAAATACTTTTTTGAATCAATGAATCAAAATAAAAGGAAATCTGGGTGTTAAAACTTCGGAAAAAAATTAAATGATATGTTGTATTTAAGTATATTTTAAAGTCGATGCGCAGTTTGTTAAAACAAAAATAGATAATTACGAATCAAACACTAAAGAATAAACATAACATAAGCCTATTTATTTTTATCTGCAAACAAGTTATTCACGCAAAAATTCCTTTCATATAATTTTTTCAAAAAACTTGCTACCTATTCAATAAAAAATCCTCTTTTCACAACTACAATCAGTCACACGTTTCCATTCATATGTAAAAACTTGTCGCCTCTTAAAACAAGAAATAAAGCCATCCTTTTAAATATACTTTGCATACCGATGACAGAAAACATTAAACAATAAGATTGGCAACATTAAAGCGTATAAATTTTTATAAAATTCGGTTCAGTTTCAATAAAAATTTTACTTTCTCGTAAAATATATTCTTGTTCGTTTTATCCATCCGATTTGCAATAAATTTTGAAATGGTGGCGACGAACAAATAAGAAACAATGTGTTACTCTGGTGATTAAATTTTAATTTGCCTCCTTCAATGTCCTTGACTTGACAAAAGACTCATTAGTTAAAATCTTTATAGGTACACAATGATGTTTGACGAACATTTATTTTTTCTGAGTCTACATATATGGTAGACGATGTCGTCAAGTACAAGACAAAGAAAAAACTACAGTAGAACCAAGTTCAGATACAGGTCGTCTGTACTGTATAATCGCGGTTTCGTGGGGAAATCAGTTGAAATTAATTGGAAATGAGGCTATCTTAGTGAAAATCTTGAAATAAATCGTGTAAAAAAAATTCGATTGGAAGCGTCCAGCAGCAAAATATGTCTGATTTCATGAAATAAACGTATAGTTTTTATCGATTAAATTGAATAAATTTCATTGGCACATGTGGATTATTTCACTATTAATTTAGAGGAGTTAAGGGATTTGGAATTCAAATCACACAAAGACATTAGACTGAGTCCAGAATAACTAGGGATATTCAATCGTTCGTAATACATTTTGATTTAATATCAGGCAAAAAAAAATTTTATATATTTGCAGAATGTTAGCTTGCTTTTCTGGAAAAATTATTAGTAATTTTTAATATTAATTTAATTTTGAAAAAAGTATTTAAAATTATGTTTGTTTTTTAAAAAAGAAAAAAACTTCCTTTTAATTTTGTGTATCTTTATTTGGATTCGTAATCGATTTTCGACCGTAATTAGTATATAAGTAGAGTACTTAACACTAATAAATTTAATCGCTGAGGAAGACCGAACGATTAAATTAAAATGAAGTTTTTCTTTTTTAAAAAACAAACATACGTAGTATTTTGTAAAGATGAAATCAATTACTAATATTTAAAATTGTTGGTAATTTTTCACCAATCGTGACTAAAACTTAAGTGAATTAGTTTTATGAATCTTTATTAGCATTTTATGAAAAAGTAATGAAGTGTTATTATAACCTGAACCATATAAAAAGTTGCAACAAAAGAGACTTTAAAATTAAAAGCAGTTAAGCTGAAAGACGTTCGTAAGTTTGCAAAAAAGTTCGTACTCCAGATTTTGTATGATTTTACTGAATGAAAAATTATGAAAAATAGAGCCACCTGAGTCTTACACCCACATCTTCAATTCCTTTAATATTTAATTTCAGTTATAGGACTAAATGTGCATCTCTTGATAGTTTGGATAAATTTCGGGTTCATACTTCATGTGGTCAAAAATTATTGGCGTCATGGACTATTAAAGCAGAATATACTCTACCAGCTGCGGTCCCATTAAACATAACATATTGTGAAAATTATCAATTCAGACAAATGCTATTTTACATACTTGTTACCAGTCAGTTATATGTATAGACCTTAAAAAAAGGCACAACTGTGAATAACTACGGAGACTAAAGCATCTAAAACGACATTTTCCCATTGAATGGTGTCAGCAAAATTTTCATAACAAAAGGACACGCTTAGTCGGGCGTGAAACAAAAATGAAAACAACGTAAACAATACAATAATTAAAGTCAATAAATCAAGATTGAATGCTTTTATCTGTCACAACAAGAATCAATCGAAAAAATATGTAAACCGAAGATCTGGCATTGATCCGATAGTGGATAGCACTCAACGCCCAATACAAAGTTCAGCAAGAATGTCCGAATTGGGCGATATAAGTCAATAGCAACATCAGGACCTGTAGTTCCAATTGCTGGGAAAGTCCCAACATGTTCAAAATTGAACACACGCGGGAGAACCAGTTTGCAGCTAGTCCGTCGAATTTTTATGATATTTTGAAAAGGCAAATAGACAAACCTGTCGCATGTTTGCAAGAATATTCTTAGCATCTTCAAGAAGTATCGATTCCAGTCGATTAAAATGCCATGTGTTGGATTTTTGATTGGTAGTCGAGTCGCTGAGAACTAGCTGCTGTTGCAGACAAACTTCACAATCCATCAAAAAGCCATAAATTTAAGATTTGCCGATCAGGTTCATTTGAAAAGTGGTCAAACAATCAATACCACCCGATCCGAAGGATATTTGCCAATTAATGTGGCCCAGGTGAAGCTCGAATACGAGTCTCAGATGAAATGCTCGTTTTAATGTGATCTATCTTGATTTATTGATGGGGTGTACACCCCAAAGCGACGCTGTTCCCTGAAATAATTGCTGGATTAATTTGAATAAATACATACTCATGAGGCGTGGTGAGACTAGGTTCTGAGCGTAACAACAAGAACTGGCAGCCGAGCAATTGGCCGCATTCAAGCCATAATGTCAGCTTTATACGTTTCAGTTGATTTCGCCAATAAAATTTATGTCTGTAATGTATTGGTCCTGCCAAAGATTTAATCGCAGCTGTCTATCTTAGTTCTGAAAAGGAGTGCAATAAATCTTCTTTCGAAGTGTTTAACAATTATTGAAGCTGGTTTCGAATATGGCTGCTCGCTTAAAGTCCTGGCAAGGATATCACTATCCGTCACCATTCAAGCCAATTTGTAGTCGAATCTACTTTTCGTTCAACATCAATCGATCTTCCGATAAAGCCAATTCCAAGAAAAAATATTCCATTTATTCATCCCAAATAAAAAATGTCGCATCTTCTTTAGTTCTTCCATAGTTGAATTACATAACGCAAATCGGTTGAAGCCACAGCGTCTGGTCTGCCGATTTATGCAAATTGGACCCGTGCACATGGAAACCAGTCAATAAATGTATCGCTTAGCCATTAAAAGATACAATGACGATGGGGTGAACGACACGAGTTTTTGGCCAAAAAAAGGAGACCGAAATATTTATATGGCACGATTATGGGGTGGAGTTTGCTTAGACAGTGATTTTAACACTTTTTATTCAACGAAATGATTGGAGTGTCATGAAAAATTGTAGATTACAACAGGAAAATGTATTTTCAGGGCCGTATTTCATATAAGCAAAGAAGCCTTACTGCGCTTGGACTCGGTTTCGTATCTGTATCGAAGGATAAGATGGACTAATCTTAGGAAAGAACTATTTTATTATATAGATGCTTTGCAGTCTTACTTTCTTGGTTGCCACCATTGCAATTACATAACATCATGGAATATCTGCTGTTTGTAATGTTTGAAATAAAAACAGTCGTTCCTTAATTTGCATAAACATTGAAAGAAAAAATGTATACCTCTTTCTTCTCTGTTGGATCTTTTGATCGTCACTGAGTCAGTAAATAACTTTAACATTTTTGATAAAAACCAGTGGGTCATGACTCAATTTACGCAATATCCTTTGCTCATTTTAAATGCCTTACTGAAAAAACGTTTGCAAAATGCAGAAGGTTAGTCCCCATGCGTCGACTTTTGTTTTCGCATAGAAATTTTGATCAAAACAATTGAATTGTGATAGATTTTTTGAATATGACAGCGGGCAGGTTACAAAGTCTTTTCTACGTTATTTGTTATTTGCATATCGATGGAACATTTTTAAGGCATATTATCTAGCAAAGTATTGACTACAAAAAAAAATCCTAATTTTTTTGCATTGTTTTGTTAAATTAAAAAAACTGCTCCAACGATTTTTTTTAATTGCAAAAACATAGTAAAAATGTTAATACACGTCGATTGACACCTAAATGTTGCAAATATTATGTCTGGTTCGTGCGATTTAGTGAATGACAGAAATGACCTTGAAATCATGATGAATTTTAATGATTTTTTATTTTTAATTTAATTTTTTTTGTGATCATGACAAAAAAATTTGTTGATTTTTGCACAAAAACTGTTTGGAGTATATAAATTTTATAAACATTGATTACTGTGTTTCGCAAATCAGGTTAAAAATTTATTGTTTATGAAAAAATCTAATTTTTTGCACTTTTTTCCTTCAGTTAAAAAACTGCTCCAATGTTTTTTTCAAAAACTTGATGGAATCACAAAACTGTTAATAAGCGTCGAGTGACACATTAGCGATGCAAATCGTATGTTTGGTTCGCGAGATATAGTGCATGATAGAAATGACCTTCAAACGGGCAAAACAGCAAACCCCCCCCCCCCTCCCCCGACCGAACTTTCCCAACAACTAATCATCTCTTAAGATTGCAAAGGCGCTTCGATTGACACCTCAACAAAGTCAATACAACTTTGTTTACGAGAGTTATGCTCTTACAAAAAACTGTCCACGAACGCACATACGTACGTACGGACGTACGGGTTGATTGTAATGGCAGCACACTTTTCTCAAAAGATGGTTCACTTAGTCTACGACAGGCTCATTGTGATACCACAAAAGATTAGAACGGCACTAGTACCTGGCTATGAGATGATGGAAATCATTTCAATTTTTTTATGAAGCTGACTGTGCTGTTTATATTTAACTCCGATATTTCCGTGAGACTATCCAGGAATGGGGCGCCTAAAATTTGCATTCGTCTTCTGGATAGTGGTGGGCATTTGCACAAAACATATTGAACTGTTTCTTCTTCTTCTTCTTCCAACTTGCACGACAGAAGTGGTTGAAGGGTACGCTCAACCGTTCTGCATGTCTGCAGATTAGACAAGGTCCAGTCAGTACAGATATGATTCAATTTAATTTTTCACCACACATGCTGACGAGTTGCCTGATGCATTTGGGGCTCAGAGCGAGCCAAGTTTGCCTGGTTGCTCTTCAGAGTCCTTCTAGTAGTCAGGTCTTGTATCCAACCACTATATAATGCTGCTTAAACCCCAGATTTACGGAAGCTAAACGATGGCCAACGTTGGGTTTTAGTGAATAATTTTGGAGCTCCGTGCCAGGCATCTGCTTCGCAATTCCCAGGTATACCCAATATAGGGTCACTTCATAATAAAAAAAAACATCTCATTCGGATGTGTTCGACATTTAATTACAAATTTGGATGCGATATACACGTTGGATATTGATTGGATAGCGGCTTGACTCTCAGAGAATTTTTTAATTTTTTTTTAAGAAATTTTCTGATTTGTTATCCAGTCTAATTCCTTGTATATTGCAATGACCTCTGCCTGAAAGTTTAAAGCTAGAGTGCTTCATAATTCAATCACGAAAACTCAAAATGACTGTCTTTTGCCTGTATTATCCTACATTTTATTGCATTTCTATGTTCGATTTAATAACTCATCCAACCTAGCTTTCACCTCTGGATCTCTAAATCCTTGGATAATCAAGATCATTTCCATATGCTTGCAATTTTTTGGCAGGCACGAGTAAGATGACTTCGGATGACCTCACCAAAAGAAAGAACAAACTCGTTCTCAACTCAACCACTTTCTTCGTCTTCCTAGTTTCATTCAAGAGTCAATTCGACAATTCCACGACATCTAAAGATCGTGTGGCTGCTTCCTAGATCTCGACATTTGTTTCACAAGCAAACCAATAACGGAACGCTGAAAGCATGCCGCTCAACTATTATCTAGACAATGAAAAATATACTATTGAAATCAATTCGAAAACGATTCAATATAAATGATGGCTTCCAAAAACTTTTAACAATCGACATTTAAAATATCTTTGGACCATTATAATACGAAAATTGAAAGCCTGCACAGTAAACCGGCCATTGTTTTACAAATTATTCGTCGAGTGTGAAAACGCGAAAAATGCAAAACAGCATATTTTATACTTAACATCACTTTATATGACAATCATCTTTTATTTATTTGGAGGCGTTTCAAAAGGAAGATTTACATTTTGCTGCAATCAGGTGTTAGTCGGATTGGATTTCAATCGCAGATTTATGGCTTCGACGGCACTACAAGATGGTCAGGGCAATGATCGTGAGCTCGGAAACTATAAGATGCGAATGTTGCTGTGACGCAATCTAACGGAAAACTTCCTTGGTGGATTCGGGAAAGATACATCGATCTAGAACGAAACAGTGCAGGAGGTATCTGCAACATAATGTAGTGATATTAATGTGACCTAGTTACATTATATATCGGTGGCTTGGAAACGATGTGTTATTTAAGACGACGAAAGGAAAGGTGGCCTAAATGGTTTTATCCTCAAAAAAATGTTATCTTGTACAACATTTCCGGTGAATGTTTCACAGAATCTCCAATTACCATACTTATCATTGATCTTTTGTTAATTCTTCTTGACAGCAAAGAATAATGAAAGAAATATAGCGCCAAAGCATGAATATTTCCCAGTCTGCATATTTCGATGGAAAATTTCTTAATTTTCAATAAGAAAATTAAATTTTGATGAAAGATGAAGCGGCGGAAAGGAACACTCAATTTTTTATGACAAACTATTGAATCGAACAAATTTATGATTCTTTTTGAAATAGAAGTTTAGGTCCTATAGCTGCCTAAAAATAGACTGTTTTGAAACCCTCGGGCAACACCGGTTGAATTATACATGGTAGACTATGTAGCCATAGTATGCACTTAACAAAGATACGGAGTTCATTGAAACGACACAGGACACGTACAAAATTTTAACAATCGGATAAAGACAAAACCAGTGAATGTTGTTCTCAGGCAGGATATTAACCGATGCAGCCCGAGAGTTGCAGGCAACAGCAAAAATTCAGGCTATTTACTTTAACTTTAGAGTACGAGACATAGTTGCTTTGGTTTGATTTTTGTGGATTCCGATATAATATTGCAATAAAATTCGGGATAACGACTATGGAAACAACTCACAGCACTATGCACTGAACTGAGCTAGTTTGCCAACAGTCACCGTACCTCTAGTCTTCTGGGAGTAAAATATACTCGTCCACTGGACTGAACATTCATCGGGACAATGAGACAAGAATCGCTTTCTTTAGAGAATAATATGTGTTTATCAGAACATGAAGAAGACTCCGACAAAACTGATGATATAATTTGACAAAAAAATAATAATTAAAAGGATACTTCAACCAATTGTACATTCATCTTTTGCCTGAACAAGGATCATTAACAATCTGCCGCATCATATGCGGCTGTACCATGTACAGTTGGCATGTATGGATTTAATGTTTTTATGCTTCTAGAATTTTTAAAAACATTTGCTAGTGCTTTGCTTAAGACAAATACCAAAATTAAATAATATCAATTTTGCAGATGTTTAAAAATAAGCATTCAAGCACTTTAAAGGTCGTCATTATTACAAACCTTCCTGCTTCTTTATTAAGTACGATCATCAACTCGTCAATGTCGTTTGCATTGCCTTAAATTCACCAATCGATCTTGAAGGAAAACGTATGTAAATTTGTTGAAGCACCGACTTACATCCATCCTTCAATCACTAACTTAATTAGTCAATTATTGAGTAATGACTTCTGGCACCTCAGCGGTCAGCAAACATAATCGCCTCATGTCCTTCCCGGGGCCGTACAATAAATTTTGCATATATCTCTGGTTAATGTTATTAACAATATGCAAGCGGCCAATATGAATTATTACTCGAGGAAATCCGTGGACCGAGTAACGTAGTCTCGAGTGTTGATTGTTCGTTCAACGAACATTAATAGCAGGCTGCATTAATTTTTTTTTGTTCGCGGATGAAAATCCAAACGAGAGTGGTTTCCAATAAAATGATGGTGATCGGTAGGTAGTACAACTTGTTGACATATTATTATAAATGCAACTTCGTATTTACATAAACGACGTGAAGGTTACCAAGATCCTCACTGAAATATTGCTGTTGAAAAATTCACGACACTGATCCGTAATCCATCAAATAGTATGTATGCAATGGTTTGAAAATGTCATTGAGAAAACTGTTAAAAGGGTATAGTAGATTAATATTTTGTTGATTTTTATTGCTATAAAATAGCTCGAAAAAAATCTGCACAGAAAATTTGAACAAATTTTTGATTTGCTTTTCAGTAATACAACAACCAAATTACCAAATTGCTTAACCGTACATTTTCGGAAAGCAAATCGATTTTTAATAATGTAAAGCGAGTTACAAGGGTGAACCTAGTTCCTCGTTTCTGGAGTTTTAGTCCTTTCGGTTTACCACTATCTTGAAAAGAAGATCAAAATTGAATCCGGATAATTATATCAGCAGCCGTAACACTCCCATAAAAGATATGTACGAAGAAATTGGCTGCCTGAAAAACGTATTTTTTGGTATAGCGGATTAGAACACGCAATAAGAGGGGTGGATCCTCTTTCAGAGCCCATAATTTCTTTATCTTCGCTTTTGATGGGAAATATAATCAAAACTCACTTTTAGAAAATTTTGTCATGAACCGGCTGCGGTATCGTTGACTAGCCTGACTGTACACACCATCAGAATTTATTGTCCGGCAATGGCTGGTGATTTAAGAAGAAGAATACATTGTTAGCCGAACAAATGCCTCACCAAGCTTTCCAGTTCAAAAGGTCAACTGGGCCCTTTGGGGAGACATCCAGCGCTTTTATGTAGTGCATAAGGAGTATAGTAATTCGGTTGCCACCTTGATAAAATTTCAAGAAAGTTTTTCGACTTTCACTCAGAAAAAATTGAGTTTATAGAATAGAAGTTTAAAATTTAATATCGAACAAATTATGAACATACAATCCGGAAAAAGTCTCAATCATGAAATATTTATTAGCAAAAAATGACCAAAAAATGAGTGGAATATTTTTAGGGCTCCATGATTACTTCACCCATTTTTTGTGTTTATGAATTTTGTAAGAAATCTAAAATTTGTTTGAAAATAAAATACTTTTTTTGTAAAAAAAAATGCACTCTTATGGCAGAGAATGAAAGATGAGAGGTGTAGCAAATAATTTAAAATAGAGTGAATGGATGAAAATAATTCGAAAACATCGAACTAGCTACTCATGGCGATATCCACTTTCAACTTGATTTTATTGTGGTTTTGTTCAAATCAGCTTCTGGAGGTGATTTAAGAGTTTTTGGAAAGAATAATAATGTGTTGAATCCTATAATAGTCCAAATCATGAAAAGTGTAAAAATACAGTGTCCAACATCAATCTCTTTACAAATTTCGAAAAAAATCACCTGCTTACTCCAAATATATGGCTGGCGCCATTTTCTCGACCATTTTACAACACTGTAAGATATCTTTATTAAGCTTGAAACACATCTGATCGCAGCCGTTGCTCACAGTTGGAATGAATGCATGCCGAGTCAAAATAAAATTATTTTACTTCGTTTGAAATAAATAATTTTGCATGCAATGATTTTCCAAATTTTAATGTCTCTCATCTACAAGCTATAATTTTCAATTTCTCGCCAGCACAAACACAAACAAATTAATTTCGTGTCCAAATCACTTGCATTTTTGTGCAGTCAATATTTTTCTGTTGACCAACGAGACGATATTTATGAATATCTTCTTCATTTATTACTCGAAAGATACCTAGTGATCATTATCTGATCAGGAGATCGTGACTATTCCTCAGTCGGACATTAAGTTCCCTGATCAATGACTACCACTTATTTTAAAATAATCTTGTGCTGCTAATGAAATTGATCGACAATCGCTATGATATGCACTAGCGATTATCCGACGGATAAAACTATCTTAGATAAAGTTTAAACACCAGGAAGTCGGCGGGAACCTCCAACGGTTTGTGACCGGCGAAACCTTGAATTTTTCAATTGTGTCTTTTATAAGCATGAATATCAATTTTATGAGATTGATGGACCGCCTTTTGTCGGTTTGGATTCTCGGAAATAGGAAGTAGTTGAAAGGTTCATGAAAATTCGTTTTGATGTATCAACACTAAAATCATCTAGGATACTTTGCCAAATTCACACATATTTCCGATAACAGAAGACGAGTGATAAATATAACGTAGACAATCGTAGCAACGTTTTGAATTCTTGTAACAAACTGTTGCGTGGCAATTCAACATCAGATAAAATTCAACATACCAGGTACCTAAAATAAATATATATTGTATTCAAGAATTGATGTCATTTGTTTTGGATTGCTATTGAAGCCAGGTTCCTTATTTGGTTGGAGGTATCAAGGTGTAGCTGCAACAATATTTGTAAAAAAATTCCACTAAACCATTCAGAGTTTATTGTGAAAATTTGGTTTTTCCAGTGGCAAAAAACTTCCAAAACATTTATTGCATCCTGCATTCCTTCCTAAAATAAGTTGAAATATTTTGTTGATGTCTACTGTTTACTGTTCAATGGTTTTCCCTTGATTAATAAAATGCAGATCGACATGGGATTTATTCCGTAGCTTTAATCTGTAATCTCTTCAATATGTAAAATCTTTTATTGTGTTGATTTGAAGATGCCGCCTTCCACCTTCACGAAATGGAAACTGGCAAACATTTAAATAACAAACGTTTCAAAATCGAATATTTTTTGTTAAATTATGTTAAATAGAAGGCATTATTCTCCAAATCATGTGGCACATCAAAAGATTTTCCCAGCAAACAAAAGCTACATATTATGTAATACGATACCTCTTTGATTGTTTGAATCATTAAACAAGGCCATCAACGTGTATCACTGGTCCAAAAACTTTTGTTTGTGGTTACAGAATATAGAATGGTTAGAATAATTCAGGATGCGCAGCAGTGGGAAATTCTTTACGGTAGACTTGTGCCAAAACTTCAGATTACGGATATGAGTATTATTCATCATCAGATTGGAAAACCCAGACAGTACTCGTATGAATACAGCCTTAGTGATTCAGGAGAGGTGACTACTAGTCCACAAAATGTGACTGA
Organism: Oxycera nigricornis; assembly: GCA_963942545.1. Lineage (NCBI taxonomy): Eukaryota > Metazoa > Arthropoda > Insecta > Diptera > Stratiomyidae > Oxycera > Oxycera nigricornis. The sequence goes on along the minus strand of OZ012660.1, from coordinate 111,337,576 downwards.
CCTAAATGAAAAAAAAGATGCTTATTCGGGTTATTCAGAATTTACTGCGACAATACTTAACACTGCATTTAAAGTATAATGGAAGCTATAAATTTCGAAAGATTTATAGTTGTTTACTATCAACTTTGAGGTATTTAAGTGGCTGGCGCCTAATTTCTGTTGAAATCTTAAATTATAATCCGCACATGCATTGTTACAAAGCAAGTTTCGATGGAATTTCGATGATTTTTTACATGATAAATAGTTAGATAAAAATCAGTATTAGTTTTTGAGAGGCATTGTTCACTCGATTTGAAACTCAAATCTAAATAATTTGACACGAAGCATCGCTGTTTTAAAATTCAAAATTCACTCTTCCCCGTGTGAACCAATTCTACCAGCTAGTATGCATACCACCAAAGAATCAAGAAGTAACCAATCTAAATTTTATATCTTTATCAAGGGGAATCAGTTTCAACAATACCAAACTGGTATCACATTGCGGCCTAGTAAACTAGTGGCAAACAATCGCAAAAAGATGGCTGAATAATAATTGATGCATTTTTAATTTGGATGTGGGCGCAATTTTTCAGGAAGTGAATATTAAATCTTTTGAAAAGTTTTTCAATTCTGATCGGCACGTCAAATTTTATCAATTCAAAATGAATTGAATTATTTTTTAATGATTGGTGGGATTTTCGTAGTATTCTTGATTTATGAAAAACATGTTTTGAAAAAATGGCGCCACCAATATCTACTGTCGATTGAGGAAGAAATAAATACAATGCGCATCGGAATTGAAATGGCAGATTGTATTGAATACAATGTGGATATATTGAACGTTTGATTATGTGTAAACGACCAATTTTTAAAAAAAATCGAAGAAGCTACCAATAGTTTTAATAATTCTTTTAAATTTCCTTTACTGATTGTATGTCATATTATTTGAGACAGTGAAGCACTTATGCATAAAAAATCCTACCACAACATATAAAAAAAGAAATTCAGGTTGCATTGTATAATCAATTCTATTCAAGCAAGCTGTTTGACATCAATAGCCAGAATTTTCGACAAATTGATTTTTTAATGGACAACATAAAATTTCATGATTTTTGCTAGTCTTTGTTTCAAGACAACCTCTTCATTTTTTTTTGGACACACTCCTATATTGTGATGATAATTTCAGTGTTACTTTTTAAAAGCTACTCAAAACACGATCCCCGAGATGAGACATAATTGTCGAGTTTTCTATTTCAGCCATTTATGAATATTCATCATTTTCAGTTTCATCAAACAATTCATTTGTTTCGAAATGAGCTCAATTCAATTGGTTGACGCTTATCACACAAAATTTGCCGCTTTTCATATTTCTGTTCCTGATTTTAATTTATTTTTAATGTTTTCTTCCGAAACCGGAAAGATTACATCATAAATAACCGATGGAAAAGCTTTTTTATCCGCGAATTCAACAGCGGTTACTAGACCCCCTCCTGTTTATTTGTAAGAATCAATTCAAAAGAATAGATAGTTAAATGTTGGTGGATTAAACCTTATTTATGTAAATTTTGTATATACTTGTGATATCAAATTTATTACTAGACATTGGCTCAATCATTTGTTTTATTTCAAAAGTATTTGTTAATGATATAAAATAAATTAATGTATTACCTTCCCAGATTACTTCACCATTTTTTCAAGTTTTTGAATAAAAACATGACCGGTCAGCAATTTTTTCAATTCGTGTCATCTATAAGGAATCAAATGTTGTATATTAATCTCTTAAAAGAGGTCACTTTAATAGAATTTTAATAAAATAACGACTTTCAAGCGATTGAACAATAAACGGACACCATGTTAAACAAAATATTTGTAAAATTGAACTCACATTTTACTGAGAAAAATGCCCACGCTGGGCGCGTATTTTCAAATGTCCAAAAATTACGTGTCAGATTACTTGTGCAATTAATTATATGTCTGAAACCATTAAATTTATGTCTGAAAGCATTATGAAATATTTTGAGGCTATAATTAAATTAAATTTAAACACACGCGCCATTTTAAAGCGTTTCTGCGGTTCATATTGGCATATCCTTGGCTAAGATTGCAATTGCTACGCATAATGGAAAGAAAGTGGTTCTATTGCAGTGTTACAAGATGGTCCATATTATAAAACTCAATACTTATTTTATTTCCTCCTTTAAGAAACTTTTGAACATCCTTAGCCAAGCCCATTTCATCACTTATGGTCCGAATCGTTAGATTTTTGAAAGGGAAATGGTTAAATAGTTGGAAGCCAGAATAATTTACAACAAATATTTTCAGTTATGTGCATAAGTTTACTATTCTGTTAGTAGTTTAAATACGGAGTAAATCGTAGTTGTGTGTTTTTTGCATATATTAGTAGTGGTATTCAAAAGGCAGGTCGATTTAAGGCTTTTCAGATGCAAAATATTAAATTTTTTCTTGTGGAAAACTGATTGTTTGATGTACTTGAAACTTTTTATACGTATTTCTACAAGTCTTAGCTTCCAAAATTATTTAATTCGTTTATTTTTTTAAATTGGCGGGTGCATGAGAACTACGTCAAAGATAGTTTCTGCCTTAGTTATTACACGACCAATAACCTAGCGACTGCTTATTTGATGTGGAACAACAGATAGAATTTTCTTTTGATAAAGTAGACATATTTACTTAACAGAAACCTATTGAGAAATCGAAATATAGTATTTGCGTCATTTTAAACAAAAAGTTTCAATTCTCATTAAAAAAATTTTGCTACATTTGTTAACGAAAAAATTGTTGTTTTTAATAATTTTCACAGAATTTCAAATTCGAACCGAAGATAATAATATTACCTACAGCCAAGCGATATCAGGGTAAATGAAAAGCAGCCATGCTTGCAGATTTGTTTTGATGTCTTTGAAGGGATATTGCAAAGATTGACTGCAAATCAGATGCAATCAATAAAAAAGAAATATTTTATGATAAAAAATAAAATATTTTTCCGATAATGTAGTGCAAGTTTCAATGAATAAATAAATACACGTTTCTCTTTATGAAATCTAACGTTTTATTTATATACTTCAATTGGGTTAGTGGCAAATAATCATTTCACATATATACTGTAAACCCAGCGATTTTTTTCATTGCAGTGATTTGCTTAAAGGGAAAAGATTTTGCAGTGTAAATAGGTTCTTTCTGACCAAATATATTCAATGGTGTTCTCTTTTGTTCAATTTTAAAAGTTGGTGAGCGTAAAATACCTCTATTTAGGTTGATCTATAGGACTTAAGTTTTTGTTTCTGATAATTAGTCAAAATGTAGATAGGAGCTTTTTAGAGAGAACCCTTCAACTAACATCCTAGCCTAATCCAATGTTCAAAATAGCCTGATCAACAGTTTTAATCAAAGTTAGCTATTAAAATTTCCCACAGTTTTCACTGAGGATTGATTTTTAAACTTTGTGTGATGATACAACAATGAACAAAAATTTGCTCATATTTTCAATATTTGTAATCTAAATTGATTAGTTATGTTAAATTATTCTGCATTTATCAAATTCGATTCGGTTTTTATCAATAACATTACACTGTTTCGAGCCATAATTCTCAAAGAAGCATCAGACCACACTTTTCCAATATTCATCTTCAGTCAATTTTATTCTTTGTTCTTAGCGGCAATGAAAACCATTAAGCTCACCACCAAAAAAGTCACCGAGTTAATCAGCCTAATGGGTTCTGCTTTTTATAAGTAAAAACAATATATTTGAACTTGTTTGTTAGGTAAATAATCTGTTAATCGCATTAGAATAGCATGACAACAGTTGAATGGCGTTCAAGATAGCAAGATGGCTTTTTTGGGAATTATGTCAGCTCTAAGTCCAGTATTCATTGAAAGCTGAAAATTATGTAATCTTGTAGCCATTTGCACTCTGATACCCCATGGACCTATCGATATTTCACTAATATAAGAATCTCTACCACATCATCACTGAACCAGTTATATGCCATACTTGCTCACGTGTTTCAGTCTCGTTTTCATTATAATGAGATGCCATCGACCAAAAAAAAAATTAAAAATTCAGATCACGTTCCCTGCCATTCTTCGATTTTAATACCTCTCTTTTAGAACAATTTTTAAACACAGTCATTGCCCGATAAAAAGTTCATTAAATGGAGAAATGATCGCGTTTTGACGCCAATAAATTTATAAGCGGTTTTAAAACACCATCCCACACATTACGGTTCTCGCGAAGTGTGGCTTTTAAAATTATTAGTTTATTGTCAAGCCCAATTCATAAATTGTACGAGCATTCTAGAGCAATTATTTATTTTGAATGCCAAATGCAAATATGATCATAAAGAAAAATAATTCAGAGCAATACAAGAAACGCCAGTTCTTTTATACAAAAATAAATGCAAACTATTGTTGAGTTTTTGCAGCGTAAAATTTGAATAAAATTTTGATATGATTGTTAAGCTTCAAATTTAAATTAAATTGATTTTATTGCGATCGGGAGCACATTTTCTAATATATTTTCTGATTGAGGATATAAAATTAAGTTAAACTTGATAATATAAACTCAACATGCGTGGTAAACCTCTATTTGATCATTTGTGAAAGATTATTCGTAAAAACAATATAATATAAAAAAAACCATGGTTACTATGTAATAGCATACAGGGTATTAAAGGGGAAAATCCCATAATACGGTCCAAAAAATCGAATTTTTCCTTTTGCAGAAATGGAAAGTTTAGCTGTTCAAGAGTATTCTCAAAATGTTTGAGACCGATATTCGAAGTCCTTTTAAGAATTGTATGGAGCGATCGCAAACAAGCTGGGCGGGACCACGCAGCTGTCTTTTTATGAATATATCTTACTTTGTATGTATTGAGGCAGGTATTACTAACAAGAAGATTTATTTTTCCTGCTGTCCTTGTGTATACAGGATTAATACACAAGTCACTTCAATATTCAGCTTTGGTAATTTGTTTTTAAATGCATTTTTTCGTGAAACGCGTTTTTCCGGCTGGCGTGCATTGTAAGTCAGCGAATTTTTGACCGATCTTCAAAAACCAAAAAGATTTTTTTAGTTGTTATCAAATTATCATCTAACTGAAATTGAAAAAAATATGAGATGTAGTTCCAAATATGAATCAAATAGCCTATTAATTTTAATTAGCTCTAATCATTTCTTTCCTTTAAAAAAATCACAAAGAAAGCGTTAAAATATGCCTCCTAATGTTATTTAACCCACTTAAAAGGCCCGATTTTTTGGCTTCATTAGTTTGTGAATTTTATGGCACTTAGTCTTTCGAAATAATTTCTGGTATATGACCAGCGTGACTGCGTCTTAGGAAGGTCATTCTTTTGGTACATATTGTGAAATTCTGTTGACTTTTTGTTCATTACAAACACCTGAAAAGAAATATTTGGTACTTCTAATACTAATAATAAAATATTTGGTACTTCTAAGCAGATGTTTTTTTCTGAAATTGAGAACAGAATAAATAACCATAAATGTAAGATAACTTTTCTTCAAAACTAACGTTGATATGGTTCTGAATCCACATGAATTCAATTTGATGATTGGTAATTTACTAATTTTGAACGGATTATTCTTGATGGTTTTCTTTGTAATGTATTGGTATTTACTAGTTTCCTACGATGGTTCAACCTCCATTCTAACGATCATTCATCATCACATTAGTGACACCATAAAATACGCTCTAATAAGGACACGATGCAAATCAGGTTTCATAGTGTGCGCTTAGCGACAAAATGTCTAGCTTTCATTTGTATCGTGTAAATTTCAACAGCAATTAACAATGATGACCATACAATTGCGTTTTCCTTAGTTTCAAGTGGGCCATGATTTTTCGGCCAAGAAGGCAATTTGTTTTTAAAATAAGAAAATCATTAATGATTTATTGAGTAAGCTAAATTGTATCAAATAGTAAGTAAGCGATATTTGTAACGTAAAAAAAAGAAATCTGTCAGCAAGAATTCATTCCTTTACATTCTGAACAAGGTTGAAGAGAACGCAGTCGCATTTTGTTGGAAGTTATGGGAATCAATAAATTTAAATTGGCAACCATACCAAATGATAAGTTGTGCGGCAAAATAATTTTATAACTTATCTTTTTTAAAATGCCATTCAAAAAGTTGGCTGATCAATATCTCGCTATCGTTTCTCTCAAATAGATTTTTCTTTCTCATTTTCTTTTTCGAAGTTTACAACAACAAACAATTAAAACGAAATATTTACAACACTTTTTGAATATAATAAATAGTCCACCTTCACACCATATTTTTCAATATGCGAGAATTGAAAAAACTCCAAGGTCCTTATGAATTTGCCATGTACATTTTAAATTCACGAAATTGAATTATCAAATTGTCTAATAAAAAAACTGTCACAAATCTGGCCCTAATGATTATTTATTTGTGTTCTAATCTTGATTTATCATCAGCCGACCTTTATATTCAAGCAGTGAAACCACACGTGACGCTTTCGCCTCTTTGATTTAAGTGACTTAAATCGTGATTATCGAATAAATTTACAAACTAGTCTAAAAGTCTCTCGGAATGCCAGCAACATTTGCTAAATATCTGACTTTTCATCAATGAGTATAATCACCCGGCATATTTATATATTTTTTAAACTTTTTTCAATCAACTGTTATCTGTTTATCTTTACTAAGTTTTTGCTCCTTTAATTTCATTTCATTTACATTTATATCAGAAAACATTTGCATAATACCAACCAAGTTTTTTTCCGTAGGAAAAATAAAATTATTTAGCATATATTAAATTGATTAACGATCAGATTAGCTACAAACAACCGAAAGGAGCCGAAAAGTCTGGCAAAGATGTTATCGGATGACACAGCCTTTCTTTTCTTTTTGGCCATTCCGAATAAGTGTTCTTAAATTTCAACCTGGGGGTAAGTTATGAATCTGATGGCTGTTTCTTACCAGAGAAGCTTTCGTTTTGAATGTTACCTTGAAATTTAATAACAAACCCTTGGCTGTTCACCACATACGGGAAGAATTTCTGTGTAACATCACAACTGGACGTGAACACGCCAAGTTGTGTTCACACTAAGAATAGGTGCAGGTCTTGGAACCAGTCCCGAATTGAAGCATCAGATGAACTAAAGGACTTTGAGTTTGAATTTTGAAATGGAAATTTTTTTGGAAGCCTTTACTGTTGAATACTTTTACTTTCAAACTGCTTAGCAGAGATGTCTTATCGATTGTGGATGTATATGTTTGAAGAAATATATAAAGTTAAAATCGATTGTTATTTTTTCTAGTATAGGCTTCTGGCACAACCTAGAAAAAACTTTCAATATTATTCCGTATCAATTTCTAGCTCCATCCAGACTTACCCAAATTATCAGTTTTATGCCACCCTTTTTCAGAATTGCAACATTGTTGAATAAGTTTGTTCAATCGATAGAAAACTTCATACTTTCTTTAATTAGAAGCAATTTCTACATAATTATCTCTACTTTTGTATGCATGGAAGAAATTTTCATACTCACTTACAATCAAGTATACAAAGTTTTGCATGTTAAGACTATTTTTGAGTAAGGTTCAAAAAACATTATTCCCTTAGCAGAATTTTTGCATTTTTTGTATTTTTCAGCTATTAATTATTATGTTGTTTATGACTACATGAGCCCTGATAAAAGATACAAATCGTAGTTGTACTCAAAACATACAAATTCAAAATTGGTGGCAAATAAATATTTTAAAAGCCACATGTAAAATTCTTTGAAAAAACTTTAAATCAGCATATCGGCTCGATTTTTGTTTTGCATATAAATTTACTGTAGACATGATAACCGTCGCAAATATGTATGTGAAATATTCATTCTTTCTTAACATGTATATGATGTCATGCGTTCGAAGAAAGTGTAATGTGTCTGCTTATTGCTGTACTGTAATAAGTTTGCATTAGTCCGATAATCTTATCTCCTAGTGAACCGTAACAGCAGCAAAATAAAAATATTTTTGAAACGTTCCCGAAATTCTTTTAGGTGTGGTCTTCTGTTATGTTTAAATCCAAACGCCTACGATGTGACAATCGTAAATGACTAACTTTTAAATATGTCTTGGAAATGTCCACGACACAATTCTTACCAGTACGAAAATCAGGTAAATTATAACCCTTGTCGTATTTGTTTATTCACTACCACCGGAAATTCCTTTTGGCGTTCATGGAGGTCGTTGCATTGGACTAATTGAACCTACCCCAAAATTATCGTTCAGATATTTTGTTTTGGATTTTTTTCCAAAATCGTAAATACATTTTTGATGCGATAATTTAATTTTTATTTACTAGCAACGTTTGAACAACAATTTTCCTCAGTTCGTAGTCAAATTTTTAATAGCAGAAGCATTGAAACTAATACTTTCGTTTAAAAGAAAGTGTGTCTATTTTCACGACAAAACTAAAGAACAATCGCAATTCACGCTTAAAACTTTATACAAGTAAACATTTTCCAACGGACAAAATGATTACATTGAAATCCATTCATAATTACGTGTTTCCGTTAAAAAAAATGACTACATGAAAAATGCTTCAAAATTATTGTTATCGAGAATTTTAATTAAATTCAAAATTTTGCCAACAGATGACTTTAAGTTACTTAAGTTTTCAACCATCGGTACGTATGGCAACAAACTCAAAAGTTGTTGGAATAGGTCTTCCAAAAACCTGCGTAGGTATGAATAAGTTTCCTTTTTTAAATCTTACTCACTTAAGGAGTTACATAGGTCTTCAAGGAAAAGCAAAAACAATTTTTTCAAAAAAAAATATTTTAAAAAGAAAAATTTTATTTTAGTTAAAATTTACACATATATAAGTTTAGCATTTCAAGAAGTTGCGAAAAAAAATCAGCTAAAAATATTGAAAATTGTAAATTTTCCAGCAGTTTTCCTCGCCCAACCTTTTTTTGTGGTAGGTAAATTATTTCGGTACAGGTTCATCTAAAATCAAAAATTCAAAAATTTGCTTGTAGTTTATGCCCTTGGCTAGTGATTGAACGAAGGAATTGAAAAAAAATGAAATTTAAAGTATTGAAATGAGTTTGAATGAATTTTCGTCGCATAGTTTTTAGCATTTTTCCAATTCTCGTCGTTTTCAAAATATTTTTTTCCTTTAAAACAAGAACAAGTCGACCGAATGAAAATCGCTTCGTACAATCACGAGACAATTCTATAAAGAGGAACTGTGCAAAGTTTCAGCAAAATCGATGGATTCGTTCTCGAAAAATCGTGCCTACCGCACGGAAAAATAAATTTTCGAGAAAAACGCGTTTAAAAATTTTTTTTTTACGGCGATTTAATGAATTAAAGTTTTTTTTGCGACTAACATCGAGTCGTGGATTCCAGGTCCATACAGTAATTCGTTCGTCTCATCAGCGATGTCCAGAGTATCCTTTTGATATTGTGATGTTTGATAAAAAATATTTGATCGATTTTTTGAAAATACCAGACCTTAACGTACAAAGGACGAGAGAGAGATTTCTAAAGGTGTTGCTTAACCGAATTTTTTTAGTTAAAAATTAAGTAACTAGAAAACTGTTTCAAGTGTTAACTCTGCACATGACCAGGTATACACAAAAATTATTTTAATATAAAATATAAATTAGATAATGGGAACTTTTTTTTTCAAAAAAAGTCCATGGCGGATAACATAATATTTTTGAAACAGCATTTTGGACAAATTAATTTTTTCGTTATCTACAAAAACTTTTAATGGCGGTATTCAAGATTATTATAAAATATTGGTTTTTTGGCCAACCAATATTAGCTTGAATAAAAAAAATACAAATTGTGATGAAAAAATCGCTTATACAAAATGTACTTTTCAGTTGATTGTAACGATAAAAATTATTTTTCTGCGGCATAATCTTTTGTAGTTACGTTGGATACACTAGTGTAATAGCTCGATGAGCGTGGAATTACTTTGTTTAATGATAAATCGTAAAATACAGTTTTTTTTAAATATTACTTCCTTTTTGCATATTACGATATGATCTCGTATATTAGACCAATATTTCCGGGCTTTTAATTCGACGGTTCTTCCTGAATATCGGCTAGCCGTTGGGCGGTTCATCATGGAAATGTCCATCAGCGAAACATAACAAGAATAACAAAATATTGATATAATTTGATACCAATTTTTTTTTCAACATCAGTTCTAAATGAGCATCAATTTAAACACTCTTGTTTTGTTTATTTGTGGAGTAGTCATTCAAAACAAAGAACACTGAAGAAGAAAGGAGTGGTTGTCAACGGAAAAAATATTACTGTGGTGGAAGCAAACCTCATCCATGAAACGTGGACTAGGCAAAAAACTATCATTCTTTCGCCACTTCATATTAAACTTGGGCTTATGACACAATTTTTCGAAGCTTTGAATAAGAGTGGTGAATGTTTCAAATATAATTTTTAAGCATCACCAGCCTTTAGTACAAAAATAATTAAAAATAAGTGTATTTGATGGACCACAAATCCATCGTTCAAAAACAAAAATTATATCGCAAATTACTTGGCTCGCATTGAATTAAATGCATCCACAAGCTTTGAATAAGCCACTAAATTTTTTTGAGAAACAACAAACCAGCAAAGGTTTGTGAAAAAATCGCAATTCGACAGTTAGAAGTCTTTGTCTGAAGCTTACGATAAACATGTTCCACCAATTTCAACTTGAAAATTTTGATTCCGATGCTTGAAAACTGGTAATTTTGACACTGACGAAGAAAATCGACAAGCCAAAAAAAAGAATGGATTATTAGAATATCAATAGATGTAGATTTATTTATTTATTTCATTTCACTTAACAGCTTAGACCAATTACAAAGTGAAACAAATTACAATAATAATAATAAAACAAAAAAAGAACAAGTGCATAAAGAGAAAAATGTAGAAATTACAGAATAAAGGGGTGGAAAAGTTAAGAAGTAAAATTATAACGGTTTAGTGCCGCAAGCAACCTCGCCTTAAAAATAAACAACGAGTGGGAGAAAGAACCAAGCTCCAAGCTATTATGCATTCGTTGCAACCGAAGCATTGGGGAATAAAAGCGCACATTAGTACGCGCAAACTGAATTTCGAAAACGTCATTAGAACGTGATTGTCTCAAAGAATTGCGGAATTTAAGAGTAGCGAGCAAGTTACACGAACTCCCATGAAGGCACAGCTTAAAAAGGAAACATTGATCGGGATAAACTCGACGCGACCGAAGGGACTTAAGATCAAAAAAGGAAAGTCTATCAATGTAGGACACATGCGTGATACCATATTTGAAGAATAGTTGACGGGTGAACTTACGTTGTATGGACTCAATCAAGGATATTAAGCAATACAAATGCGGAGACCAAACTTGGGAACAATATTCAAGGATTGGACGAACAAGTGATATGAATAAATGGACTAGAGAGGATATATTTTTAAAGGACTGGGACATTCGAAGGATGAAACCAGCCATACGTACGCGTCAAAAGCTACAAGAATTGATAGATTCCTGAAGGAATCATGAGACTTTGAACATTCCTCCTCGCAAGTTACGTACTCAAACGAATACACATTTGTGTATATCGAACTTCATTCTAAAAATAATTTTAAATTACTCCGTAGACCTTTGAACGCATGATTTGTTGAAAATTTCAATTTGAATTTTCGGACCAATTACAAGAACTTTTCATATACTGGGACGTTAATAACAGCGTATTTTTCGCTGATTTTGACAAATAAAAACAAACAAATCTTCAAATTATGTAATTATTTAAGGTTCCAATTCATTTAATTGGCATGAGGATCAGTTAATATCGAATATTTCTCCAGCACAAGACAAAAAAAACATGTTTTTGAGAAAAACGCTTTTAAAGGTTTTTTTCTGACGACTTGTAAAATTATAACAACTCCAAATACCCCCCAAAATTTAGTTAAGTTGCTTGGATCTTCATAAAGTTTTATAACAATACTTTTGAATTTATATACGAAAAGTTTAAGAACAAAAAATTAATTGCAAGAAATGATCAAAGTCATACGATCTTTTAAATGTCAATTAAAAAACGATTGACGTTGATAGAAATAATCCAAAAGCAAAACTATTGAGTACCACTCGACTTGAACGCAAGGATAACCGAAAACATTTTGTAATCAAATTAGTACTCTATGATATAGTGTAGAAAATTCAAGTCATTGCGCATTTTACTTCAGTCCATAACAAAAAACTTAATTACTGTGTAAATAAAAAATACATAAATAATCATCATAATCATTCTTCTTTCGGAATTTAGTGAATTTGCCCAATATATTAAAATTTGAAAGTTTTAATGCCAAGAATTAAAAAAAACGTGAGTTTTCAAACAATGCGACGCAGAGAATTGATCTCTTCTTGCTGAGTGAAGAATATTATTTTCTGATAAAAATAATGATTAGAAGACTAGAGCTTAGCAGAACCAAACAAAAAAAACCATTGTGGAAACTTTTTAATGGAAGTTACAATCTATATTTATTTTTCTTAAATTTCAAAAAAGCTATTAAACTGCCGACAGCATTTCATATCAATGGAAATTACAGAAAGGAAACAACTGAATATTTAAATAAAGTTAGAACTAACAAGCCCAGTTTCGTGACTGAGGGATAGCTTGACCCACGCTGGGCGCTATTTTAAAACAATAATTGGATTTTACATTTGTTTCTAAAACTAAATTTACAAGTAGATGCTAGATTTTTATGATGAAAAAGAATTTTTAACCTAGAGTTAACAAGTCAGAATGAATTAAAGTTTGTTTTTATGTGGGGAATATTGTGCGAAAAGGATTTCCTGACAGCTAATAAAGTTGATTATATTGGTGAAGCTATCTTAATTTCAAAATAATAAATTTCATAAGATATTAAAGGACGTGTGACATAACAACTTCTTTATTGTAGTGCAGCTTTAAGTTATTGAACAATTCACTTAAATGAATTTAAACGTATCATGGCTGCCACCATGTTTCTTGTAGAATTCAATAAACAATGTGTCTTATAAATCAACTTCACATCTTAGCTTTGTTATATGTTTTTTCAGATAAAAATAGGAATTCTTCAAAACGAGCCTCGTCTCACGTGTACCTCGTTATAATAATATATGCAAATTGATTAAAATTTGGCATTATCAAATATTGCTAATTGATTTAATCCAGCTATTCATTAGTTAAGATTATGAGGATTTAATTTACCGCACTATAATTAACCCAACATAAAAATTTAAATAAATTGATGAGAATATTAATTTGAATAAACATTTACCAAACGACATTCATATTAAATTTCAATTAAAGAAAATTGTTTTGACTTCTGAATATCATCGCATCTAACAAATTCATTGCTATTTTTTCATTGTATCCTTGATTTTACATTGACGACAGTCTTGACTAAGAACATTCAGCTACGATCGCAACAAGTTTAACTTATTTATTTGAATATAAGCATTCAAAAATTCAATTTGAAGAAATGGAATTCAAATCCACCCTATTAAGTGGGCGTTCTAAAACAACAAAATGTGGTATTTTCATAAATTTTTAATAACTCACTTATATTTTTGCTATCATTCTCACAAATCAGAATTACGCATATAGATAGATAGATAGATATCTACCAGATGTCGATATCTTTAAATCTTGAGTTGACATTGAAAAGCGATTTGCATATAATTTGAAAAATCCAACCCAAAAAACTACTGGCCTAATAATATTTGCATTTTCAGGGTTGGGATTTTTTTTGTAGTGCAGATACTATTGAAAAGCGATCTGCAAACTGATTTTCCTTCTTAAAATCGAAAAAGCTACTGTGAAACGAAATTTACATTTCGTCCAATATTTCGGTCTTGAAAACAGTCAACAGAAGCAAAAAATTAAAAACCACACTGACGACGGCGGAAGTTTAAATCATTTTATTTGCTTAGCAGATATTTTTTTATTAAATTTTAACCAAGAATTTAAGTTAGTCAAAAAATCAAGTTGAAGCGCAAGATTATTAACTGGCTTTATAGGTCAAAGATTTTTTTCTTCGGTATTTTGTTTATTTTTTCGTTATGATGTGAATTGGATTCAAAATTCAATTAATCGATTCATATTAAAAAGCAACTTTCGAAAGGTAGAAAAACGAAGCCCAAAAAATAGATTCCTACAACAAAAGTCACCTTTTTGGATTCAAGCGAGAATAAGTCGAAATGACAGTAACAGTTTTTCCTGTCCAAAGTATATGGTGCTTTTGAATGTATTTCGTTTATTGAACTCGTACAGATACTCCAACAAAAATATCCACAACTAACAAAACAATTTTTGATACCCAACCACATTTTACAATATTCAAGTAACAACTGTTAAAATTGCAAAAATTATCGCTTAATTTTGACCGAAAATGGTTTTCAACATAAGAACTTTATTGTATCTTGTAACCACTGAATATATCCAAAAAAAATTACGCATAAATTCATTGAAAGTATCGCATTAGCAACACTTTTGCAGAGAAAACTTTATCGTATTCGTATGGACCATTTTATGGTTATCGATATTGAAAATTAATGATAATGTTGATTTTCAATCTGCAGTAAAGTTGCAACAATGACCATCATATAAATACAAAGAAGTTGTCCTGCTGCTCGATGATTAACATTAAAAACATTTAAGTCAACATATTACGATAATTTCGTTAACAGCCAAGCAGCATTAATTGAATGAACTTTTCATTTTTGGTACAGTATGCTAATAAATATGTCAGAACCCTTTTAGAATTGGAAAAAAATTATTACATAATATTTCACCTAATATTTTTACCATGATTTGTATAAAACTCCAACACTAGGGTCTTTTTAAAATTGATTTAAAATTCAAACTCCCCACGCCCACCACTTTCAATTTGCAAATTATAAAAAAAATAACGTTCAGTTAAAATTTCCACGCCAAATTTGAAAGCGAATCAACAGATTCAGAAAACAATCCATTTTTTTGTTTTCAATAATTTGTTTTACAGACCTGAAAACTTGTTGCCATGGTGGTTCAACGGTTTGATAAATAATTCATAATGGAAAGTTAGGCCTGGACTCTGCTAGAATCAAATGAATAATGAAAGCACACAAAGACCGAAACAAGCAAACCAATAAGAGAATGCATATCTTACAATTAAGCCACCTCAAAATTATGTTACCACTTATCGATTTGAATATTTCACCGCGAAAATTTGAATGTTAATGTCGACTGATGGAGAGATGTCGACGATATTTAGGTTGAAAATTACAGCGCAATAATATATTTATCAAAATCAGTTCCGAATTCAAACGATTTGAGTGCTAATCGAATGTTACAACTTGTTTATAGTTCTAAATAGCATAACTGTGTGCCGTATGTATGCAGAGAAAAATAGATGATATCCAATTAAGATCAATAACTTTCATATTATTGAATTTTAGACCAATTAAATTGGCAATTCAAAGATATTTGTGGATATTTACAAATTTTCGTGTTAAAATTTATGGCACAATTTTGTTTTACATTTCCTTAAATTTCTAATCAGGTTGTGAAGATAGGGAATGGAATTGCATCAATTTACTATTATAATCGTTTCGCATTAATGACGAATAAATGTGGATGAACTCAGACCATGAATAAATATGTATTTTGCGCATGTTCCTCATTTTTATTTTTATCAAATCAATAAAATACACGTAACATAGTAAAATACCCTCCAAACTACTCGGTTGCCCACCTTTTCTCAGGGGTCAATCTTTGCAAAGTTTCTAAATGGAACGAAAAACTCAATGCCCGGGTGTCTGCACTATTAGTGCCGTACCAGCTTGATTTCTGTTTTTTTTTTGCATCAATATTACAACTAGAAGTCCAAATTCACTGCAGTTTTTAGCTAAGAGTAATGAGGATCAAGTATCACAAATTGTTGAAAACTTTCGGTGAAATTTCAAGATAAATTGGACTTGCAATCATACTTTTGAAGAATAGATCTCTATAAATTTAACGGGACTTCCAATGCAAACCAAATCGATATCGACTCCATTCTTTCAAATCGAGATTTTTACAAATTTTAGCTGAAACCTCATACTCAAAAAGGATACTTTAATACACCTCAACTCAAAGCCGCATTTGATAGATTCCTATTTTTCTTGATTAAATAGCCACAAGGAGAAACAGTAAGATTAACCGACAAAGATTGTGAGCACGTCACCCAAAGTGTGTTAATTGTCAATACCCATCAGTTGACAGCTGTTGTTCACATTACACTGTGTTATCCCATAACATACAGAATATATAGCACGGATACTCCGACCTGTCAAAAAAACATGAGACAAAAGATGCAAAAATTATCTCTCCTTCATGGAGAGCTCTTTAGTTTTTGAAAGATTTTTCGAAAAAAACGAGGCGGAAACCATTCATTGCAAATGGCCATTTTGACGGGTGTGCAAATAATTTTGACCAATTAGTTTTTGTTTTTTTGTTCTGTAATGTTTTATTTCAATTTTGCTTTTGTCAAGTAACTATGAATTTGCCAACAAAAAAAATTGGAGGAGTTATTTTAATTTCATTCAATTTTTGTCTTTATGATTTGCATTGTGTAAATAATTGTGGCCACGACTGCCTGTTCCAATACAAATTAAAAATCTAGTACGAATGGAAAATTTCACACGGCGAATTGTACAATATAACAGAATCGTGGCAATTGAGCTCTAGTGTCTGTGCTACGTATTTTTTATGTCAAGGATGAAATATGAAACGAGGGAAGGTAATCTGTTAATATATTTGAGATTTTCTTTCATCAAATCTAAACATTTTCAGCTTGTTTGTTGAAATGCCATGTTTGCAAGAAATTAGAACTACATAAACCACATTTTTGCTATACAAAATCCATCGATTAGGGATTTTGTATAGCAAAAATAGGTAAGTGATAATAGTGATAACTTACCTATTTGGTGATATCACCACTGTAATTGACTTACAAGCTGCCTTGTCATTGTTTAGATTTAATTAGCTTATCCAGTAATAGTCATGTCTATAACGTGCGTAACTTATCATATACTAACAAAGGCGATAAAATTGAATCTTTGTTTAAAATTTCATTTATTTTCGACCAAATAAATAAAATAAATTTCGAAATTTCTTTAAATCTCAATATAGTTGAAATATCGTCGTCAAACTAAACGTTAAATGCTTTTTTCACAAACTATGCCGTAATTGCAAACTAAGTGTAAATATTCACGTCACATATCATTCAATATTTTTTTTATTAAAAACGATTTAAAAGCTTGCATTAAAACATAGCTGAGCTGTTCACAAATAACCCTAACCTATCATTAGTGCCATCAATTTTGTGTGAAGCTGCAAATAGCTATAATTAAACGCCTCTCAAGTGGTAGTCGCTTCCGTAAATGACTGAACATGCATTCAACATATCAGATAGCACAAATGTGAAATCAATATATGCAAATTGCAGAGCTCACTCCACTATCATGTAAAACATACATATATTGAATTATTTATGAAAAAAGACAGATATCCACTATTATCATCGAAGAGCTACGCGATAATCCTCAAATTAATCTACAATTGAATGAGATGCATCGCATTGATAATTTCTATTAATCTCAACCGTTGAAGGTTATCTAGCTTTCCATATTGTCGCATTATTCAGAAGTAATTTATGCTAGTGTCTGTTCGTTTTTAAGGAAGAAACGATTCTTACGTCAATTTATAATTCTGTATGCATATATTTTTTTTTCTTATTGTATTTCATAATGATGGAATCAATTGATAAAATAAAATATAGAGTGTTCAAGCTGTTTTAAAAAGGCGGAATTTTCACTTTCTCATTTTATCGAGTCGTATCAATTTGCATTGTTTTGGGACAATATTTTTTTAAGAAATCAGAATGATTTTTACCAAAAAAAAGTTATTGCACGCTCTTGCTTAAATACAAAACTTGAAGTTTTCCACTAACTTAGCCTCACCAAAAATATTATAGCAAAGTTAGACTAAATTTTCTAATTAAAAGCAGCTGAAATGAAGAATCACATCTACATTAAAAAGTATAATTGTGGCATAAGAAATCCGGTAAATAATAGTTAAATAAAAATAAATTGCATGAACTGATTGACCATAGATTTTTTTCTAATAAACAATTTTAATTGAAAAAATCAGTTTTTGTATTTAATTTTACATTCAGTTCCAAATTTGAATTAGATGGCGCCTTCATGGAGCCGAAACTCAATTGACATGTACGGGATGTGGTCAAATATGGCGCTGATACAAGGCAAGAGCAAGGCTCTCGGACTGTCAGATATTAGCCACGTGGCACAAAGAACTTGATTTTCCTCAATTGTTATTACAGTGTTTTGAATATGGTAGTTTTGAGAGAAAAACCGCACAAAATTTATGTTTTTATATTTAGATTTTATATTACAGATAAGGATAGTTCAATCACAAGACAAAGGAGAAGAAGTACATTAAATAGAAGATTTCGATTAAAGTGCAGCAGCTGAAACAGAAAACAATCCTCTTATAGAAGTCTGCGAGATTTCAAAGTAGGAAACTCTATGTATGGAATATAAAATTTAAATCTAAGAGAACGAGTGTGACTTTTGGTGTACAGATTCAATCAAAGAGTCTAAATATTAATAATGTGATGACCATACTTGCAAGCAATATTCAAGGTATATAGATAAGTCAGTCTAGTCTATATACCTAATGAGACTAGTGTAAAGATTGATGGACGAAAAAGTGTCAGCAAAAATATGAGAATGCTTTAATAAGAAACCAAAGTGTTCCTAAATGTTAAAAGCAAATTATAATTACGTCATTGGAGAAAGAAAAAAGACTTTGAAAGGGAAGCTAGAAAGATTGTAAGGTTGTGCAACTTAATTTAGGAAAGCAAAATTGTGTCATGGAATACCACCAAAGACCGTAAGGTGACGATAACATTCGAAAATTTTAAGGAAAAGTTGAGAGTTAAGAAGCTAATTCTGCTTAAATTTTAAAACACGATAGAGCGAAAACAGAAATACCGACATAAATGTTTTTGTGTTTATGTCTGCGTCTGCATGTATATATAACCTTAGATTTGATGAAAAACGATCACGATCACGATATAACCTTAGATTTGATGAAAAACGATCACTGGCAAAAAATTATGATTACTATATCGTTAATAGTGATTTTTGAATACTTTTGCTTCACAAATTTAAACCAACCAAAATTTGAACTTGAAATTTTTACTGAATAAAATATTTTAAATTTCACCAAAAAAAAAATTACCATAACTGTTTTATTTCTATTAAACTCTTCGTACTAATTTACCACTTTCAAATTTGCACATGCTTTTCAGACTGGAAATCAATACGACAAAGCACAACCGGAAAGTTGAAAATAGTTGAATAATCTGGTACTACGACATATTCTGTCCGTAAATTTAGAAGGCGATTCCTAATATACTCCTTGAATGCCACGTTTTCACAGCAGGCAATTAACGTAAACATTTAATTTTTCAACAAAATAAAACAACCCCATTCGAATATCATGAAATTTAACGTAATAATTATAGATTCTTATTTTATGTTTGGCTAGACACTCTGTAATGACCCGTCCGTATCCAAAAGAAATCTCTAACAGCTATGATAGAACCCAGACTAAATATTCGTTGGATATCTAAATCAAGGTTAGCAACTGCTTTTAAATTAACATAAATTCAAAGCAAATCAGTAGGTTTTAAATGTACAATTTCCAGCAATTTTTTCGTAAACTTATCAGATAATTATCTTGTATAATTGTTAAATGCGTCAACAGGTTAATTGGCACGGTTTGTTTATGTATCTTAAATGATAATAACATGTGTAGGTTCATTCGATTAGGCAAAAAAATATTCAATTTCGAAGTTTTACGCTGTGGAAAATTAAAGTGTCTAGTGTTTAGAAAACGCTATAGTATCTACTTTATTTCAGCACTTGCTTTATTATACAAATGATGGTCATTTGTATAATAAAGCAAGTGCTGATTGATTTTTCTCAATCAGTCTATATTGATGAAATTACCTTTGAAATTTTAAAAGGAATGATGGATGATACGATTCGCAGAAAACGTATTGTCCTTCATTTTTATTTGTAAGGAAAGTTGCTTGAATACTTTATTTAAAATACGTTGAGACAAATCAGATTTACAGTTCGAACCAAGAATTACAACTTCTACATGGGCTATATTATCTAAAAAGCTATCCAAGAGTAAGTTCAACTCAAATATATTTATAGCATACTAGAGACAACTTTGCAAGACACTATATTAGCTTAACTATACTATACACAGGATTGAATTTTTCATTTTTAACTTGCAAGATAATTTTTTCACTTTGCATAAGATACAGTTTAATTTTAAAAGCCTAACTCATGTTCAATCCACGAACGATATCGCGTAAAGATAAATTTTGTCAGAGCGAAGCTTTTTTACATAAAATAACACTTCATTGAAAATTATCTACTGATTTCCTTTGAACAACAGAAGCACACTTTAATTTTTTTACAGCTTGCAACATTCTGATTTTGTTATAACACGTGAAAGATAGTGTTCAGTCACAATTCATCTAATTTAAAGCATTTACATGCATTCTAGATGATTTAAGCCAAGCTTAGCATCGAAATTCGCATTTTCAACATTTATTATGACACCGTAAAGGTATCGCAGTGAACTAGAATGTTTATTTCATATTTATCGAAATTATCCACAGTTAAAAATATCACATATAAAAAGCTTTAAAGATATAAAAGAGAATGTATTGAAGATGAAAAAATTAACAATGTATGATATAACTAATAAAAACTTCTGAAATTGGGGCTCAATAAGATTTTATATCCTTCTTATTATTGCCTGGAGTCTCATTTTCGAAATTTTGGTTCTTAAAAAATAGATAAAATCAATTTGTGATATCTGAAATCGTTTGCATGCGTCTTTCAGTTGGAGGCTTATTAGCTTGTTTCATAAAAAGTAACAATGTATGTACATCGTTTTGGTTTATTCAATTTATCTTTAGTTTTTAATAAATAAAATTCAAGGAAAAAATTTCAAATGGAATAAAGAACCTTTTTTTCTTGGAAATTTACAAGTTTTCTTTAGGAAATTTAAACATTATCTTTACGCTTACTTAATATCTTAATAAGAGCCTAACATCAGGAGAATAGACCACTACATTATAGTCCAATATTGTTCGCTGAATTTATTGTCGTCGACTTATATCTGTCTGATTTATATCTGTAAGACAATCTTTATCACACGAAAGACATCTTGAGCTTTTTGTGTTTTGAATTGGAAAATCACTGTCTTGAGGAAATAGAAAGTTCACCTATCAACCAAGGCAACGTCTCGCATACGTGCATTATTATTAATTTTCAATATTTTGTCCGGTTTATTATCCTAGCACCGAACATTATGATATGGAAAAATTCATGTTCGAGTAGTACGAGGCAAAACTTTATAATCCTACCCTGCAAATTATCCTGAAGTGAACATTGCTTAAGACTTCGAAAGACGACGCCTTCTGAATGATCATTGAAACGGACTTCATTCGAATCGATCCTTCATTTTGCAGCTTATGCCTACACGCTATTGTTAAAATGGTAAATGTTGAAATTGGATTAGTTTGGATTCGTTTTGGGCTAATAATAATATTTTAGAAAGTAAAAGTCTCTGGCGACTATTAATATTTTATATTAAAGTCATAAGTGGTAACGCATGTGAAAAAATTACGACGGAAAATAACTGAAAATAACTGAAAATAACCTAAAAATCCAATTTTACACAGAATTTGATCTGAAATAAGGTCGAAAATCTTATCATCGTCAAAAACTGACTAAAAGTGGGGTGAAAACTGTCACGAAAGTTCAGCCAGGATTAGCACTAATATATAGCGGAATTTTTTTTTCAATCGAAGCAAAGACTGACGTTAGACTGAAAATTTCATTTAGTCTAGTCGTATCGGAAAATATACTTATTCATAATTCAAACATCAGTTGGTTCAAACGTATACTAGAAAGACACAGAAAACATTGAGAGCTTACTGAAACATCTTAATTTAGGACTTCAAAATTCTTCGTAGTATCACTTAGAACATTTTTCAATTGTTGCACTAAGAAAATTTTGCGTTTTCTTTTTTTTTTTTTGTTAAAAATACATAGTATATTCAATTCTCTACAAGTTGGTATATTAAACGCCATAAATTTCCAGAGAAAAACAAATGTAACAGACTTTGGAAATTTTCAGTTTGTGGAAAAACGTTGAATCGAGAGCACATAAACAGTCAGAAGGAAGCGAATCGCGTTTGTGTTTGTAATATGTAAACAAATATTGTGGTTTATTAAAAGTCTGAGTAATTTCTTTAGCAAATATATATTTTATTCATATACTTGTTTTAGCTGCTGTTTGCAGCCTTCTTCAGTGATTTTTTTGTACAAGGAATCACTGAAAAAGGCTACAAGGTAGCAGACGATATGTAAATAGTTGATAAGCAATTTACGCAGAATTTTACTAAACTATATAAAAATACCAAACATTCTTAAAAACAAAACATCCAATTTATTTTATGTATATTGTACAAATATTTTCTACACCAACATGAAAAAACTAACAACCAGCATCAACACATCCACAAGATATTTTAATCAAGCTCTTTTCAGCCAAAATTCAGTTTTTCTTGAAAATATACTCAGTCAGTTTCCCGTTTTGAGTTCAGTCTCTATTTTCCAGTTTAGTTTTCGTAGATTTTCAGATCATTTTCAGTATTTTTTCCACCTGTGATATTCAGTTTCTTGTTCATTATCGCAGTTTAATTTCAGTTTATTTTCCGGCTTATTCTTCTAACATAGAAAAATTAGTAAATTTTGCCGTATATTTTTTACTATTTATTATATTTTATTGGCTTTTTTTCTGTTTGTGTTTCGCATGTCTTGAAAAAAGGGAATTTACTTTTCGAGAAAGAATATTGAATTTGCGCTTTTCATTACATCAATGAATTTCATGTATGTCTGTGATAAAATGCAGGTCATTATCATCATCACCACTTAATCTGAAATAAACTTTTGAAGGTCGCAAATTAAATCAGATATAAATTTTTTTTCAAACTTCTTGTCACGTGCTGTTCTCATATAAACATTTCTACAATAAACATGTAGCATTTTTATCATAGACAATCAGTTCACTCTCCTATTTTAATAGATTTTCTGGTTTTCTTAGCTTCCCAATTCAAATCTTAGATAGTAGCAAATAATTTTCAACCATCCTTTGTGTATCTTTTTCAATAAACGGCTACTTATCCCAGGTGAATAAAATTAATTTAAAAACAATCGATATCATTATGTGATTTAAATTCAAAACTAGTTCTACTGAATCGTTTTATTTTTTACCAAAACGTGCATAGAATTCAAAATTTTGGGGTGGTAGGTTCATCAGATCGCTTCAATCTTTGTCGCATTTTGTTTTCGTGTGAGTTTCGTCTTTGAAATATTTCCAGGCTTGATGAAAATGACATAACTCAAAGATTTTATAATCTATTTATAAAAGATAATTGGTTCGCGAAAGCGCTATTCTGCATGGGTGGGATAGAGTTGGCTAATTGTACTATTGCAAAGTAGCCAATTTCAAATTTTGTATCTTAGCAAGGAAAGAGTTTATTTCCTTTCTGAAATAATTTTTTTAATATTTTTAATATCTCATTAGATGAAGAGGTAATGAACTCGTTAACACACCCATTTTAATGCAGATGAAAATGTGCAACAATGATAATTTAAAAACTTTCTAATTAAGGACTTCTGAGTCTGCCTAATAGGCACGGGGAAGGGTAGGAGCTATGAGTTTTTGAAAACCAAAATTGGTATTCCTATATCTCAGTAAACGTGATTCTCACACAATTGTTAAGCAATTCTGTAAAATTTAGGTTGCAATACCTTATAAATATATTATTTTCACGTGGCAGCAATAATAAAAGAAGTTAAACGAAAAACAGCAGAATCATTTCTCTGGTGCCACAACAATATTGTTTTCACTTCAACTATGAAAAACATTTGGAACTTACTTAAAGAATACTACTTGCACAAGCCGTTTGCGGTATCGATTGCTTTGAGACTAGGCGCAAATTCTGCTTCTCCTATTTTGATAATGGAGGCAGCTATTGCATTGATTGTTTATTTCTTTATTGTTGACAAAGCTACTAAACAGAAGAGTTCCAATTACATAGTAGCGATGAACTAAACTAAGAAATAAGTATACTAAATAAGAATAAAGAACAGTCGTGAATGAATTAGAAAATTTGAGAACTAAAATTAAGAAGAAAATATAAGATTTCTTAGTTTGATCTTATAAGTATTTAAAGAGTAACCGAAGGAACCAAACTGCATAAGGTCATGATTTCGTTGTAAACGAGTCAGGGGAGAATTATAATATAGACGTGGTGAAGGGAGGGGCGAAGATCGTAAGGTTTCTACAAGGGTGAGAAGAGTGACGGAAGTGAAGTTCATTGCAGAAAGGAGTGTCGATGATATTCAAAAAAAGCTTGCAAAGGAGAGATTCGTCTAAATATATTCTACATTGTTGTAAGGTGGCAAGGTTGAAATGTTTGCGACGATCATCGTAAGGAGCATAGGGAATATTGAATTTGCAGAATAGAGTGCGGGTAAACTTACGCTGAATAGATTCGATCAAGTTTGTATCACATTTGCTGTGTCGAGACCAGATCTGGGAGCAGTATTCGACCAAGTTACGTACGAGAGAATTGAAAAGTGTTATACTAGCTTCGGGCTCCGAAATGCAGTGGAATTTCTTAGTAAGAGTCCACAAAGCTTTGACGCTTTAAGCACGATATTGGCAATATGATGCTCAAATTTTAGTTTGCGATCGAGTATGACAGCTAGATCACAGAAATGATCGACTTCAACGAAAGTACTGCTGTGTAAGGAATAAGGAAAAACAAAAGTGTTGAATTTGAGGGAAAAGGTAAGTTTATGACATTTTTCAACATTGATCGCACATAGATCCTGGTCAAGAGTTTGACAATCGATAATGGATTTGATCGTCCTAAAGACTTTAAAGTCGTCAGCGTACAGGAGGCACTGAATAAATTGAGACAAATCGTTGACAAAAAGTAAAAAAAGAAGAGGACCCAGGACAGAGCCTTGCGGAACACCTGATGATGGATAGAAAGGAGCAGATGTATGATTGCAGGAGGAAACAATGCATTCACGGTTAACCAGATAGGAAGAGAACCATCTGAGTAAAGACCCTTGAAAGCCATAGCTCTTCAGCTTACGCACTAAAATATTATGGTCAACGGAGTCAAAAGCCTTAGACAAATCCGTGTAAATGCAATCAATTTGCTCCCTATTGGCCAGAGACTTGGCCGGGAAGTCGGAGAATTCTAAGAGGTTAGTAAGTGCGGAACGACCACCAACAAAACCATTTTGTGCATTAGTAATAACAGGTCTGATGGAAGTAATTATTGAATTGATATACTAAGAACTACATAAAATAGGATCTAGCTAAATCTAAAAAGTGTACGAAGCTATTCAACGTACGTACGTACTGCATCGTAAACATGTATTAAGAAAAATCTCCGTTTAGAAGAAAAAATTAAAAACAATATCTTTTCAAACATGAATCGATAAAACATCACAAATCAGTGCTTCGACAGTTTACTTTTACCCCAATAATGTCAACAAAGCAGGTAAAAAAAGGTCTAAATTTATCTACTGCTTTATTTTAAACCCTGACTATTATTTATTTGATGAATACCGAAAACTTCCTGCCAACTAATTAGTCAAATTAATGTCGCTGTTTTTTCCTCTGCCGATCTACAGTGACAAAATCAATGTTAAAGTCAATGTTTACCAACTTTATATTCTGATTTCCGCAATTAATCAACTCTAATCTACACATCTGCTTTGTCTCTAAGTTTTTCCGAGGAACCTACGATTTTTGGGCTCCTAATCGATACCAATTAATTTTCGTGGCCCTGAAATCAAGAGCATTGACGAACTGAACTGTTTGTGGAAAATCGTTTCTTTTCCTTTTGCACAGTTGCTTCTTCTCAAATCATGCCTTAATCGTTTTAGAATTTCGTCAGCATTAAGTAATACAAATTATAGTTATTTTTTTATTTAAGTCTTGATGACACACTCCTCAAAAAGTTCAGTTGCATCTTTATGAATCACTTAAACAAAAATTTACAATCCCGGTATAAAGTATGTTTTAATAGTTGATTGACAAAAATGCTGAGCAACATTTTTAACCCCGAGCCTCAATGCAAATTTCCTTCAATTAGCATTGGATCGACCGTCAACAAAAATCGATAATAAAATGAAATGGCCTTTTCTATGAAATTGACGGCATCTTTTCAAAAATTTCTAGTGCAAGCAGTAGTAAAAACCAAAATATTTATTATTCAAATGTTGCATGCTTTTCAAGCCACACTCCAATGCAGATATACGAGTATATATATTTTTCCTTGAAGTATTGATGTCGTAACCCCCATATTTCGGACTATCGTTCTCTTCGCTAAAATAAATCAAAACACGGGATCACAACGAATTCCTACGTTTCAAATCAACTTTTAGAATAACCAAAACAAACCTGGATTGGCAAACGATTAGTCATTTTTCTACCCGTTTTTTTACGCGGATTATCGAGAGCTGAAACTTGTCCGCACTTTTTGCGCATCGCAATCAATAAATACGACACGATTTTAAGCTTATTTTGGGCCATTAACCTGTGCCCATATGCTTTATTACTAATTAATATTTAAATACATATTGATTGGAACCATACGTTTTTTTGTGCTCAATGTTCTTTTACTGCTATCGATTTAATACTAATTGAAAAATCAGCAAACTCATTTGCATTACGTGCAAGAGATGTTAATCTGCATTTGAATGTTCGGTGCAATGCCCATTAAATTTGATCTGAATTTACTTTTGGAATATTAATTGATCCAGTTTTAGGATTCAACAAGAAATGGACTGGATTGCGCGGTAATCTTGCAAAAGAATTTAGCATTAACAAAAGTACACCCAGCGGCATCTGAAATGAGGACTTTCTAAGGACACAATTATATTTTGTTTGGATAGAGTAGAACCAGGACTACATTTATCAGTAATTGCTGATTACATCAAACAAATTTATATATTTATTTATTATTATTAAGTAAGAGTTACAACGTGAAAAATTTGCTATAAGAATGAAAATAGCAAAAACCAACATACGGTGCTCAATCTCACGGCGTAGCCCAACTTTAATAACACACTGATATAAGGAAGCATTGTCGAAATAATTTAACATATTATTGTTTGAAACCCTATAATGTATGGAAGCAATTGTTCAAATGTCGAAAATTCCATTTCAAATTGATTAACACAAAAATAACCCCTGGACCAATTCAAGGTAGGTTAATACATATTGCTTTGATCAGACAAAAGAAAAGTATCTATATCTACTCGTCATCATGATTCCCTATAAACCGCAAATCGATGTGAAAATCTAGAGTTGGTGTTCAAATGCCTGAATGATTCACTCGAGTCAATCAATTGAGGAGATCGCGTGAATCACTTCCTGAGAAAGTCATCATCTCGTGAACCAAAGCGTGGAAAGTGCAGAGAAATTGTAACAAAAGTGAATCAAATTCAAATGAACATTAATTGTATAAATGATACTTATTTGGATCGATTTATATTAATTCCTTCTTTCAAGTTAGCACAAAATTGGTGCAACTAATAAAAGATTTCAAGAAGAATGACTCGAATTTTTTGCATCAAATCACATTTTTGTGAAAACCGACCATTTTGGAAGAATTTATTATTTATATTTGAGACAATTCACGGAATAATGTTCGTTAGTAATTGATACAAAAAAATATTGGTAATAAATGCTTGTTCAAGTAGAACATATCTCCATTTTCTTCTTCTTTGGGAAAAAATTGATTAATACAAATTTCCAAATTTCATTAGAAATATTTTTTCCGGTTGATTTTCACTAAACTTGGCTCAGCGTTAACAATACGTATTCTGTGAGATTGGCTTCTACTCAAAAATGCCATGAAAATATTTCTACAGGGAAATTTTAAAAGTGCATTATAATTTCTACGTAAAAAAATCATAATAAAGAAATCGAAAATTTTCCAAAAGTATTTTTTTTACTGAAAAAAAATTATTTTATTCAAGTCTTTACCGGCGAAATTTTTAATTCGTGATTATTTAAAATTTCAGTCGACGTTAAAAAAATTTATTCTTTAACAAATAATTTAATCCAATGTTTCTCATAAAATATTATGTTAAATTATTCTAGGATGACGTTGTTAAAAATAATTTCAATTAATGTTGAGAATTTTTTAAGAATATTTAATATTTTTATATGGACATTATTTTATTTTTTGTTAAGTTTTCCCATGGAGACTTTTGGTGGATATATTTTCTAAATGACAAATAAACATATTTCTGAATTTTTAAAATATTTTCAAAAAACGCTTCAGAAAAGGTTTTTTCATAGTTTTTTTAATTTTGATGGATAAATTATTCAGTTTTTGCGATTTTTACAATTATTTCAAATTTATGGAAACTTACTGAATAGTTTTAGAGACTCCTTCCAAAAAAAATTCCAGCACACGCTGAAACTAATTGGGAAACGAATTTGTGGAAAACTCTTACGATTTTATTTTCGGATAAAGTTCCAGAAGAAAGCTAAGACAAATATATTTCGCAATTTTAAATGAGGTTTGTGTGTTTAGTTTTGGAGCACTGTAAAACCTATTTAAGAGCAATTTTATTGAATCTTCAAAAATATTTCAACATTTAATTGTGATTTCTCTTAAAATATTGCTAAAAATTATAATTTTTACAGCAGTATCGTGTTTTAGTCTGCATTTTACGCAAGGAAGAAATTCCTTCTAAAATTATCTAGCACTTACTAAGACTACCTTCAAACTAATCTTATAAAAATTTACATAGCCATAATTTAAGACAGAACCATTGAGTTTTTCAGATAGAATTAAACACGAAAATCTCCAGAACAATTGTTTAAACGTAACAAATTTAAAAAACAAGAAAAATTACTTTTCAAATAAACAATATGACAAAATGTGTAAACAAAATTATGCGAAAAAAATAATAACTGAAAGAATGTTTGTTTGCTATAATAAAACTGGAAAAGAGACGATGCGATCGAATTGAATGACATTATGGGGAAAAATATTTGAAAAACTGTTTAGAAATATTAGGTTTCCAGAATTTTTGTCTCCCTGTATTTCTGTGCACGCATTCCAACAAAAACAACTGAAGTAATTTTGATGAACCATAGGATCCTAGGTCAATATGTAAGAAATTTTATATCCAGAAAAATGAAAATCTTCCTGTATGAGCCAAAAAACTGTATTGTATTGTATTGACTTTCGCTCGGAAAAAACACAATGCCATAAATATACCAGTGCTGACATGGAATAAAATGAAGATTTTTAAACTCAGGTAGCCAGGAATATGCAAGCGGATGGATAATGCCATTTGGCTTGAGTTCACCGTGTTTTTGAAAGCGA
This sequence comes from Oxycera nigricornis, assembly GCA_963942545.1. Classification (NCBI taxonomy): domain Eukaryota; kingdom Metazoa; phylum Arthropoda; class Insecta; order Diptera; family Stratiomyidae; genus Oxycera; species Oxycera nigricornis. The sequence continues at coordinate 111,307,982 of OZ012660.1, read as the reverse complement.
ACAAGTGCTCCAGTTCAAGCCAAAAAATAAAATGAATGAGTTTTGTTCCAAGTAGAACAGTAAAGATAAAAATAAATATTTTTTTTGTCATTTATGGTTTGGAATTCATTTATTTATGAACGGCTTTTCATTTAATAAGGTTAAAAGATGTTTTATCCAGTTGACTCCGTTGATTTTCTGTTTCTGATACAATTTTTTATGCTTTCTAGCAAAAGATCAAATCTTTCTAAAAGCTCAAGAAATGAAATAATAACGACTAAGCTGTACATGACCTGAAATTCACACGAATGAAGTTTTTGGCACAGCTTGTACAAAATAATAAAGAATGCAGTGTCATTAGCTGACTAGCAGTAAAATTATTTTTATTGCAGTAATGATTAGCGACAGCAATGCGTTTATGAAGAAAGCTTGTTGAAAGTTATTTCTGAAAGAGGTTGAAAAGTATTATAGTATCTAGCATTTTTTAATACTTATCAAACTATTTACACAGTCAAAATTTTTATATTAAGTTAGAAAAATGAATTTTAAATATTTAGGTCAATATTGTGTAATTTACGTTTACAATCATAACTTTTCTTTGCAGCAACAAGCATAGCCATATTCTTAAATATAAACCAAAATACTAGTAGCATTGCTTGATATTTAATTCATTTATGCATTTATGTTTGTGTTGAAAAATTTTACATACTGTATTGAAATTTGTTGATAAAAATAGTTCGATTGTCTGCAAAACTCACATCCGAAAAATCCATCAAAAATCATTATCAAACATAACGATCGTTATAATGCTAAATGCCCTGAATGGACAGAAGTTCCGAAATATACCAGAAAATGTTTCATTCAATTATGAAATAGAATTTTTATCACATTAAACATCGTACAGCTTCATTTAATGTAAAATATATCTAAACGCCAGGCGAAATCTTAGCTATGAAGACCGGTCAGGCATCTTCTCATCTTCGCTCGAAAGAATTATATATATATGCCGATTTTTTTTTATAAATACATACGTTATTTTAATAAAGATTTAATATCAACTCTGAAAAGATTATAGTCTTAAAGAATTTCAAATGAATACGGGCGAATCTTATATACTTTGCTCTCTTTATAGACACAATCCGAAGTCTGTAGATACTCCGGGCATGTGTAAAAATCTGATTTTTTGCAGAAAAAAACAGTTGGAAACAAAGTAAATAAAACATATTCTGATATCTACCACTAGCCAATAATTGTGGCGAAAAACGACGATCAGTCACGATCACCAGCTCACCAACTCACCAATATCGCCATCCACCAAACAACTACCAGCAGCAACACAAACTCACCTGTAGTATAGGAAAAAAATCCACAATCAAGTACTGATCGATTCTTATAAAAGCGACAGGTGAAATGGTTTTCGCTACCATAAGACGCCTTTATGTCTACCTGGCTGGATGTTGTCTCTTAGTGTAGTCTAGTTTGTTGCTTGAATCTCCCAAGAGTCTCTTCGGCGTTAAGAAAAGTCTTGTGTGGTTTTCGAAAATAAAAATATTTAAAGAAAATTTCTTAAAAAGTTTGGTGATTATTCTTGTTTAACACAGTTACGGTTTTAGTGAATTTATCAATTCAACTGTTTGTTGGTGATCATCACAAGAGTCATAGAAAAATTAGTATTGAAATTGAAATTCAAGTGATCGAGAAATTGTGTTTAGAAAAACTCGAGAAAAATTTCATTAAGAGAAAAAAATCCAGCAAAGAGTATATAAACAGTGTCTTAAGTGTTGTGAAATTTATTAATTTTTGCTGTTTGTCGCCAATCAAAAGTTCAAAGTAGAAAAAAATCAAAATGCTGCAATTAAGATTTGTTTTCTTCGCTACATTAATGGTGATATGCTTCACAAATGTACTATCATGCCAGGTTATGAGTAAGTATCAACTAGACGCTTATTTTACCAATAAATGCTAGTCAATGAATTATAACGGTTTTTTAATATTATTGACTCATTTTTTGGTAAAAAGAATAGTGTAAATTAATACTAAATGTTCGAAAATTATTGATTTGTTGCACTGATGTATTTTATTGTCCGTTGAGGCTGAGCATTAAAACTTTGAAAACAGATCAATTTTGGAATAATTCAAACTAATTTGAAAGTCCTCTATGATTTTTTTAATCTATTAAATCACTCAATATTCGATCGTAAGTTGAATGTATTTACTAAAAAGCGCTTTTAGTGTTCTTATTTCATATCAAAATGGAAAAACTAACTTCCCAATTTCACTTTCCTAAAATATTCCAAAATATAAAAATTATTAAGGACGTGCAGGAAAATAGCCATATTCCAAAATATTTCAATATTGTCCCAAAAATGTTAGAATATTTCAGAACTAAAAATATTTCTCAATTTAATTAGGGAACGGTATATTAGAGTTTGTGTCTTAAAAACTATATCCTGAAAATTTTACGCAAAAACTAGATTTTTTATGTATGATTGTTTTTATTTGTTCATTTCGCTCATTCATACAATCCAACAAAAATCGGTCAACCAGGAAGACTTTTCAGCTGAATAAATGTAAACACATGGCCAAGTACCACTTGTATCTTTAAACTTTATTAGCTTAACTCATCATATATCAACACAGCAAAGCTCACATCGTCCTAACAATTTAAGTAAATATTTCGCTTACAAATCTTAATAATCTTGTGTTGGATTCAACCTTGAACTCGTGATTTTTTTATGCACGTGCATTCAAACGTTTTTTTAAAGTGATGTATAAATTTTACAAAATAAGGTTTGAATTTAGGGAACAAATAATTATGTGCATAAAAACTACGCATCGTTAGACTAATTTAAAAATTTCGGTTCACCAATCAAAATGTATTCTAATTAGCGAATTTCTAGTCCCAACAAACGAGTTTTTGTAAATAGATGCAAAATAAAACGACTTTTATGTATCTTCGGAAGTAGATAACAAATCAAAATGATTGAGACTATTGGTTTCTTGATGATGACATAATGTAGTTAATTGCTATTGATTGATTTTGTCGGAAGTAATTCTTCTTAGGTGAATAATCAACTTGTCGGTCGCATTCAACACTTCAGTGGCATTTGAAAAGATTATTCAATAGACACTGTGTTGCTAATTTCCAAAGTATCAATTTGCAAAGACACTGAGCATGACTGCTAAAAATACTAGACGGATAGAATAAAGTTATTTTTGAACTGTAATCCGAAAAGCAGCTTAGACGATTACCTTTCGACCAGTTCATAAATGCGAAAGTCAATAAAATTAAATTCTTACGCAACCTGTATGAATACAAACCGTTGACTAATTTCAAAAAGGCTTTGTGCTAGCATTTCCACATTTGCTTTATGCAAATTATTTATTTATATATATATATTCGTTCGTCTCAAGATTATTTGCAAACGAAACAAAGTTTTATGGAGGCAACAGCATTCTGTCACGGCCATAATTCAATCTTTGAATTTGAAATTCAGTGGGGACACAGCCACGATTCTCACAAAACGAGAAGTCCATAGAGAAAAAATCTTGAAATACCCAAAAGTCAATCGATATTCGTTCGACGGAATAAATAATCGGATTCAAATCGAGGATTCGGTGTGAAATACAAACCTGTAACACGCGTTGAAATTATACAAAAAAATATATATTCGAAATTCATACAAAATCATTCTGCATGATCAGGACTTTATTTGGTAAACTGGATTCTATATAAATGTTACAAATCAACCTATGGAATAATCAGGACACGATATAATCGTGGCAGTCTTACATCTTCATGCAAAAATTGATTAAGGAACTTTAGTTGGTGTTCTGATATATGAAACTGGATCTTTTGTTTGTAGTTTACTTTAATGTATTTCAGCTTGGTGACAAAGATTTCATGAATACAAATTATTATGACTAAAACAATTACATCAATGGAACGAGGAATTCATTTAATTGATTGAGGAAACCTATTTGTACATTTAACTACAGAATGAAGATACTGTAAACTAACTTTATTTAGAATTTTTTTTTAAATTCGACAGATACATATTTTTAAATATTTCACCATTCTTTCAATTAGTTTTTGATTTTAATTACAAAATTCTATATTATAAGCTTCCAATTTTTTAATCAAGCTAGAACGGCGCACATTTCTCACCACTAAATTTGTTAAGATAATATCAGATTTTGATTTTTTTAAATCCTAAAACTTTCAAAGATTCCTGATGCAACAATCAAATATATATCAATTTTTTCCTTAAAAGATATGACGAGAAAAACTCGAAACAATTTTCATGTAATTTAAATATTCATCAAATTCTTTACTTGATTTACAGAAACTGGTGTTACACCCCAAGAAAAGGCCCAAATTCTGGAAGCTCACAACAGGCTACGATCAGCAGTCGCTATGGGTTTGCAAGCTGGACAACCGGGTGCCGAAAATATGAAAGAAGTTGTAAGTTAACATGATATTCATTTCATATGTCCAATTGCATATAATCAATTGATTTTTCTTCAAATTTTTTGAAAAGGTTTGGGATGATGAGCTTGCCACCCGTGCACAAGGCTGGGCTAATCAATGTACCTTCAAACATGATCCACAACGGACAAGCAGTAAGTTAGACATCATTTTTAAAAACTAACGATTTTAATGTTACAGTCAGAGATCCTTTGAAAATTTCATCAAATCTTTTCAATATGAGTTAATCATTTCTTTTGCTAGGGTCATTGCGAAATAATCATTTTAAAATATTTTTAAAAAAATAAATTGTATTTTTTCATCGTATCTGATGCTTGCTAGCAGGAGAGACGTTTAAAGTAACATCTTGTTCCATCTTTTTGAAATAAAAGCTCTACAAATAATCGTGATGCTGAATGTAGTACGAACTTGCTAAATATTCAAAGAGCTAAATCCTTTCAAGTACCACAATTCGAAGGAAATTTCAAATGATGACCTAAAAGATTCATTTCAAAAGCCATTTGAGCTCAACGAAATTTTATGATGGCTCAATTATTATAGAATCATTCTTCTTCTTTTTACAATAGTCACATAATATATTTTTATCCCACGCTAACAGCATCAACACAACTTATAAAGCCGTTTATAAAGTCATTCGAATAAATCATTTCGTTCTTTAGTTTAAACGACATAAAAATCCACCTGAGCTAGCATAAAACTCCCCATTTCGTCCGTCATAAAAAGTAGAATTGATTGCCAAAATCAACAAATACGGCCGACATTTTTTTTGTTGGCAATTCAGAAAAAACTGATACCATAACAGTGAGCAACTTTCAAACGAATAAACGTTTAAGGCCAAAATAAGACGTTGAACCTCAAAACTGAATAATTTTCGAATGTGTGGGCGTGCCACTACATCACGATTTAAAATATTACTAATTTAATTAGCAAGATGCCACATAATCTTCTAGCAAAGGCGGGAAAATCTATCTCGTGAAGCATGTACCTACACTAATTATTCAGTCAGTTATCACTTCGCGCAAATCACTTTCGATTTCGTATTCAATCTAATTTTTTTCTCAATCACTTTGCATAAATTAAACTTCACTTGGAAACAAGAATTCCATCAGTAAACGTTAATGAATATAGAGTGGTCTTCAGATTCTATCTTTATACAAGATGAATATTTTGAAATATATATTTTTTATGTCGCCGGAAAAAATACATCATGACTGATTTTAATCATAATTTTATTGAGGCAGGTCCCACGTACTATCAAAATGCATATGAATACATGTTTGATGGAAACTTCACATGCTCCACGAAACCCGTTTTTAACGTTCGTTCATCTTTGATTCTTCACTTTTCTGCTGATGGTTCAAGAAAAAATTGACCATCTTTAGCATATGATATGAATCTGAAATGAAAATATGTTCGTCAATGCAACAACAACAACAACAAAAATGTTTTCAACAAAAAGAGAATAAAAATTCTCAAGAATTTCATTGCATACATACTAATGATATTCGATGAAAAAATTTGCAATGAATAGAGGTAGCTATGCTATTTTAAATTGAGGCAGGTTTTCATTATTATTATGATTTTTTTTTGAATTTATTTGTTCATGAGAGATTTATTCTGCTTGGCGAATTGTTGTTGATTTATGCTAAAAGCCAATGATTTGATATCCAATGGCTGTAGGATAAGGTTCGTATCTTGTACAATGACTTTATTGTTTTCAGGAATTGTTCAGTTTTCACGTTTGCGCGAATAAAATTCAGAATTTCTGGAGGTACGCCAGTTTATTTTTATTCAAAAAATTAGTTTATCGAAGGTTTTACGAGGAAATCAATCATGCACAAGATACATCTTAAGCATATCTGAGTACGAAAGCTGTAACATAAATCCCAAAATAATTACATTGAAATTATGTACTACACTATACCCAAAATCGCGTCACAATACAAGAAGCAACGTAAATTTTATCAACACAAACAATGTCGGTTTCGAAAAACCAATTTAGAATATACGCTTAGATAACTAGCTGCAAGTTCTATATGAAGTCTCTCCTGGCATCATCCCGCAGCTAGGTTCAAGTGCCGTCCCAATCTTCTGTGGTATCACAATAAGCCTGTCGTGGCCTAAATGAGCCATCTCTTGATAAAGGAGGCTGCCACTACAACCAACCAACCCTCCTGGCATGTTATATTGATCTAGGCAAAATAATAATTATCAAATAGTTTTTCAGCGAGGCACAGAAAAATAACTTTATGTACTTTTCTCTTACTTATAGATCGATTTACCATGGGTCAAAATATGGCCATCATCTGGAGTACAGCACCAATAAGTGATGGAGACTTTACATCACGCATCACAAATTGGTTCAAAGAAGTAAACCAATATAATTTTGGCTCATCCTGGTCACCAAAAACAGGACATTATTCACAGGTAATTAAAGTTTAAAGCATGTTGTACAGTTGATCAAAACCCTACGCTTATTGGTCCGATCTAAGTTAAAAATAGACAACTATCTTTTGCATTATTCAGATAAAAAAATCAATTCGAAAACGACTAATTCATGAATAATCATAGTGAATAAATTATAGATATACCCAAAAAAGCATGATAGGTTATTTGGAAGCTATTAACCGTCGGATATATGTATCAAACAATCTGAATGACTTCTTAGCGAATCAGCTTATAGGTTGTAAAGTATCCCTGCATAAATTATCGATTCAATCAATATCCAAACAAAAATGTCACCTTTTCAATTATTTACGTGGTGAAAGGAAATCAATACTAGTTAAAATGGTTGCTTTTAAAATAATCTGTCAATGCCAAATCTATAGAAAATCAATTAAAAGTGCTTAATTCGGCTAAAACAAAAGCCTGAAAATTAATAAGCACTCTTCCTGCTAAAATACACCTATATTTGATATGTCCTTCAAGATGACGTCGGTTATTCATCACTACAAACAAATTAGTATGGAAAAAAAAACATTTTCATCAACTGATGATTGCCGTCTGTCGATTGTAAACATATTAACCAGGAGATTATCTCAAGGCTAGCCATCTTTTCGTGTTTTGTTTTACAGGCTGATAGATATCATCTTGTATGAACTTGAATTCAGAGGTAATTCTAAAGATTAACCTAGAGTCTGAGAAAACTTGTTGGGTGCGGAAATATCAACAAGGTCTATATAATATCCGCGAAAATTTGGCTTCTATGTATTGTAAAGTTTGAAATCAATGTGTATATTAATTTAAGTCGTATGATCTATTTTCTTTTCGTAAAACCAATATATTCCTGAATTTAATATCGACTTTTCTTTTCAGTTGGTTTGGGCTGAAACAAACATGGTCGGTTGTGGCTTCAACTATTACAAGTCAGGTGGAAAATACAACAAACTATTCGTCTGCAACTATGGACCAGGGTAAGTTCTACCAAATCCAACCGAAACGTAGTATATTTACTTTAAATTTTCTGCAGTGGTAACGTGGTTGGCTCGATGCCCTATTCGGTTGGAAATCCTGATTGCGATAATCACGGACTAGGCACCTCAAATCGCTATCCTGGACTCTGCACATCGCGTGGAGGATTCCAAAGCTTTGGCGGCAACTCATTCAGTGGCTTCGGGGGTTTCCAATCAACAACAGTTGCTCCACAAACGTTCCAATCATCAACTTTCGCACCATACGCCCCTTCAACGTACGCTCCGCCAGCATTTGCACCGTCGTCTTTCCGATCAACAACTTTTCCACCACCAACATTCCGTTCCTCATCATTTGGTTCTTCTGCTTTCCGGTCACCAACATTTGCTCCCTCAACATTCCGGTCAACAACGCTTGCTTCATCAAGATTTGGTTCATCGGCCGGTGCGCCACGTTCCTTCTACTCAAAGGGAGCATTCTCAACACCTTTTCCATCGGCTGCACCAAGCTTCTCCCCGTTCAAAAACTTTTTCAACAACGCTCCTAAACCATCTTTTGCACCAGCATGGAATGCTCTACCGTTTGGAATCTACAAGAAGAAATAGATCAGTGATCACAGTTATGCATAGATTAGTTAATGTTCTAAAATAGGTTGGCCACAACAAACTGTTACGCACATCCTTCGTCGTTTCGAAGAAATCCCATCATTCATTCGACTTTACCAAAAAAAAAACGGAGCAACATAAATTCGTTAGTTCTGCTCTTGTACGCAGAATAACTATCATTCATTTGTTTTCAAAGCGAACGCAACATAAAAGCTTTACCGGAAATTAAATTTCACCTAGCTGAAATTCCTCCTTGGCTGACTTTCTCTCGCATCCAGAACTATCTATGGATCTGTTGCTGAACAGAAGATATATCCATAATACAAACGCTTATGCACAGCCTTTTATTCTAAGAGTTTTCATAGTATTTTCGGTTGCCCAAAAACCATATTCCAACATAATTAGCGAATGGGCAACCGAACGAAGCATTGCCTTAATGTTATTGCCATACCACTGTAAGATAGACAAATAATAATTGTAGTAAGAATACGGAACTTTTTATTCGCATTTTTATAGTAAAACTGATTAAAATTTCCGTGAATATGAATATAAAGGGAATTGTATTTGGATTTCTATAAGTATGTAGCCATGTAAGCGTGTCTTCAATTGTTCGATAAAATTTTTTCAAAGAAAACTGTATCGGAGGAGTACATACTAATAGACTGCCTCGTGTTTCCCTTTCCAATATTTTATATTAAATTCCAACGCGAATATTTGTATCAAATGTTTGTCCTGTGGATTTTTTTAACAATAAATCAATAAAATTAAAAGGAATGTGTTTTAATTTCAAAACTCGATACATTTGAATGATGATTGAATTGTGTTTTGACTGACTGAGGGGATGATTAAGGACTCACCCGGTATTGTTCCCACAATTTATAGCTTGCAGTTTTGATGAATTTACTAACAGTTTTTAATTATTGTGGAATATATATTCAACGTTTTCATTAACTGTTTTTACTTTTTTAATAAATAAAGTGAAAAATAAAACCATTTTTTTTAAATCTATAGTTTGCTGACGTACGTTGAATCTTTTAAAATCTAACAATTCAAAACAGAATAAGTAAATAAAATACAACTCAAAAAGAGCTTTTTAATTAAATATTTCAGAAAGCTAGGCTCACAGAAAATCGTGCCATAAATATATGCAATTTCTGTAAATGAGAAGCTCGTTAATAGCTTTTGCCGTCTATTTAAAAATCAATAAACTTACTCCACCTCAACCAGTGGATGTAACTAATACAGTGGCGTACCCAAGGGGGGGGGTTACAGGTTCAAACCCCCCCTTGAAGAAGAATTGAATGCTGAGTTGACTCTGTGGTTCAGAAAGATAGGGCATCTTGAACTAGTAAACCGCCCAAAAACGGCCATAGATTGGTTAAGCATGTGTAATTCAAACATTATGTCGAATATATTGAAATTGCTAGAGATATTGGCTGTTCTCCCAGTATCTACGTGTACAAACGAACGATCATTTTCAACATTACGACGACTAAAAACATACTTGCGAAATTCCACCAGCATTTCACTTCATCTACAGAAGACTTGAAAAATAGAACCCCCCCCCCTTATCAAAATCCTGCTTACGCTACTGAACTAATATTTGAACATTAACTATCACATTTTTATTAATGCTTAAATAATATTTTCACAATTAAATAAAACACAATATTTGAAGTTTATTTTTTTAAATTATGTTCTTTACATCAAGCTGATTAAACGTGAAGGTATTTCAATGCTGTCAGAATCTCCAGTGCACTGTTTTCCCAAGTAAATTAAACCTTTTCACAAGTCACTTTAACTTTTATTCAAGACACTTAAACTTTTTCTCAAGTCCGTTAAACATTTTTCCAATTCATTTAAACGTTTTCCTAAGCCGCTTAAGTATTTCCCAAGTCGTGCTAACGACTTAGTTTTTAATTATATAGCAACATTTACCGATTCACGCAAACTCTATTCCTAATGATTGTTTTCAGCAAATGTATTTAAAAAAATTCATATAATAAAATTTTCTCCCAAATAAAACAACTTCTTTCCAAAAACAAATACAGAGTATATAAAATGATTCTAGCGGTGACAGCCAACGGAAAGTATGTTATAGCTCGCTTCAGTCTGAGTTAACGATTGTTTTTCAAAATATCTCGTAACGACTCCATACAATAAGTTTAAGGACAACACTTCATCATTTTTCGGGCTAAATTTTTTTTTTAAAAAATCGTTCGTCCATAAAGTTTAGATAGCTCTTTAACGAAGCTGATTCAGAACAATAATTTACACAATCGGAATACAACTCTACGAAATATTTTGTTTTGACTCCATTATGGAACTTGAGTGATTTTAAGGACGAAGGTATTTTTTTGCAGCTCAAAAAGTGACGAAAAGTAGACAAAAACTCTTCGTCTTGCTTATACGGAAAAAAATCTCTCACACACACACATTTTATGCAATAGTTTTACATTTAAATTTCTACTAAAAATGGAATCAAAAATCTTATCAAATTTTCTATGCCGTTGTTATGTTTTATTAACTTTTATATTGGCGATTATCTTTTTTTGTAGGCCAACCAAAAAAACTTTAAAGTATTTTTTCAGACTTATGATAGTCGAAAGCTAACGTGAAACGCCCAGAACTTTTTGCAATAAATTTTTAGCGATCGGAAAAAATAGGTTTTGGTTTTAATCAACAAAACCAAAAGATCTTCTCATTTATTTTTTTACAAAACTATTTAAACTTTAAAGTTTTGAAATTTCGAACCGCAGTTTAAGTTTTCCATAATTTTTGAAATAAGCCTCTACATGCCAATTCAAAAAAAATTGAAGAAAGTCTAGGAAATTTAAAAAAAGCTCCGGTACACCGAGCAGTTTGGTCAATTCTTGGACCTAATCTATTCCGTTTATATATCAAAACTTTAAAGACTGGAGGAATGACTGCGAAACTTTCAATGTGCGCTGAAGACAAATACAAATTTAATCGGGTAAAGGTGATTTTAATATAGAATAAAAATTAAGCACTGCATACAGAACAGTTGAACGATGAATACAAATGATAAAAAATAAGAATGTTATTTTTAAGCAAAAATTTCACGTCCCAACGTTGACAAAAATTTGAACAGACAAATCACAATCAAACCGCTATGGCCTTGACTAGAATCACTTTTTATAACCTGTACCTGATTTGGGACAAGGGTTTAATCATTTTCAAAATATTTTTTTCCAGTTGGGAAAATGATTTTATTTTTCATTTTGGATAGAGTTTAATTTAATTGTTAAATGCTACATAATTGAAAATTTATCATTAACATGACACATTAAATTTTTTACGTATTAAAGCGTCATTTTCACGTTTTGGAAAAATTGAAATAAAAAATATTGAATTGGGATAAAACGTTAAGTAGTTTGAGAAAAGGTTTAATTGGGAATTGAATTGATTTGGGGTGAAGTTAAAGTGACTTGAAAAAACGGTAAAGCAACTTGAGAAAAAGTTTAAGCAACTTGGGAAAAGGTTTAATTAACTTGATGATAAGGTTTAAATGGACTGGGAAATGTTAGAATCGTTTTCACCTTTAAAAAATCCTAAATATCCTCAATCCAAACGAAAAGAATTTGCACAAATAGAAAAGAGAAAAGAAATGAATTGGAAGTCACTAAACAAAACCCTTAAACCATGATCCTCTTATTGTCCTCTAACTGTCGTAGAAAATCATAAATTTAGGTTCTGGCATCACTGAGGTATTTATTCAAAAAATTATATGAAAGTTGAAGAAACAGACTAATATTGTAACTCATATACAGAAACCAATCCAGCAACAGTAGAAAAAATCAAGAAACTTTCCTGTTGAGCTTCTAAGGACTAATTTAATAAACGAATAATATTTAAATTCAGTAAATTCCATTAGTTGTCCTGCAGATCTAGATAACCATATCAATTAGAAAAACTCCATTACTACATCATTAAAATATCTATAAAAAAATTGAAAGTAAAACGATTTCGTAGTCTTAACAAAAATTTAAATGTGAAACTAGAGAAGCTTGCCCTCTCAAATGTTATATTATTAAATTCCTAAATCATTGTGACTGGAATCAAGTGCCTTCTACTGTATTTTCATTTGTTGATGAGGAGAGGAAGAGAATAGTGTCTGCGAATAAATATAATCAACAGTTTGTGAAGCCAGTGAGATTCCCGCTTGTAAGCGTGCGGTCGTGCGCCGTGCGGGGTATTGTCAATCTGAAAATCCAAATGTAAATTAAGTAGTGATTGTACGATCCACCTTTCTGATAACTTGCTTTCTAATCTGGTTTATCTCAAGCTTCTAGAATTATGAATAGTCTACCAAAAATGGTCTAGTATTGGGACGAAAGCGAAAGACGTGAACCTCTATTTATAGACCTAGAAAGTCTAGGAAGCGCCAGCTCTTGCTCATTTGTTTATGAAAGGTAGGTGCTTGCTGCACTTCACATTTGTACTCGAACTTGCTAATTGTTGCTGGTTGCACTTCAGATGGTTTGCAAAAATATGGATACGAGCCGACGCACTATAGCAGTATCTGTTATTATCTTGGGCACTGCTCTGTGTACAGTGATGATGGCGTACATGGTCTTTGGTGACAACAACGATGAGGAAGGCCTGCGGACTCTTCGGATGATCTCGATAGTAAGCCTGATCCTAGCACGAACATTCTTGCTTCAATAATAACCATTTGCTAGATTTTCAGGCATGGAGACCGAAACCCAACAGATCTTTATCCAAATGATCCATACTTGCAGTACGACTGGCCTGGTGGGCTTGGAGCCTTAACAGAAGTATAGAACAAATCATTTCATATGGTATTTCAAAGAAATTAATCACACCCTCACTTCTAAACCAGCGTGGCTCTCTTCAAGTGTATAACCAAGGAAGGAACCTTCACATGCGCTACTATCGGCTTTTGCCCAAAAATTCATTGTATTCAAAGCAAGAAATGCACATTCTTAGCAGTGCAGCCGAACGATGTTTAATGAGCGCTGCAAGTTTGCTGGCTGGCCTGATGCCACCATTAGAAACCCGGAATATATTGCCCATACACTGGCAACCAGTTCCAATCAATGCAATACCACGTGATCGAGACTTTGTAAGTTTGACATAGTACGTAACTTTTGTTCTGCAGAGTTGTATTGGAGTATCAATCCTTTTAGCTACTCGCACAAACAAAAAGATGTCCTACATACGATGAAATTTTGAAAAAACTCTACACAAATCCACCGCCTGATCTACGAAAACTGTACGATAAGAATGCAGAGCTGTTTAAATTTTTAACTAAGAACACGGGTAAGGTGAGTATACTTTTCGTTTGAGAAGGGTTCAGCATTCAAATACTACTCGCTTTACTTTTCCGTACTTATTTTGAACTCTGCTTTGATATTTAATATCAAAGGTGTTTTTAATCAGAGTAGATACCAAGTTCCGAACATTTAAATGTTATTGAATCATCAACTGATACTTCACTCGTTACTATAGGATAAATGCTCATAAAATATTGGTGGCATACTTATTTTGGTTCAAAAATGATTCCAATATTTTCGATTTGACTAGCAAATATATTGAGTCCTCATAGTATACGTTCTGGACTTGCTAGGCGTCTCCTATTCACATCTAACATTTTTCAGTGGAAATTTTGGGGCTTCGTAAACGCATCGCCATCTAAAAACGATGTAAATTGAGAAAGAAAGCCAGAATTTATTTTTTATCCTTTGCTTAACATATTTACTTCACAACGACATTCTTTGGACTATTTTGATTTCAAAATTTCGTAATTATTGCTCAATCTACCATTCATTATACACAGAAGTGTTATAATCGATACTTTCCGATCATTCTCATTGTTTTCATGATACTTTCTAAGCAGTATAAATTGCTCTCTTTTATTGGTGAACGGAATTTAGTATAAGTTAATCTATAAAATATTTAAAAAATGCATATCCTGCAGATTCTCAAGTCAATTCTCTATATTTTATTCAATATAGTAATTATTCCTTGCGGTTAAGTTGAAAAATAGTTCTCAGTTAACTATTTCACTGCAAACGTTCACTGTTGAATGGAAACCTTTCATTATATGATGATTTTCCTAACATTTTTAGAACATTTCAAACATCCGCGACGTTGAACTACTTTTCAATACATTAGTCATTGAGCAAAATGCCGGACTAACGCTTCCTGCTTGGACAGAGAGTGTATTTCCCGAAAAAATGTTACCTCTTGCCGAAAGAAACTATGTCCTACACACAGAAACATCGCTTATGAAGAAAATCAAAGGTGGTCCACTCATCACCACTGTCTATCGAAATATGACAAGAAAACGTGGCCACAAACTAGATCCGGATAGAAAAGTGTTTGTGTATGCAGCACATGATGTTACGCTAGTGAATGTAATGAACTCTTTGAATATTCTGGATCAAACGGCATCACGTCCTGATTATGGATCGGCATTAGTGTTTGAAATGCATCACAGTAACTATTACAAAGACGATTTTGAAGTGAAGGTGAATACGATTGTGTAGTATTATGTTATTCGTGCACTATAAGTTCGTTTTCAGATTGTGTATTATTTCAATAGTGAAGACAAGTTTCCGAAGGAACTGAGGATACCAAATTGTGATGCACCATGCTCCCTCACTGACTTTGGGCGGTCCATACAACATTTGCTGTTAGATGACTATGAAGAGGCATGTGGTGTTATATAGGTAACTAAACTAGTCATTGATGTTACGTACGTGAAGATACGTTTAATTTATTGTTAACGTTTTGTTGATACTTTGTTAATTGATTTGACCAAGATTGAAAACATGTTCTTATTAGTAATAAAATGTTGCGGGAAGCAACTTCCATTATGAAAAATCTTCAAATAGATGATCAATTTGAATGATTATGAAAGACTTTATTGTTTAAATTATTTTACAATTAATAGACGAAAATTGCGTTTGCAGTGTATCTGTTCACTCACAAATATACATTTTAGTTTTCCACGCGATTTTTTCGGAGAAATTAAACAATTCAATTGTATGTATTTACATCATTTATTAAGAGTCTACAATAAATATTCTTGAATCCTACCTAATATTGTGATCCTTTATCTTCTTCATAAAGAAAATATATATCGATCTGTTCTCCTCCCTTCAGTGTCACCACTTCACGATGTGTTATCAACTGCGTAGCCGCTAGTCCGTAGAAAAGCATTGGAAGGCCTAAGTATCATTTTAAGAAAATCAGATTTTAGGCCGAAATAAAAACACTTAACATTGTAACTAACCTAGATTTATAATTTTTAAGTATCTAAAAAACCTATCCTCCAGATTGAGATTTTGCCATTGTCTTTTGCTACAGTGATACTTTAGATAGGGGTAACATCCTGTTCGTAATATGTGATAGTTCGCTCCGGTGTCAAGTGTCCAGTTGAAATGTGATTTTCCAAACTGATCGTTTTCTACGTCTTTTATCTATGAATAAATAGAAATTTAATTGTTTAAAGGCTCGTTAGATCTAAACAATGAAAGAAATTATACTGAAAATTAGTGCTGACTGTTTAACGATGTAGAACTTGTAGTAGCTGTAAAAACATTTTTAGTAAATTATGATAACTGGTTTTTCGATATTTTAAATGTTAAACTAAAATCGATGATCTATTTTTGTGTCTGCATTTTGTTGGTATCTGAAATTTATCAAACCTTTGACTTTTCTTTGATATTGGGTCTTGGACCTAATGGATTGCTTATATTTCAATTTTATAAGAGAATTCTTCTTCTACGCTCACAATTATTGAAGCATCAATTTTTCAAGGAGTTTTTTCTACCTTCTGAGAAAATTTTTTATTGCAACGTGGGATTTTCGAAATGACTGATTCAATTTTAGTTTAGGTAGAATCCGTCCATTACTTTGAGTTTTGAGGAACTGATTTATTTATTTATAAAAATTCTAGCTTTGTTTTTTTTTTCAACGGTGAAAATCTTCAAAAGATGCCGATCAGCTTCCGCCTCTCGGCATGCCGGATTTTTACCGGCTAAAACCACCTCCTCCTCCTGATCACTCAATCATTCATTTTCGTTCTTATTAGCACCTAACTATCAAAATTTAGGATCATTCATTTTATTTTATCATTCATGTTATTTCGTTGTTTCTGTTTGATTTCGTTATGCAAAAACTTTGAGTAAAAATGGAGCTGATGTATTCACTTCCGGTTTTTTTCATGTATGAGATACTTTTTAGCGTCATTTTAAACGTGTTAAAGTTTGGTATGTCCTTTATGTAGTTTGGTAAAGTATTGTAAAAGCCAGCTACTTTATTCACAGGATCCTCCTTTAGTCGTTCCGTTCTAGCATATCTGATCATTATATTGTTGGCACTCCGGACATTATAAATATTTTTTTCCGATATTTTTTCAAGGTTTAAAGGAGCTATATTCTTTTGAGTGTAGATGTTTATAGATGAATTTAGCTCTCTCCATATTAATTAAGCTTTCTAGACTAAGCTCTTTAGCTGTTTTGTATACCTCGACCGTAGCGGTTAGCATAGGGAGATTATATATATTTTTATAAGCCTTGGTTATAAGTCTGGATATGGCTGTAATGTTGTTGTTTTCTTCTTCTTCATGGTGTGTATTTTCATAGATGAATTTCTCCTGTTCCATGCAAATTATTTTAATTGAGGTTAAATTACCTTCACAAAGTAAGACGTCCATGGAGGCTCATTGCACTGCTTCAAATACGCCGTCAACACTTCAGACGCTTTCGGTTTCAACAGTATCCTCGTCAAGTGCATAAAGAACCCTCAGACTATCAAATTGAATAATCGGGACGCTCTGCACAAAATATGAAAAATAGCACAAAATTACTCTCAAAATTTCCCAAATAAACATTGTCAGCTGATTAGTATCCTATCAATTTACAGTGAGCAACATAATTTGTCAGAATTTCGCTCATATGGCTTTAATTTTTTCCTTTCTTTTAGATGGCAGAGTTCGGGACGAGGATACAAGAGGGGCATGTTGAGTTTCACGGTTTCCGGTAGATTTCTAAATTAATCATATTATTTTATCTTAGTTTTAACACTACCTGAAGACATCGTAATGTCACTTTCGCACTTCCAGTTCATCTGGCATCCCGTACAACGGTACTTCTTCTCATCTGCTGTCATCGCCACACGTCACACATTAGTCATATTCATTTTCAGTTCAGCGCTCCGTCGAACGGTGACAGCTCGCGTGTGAAGTGTCTGATTGTCCGTCTGTCCGATCGCTCGATTTATAGTTTCGTGAGCAGTGTTTGCATCGCTGTACCCATTAATAGTAACCATATCTGCGGTCCGACTAAATTGTTTCACGCTCGCCTTGAATCACGTAACCCGAAAACAGATTTCAGTCACCAAAAATGTTCAGCTGGCTGAAACGCGAGAAAAACAGCCAAGAAGTCGTGGAGAATGTGATCGGTGAATTGAAGAAAGTCTACAAGAGCAAGCTGCTGCCGCTGGAGGAGCACTACCAGTTCCATGACTTCCACTCGCCCAAGCTGGAGGACCCGGACTTCGATGCGAAACCAATGATACTGCTGGTGGGGCAGTATTCAACGGGAAAAACCACGTTCATTCGGTACTTGTTGGAGCGCGACTTTCCCGGAATACGTATCGGCCCGGAACCGACAACAGATCGCTTCATCGCCGTCATGTACGACGAAAAGGAGGGCGTGATTCCCGGCAACGCGCTCGTGGTGGATCCCAAGCGGCAATTCCGGCCGCTCAGCAAATACGGGAACGCTTTCCTCAACCGGTTCCAATGCTCCTCACTCAATTCACCTGTCCTGTCGGCGATTTCGATCGTGGACACGCCTGGTATTTTGTCGGGCGAGAAGCAGCGGATCGACCGCGGCTACGACTTCACGGGCGTGCTCGAATGGTTCGCCGAGCGCGTGGATCGGATCATTCTCCTGTTCGATGCCCACAAACTAGACATTTCGGACGAGTTCCGACGCTCCATAGAAGCGCTGAAAGGCCACGACGACAAAATCCGCATAATCCTCAACAAAGCTGACATGATCGACCACCAGCAGCTCATGCGGGTGTACGGTGCCTTAATGTGGTCGCTGGGCAAGGTCCTGCAAACGCCGGAAGTTGCCCGCGTGTACATCGGTTCCTTCTGGGACCAGCCGTTGCGCTACGACATGAACCGGCGTCTGTTCGAGGACGAAGAACAGGATCTGTTCCGAGACCTGCAGTCCCTGCCCCGAAACGCAGCACTGCGCAAACTAAACGATCTCATCAAACGTGCCCGACTGGCCAAAGTCCACGCTTACATAATCTCCGAATTGCGCAAGGAGATGCCCAGCGTGTTCGGCAAGGACAGCAAGAAGAAGGACCTCATCAAGAATTTGGGGCAAATCTACGACAAGATCCAGCGGGAGCATCAAATCTCGCCCGGCGACTTCCCCGACATAAAGAAAATGCAAGACCACCTGCAGCATCACGACTTCACCAAATTCCATTCGTTGCGAACAAATCTGCTGGACGTCGTGGACACGATGCTGGCAAAGGATATAGCCCGACTAATGGAGATGATCCCGCACGAAGAGCAATCGGTTATGTCAGAGGCGGTGGTGAAGGGTGAGTCAGACTTTTTGGATTTGTTATCTAATCTCCACTTTAGAATTACGGGTTGCGCTGGGCCGACAAGTCGTGTGTAATCGATAATTGCCATTCGATGGCTAGCCGGCGGATTACATCATCAAGAGCACGGTTTCGTGAATCCTACCGGCGTTGAATGCAACGTGGGAATTCAATTGCCAGCCGCTGCATGTGTCGGAATATCCGACTCGCGTGACCATGTCCGCATGCCCTTTGTAAAGCTTCAACTTGAAACAATTGTGCCACCCTTCATATTGCACAGTACTTCTTATTCATAATACTATTCATTGATTATGGATAGTCTGCAATGTTACTCAGATGGCAATATTAAAATATTCGACAGCTTCAAATTAATTCATTCGCAAGTTAACTCATAAAGAGGATAAGGCGGTGGCCTGCTGTGATTCCACTGCTCGACATAAAATACAAAATTTCCGCTACCGAAACATTCGTCACGAAATTTTGCCCACACATTCGAACCACAGACCAGTCTCGCAAATGCAATCAAAAAGAATTTATATATGTAAGTCATTGCCCGCCCAACTCTGATAAGAACATGCGTTAGCGAAGTCATGCATCATCCAAAATTTGCACTTCATATAACACTTAACTCATTTCGTGACATATCTGAACAATCTAGTCACTCTATAACAAAAATCATATTTAATCTTGGAATATGTCGAGTAGATAAAACTGGGCGTCTGTTTAAAGGAAACACTTTGCATTAGTCTTTCAAGGAAAATTTGAATTGCTGTCGCTATCATCTAATCGTCGCCGATTTTACACTCGAGCTGAAAGTGCGCCCGTTCATTTACTCATGCGAATCGAAGCCTCGATAAGATAATCAATCGAATTGTAGCGTACATACTATATGTATGATTGATAATTAGTAATGTGGAATTTTAAGGAACTCATTAAACTGAGGTGCGTTGAATGCTTTGACGTATAGTCACAGCTAGAAATTATTATTTCAAGGAACCAAGACTTAATCACAATTAATGATAAATCTGATACAATTTTCCGGGAATCTGTAGCGAAAGTGATATGCACTGATATTTCAGTATACTCGTGAGCGAAGATTTTCATTTGAAAAACCTTTAATTAAAATTGGATGCGTCACAATGACGCAAAGTAGGTCAATAAATTGATTGTCTGTTGAAAGCATCTGTTCGATTAGAGAGACACGTAAATGGGCATTACTCGGCGATTGTGTTCGCAGTTTCATTGATAAATTCGTTTATAGCAGTTTAGCGTCGTCCCCGGATGAATTGAGGCCATCAAAACATATTAGCATTCTATAGAAGCTAACATTTACAGCGCGATCAAGTTTCTTAGTCACAATTTCAATTATTTATTTGGAAATTAACACGAATTGATATTATTCGTGAAAAAAAATTTCTATAATCAAAACAAAATATATGAATCGATTCAAAGTATGTGATAACATATATGATGTATCACAACACTTCCAAAAAGCTTATCTTAATTTCGAACATAAAGGTTAATCGTCTCCGCTTCCCCGAAATGAAAAAAACATAAGTTATTGCAAATTAGCTTTTATTTTCTTATCAATTAAACTTATCCGATAATAGGCAATATTTTTCCGAAATCTTGAAAAGGCAGTGCTGCAGTAAAAGCATGATATTTCCACTATCTATATCTCCACATAAGTAAGTCTTATCTGAATATCTTGAATTATGTCTGCACTTTGCGCAAACCAGGCGATATTTGATTCCACCTTACTTGGAAATATTAAAGTGGCCCTTCAGATCATTTGTCGTTCTTATCATCGGCGCTCATTGATCAGTTCTTCAAAGGAACACTGCGCTTCTTTTGTTTTACTATTCGGCGTGGGCTTGACAATAAATTCAGTTATAAATAAGCGAAGTACATGCAGCCAAACTTAAAAATATTGAATTAAGAAACACAAAGACGGGTGACGATTCTGTTCCGGGCAATCCTGTGTTCGTAATGACAAAATGACAAAGTCGTTATGCCCAGGAAAAATCATCTTCCAAGTTCCTATAACATTTAGATATGACACTATAGTTGCCCTTCTTGGCCTTGGATTATTTACTAGATTTCGAAACCATGTTTGTTTAATAGTTAATAGCAACTCGAGATTTTTTGACTGACTGCAGGGTGGTGAAAAAATTTCTACCAGTCAATAGATACAAATGGGTTATGTTCGTGAATTCCCTGAAGTTACCATTAGTAAGATTTTTCATTTAAGACCCCCTTTCCATCTGAATTTGACGTAAGATACTAATAAAAATTACAACATTTCAAATATAGTGGAATATTATTTTTTTATAATCATTTATTTTGAGTTTTGAATCTCCGTGTCTAGTCGGCAACACCGCCCACTAGTGTGCTTTTGGTTCGCAACTTTGCTAACACTATTTTTGCACATTAATGGAGGTTCTTTTTTGTTTCCAAATTTCACGAAACCACGCTTCCCAATTTAATTATGATGGTACCAGCCAGAAATCTGGAAACAAAAAAGAACCTCCATTGATGTGCAAAAATAGTGTCAGCAAAAAAAAACCCCACACTAGTGGGCGGTGTTGTCGACTAGACACGGAGGTTCAAAACTCAAAATAAATAATTATATAAAACTGCTACGTATGCATAATATACGCTATTTCCAGATTAAAGGCTGGTTCCATAATTTAATGAAGTGGGGAAGTGTGGTTTCGGGGTGACGGATGGCATCCTCTTCAGGTGCTGTCATTTACCATCCGCCACCAGACAGCACGACCACGATTAGGCGAACGAACTAAAAATTGACAGTCGTTATACTACGCGGATACAAATAATTTATAAAATATTTGAAGTATAATGAGCTTAATCCATCAATAAGCATAACCGTGGTCGTGCTGTCTGGTGGCGGATGGTAAATGACAGCACCTGAAGAGGATGCCGTCCGTCACCCCGAAACCACGCTTCCCAATTTAATTATTTTTTTGTTACACTACCTATTTTTGGAATTTAATTAAAATTAATGTAAACTCACATGTTTGTCTTAATTTTTATATTTTACTGTTCTAAGTTTTATTTGTTTCCAATCAATTGCCGGTTTTATATTATTGTTGAAACAAACAATTAAATTATTTTATTGCATCAGATTTTTACATTTGCGTCCATAGACAGCCGATCCAGTCTTCTAGATTTTCCACTACTTGAATAATATCACTCATTTGATCTGAATGAGTCAAGAAAAGTATGACCAAGCAGCTCATGATCATGAACGCACAAAATTTCTCCAGGAAGTCGTGCAGGTATTGCGATAGACCGGACTCTGGCAGACGTTTCAGCTTAAATTTTACTATGACGGTTTCCTTTGTGAGGGGTACGTTATTTTCAGAAGCAAAATACAGACCGCATGTCGTACACGTACGTTTCTCTATAACTTTTTGAACGGACGGAAACTAAAAATCGTACGATTCTATACGACATGTATAAGGAATCGAAATTTTTAATGCCAAATATACAAAAAGAGAACTTAATTCTGTGTTTTTGAAGGTGCACGAAATCGAATCAGCTTTCTGCTTAATTAAGATAGGTGGCGGGGAAAATTCAGTAAAAAGTATGGTACCGAAACCAGTTCGTAGCTTGCTTCATCAATTTAAATTATTACATTTGCCCACATGCAAAAAATATTGTGATTTTCGTACATGTTTTTCATGCCAACATTAAAAAATAGAAGGATTACTATCCTTCTCCAACTTTCACGAAAGAATAAACATTGACACTACTTCTTCTTCATCCATAACAGTAGTAGTGTTGTGGTATTGATGCTAAAATTTCAACAGCGTCCGCAAAATTTCGTAGTTCTGAATCATCATCAATTGTGCATCCTCTTAAGTCTAGATCTGATCCGAATGGTTGAGGTAAAACTAGTCCTGGTAGCTGATGACTAAGTTGTGCTATTCGGCGTTCTACGAGAATAATGCACTCCGTCCATGTGCGTTAGTCGCATAAAAAATCACATCCAAATCGTGTTTATGAGAATGTTTTATTGCTTCAGCAATTTACGTTACGAAAGAATTAAAATAAATCAAATAAATTGTACGTATTGCCAATTTTCTTAGCATTTTCCCTGCACCCGATCGGTCGCAATCCGCACAACCAACAATTCACTATTCACACAAAATTTTCATAATATTCGTCGATTTCCCTCTCGGGTCCTAGATGCCAAGTCATATTTCTTTAGCGATAATTTCATTGTTGCAAGTGCCAATCTCCTTCAAAGTTGATTCGACGTCTGCTAGCATTATTACCGTTGTGCTAAAGGAATTGTCTTGCTCGATGTGTTGGCGCGGTGGATTACCTAATAAGTCTCAAGTAAATTTATGTTTCATCCTGACAATAATGTTTAATTTTTTTTCATATTTAGTTGAACTATCTGTGATCATATAATACAAAATATTATTTATAACTTGACATATTTGCTCTACTTTAAGAGCCTCAATGGAGTGGTTTGAATATCATCAAATTTAGCTTTGCGTGCCGACTGATAGGCGCGGGTTGGTTTTCTTTAGCCTTGAGTAATTTTCGCCTCGAATGAAAATTATTCAAGGCTCTTTTTTTCTTGACCGGCTGAAATGAATGACGAACCTAACAGGCACTCCTCGAAGACTTCGCTGAAATCGTCCAAGAGCTTTTGCCATTGATGATGCATTTACATCGTTGAGCAAGAATCAAACATACAAAAAGGATGTGTTGATCGAAAAATGGTTAAATCTCCGAAAAGAAAGCACGGATAGTAAAGCAACGAAAATAGTCCTAGAGTTAAAAAATACACAGTAACAAAACCGTTGAACCTGTCTCCCATATTCGTCAAACAGTGAAAAAGACTGTTGAGACAAACTGTTCAACGTTGTATCTAGTCCTCACATTGAGGTCGTCGGTTCTACAAGTAAGAAGCGAAACAATTTCTAATTGCCAAAATTTTTGAAGACCGGATTGACCTTTGCTTGAAGATGAAAAACGAATAATTTACAGATGAATAATTCGAATGGATAAACTTATTTTATTTATGATGACTTTGCTTGCCAACCCAAGCAGGCAAAGTATGTACAGGACAAAAAGTGCATCGAGAATATCTGAAAAAATAGTCCCAAAACTAACATTGAAAAGTCATGGTAGCACCTACAGGTGGTAGTAACAGCAGCAGGAAAAGCAAACTTTCTTATCTTGAATAAGTAGTATCCGCGAATGGAGATTAATACAGGGACGAGATTGTTCTAATATTTGCAGAGCGCCTTTATGATGGATGTTATTTTCCAGAGAATAGAAGGACTGAACATCATGGAGCAAGAACTCAAGCAAGCAAGCGATTTCCGAACAGTTCAATTAGGGTGAGACTGATTGACTGGGATACTCGCTGGATCGAAAATTGTTGGGTCGGCAGTAGCTACATAAGCTCGTTTGAAAGTGATTGGGATTTGTGACTTTGGGGATCTTAAAGCTTCTAAAAAGAATTTTGTAATTTATACAAGATAGGCCTCGTATTAAATAAATCATTCAACTCTTAACTTCGTTGATTCCATTTAAATTTTTCATCAAACATATGAACGGAAGAAATGTTTGTGTCACCCTTTAGAAGTTCGAATTCAGAAAGAATAAAGCATTTAAGTTAAATCTTAATCGTTGACTTTTTCAATAAGAAAATATGCTTTTGTATTTATGAGTTTTCAATGGACGGATTTTCTTATCAAATTTAGTTTCAAATAAATCATACTAAGCTTTTTCTATGTATATCGCGAGTATCCAACATACTATCATTATCTAACACCAAACTACATGCGTGAACATACTAAAATAA
The DNA here is from genome assembly GCA_963942545.1 of Oxycera nigricornis. NCBI lineage: Eukaryota > Metazoa > Arthropoda > Insecta > Diptera > Stratiomyidae > Oxycera > Oxycera nigricornis. Next base: position 111,283,027 of record OZ012660.1, on the reverse strand, counting down.
CCACTTACCATGACGAATAAAAATCGGACCGTCAGTCTTATAACTATTTACAGACCATTCCTTTTATCAAGTTTACTTTGAAGCGCTGATAATTCGTATCATACTAAAAATTCCACGCTACATTCTCCACAATTTAGTATTCGGGCGAATCGATATAACACATTTTACCGCCATTTTTCGATTACATAATCCAAGCACCAGTCAAACAATTCTCGTGGATTCTGATAACGTCGTGGTGTACGTGCATTCAACTCAGCTATGTAAATTGAATTAAGCTTATTTATATTTAGCATACATGAGATAACATCTTCAAATGGCAATGGAAAGCGAGATTTTTTTTCACTTTTTTAATTACTATCCGTTGGTCTACATTGTGCAACTCCATGTTGAGGTAATTTTTTTTTCGCTACAGATCCAAGGTGATGTAAACATTAACCTTCATCTCTAATGTTTTTTCGCTTCGATGAACTTGACTTGACAATATTCAAATTGATCAAACAATTTGCATTGCATGAATCATTTTGTAGTTTGTTCATTATGTTGATATTAATCAACTGCATTATGTTTGATATATTGCTTATCGTCAAAACCCAGATGGGATGTTTAGTGTGTATAAAACCACGACATCAACCAAAATTTGGAGGGCATGATTAAATTTAAAATAACATACTCATTATCAACATCAAATATGTAATTTTTAAGGCAAATTATGACTATACTTGTTTCTGAGGCATTCAATATGTTAAAGTAGTGCATTCCAATCAACAAATTGAACTTCTTAAGAAGAACCGCATTTTTCATTGCGGAGCAGTAAATGTATTAAACGAATATCAATTTAGTCATCATAATCTTAATCACGCAGCCACAGAATTAATTTCTCTGAAATATTCGTTTATTATGTGTTGCTTACATGATAATAATGATTCAATGCAAACAATTATCAAATCCATTTATTGGTGCTATTTTAACTACAACTTTTAACTGTGTTTAATTGAAAATTAATCCTATCTGATCTTTTACAAAAAATGCTTCGTATGCTGATTGCTTCAATAGAATTTCACTTGAATTTGCATCTTCGCTTTGTATCTCAACTTGTTCCTATGCATGATTAAGATTAATGGCAACCTTAACATTTTATCTGTTTGCCTAGAATATAATATCTACGAACAGCAAATGAAATAGTGCAGTTTAGCTATGGACGAGGTCACGGTTGTTATTCTTTCATAATCTACGTTAAGTATGTGTGGACGATAGCTAAGCAAACTAATTCATATGAGCTTCCGTTCAACTGATTCTCCTCTCTGAACGCATCGCGTTACCTAGTATGTTCACGTTAGCTTCATCAATTGTAAGATATGCGAAGAATACCTCGAGAGGAAATCAAAAATATACAACATCTTCATTAGGAATTTTCATGCGAAGATACTGCACGGGAGGTGTACAAGTGATAATTTTTAAGTTTGTCTCGTGTTATTGTGCATTAGTCGTGACATGCAATTTGAAATACTTAGCGCTACGGAAATCTCCTGTTGTCGTTATACCACAGTTTGGGCATTGCAGATGATTTTAAATAATATCGCGTGGATTTTCGAACAGCTACCTTAGAATGTATAGTGACGATGCTTTGAAAGGCATTATATAAATGCTGTTGTATTAAGCAAAGCTTTATCAACTGTCCGAAATGAACTAAGACTATGTTAATCGTATGAAAATTTACATTTTGATAAGAAGAGTTGAAGTCCGCAGATGTAAACTGTATAAGTTTATCGGCCTTTGAATTGCTAAATATGAATCTTTTATCAATTACCACAAATAGTTTGGTGTCAAAGAATAAATAAATCCTATATTGACTCCTGAAGGAATACTAATACAGCGGAATCTCTATCAATGGAAATTCAAGAGAAAGCTTAAAAATTTACAGAGCATATTTTCTATGTATGATTTTTCAAGGTATACAGTCATAAGGATATTATTATTGAGAATCTAATTTTATGAATAAGCAGCTATTTAGTATTGAAAAATACGTATACCTATATTAACATGTGTGGTAAGAAATCTGTAATCTTCTAATGAGGTAAAGAATTCACACTATGTCGAGCTATTTCGGCGGCGGTAGGCATTCCAATTTTGTATGAAACTTGGCAAATTAGCTTCGGAAACTTAACCAATGGTTCAGCAGAACTACGGAGATGATTGCCTTTTAAAATCAGAACTTTTCAGGTGGCACAAACCCTAAAGAATCAGCGGAAAGAAGTCGCCGTCGAAGTCCGAACTAGACGCCCATCAACGTCCCGCGTTGACGACAGTATGCAGCGTCTGTGCGGTTGCTTAAATTCTGGCCGTCGCTTGTGACAAAAAATTTGCAGATAAAGAAGGTCTGCGCAAAATTTGTTCCGAAAATATTGAACGACGATCACGAGTGCTCCTTTGTCAAGAAATGTTACAATTGTTTTAAGATCCTCATTTTTAAGACAGTGACATCGGCAGACACGCAGAAGAATTGAGTGTCCCTTTCAATGATTTTTGCCGAAGTTGCAGATTAGAGGATGAGGAAGATACAATCCAACACTTTCTGTGCGAATGCCTAGCACTGTCCAGGAAGCGCATGCAAACCTTGGGCTTGCCCTTCCTGGACAATCTCACTGAGGTAGCTGATTTAGATATTAGCTGCATAGCCGACTTCATTCGAGAATCTGAATGGTTCTCGTCATCCCACAGGTTCTAGGGCCGCCCCAATCTTCTGTGGTACCACAATGGGCCTATCGTGGCCTTAGTGAGCCACCTTTGGATAAAAGGAGCTGCCACTACTACCAACCAACCAAGACAGTGATAACCGGTGACGAGAGCTGGGTTTTTGAGTATGATCCAGAAACCAAGCGGCAGGATGCTGATGCACAATGTTTTCTCTCGAACAAAATCGATGCTCATTGCCTTTTTTGACATCCGTAGTATTGTTCAACACGAATTCGTACCGCCCGGGACATTTTTCAATGCTGTTTTTTACGTGAAAGTCCTCAAAAGTTTAAAAAAAGAGGATCGCTTGCGTTAGGTGTCTGGAGTCTTCACCACTATAATGCATCCGGTCACACCGCCCTCCTCATCAGACGCTACCTAACAATAATCAATGTGACACTACTGTTTACACTTCCATTTTCATCTCAAACTTTTTTAAAAAAATTTAGCTCGAAAAGTATTTTCTTCCAATGATTCCCCTATATAGCATTTTTCTCGAAATTAGCTGACTAGTGTGCTCTAATATTTTAGAGGGTATGCACACTCAACGTCTACGATTTTCATGCCTAGTTATATCTCGATCAGTCTACGAAAAGTTAATATATTTATTGTTAGAAGGAATAATCTATGTATGTATATTGCGGAACGGGCTATTCCTAATGTTATCGCTGAGTGTAGCTCTTAAATATTTATTATATATTCACTTCATAGGAACCTGTTATGTATTTAAAATACAATTTTACATATTTAATATCCAGTCTCAGCATATCTTAAAATTGATTCCATTTATTTTCAGGTGGTGCATTTGAAGGCGTTGTAGATGATATAATTTCACCATTCGGCTATAGAAAAGGCGAAGGTATTGACGCTGGCTACGGTGAAATAGACTGGATTTGTAGTCGTGACAGAGAGAGAACTGATCCTATTTTCGAAAGATTAAATCCTGTCGATGGAAAAATATCTGGCGCTGGTAACTTTTTTGATACAATTGAAATAATTATATAATTTAAAATAAACTTTACGTTTTCAGCTGCTAAATCCGAACTCATCAAATCCAAGTTGCCTAATTCAGTGTTAAGTAAAATTTGGAAACTGTCCGATGTCGATGCTGATGGATTTTTGGACGTCGAAGAATTCGCTCTAGCTATGCATTTAATTAATGTAAAATTAGATGGTAATGAACTACCAAATGTGCTGCCTGAACATTTAATACCACCAACAAAACGGTCTGATTGAGAAAGTTTCGCACGTTCGTTTACAATGATAAGAGCAACAACACAAAAATAAGAGTGATTTTTTTTGCTTTTACAGTGTTTTTATAGCGAAAATAATTGCGAAGCAATAGCTATATCTGATGGTCCAACAAATAGAAATATGCCAATTCAACAAATTTAGTTTTTCCAAGGTTTGAGACTAACTGCGATGCAAGCATACTTTAGTTAATTTGTTTCGTTTTTTTTTACATTTGATAGCGTTTAGAGATTAATTAAATCTGATATTGAACCAATTGTCTTGCGTTCTTAGGCAGAGCCTGCTAGATCATGGATCATAAAGAAAATATTTCCATTCTTTGTCAAATTATAGAAAATTTGAAGATTCCTCTAGAGAATAACAGTTTCCCCCCTCTTTTTTTACAAAACTGCCGACGTATTTCCTTACGAAACGTTTCAATACAGCACAACACGGTGTGGTGAACTTGAAAACAAAAAGAATATATAAAAAAGAGAACTGATTTTCTAGATATTTCTAATATACACAAAAAAATTTGGTAACAATATATCTACGAAGCGAACAAATCCGCTATACAAATGCAAAATATTTTTAATGATAGGTATATTACAAACGAAAACAAATCGCTACAGTGTATGAAACCGCTTGACAGTTCTTTAAATGTTGATGTTGCTAAACAATGATCGTTATACGAGTACGACTACAAAATTTAATTTAACTAAACCGGTTGCTTTGTTTGGTTTAGGATATTTTAGTGGCACCACTTGGTGTATCACATTCGTTCTGCATAGAATTAAAACAAAAAATAACCGAAAAATGGCGCCAGCATTTTTCTTCATTCTCTAATAAAAAATTGGCTTCATTTCAATGCGTTTCAACCAGAATCGAAATCTATTTATATACCTTTCTATATTTTAGATAAAAATGCAAAATCATAAATTTATATTTAGAAGAAATTGTTATGTATTTATTGCACGTTTACTATCAATTTTTGGCACACCGAATATTTAATGTATCAATGAATATTTTTGTGTGTTTTTAATTGATGCCTAAGTTAATTACTCTGTGAAAGTAAAAAAAATAAAGAAAATGAGAAAATAAATAATAATAAGATTCAGTGAAAAAGGGAACCAGCAATCGAGTTAATTTATATTATAAAAATATATATTGAATAAATTTATTTTGTGTATATATTTCAATGCAAAGCATTTTCCATTTCGTAGTATTGGTTGATATTTATCGTTACAATTAGTATTGTTGTTTGAAAAATACTTGAAGTCTTTCAGGTTCGATAAAAACTCATTCAAAAAACACTGCTTCATTATTTGTTGGAAAAAAACATTATGTTGTTCTCTTTTATTCAACAAAAACAAAACAAAAAATACAATGAATACTGCAAAAAATGAATATTCACGCTAAACTCAAACATACAACCAATTGCGAGTATTCTGTATACTTGAGATGACTTTGAAACCGACCGTTTTCACAGCAATTTGACTTCTGGGTTAAAATTTACGCTAGAACCCATAAGCTTAATGGACAAATCCTGTACCATAAGACATAAAATAGTTAAAGGAGTTTCACAGCATTCTTTTCTGGCTTTCAATGGAAGTTTTTGAAACAAGTAGATTGGCAGGAAAACTGTTTAACTCAAACTTGAAGACAACTACTTACTTATAGGAGGATAACATTAAGCTAGCAATCAAAATAAATCTATAGACTGATCCCAAAAAAAACATATCATCCCTCTATTAAAAAAATGTTAAGATCATGTGCAAGGTTCTTTGGACAAATTAATTTGAAGTTACACACAAAATAGATGCTGACGCCTTTGGTTCTCTTTTCGCGAAAATAGAAATATTACAATGCATGTTTCGACAATCTGTTTCGGCCCATTCTGTTCACGCGTGACTATAGCAACAATGCCTGTAACTATGCCAAACAAGTTTCTTTAGTTTCATCTTGACAGGATGAAAAATGCAATAATATACTAAATATGGAAGAGTATACAACAAGCAGATATAAAGTTACTGGAAAAATCGGTGAAGGTGTACACGGTGTTGTGGTAAAAGCGATTGATTTGCATAGCAATAAACAAGTGGCCATTAAAAAGGTCGCCCTTAAAACTAAACATGGAAACACATCGCTGCATACAATACGTGAGATTAAAGCACTTCAAAATTGTGATTGTGAAAATGTAAGTGACACAAAGGCTTTATAAACGGGCATATAACAGATTTGATACTCTTAGATTCTTGCCTTGATTGACATATTTCCAGACCTGACAGGATTATCACTTGTTGTCGATTTTATGCCTGACACGCTCCACGGAAAGCTGAAAAACGAAGAAAGTCCACTATCCCGACAGGATATTCAAAAATTCACTGGGATGCTTTTGAAAGGGGTCGAATATTTACATGACCTTGGCATTATGCATAGGGTAATTGAGATGTATATTAACTAGACAATCGAATTATGCTTAATTCTGCCGTATGTAGGATATAAAACCCTCAAATTTATTGATCAGTGATTCTGGTGTATTGAAAATCGCGGATTTCGGTTTGGCAAGACTTTATGCAAAGGAAGATCCAGATAAGTTGTACACTCCTCAAGTGTCCACTCGTTGGTATAGGGCACCAGAAATACTTTGGGGAGCGCAGAAATACGGACCGCCAATTGATTTATGGGCGGTAGGATGTGTTTTTGCCGAAATGCTGCGTGGAGTACCATTGTTCGCGGTGCACCTTTCAATAACATTCCATAAGCAATAGTAACTTCTATGAATGATATTTGCAGGGCACTACCGATATTGAGCAACTAGCACTGGTCATACGAACCATTGGAAGCCCCAAGATGTCGAACTGGCCAGAATTGAAAACCTTACCGGACTTTAATAAGATCCGATTTCCGCATGCAAATGGTCAAAAATGGGAATCGCTGTTTCCGTATTGTACGAGTGAGAAGGAAATAGATTTAGTCGACAATTTAGTTACGTATAATCCGTCACGGAGACTTACCGCATCTGAGGTTCGTATTTGTAATAGTCTGGCCATTTTAGGCAATATTACATTCGTGACTTTTTTTATATTGGTTTAAAAAGTATGAACAATATGTTTTATACTTATATTGAATTTGTTTTATTTATTTATCAGGCAATTCAACACGATTACTTTCAATAAGGTCTACAAAGTTGAGAAGATCATATGTAATGAAAATATTATAAAAATAAATCTTTTGTAACTTAAATTTACTTTCCAATTTTAATCCTACATAAAATAAAATTTAGCCATGGTGAAAAATATATTATCATCACAAAGATATATTTCTTCATGTACCAAATTAATTCAGGTGGCTTAACTTTACATTTATTGTGTTAAGAACATCGATATAAATATAAATGGTAAAATATAGATTTGCTTCTTCATATGGGAAGAATTGTGGCATTTCAGCGAAATTCTTGGTATGTTTTTATGCAGTTACAATGTCCATACGCATCGAAGTATTCTCTAAAGAAATATTTAAAAATGCTACACCTGTCTCTCCTAACATTCTTTCAGCGTGTCGAACATCAAAGGCTCGCTCTTATCTATTGCTTTCATTATGTACTCTTTTGAACTGTATTAAAGAATTAAGCTTTTTCTGTTCTACCATAGTTAGCAAGTCTGCGCAAACTCAAAATTTCATGTCCTTTCTTTCACACTGAAGACGTTCTCCTGATATGTATTCGTTGTTAGCCGTCGAACGATAAAGTCCTAAGAAGCTTTGCAACTCTGAATTTTTTTCTCGATATGAATAAAAACCTGGTAGTGTACCGTTTTTCACAGCGCAAATATTCTTAAATCAAACTTGATTTGAAGTTACCCAAGTGTTACAGTGAAAACTATCTACAACAGCTTCGGTAGCCTCTCAAAAAGTGAATTTTATGCGGTTCTTCACGCCACATTGTCCATGAGAAAAATTTTCGTGTTCGGAGTGATAAAGATAAATCGATTTCAATTTTTTTTATATCTAAAAAGGTAATATCTTATCATAAATGAATAAGTTCGGGTGATCCTATATGGTTTAATGTGACAGTGAAATAAAAATTGTGTTCAGTTCGTTAATCTAATGATACTTAACGAAAACAATCACCCAACTTTTAATTGGATTAACATCTATAATCAGAAGCATTCCATCAGATTTTTCACGGAAGAATAGAGTGAGTGCTCTTTGTACATCTTGATAATAGCACAATCAAGTATTCCACTTAGCTTGGGTACCTTCATGTCACACCTCCAACAACACAATTTCTTCTTCATAAATTGACTCGGGGAACCCCTTTTTGAAGCCCCAAGTGGTTATTTTCATTTCTTTAGGAAGCAAACCAAGGCGCAGGTACATATTAGTATTTCCTCAATGAAATTGGAAAAGCATTCATCTTCTCCTCCGTGCGACACGAGTCCTTGTTGCACCTTCATGCTGAGTTGATGGAGTTGGAGGGTGCATGGTGAATTATAAACAACATTGGCATGGGCAAGGATGCTCAGTCATTATAAATGCACTGTTTGTAGTTCAGCCGCTAAAATGCATTATCTAGATGGCTTTGATTTAATGTCAAGAGGTTGATTGTTTTATTTTCATACAAGACTGGTCTTGATAGCTCTTCCGAGGTGACTCTTGAATGCATGAGCACTATTGTAGATGTTAAAATTCAAGAGTGCAATCCACTTATTTGTTTTATTAGGCGTACGTTTGTGTGATATTTCGTAATGAAGTAAAATAAATAATACATTTAAAAAGCTTCTATTTTGAGAAGGCAATTTGTTTTTGTCTTTAGCATTTGAAGACAACGAAAGTCAAGATTTGAACCTAAAATCCAACTTTATTATTAAAAGTAGAGAAAATATTCGTAGAATAGATCTATTCGACCATCAATTATTAAAAGTGGTTGTGAAAGCTTTGATCCATAATTAAATTAACACAGCATTGGTAAAATCCATCTCTTGAACTAATATTATAAAATTCACTCCTAAATATTAAATGATTAACGCAAAATTTACCTTTTAAATTTTGTTCATTACTTTCACTAGGTTGGTTTTGAAAATTAGTAACTTAGGTCTTTATATATATTTTGTTTGATATAAATACATTGCAATACAATAGTTCACCCTTTTTTTAATTGATAAAATTGTTACTAAAACGTCTTGAGCACGCAACAAACTAATAGTGTTTTGTTGAAAATTTTACAATGCTTCTCCTAATTTTGCTCCATTTCTGTTAACTTTGACGCACAAATCATATAGTCCACCTCATCTCTTAACCCCTTTCGACTCTGTTAAATGCCTAATATCTTAACTGAAATGGGAAAGCAATGCTGGTCCTAATTATTTGTGATATTGTTTCTTTTTTCTCTTACTCTTTTCGTAACAATGTGTTTTTTGAATAACTATATGTATGTATATTATAATCCTGTTTGAATAAATAAATAATTGTCTTTAATATTTTCCCATGCGGAAGCCATCATTATTTATGTACGGTTTGGATCCTTGTTTGATAGGCTTTAGTGGCATGTGTATGTTAATGAACGATCGCCCATTGGATACAATTGCACTTTCATCATTTGAAGGGCTTCCTCTAAAAAGGTTCTATCTATATTCTAAGAACCTCTCAGGAACATGAAAAAACGTTCTATAAATTAACCAAAATTGAATGGAATTTACACAGACTACCGACTACATGTCTCCAAAAAGCCGTTAAAAATTTGAAAATCGACTAAATGAAAATACAACCAAATAGACTTGGTAGGAAAGATCCTATTTACTATTAACGGAATGCAAGGATGGAAGAATGAAATATTTTTGGAAAAATTCCAACATGTGATTATTTTCATTTTTCTAAATATCGCCGGTACATGATGAATCAGATATGCCCATTAATTGAAGTTGCATTGACTTCAAATCAAAATCTGGATCTAATAAAGAGTCATCGGAAGGGAAAACATCCCCACAACCTTCTCGAATATGTGAATTTATTTGGTGTGGCAGTTATAGTTGAGCGTATAGCAAACGAAGTCGAAGAGTGGTAACATTTTTATAAGATGGGGTAGACTGCGAATAATTGCTCAACTATAAAGAAACATTGCAGAAGCGTTAAATCACAATATCATCCTCTGATTGTTTAGTGATGAATCATCATCTATGCTTGAGAAGAAAAGTACAAGTTTTCTTAAAACACGACTTCTTTGCCATATTAACTATATATACAAGTTGAGAAAATCATATCCCGAGAAAGCTTAAATATTAAAATAATATTTAGACTTATTTAACGGTCGTTTGGTCAAAACTATTTATTTTAAAAGCAGTACTTGGAAGACAAACAGTTATATGAATATCTCGCAGACAAGTTAGAATAGACTTTCCAAAATTTCTCGAATTTACTGCAAGAATATTCTTAGACCTCATAGTCAAAAATTTCAGCGCAGAGCACTCATCTTAGCATCGAAAATGAAATTTTTAAAGAATAGGATTCATAATAATACCAACATAACGATTAAAAAATCCCATGCCCAATTTTCTAAAATGATTTATCACTTTGTTGGTTCAACAGAAAATAAATTGCATCGAAGCGTAAGTTATCAGTTCAGAAACAGAAATTATTTTGTGGGTTGATGGTTTTCTGTATGTTTTTTACTATCCAAAAGATCCACAAACTATTTGTGCCCAGGGGAACCTATATGGCCTAAGACGGTTCTGTCCTGCAGCTTGTAGCGGGTGAAATTTGTATATATATATATTGTTATTTTTTTGTATGTATTTCAAAAACCAATACAGTGAATTAATAATGTTCAAAATGATAAACCAAAATCTCATTTATTTCCAGCTCCAGTCACCAATATTTTAAAAATGCTAAATGATGTAAATAAATTTGGAAAGACAATTATTTTACTAGGACTAGTCTACTGTATAAATTGTCATCGAGGAAGTGGAAGTAAGCGCTCAGATGTATACATAGCAGGATTTTTTCCATACGGTGATGGAGTTGAAAATTCAGCAACAGGTAATGTTTTCCGTGATGTTATTCTCTGGATAAAGGTGGCATGTATTTTTTTTTAAAACACTAGGACGTGGAGTAATGCCAAGTGTTAAACTAGCGCTGGATCATGTTAACGAGCATTCAAGTATTCTGCGAAACTATAGACTGCATATGTGGTGGAATGATACTGAGGTATTAAAAAGTTAATGACTTCATTATTCCTTAAAATAATTAAATTCTTACTTGGTATATTCCAAAATGAAAAAAAAATTATTTTAATTTTTTCCTTCAACTCTGAAATAGTTTCAGAATGTCGTTGTTAAAGCTACTTTCAGCCCTTAAATTGTATTATTGACGGTAACTACTGAATGATTTATTTTCGTCCTTCAGTGCAATGCCGCCGTCGGGGTGAAATCCTTTTTTGACATGATGCACTCGGGGCCACACAAACTCATGCTGTTCGGGGCAACATGCACCCACGTTACGGATCCCATTGCAAAGGCCAGCAAGCACTGGCACCTCACTCAGCTTTCATATGCCGACACACACCCCATGTTTACAAAGGATGCCTTCCCTAACTTTTTCCGGGTAGTACCTTCCGAGAATGCTTTTAACGCTCCCCGTCTAGCTTTACTCAAGGAATTCAATTGGACGCGGGTGGGAACAATTTACCAGAACGAGCCACGATATGCTCTACCCCACAATCACATGGTTGCAAGCTTGGATGACCTGCAAACGGAGGTGGTGGAAACACAAAGCTTTGTCAATGATGTGAGCGAACCCTTAAGAAAGCTACGCGAAAAGGATGTACGAATAATATTGGGGAACTTCAACGAGTCCTATGCGCGGCGAATATTTTGTGAGGCACATAAGTAAGTACAATCAATTCAAATATGCACTAGTCTGGAATAAAAACTAAACTGGATTAAAAACTAAACTAAACTATCAATCCAAGGCTGGAAATGTATGGCAGGGCATATCAATGGATCATTATGGGAACTTACTCGACTGACTGGTGGAATGCCACGACCGATTGTACTTTGGAAGAAATAACCACTGTCTTGGAAACAACAATAATGACTGACTTACTTCCATTGTCGACAAGTGGTGATATTACTGTTGCAGGCATTGTAAGAAAAAAAACACTACTATAAAGTAGAACTTATTTAATTTTTTGCCATACAAAATTCATAAAATCTAATATTAATCTTTAAAATATTCAGACTGCCGATGAGTACCAAACGGAATATGATAGTAGACGTGGTAATGAATATTCAAGATTTCATGGATACACCTATGACGGTATATGGGCAGCTGCACTTGCCATTCAATATGTGTCGCAACGGAAGGAGCAATTTCTACATGAATTCGAGTACAGAGTGAAGGATTGGGAGAACATATTTTTGGAAGCATTGAAGAACACAAGTTTTGAAGGAGTTACCGTATGTTAAATCGCTTTATCTTGGTAATAAGAATTTATTCATTAGTTTTTTTGCATCACTCTCAGGGTCCTGTCCGATTCTATAACAATGAAAGAAAAGCCAACATTCTCTTAAAACAGTTCCAATCTGGTAAGGAAGTGAAAATTGGTGAATACAATTCGTTACATGGACGTCTTGATTTATCAACGGGACAAGCAGTAAAATGGGTAAGGCGTTAACACAGTTAATGGACTGATAAACAAAAGTGGAAAAATTAAAGAGTTTCATTTGCACTTCACTTTATGAAAATATTTTACGAGCCCATCACAACTCAAAAATGAATACTATGTCTCAAAATCATTTGTTCAATTCCAAATAGTATAATTTTTTCACTAATGAGTCTGAGTCCAGTGATCCCAGAAATCTTTAACGACGATACTTTTATGAATTAAAATTATAATAATAAACATCAAACAAGTGCTCTTATTCATTCGTAACTTTCATTCAGGCCGGACGATCACCACCCAAGGACAGGACACTCCGAATAATTGTACGTAGTCAAGTGAACATCACGATATACGTAGTTTCATCGAGCTTATCGGCAGTTGGAATAGTTATAGCATTCGTATTCCTTGCTTTCAACATTAAATATCGTAATCAGAGGTCAGATCTCCTAGCTAACATATTTACCCAGTATTGATAACTAATATTAGCCAAATTTTAGATACATCAAAATGTCTAGTCCTCATCTGAACAATCTCATCATAGTAGGATGCATGCTCGCATATTTAAGTGTGATATTTCTCGGTTTGGATAGTACACTCAGTAGTCTGGCGGCATTTCCTTATGTTTGCACAGCCCGGGCGCTTTCTTTGATGGCAGGATTCAGCCTAGCATTTGGTGCAATGTTCTCAAAAACGTGGCGTGTCCACTCAATTTTCACTGATTTGAAACTGAATAAGAAAGTGATCAAGGATTATCAACTATTTATGGTCGTCGGGATTCTGTTAGCCTTAGATTTAACTATTATAACGACATGGCAACTATTTGATCCATTCTTCCGGGACATTAAACATTTAGAGCCCAAACAACATGATTCGCTTGAAGACGTATTGTTGGTCCACGAAAATGAATATTGCCAATCGCACTACATCACTATTTTCATTGGAATTATTTATGCATACAAAGGTTTACTATTGGTAAGTACATATCTAGAAGAATATCACAATTTATTTAATATTTCTTTGATTTTATTATTGATTAAATAAAATTGTTAGCAGTTTAATTTTAATGTTGCTTAAGACAGTCCATTTGTTATTTTGCCAGAAAGCAATAGAATTGCGTAGACTTCCTCGAAAATAGTGGCGAATTGTAGGATAAATGAACAATTTCAATACGAGCATTAGTTATTGTATCTCATAGAAATCTTGTTTGAATCAGACAAAGATTGACTTGAATCGTCATATAAGCTAAACATTATTCTTTTATATCAGATGGAAGCCTTGTTTTTCGTGTATTCTCCATGTAAGGATTGTTTTGATGATTTTCATAGTTAATTTGCTTCTTATCGTCGTTCCGATGAACACTAATGAATCTCTTGTAATGAAGTGAGTATGTTGTTAAATCACATCGTACTGCTTGAGCTGTTACACCATTGTTGATTTTGTATCTTCAATTAAGTAACATTAGTCCTTTTCTAAAGAAAATTACCACACATGGAACATTAGAAATATATGTGCTTGTCGAAACAACGAATGGTTCACTTATGACGAGTATTGAATAACATTAGCCACAAGGGTTGAATTTGAAAAATTGCAATAACGAATTACAGTATACTAGATGCAAACAAGAAGTCCGAAGATCCAAAAAAGTTTATTCAAAACTCTTTGTCCTTCAAAAACGTTGTTATTTAGACCTAGACTCTTAAAATAAATAAAGTGTAGACGTTTTGTTGATTTATTTTTGAAATTATTGCGCAAAAGATCGATTCCCCAAAATTCTCTCATCTTATAAGTTTTATAACAACGTTCAATTTTTCGGAAGGTAACTTGAAATCGAAACATAAATTTAAAGTTTAATTCATGTAATTAAAAGTTCAATATAAAATATACAGAATATATGAAGCTTATCGGGAAAATTACTCAAAGTAGAGTTATGGTCATGAAAATTGACTCACAAAAGTATTGACTCACTAGGTGAAATATATAATCATACGACAAAAAGGAACGAATCATATTTGAGTTATTTTTTGACTAGGCGACTGCACTAACCTTTTTATCCATTCAGAACTTATTTTATCCCACTCTTTTTGAATCCGGGCTTTAAACTGCTATTTGTTAGATATTTACTGCTTGCAGATCGAATCCTTCAGATGCATCCATAAATTCTCTATTGAGTTTGTATCTGAAGAGTGTGGTGGCGGTTTAAGTTGCTTAGGTATATTGTAAATAATCCAATCCCATATTTGGGATCATTATACTGTTGAAACATATATCTGTTGCTTAAACTCTGGTGGCACTGCTTTTTAAATTTTTTTCAATGTGATTGATGTGGCAATTTTATCTAAAATACTATCAACAAAATGTAGTTTTTCTACCCCTTCTGTCGACACACACTGGATTGTAAGCTGCTTTCGAGATGACTCAAATAATTTTTTTTTGGTATCGTAACTAAATAAAACGTCTTCCTAAAACCCCATGAGATTACTTGTCTGTTTCTTTGCAAATGTTAATCTTTTTCCACTACTGACTTTATTCGCCCATGGTTTCCTCCATATAACCCGGACTTACCCTTATTGATTGCCCAACTGCCTAAACACTTAAATCTCTATCAATCACATTTATCACGAACTTTTACCACTGAAATTTCTGAAGTTGAGTAGCTCGTGGGAAGTGAGTTTATACTTTTGTGACTGACTGTATGTCAGGAGCGTGACTGTTTAATGTCGAAATAACGAACTTAAAACATCCTACAAATACCACATTCTATAGAATGAATAGAAACTTATATCCTAAGCATAATTTTGATTATATAAGGAGTTTTCTTTAAGTGAGAAATCAACTGTTTTGCTGCGATTTCAAACTTCGTTAAAAAATTTACAATCGATCCATATTTTTTCTTACTAAATAAATTGTTAATTTACTTGAATTTTAGATCTTTGGCGCTTTTTTGGCTTGGGAAACACGCCATGTATCTATACCAGCTCTGAACGATTCCAAACACATTGGATTTTCTGTTTACAACGTAGTCATGACATGTGTTCCGGGTGCTGCAATATCATTGGTCCTGGCCGATCGAAAGGATCTCGTTTTCACACTACTATCAATCTTCATATTCTTTTGTACGACAGGCACCTTGTGCTTGGTGTTCGTACCAAAAGTAAGCCTGGTAGTATGAATCCGTAGTATAGTTCCTTTTAGATGTTGTGTTTCGTTTCTTATGTACTAACCATATAGTGATAATGGGTACATACTTGTATACTTGTTCTAATTCCTATGTAAAAATTTTAATGCATGTCTTCTAACTTATAATTGAAATTGTATTTAAATGGCGTTAATACACTGAATCTTTAGATCTGAATGTATATTTTCTATTTCATATTTCTTAATGCAACTACTATCGATCTTACACTTTTCCACACTAACATTTTTCACATCCTAAACACTTGAATTTTTTCACATTTGAACTGAAATAATGTATAAAGTCGTAAATACAACACACCTATAACTAACAAGTTTTTATAAAAATTGTCCTATTAAAATTGCATGATCTCGACTATTCCATCAACAAGCCTTTGAATTTAGTAGATCTTAAAATTACAAAACGAGTCCATCCCATTCAATTTCTAGTTTAATATGCTTAGTACATTGGCAGCGGAATGCTTTCTAATCGAACAATATATACTAAAACATATCGGTTTCAGCTGATTGAACTGAAAAGAAATCCATCTGGAAACGTGGACAAAAGGATTCGTGCCACCCTGAAACCAATGTGTAAAAATGGGCGTGACTCGTCTGTTTGTGAATTGGAACAAAGATTGCGTGATGTGAAAACCACGAATTGTCGTTTTCGTAAGGCCCTCATGGAAAAAGAGGCGGAGCTGCAAAGTTTAATTCGAAAATTAGGTCCCGAGGCTCGTAAATGGTTGGATGGCGGCTCAGCAAGTGATACGGAGCCAATTTTAGCAGATTCATCACGACTGTCTGCACCACCTGTACGTCGTGAACTTCCCAGTACAACTGGTAATTATGATGCTACTAGTCACGTAATAATATGGAATATGTGTTCGAAAAAGTATAAAAGTAATTTCGTGACCAATGGCGCACCAGTCCAAATCAAACCTTGGCTTCCCGAATAAACATCGGCTGGCAAAATTTAAATGAACAAAATTAAGGATCTGGGTCCAATGACATATTCTGTCTCGTAAGATTTCATTGTAAATATTTAACAAGGGATGATAGAATGCAACTGTTGATGCAAAAAACCAATCCTCATCAGTGTTGCGAAATCACAAATCATGTTCTCTTGTCTACAATTTTTCAAGTTAAAAACAGCATCCTCTAATTTTCATACCAAATTGTGATTGCTTTTCTATGTCAATAGAACAGTTTGATCTTGTTTACGTCTTGAGCATCAGTTTATTAACGATACTTCATTTGAAATACGATGATTTCTTCTCGTAAAATTTTACAACGAAATTCAAATTAGATGCTTCAAAATGTACAACCTCTAGAATAAATTGGAGTCATTACCTGGAAAATTAATTAAAATCGACATATCCATCGACTTAACATTCAAAACGGGTTCAATATAGATTTACTTATTTGTATATTAGCAATATCAATACCCACTTTAGAAATGCTTACAATTTCCAATGCAACCAAAGCCACAATGTTTGCGGAATAGGAGACCGAAGTAGATTTTATTCTGATCATGACCAAAAAAGACCAATTTTTTTTTGAAATAACTGAGCCAATTATAAAATCGAGTTATACTTCAAATCAATTGGGATGATGAAACTAAATGGAAGAAGCTATAACCTATTGTATGCATGCCAAACTATAGAAAAACAAACGTTAAAAGAACACGTTCTTAGAGAATTTCTTCAGCTTTGGTGTTGTAACTTGAAATTAATCCCATTTCGAATTTTCCATTATATTAAATTCATTCCCAGAAGTAACGGAAATGACATCAGTTGATAGCGTAACATCAACACATGCTGAAATGGATGCAACATCAGTTACATCGGCCTCAGGACAAATGTAACACCGTAAATGAATCATACCATACGTCCAAGTGTTATATAATCTGTTTACAGGAAAAAGAAAATTCAAACAGTCAGTCCGCTTCAGGAATCAAAACCACCATTCTCACAACAACGACCCACAGATGATGAAACTCAGCATTATCCAATTTGTAAAAGTATATCAGCAGTATCAGCGGCTTCCACTCTGTCCAGTGAAAAAAGAAACTCAGTTTCGGCACAAACTGAAACTGTTTTGGTACCAAGTATGAATAAAATGCAGGAATGTAATAGTATTAAACGCGATGAAGCTGTCCGAGATCGAAAATATTCACCATCGTTGGATAGTAGAGAAAATAAGGTTAGAAGCATAAATTAGGTGCTTATGGTATATAATGATGAATGGAGACTGATCCTTTGAAAGATACATTGAAATAAAAACAAAAATAGTAGATTTTCATCATTCAGAAACTTTTCGAAATTTCATCATGTTTAGAAAAGTTCCAGCACATTACAACTAAACAAAAATTATATTTCCAGGAAAATCTGAGTCAATCGACGACACCAAGGTCTAAAGGAACAAGCAAACACCGTAATTCCGCCACCACTGTAAATTACTCATCAAACACCGATCTGAATAATGTCTGTCCACATGCCAAAAGTAACGTCGCAAAAGGTACAACAGATTTTAACACCGATATAAGAAATTTTGAAATCAGTATTAGCAATTATTTGCCCATGACAATTTCGAAATACATATGAAATATGTTTTCAGTGAAATACAGATTTAGTCTGATTGATTTTTTTCGAAATTCTAATAGGTCCACCCGTAGAAGCACCTCGTCGAGTCAGCGTCCAGATGAGCGCCAGTTCAGGAATGAAAGGTAACTTTGTTGTGTCCCAGAGTGATCTTTGGGATACGCACACCCTTTCACATGCAAAACAGCACTCTCGTCAATCACCTCGAAACTATCCGAATCCACAACGTTGCACCGAACATAGTCACATAGTTCCATACGAATCGAATGCAACTTCGCCAATACAACGTTCGGTGTCGGAAAAGAATCGTAACAAGCACAGACACAAACCGCAAAAAGGAACAGTTTGCCAAAGCGAGACGGACAGTGAACGTGAACAGCGTGAGACCACGCCCCAATGCACACAAGTTCGGAAATTAGGAAAGTCCGCCCCATATTCAGCCCTTCACCATTCATCACCAAATGTTGCACCTGACAAACAGCGTAAACACCGCCTCAAAACGGATGCGGCACTCTATGGTGCGAGCTCTGAATCAGAGCTTCTAGATGGAGACACGGCTATACTACCTATATTTAGGAAACTTCTCACAGAAAAACAGCCCCGCTATCGAGGACGTAGCGCTGTAGGTCAAAGTTGCCCCAATATATCGATAAAATGTGACATTGTTGAATATTTGTAATCAAATCGAATTACCTATATCTAAAACAATGCTCAAAACAAGCTGAGAGAAATATGATCATTGTATGTAGCTTCATAGGCAGCTAATACTCAATTCATTCTCAAATTTCACAATGTGTTTCCATTTAGGGTACTATTAAAACTGTAATTAAAATATGTCCATAATTTAAAAATAGAGGACCTAAAACATAAAAAGCTTACACGCTAAATGTTTCTATCATTTACTTTTTAAACATACTTTAATAAACAGATAAATGAAAGCAAAAAATGCATAAATTCAATGTGATTTGACGCTATTTCAAAAAGTTCATCACGGGGAAATTTATATTCGATGGATAAAAAAAGTAAAAATAATCAATTAAATGTCATTATGTACCTCAAATGCTTATACTTGTAAATCTTTTATCAGTTTAAGTATAGTAATTGTTTTTCTTCTATTCCTACGATGAAGGAATAATTCAAACTAATTCTGAATTCGACCTAAACCTGACTGTCTATACAAGCAATCTATTAAAATGTTTTTTATCTGTTAATATTTTCGATTGCATTATACAATATCAGTTGGAAAAATTTACAAATTGAATAACAAGATTGATATACAAATGCTACAAGGAAGTTCCACATATTTAATTCTGAGAAACTTAATATTTTGATTCAAAAGGATTATAATTTTATTTTGTTTAAAGCTGATATTCAATGCAAAGGGAATATTACATCAAAATAGTATAAGGATATTTTTTTTTAAATTGTAAGGTACGCTGCTTTATGGTAGAGAAATTATTATAATATTATTTATTTCATTTTCGTAAAATTTGTTTTTCTTAGAAAAATTTATAGAAAACGACCTAAATATATTGTGAATTTATATAACACATAAAAATATATAGAAATTTAACTATGGCATTTCTAGTGGCAGTCTAAGAATGAAATGTTGCTTTTCTAATAAATAAATTAAACATAAGATAAATGTTTAAAATTAAACAAAATCGGTGTTTTATTTTAACGAAGGAATTTTGAAAAAATTCTAAACAAATTAAATTGTTAATCAAATCAACCCAAATTTCCTTAGCAAATCTAGCAGTTGCATATCCTGCGTGGACTTCAGCATTTACAAGAAGGGCCAGGCCTTTGTGGTAATGTTAGAGTTACAGCAATACGCTCGTCTCTGATTATTACCCCGATTCGACTCAGATACTCATTTACAGATGACTGAACCAATATTTCGGAAACTAATTATCGCCAAACGGCCTCGAACCTGGTACTCGATGCTTTGGGAAAAAGCGACGTAAATAATAACCACAAGGACTACTATGGACAAGAAATGTTTCTTGTGAACTATAATTAATTATTTTAAAGGATAACAACAATCGCCTCGTCATCATATAACTTTTCGTGTCAATTCTGTCAGAAAAGTATCCATTTTTAGTAACCAACCAGATAATTCTATATCTAACGGAAGTGAATATGAACGGCCGAAACATTCAAAGTAAAAACGTATTTCATCTTCATTCATTAAAAATTTTAGGGTCACTGCAAATCGAAAAAATTGAATACTAAAGATCATAAAATTACGCATTAAACATTCTTTAATTCTACCATCGAACATTGAACATCTCATTGTCTTTTTTTTCAATACATATTATAACATATCACAGCAAACATTTAAGTCGACCACAATTTTGTTTTTGTACACTAACATGTAATAAATATATTATTGCATGTACAATTCCCTCTACCTATATCTTATTTTATAGTTTTTCTCTAAAATATTAAAAAATAATACTTTTGAGTTATGTAATACTGTCCATATTCAACTCTTTGATGCTTTCAAGGTAGGTTATAAGCGTATTTACTATATTTACTATTTATATTTTAGCCACAAAAATTTTCTTATTTGCAATAGAACTAAAACTAACTGTTTTCTGAAAATAATAGACCTGCGATCGCCAAAAATATATGCTAGATGGAAAAAATGTGTGGAAGATGAATAGGTTGAACTTAATAATCAATCAAAACCGGGTTTAAGTAAAATCAAATATAAAATATTATCGTCTAAGTATTCTACGATGAGATGTGCCACATGTTAATATTTGTAATAATTTATAAAATTCCGAAATAAATTGTGATTGGAATAAAAAAAACTGAAATAGAGTCGTAAAAATATTTCTTACAGCAACATTTGTCATGTTATGTTTCTTATTCTGCTTTAAGTTACAACAACTTTCACATGAAATTAGTTTCTAAGCCATTTTTGTAGCATCAAAGAGCTAAAATGCAAACGCTCTAGATTCTTACGTCATGGTCATCGACTATAACAACTGTAACAGCACTCCCTGTCGAAGAACTGCGGTATTCTTTTGATAATGATGCTATACGATTAAATACACGTTCATAGTCGGACGCTTGAGGTATTTCTGGCAAATTCAGTGTGGGCTTCGGTACTGAATTTGAATTAAGCGAATCCAGCTCATGAGTTTCCGAATTTACAAGGTCTCCTACCGCAGAGCTTGAAGGAGTTAGAAGTTGTTCAGAAACAACTGTTTTAGATTTTCTGGAAAGTGACAGAAAATAGGTAATATTAACATAGATCGTTTATCATGTTTTTGTTTCCATTTATGACCAAAAAATCGCATAAACTTAAAAAAACGATTTTAACCATTTTGTCGGGCACAACTGATACAGGAGATAGAGCAAAAGCTGTTTTGTCTGACGCCATTCGAAGTGAGTTTCATGTTTGAGCTATATGTATTTCTTCATAAACTCAAAAAATCTTTGAAAAATGTCGTTCCTTATTTATATGTATAACTTTTGTTCTAATATGTATAAATAATTTCTAGAGAATTGAAATAGACACTTTAACTCGTTGATTGCCAAGTCTAGCAAACGAAGACCAACTTTGGTGACTAAGAGAATTTATTTTAATATAGGAAAAATGTCGACGGCTTGTATCGTAAAATTTGTTGGGAGCAAGAAAGATTATATTATAAGACGTGAAAAATTTAAATGCTCAATGTCGTATCGTCTCAAAGCAATGTTATATGTATGTGTTATTTGCAATACTCGGTTTAGAAGAGAACGATTTCGATCGTCTTCCAAAAGGGCATTAAAGATTAGCGCATTGCTTTGACGAGCGAATCAATTAGTTAAGAAGGAATAACACCACCAAAAACAAGAAGCGCCGAAAAAGACGCCCGGATATCTAAGACCGAAGCTTATTACATGAATACTAGTTAATTAGTAAAGTAATTCTATAAACACATGAAATATAAAATTGATATTCAAAAATTCAACTTACCTTTCTCGAAAATCAGTGCCATTTAATTTCTTTTTTTTCTGCTTCGTCAAACCAGGATAGCTGAACTGCATGAAACTGTACTGCGGCCCAATCACCTTTAGTAAACTCATCAAAAAGAACGTGGCATATATCCAGCTCACTGATATTACAATCATTAAAAACATTCCAATTTTTATGTACGGCAAAATTTTCGAAAACATCATGAATGCGCCAGCAGCTCCTGTTGTTAACGCCGCCATAGCCGTTGGTCCAAGCATGCGAGACATAGCAAAAACTGCAGCAGTTTCCCTACTCCCGCTCGAGGATAGCCGATAGTGTACACTGTAGTGAAGACAGTAGTCCACAACTAAACCAATTGCCGTGCTAATGCAAATACTCTCCAAAATATTCAATTTCCAGCCCAGGCAAATAAGGATTGCTATTGTCGTAAAAATACTAAACGTCATAGTTATTACCGCATACAGGCTGACCAATACATTTAACGTTACAAATAAAAGCACAGCCAAGGATACAGCCATTGATATCAAAATTGAAACTGCAGTTCCTTTTGAGAGTGTGTCCTGTAAATCGAAGAAAACTAGTTCGCTAGTGAACCAGCTACCTTGCATGCCAAGTGGCGCCGCCTTCATTTCTTCGCTAAGCCATTCTTCGACAGTCGCAACGAATGATTTCACGTCCGAATAAATCAACGAATATGGCACGTTACTTTCATACTCTACAATTAGAGCTCCTATTTGTGGTGCTAACGTCATATTTAGTTTGTAATCGGGTCGTAAATATTTCGGGCCAGCCACTCCCGGCCTAAAAAATTCGTAGGGAGTAGCGTATAGTGTGGTCAAACTTAATATAAGGCATTTTTCGAAGATATAGGGTTCAAAGGGAAATTTTGATGTTTCACAACATGGTGATCGATCAGTCTCCTCCATTGGATCGAAACACCTGGAAATGAATGATGAATATTTCAATTATAAAATAAATTTCGTCAGTTTGGTATATTATTATCAAACATGCATCGAATATTTGTTTTTTTCTAAAATAAGTGTTCGGCAAATTCTAAATTTAACTTAGATGAAAATCGGAAATATTAACTCACTTGCGATTCATCCACGCCACAAAGTTTTCAATAAAACAATTTGGCATTAAAACGCCTCCACCTGAATATTGATAAAACGTCTGCTCCTTAACACGTTTGCAAAATTCAAGAAGCCATTTTTGTGATGCCATCGATGACATATTAAAATTATTGTCAAAATACAGATTTCCACGAGAAAATGGATTCAAATAGTTCCCATTATCAATGGGCAACACTCCCCATACGAAACGCAATGAGAGATTATAGTTATCCATTGACTGTAAAAAAATTATCATATAATGTGCGGATCCCATAAAAAAAACTATTTATTATTTTATTACCGTTATTGATTTTTCAAACCAAAATTTCTCCCTGAATTTCATATCATACAGCTCAAACGGGTGATTCGAGTCGAATAGTTGAAAATCCGGAGAATCTGGAAGTTGTATACTAGGCCAATACAAAACTACCACGATGCTAAATATTCCTAAGAAACCTGGCCGAAAGAAGGTGCTTTTTATTTGCATAGGAACGAGCTAGAGTAAATGTAGTATTTTCATTACAGTCAAGGATGCTTAGACAATTGCATTGCCATCTAATATTGGAATTAAGTCAAGAAAATAATATTTGCAACTAAATTTTCTGATTTAAATTTTTTTTTGCACATTTATGTTAGACAAATTATAATCCCAAGATTTATTTTTTCGATTCACCTTTCTCTTTAAGGTGTTCTCTCTATTTAAACTTAAGAAGCCGACAGTACACTCTGTTTATACCCAGCAAATAAACTCATTCATAAAACCAAAAGAATTGAATTTGTCGGCTACTAATAAATCCCTACGAATTGCTTTTCGCTCTGTAAAGTAACCGACGTGACTGGCATTATCATTGCATCGAAAATAGAACGTGATTTTTGTTGTAAAAAATTGTCACTCACCTAGCAATACTATCCACAATATTGGTAATTTGACTACAGCATTTATAAGAAAGTCTTCTGTCGTTTTTCCTAATTGGCTAATTGACTTATGTAATTTTTGCGATAATTGTGCATACATGCAATTTTCTAAGGTAAACGGTATCCTTTCCATAATTGAAATTGATGCTGGCGTCCAAGTAACCATGAGTAAATAATTGGCTATGACTGTAGTTCCAGCAAATAATCTGGTGAAATTGAATGAACTTAAGCTTAAGATATTCGACTGACGAAAAAATTTGTACATCATACCCAAAACATTTGATGGCCGTAATGAATGTCATATAAGAAGCATAAAATGCTGCGGCTGTAGTTAAAGATGAAACAAACATTGAAACGGCCGCATGCTTTAAGGTGGTCGCCATCAAACTATTCAAAGTTTCTCGGTGCGTTGAGTCCGAGTACGAAGTAGACGGAGACGAAAGAACTGGACCACCTGAATTTCTTATTCTTTCCTCGTTGGTACATCTCCATATTTTAATGAAAATAAACGCTTGATCAGCCCCTATGCCTATTGATGAAACATTAAAATCAATGCGACGCGAGAATATATCAATTCAAACGGGCAACTTACCGACTATGACCACTGCTGCCAGAACATTCATGAACGGAAAGAACGATATCTCGAAGACAAGCATATACACAAAGTATGCAATGCCCAGTGAAAATATGATGAGAGTCAAAGTCATCAAAGTTACAAAGAATGATGACGTGTACACCCATATGCAAAACATCACGAATATCGCGCCAAGCAATAAAAGCCAAAAGTCGACTTTCAAATATTCATCGAATAAAACGTTCTTAAGGCCCATGTCTATAGCCACTATTTCCACATAATCGTTACCAAAATTTCTGGAAAAAAATGAAACTATTAAATTACAAGCATGTTTCCAATTATTCAACAATTCTGTTTATATGTTAGATAGAAACAGCGGTTGCTTCAGGTACAATCTAGTTGGGAATGCTTCTGTAGATTTAAAAATAGGGCGAAGCTGCACAATATCAAATTTACAAGAGAAGGAACAAGTGCAGATTTATATGCAGCTAAAAAAAATTCAACTATTTTACAAAAACTTCAATCTAAGCTAATTATTTGCCATATCAATATTCAATGTTGATGAATCAGCGCTATTCTAGAAGAAAATGCCTGCAAAAACTTATTCTATTGGAAAGAGTGCGCCGTAATAAAAACTTTCCAAAGATAAATTGAGTTTTATCAGATATCAATTTTTTAGATTTAAAAATTAAGCCTCTATTAATTTAACACAGCCAAAATTCTGTATCTTGAAGGAGACTTCCAAAAAATCATTGCCAGTAATATAGAAGGCATTCCAAGATGTCTGAATGATGGAAAATTGCTTACAAGACTGGTTTAAAAGTTACTGGATTCGATTTGCGCGGGAAACCTATAAAAACGTGGGGTTTAAAGTTCAACTAATTTCAGATACCTGGTCATGCAATATATATTTTGATTTTATTGAATCTAATGTTAAAATATTGCTCCTACCACCGAAAACAACTTCGCTACTACAACCTTTCGACCAAACGATTATTGCTGCCTTTAAATAATATTACTTCACAAAAGTAACGTTTGAAGCAGTGAAAGCAATTGAAGATAAAAAAACTGAAACACATGAAAAATTTCAATTTTCTAAATACTGACGATAATAGGCAACACAATCAGCAATGAACGACGCCTGTAATGCGATTTATCTACAAGATTGTTACTTCTGATGAAGTACCTCAAGATATCTCTAATGATGTGATTTTATTAGTGTATAAACTTGATTTCAACATCAATGCAGAAGATATGCAAAAAATTGTAGTTCTGTACACGGAGTAGCTATCTATCAATGACTTAATGGACTCGAGAAATGAAGAAGGAATTGAAAACGAAGCCATTGGCGAAAACATCGATCCCCCAAAAAATAAAAGCTTTAAAAATCCTGGTGAAATTCTACCAAAGCTGAACGTGTTTTGAAAGATTTGGGAGAATCACTTTGAAATGGACTGGAGTTCATCTGCAGCATTGAAAATAATCGACTAAAAACTCAATTTTTTCCGAAGATCATCGCAACCGGTTTATGCAGCTTACATAAAAAAAGTTGTTTTCCAAATATAAAGTATATAGTATAAAATATATATAGTCTGATACGTAATATAAAATCGACGGAATAAATATTAAATTTTTATATTATAGTATACTTACGTGAGGTGGCTGAAAAGTTTCGGCCTACGGTATTAACAGTCTAGATATAAATCTAAATAACTTATTTTTCCAATAACTCTCAAGTTTTTTTTTAATAGAAATAGTCTTTATCTTTCCCCTTAAAATGTCCCTTTTCTTTACTCGTCAATTTTCGTACTCGCAAGACTCTCCTCATAGTTTTAGAAAGAAAATAATTCTTTGGAGCCCGATGCAGGCCGTAAACTGAATGATTAAATTCTTTGGAGCCAGTTCTTCTTCAAGGCTTGCTTCGCAATGCGCGGCGTGTGAACTGACGCATTGCCTTGTAGTAATTCTTTTGCAACTTTTGTCTTATCTGTTTTCCAAAATAGCTTCCCATATTTTTTTCCAAAAGTGCACCGAAATATTCGATATTAATGTAGTTTGTTTGAAAGGCAATCTATCAGCAATACTTATTCTGAGCCCCAGAATATGGTGACCATGAGTTTGGAAGTCGAATTTTCTAATTTCTTCCGCGGCTATCTTCCTTTTCTATCGATTGCATACACTCTTGTTTTGATTCTGGATCGCACTGTCGAATTTGTGTCTCTTCAACAGTGACTTTGCGGCCACAAAATGAGCGATATTGTCCTTATAAAAAGTCAAGAATTTCTTGTGAAGTTTCAACTCGCTACTGTTTATCGAACGGCATAAACAATTTTGGCACCCAATATGCCCTAAATTTATTTATATGCAAACGACAGTGCAAAATTTATCCAATTCGTCCTTGACTCGAACGACGCGAACAGATTTGTAAATTCTATCCATTTGCGTTCGTACGCGAGGTCGATCTATCATTTATCGTTTTTTCTAAAACATCAATAGGAATGCGTACGAATTGTTTGCAAGTTTGGGCGGGATCAGGAGCAAAATGACGAATTTGCAGTGAACATGTTTGCAAGAAATTCTGAAAACAGTACAATTTCGTCACGTTTGTCGTTCTGCTCGGCGAAATTAATGTCCTGTATCAGCTCTGTAGGTGGTATTTTCGTTTAAGTATGTGCGAAGCATTAAACGAGCACTGCTTGCACCCGAATTGAATATAGTAAGCTTTTTAACGCAATCATTTGAACGTCATGACTAACATCCTTTTGTTGCTTGAAAGTCATATATTGTTCATATAAATTTGCCAAAATTTTAAATTAAATTATGAACCCGATCACACCCCAATGCCAAAATCTTTACAAAACTATTTACGAAGTGGACTACGTTACACATTCGCTTAAATCGAAATCGATCAAACGCAAATTAGCTATTTCTGAAGATCCTTTGATAATTGATGGGCATTGCGCAAACAATCTCAATATAAATGGCAAGCCATTGCCCAAGATCTTATCAAATCATCCGACGATCAAGCCAACAAATGAAGACTACTTTACCTTCATCAAATCTATTGAGAAACGAAGCAAGGTATTATACGATAAATTTTTCAAGGACACGGAAATCGATAAGGAGTACATTGAAAAAGAAATCAATGATGTTAATAAAACCGAATATCAATATAAATTTTCTCCCAACGAATTTCTTCCATTAAGCGGCTATGTTCGATTGTTACGGCGAAATTTGAAGAAGCCAGACAAATGGAAATTTCATGATACTACTTATATGAATTCGTATAATCGCATTTTGGAATATGGAGACTTAAGAGATATCGTGAAATGTGACAATTTTCGACATTCTGGTCGGCGTCCAGTACATGACGAAATCAACAGAATGTATAAAACTGCCAAAACGTTGTATCAAACGTCGTACGTTGAGGAGCGTTCGGACCAATTAAAAGATTAAAAGTGTCTAAAATTCGAGGAAAACAGTGTATCTTCGTGATTGTTTTTATTTATTGTTTCCGTGCCGTGAATTTGGCTCATCACTTTAACGTTATTATATGAGATTATAAGTTGCATATAGTGTCAAATAATCATGAGTACTATCCCTTATACCGATATAATGGTCCGGAAAATACTAAGAACAGTATTACGCGATCTGGATTCTTTTCTTGTTTTGCACATTTACGATGCAAATTTGATAGAGTGAAGGAGGAAGTGGTAGGGGAGAAATATTTTGAAGTTAAAGCAAACAAAAGCAGTTTACATAAAAATTTAGCTGATTTTTTAATATTGAGAATGTTAAGACGTCAAAAGAATTTTCGGAATAACAGATTTGCTTCTAAAATTGTTTTGTTCAGCATTGGAAGGTGGAAATCTTCAAAAAAAATCGTTGGCCCCTCCTCGATATGCTTTAACCAGGACGAAATAAATGTAATTAAATTAATCACATCCCTAAAAAATTAACTTATCATGTATATAAAAGAAATATGTATTTATGAGATGAATAAATAAGTTGAATCGAAGGTAAGCGCGTTGGCTGCATTCGATGCCTTTAATTACTAATCTATCCATAAGTTCACTTACTTTTTTTCCATCTCCCGATAAAGTTGCAATACCGATTGACTGCGTGCAATTGGCAAGAAAAGCATTGCATTCCGCAAAAAAATTGTTGAGCCCTGAATAAGATGGAAAAAATAACAAAATTTAACAGTAATTCTAAGGCGCCACGTAATTTTTTTTGTGCATACTTACATTCGAGCTTATAACATTCATATCTGTAATATAATGGAAGATATCATAGACGGCATCATGCCGAGCACATTCAATAGGTGTAAAACATTTATATTTTTCACAGTCGTTACTTAGTTTCATATTTATATAGTATTCATGACAACCTAATAATAAGTTTTGTACACTATTCACATCGTCTTTCTGAAAATACATTTACAAATTAGTTCCTGATTACAGCATATGAATGAATTTATTTTTACATCAATGTCCAAACACGACGATTTATTCGAAAGTAGAGCAATATAGTTCGGTAAAGACCATGGACGACAACAATTGTTAGACTGCTTTTCACAAAACGCATCGTACGAGTCAAGATTTTGTAGTTCTAATTCTAACGCGCACATCGCTAACAAGTATTCGATATCAAAAAGGGATGATATTTTGTCATTTTGATTTGATCTTGACGATTGGATCACCATATGAGCATATTCTTTCACTGGAAATAAATGATATTGAATAAAGTAGAGTGTCTTTTAACTTAGGCTACAAACTAAAAAAGGAACCAAAGTTTACAGAACTTCTTTGCTCGGTGCAGTTGTTTAGAGATATGTATTTGGTATTCGAGACTACTGATACGTGCATTAGCATCATTTTTAAAGTATGTTACTTTTACGAGGAATTGCGGTTAGCTTGGATCATCAATGACAAATTAATTATACTGAAACATGGACTAAAAATCATATTTGCCCAGAGTAGATGTTTCCTTATTGCTTAACTAATCAGTATCATTGTCAACGTTCTTTTGCTACATATTGTTTGTGCTATTCTTTCTAATTTGGTGAAGATCACTCAGCAAACTAAGCGAAAAATAATAAACTTTCAAAGCAATCTTACTAGGCTGTCCGCAAAAGAATCCACCAGAACTTGCCACATTCACAACCTCTTGAATGGGAGGATTCGAATTTCTCAAGCTCATCCATTTCGTGTTCGACGACTCGATCATTTCACGATTATCGTCCTCGTCAATTCCGTATGTGTGCTTGCCAAACTCATAGTGTCCCTCGTCGAATGTGTCGTTCCAATCACCACTTCTGTAAAGGCCTTCATCCCTTGTATCATTCTTAGCGTAGTCCTTCAACTCTTTGATTTTCTCCTGTAATTTCTTCTTCTTCGCCTTTTGCCCCTTCTTCTTATTCTTGTGCCTTCTATTGTTGTGTCGTACATTAAAAAACTCATGTTCTAGAAAAATATCATTAGGATCAGCGACAAGCTTGCCGCCAGGTTTACTCTCTTCGAGGAGATTTCGCCAGGCAGTGAGTCGCTGCGAAATTACTGTTCCTCGCGCTTCGAAGCCCTGCGTTTAAAACGAAATAGTAAATTTCTACTGTGTCCGATGGTGCTTTTTGCACAACTTACCGCCGTTGCATCACTGAAATCGGGCAGTTTTTTGGTAGTGAACGCAACAATTATGCACGCCAACGAAAACACGCCGATCCCAAGGACCATCAGGAATGGTCGCCGAACCAAAAATTTGTAGTACCAATGCATGACTCGCGCTCATTTGGAACGAATGTGATGGATTTAATGTAAAATAGCACGAAATAGAACGCAGCATCTATCGTCAGCCCCGAAGTCCCTTAATTCAGGAGCAGCATTGCATTTTCACATGCCAAACAATACCCGTAGCCTTGTACGTATTGCTGGAGTCTGGTGCCGCGTGCAAAAGAAACGAAGCTTCGCATTGCAGGCCACGATTGTTGTTTACTAACAAATTTCACCTGGAAAGGACGCAATTTGCAAAAGACGATGGACAACTTACTCACATACGGCGTGATAAAACTTATAAACAAATCTGACACAATGCATGACATACAACTGAAAGAGATCCATCCAAGAAGTAGCTGGGCTGCTGACTGACAGGACACAAACAAGGCGCGAGAGGTGTGAAGATTGTCTAGGGACAGGACATGCCAGGCATTTGTTAACCCTTATCCTGAATAACGGATCCAAATGCAACGAACCTAAATCGCCTAGTTTCAAACAGTCTTACAAAAATATGAAGGTAACGTTTAATTGTTATGAAAAATTCAGAATTATGATTTTTTTGGGTCGCGATTACAAATTTGATTTCAAATTTTTAAAAAACAAAATGGCGGATTCAAAAGAGCGGTTTTCTTATTTAAAATCAAAGAAACACCAAGTATTTTTTTTATGAATAGACTACGTACTTTTAATTTGGAATCAGACAGCCAAACATAATTTATTGCAAATGGCAGAACCATTTATTTTCCATGCATATAAGTACATTAAAACGTTGCTGTGCTTACCGCAACAGCAAACAGCCTGAAAATTTCACTTGGACGAAGTTATTGACACGGAACATGTACATTTTGTCTATTAATATTTATAAAATACAAAAAGAAAAACAATATCTAAATAATATAATAATGATATTTCCTAGGACTAGGCACCCGCAAAGAGATCCAATTAACAATGCAAGTAATTTTCTCAATGCATTTTTTCGTGAAAAACAAACAAAGATGCAATCCAAAATCTTTTAAAACAACACAAAAAAATGTTTAATCGAGAAAAATTTCAAATATTAAACTAAATGTTGTATAAGAATAACGGAAGGATATTATTGAAGAAATGTTTGCAGTATACATTCATCGAAGTTGGTAGATAAGACAAATAATTCTAATGCCCCGATATTTATTAGCATGCAAGCAAAGAACAATGTTGATGGATGTTTGGAAGATTTTCAGGTAGTTTAAGGGGTTTATCCTCTTTATAATTTTCAAAAAATCGATATTTTTAGTTGCATTTTTGGAAAGTATATATATACAGAAATATCATATTAAAACTTTATAAAGATCGGAGCAGTCTAACTGTATCTTTGGGCAACTTTCACTTTGTCACCCGGGCGCGATTGTTCATTAAAATAAACTTTAACCGGGTTTTTCTTGAAACAACATTTTTCGACGCAAATGGAGGGTTTTTCAAAGTTTTGATTTGGAATTTTTTTTGGCCAAAAACGGTTTTCCGAAAAATGTCCGCCAATTGTCAATTTTGCAAAAACCGATAATCGCTCTATAGCTATTAACATACCGAACCTAAAATTATTTGATTTTTTTGTTTCAGATTGACCATCTCG
The DNA here is from genome assembly GCA_963942545.1 of Oxycera nigricornis. Classification (NCBI taxonomy): domain Eukaryota; kingdom Metazoa; phylum Arthropoda; class Insecta; order Diptera; family Stratiomyidae; genus Oxycera; species Oxycera nigricornis. The sequence continues at coordinate 111,250,677 of OZ012660.1, read as the reverse complement.
AAAATTTCAACAGCGCACACCTCTCGTTTTTTCGATATTTTTCCAACCAGCATTTTAATGATAAAAACTCACATAAATGAATAAAAAAATATTTTTGTGTGTATTACGAGAGTGAATTTATTGAGTGTAACCCCTTCCTTATCAATATTCATAATTTAAACCTATCGAAAAAAATATTAAAAATAACTGCTAAAAGAGGGTATCCCCCTTAATTCGGTAAAATCAGACACCCCGGGAAATATGAACCAATCGGCGTTTTCTAAGGAATCTCACCTTGCAACGTTACAAACAATTTGAATTGGCACATAAGCTGTGATCTTTTTGAATATTTTTGGTCCGATCCTTTTGAATATTTGTGGTCCTGATAAAATTACCAGCTGATTAGATGTGTAACTAAGTTCTCATGTTTTTTTGATAAAAAGACAATTTTATCGTGAAAAATGGTTACAAATGAATCATTCAAAATATTGCCCGTCGCTAGCTTGATCTTTTTGCCATATTTCTGGCAGAGCTCTAATACCGTTACAGTTAAAGTGTTCATCTTTTAAGACTTTCCACGAATCAAGCGATTTTTCGATGTCTTCATATGAGCGGAACTGCTGATCAGCCAGACCATGTGCCATCGAACGGAACAAATAATAATCGAATGGTGCAATATCTGGGGAATATGGCGGATGGAGTAGAATTTCCCGTTTGAGCGTTTCTAAGTAGGTTTTAACGGGTTTAGCAACGTGCAACCGAGCGTTGCCATGCTGTAGAATCACTTTTTCGTGCCGCTGCTCGTATTGTGGCCGTTTTTCGCGCAGTATTCGGTTCATTTGCATGATTTGAAGTCGATACCTTTCCCCAGTGATGGTTTCGTTCGATTTCAACAGCTCATAATAAATAACACCGACCTGGTCTCACCAAATACACAGCATAACCTTCGCAGCGTGAATATTCGGCCGGTCCCCATGGGTTTCTTCTCTTTGGGTTGCTGTAATGTATCCATTTTTCATCACCCGTCACGATACGATGAGGAAAACTTTTCCTTTTTTGCCGCTGGAGCAGTTGTTCACAGGTGAAAAAACGACGGTCAACGTCCCTTGACTTCAAACCATAAGAAACCCAAGTTTCTTGCTTTTGAATGGCTTGACGGGTAACTCCTAATGCTGAAGCAAGTTTTTGTTGCATTTGGCAAGGATTTTATTCGAGCAATGCCTCCAATTCAGCGTCTTCGAAGGTTTTGGCGCTTCCTTCACTCTTGATCACAATTTGACAATTTTTCAAGGATTATTCAAAATATTGGAAGCTTCTTTTTTGTATTTTTAAATAATTGACGGATTACACGAAGAAAAGCTTCACGAGAATTTATGTACACTCCAGACAGTGCACTAGAAATTAAATTAATTCTATGTGATCCTTTTATTGTGGCTTTTCCAACAGCTTTCTAGTGCCAAATGAACATGAAACGTGTGAACTTAATTCTTACTATCAATTACACTTTAGTCCAATTAATTTCTGATCCAGACAAATACCTTTATATGCCTTTATAAACACTTACGGCAACTCATTGTTGTTCCAATGAGATCATCAAACCGCTATAAAGTTTTTTGATCCCATTTTTCCAATCATATCATGCAAAGATTGGTTTATAAAGTTGACGGCACCATTTCATAGACGAAGCTATGATATTCAGTTGATTTGTTGCCTTTTTCTTGCATTTGGATCAACATTGGTGACTTGTGCAACATTTAGTGCGGTTACCTATGCTTGTGTTTGGGATATATTTAATCCATGTCAAGAAAAAAAACGTATAAACCAATTCATAACTGGTAAAAAAATGTTTTATTACACACCGTACATTACTAAGCTTAACGTTAATTAAAATTGTTCGTTTTGCATGATTAAATCAAATTAAAGAAAACATTACTTCCATCGGAAGCAATTTTTATTGAAAACTGGGATAACCAACTTGAAGATAAACTACTATCAATTTATTTTCTGTAGTCATACAAAACGAAGCATATTTCTTCGTTTTAAAAACGACTGATACATAATATTAATTTAAAAAAAAATGCAACACAAATCAACAGTTGGGCTTACTCGCCATGCCCTTTTCAACAACTAAATCGTAGTTGTCAACTTCTTCGCACATTGAATTGAATTCATCGATGAACTTTGTCAGCTCCTAAAATATTTAATTCAGGATATTATTTTTCAATTGATTGTTTTTAATTATAATTTAGGGTAGACGAAATGTTTGGGAGTTTTTATGTATTATGAATTCAAAAAAAAAATGAACTCTTCTAGTAAAGGACGCTTTAACAACCAAAGGATTGTGTGTACCTTATTGTAAATGAAATGAGATTCTTTAGGATGAATTTAAAAATCAGATGTTTAGTCATTACCTTTTTGTTTTTATCGGGTTTCCGACGTTTCGTCTTTGCAGGCGCCAATTCTTCGTCACTTTCTGAGTCACTTTTGAACATTACAAAACTGCGCACCTTCTTGACTTTCCTTTTTGGACGTTCATATGTGCGAATTTTGATCTGGTAAGAGAACGAATAGTTCTGTTAATTAATTTGGATTATTTTGCTACTCTGGAATATATTTCTGTTTTGCAGTGAATCAATATTGATTTAGTTGCTTTTCTTCGATACCATCTTCTCCAAACGCACAATTACGGAGAACGTTTTTTTTTCAATTGTGCTAGAATCAATCCAAACTTACCGATGCGTTGAAACTCGGTCGGGGATCCGCTGGATCGTCAAACAAATGCAAATCGTTGTCAACATTTGTCGAATCATTGTCATCCATGGCAAACGATGATGCTTCATCTGAGGAGGAATTATTTAGAACACTTGTTTCCGTGACGTGTTCAACGGTTGATTTGTTCCTTGTCGAAGACAACATTTCGCGAATGTTAGGTTGTTTTTTCGGAGACTTGAAAATTGAGCGGATCGTTTCACAACTGATCCTTGTTGGTTTGGGCGGCAACAACCGTTTCAACTTGATTAGTTTGTTTTGCAGACGCTTTTTGTTTGGTAACGTGGCTTTTTGCAGAGGCTGCATCATTAGTTCGTCGTCAATGACATTTTCATCATTGAATCCGAAAAAGTCACTTGCCGTCGATGTACCTTTAAGTGTGTTATTATCGAAACTTGAGTTTGTAGTTTGATTAGAAGAGTTTTCCTGCTGAAATAAAACGTGCTTTGAATGGAATACTAACAAATATGTTTGTGTTCTTACCGTAACTATTTTTTCCGGCAAATTTTCTTTGGCTGGATTTGTCTTTTCCTTGATTTGTTGCGTAGTCACACGGTTTGGAAGAGTTACTACATTCAAAATATTGATCGGTTTAAGAGGACTGCGAGCAACAAGCCCTCGTCTCGGATTTGCCCCAAATAAAACCGATGTGTCCTTCGTCTTCTCTTCAATTGGTCTTATCGGCGAGATGTTTTCAATGTTCGAAATGTTTAGGCTACTGTGGCTCCGCGATTTGATAGGTGAGACATTAGGAATTGAAGAGATATTTAGCGAGCCATCGAGTAGTTTTGTAGGCGAAACAATTGTGACACTTTTATTCGGTTTGTCTCGCTTTTCCTCGCTTTTATTGGACTGCTGGCTAGAGGGTATGACATCACTCGAATACGAAGGCAAGTTATCACTGGTACGCGCGAAATAGAACAGTTGGGGCACGCTGCCACTGCTCACCCGCCAAGGTGAGCTTCCAACTGAGGGAGAAGTGTTCGATCGTCTGCCTGCAGAGATGGCACTTGCAGATGGCTTATTTGGTGTGGAATGGCGTATGTTGGAATCGTTAACAATTTTTCGGGCAATTTCAAGCAGCTGACCCTTGCTCAGATTGTGATTTTTCTCATCGACCAATTTCGAAGGTTTCATGGGTGTTTTTTTGGCAGTTTCCTTTCGAAGAACGTTCTGAGCAAGTGCACTAAAGCCACTGGACTTGGGAACAGCAGTTTTCGCTATAGAGACATTGAGTGTTGTTGCTTCGTCTTCCGGAAGATCAATCGAATCGTCGAAATGACCATCATCTAGAAAATCATCGTTTTTCCCATATTTAGTAGACATTACTTCATCTGCTTTTTTGTGCGTAGTGTCCGCTATCGTTTTCTTAGTTTTGCGAACCATGACCGATGGATTTGCCACTGAAAGATCTTTGGCAATTGCGCGCCAGTTTGCCGGTTGCGTCATATTTCTTTTCGTAGATTTCTTCGCATGCTTATTTCTGGGTCTCATTAGTTTGATTTTTCCTTCTCTTTTCATTTTTTGGATGATGTCGGCAGCAACATCTTCACGCTCGGACTGACTAGACTGCGTGTTGAATGCGTAGATGTCTGGTCCGTTATTTTCTTCTACATCTGAAAAAATGTCTGGGGATGTACAAGTAGGGGGCGGCGATTGGTGTTCTGATTGTTGTGTTGAATTTTTTTTGAAAATACTTTTTCCAGATTTTTCGATATTCTGGCTTACTTTTGGTAGCGTTTCTGGTTTTTCCTGCATTGCAACAAGACCAAGAGCTTTAGATCTTGTTATTCGACAAACTTGCACAGCGCAACGTTTCATTTTACGTGATGTTACTTTCTTGCTAGTCGTATTGAAGTTTGATGCGGTATTCTTGGTGTCTGTGCTAATAACTTGAACGCTCTCATCCTTGGCGTGAGATTCGGGAGAATAGTTATTTAGATTGTTTGGCTGGCGCATCGCCTGCTCCGAACTCGAAACAGAAGAGCTGATTCCTTGATCAATTACGGGAGGTGATGTAGAAGATTCGAACGTTTGGTTGCCTGGCGACGGCTTTGTTGAGTCTGAGGAAGTTGATGAGTTCGCTGCTGTAATATTAGCATTGCGCCCCCTTTTATTGGTTAGCGACAAACGTGATTCAAAATTTCTCACGGTTTTAGATGCGCCAACAGCTCTTTCAGGAGATTTTAAAAACGGTTCCAAAATGGAACCGAGATGCGAACGTGCAGCTGTTTCAGTTAAGAGATTCTTCTTTTGTTCTTTTACGCTGTGGCTCACACCGGTCAAATTGACTTTCCGTAGACACACTTTAGTCTTACGTAAATTTCCGCTGTTTTGAACAATATTAGATGCTTCGTTTACAATCCGGAAGCTGGATCGAGCATTATTTTGAGATTGAATTTTCTTTTCCGCATCACCACGGCGAGTCTGAACATGTAGACCAACACCTTCAATTGTTTCTGAGTTCATTTTGAGTTTCTTCAACGGCACATCGCATGATTTAGTCTTTATTTGATCAATCGGTTGTATTGCTACACTTTTAGAACGTGTTTTTCTTCTACCACTTTCATATTTTGCCGCCTTTTCGACTGGCATTGAAGCAGGAGCTTTGGTTTGTTCAGATCGCTTCATTTCACATCACTAATTCAACTTTGCAATACTGATATATGCAATATAAAGCTATCAATAAACACTGATTTAAATGATTCTTTACACAAGAAGATGCCCGCAATTTCGATTTATTACGCGTAACAACAAATGTCATTCAGACATGGCGTCTTCAAAACAAGTAATTTCAATTGTAAGTGGTGCCACATCGACACGACAAGCTGTCAGTATTCTGCGGCGAAAAACAGACTCGCTGTAGAATTTTGTCAAACAATTATTTCGTTGATAAGAAACGTCAAATTGTCAAGTAAAACATAAACAAGCGGGGACTTTTGCGATTTTATCAAAGATTAAATGTAAATATGAAAATTGACTAAAAGTAACGACTGCATCTTGTTGTCGTACGAGACCCTGCAGTGTGAAGTAGTAGAGAAACATTTCAATAAAATGAGCGATGAATGTACAGTGAACTTCGTTTATAAAAAAAATTATGATGGTACCGAAAAAACAATCACCGAGGAAATCACCCTCCCTTTCGAGGGTGATATCAGTGAGGTGGTAAATAGAATGATGAATGACATGGAGCCAATGATGAGGTATTTGGATGCGGACGACGGTAATCAACTGTATTGTTTATATATTCAGCAATTTTTCCAAATAAATTGTTTCAGAGCTGAAACGGGCGTTGGAGGCGTTTATTAGGACAAAAAATCAAGAATTCATGGATCGTAGGGACAATGCTTTGATTGAGCAGGCGAGTAAATCAGAATTCGATATAGAATCGCTCATCAAGGACACGGAGAAGTTATACAAGGAGGAACTTTTACAGTTTGCTGATCGAATAGGTCCTGCCGACGAGGAAATATTTGCCCAATTGTTTCATCGGTACGTAAGTACAGTCGTACGACTTCCGTACTTCATACTCCCACGGGCTCGTTCCACACACGGTCGCAACACATTCAAGCTCCCACGGGCTCGTTCCACACACGGTCGCAACACATTCAAGCTCCCACGGGCTCGTTCCACACACGGTCGCAACACATTCAAGCTCCCACGGGCTCGTTCCACACACGGTCGCAACACATTCAAGCTCCCACGGGCTCGTTCCACACACGGTCGCAACACATTCAAGCTCCCACGGGCTCGTTCCACACACGGTCGCAACACACAAACTTGGTGTCGTCTATTTGAAACTAGGCCGTCAAGTTTTATGTTGGTCATGAGATTATCCTGAAAAGCAATCCTACGAAATCTTCAGTGGTAAGAGACATTGGTAGAGAAATGGGGCTGCAACATAAAATCGTATCATGGCTCTGGCAATTATCTGACTATGTTTTCAAGGCTATTAAAATAGCTAAAAAAAAGGTTACAATAATTGCAGCTTTTGCGTGTACTAAAGACTTGAGTACTACCCCGACAAAAGCATTTTTTTAGATTCCTAAATCTACTTCTGTTTGAGCTTCTTATCAGGCTAAATGCTCTGCAATTCGATTGAAAGCACTGTACGTTTAGTATGGGATGAATAGTGGTCACTCAAAAATCTTTAGAAGAGATGGGACAGTTCCATTAGAAGTAGATTTTACTTCCTCGACCTCTTGTTTCTTCCACAGCTTCTAGATGGTCATTTCGATCAAATAGGACCAGGCAAGATAAGGTGTGCATTACAAAAATCGGTCAAAATCTACACGATTAAATCTAAAAGGGAAAAAAAGATCGGTTTTGGTGTGTTCTTTGAACAGCTAAGCCTAAAACCGCCCTACTGATTTCCTGACCAAGCAAAGGTCGTGGTTATATACAACGAAACGAAAATTAGCTGTTGAATCGAAGCATCTCTCCAAGAAATGTAAAAAAATTGATTGTCAATCAGGACGCTAATCAAATATGTTCACGGCATCCTCAATAGTCATACACAACTAAATGAGATGTCCCTACAATCTGAAATGACCCTGTACTAGATACCTGGGCACAGTGATGTAACTGGAAACGGCGAAGTAGATGTCCTTGCGAGAGCTCCAAGACTAGATCTAGCTTCCGTAAAAATAAGTATTCAACTACACTACAAGTTGCACACAGCTAGCCTGGCTTTTTGATGAAACTCGTTGAATAACCAGGCAGACTTGGCTTGTATTGAGCTCCAAATCCACCAAGCAAGTTCTCAATATGTTTCGGGAAGCCTTCAGTGTCACCATCTCAATATCGCGGGGCACTGTTTAATATATAGACATGTAGTACGACTGGACGTTCCCTTCAACGACTTTTTTCGAAGTTGTAGGTCGGAACAAAAACAGTAGAAATAATTCAGCATTTTCTGTATAAATGTCTCTTTGAAAGAACATTAAAAATTCTAGACTTTTCCTTATTGGAAAGCTTCACGAAAACATCTAAATAAATGTTAGTAGTAAAGCCAGCTTCAACAAAGAATTTAAATGGTTTCTAGTATCCAATAGCTAACATTTTAAGGGTCTTTTTTTCAATGGTAGCTTTAAGCTGTGCGCAAATAGGCACGTGAACCTCTGGAGCTGAAAACGAAAAGCAGATATTAAATTGAATATATATGCTACAAACATGCAAATACTTTATTAAATATAACATCTAAAATTAGCCTGCTTGGTTGGTTGGTTGTAATGGCAGCCCTCTTTATCAAAAAGTGATTCCTTAGGCCACGATAGGCCGATTGTTATACCACACAAAGCACAAGACGGCACTAGAACCTGTGGGATGACGAGAACCATTTAGATTCTCATATGAAGCTGGCTATTCAGCCAATATTTAAACTGGCTACTTCCGTGAGGCTGTCCAGGAAAGGGGTGCCTAAAGTTTGCATGCGTTTCCTGAATAGTGCTGGGCATTCGCACAGAAAATGTTGGATCGTTTCCTCCTCCTCCGATCTGCAGCTGCGCCAGAAATCGTGGAAATCTTTCTGCATGTCTGCCAATGCACTTTTTTGAGAAATTATAAAAAACGTTTTAAAATTTAGATTTTTGCATTTTTTTCTTTTGCATATTATAACACAGGTACCTACTTATGAAAAAATATCGTTTCGGCCCTCCTTCCTTCCTTTTCTGAATGGTGGGGGAGGATTCATGTTTGGAGCTGCCTCTTTATTGCACTGTGTACTAATTAACACCCAATATTTAAGGAATTTTTCGACTAAAAAAACAAATTTACCTTCAAACACGTTTATTATATTGAGAATACACGTGGCAATCAAAACAAAAAATCTTCAATTAATCCAAAAATTTAGTCGTCTTGCAGCTCTGCTTCCGTCAAATCTGCTGCGATCTAACGAGTAATGGAAGAATTAGTGACTAGTGGTGCCTCCTTATTACTGCACACACCTCAATTGAAAAAATCAATAGTTTTCACTAAAATAATACTTCGATAAATTATAAACCTCAAGACTAAGAGTGCCTGGGTCGCCACCGCCTCCTTCATTATTTGGGGTATCCCAAAAGGGCTACTGAGGCTTAAGAAAACCATCTCTTAACGTCCAACTTATCTACCAAATAACCTTATACTAATGATGCAGACTTATCTTCTCGTTTAATAAATAATCTAATCTAGTCTTGTACATTCTTCAATCTAATCTAGTCTTGTACATTCTTCATCGCTACCCGAAATCCTCGTAAAAGAAAAAGGCTACGCAAAAGTAGTTGCTGATCTGACTAATCGAATGAATAACGAAGTTGAAGCGCTTAATTCCGAACAGCAAGAAGAAATGGATAAGAAAATTAATCAACTCGACATATCTACAACTTCTGAGGTAAATTTATATTGCTTTCTGGGCACATTTATTTATGTAACTGTTTATCATTGAAAGGACATCAATAAATTGCTTGCTCGTCAATACACTACACAAAATTTTATACGTAAAAAATTTGAATCTGAACTGGAAGCGATTCGATCGCACCAACGGAACGAATATCGTGAGTGGATAACGAGCCAAGTGAGCAAAATTTTCCAATCTTCGCCGGTTGCCACTCCGCTTGGGAACCGTTCATCTATGTTTGTTACTCAAACACCTTCGATGGAGGAGAGCTTCACCATTCACTTGGGATCGCAACTGAAGCATATGCATAATATACGAATTTTAAGTGCTGATGTTACAGATTTGTGCAGTCCATTGCACGCAGACGAAAAGTAAGATGGAAATAACCAATAATTGTTTTTGGCTATTTTTCACCCGAAAACGGGAGACAATGAGTATTTATTTTATAAAATATATGAAAACTTTAGTATTAAAATCAGCTCAACCCAATTTTTCTTGAATTAATAGTATTTTTTGCGTTTTTAAAGTGCTAAGTTTATTTTATAGCCCCCTGGATCAGTAAAACAGCATATTAAAATATTTTTAGTCCAAAGTTCTGCAAACAACCACTAGCCCATTTACGTAGATTAAAATGCCTCACTGTGTAATGTTATTCACGACTCCTGTATTTTTTTGAAAATGAGTTGGACTGGTTTTGATTTCAAACGTCTCATATATCTTCCCACAATCTATAAACATAGTGAAAATTCGCAGAACAAGCGAATGATTCCTTAAATAATAACATTTATTTTCAGCTTGGGCGGTTTAAATATGGCTTTGGGACTTTACTCCAGTTCTTTATGCGGTGTCGTTGTCCTCACACCATCTGGACTAGCTCAAGCTAACAAAAACATTGTTAAAAATGCAAACATGTCTACTGAATTTCATTTCGATCAAGTAAGTAAACGTAAACCCGTAAAATGTTGCAATTGTTTGGTTAGATACTTTAGTGAAGCCAACAAGAATTTTCGAACAATTTTCAGAAAGTAAATTTTAAGTTCTAAGATTTATTTAATATTACGTTTCACCGTCACATAGGATTATTATATACAGGATAATCCGTCTGTCAGTTTATTTTTGAAATTGCTGGTAAAACCACATCGTTAATATTTTTAAATGATTGTTGCTTTACCCAAGTGAAAACGTCTTCCTTTTATCTATAAAAAATAATTTCAATGAAATGGTAGCCGTTTATTTTAATTCAATTTTGGAGTAAATTTTAAACTGTTTTTGGCATTATTTCAAGAAAAGCTTGATAACTGTTTTTCATAAGTGCTTCAATTGTTTGCGGATCTTTAGCGTAACAACGGTCTATAACATTTCAATAAATATTTATTCAAACGAAGTCAAATCGAACCTGCATACTGAAGCAGCGTCATTTCGATCAAACTTTGTTTTCTATTTTCGCATAGTTTCTGTAACGCAGCACTCATTTTGGAAATTATTTTTGAAACTTTGCAATATTGCTCAAGCGTAAAATGATCTATTTCTTATAGCGAAGGTTTGATATACATATCTATTATATTTCGATTGGGTTACTATGACCAATGTCGAAATAACACGTACTTTAAAAAGAAACTATCAAATTGCCCAACCTTTAACATTAATTTATGTTTCATAAACTATAAGAATTTGTATTATCTATTTAGATCGATGACCAACTAGAAAAGATACAGGCTGAAGTAAAAGCCTTGAATACAGAAAGTGGTGGTGCAACTAACGATAAAACGATCAATAAACTTAAAACCGGTGACTTTTTCATCACAAAACATTCGAATTTATCTCAGTCGCATGTGATTTTTCATTTGATTTCCGACGAACCGTACAACAGTCCAAGTGAGATAAATTCACGACATCCGGTCATTTTAGGATTGAGAAACATTTTGAAGACTGCCAGCAAACACGATGTGACCATGTTAACGATACCAGCTTTGTTAAGACATGAAATGTCTGAGGTTTGTTATAAATTCATTCGAATTATTCACAAGAGAAGAATTCAGTGAATGAGTCTACCTTTTAGGATATGACAGTGCAGTGGTGTATGCGACGAGCGGAGCTGGTTTTCAAATGCGCTAAAGGTTTTATGATTGAATCAGCCAGTTGGGGAGGAGCCGAGCTAAGGTACATAAGTCTTGAATTGATTCGAATCTTTACTATTTGATTATTTCGAATTGTTTTTAGTACATTACAATTATTACTACCACGAGAAATTTCGGAAGAACTGTTTACTACACTCGCTGGTATGGTTCCACACGTCTTTCGAGTTGCTAATCCAAAAATACTCGAAAGCAAGTAGGTTTGTGCAGCTTATTTATAGTTTATTAGTTCAGATATGATCGATTAATTGATTTGATTGATATAAAATATAACTTAACGTAGATACTAATGAGCGTTTTAATTTGGAATGTACGAAAGGCGTTCAAGTTGTCTGAATAAGATTGAAATAAACATCACTTCGCCACGAGTGAAATAGTGCTAAGCTCCGATCAAGATGCATCTATTTTTAAAATTCGCTGATATAAATAGCAATAACGGAAGAGTTACGCTTATAGTCTGTACACCCACTATCTTTCTGTCTATTCTTGAGCTGAGTTTGTATTTAAGAATTGAAACATGAAGCATTTTCCCGACATTTGATCATCCGAGTTTGGCCTTAACACTGAATTACCCAATCTTTTCTCTCTCAAGTTTTGAAGATTTGTCGTCATTCTCTTTCGAGAAGCTTATTTTTTCTGGAAGCATGATTATTTCTGTTTTAGTCCTACTAACTCTCCTGTTTTTTCTATGTTCTTTGGCGCGTTGGCTGTTCAACTGGCTTGTCACATCTTCAATGTTTTCAGATAAAATGTTGTGCTTTTTCAAAATTAGTATAGTTTACTGTAACCATCAAATTTTCAATTGCTTTTCCAACGTAGCTAGTGATCCAAAATTTTCGAGAAAAATATTTGCCGAGCCTGGCTTCGTTATAAAAAACTGACAGAAACTTAATCAAAATTAAGTCTTCGCCAAATTCCGTGCTTTTATTAATGGGATAAGATTTGGTAACGAGTCGCAGTTACCTTCTGTGCTTCTTGTATTTTCTCAAGAAATGGGGATGGTCCACGGAATGTTTCCACGCCTACTGGGAACAGTGTACCTAAGTGTGGCGGAAACCGTTTGGCTTAGCACCCTCATAACCTAACCTACCTTCTCTGGTGGTGATATCCTGTTGATTGTTTAAATTTGTTCATATAAAAAATGTGGGAAGAGTCTGAACTTCATGTACCCTTTCACTGGCTACGTTACTGGCTGTATGCAGAACTTATTAAACGAGGATCTGGATAGACCACCGTATTTCACCCAAAGAGACAAATCCAGTTCTATTAAAAGCTACTATTTTTGACCCTCGTTTTAAACGAGTACATTTAAACTCGGCACTGGTTATTTCCAATGCAATATCTGCGCTTTCGTCTGAAATAAGTCCAGAATATGAACAATGCAGATCTATTGAAGTTTCAACAAATCCCAAATAGAATGATTCGTCAAAATCACTTTGAATTTGGTTCAGGAAATTATTTCGGAGGTGGGCTCATTGTCAACTTCACTTCTAAACTCAGATTGAAGCAACTTACCTAGCCAGTTATTGTTTTTATTTAAAAGTACTGCTCCAGTGCATCCTTTAATACTACATTAAGATGCGATTATACACATTACTTCCCACGCGGTCATAAGTAAAAAACAATTATTCTTTGTACAATTTTTTTTATTTTGTATTCGTCACGCAAAACATGCCACAATAGGCCTCTCTCATTTTTAATAATCATGGAGTTTCAACGAATCTAAAGTATGTTTCAATAATAATTCATTTCAAACTCGTTTTTTTGCCTTATTCTTTTTAAACATACTCTTTGTCAGTTTGAATAAAGTGCACATCCAACTATTCTACAATGTGAGATGAATAACGTCTACAGAACTTGTTGAAATAAATATTAGTAGTTACATAATCTATTCAGTTGTTTCTTTCATTTTTATGCTCGTATTAATTTGATTATAGAATTTCGTAGGTATCTTTCGATTATTTTCGTTTACGTATATTTTCCTTTGAAATTAAACGTTCTGTTTCTTTAAATTGTTAATGTAGGCCTCTTTAAAACTCGTATTGGTTATTCTGACGTAGATATGCTTAGCTGCAATTTATTTATTCTTTTGTTTTATCGAATCTAATAAATTTTTTCATGAAATCAACAGTTTTAATAATTTGGTCGGAGAGATTTATCGAATTAATGTATTTTTTTGCTTAAATGATTAAAATCTAAGTGCAATCAAATATTTATTGTAACTGTGCGTTTTCCGTCACTACAGAAATTTTGTATTATGATAACAATTTCAATGAATTCCAAGTCGGCGTGTCGAGATCTAAAAAAATTACCGATAAGCAACTAAAAACAGTCATAAAAGCATAATGTTTACTTGGAAGTGAACATGAATTTCCATTTATTTTCTTCAATAAGGAGAGAAAGTTAAGTTTGTTCTTCTGAATAAGTTTTTCCATGTATTTGTAACCAATATATCAAATAAATAAATTGCAGCTTATTATCCTACCTTATGAACCATTTTATTAATGACATAAAATCAAATCACTTCATTAACACACAAAAACTGTATTCCTATCGCTAGGATCACTACGAAGAGTGTAAAAGTTAAAATATAGATATAGGTTCTACTATCACATAACACATCATTGATTAAATTTGTTAATAAAAACAAAAACAAAAATTTCCCTTTCGAAATTATCGAATTAAAAAAAACTATGAAATAAATATGTTCCTTATGATTTAGTAATAGAATAAATAATTTTAGGCAAGCGAAATTAATTCTATTTGTTTAAACTATCCTCTATAACGCTAATTTGGATTAATAAATATATATTTTTTACGCTTTGATTTTGTTGATTTGTTAATAAAGTTTACTTTTCTTCTAAATTTGAGATTACATTTGGCTTTCCTTTCGCCATTGAAAAGTTCCCGATTTAACACCGATGCTTGATGATCCCTGATTGCTATTCGATGTTATATTGAGAATGTTGTTTGTACGTCTGATGAGTTGGGCGGCCGAATCGAAACGACTGCGTATCATTCGAACAGCAGGATTAGTTGCGATGCCACTTCGTTTTGATTTACTACAATCGACATATGGATACAATAAGAATAACGATGTTAATGGCATATTTATTCATACCTAGAACTGTGATTGCTTTCCTTGTTATTTCCCAGAATAATTCTCATGTGAGTATCACGCGCAAAGTGATGATCGGCGTTTGCGGTCGGCTTGGATACAAATCCACTGCTAGATCCGATCTCTTCGAAGGTATGGTGTGACGGAAGCTGTCCCGGTGAACTTAGTTCACTGCTTGGCGAGTGTGGAGGGGTTGCGTACAGCGGAGACATGCATTCCATATCAAACATGTCTGCTTCGTTTGTTGTCGCGTGCGAGGCTAGTCATTTCATATTCAACAATTATATTTCCGTAATAACTAACAATCAACAATTCTTACCCATATTAAGTTGATATTCGTCCAAATCAGGTAGCATTTGTGAATGTTTATGATGTCCTTTGGATCGTTTATTAGCCACAACCGGAGGCGGCTGGGCAAATGGATTATTGCGTGAACTCAGCTTCGTGTGCCTTTGAAGTTGTTGTGTAAACGATAATGGCGCCTAATAACAATGACGATACTAACTCATTAATCTATTTGGCATAAATGCAAGCCTACCTCATTGCTACTACCAGTCGACTGACTAGAAATAATACTTTTTCGTTTCTGCAAGCTACTGTTATCGGATTGCATGGTGTTTTCGTAAAAGTTACTGCTATGTGTTGAGTTGGACGCATTTAAAACGCTCGGCGGTACATTATTGTTAGGTCCTAAATGATTCGTTTGATGCGGTTGTGCCGCGATTAGGAAGCCAGGCGATCTTTCAGGCGGATTGTCTGGTGAACGAAGTAGATTTGGATGTAGCCTTGGTTCTAGATTTGATTCATCTGCTAAAAATTTCGGATTGATGTAAAACATGAAACTTCTCGATGAAATGAAATTAATCTCCTACGTTTATTGAGTTTTCATTAGAGCAGATGTTTTATAAATAAAAAAATTGATGTAATCGAAGTTGAGTATGATTTTTAAGAAAATCCAGAACTATGCTCAATCCCCCAAAAATTATAGCAAATTAAACTTACTTTTCGTATATGAGTCGAATATTTTCAAAATATTGTTTCGATTTGATTTGGCTGCCAGTTTCATTGGCGTCCGGCCACAATGGTCGGATTTATAAGGATTCGCGCCGTATTTTAGTAGAATTGCAACACATTTCTCATGGCCCTCTTGAGCAGATATTCCAAGAGCGGTGGCACCTTGCTTGCATGCATGATCTGGAACCGCTCCAAAATAGAGAAGAATTTCCATGACTTCGTGAATGCCTTGCCATGCACACGAGTGTAAAGGTGTACGACATTCAAGGTCCATTGCATTTACGTCAGCGTTTCCTAAATTAAACAAAATGATATTTACTATGAAGCGTTCGACACGTTTACAAATGATTAAATCACCTAATGTGACTAGGAGCTTCACCATTTCGGTATGGCCTTGCCAAGCGGCCACGTGTAGCGCTGACCTTCCTTCGCTATCTGGAATGTTGACATCGATATCCGTAACATCGAGCAGGTACTTAACAATGTCTAGTTTATTTTCAAGCGCCAAAATATAAAGTGTTGTTCGAGCGTCTGCATCCTTACAACTAACATCACAGCCAAATTTTAGAAGGGTTTGAATGCAATCAATATGACCTATAGCATGGAAACAGTAATTATAATTTAGAATCGGATTATATTTTTACAATGTAAACTTCATAATATCGTTGTTTTAAAATTGATACGCTAGTGGGATAATTAGTAATGTATAACGCTAGGATACAATATTCACCTTCTAAACAAGCTAATCGAAAACCCGTTTTGCCATCATGAGCTTTCTGATCAATAAATGCACAATGGGTTTCGAGTAACGCTTGAACACATGCTTGACGTCCTTCTTGAGCAGCCAAGTGCAGAGCAGTCTTCCCTTCATTATCGCATTCATCTATTTTAGCGCCGGATTCTAACAGCTGCACACAAACTTCATGAAATCCTTCGAAGGCGGAGTAATGGAGTGGTGTCCAACCAGCATTGTCACGATGCGTCTCATCGAGTCCTCGGTCGAGTAATTGTCGAACGGTTTCTGCATTACCTGCAAAATAATTTACTTTATTTTTTCTGTAACAAATAACAACCTACAAATAGGCATACCTTGGGCCGCCGCAATACTCAGAACAGTTCTGCCCTCAGAGTCCATACAATCAATGCCGCAACCCCAGAACAACAGTAGTTTCACAACGGTAGCATGTCCTGCAGTGCAAGCTGCCCACAACGGAGTTCGCCCCATAAAGTCAGCCAGATCAGGATCGGCGCCATTCTCTAAAAGGAGCTCGCAGATTTCAGCATTCCCTTCAAAAGAGCTGACTAGCAACGGGGACATGCCATCATTATCAAGTTGATCGGTGTTGGCGCCGTGTTCCAGAAGTGTTGAAATTACTTTGCTGTACCCTGAAGAGCCACACAAGGCGGCCACACATAGGGCACTCCTGCCATCCAAATCTAAGTGGTTTACATTGGCCCCATTCTCCAAAAGTATTTCCACTATGTCATAATGTCCCATGTACGAGGCAGCAATCAATGACGTTCTTCCCTGTCTATCAACCGAGTTCACATCGGCACCAGCTTCAATAAGGATTTTCAATATGTCCTCATGCCCGCTCCAGGCGGCAGCTCTCAGGGCAGTGCGCCCCTCTTTATCAGCAAGATCAATCATACATCCTGGATGAGCAATTAAAATTTTGACAACGTCCGTGTGTCCACCCCAAGAAGCCGAGCGTAGTGGTGTCCATCCGTCCCGGTCTGCGTGATTTACATCCACTCCCATCGAATGACTACTTCCGTCAGGTGCTATCTTTTTGAAGTTGAGTAGAAGTTTCACTACTTCCAAATGCCCATTACGAGCTGCAATGTTCAGTGCAGATTGGCCATTGTAGTCTTCTATCTCTAGATCGATTGGTCCTTTACAAGCATTCAATGCACGCTCCAGAAGAACATGATTCCCTTCGTTTGCAAGTAAATGGACGAGCGCTTTGCCTTTGTGCATTTCCATGCGATGCGATTCAGAAAACTGATGCAATGCCATTTCATCTTCCACACTGTCTGTAGTCTGCGGAGGCTCACTTCGGTCCGATGAGCTTTTCGGTCGTTGAATCTCTTGCTGACAACTCTTTTCCGTGGAAATCAGGAGGTCAGCAAGTTCGCAATCGATATTTTGTGATTTCTCAGAAAATTCGGGTGAATTTAAGGACGAGTCGCATGACGGCTGAACGAATTAATGAATGAAAATGGTTAAATATTTAAATATATATATCAACACTTTTTATGGTGTCAATTTGAACTAGAAATCGATACGAACTAAACGTAATAACGAAATACAATCCACTCACCTGACTCTCTGCATTATTGATTCCCGTCTCAATTAACAGTTTGAGCATTTTCGCATCAGTAGGCAAACTTGGCTTGAAAAAATCACCCAAAAATGATGAAAACTCATTATTGAGTTGGTTCATGAGAAAGTTTTCGATCATATTTCTAGTTTTCGTCAAGAAATTTTCGTCGTTCTTGAATTCCTCCTCGCAAATGGAACAGCAATTCAACAAGTTCGTATAGAAGCAATCATTTAAGTTGACTCTTGACTCGAGAAGCATAAGCATTAGATCCATGCCAACGTTTTTGTTCGCCAAATACTCTCCAGCCTTGATCAGATGATAAAGGAAGCGGCGTACACTATTTGGACAAAGAGTTTCGCTAACGAGCGTGTAATACATTGAGATCATTACATGTCCTTCGTTAACATCACATAGGAATTTTTTTGTTGAGAATTTCACATCGACCAGCCAATCGGCGAATGAGTTATGGAAAATTTTCAACCTCATTCCGCCTTGGAAGTAGGTCAAAATGTTTTTCATGAGATCAAGCCGTTTTTCGAATTCTTCGATGTCGATGGTGTAGTTGTGAGTTCTCAGGCAATTGAAAACGAACAGTTTGTCCACGAGACCAGTGGATGCGAGGAGGACATTGAGTATCGGTCGGATTTTCAGGTATTGCTTCTTATTGAAGGATTTTTGGCAAATATACAAGTAAAGGCCGTTCAAGGTACATGGTATCAACTTTATCTCCCGGAACGAGAAAAAATTATCCTTGATTCCATCTAACACTTTTTCCAAGTATAGAATACAACCATTTGATTTGATATACAATTGGTGAAGGCTCTCTATGATTTCCTTCGTCAAACTTATGGTGCCCTTAAAGTCAGTGTTGAGTCGATTTATGATGTATTCTTGAACATCCTTGACCACGTGACTTTTCCTTAAATCATCTAAAGTAATCTTTTTGAAGCCAGAAAACATTTTCGCTATGTGTTTATTCTGCTTCTTCGTGGTCGCTACCAAAAACAACCATTTCGGAAATAGATGAATGTGATTTGAAAGCAATTCAGCTACATTTCGACTTTTCTGCGATGAGCCTCGTCCTTTTAATGTCGATATTAAGTTTCCTTCGTTTATGTAATTTTCGTCGATTGAGTCGATTAGGAGTAATAATGCGTTCCGTGGTGGAGTCAACTCTAACAATGGGAACAAAAGGGCTTTTTTAAAACATTCATCCGGATTCTTCTCAATATTGTCCACGTTCAGACATTCAAAAATCTCAGGATTACTGAGAAGCATTTCATAGTATCCGTCTGCTATAAGAGTTCGGCAACTTTTCGATTTTGGTAGCGGTGGAGGTATTGTTGGTTCGAAGGTTTTGTTACATCCAGATGGAGATTGCAAATCATCCTTGAATGATGTTTTGACTGGAGTCAATGGTGCAGTAGGGCTCTTCACTGAGCCCATATTGTTTACACTGTCCTCTTGCCGCGGCGAATCGTCATTGATTTCCGCCTCAATCGCATCTTTCAGGTCATCGCCTAAAACATCAGCGATATCTTCTCCACCTCCTTGTTGAATGGAGTTATTATTTTTAGGAGCACGGTTACTGATTGCAACCGGAATTTTTGATTTTTTACTGGGGCTTGACTTTGGTTTGCAATTGTCGCCGCTGTCCATATTCGATATTGTTTCTTCAATGTCCTCGGATAGTATTTCGTTTTCGTTTGTTATTCTTTTCTTATCCGTCATCAATTTGGAGGCTGTCGGTGGATGAGTAGAATACGCGTTTTTCATTAAATCTTCATTGCTGGAGCTTTTCTTTTCTGGCGATGGCGCGGATTTTTGACGTATGATGGACTTTTTGCTAGTTATGATAGCCCTGTCATCAGTTTCGTCGTGCCCTTCGTTATTCTGAAGCGTCAATTCTGATATGAGAATCTCTTCAGGATTATTTTGACTTTCCGATTGATTATTTAGTTCATCGGGCTTACATTGCCTTCTCGCCAAAATATTCTCTATTTTTTCTTGCACCACCAGGCTTGAGTGGCTGAGAATTTGCAAGACAATGCTTCGAATGAAAAGACTTAGGCTGTGACAATCTGGATTTTGAGAGTTTACCAGATAACAACTAAGTAGCTTTCTGTTGAGCAATCCTCGCGTTCCAGAGTTTCCATTCATAATACTTTGACATATTGATGTCTTTCCAGAGCCATTGGAACCCAGCACCAAACAGCCATGATATGAGTTTGCATTACCACCTTGTGCTAGGCCTGACCTTCCCAAAAATGATGACCCAGGTACTGCGCCTACCGCTCCCAATGCAGATTCCTCATTCAGTTTTGTGTTTGCTGAGCTAGGAATATTGGGAAGTGCCTTTTTGCCAGTTGTCCGTTGTTCCAGACACAATGCAATCTTTTTCAGAGCCCACTCACGATTTATATAAACGTTTGTAGTTCGCAACGGATATATTGGTTGAGAAGCGACTAGTCCGTTGACTTCTTTATCCGGAGATTGTTTCTTGTACATGTAGACTTCTAAATTTTCGGTCGACTCAACAGTAGTTCCTTGTTCATCAGAATTGTTCGTTAGGTTTTTATTAATACCTGATGCAATTCCCGAATCAGAATCATTATTAATGGATTGGTTGCTGGCAGATCCATGTGTGTCAACCGTGAAATTCTGTTGCACTAAATTTGCAAAGTGCTCTTCACGTGCCAAGCATGAAAAGCTGGAGTTTGGGCAATCTTTTCCCATTTCAACTTTCCTCTGTATTTGTGTTGTATCTTTAAGGAAATTTAATATACGTCGATCTTCTAGACTGTTTTCTGGACCTAGTTCACCTGTTCCTACAATACCAGCGCCGCTTGTTCCATTTTTCACAGCAGACATTCCCGAAGCTGGCATAGGACCGTTGTTAGCATGTTTTATCGCTACATTTTCCCTATTTATCAACTTATACTCAACGTTGTAGACTTTCTCCCCTTTTTCAGTTGTTTCATTCTTATATCGACTTCGTTCGCCACTTTTATATCGATCCGATTTACGAAGAGGTGCAGCATAAAGCAATTCTTTGGGTAAATTTGATTTTTTATTTGAATTTTGATTACAATTGTTCAGCACAATCGATTCGTTGGCTTTGATTTTTCGAACAGACTCATTGAACATCGCCTGACACGGCAAGTTCTCGTAGATATCATTTCTTATATTATCGTTATCAGGTAACCGTGACATGGTGGCGGTATGTGTGTTATTGCTTGCTTCGAAATTCGAATTTTTATTGCTTCAATGTTTTAAGACATTATTTATAGCTCTTTGCGCGATGGATCTGAAAAGAATGAGAAATGGTTAGAAATATATCGTTAATTCGAAAGTCTAGTACTTTATCAAGAAGTGCAATGAAAAATTGTATAACAATTGAGGGAAAACCACATTTAGAGCTCAAGGATTTAGTTCAAGTGTAATTTTAGCAATTTTATCTAGAAATTAGATATTCATGATCGTTATATTTGAAGTCTGCTAAGAATAACGATCTCATAAATAGCTACCATTCGTGTTTGCTCATTTTATTCATTATTCAAATCATGTCTTGTCTTCGACACATATTTCATTCCATCATAAAATGTTTTGGGTTGTTTCAATTGATGGCGACACATATAATGATCGTCTGTTGATGCTATGCTGACTTCCGAACTTTAGACATTTTATTGAGATGAATTTAAAACGCATGGTACGGACACATTTTTTATAATGAATCGGTTAACAAATCTCAGTTGACAGCTGCGTGAATTTATCAAAGTACCCTTAGATGTTTTGGACACGCTTCAAAAATAATGGTGCTTGAAATTTTATTTTTACGAGACTTTGAGTCGATGAATGATGTGGGAGTTAGTGATGAAAGGAATTGGTGGCACAAAAATTATGTCTTATGTAGCTGTTGAGAGCGTTGTGTTAAACAATAAATCCATTCGTATAATTGTTTAAAGTTAACGATCGACAGTATTAAAATTATTAATATATTACATACAAGACTAACAACTTCCGATATCCAAAGCATATCTTCATTGCAGATTCAATCAATAATTTTTATTTCTTTTCATTTACTTAACTGTGATAGATAAATTACGGACATAAAGCACTATTATATCCGGTTACCGCCATTAATGCTTGCATCGAAGCCATATAAGACGAACTAGTGAAGATATGAGTGCTCAAGTATGAATACAAAATAAGTACCAATAAAGTATGACGGACAAAAAGCGGTGTCATCATTTGGTTTTATTCTAATCGCTGCTTGTAGTGTAGCGACTAATGCCGTGCTGACACATTGAAAGTCTTGAAATAGATTGACCTTATGATTTAATGGATTTATTCATGACTTCGAGTTCATGTCCTAAAGTATTCGTATTCGGTAATATGGGGCAAAACTATTATGAGTTATAAATTGAGTACTTGGTATTTTTATGGCTTAAAGGTGGAATTTTTTATAACTTTTTTAAATAGAGAATGATGATAGTTCAAACGGCAGAATGCGATAATTCTAATTAAGTTTTTGGACAACGTTTAAAAATCAGTTTGTTTATACGTTTAACTAACATAAAATTATCAAATAGCCCTGCCGAATGCTTTTCAAAGTAGTTCTTTGATTAGAGCGTATTAAATTTGAAATGAGAAATAATTCAAAAGATCGTTTTCTATATTTATAAACGAGAAAGTAAGGAGCATATACCCTACCCCCATTTTTAATTTGCTTCAGTTTGTTATTTTATAAAAGTTGGCGTCCAAATATGAACGAAGTTTCCCGTGCAAAAATGAACATTAAAAAGAAACGAATATCTCTCGAATGAGTAAGAGTGCCGGTTAGGTGCACAATTCACGCCTGGTAAAAGTCCTTTTTCTAAGGAAAAATGTGGCGACCGGAATATTTCGAACAATACAGCCAGATTCTTGTTTACGAAAGTCCAGATTTTTATCCAAACAAAACAAACGATTTTCAAAAAAAAATACAGGGAGATGATTCCTTAATGTTTTCCATTTAAAATGTTTCAAGGCTGAAATATGTCGCATAAGATTTTCATGAATGTATTGTGAGTATTGTATCTTCTTAAAAGTACAGTAAAACCCGCTTAATTGCATCACGCTGAAGTGCATTTCCGTCATAAGTTCATTTCAATTTGATAGCAATAGTTATAACTAGGTTATATGGGCTTATATAACCTAGTTATTATTAGTTAGATTATGAGGGTGCTAAGTCTCGACGACTTGCGCTTTATTTAGACCGTCTTTGATCCATTGAGTCCTGTAAACGTGGAAAAATTCTGATTTATTCAATGATTTCTTAAGGAAATCGGGAGGCCGGTCCATTTTTGAGTTACGTAGCTCACTCAGCTCCTCGAAAAAGAATGTAAGTGCTTATGCCTCTACACAGCTGGAGCCGGACATTTGCA
This sequence comes from Oxycera nigricornis, assembly GCA_963942545.1. NCBI lineage: Eukaryota > Metazoa > Arthropoda > Insecta > Diptera > Stratiomyidae > Oxycera > Oxycera nigricornis. The sequence continues at coordinate 111,227,533 of OZ012660.1, read as the reverse complement.
CAAAATATGCTTTATTGACTCTGTCTTTTCTTCGTCGCCGCAGCTCCGACATAGCTCGCTAGCTGGGAGCCCGATTCTGATTGCGTGTTCACCGAAAGCCACACGACCCGTCAGTTAGCCCACAAGAATCTTCGTTGGAGCTCTATACAAAGCTAACAGACTAAAAGTACGATTCGAGTCGTATTTGGGTCACATAAGCCTGGCAGTGCTACATGTGTCAAAATTTTTAAATCGCCTTAATGCTAGTTCGTAGGTCGATTCCTTTATATATCGTATCTCTCATGCGTTTGTACACCACGGGATCGTCCCTAGCAAGCTGATCCGCTTTGACATTTTCTTGCACCTCACTTTGCACAGGATCTCAAAATAGGGCTGGTTTTTTCTTCAGGAGAATCCTTCTCAGTTCAGACCTACAGTTCAGGTATCAGAAGTTTTGTAGTCTGAGTGGATTAGTGTTTAGAACAATTTCTACCTATGCATCGAGTATCAGGTTCGAGGCTGCTGGGCGACAAGTATTTTTCGGAAGTAGGATTTGGTATCAAATAACTGTTACGTTTGCCACGCAACGTGATCGACCCACAACCCATAAGGGCAAAATGGGAGTCTGCCCTGTTCTTGAAGACCCCAAACCACCGTGCGTGTAAACGCTGTTTTTTAAAGAATTGATAAGGTTACGTTCGCCACTTAACACAATCAAGCCAATTAATGAATTATATTGTTATTAATGAATTATATTGGTATTAATGAATTATATTGTAGGAAGTAGAGGTTTGAATTATATAAATGTAGAGGAGATGTAGGTATGTAAGGATATTGGATTAGGTAACTAAGTAGGTAGTAAGTTTGTTATGGAGAGTGTTCCTGACCGTGCGCGCGAGGCTGCGTAATTGAGGTATCTTCAACAGTTAAAGGCATTACAGTCAACGTCACAGACCCTGCAGTTAAGTTGCCAGCAATGACGGCAACAAACATCGATCACCCAATCGCCGCAACAGATCCAAATCCAGGCTCCGCCCGGTCTACGATGCGCCCAATGGAGTCCCCTATGCGCCTGTGATACCCACAACCATTGGTACTTGCAATTCACCATGGTTAACGACCGCCACGTTTATTTCACCAGACAAGCAGCAGTCACATCATTCGCCCCCCCCCCCCCCGCACCGAGGTGCAACGCTCTGGCCAAACCCTCGAAGCTTCGATCGCCAGCTGATGTGCGTCGCCAAAACCAGTTCCAAGTTAGGAAGCTTTGATGAGGTCAACAATCTCGTGGACGTTGACTGGCGAGGTAGCAACGGGACTGGGGTTTGGGATAAATAGAGCCGCGAGACCAGCTGACGGGATCTTTTTCGGTGAGGAGCTTGGACGGTGCTGTTCTCGTCTTTTACGGTGCGAAGCTCAAGGACTGCGTTTTGGGTTATGATCTCTCTTCGGTGCAAAGTTTAAGGGTCGAAGACGAGTGCGTCTTGGGTGTCGACCTTCTCTTTTTACGGCGATCGCTTGTTCGGTGCGAGCTGCGTTTTGGGTGTGGAACTTTTTGTACGGAGCGAGTGTTGAGTGAGTGAGAGTTTTCGAGTGCCGATCTTCGAGTGATAACAGTGCGGTGTGAGCTGTCGTGACCGCGGAAATCTTACCGTGAAAACTTTTGGACAGTAATTTTCCTGTTGGGTTATAAAATATATCGAGGAAAGTTTTGAGTGGATTAAAAGGATACGTTGCGCAAAATATAGACGTAACATAACATCGTGCAGTTTGTAACAAGAGAGGCATACCCGGGGTTTTCCAAGTCGGTGCTGGTAGTTTGCGTTCACATTTTACTTTAGAGAACATCAGTTGCTTGAAATTTGGGGAAAAACGATCGAAGGACACTTAATTTTATATCTTAACGTGAAACGTTGGGTGACTATATCCGACCACAACCAGGATCATCGATTCATCACTAAAGTCCATCTAGATAAAAAAAAACATTGGAAATCAATGGTGAATTTTTGGCAAATGTATTACTTTTAAACTAATGATTTTCGTGTGCAAAACGTATTTGTTTTGCTATTTTCTCAATAAGTGGCTTCTTGTTGGATCAAAAACATTTTAATTTACGCATTTCTTTAAATCTTCTCCTTATTTTTCTCGATAAAATATCAATACGTTTCCCACCAAGTTTCTGTTTAATCTGCCGAAATGAAACCGATCTTTTAATTTTGGCTTGTGTACTAATACATCGGTCTATTTGTCCGTTGTTTTGGATTTTCTCTCAAACTTTTCTTTGCTTATCGAATTGACATTCAAGCCTTTTCATAGTTTCTTGTTAATTCTGAACACAGATAAAGTTGAGTTATTTAATTGCCTGCTGATTTCTCCCATAGACTGTCTTCTGATCTGAAAGAGTACTCAAATCGCGGGAACTGAATCCTGTTTTCTTAATTTGTAATATTTTCAATAAACGTTTGGTGGGTTGCGCGATAACTGAGACGCTTTATTTTAAGCGGCGTTGTAGACGCTTTAATATTGTTATTATTATATTGGGGACGTTTTTTTGAAAGTTAATTGTTTCATACTTTTTGCATAAATTTGCTAGACATTTTTCAATGTCTGAAAAAGTATGTTCATGTTGATTCTATCGTATTGATTGAAGTTACCGCCGTCAAACATTAGACACGCTATCAGCAGCTGGTATTTATCATCCATGTTTCATCGAAATCGCAAACAGCCGATAGCAAATTTCTCCTATCGAAATGTAAACATACTACATAATGGAACACACTATCAAGAAATTCGATGACTCTAAGCAAATTATTCATTTTACAATCAGAGACCATGACATGAAACACCAATTAAATAATGTCACAGATGTTTCATAACATTCCATCTTAATCAAAGATCTGCTTATCAACAGAGAGTGGAAAATCACATATTACAGAACAAGTTTATTGTAACATTCGAACGATACTAACTATGACAATACAAGAGCAGTCTGCCAAATCTACACATTTCGATGTGACAAGAGCATAATGAAAGCACAGAATAAATTTCCTTATCAGAAAAACGACTACGACTATGTGTGTCACTGTGACAATATAACATTGTTTGTTCGGTCCACAAACATTGCGAGCGATTGGTAACCATTGAAGCAGCGTCATCGACTAGAAACGAGATGAAGAATACTAAGAACAAGTGCTCTTGCACGGATAAAGTGCATGTCGGTGAATATGGATGGCTTTTCATAGCTCACTTACGGAACTAACAACTTCTAGAAACGGTAATCAGGACATCTCGTACTTGGCTTTCGTTTGTGATATCACAGTGACGACTATTGGTAGGATTTTTGAAGAAAAAAACTTCACCAGGTTGTTTGATTAGTTCATCTAGGAAATGCAATTAATTGGAAAATAAATGTTACAAAATTGTCACAGGTTAATTATTTGGAAAATCGATTATATCACGTATAAATATGTTTGCAGAACTGAAGAGATTTGTGACTTAGTAAATTTTTTTTCATTAATTTTGAGCTGCTCAAATTTATATGGAAAATATCATGAAATTATTTGAAATATGTTTTAATGAAATATTTTAATTTTAATGAAACGATTTAAATATTTTAGAAATAGGAAGGTAATTCGACAGCGGATTGCGCCAATATTTTAGTTCGATGGAGTCATACCAGTTGTGAAATTTCAATTTAGTAATACGGAATCGAATTTGTTTTTCGAAACTTAGAAACTATTAAAAATGTATCATCGGCATGGAAAGGATATAGAGAAAAATCTAGAATGTAATTTGCGATACTTTTGGTTGACAAATCGACCTTTAATTTTTGGTTCGTTGTGTTTGCACCCTTTTTTTTTAATAATTAGTGGTAAACTAAGAATCGCATAAAGTGAATAGAATATTTCTGCTGTAAGCTAACGTGTTCAACAAAATCAAAGATTTTGATTTATTCCCCCCACGAGATATTAGCCCTGCCTACGAAATCAATTCTTCAGCGTTTTCAATAGAAATAAACTTTCCTACATTATAAACTGAACAAGATTTTACAATTTATTAGAAGAAAGTTTTCTGTTACTGATCTTTTCTCGGAGTCCTTTCATCAGACTTTTGATTTGACCTCGTCCATGTTTTTGGTTGTTTGATGCCATTCTTTACGGAGCTCCTGTATGTCAGTAACAGCTTTTTGGGTCTTCTTTAAATTGCATTTAACGATTGCCCAATATCGTTCGATCGGCCGAAGCTCTGGGACATTTGGTGGATCTAACTTCTCCTACAAAATTCACACGATGTTTTTGAATCAATTGTGACGTTTTTTTCGTGTAACGGACAGAAGCTAAATCGGGTCAAAATATTATAGGTACGATATGCTTTTTTACTAACTGTAGTAAATGTTTCTGAGGACATTCCTTGATATAGATTTCCAAGCTGCTCGTATTTGTTGTGCAGAATGGGGTGCTGTTTTTATCGCATTCGAAAAAGGCCTGCCAAACAAATGCTTTTCCGCCAAACCTTTCGAACTGAATTGATCTTTCTAATTGTGGAAAGTCTTCTCCTGGCAGCGTGTTGTAAAGTTTAGGGCCCGGAAGCGCATTTACGTCGAATTTAAGGTATGTTTCACCGTGCAAAACAAGGTAGAAATTGTTCTTAGTTTTTTTTTGTAAAGTTTTTTCGTCCTTTCAATGCTGCGCTTCTTTTTGTGTGTCTAAATGCTTTTCCTTTTTTGATTTTTTGCATTGTAGATTGCGATTTTTAATATTGTTTCGCGATAGCACGAATTGATGCCGATCGATTCCCGTCAATTGCCTGCAACACACTGCACTTCAATTCCTTGTCACCAAACCCACCAGGACGTCCATTTTTCTGTTTTTCTTTAATGGAACCCTCCATTATGAATTTTACAATTGCCCGTTTAACAGGTCTTTCCAATACTTTTACTTTTGTGGCAATTGACTTCATTGTTCTCTTCGGATTCTCCGTGAAAAGTTTCAAAATTATACTCCGTATATGTTCGTTTTCATTCATTTTCAAGGTATTAATGTGTAAACTTTTGAAGAACATGCTGACGCAAAAGGCAAATAGTGACGTTTAAGTTTGGAAAAATGTCAATCATATGGGTTCTGTCAAAATATTTTGCAACCAAAAAAAAACATTGGACAGAATTTAAGTGGTGGAGCTTTATACCAAAAATTGTTTGAAAAAGTAACTTTTTCTTTTTTTTATTCGTATCACGTGGATAATAAAATAAGAAGAATATAGGTGTTGGATGAAAAACTGCCCAATTTTCGATTGTTTCGCAGGTTGTATTTTTTCAAACAGATTCCATTCAAATCATTGAGTTTTGTAAAGCGCTGAAAAAGATTCAACGTAATCAATTTATTTTAGCAAACGATTCGTGCCGAGTCGATGCAGTGATATTTAAAAATAATTAAACTAATAATAGTAACGAAATGTGTCTTAAATTTTTCTCGATTCTGATCCAAGTGTAGATACGCATGCAAAAATAATGGCAATGTTGGCTTTGCGGACTTTGAATTACAGCAGTCTCTTTTCCAGTCTTCGTTTTTTCAAAATTAAAGTGGATGACTTTTTATTGAAACATTAAGAGCTTTTCTGATACCATAATGTATTGTCACTTCAACCGCACTAAGTACGCTGGACAAGTATTTTGTGGCAACAAGAAAATGTGTCTACTTAACTGATTCAAATTGAACGATCATAACTTTTTATTCAGTTGAAATATTTAAAATTTTATAGAATATTCATGACAGAACATTTTGGAGCGATTGAAATGAAAATATAATAATAATATATGTCCAATTATTAATAATTATGCTGAAATTTTTTCATTCGTATTAAAGAGCGTCTGACTAAAAAAAATCAAATTCTTCCGATAAACGAATAGTTCAAGCAAGAGACATGAAGATGTGACTTAATTTATTCTGTACCTAATTGCATGTCGTCATCAAGTTCGCCTTTCAGTCAATCTCCCTCGTCATTGAGTATCGTTTTCCACCTGACCAAGTGACCCACATCCTGCGATTCATTACAACGATTCTAATTATCGAAATGTAAACATGTGTAACTAGAATCGTCAATTCAGCCCATTAACATAGACATAGTAGATATTGGCTTCAAGGAATTAGGGCAGACAATTAAGACGAAGAGAAAAGCATGCTTTTCTCATTTAGTGCACTGTATGTGTTTACTAATGTATTGTACGTCCGCACCCTTCAGTCGCAACGGAAACTTTATAATTAACGATGCTGTTTAGTGCATTGTGGGGTTTCTTCGAAACGTAAACGTGCCGTTATGGTCTAAACCGAAAACTAATTGCCACCTGTCCATAGACGGTATTGTTAATTAATTCTAATGAAATTCCGATGAGTGGGAGATGTAAGAACCGGTAGAAAGATTTACCAACATGTATACATATGCATATATGGTGATGGGTTTGTTTTGGACGAATCAAACAAAAATGGAATCAATTTAGGTATGTGAATATTTAAAAGTGTAAATACATTACCTGAAACAATTGAACGTACAGCATGCTAATAGAAGATAAGATTTCTTAGCCTTCCAAAGTCAAATTGTATTTATTTTTGTGTTATTGCGCTTTTTGTTATGATAACTTGAGTATGTAAAATCATTTTTGGATTTCGTTTTGCAATGAAACGTTAATAAACTATGTCTTGCACGAATTCCGTTTTGGCCGAATGTCGCAATTGTTAACCCGTAATACGAAACTGAGCCATAATTCAAAAAGGACGCAATATCGACAAGCCCTAGGAAATGAGCAGTAACAAGAGAAATAAGTGTAGTTAATATGGCATTGAATGCACAATGGATAAAATGCAATATATGAAAATTTCGTACAAATAATTTAAAGCGCATTGCTACAAAGTTTGGTTTATGGGAAGAATGATATAGGATAATGATCCCAAGAGTTCTTTAAATACAGGGGAGATATGGTTCTTGCATAAAAATCCACATGTTTTTTAGAAGTAGAGAATTTTTGATAAAAATATTTGTCAATTTAGGTGTCATTTTGACGTTGTGTTGATTTATTTTGGCAAATTACCAAGCAAAGACTTACACCTGAAATACGTCTCGAAATAGTGGACATTTCCGAAGTTCGCGTTGTGTGCGACAAACTTATAGAGCACTTCCTCCAATTTATGGTGTGCATAATCGTCCATCTAAGCAGCTAACACGCAATACGATGGAAAGATTTATGTCCACGTATACTCTATTGGACAATGTTCACTCAACACGGGCACGTAGAGTGCGTACCGAGGCAGTTATTGCTGCTGTAGAGTGTAGGATCTGACTGAGGATCGAAATTTATCGATTCGATGCAGTTCTCAACAACTTGGCCTCTGCACGTCCACTACATGGATAATTTCGAGGAAAGATCTTGGACTTGAACTTAAGTCCTATAAGATCCAACGTGCAACAGTTGAAGACATTTTATCAACGTTAGTGTCGTACGTTCGGTGAATGGGTTGAGAACGAGGTGGAAGTTGAACCACATTTTTACCGTCAAATCATTTTCAGGGATGAAGCTCATTTCTGGCTTAATGGGTTCGTAAATAAGCAAAATACCCGTTTTTGATGTAAGGATGATCCTCAAGAGACTTTTGAAGCCCCATTACATACCGAAAAGGTCACTGTATGGTGTAGTTTGCCTGCCGACGGATTATTTGGTCCTTTCTTTTTCAAATCTGAAGACGGAACAAACGTTACCGTTAATGGTGATCGCTACCGATAAATGATTCGTATTTTTTTTATTACAACATCAATGCCAACCGTCTGAGGGACACATGGTTTCAACAGGATGGCAGAACATGCCATGCAGTGAAACCATTACTTTTTCGGGCCGAACGAATCATCTATAGAAACTGGTCGCCCAGTTAATGTGATTTGACTCTATTGGATTATTTTTTGTGGGGGTACGTCAAATGACTTGTTTATGCTGGTAGACCTACAGCTATTGATGATTTAGAAGCCAACATTCGACGCATTATTGGTATCTACTGGTGCAAAATTGGACCGACAGGATGGCCTTCATAAGACACAGTCGCCTTGGTCATATGCCAGAAATTATTTTAAAACACTAAATGCCATAAAATTTGCAAGCTAATTAAACTATAACATTTTTGATGTATGTAGGTTGAAATTTATATTTTTTAAAAACCTCGCGAACATATGATTCTAAAATGATTGTCATATGGTTAGTAACGTATTTTACTAATTTTTAAGATATTTGTGAACAGATTTGTTGTATTAATGTTCAAAACGCCTAGTAAGTAGGCTGCGACGTGACGCATCATATATTGAGCAAGGATCGCTAATGTCTTTTCCGCGTCATACATTTCGCAGATGTGAATTATCTTTGCAGGGTATACGTTTGCCATTGCTTCTTTTTCTTTGGACAAGCGAAATATCATATTCAGCTGCTACAGATATGTGGATTTTTTTTGTTATAACAAAAGGTCGCCGATGTGCTCGAAAAATAAATCATATCTAAATTGCAATAGAAACGTGGAAATTTTAATTTTTCATGCACGTTTTTATTGGTATTCTACAAAAGTGCAGAGAATAATTTTCCATGAAATATTCGAACATCATTCTATTTTAGTGATGACTGTAAACAAATTATCTTTAATATGCTCAATTAAAAGCAACTAATTCGAAATCATCTTGCCAATTTATAATTGAAATGGAACAAACTAATAAAATCAGCCGACCAACATGTGTGTTGCAATATGTCGATTTTGGAGATCTTTTGTTTGGATTACGCACCATTCGTTGACCATTTGGATGCAAGCAATGTTTATATAAAGATTTGCTTACAGTACGTCTGATGTGAGTTGGTCATCTCGCCTACAATATCCGGTCAATGCGACTACGCATTCGAGTATGTAATGTCAGTTACATGGAGCTATGCCAAATTCACTGTAAATGGCCAATCGAATTGTGATTGATGCTAATTCAAATGCCGTGAATATGTGGGATGTGTTGTCGAGAAAATGTACGTCTTGATTTGGTCATGTTAGTTATCTTGTTTAGAAGCAGTGAATATTTTTGATTTATATGTCAAGGTGTCGTGATCGTCTTATAAGATTTCACAAGGTTGGCATTTTCTTTTGCACAAACAACATTGCAGACATTTATCGATAATCGCGGAAATGAAAATATATACACACACTATCTCTATAGTCCAATTTCATCATGAAAAATAATAATTTATTCGCTTCTAAATGTTCATATGCCACGCGTATCATGCTAAGCAATTAGGTCCCACCCCCGAAAATATGTATGAAAATTGTGCTAGAGATGTGCTGCTTTGTAAAATTTCTTATCACCAAACTTGAATAAAATAATATAAGATTACGCAACGTGCATGTGTTTTTCTTCTTCTCTTTTATTGTTAGTCCAGTAAAATGATCCGGATTTTGACGTCAACCGTACATTTTGGGCTGGCATACAGATTTTTTTTTAAATGTGTGGCCAGTTCAACAGTGAGCTTAAGTTCAACTTTTTGGAGTTGCAGCTAAAATCTTCTGCGATCCATTTTGAAAAAAAATGGGACACCTCCATGTCTCAAATGCCATAGCGCCCACAAAATAGTTGCGTATGGCGAACTTGTGTAGAATTGAATTTGCAACAAATTGTGCATGAATCACTTTCACGTGGTGTCAATAAAACTAGCGTTACACGCCAAAAATTGGGAGGGTATACGAGCGTCACAAGTTTTATTTTTTCCCTATTCCCGCACAATGAAATGGATGAAATAAAAAGTGAAACTATCTGTCCCTTCACGAGAAACGCCATTATAAAGCAATTAAGAATGGCTAAGGTTGTTGCTGGTCCATACACAAAACAGACATCAATAGCTGATCGATGAGAAAAAGTATTGCAGAATAATAATCCTTCCAAAAAAAATCAATTGTTGGGTTTATATCTTGATGATAAAACTTCTGCTGCTTTCAGCACTGTTACTTGATGTTTTCTACAATTTTATAGCAAAATTTTTTTGAGCCACCAAAATGATCCGTGAGTTTTCGCGAACCGTTCATTTGACTTTAACATGCATTTTCCACGTAACTTTTCTCCCTTCGAGACACGATACCTCGCAACAATGTACAGTGATTAAAACAATCAATACCGCAAACGACTTGTGACAGAATTGTCTTAAAAAGAATTCCAAACGCGTTTCGCGTTAAACGTGAAAATAACGAAGTTGTGGCGCTCGGAAGATGATCCCCCCTTTTTGGGTGTCGTTTTTGGCGTGTAACTGCTTTATTAATGACACCACGTAAAGGGGAAGTATGCACTACAAATTAAATTCTACGCAAGTCTGCCATACACAACTTTCTTGTGGGAGCCATGGCTTTTTAGATATAGAGGTGTGCCACTTTTTTTTGTGATGGAGCCCAGAGGATTTGAGCTGCGATCCCAGGAAATTGAGGTTAAGCTAACTATTGGACTGGTCACATATTGCAATAGAAATCTGCCTGCCAGCTCAAAATGCACGGTAAAGTTACCATTCGACTGGACTATTTCATTTGTAATGTATTTGGTGAGTTCGAACAATTAATCAAGGGATTGAAAAAAACGAATCTTTAACAGTTCTAACGTATGCGAACTCACCAGCAGTGTTGCCAGACTGTTCACACATTAAAACCCTAGATTAATTTCACTTTCCCTTAAAGTAACCCAAAATATATTTCATTTTCATCACGTATGGTCCGAATTGTTGCATTTTCGCAAGGCAAATGCTTAAATAAATTGAAACTGGAATAATATACTACTAACGTTTCTATATATGTATGTATGTACATAAATTTAATATTTTTTAAACAGTAAGCTGCTTAGTAAAAAAAGTAAAGGATAGTATACACAGATCCATTTAGGCAGCTTAAAGGAAGTGAATTTTTAGGATTTTATTGTTATTTCTTTCATGTACTTGAAACTTCTTATAAGTATTTCTTACATGTCTTAAGTTTGCCGAACAATTAATTGCTTTTTAATTTTTAAAAATGGCGGCGGAGCGATAATTTTATCTTATATATTCTTTGTATCATGAAAACTGGGAAGTTAAAAATGGGCAACTAATTAAAATTTTAGGGTAACAATTGAACCCGTCCTTTTTCCAAAGAATGAAAATTTGAATATGTGCTGAATTGTGTTATGAAATGCATAAAATAAATTCCACGCGAATAAAGTCGTAGGGACAGGTAGTTCTGTAGATAAAATAGGCATTTTGAATCATTGTCATAGAAATCGGAGAGTTCATACGTATATTTTAAAATTAATTGCTAGTAAGCAATTTGCTATCAGCTCCGTAATAAATCAGCGGATACATCTGAACTGAATTCGTTTGCATTGCTTTTGGAGCAAATAAACAGAATGCAACATATTTTTGCTGGTGCTATGCATTTTCTTCGAAAATTCCAGCAATAATTCATTAAGCTCTTGGCCAATATCTGCATCTAAATATACATCCAGACGGCGGCGTTGCTATTTTGAAGTCCTATTTTGAAGTCGCCAGTCAATCTAACGACCGGCAACATTTAACATTTATTCGAACCGCACAAGGCCTAGTGGTTTTGTTTTCGGATAGCGACCACCAAACAAATGCAGATTGCGAGATGGAAGCACCAAGTATATGCCATTATGAGTACGTGCATGACTTAATGGTTTTGGACAAGCTATTTCGAGCATTTCTTGTCGACTAGACGACTATCTCTTAAACTGAAAAGTACGTACTCTGAAAATATATCCACATAATTTCTACGGAAAACTTGCTGTATCGTGCACTTTAATAAAAAAAAATTCCTGGGAAATCATAATGAAATGTTGGCGGAAGTAGACGGAAAACTTTTCTAAGATAACCCGTGTAATTGGTTTCCTGCCGTTTGCACTTCAGTGCAAACACTAAGAATTTCTTTTCAGCGAATTGCTTTTGCACCAGAAAATCAACACCAAAGAAAAGCTCTTGGCCGATTCTTTTACATATAGCCGACTTCTAAGTGGACTTCACTTGGCGAATAGCTAGCTAGCAAGCAAGCAAGCTGGCTAGCAAGTAAAACCGGCAGACGATAAAATGAAAGAAAAAATGTGCCGAACAAACATGACTATGCCAGGAATTGTGGTATAAACATATGAAATGAAAACGTATCTAGTTTAGGGAGGAAGCCAACACAAGCAAAAGCGGATATTTTGCGGTTTTAAGCTTAGGCGGCTTCTAAGCAGCCAAAGTACTCAGAACTGAAAATTTTACGGTGTTGCCGTTACATTTGCAATTAAAAAAAATGTTTGCCACCAACATTCATAATCCACATGGTTGATTAAGAATTACGAAAAAATTGCAACTATTATTTGTGCAGGCAGCTATTTTGTGTTCAAGCTCTGCAAATGATGCAACTATTGGGAACTATTTCAGCTAATCGCTACAAGAATGGCTGCGAAATACGCTGAAATACTATTCCAACCAAAATGGAAACAGGAAACAATTATAAATGCAAGACCATCGCTTGGATGAATTCCAGGAGGACTCCAATTTTTGTTTTGATTAGTTTACGTATGTTTTGTTTAACCCACGGAACTCACACTGGGATCTAGCATAAACCACAACACTTTGAAGATTCCGTACTTTGTTTGTGGGTGAACAAATAGATTGCAATTATAGAGTTATTTTTACTTTCTATGAATTTAATACTTAGGCTTTTAAGGAAATAATAAGGTCACTTTTAGCCCGTTTGGATATGTATGCTAAGCTTACACGAAGAAATCAAATCGAGTAACAAAATTATAAGTGCGATTTTAAAGGGTTAATTGCATGACGAAACTAGAAAGAATTTGGCAAATTTCAATATAAATATGTGGTGCAGTCCGAGTAGTTTTTGCATCACAGCGTTTGCAAATTATCGTAGCGTACTCTGGTTTGATAGAATGCAATGCATTGATTACTCATTGTGGAGTAGAATCCAAGCAGAAGTTATTGCACATTGTATGGAGGCAATGTTTATATGACGAGATGATTGATCTAAGAAAATAAAGTGAACGAGGCTGGGTTCCGTTCAAAGAACATTTATTTTTCTTACACTTGCAAAATCGCATATTTTATGACGTCTCGTAGAAAGACGTAGTAACTACAAACACGGAAGCAAAATTAGTTAATTGCCTGGAGGACAATAATCCTAAGAACTTAATTATAACAGAAAATAGTGTTCAATCTTGTACACAACGTTTTCTTTAGTATTTAACCATGTGGAATGGATCAACTAGAACCCGAAATACGTATCTAATATCCTGAGAATAAAAAATTATGTTTACAGTCTGCGTTCTTTTATAATTCGAGAGACCGAAATTAATTTGATTCAGATTACTTTTCAACTAACAATTTAATTTACTTAATGTTTAAACGAAATGTAACAAGTACGGGTTAATTTATTGAAAAATTAAGTTTAATTTATAACAAAAAGAAATTTCAGTGAATAACCTATCGTTTTTCATCATTTATCACCCTCTGGACAAGTCGAGAATATAATTCCAAAATTCCTGCTTAGACCAGGACGGATCTGTTTTCAGTTGGCTATTGAGGGGAGAGGGGACACACTGATTTTTGCAGAAAAAGCTGTGGAATAAATCCTATAACAATAATGGACTTGTCGTCCCCCTCAAAAAAGTCGGAAACATTACTAAAAACATCAAAATGTTTAAAAATTATAAAAAAAAAATCGATTTTTCCTACTTTTCTCACTTCTAACTTTAAAACGGTTCATTTCGGAGCAAACTTGTGGGGAAATAAAAGTTGCGTAATTTAATTTTCTATGAGATATGATTGGGTAAAAAAATTTACCCTTTTTTTATTTTGGCGTTTTGCGCGTTTTTTGGTGGTGTTTTAAGATTATTGAAAAAGTCGTGTTGTTGCTTTTTATCAAAATATTTTGTATTTCCTCAAATACGTATTTCGTGTACAAAACACTGAAAAAGGTTGCAAGTAGCAACCGAAATACGTATTTGAGGAAATACAAAATATTTTGGTAACAAGAAACAACACGACTTTTTCAATAATTTTACCGTTGCCGCAAAATATCAATAAATAAATAAAAAAAGAAGCCTTGTTTGATTTAATTTTTTTTACCACTTAGAATGCACTTAGGACCTTCATAGTTCGCCTAGAAATTTTTTAAAATATGATAAAACAGCACAAAATTTTTCATCAAAATCGATTCAGTAGATTGCGCATAATAATTTTGCAATCAAAATTCATTCAAAAAAAATTAAAAATTTTGAAATCTTGCAAGTCAGAAACTAAAGCATATAGAAGTTTGAGCACTTCACCTATCAATGCACTTTACAAAATTAAAATCGGTCTATGGAATTTTTGCTAAGCCTGGTAATAAACTCTAAGACAGTGCTGGGCAGCTGCAGATTCAGTCTGGTTTAACCATCCTTCTGCCGACTGTTTTAGAGCTTGGTTTTTTTTAATGTGTTAGAGCAAATTTAGGTGACAAATACTAAAATCATAGCACATTCAATACAAATTCAACACTTTTTGATGTTTATTTTGAATTGTATGGTAATTATTTATTTATTTATTTATTTAATATCAGCACATTTAACAGAAAACTCCAATTATAAAATGTGGCAAAATAAAATACAGAGTGTATGGAAGAAATAGGTACTTAATTTAACAAAATATTATTTAAAATTCGCTTGTAAGCTACGAGACTGGAGGGAAAAGGTCCAAGCTTGAGTCGATCATGAGTCCTCGGTAAACGGAGTAGAGGAGAATTAAAATAGACATCAGTCCGAGCGAAAGGTAAAACAAATATATTGGTTGTATTCTAATCCCTGGTAAAAAAATTTGTCTGTAAATCATAGAGCAACGTCCTCCCAAATAACAGAGCTGAGCCAAAAAACATTTTTGTGAAAGGGTACATTATCGTAGACTATTTACAAGGCCATCAAAGCATATATTTTTCACACTTTTTGACCATTATCAGGCAGAAAATCACGTATATTTCTATGCATATCAAAAACACCTAGGCAAGGTGATTTTGACAAAAACAAGTTTGTGATTTATGTTTTCGTAGACAAAGAGTGTACGCCAACTTAGCGAATCTGAATAATTCTTTTTTAGACTGAATTTCACTATAGTAAAGTATTAAATCTGTAAGTGAAAATGATTTCGTCAACGGAGTCTACAAATATAACAATGGCGAGAAAAGTTTTTTCAGATAGTTGATGAAATTTTGCTTGGAATTTCGCCTGCAAAAGTGAATTCTGAACTTTCACTAGTTTGTCACACATCCGACGATGTGTCGCTAATTGATATTCAGAATGTTATGCAAGACACTGGACGGATGACCTTTTGGAAAACCCCACAACTTTTTTGGTTCTTTGTTTTTTCGCTCTATTTCAATGGGGTATTACTTACGACACCATTTCACTTATCTTCCAGACTTCCAGGACGCTTTACGTCTATTTAAAATATTAACAAAATTTCGTATTAAAGAATTTAGGATACTATTCAATTTATATTATTTTTTTGTCGAATCATTAAATCATTTAAATATGTGGCAAAAGTATATAATGCTTTAGAGATATTCTACAGGAAAACCTTTTTGTAACTTCCATTAGAAAGGATGGCAGATGCTGCTCGTGTGGGATATGACGATAACAACTGATGCGATGAAATTCAGGAAATTAACACAAAAAGGCTCCGTTAATGGCTGAACATAATGCTTAGAGAGTGCTAAATACTGTTCATATTTTGGGATCAGTTTGATATAAATGAGTCAGTAAAGAATACAAATTAGTGGCACAGAATGTTTTAATTGGTATTCTCAACCAAAGAATAACACAAAAACCTTATGATATTGTTGATATTTAATTACAATGAAAACAACTTTGAATTTGTCGTTGGGAAAATTCGCTTTTGCACTGATGATATACAAAATAGCTTTGAATTTAAGCTTGCTGAATTAGAAAATTAAATTTTGCTGATTTTATATTGAAAGTAAACAAGCTTGGACTTATTCGAATCGTTAAATACGAGCACTAGAATAGAAGATGAAAATTTACTTCTCATGATATTTGTTAAAAAGTTTGGCATAAAATGTTCAAGATGATACAAAAAACAAACATTTACCTACAAACCTCTACAAGTCTACGAGTCAAATAGCACAACTATATACACATATGTTTATTGGAATTCCAAAATAGAAAGAGGTTAATGATTTGTGAGTTTCAGTACAAATCATTAGATAAGATGCCAAAAAGTTAGCCAACTGAACTGGGCTTTAAGGAAGACATTTTGTGACATTTCCGGACATTAAGCGAGAGAAAATTATTTTGACTCCAAGAATCGAGCGTCCAGATCCCTTTGATTGCTCTTCAATTGCTCTACAATCCTCTTCCGAGCGAATTTTTAAGTCATCAGCATAAAGAAGACATTGAGACGCCAAGACAGAGGTAAAGTCATTTATGTAGAGCATGGAAAGAAGAGGGCCTAGGATAGATTCCTGAGTATTGCCAGAGGTAGAATGGAAGAGAGAAGAATGTGCTCCACATAGGCTAACACGACATAAACGAAAACTGATGTAGGACTCAAGCCAGGAGAGTAATGGTCCAAACAGGTCAATGTGAGCTAGCTTCTGAAGTAGAACATTTAAGTTGACAGTATCAAATGCGTTACTGAACTTAGTGTATACTACATCAACTTGGGAACGATTGTCGAGATCCCTCTGCGACAGTCTGGGCAAGTTCAAGGACATTCGTGTTGGTTGCACGATTTGGAAGGAATCCATGTTGAAGCAGGGACAGCCTACAATAAAGAGGTTGGTATAGTTTATTGTAGACAATACGTTCAAGGGGTTTGGGGAGATAAGAAACTAACGATATGGGACGGTAATTGGAAGAATTTGAAGGGGAACCAGACTTGAAAACAGGGGAGAAATGTTAGTTTACTTCTACAAATTAGGGAATATACCGGAGGATAAACTAGCGTTGAAAACATACGAAAGTGGAACGCATAGTGTCGAGGAAAAGGATTTGATGCGTATATTAGTCTGGTCCAGGGCCTCCGATGGGATCAAAAGAATCAATCAATGTTTGAATTTCGCTTGGGTGAGTGGAAATAAAATCAAGAATAAGCGGAAAGAAATATTAATCGTATTTGAAAAAGTGGAGGCAGGATAAAGTGACGAAAAAAATAAATAAAAAAATAAAAAGGAAATATTTCGCAGACTTTTTCAGGAGTCGAACCTTGTTTATTGTACCAGGAAAGAGTATTAGCAATACTAGAAGAATACTTAAAGGAATTGACATAGGACCAAAACGGCATGTTTCGCTAGAGTGCAGCGAATTTTCAATATTAGCGAAGTAATTCCAGTTGGGCCATGTAGTGTTTTTGGTCTTACTGCTACTTTACTATTTTCCTTTCTATGGTGTCTATAAAGTTCCATGATGAGTGGAGTTTTATATGATTTGTTAAGGGGCTACATAGGTCTTGTATTTTCAAAAAACCGATCGAATCTTTTTTTTATTTCATATGAAAGTATAGTACTTTACGAATATTCACACCAAATTTGAAGTAAATTCGAGCAAAATTCCTGGAATTATAGAGGTTTGAATATCGCGTGGTCGGTACGTGCGCTCTGCCATACCTAGCGTATTATACGCATGCGGCGCGGTTCTACCGCGTAAAATCAGCTCCTTTTCATCAAACATCACAACATCAAAAGGATGCTCTGAACATCGCGATTGAGGTGAACGCATTACTGTAAGGACCTACAATCGACGAATCGATGTAATTCGCTAAAAAATCACTTTAATTCATTAAATCGCGGTAAAAAAAAAATTAAACGCGTTTTCCTTGAAACTTTGTTTTTCCGTGCGGTAGCCACGATTTCTCGAGAACGAATCGACCGATTTTGTTGAAACTTGGCACAGTTCTTTTTTATAGTATTGACTCGTGCTTGAACGAAGGGATTTTCATTCGGTCGACTCGTTTTTGTTTTATACTAAAAAAAATATTTTAAAAACGATGCGAATCGGAAAAATGCTAAAAAATATGAGATGAAATTTCATTCAAGCCCATCTCAAAACTTTAAATTTAATTTTATTTTTAAATTCCTTCGTTCAAGCACGAACCAAGGGCATAAACTATAAGAAAATTTTTGAATTTTTGATTTGAGATGAACCTGCATCGAAATATTCTGTCTACCGCAAAAAAAAAACGGTTGGACTAGGAAAACTGCAGGAAAATTGACAATTTTCAATGTTTTTAGCTGATTTTTTTTACAAATTTTTGAAATGCTAAACTTTTATGTGTGTAAATTTTAAATAAAATAGATTTTTTGGTTTTTAAAATACAATTTTTTGAAAAATTTGTTTTTTTTTACTTCAAGACCTATGTAACCCCTTAAGCCGGCAAGCTCCGTTTTTTTTATTTCAGGATAGCTAAAATATCCTGTGTCAGCCAGGGAGGATCAATAACCATGATACGTCTATGATGGAGAGTGAAGCGGGAGATAAGGTCATAGAAAAGCGAGTAGAATTTATAGGGAGAATTTTCAAAACCAAGACCATCAAAAAAAAAGAAGCCCAGTTCACCGATTTGAATTCTTTCGACAAAGCAATGCAGTTCGTTTTCCAAAAGTCAAATTTAAGTTTTCTGCGCATATCCTAAATTTTGGGTAAATGGAAGGAGATTTGAAACAGAAAATTTTGAGCGCCAAAGTTAATGGCATGCAGAAGCTGCCTACATTTCTAATACAGCGCAAATGACACAGTGAACAAACTATACAACTAAAAAGGATGCCGATTTAGGCAATCCAACTCATCTAGTTGGAATGTTATTCTCGATCCTTTTATACAAAAATCTTAGCCTAATTCATATGTACAAACCGTTGACCTGCAACTATTTTTCCATGGTACCGATGCATATGGTTGCAATGATTTGTTTTCGTTCTACATATAATGCTGACGCATATAGTTGTAATAATTCACCGATGCACTTGTTCCTCATACGTTGACCCAATACACATAACACATTTCAAGGATTCAAACGCCTTGCTTAGTCGTCATCAAAAGAGCGCCGTGTTCATTTGACACTTTTCAACCACATTCGGATTGGCATAGCTCTGTATGCAATTTTTACTCGTTGACCCTTATGATTTATGTTTTTTGTGTTTATATTGTTCGTAGATACATTTTAGGCATGTGCGATATAGTACAGATGAACATGTGGGTCCACAACACTCTCAATGTTCACTGCGGCTCTTGCGCTATAATAGAAATATAGGCAGCTTTTGCATGCCATTATCTTTGGCACTTTCGCCGATAATTAGATAAGATTAGAATTTGATTAAAATGCAAAAGTAAGCTTGCTTTTTCTACTTAAAAATCGAAACTTTCATATGTAACAACACAATGCATTATGAAAAATACCCATCAGTATTTTAAACGAAACAATAGTCGCAGGCAAGTGACCTGACGTGATAGCTGCGAGAAAAAATGATGCTAGTGCGGATGGTAGTGCGGTTTGTGTGAAGCCAACTTTACTCACAAACGTTACGTATTTTGGTAAGATATCGCAGTTATGCGAGTGCGATGCTTTTATGAAATTATGCTGTACGCTAGGAGTAAGATGAAACGACAAATTGAATTTAGATTGACTTAATTTTTACGAAGAAACAGCATTCACTTCTCTGCACAGTTTTTCAAAGCTTAGGGAGCCATAAAAGACTTTCCAATTCTTTTTAAATCGGAAGAAAATGTCAACTAAGGTGAATTTCACTTAAGTGAGTGTAAAATCGATTGGATTAAATGAAAACCTGCACGTGTCTCGAAACGCCGGCTATGAATGGAGGGAAGACGTAGCGTAGCGAAATTTGCTGCTCTGCTTTACAGAAAACTGGCGTAGACGAAAGTGATGACTCACAACAATGCATAACCACCAATTAAGTTCGTCTAACATTCTTTTGTGTGGAGAGTGGCAGCTCGTGATGCGGTTCTACTCGGCTAGCCACAAGCGGCGTGGAGCACCGGCCGCAAACAACAATGCCAAGCTTCCTTCCTTCCACTGAGCGTGAATTGCACCCTCCACCCCAGCGTCATTTCACAACCGACTGAGCCGCTCGTAGGGTAAGTTGCCTTGTGTTTCGCATTTGCATTTTTTCCGCCTCGGCTTATTGATTTTTTCCACTCACCGGCTGACGAGGATATGCATTTCGTAGCTGACAACTGAAAAATGAATACTGGCCCGGCCGGCTCATTAGTTAAGTAGAAAATGCAACTTTGGGATTACACGCTTGGCCGGATGCCTGTCGTCCTGGAGTGGTAGTTGTGATTTTTGACGAATGACTGTCTTCAGGCGCTTGGCTCCGTCCAGGATCTTCTTATTGCTCCCAGACAGCGAAGTCCCAGGCCACGTGAAAACGAAAACTAGACAAAACTGCTGTAGACAACAATGACAGGCTCGCAGTCGGTGGGGGTCAACCCTCGCAACGCTGGGTGCTCGCGATGACGTCGTCGTCCGAAACTGAATGATGCAGCTTCCATCCCCCGCAACAGCAGGATGCGCACGAGTCTGGGGCTGTGCGGGCGATGGCTTGGCGAGATAACAATTCGGATTGCTGGGTGAACTTCGGACAGGGATGGGAGGGATGACTGGGTGTCCTTGCAAGACGTGTAGGCTTGGAGGAGCGCGTGCAGTGCGTGGGATGGATAATCAAATTTCAGCAGCATTCGCACTGAACCAAAACCAACACCAGAGACTGGAGCTGCAACCGCAAATGCGATTTCCACTCCGCCCAAAGAGCCCGTCAATCTGTCGTCACAATCACCCATTCAATTACTCACTCACCTTGCACTTTCCCAATATCCTCCTACGCGTCTGATACTTCCGCCTTCGCAGTGCGTGCACCCACTTACACGCTTCACGCATGCAACGCTGCCTGCCTTCCTGCACTTCTCCGCGCCTCAGAATTTACAAGCTGGAAGAGCCGAAGAATTGTGGACTGGTGAAAAATTTTCACCAGGAAAAATAGGGAAGGTCCTTGCAAATTCCATTCGGGTAGCTTGGGTGTTTCCCAAGCCATGTAATCCTCTAATCGGTTCGTGTACACACGACGTGGGACAGCATATTCCTCTTGGTTCTCCAGCAGACAATTTCAGTTCTAATTTACGACTTGTGGACACATAAATGTCGCAAACAAACAAACAATCACCGAGATTGGGCGCATCATCACCAAGGCACAGTTTTACTTGAAAATATGGAGATTTTCACACAACCAGCACTTCATTCCACGATGATATTATCAGCACATGTTTCACCAACCTTTCCACGGAGTCTGTATGTATTTTTCTTTGAATTAAACTAGAAAAATTGATTGTAAATCCAGACGGAAAACACGACCGACGAGCAAATGCGCAAACTAAACGCCATTTGTGCAATGTTCATTCACGATGACATGAAAACATAGAAGAAAGAGTAGAGGAAGCGAAGTATCCGTGTACGTGAATATATGTGAGTGAGGCAAGTTTGGTTTTTGTCTTTTTGTGGCAGTTGCAACTTGGACTGTCAATTGAACGCGGGAAAAAGTGAAATTGCTTATTTGTGCGGTAAAATAAGTATTTGATCACTAAAAAACAATTTAGATTTGTTTGCAAACTATTGTTCAGTGACTGAGTGGAAAAGTGTGGAAAAACTAGTGCAATATTCAAGGTGCATCAAATTTTGATAAGATGAAGTGTTCAGTGATTAGTTGCAGCAATGATACCCGGCGCCGGCGAATAGGATTGTCTTTTCATCGGTAAGTGTTGATGGAGCAAACAAAACGCTAAATATGTGACTTTTCCATTCAAAATTGAGATTTTCTCCAATGAAAAATATTTTGTTTACACCAATTTGTCCGCCATGTTTCAGTTGCATCTTCGTTCCAAGGGCGGAGTGTAATGAAAGGGGCACATGTTTTCTTCTACAAATTGTTTGATAAAATGAACTGTTTATTAATGTGTGAAAATTTTCAGGTCTGAGGCAATGTCTGTACGCCAGCAACTAACAAAATATATTCATTTTAAGGGAATGTGAGCCCTTATAATAATTATAATTGAACCACCTTTGAACTTTCATTTAAAAACAATATACCTGATTCAAGCCAGCTAAACCGTAACTCCGCCGAAGCCGGTCCCAAGCCCGTGAACTTTAGTCTTGAGTTCAGTGTATGTAATGTGATTTTGATAAATTCAAAAATTCAAATAAATTACCAGATTTTACTTAGGTTTTCCGGATAGTTTGAAAATACTCCTGGTAAATAAAAAATAACAGCAACGAGAAATATATCATGGCATAACAAAATAAAACTTTTTAAATTTTTCATGAGCATAGATGCATCAAACTTGATGATGAATAATCAAGAAAATCGCATTGCGTTACACAACTATAGACATAAAGGAAGGAGGAGGGGGTTCAATAGTATTTTTATTTACTTTTTACTTCTCTTTGATGATTTTCGGTATTATTTTACACATCATTCACAATATCAGAATTGTGAACCCAATGTCCTTTACTTTATTTTTGTAAATCCACTCGTAGCTATCAATGGCCCCAGGTGAAACAAATATCGTAAAACATTCACTGCAAAATTCAGCTTGGACATAAAGTTATTAAGTATGCAAAAATTAGTATCAAATTAAAAATATTTTTAACCTCTCAAACATTGAGTAAAGTACCTCATCCCAGTATCAAGGTTTAATGAAATATTATACATATGTTTCAACGAAGGTAAACAGCACATAAAATATATCTCTGCTAAATGATTCAAAAGAATATTCAAATCTCCCTCCACCCGGAAAAAACTCGTTCTACGCATTTGACTGTTCCAGCTGTGTTGGTGAGTACAACTCCACTTAAGCATTTTGCCTCAATAATTTTGTTGAACACCGCTTCCTCTAGTCTTTCTTCATTGCATGAAAAGGAGGAAATATTAGCGTCGGAATGTTGGTAGCGCAGCAAGCTTCAGATGCAGATGACGTTGGTTTGCACGCCAGCTAACGACTCCAAACATTTCTACTGTGAAATTTGTTGGCCTGGTTTGAAGCATTGCTGAGGACACTGGATTACAAAAATATGTAAATTAATTTTCTTAAAATGGTTTTTCTATTTTAATTTTGTCATGATTTACGCTGATTATCAGTTCTAAGTTAAAATTTCAGAGGAATGATTAGAGCTAAAAAATATTAGCAATCTGAAATTGTCACTTAATGGATGTTTTTGTGAATTGTATCGGAATATTGATGAGATTAAACATATAAGGTAACGAGAAGCTTACAGATCGACCGTGTTTCTGTGTAGCTAGTGGTGAGGCATCGATATATCTGGTTGTAATTTTACCGGAAGTAGTAACTACAGTATATGTTTGACACAGTAGACAATCGGTCATAAATTACTACACATTAGAGCTGATAATGAGCCCGCAGCTCATTATGAGCTTGATTCTAATGAGATGATGAGCGACACGTTACGTGTAACTCATTGTGATTGACAATTGGACTGTCATTAAATCTTTTCAAAGGTGAAAAACAGCTGCAAATTGATTCACTTTCGTGCCACAAATACCGGGTATACACTTATATTGCCTATTAATAGTGTCATTCAATTTATTGTTTTAGAAAGATGCTGAAAAGACGTAAAAATGTACCGTGTGTGGAAGTGATAGAAAAAGTCCGCGAAAGTGCTTTATCTTCTGTTCATCTGGCAATCCTTAGCATATGTCAATTTTTACAAGCACACGGCGCCATTTCTTGGAACGAAAGTTGATCTTTGAGGGCCTCGATTGCTCACTGCTTATTGTAAATACGGTCGCAGTGACATTTCAAAAATAAGGATTGACGAAAAAATAAAATAAAGATTACTTATTCATACGGAGCATTTGAAACTTTTTAAACTCACAAATTCGAATCTCGCGATAGGTCAAACTATTTTTACCAGTTTCAAGTGATTTCAGTTTTTTCCGTTTTTATTATCAAATGATTCCTACGTAGAGACAGAATTTGCCATAGCTGATCTGTGTAAGTAAAAACTTTATATGAAAAATCTGTTATTAGATTTTTACACTCGTTTGTATCGACATTAAATTTAGTTTGGTGAATTCGTACGTCAGCATTAATAGTTTTTGCCTTACCTAAAATTATTGATTTTTATAAATACAGTAGAATCTCGAAAAAGTCAACTCGCGTAAAAGTTAATCGCTCGATTAAGTTAACTGAATTTCAGCTTTCACGTGCCGCTCTGAAAAGTTAACTTTTCAGTTGACTTTTCTGAGCGTATGAATTTTTCAAACCAACCGCTTTTTTCGGTCACTAAAGGGGCAATTTGGCTCCTATCAATACGATAGTGAAGACGACATTCCGTTGTCTAAATTGATTAAATCAAATAGTGCTTACGACGATACACTTCGAGAAGTTCAATTGTTGATGTCGAAGTTGGGTGATAATGTTGACATCAGCATTGATGTCATTGAAAATTGGAACAAGGATCAAATTGCGGAAGATGACGATGATTTCGAAGTTTCCGATAATGATAACGACGGGTCAATTATCGAGGAAGATATTCAACAACCAAAAGTGAGCTTCTAGAAAGCAGTTGAAAGCATCAATATCTTGATAAAATTGTTTGAAAATAATAACGATGCAAATCAGGTGGCAGACCTTGTCCATATGCGTACGAAAAGAAAAGAAACAAACAAGTCTCGAATGCTTCTTCTAACGACTCCACAAAAATTAATAAATATATAGCACGAAAATGATCAAAAATGACTGAGAACCATAAACCAGCCGGTACAATTTTTTTTTGTAATGATGAAAACTGAGTCATTGAAATAAATTTAGCGTGTTATTTACGAAAAATCTATACTTATTATTGTATTTTGTCACTTTTGAAAACCACTTAGAAAAGTTAATAGTTCGAAAAAGTTAATTACGTACGCACTATACGTGCTCGTGTTGGATGAACATTGTTCAGTAGAGTATATGTGAACATAAATCTTTCCATCATATTGGTTATGGGCTGCTCAAAAGAACGATTATAAGTATCATAAATTGGACGCTCAATGAGTTTTGGGCAAAGAACGCGAATTTCGGATATAAATTTCCACGGTTTTGAGACGTTGTTCGGGTGTAAGTCTTTATATGGTAAAGTATACATAATGACAAATTAAAAGAGAAATATGGCAGCTACAATGATAGATATCCCTATCGAAAGTTCTATACGTCTCCTTACAAACACCCAACATTTTCATCGTATAATTTTCTCCATGATAAATTTAAAATTATGAAATGAAAGTCAAGTCAGGTTCATTAATAAAATGAAAACTTTATGACAAAAAACTTCTTGGCAGGGTTACAAACAAGGCATATAGACCAGACAGAGAGAATGAAATTCCACTTGGGTATATTTGGCCACGCCCACCACTGCGGA
This sequence comes from Oxycera nigricornis, assembly GCA_963942545.1. Lineage (NCBI taxonomy): Eukaryota > Metazoa > Arthropoda > Insecta > Diptera > Stratiomyidae > Oxycera > Oxycera nigricornis. The sequence continues at coordinate 111,202,053 of OZ012660.1, read as the reverse complement.
TGACGTAATGGTAGATCATACCAGGGTAGTTTATATACCTTTGGTTATAAAGAAAAGCAAAAATTTATGGGTGAATTACACCCTCATGCAAACGCTGGGAGGACTTATTAGACGCAGTTAGCAAATTGCTATTCAGATTCGTCGAATGGAAGACGTGGTCATTGGACCGAGATAGCTATAGGCAAGGTCTTCAGGAGGCTTAGACTAGATATGGGCTGGTACAATCAATTCCAGCTAAGAGATCATTGTTCATAATTTTGAACGTCTGAATGTTTAAGCACTATCAGTATTGCTTTAGAAAGAGCTTAGTTATTTAATGCAGACCGTAGAAGCTATTCAAATAACACAAAAGCATGATTTGTAAATATTTAAGATAATAAAGCCGAAAACTTCCAAACGAAACAGAATATCATTTGCAGTTGAATTTATTTTATCAGAATGTTATTATAAATTTTTAGTTTGCGTCTGTGGCTTTGTTCAAAATGAAAATATATAATAATAGACTCATGCTGAGTATTACAAGCATTGATGTCACATTCAGGATCAAATGATAGCTGTCTGGTCACATTTTATGTGATACAACTTTGAGATGTCCCGAAATTGACGCTGCTATGTAATATTAATTCTTCAAATATTTTTATTTTATTTTCACGGAAACATACGAAAAAACCAATTTGCACTAAGAAAAAAAGTGACATAGATTGAATTTACCGCAGAGCTGAGCCGCATCGTCTTCAAAATTGATTGTTTTACATTTTATCACGTTGCTATCAAAAGACGGTTGAATTTTCCAAAAAGAAGCATTGAAAATTTATGACTCAATTTCATCGGATTCGAAAACACAAAAGAGTGAAACATTTCGAAAGGATATGTATGTTTGTTCTTGAATTGGGATGATATCGTTGAAATAGGTTGATGACGTTGGCACAAAGAAAAGGGTCTTTGTTTTGGCTGAAAGGTAGACGCGAAAGTAGACTCGAAAGAAAATTGGTTTGTGGATTAGTCGTGCGCTGTTACAAATTTTATTTTGTTTACCTGTAAATTTTCTTCGCCAGAATGCATATCAACCAACCATTAAAAGTTAATTCAGACAAAATGTCTATAGCTGCTGAGAAACAATCAATTTTCATTTTATAAATGGCATTTGAGATATTTCGGTGTGACTGTTTTAATAAAAAATTCGTTTGAAGAAGAATATGTTAGTATGAAGTATTTTTAGGATTTGCCTATTTCTAAATTGAAATTCCAATAGAACTCAAACCTAACGAAAAAAATGTAGTAAAAATATCTCATCCTCATCGAAATCTGCATTAAAGGAGGAAATCACAAACGGTTCAAAAAATCCACATCCTTTTATTGCAGAAATTGAAAGTTTACCTATTCAAGAGTATGCTTAAAAAAAATTTGAGGCAGATATTCAAAGTCCTTCTTATATTTTCGGAGCAAGAAACGGAGAATTGAATAGAGCTATGGCAGACAAGCTGGACGGAACCACGCAGCTGTCTTTCTATCCTTCTTACTTTGTATGTATTGGGACAGGTATTAAAAACGAGAAGATGTGTTTTTCCTGGTATCTCTGTGTATGTAGGAGTAGTACTCAAGTCACTTCAATACTCAGTTTTTGGTAATTTGTTTTTAAGTGCGTTTTTTTTGGCTTTTGTGCATTGTATCTCGGTGAATTTTTGACAGGTCTTCAAAACTCAACGATTTTCTGAATCCTTATCAAATTTGCGTAAAATTAATTCTAAAATTGGGATAAAAATTTCCGATTTAGATTTTTTTTTTGACAAAAGCACGAAAACAACTACAATTTTTTTTCAACACGTCAAAAATTTGCACTCAAAGCCTGGTTCATCGAGTAGTCATATACAGTCGCGATCGAAAGTATTCGTACTCCTACTAATTTGACCTTAAAGTTCGAAATACTACACAATTTTTTTAATATTTACATAAAATAAAGATTTATTCATCAGAAATAATATATAAAAAGACCAAGTCAAAAAAAACAACAAATATTTCATTAATTTTATGAAAAACTTTTAAAAAAAGTCACAAAATTTTCGCTCAATAATATTCGGACCTCCATGAAGAACAGCTTCTAACTTTGCGAATTTATTCATTTCTTCCCCTTCAAAAAAATCACAAAAAATCGTAAAAATTGGGCTCCTAATGTGATTTCCTCCCTTAAAGGAGTATGGCGAAAAACTCTACATGGCAAAAAATACTCAATTTTCGAAAGAAGTTGGAAAATGAAAGCAAATTAACATAGTAGGACAAATATAGCAATTTCTTAGATAAAAAACTGAGAAAATCAAAACGGATTAAACTGTTAAGTTTTCAATAAATATTTTCTTTACAAAAACAAATTTACCGAACAAAATTCAGACGGTTTAACCAGCGTCAAATCAGACAGTTTTTTGAGAAGAGTATACTTGATTATTTGAACTGCTGGAAGTTTATTTTTATTTTGAATATATTTTATTAATTAAAGTGAGAAAACGAAACTATGAGTTATTAATATTAATCAAGTCAGGTGCTATAATTCTTTGAAATTTAAGTTCGCTCATATTTTGTCCGAATCCTGTAAACAAGCTGTAAATCGGTTTGGACCAAAAGTTAAGTGTAGCTTCCATAGCCGCAAATTCACACGGCATAGCCTACTTTAATAAACTTTTTTGACGTTCCATTAACAAATTTGATGTTCACGCTTACCTTAGGTTAAGTGAAACCTAATGTTCATTCTCTCAGAACGGACTTATCGTCCTTCCTATTGAATCCGATGCAAGCAGAATGATAGCTTTATACTCCACAGGGCATTTTTACCTTCTTTCCACAACAAAGTGATGTTTTTTTTGTCCTATTATTATTTGCCGTGTTATTTTGAAAACACTAGTTTCGCTGCAAAGTCCACCAGACCCCTAAGTGATACTTAATAGGTTCAAGCAATTCCAGGGGGTGGTTAAGTGAAATTTATCGGGGAATTGTCTACCTTTATTAGACACTTTCACTCATTATCTTACCCAACGTGGTACACTTGAAAACTTGAAGTTCGTAGCTAATTTAAAATTTATTCATTGTGAAAATTTACCAACGTATCCTACCTTCTACATCGGCTTCGAGCAGACCCTTGTAGAGATGAAAGTGGGATTGTCCTTTGTTTGGGCATTTGCTGCACAGCAAAAGGATATTGTCTAACATGTTTGCAGCTTTAGACATAATAAATTTATGGGTTTCGTGCACCTCGAAATTGAATGGGATTGAAATAACACGTCTCGAGGTAGTGAGGTAATGAAAAAATTCAAATCGTAATTGCTGTAGACATCACAATTGAATAATGGTACTGGTGAATTTGGATGGAGCGAATGTGAAGGCAGGAGAAAAAATACGAAATATTTATAAAGATTTCGTGTAAGGCCAAACCTTGAATCTTTTATTTCGTGAGACATGGCTAAAAATAAGCTTTGAATAGCATGGAATAATTTTTGTAGAACATCTCGCCAATTTAATTTTTTTTTTGCTTTTTTGAAATCTATCTTTGAATTAATTGTAATTTAAACGATGAATTTTCATTCTTTGATTTTTTTGTTAAATCAATACTTCAGCTGCAATTTTGTTAGAAGCGTCAAGTGTGGATACGTTTTTTTTTTGGGAAAGTTTATCATGAATTTTTTTTTTGGAAAAGTTTATCATGAAATCGGATGAATTAATATCCGGACAAGCAATTGGTCGAAATTATGATGATTAGAATATGGCACTGGCGAAAATTGATATAATTTTTTGGTGAGGACATGAGAACATTTTCATGCCCTTACCAAAAAGTACTCTTTTCAATTTAATACTAGGAGTACAAATTATTTTCCACCGGTTTTTTTAAACAAAAATTAAGAATTTATTGTGATGGAACGGTACATGATTTTCTATTTTTGAATTATCATAGTGCATCCATTTTTCATCGCCAGTGACGATACGATGTAAAAAAAACTCTTTTTCTTATGCCTAGCAAGCAGCATCTCATTCATGGATGACCGGCATTCAACATCGCTCGGCTTCAGTTCGTATGAAACCCAATTACTTTGTTTTTGATTCATCCCTTATGATTTTAATTGATGTAAAACTGCTTGCTGAGTCACTTCTAATGTAAGTGTAAGTTCTTTGTTCGTTGAGACGAACCTTCCTACAATAAAGCTTCCAATTCCGTGCCTACGTAAGTTTTCAGCCTTCCGTCGCGATCTTTGTCTTCCACACCAAAGTCAGCTTTTTTAAACTTTTGAAACCATTCACAACAAGTTCTCTCACTTGAAGCAGCCTCATCTTACGCTTCTACAAGTAATCGATGTGCCTTAGCTGCAGATTTTGTATAAATCGAAGAAGCAAATTAAAAGTTCCCGCACATGATGCTTTTTTGAAAAAAATTTAAACATTTTCGGATGGAAAAAGTTATTTGATACTGATACGAAGTCAATAATACTTTAAGGTTATGTTGTTACTGAATGACCAAACTTAATTTATGCTGTCTTTCATCTGACATTTCTAGCCTAAACCTTGTGCAGCACCATCTGTGTTAAAACGGCCGAAACTTATTTGTACTTCTAATAATACCAATTCATGATGTCCTGTCTTTGTAAGTTGCAAATTGGCACCATGTTGTTTATCTAGTAATAAGATTGATCAAAATTTTGTAAAAATCAAAAAAAATCCCATTTTTGCCCTTAATGGGTCTACCCTCTTTTAGGAGTGTGAAAACGGGTTATTTTTAATAATTTTTCAGATAGGTTTAAATTGAAAATATTTATAAAGGAGATGTTACACTCAATAAACACACTACCGAAATACACAAAAAAACTTTTTTTTATTCATTTATGTGAGTTTTTATCAATGAAAATGCTGGTTGAAAAAATATAGAAAAAACGAGAGGGGTGTGTGCCGTTGATGAAATTTTCGAGATGGTCGATCTGAAACAAAAAAATCAAATAGTTTTAGGTTCAGTATGTTAATCGCCATAGCGTGAATGAAGCTATTTTTGATTTATGCAAAACTGAAAAAATGGCGGACATTTTTCGGAAAATTACGAAAAAACTTGCTTTTTTCACCGTTTTTGGTCCAAAAAATATTTCAAATCAAAATTATGAAAAACCTCCTATTTTAGCTATAGCTGTAGAATATCTGGCGAAAATTTGGTAAGAATCGGTTCAGTAGTTCCCAAGATTTCATCAACGCGACATCGAAAAACGTTGTTTCGAGAAAAATGCGGTTAAAGTTTATTTTAATGAACAATCGCGCTCGGGTGATAAAGTGATAGTTGCCCAAAAATACAGTTAGATTGCTCCGATCTTTATAAAAAAAATTTCTGCAGTCAAATATCTAGGCATCTAAAAATCACACATTATTTAAGCCATTTTTACAGAACACGACCAAGTGAAAAAGAGAATCTCATTAAAGAACTGTTAAAAGTGAAAGAACTGACTTTTTAATTGTTAAAGCTTCTATCCTTCTTGATGAAGCTCTAAACCCTCTGAAAAATATCATGAAATTTTAGTGAATTTAGAAAGTATTATTGGATGGATGGTGGCTAGACACCTATTCATTTCATTTCCAAAACAACCAAAAATATCTACAGTTTTTAAAGGAGCATAGCTGATTAGGACCAAACAAAATAGGAACTGGAATGTTTGTAGTCTACTCTAACATCTAACCCCAAATTTTAAATTCATCAAACATTTTTCCGACTAAACATCGTACAACTTATAGGTTGACTTGCAAGATGGACGATGTGCAAAGCTTAGTTTATTATCCGAGAACTTGCGGAAAGCCAGCTTCGAGAAGGATATCTTCTACTCGTCCGGTAGATCTGCTTGACTCGACTGTACGGCTAACAATTCGGCAGTTGGTTTCATGGGTCGTTTTCTAGTTAAAAATGGATGAATGTCTGATTAATTGATGGAGTAGAAGCGAACAAACAATGTGTCTTCTCTATACGAAAGTGTTGTTTATTGAAGTGCAGCAGCACGGATTTCAATCGGAATAGTGTTTAATTTAAAGCTGGGATACAGGTTTACTACGTATTTTTGAACTTATTAGTATGGTCTAATTTTTGAAATTTTTATTATTTTGCACCAAGAAATGGTAGAGCACCTTCCGAGATTTGATACTTTTCTGATCAATGCAGATATTCTATTAAAAATGAACCACGTACCGATGTGGGAATTTATTTATTCATTTAAATTCAATAATGAGCAGATTAAAAAATTCAATTACACAGTGATAGCTATCAAAAACAATAAAATGGTTTTGCTACACTGACTTTTTGAGATTGGGTAAAGAAGGACCAAGTTGAAGTGAGTCGTGCTATCTTATCATCCCAATATAAGTAAATGTGAATTAAAACAAGTACGAAACAAGAAAGTTGGAACTTTTGTTGTAATGACTGTATGGATGGGGATGTGTCGGACATACGAGAATGTTGCTATATAACTTAAACAGGAAACATTGAAGGATTCGGCAATGGAGAAGGGTGGGCGGCTCTAAAATTTTCAAGCGATTACAATACTCTGAGTACATAAAACTGTATTTGATAGACGAATATCGTGTAAATTTGCATTGGACATACTCAAGCGACTCGTAGTCATAAGCATTATAAGGTGACTAAACAATCCATGCGTACTCAAGAACATTTCTGACCATCGTTACGTACAGTGTGAGAGAACTTTCTATAGAATAGAAGTACCGTGAAGTAACCCAGACCTGTGAGATGTAAGATTTATGATATTAGTGTAATGAAAATTTAAAAGAAGTCTTTCATTTAATGGTACTTCGAGATATTTAGTAGTGTTTGTTATTTTCAATATTTTTTTACTGGCATAAAGTTCAAAGAAATTTTATTGAAAATTTGTTGACATGGAGAGTTAGACATCCTTGAGGCAAGATGTTTATGTTATCATGGAACCAGTATTGCCTTGCGATAAACACAAGATTAATTTCAAATTCCCCTAAAAAAAATCTTAAATATCGTTGACCAAGTGGATTTCAAGTCTTATGGTCCGAATTATTACATTTTTGAAAACGAAATGCTTCTTATTTCAACATATTTTATTTTCGAAAGTAATTCATTCTTTTTATTTTTTTAAAACGCGTGTTATATAACAGTTCATCCGAAATAGTTTCTGCCTGAGCTGTCCCACGGTGTACAACTTACCAGCTGCCATTTTGATGGTGAAATTGAAAATTGGAAATGTGGTACGTTTTTAAAAAAAAAATTTTTTCTTGAATATTTTACGATACTTGTTAACGAAAAAATGCTATTTATAATAATTAGCACAGAAGTTGAAGTTCATATCGAAGATAATAATAATAATAATCTTAAGTTACGTGAAATTTCATAATGGGTGATCGAATAAATACAATAGACAAGTTCACGGAAAAGTGATTTTTAACAGAACGCTGGTGAAATTTGCTGCCTGCCTGCCTCACGCAGAGCGGAGATCAGAAGCGGTTCCTGGCTCTTACTAATAACATTACAGTGAACTTCTTTTTAACACAGAATATTCATCACATTTTTAACCAAAAATTTATGCAAAAATACATTACCGAAAGTCCTAAATAGAAATTCATCCTTCTTTTCAGTTTGGTTTCATTTGGGTTTGGGGCTACATATTCGCAGATTTTATTGTTCTTGTTAAAGTTTCTAGGAATTACAGCAGTTGAAACTAAAAATATAGAAAAAAAACATAATTTAAAAATCCCTAAATAAATCCCTAAGACCCTTATTCTCTTGTCTTCCCCCTACTTGTCGAGAAAAAACCCTAGGTTAGTATATGCGGATGTTAGACCAAACGCTTCACTTAGATTGTTTTTGGTCGATTGTGGTCTGTATATGTAAAAACCTTCTAATTCATTCCGGGAACCATCCTAATTTCTGAAGGGAATCCAGGAGTTGGTCCATTCTAATAGTACCTAGCCTACTTCGCTTCGCGAAAAAGAATGTCTCTAAGTGCTTATATCCTCTAACAGCTAGACGCGGACATTTGTACAGAAGATTCCCTACTCACTCTGTCTCCTCTTCCTTGCTGCAACTCTGACATAGGTTGCTTGCTGGGAATCCGATTCTCCTTGCATGTTCACCGAAAGCCACATGACCCGTAAGTAATTTTATAAGATGCCTCGTTGAAGCTCTATCTAGTAGCTAACAGATCTAGAGTACGTTTCGTATCATGTTTAGATCACAAAGGCCTAGCAGTGAAACATGTTCCCGAATTTCTCTATCCACTGCATGCTAGTTCGTAGTCTGATATCTTTATATCCTGCGTTAGAATCTGCATGGAGGCTCATTTACTTATCGTCTCGTGCGTGTTTACTCTACGGGATCCCTCCCTAGACATTACTTTGCATCGTTTGTTCCCAGGAGCTCAACACAGTGTTGGTTTGTTCTTTACGGAAATCCTTCTTAGTTCAGACCTACAGGTCTCCACCGATTTGGACGACTGAGAAAGTAACATCTTTGGTGACATTCTCCCTGCTGTTGACGTACTCTGCAGCTCGCAAGATCGCCACTATCTCCGCCTAGAAAACTGTGCAGTACTCGGGGATCACCATCGATTTTCTAAGATCCCAGCAGTCGGAAAATATTCCAGCTTTCGCACCTGTCTTCGTTTTCAAGCCATCCGTGATCACGGGCACAGTTCCTCCGCCCACGGGCGCCCCGTCCATTATTCGGGAAAAAAACCCTAAATTTAGGGTGAAAGCCTCTGATCATGATTGCTTGAGACCATCATCATGAATTTATATGGTAGAGATGTTTTTTTTAAGATCGATAGCGAGTAAGAGCTACTTACAAGTAAACGAGAATGTAGATCTTTGATGAAGAAAATAAATAAAAGAGGCCCTAGAATAGAATCTTGAGAAGAATTGGGGTAAAACGGAAATTAAGTGTAGCCATTGAAAACTACTCGACACCTATGGTTAGTGAATTTAGAATTATCCATAATTTTACATTAATTTTCTACAAACCCATCTTCTCAACCGTTTTTCATTAGCATTCTTTTCAAAAGTATATTCATCATTCCATGAATGTAGGCTTCCACTGAAAATAGTTTCGTTGAACTCCACGGGATATTGCAGGCTCAATTAACCTTTGAGCGTATTTAATTGATCTACTGCAATTGTGTTAAAGTTTCAATTAAATAACTTGTAATAACCGCAATCTCATAGCAATAAGAGATAATTCTTGGAAGCTTTCAAAATTAATCCTGGAATATGTGTAGATATGAGTTTCTTAAATGCTATAGATGGTTTCGATTTCATTGTAAACCACATTTGAAATTGTTTTCTACGAAATGTCTCCTTTTTGTAGACAAAAGAAACAGTCTGAGATCCTATTACAGATAAGTGAGTTTGTCAGTTCGTTAGACTTATGAAAAATGTTCTACTAAACACGAAAAAAGGATCAAAAATGTACTCCTCACGACATGGTGACGGGTAAAGCTGCTTCGATATTTATGGCAAAGACAGCAAATCGGATGAAGCTGCAAAACAACCCACAAAACACATTACCTCCATCGGAACTCTTGGCAAACCTGCATTTTAACTGGCTTGCTTCCATGGCGGTGACTTCAAGGTGCAGAAATAAATTTCACGGAGCTGCGAAAGGAATTTTAATGGCTGGTGTTGATTCTGAAAGGATAATGTCTGAAACTCTTTAGTGGGGCATATGCATTTAATAAATGCCATAAACACTATCATGTTAAAAAACGATATGATATTATGGTACGTCAGGCTGGTATCTTACACGATAAGGAGCATATCATGTAGGGTTGATTAGAAAATTTGCTTTTGTACAAGGATATTGCAGCAAAAAAGTTTTCCTAGCCTTGAATCCCATGGCATTTAATGTACAATTAGCTGATGGCTTATCTAATAAGGACGACTTTTCTCACTTAAATTTCATCGTTAATTAGATAAAAGGATGATGATAACTGAACTTTTGGTATTTCATCCGAATACAACTGGATTACATTGCTAGGACTGTTTATCCTTGCAAATTTGGAGTTCTTGGAAAAGTATTTGGCGTGTTTAGTGTAACGTTTAAACAAAAGTGTATGCTGTGATAAAATCTATACAGAGCAAAAGATTTGAAACGTGTAAAACATTTTCCCTTCACCATTTTAAAATCCTAAGATATTTTATTGCACCTGAAAATGGCATTGGTATTTTTATCCTTAGTACTTTTCTGGTAATGCTGATATTTTTAAAACAGAATAAAAGAATGAAACACCATTCAAAATATAATGATATCATTTTTTGCGTACTCGAAACTATTCCGATCGTTGCTAGTTTTTTATGACAATTTTTTTGTATTTCCTATTTTGTCGCGTAATGTTTTTGGTTTATTCAGTGGAACCTAAAATCATGTAATTTATTGCGAATCACTAATTTTTCAATTACTTTCCCAAATTCGTAGCACATAATGTTACAGTAGCTAGTAGTTCATTATAATCGGAGCGCTAATTGCCAATTAAGACCCATATAGCCCGTAAAAGCATTTCCACGAATTTACAATAAATCGTAATGTGCATTCGCTGTTAAATGAAGATTGTTATTCCCCTTTATAATCTTAATGCTGCAACACTTCAGTTATTTTTATGAAAAACAACAACAGGATTTGAACTCCTGCCTGAATTATGAGTAATCTGATTTTAACTTTCCTCATCCTCTTTCAATAGTCACCAAAGCTTCTAGTGAAAATACTCTGTATCAAGCAGATAATAATATAATAATATCCTGTTGCTTTTATGATCATCTTACTTTACTTTTTATATGGCTCCTTGTTAGAATTTTACGAGGATTTTTTTCCCTTGTCATTTTGTGTTATAGCACGCTTCCTTCGGCTACGAGAGGGAAATATGTTGTTTTGATGTGTTGCCTTTATGGGGTTTTGTGTTTGTTGTTGGAAATGCTAGCTGTGTTTTTTGTACAAAGCAGTGAAACAACAAAGTTCTCGTTTTGACGAGATAATTCAATTGGCTGTAGACTTGCTTTTAGGACAATTAATCCAAAGTTACAACTTTTTACGAGTGATTTATTTTGACTGACTAAGCGGAAAGCATTAAGCACACGGCTTATGAATAAAGTGAAAAATTAAAATTGGACTGTCAATGTGATTGCTGTTATTTTGTTAATTGAAATGTTCATTAGATTATTTTTCAACTTTGGACTTAGCCACGCATATTATGCGGTCTTTCTTGTGGTAGGTCGTGGAAGAGTTGAACCAGGCAGTAACATTCATGTCTGGCGAGTCATGTACAGATCTGCTGTTTCAATATTAGCTTAGCTGAGAGGTTTTTTTCATTTGCCTGCTTTTATCTAGGTTTCCCCTTTTTTGGTGGTTTAATTGTAAGTATCAATAATTTGAAAACTATTCATCCGTCGAAAAAATAATCTGCACCATTTTGAATCAGTTTTGATTTTTGGAAGTTAAAGTGAGTTGAGAAAAGATAATTTTTTTAGATGGGCACCAAGAAGACATTAATAAATTCCACTAATTGTAAAACGTATAAAAGAAGAATGTGAAAAACTAGGAAACTACGTGTCGATTATTTTGAGTCAGAGAATAACATAAATTTTTTTAATCAAGCCAAAAATGTAAAAGGTTTAATGATGAAAATTGCATGTGGAATGCTTCAAATACAAAGTTTAGAACAGAAGATATCGTAAAAAATGAAGCAATAAATCTTTGGACACTATTTGCCGTACTTTGGCATCATGTTTAGAAGTAATTCAATGCCAAAACAGAAAATAGAAAAACAACAAAATTATTTGTCATATTTATTCCTGCGCAGGATCGACAGTGATCTACTTCAGGAGCTATATTCTAGCGAATCTATCAACAAATGTATGATTAGAAACGCGGGCACGTTATTTTTTGTCCAGGGAATTTCTACATTTTCACATATCCAGAACCCCAACTTTTAAGCGAAGTGTTAATCTTTATAACCGTATTTGATAGCTAATATCCTGGAGGTTCATTTCCGGTCTTTCATTAACATTAAAATAAATTGGCCGCGGTTATATATTTTGTACGCAAACAAACTCAGATGAAAACGTTTACTGTCGAAATTTTTTTTCAAAGAAAACTTGTATGAAAAAATCTTAGCCTCCATGAACGGACTCGAGGCAAAAACTTTGCTGTTGCTATAGTCCTACGTTCCAGCTCATTGCATTCAATTATATTAATGACAACAAAATTAAAAATGTAAATTATACACTACACTACGAGCCGCTAGGGATATGGAAGATGTACAACATCGTCCCGTTTACGTATATAGTTTTCTGAGCGCAGCCGGCACTAATTTAAGTTTTCCATTAAAATGGAAATGCTGTCTCGGTAAAAAGTTTTTCAATTTATGTGAACCGTCACAGCATTTTCGATTCAATGCAATGGCGCCCATTGCATACGATACAGGCTGTAACTATAGTATCCTCGTCTGCAAGAAGTAACCAGAATACTATTGCGGTTTTTTTTCCTTCTATTGCGCTTCCACATAAAAATGTGTCTAGGCGCGTTTCGATGCGAAACAAAGAGTTTTTATTTCACCATGCACCTGAGGTCAGTGTTGGAACAAACCAACTCCTACTTTTATTTAATTCCACCTGCATATAAACACCCTATTCAGGGTATCTCGCGGACGGAACGAGAGTGCTTGAAACGTTACCATCGTTAGAAGAAAAAATAATATGCTGTTGAATTCTAAGAATGATTTTCATTGAAAAATGATTTTTTTCTGGAAAAAAATGTTTAGTTGATAATAAATGACTTAATATTTGAGTTAAATAATTTATTTATTTTCAAGCCAGTAAAATGTGAAATCTACATAAAAAAATCATAAAAACCAAACCAAACCAGAGTGCAAATCAGTGAAAGGGCTGTATTTTACACATATTTTCATTGATTGTAATATTTCCTAGCTGAATTTGCTTAGATTGCCTGTGATTTTTATTGCGTAGGAGTCTTAATGACCAATAATTGATCCCAATAATAACTATGAATCAAATTAGCTACATATAATTCAAACAAAGTTCAGTGAACATATTTCACTGAAGGAATACTATAGTTGAAAATTCAATAACCATTATAGATTTGTCAAGGATTTTTGGAATTTAAAAATGAAATTTTGACCTAGAGCTAATTGCTCACTTTGTTTGGACTGTTATTAGCTGGAGTTCCAGAAAATATCCCTTAGTTGATTTTACTGCGTTATTCACTAAAAATTACAAAAAAAAATCGTTTCGCTACTTTGCAGGCTGCGGTCTTACCCCTGCCACGTTTTACCACCCGCTATGAAATACATGCTTTGACAAGCTTTGATCCAATTAATGCACACTATAACGTCGAAAAATTGACTGCCTCGTAGTGTCGCCATCCAGTGGAGAATCTTATCGAATATACATGATAGATATCGAAGCTTGTCCAACACCTAGATTTCTGTAGAAGAATTCTGATTGCAGCGGATCCTTGCATCCTCAAAGCTTACAGAAAGCTTTTGAAACGATAAGTTGTACCAACTATTTTAAAGATTTGACAAGAGACAGTAATGGGCGGTTGACAAAAACACTGAGACTCCATGGCGTTTTGCAATGAAAATCTGATAGTTATATTCTATTTTCAAAAAAATGGCCGCCCCTTGGAAGAAACATTTGTTAAAAAATGCTCTTATGAATATTCGGAAAGTTTTCACTTGTTACATAATTTGATTAATTGGGAATGGAAATTGTTTTTTTAGGTTGAACTAGTTTTTTAGTTGTAATTTTTATCATTGAAATATAAAACTTCGCTTAATTTCTAGGATATTATTGTTCTTAATAAAAATATAATGATACATTCAGAGCTAGTTTCTTGCACATTATTTTTGATAATTGCAAACACCACGATGATGTGGAAAAAATGTTTGATCATACGTTCTGGCATTTTTGAACGTTTAATTTTCTATTAATTCCCTTATTCAAAGCATCGTAAATTAAGAAACAGTTGATGAATTTTGAAAATAACATTACTAGCTTATTGAGATGAGGCTTTTTATTCCAATCTGGAAAATATATTCTGAAAACATGAACCTTGCTGGCAATGCTTCTTGCTAAGACCGTTTGCATCAACGCAATACTGAGGCACTGGTGTGTTATCCTAGTAAGATGTGATGCTTATCAGTAATCTATCTGAAAGTAAACATCGCGTTCCCATCACCTTAAAAGAATACATACAGGTGATTGCGTGCATGCCCTCTTCTTGTATGCTGTATGTCATTATACTGGCATTAGTATATGAGAAAGCCTCTCGAATGGAAGCTTTGTGTTTTGTTGCTGGTGCAACTCATTTCAAAAGAAACAAATCCCCTTTCATAAAAAACAACAATGTGTCCCAAGAAGTCGAGTGGTACATATCTGCATGATCTATACGGAGAGCTAAAGAGTGCCTTATTATTTTTCACGCTAAAAAGATATCCTTGAGGCGTGTACGAAACATTGCCCAAAGTAGTAGTATCGACCTCACCGCTTGCCGAAGAAGGATGAGGTCTTCATTTGTTCTAAAGTATTCTTCACGATTTAGCATCCTGTCTTATCTTGCAATATATCTAAGGACTTGCTTAGCATATGGTCTGGAACATTTCCTATCTGAAATTAGATCTCATCTCGTTTCGAAGTGTGTAAGCTACTTTCGTTAAAGGATATAGGAACAGTGAAGGGAACGCTTCGAGGCCGCATATTATAGTGTTGCGGTTGCGTTGAGTGGTTTTAATGGGGAAAAGTTTACAGTATCCATAGGACGTGTTCTACGTACTAAACACATGAGAAACATGAACATGAATAGGGTGAGCTTGAAATGTTTACCAAACACTTCATATCAAGAGCATGCAAAAATTTAGCGGAAATTATTTTGTACAATTTTTTCACAAGACTTTCATTTATGATGAGTTCGATGGTAGTAGCATTTTAAAGTATTTAATGTCAGGTATCCTGTTTATTTATATACATATATACATAAATTTGTTCCAAGCGATGATTTTCTTCTGAAATTTTAAGGGTGCGATGTAAACGTCTTATCAAGAAGGATCTTATGGAACACCCGAATACGGGAATATTATCAACAATATGTTATCAGCCATTCTCTAATTCAAACAGCGGCTAAACAACAGTAGTATCTATTGTAGTTTCACAGTCATGGATAGTTGCAATAAAATGCGGGCGCTTAGGACGATGATAGTGAGAAATAATTTATTATTGCGACGAATGCTAACTAGAAAGTCCTTTTGGGAAATTATGACTAGCAATAATGTTGAAAAGTAACACAACGATATAGATCACTAGATGGTGTTAGATTGTTATGCCTTTCATTATGAGACACTTTCATCCGGGAGTGTAAACTGTTGAAAAGTTATAATGATAGAAATTATAACGAACCAAATAGTAACACTAGCATGTGAAAATTGGTTGATATGCTTCGGGTTTTATGGTCTGGTGGCGGTTTGGTTAAAGGGTCGAGCCAAGTAAATGCGTCCGTTTGGTGGTGGCGTTTTGGCACAGGGTTAAATTATGAGCGTTGCAAATATCTCGTTTCGAAGATAAATTAATTTTCTGTGGAAGCTTTTATGGTAGGCATTGAAAGTAACTATTTCGTTTGATATACTGAACGAATTTATTATTATATCGTTATTTTCACTTCCTTACTAAAGAATATGTGGAAGAAGAAGAATGCGTATGTATCTGTTAAGAACACTAGGTCAAAAAACATTTTACATGTTTAAGTTTTAAGTTTTTTGACAATATGGAAACAAAATAAGTTAAATTTTCTTTGGGTGATGAAATAAAATCCGAATTTTTCTCACAATTATTCTTTTATACCGAACCAAAAAATCTACAAAAACAGTCAATAGAATATTAGTTGGGAATATCTATATCAATGATTTCAATGTTTAGATGATTACAGCAGCGGTACGCAAATAGATTTAACCTAGCTTGTTAATAAGAAAGTAAGTAATTTGAAATCCTCAATTTAATAGCTCCGCGTATTTTGTAAAGCATAAATTTTCAAGAACCTTTTAAATTGTTACCAAAACCTTACAACTTTTGTAAATATGCTCACTGAGAATAAGAAGTATTTAATAGTATTAGTTGTTTCATTTTGGCAGGTGAACTACCAATAAAACATTTTTTAAATGTTTGAATTTTGAAGATGTATATTTGTAAAGTATCGTTGATCTGAAATTATGCAAACCAATATGGAATTTTTAAGTTTTTTTTTTGTCCAAAAACGACGTCAATTTACTTATTTCATTTTAAAAATTATTCTTATTTTATTTACTGAAAAAATATTGATGCTGCAATAAAATTGAGTATATTGTTGCAACGAATGATGGAGTGAACCTGACATATGTGAGTTTTGCTATTTTGGCCGACGAAAAAGTCGCGATGAAGTTCAAGGTCAACAAGTCTTTTGCCATATTGACCTCATGAACGCTCAATCTTGGGAAAACGGAATTTTAGTCGAGTAGGAAAATTTTATGCTCGGTGTCTTCAAAACTAGATGTGCGGTGGCTGCTGGCAGGCCAACTCAATTTGACTAATTATGTTTTGGGTAGTTTTTCTGGTTATCAGTCCCGAATCTCATTATCTGAGATTCAGTAACCCTTGTGCCAAATGATAAAAAACTGAAGATGAACCAAATACAAAATTCAGGACCAAATCAACCTTCAAGGTTATATCGCTTACTTTACACTACGATTTCATCTCGCGGGCATACCAAGAAAAATTGCTGTCAAGATTCATTCTAGCGTACAAGAAAATCCACTACCTTACCCAAAATCCTATCCAGAAGCAAACGATCGATATTAGTAAAATTCAAATGCAAGCAAACAATATCTCGTGACACTCTCGCCAGGACAACGGACGTCCGTGAAGCATCCCAAGAATGAATGGAGCTGCCTGGACCCATCCTACCATCAGCTTAGCGATTGTGAGTTGGAATGTTTGGTGCATCAAGGTTTACTATTCCTTACCTCAGTTGAGATAGTCCTTACCTGCTGAAAATTGCATACGGAGGAGAAAATGTAAAGAACTCTCAATTTTCGGGCTTTCAATTGATGTTGTTTTTTGTCACTTTATTGCGTTTGAAACTTGTAAAATTCATATTATTATTTACCTGACTTAGTCTGATTTCACAAAAAGAAACTTTAATGTCCCATAAGAATTTCAACGAATCTTGTTTAAAGAACGATTTTAAATGGATTTTTCCTCAAAAAATGAGTCAGATATTAAGCGGAAGGTGAATATATTTAAAAAATAGAAGAGCTTCCGGCATCTAGTAATTCGAACAGGCTAAATAAATTCTCAAGTGAACAATTTCTAAGTAACAATTTTATTATTTGCAAAAGTAGCTATTTTTTTACAAAACACCAAACACTAGTATTCATCGTAGATAAGCTGACTAAAATACATTTGATTTTTCTTGAATGATAGGTAAGAATAATATAAATAAGAAATATATTACAATTCAATTTGAGTGCTGTGCATATGTATATTAATAATCACAAAAACCACCAAACACTTATATTTATTATCCTCGTGCCCTGCGAACTCAAACCAGACTCATTTTCTCACCTATCTTGATTATTGGCATCTAACGAGATTACCTCCAGGTCCGTTAAGAATTGCAGAGGTCATACAGTATCGGCTTGTTTAATTCTCATTTGAAAAACATAAGTTCAAGTTGCCAAAGAAGAACTGCCTGCAAGAAATTTTTCGGAATGTGGAAATTGGGAATTGGAAAAATGATATGCAAATTGCGTCGCGTTTTTGCAGAATGAGCAACAATAAATTTATCAATTAGTAAGATATCTGAAAAAAATTGTATATTCAGTCATGAACAGTGCATACTTAATTTTAGATCTACTTAAATTGCTTTTGCCTTGAAAATTTGAAATAACTTTGGCTTCACAAGAAGCTTAAATAAATTATATAGTTGATTTTTTGAGCTTCAATTGGTTAAATACAGTTCTCATGTGCTTATCTTCGTGAGATGGGTTTCAAATATGCTTCAATTTTTAAAAGTAAACGTATGTGTATTATAAATATACAATATATAAATAATTCCTTGCGTTTTAAAGAGTTAAATATAAGTTTTAAATTGTTCTGAAGCGAATTTAACATTGAATTTGCTAAATAACTTTTGACGGTTAACTTGAATGGAAACAGTAAAAATTAATTTGAAAAAAAACTTAAAATTTACGGTGGCTGCGACGTTTTATGGACTTAATCAAAATTATAATCAATAAATTGGGATGCTGGAAAATCAAAACCATTCCAAACTAGTACTGCACAGCATATATCTTGATTGAAGATTGCACTGTTTCGCCAAAAACATGGATAGGTAGATGAAACAATGTGGATTCAAGCAAAATATGTGTAGTTCTGTTTATTATACATATGTATATCATGGTATATTCCGGTCAGCAATTCTAATACCATATAAATTGTGCATAATTTAGATCTGCTTGTGACAGAAACACCTAATCTAAAGCTACAATGTTTTGATAAATGGGTAGAATGCTTTTGGATCTCGAATATCATAGCAAGACGACAGGTTTCTGATTCTGCAATATGTTGTATCAATTTATTTATGTGACTATCAAGTTTCATCGAGTGCTTTGTACACTGAAGATATTCCTAGCCAATTTCCCACTTAACATAACGACTCTGTTGAAGATCTTGTTTCGAAACAATTAAAGCACCCTCAAGCTCAAAAGATTTGTTACACACCTATTACCAACAGACAAACAGCAAAGAGCGAAAAGCTAATAGGGGGTCACAATAATGAAAATGATATATGTGCTCGAGGTGATAGTGGCATTTTCACATTCTAAACAATAATAATATTATATTTATAGCAGCCGCTGTTCGGAAGGAATACCCGGATCTGATCTTGGAAATGAAGGATATCCCTTCTAGCAATCGGAAAAGTGGAAAAGCAAAGAAGGCTAGTGGAAAAGGATGATAGTGGATGAGCAACGCACAACACGCCATGCCATTCGAGTGTTATTTTGAAAAATTTATGTTCAAGATATTGTCACAACCGAAAAAGGAAATAAATTGCTTTTGGATTAGTGGCATAAGCTTGATATATGTGAGACATATTATGCTTGCGACATAGGGTATCCTTCTGATAGGTTGTGTATGCGCCATAAGCAGCCAATCTGGCCATGTACGTTCAGTTGGCTTGCATAAGTAAATTGGAACCTCAGTTTCGTATTCCATTGAAGGTATTTGCCATACAAAGCAATTTATGAGACTCGATTCCACTTGGGAGAAATGCATTTGTGTATCACAATGCAGTCTCCATGGGTTGCATTGTTCTTTTCGTATTTTATTATGGGGAAATATGTGCTTGCATATTTTTTTAAAGTATTATTTAATCTATTATCCATCTTCAACCCTTGAAGGCTTTTAGATTTTGAAGACGTTATCACCATCAATGACGTACCAGCTTAAATTGAGCCGGTTCAATGACCACATCTACCAGTTTGCCAATTTCAAAATCAATTTGATATCTGCTTCTGCTGGGTACTCCCAACGTATATGTATGTAGCTTTCCCGGCTGCCAGTTGTTCAGTTTTTCATGTTGCGTCTTAGAGTTATGCCATCATTCATGCCCTTTACATGGTCTGCCCATTGAAGTTTGTACTCGATATTGTTAGCTCGTCAAAAAAATGCAAGTGACTGTCCAATGAATTTTCCAGTCCGGTCCGTCTATCATGGGCCACAGGATGCACTTTAGAATCCAGCTCTCCAAAACATCAACTAGAAACATTTTCGATTGATTTGTACAATCGGGATGGTTTTTTTTCATATTGGATAAATTGTTTTTTGAAACGTAGTGATGAACTTTATTTTATAAACTTTTCAATTCCCTTTTGAAAAGATAATTACACCTCCAATAAAACTTTGCGCTTGCTACACATTGAGAAATTTTTGTGGTTTCAACAATGACAGGAAATAATGTTTACGGCAGAGAAAAGGTTGTGGTTGGTACAGGGGTGTAGACTATTCAGAATGCGTAAAATTTGGAGGAACAGGCGACAAAGTTTTTACTTAGTTAATTGGATTTATTTTTCGGAGTTTTTCAATTCGAAAACACGAAAAACTTGTCTCAATGTTTAGTCTTATAAAATTTAATCAAGGACGTCTATAAAGGGATCAACATTTTGCAATGATCGTCGCTTTTAATGAGATATCATCAGGTATCATCGAGGAAATAAGAAGAGGGTTGAGATGCTCAGGGTGATAACAAGATTTGATGGGCGTATGTTTACGTGGATCATTCCTTTCTAGGCATATGAATAGAGGGCCTAGCTGCACTCACTATGCGGTTTATTAACATAGGCAGCCAGTTCAATGTCTAGCGATCCCAATTGAAGCAGAGTGGCTCGGGAAGAACGTATGGCCAGTCGGAAGATTGCCATAAAACCACGAGTATGTTTCTAAATAATACGTTATAAAAAATGAAAGCATAAATCTTTCAATTTTTGATTTTTTGTCACTCAGTAAATATTAAATAAAACTGCTAAAAAACAAGAACGATAATTTCCTTCGAAGTGGATATTTTATTTTATTTTAGACACAAATATATGTTTAAGAAGCTACTTGCTACCTTCCTCAGTGTTGTATCGTTACGGGTAACTCCAATTCAAAGGAAATTATCGTTCTTGTTTTTTAACAGTTTTATTAAAATAAAGTGGAAAATAGTCCGAGACCCATAACTTTTTGATTAAATATTCAACATAATTAAAAACTAGCTGCTGTATTGAATTAAATAACCTTATTTTATATTCTCAAATATTTTTGTGTCCGTTATTTCAATGGGTCTTGAAATAAGTTTTATCCGAAAAAAAAGTAATTTTCCAGGAGATGCAAAAAACTCTCGATAGACATTTCTTTCTTGTACTAACGATTTTATTCGATTCAGTAGTTTTTTCTTCATTCGATTAGAGTGCAAAGAAGTCGATTTTCTTTCATCATTTGGATTATTGTAGCGGAAAAACCTTTCATAGTTATTAGTAAACCTTCCATGGAAATTAAGTTCTCTTCTTTTTTGTTTGCGTGGACTGTTCCTTTAAACTGATTACTGTTTCCATTTTTCGCGATACATTACAACAAACCAGAACAAAAGTGGTTACATGTAGAGAACGAAATGTTGCTGAGTATACAAAGGACTGAGGTTAGATCTCAACCCCCACCAGAAGTACTCTTCAGCAGGCTTGATCACTTGATCGGTAAAGTAACTTGAGAGATTCATATTCAGTGATTATACAGAAGACAATATGTCTGTTCAAAATAAAATCCTAGCAATGACGGTCAAATGGGTTCATTTGAAACCACCTCGATGTTAAAAACATTCAGCTCTGCAAAAGCGTTCAGCTCCTTTTTTAGGTAGAGCCTAAATTCGGACGAATAGAAACCAATAAAAAATATTCTGTTTTTTTTCTTTTTTTGTGCCCTATTTTTAAGATTAATTTTTTGGCATTTGTAGTGATGATAAAATATTTTTGAAGTCAACTTTCAATGCAGAAGAATTTTTTTTCCTGGTAATAAAAAATTCTGCTTTCTTTCATGTGACCTACTTGCCTTAAAAATACACTGCGATAAAATAACTGATTCCATACAATGCATGGACAATGGTTCTATTAAAAATTCATTCGTGAATATTAATGGAAATATCCGTGGTTGTAATACAAAAATATTACAAGAAAAATCTTTACATATAAGCTCATCCGTAGAATGGCAGAAACAGTGAAAGTTTGCAGAAATATTCAGAAAAATTAAACTTTGTTGATTTTGTTTATTTTAACGGTGCTATGTTATCAATGATAGAATGTTTGATTTTATTGTAATTAATGTTTATTCTTAATATCAATTGCCATGGTCAACGTCTTTTAGGGTGCTCATTATTTCGTCCACTATGATTTTTTCTTCATTTGGCTTAATACACAGTGTATCTGAGCACCTTTCCGTTAATGTGGTAATTGCTACCAAACTTGTGATGCTTTTTTTGCAAAAATACATTTCTGCAAATCAAAAATTAGAAATTAATTTGATTGTTTCAAATTTTTAAACAATGACTCAAGTAATTTTTGACCAGATTACATTCTACATTATTTTTTGTTGTGGTTTAGTATTCTTTTAAACGGCAGAGGTACTCAATAATACTCAATATAAACTAATTCAAAGTGAAAATTTGTTTTTTCAATACATTTTCTTGTTTCGATGTAAATATTTGGTGTTTTTCTTCTCTCACACAACAATAAGACCAATTTGCTTTATTTCAGCAACGCACCCAAAAGGACACTTTGAAAGCCATGCTGAATGCAAATTAATTGTTATTTTTATATATTTTTTTTTGTATGCAAAAAACATTAATTCCTTCGTAATGCCTACCTAGTTCCCAAGCAAAATCTCCACTCTAAATTCATTTTAACAAAATTTGCATTTTGATTAACTGCAAAACTACCCCGTTTTTTTGTTCAATCCGAAAAGAAGACGTAATTTATTCGGCTGGGATGGGGCAAGGGTAGTTTTTTTTCTACAACAGATTCATCCATTTCATTTGGTCAGCCGGCGGTTGAGTCCTATGACTTGTCAAGTAGAATGTGAGATCTCATTGTAGGCGGACGGTAAACGATGTCTTATAATTGCTTTTCATTTATTTTTAATTAGTTTTACAAGTTCATTTTACATAACACTTGTTGTTTTGGGTTTCGGGTAGGTGAAACGAATTGTTCTAGTTTTAATTTTGGTCGCATTAATTCCATTTAGGCGACCCACAATGATTTTATTAGGGTTTGTTTGTTTAGGTTCATGTCAGCAGTTACTGGGCATTCTTTAACAAAAGGTTGGTTTTTAACAATTATTTGGAAAAGTTGCTAAACATAAAGTAGTGCAAGCAACAGTTGAATGTCAGAAGCTTAATTGTTCTTGAGTGGACTAATTGCTGTATTTGGTTGATATTCGATAAAACTGTTGTTTGAACAATGAATTGCAAAATTAATTCTTAAATACTTTCAGATAGAAACTTTTGTTCGAAACGATTGTTTAAAAACGAACTCATGAGAATGAATTGTGTTCATGTTATTATTTTAACTTTATTCCAAGTAGGATTTAACGCATTCGTCTAGTATAATTCAATGAAATAGTACTTAATCATTTTAATCATAATTTGAATGAAATTTTATTAAAAATTGTCATTTTTTTTTGTCATTTTAATTAGAAATTTTAAAACACAAAATCATGGCCTGAAAATAGGAAAATATATCACTATCATCATAAAATCATTTTAAAACAATACACCACGGGTGCTTCCGCTTTGCAATTTTTTCCCTTAAACAATTCAGTATGCACTATGTCCAGTCGATAATCTTCGTAGTAGAGTTTAACATGAAATACCAATTTTGATTTATTGCTGAGTCCGCCTAATTTGATGTTATAGTCTCATACTGATCGCATGGATGATGTCCTGAAAGAAACGAGAGCCACAATTTATCTATGCACTTTGATAGACTGTATTTATTACGTACATATATTGCACGTGAGTACCTAGGATAGCATAAGAGCATATGATACGAACGTTATCTAGAATGGATGAGGCACTACGTATGTGAAACTCTATGAATTAATCAAGTGTACTAGAAAATAGAGTGATGGGCTATTGGAAGTATCTTGTATCTAATAATGTAAGATATAGCTTAGCAGTAAACTATTTATCAGATAGGTAAAAAAAACTTTATTAACAGTTCGTTTGAATGAGATATTGCTGAAAGTATTTCTATAAAAGATCATACAAAAATCGTTTCTATAGTTAGTCTTTGTAACAAGCTGCTAAATCAATAAGTATCAACAAAGGTTTTCATACGGAAGTCGCTTTAAAATGCTCCTTCTTGCCATCGTGACGAAAATGTTTACAAAGTTCACAGCTGTAATTAGTGTGGATTTTCTAAAAAGTCCCTTTTTGACCAAGCAAATTGATTCCGCTCTGCCGTTCAATGCGTTAGGTTTTCAGAACTTCAGAACCACTTCGGGCTAGACCGTTTGTAGCACTATTATTTGTATACCTAGTAAAGTTTTAAGGACTCGTTCATACTTTTTACTGCACTCCACACGTTTGAAGGGCTTTTGTTTGAAGTTTGTTTTACAAGTTTCAAGGGTTTAGCTTTGCAACGAGAATCGTAGTGGTGCCAACACGATTTTCAATAGAAGAGAAAGTTAATGGAGTTATTAGTATGTAAGCCAATTTTAAGCCTAAGTAGTATAGGTGTGTTATTTTTGGACAAAATTCGAATGATTAATGTTCACTTCAAATAATATTAACATATAAGGATGCATAATGTTTACAGTGTATATTTTTGCTAAACAGAAGCTCAAGCTCTTTAAAAAAATTGGGGTCGCAATGCATGTTAAATAGAAATTGATTTTCGATCGCAAGAGTTTATATCTTTTCAACATAAAGTTGTGTTACTCATATATTAAAAAATCTTTTCCATCTTTAACATAACATGAATTAACTAAAGACTACAGACGACCATCATAAACATATACTTTTTTTAAATGATTTTGAGGTCAGTTCGTTTCGTTTTGTAACAATTATGCAACAAAGGGGCAGCTTGATTTTTCTAAATTGTGAAAACATATATTTAAAAAAAACTTCATCATGACTCACATTTAAAATACCATTTCAACGTAACAATGAAATAAAAATCGAAATTATTTTTATATTGTAGTTAAAATATAAATTTTCGAAAGTCGATTTGAATGAAAATTTGTAGACATTGTGTAAAATAATACGACTAAAATTTGTAAAAGGAAATTCAAAGAATTGTAAAGCAGTGTGTTTATTGTGAATCCAGCGGATCCAGCATTTGACTCAGGGGGGTCATTGCCTCGAAAATCACAATAAAAGAAGACAATATTGCAAAAAAATCGTAAAAATTACTAGTTTACCTACGCTCAGGGTAGGGGGTCATAACCTTGAATAAAACCCTTACCGATTTAGAGCTGCGAAATATTTTTACGACCCGATCTGACTCAGATTTAAAAAAGGTTATATTTATGTCCCACACTCCTTGAATAATGCAAAAAATACCAATGGGCAACGCAGGCAGTACACTCAAATAGTAGCGTTCGCCGATGGTATTAATATTATAACGTACGTGCAAAAACTGTTACTAGAAATCAAGGTAAAGCAAGCCTGTATGAAAGATCGAATTAATCGACACAAAATACGATAAGACATCAATCGGACGGAATAGGAATATAACGAAGAAAAGCTTAAAAATGTTGACTCGTTTGTATACATCGAATCGCTCACCTTGCCAAAAACTGTTCTAAAAAGGATGAGATTGAATAGCCAAGTGTATTTCAGAGTTTCTTAATATTAAATTGAACAATGTGCAACGAAATGAGTAGTAACGGATACAAAAAACTGACGACTATCCGTAAGCTGTTAAAGTATGGCTATATGTTGATCCTGAGCCTCAGGAAAATTCATTGATATTTTTAGAATTCACTTTCTAAGGTGTGTTCTGAGGCCCATGAAAAAAGACGGGAATTCGTCACAGCCATGAGTCTTGCGTACTTTTTAATGAACTAGTGATATCGATCCTGAAGAATCTGTGTAAATTTAAATAAGCTAACTATTTGAAGCGCATGGATAAATGTAGAACTATTCCAGGTGCTTTATGAAAAACTGGTAGTCATTCATCAAGTAAAGCAAACAAATGCTCATAGGGTTCAGTGGATGAAGAGGTCAAATCACTGCTAAGATTCTCTTAAAGGTAGGATGCGGGCTTTGGACGACCAGAGACTATGTCTCAAAGAATAATAATATTGAATATAATAATAATGAATATTCCCTTAAACGACTTTTGTTATAAAAGTGGAAAAAGTGAAGAAACTTTTCCATTAAAATCAATCAAAACGTTCATCATTTCAAAATTTTGGACAGTATTAGGCGCAACAATTTTCATGACTCGTTTAAAACACATCCATCGCAATTATCTCTAAGAATGCTCTTCATTCAAATAACATCCTTAATTAGTCATATATTAATATAATCAAGGAACAAGCTAGATATATACCCTTAGGACAAATGTGTCAAAACATCTCATTTTAAATAATTTGAAAATTTTGTTCCCAAGTTGGCCACACAAACAAGTTCAGATTCTTTCGTTCGCGAGTGTATCTCATGTGAATTGAAATAGAAAAGGAAATTTATCTTAAGTTACACTAGTCAACAAGTGATGTAGCTTTCCAACTAGGGTAATATATTTTACTAATTTGTGGCTAAATATTACCAGTGAATCACTCCAAATTTTACTTGGATATTTCATTCGTTATCGCTTTAATGGCCTGCAAAACATTTCTTGTTCAATTTTTCTTTGAATTAAACAAGAAGATTGTTAAAAATACGACTAAAATAGAAATTGGCTCTATTGCTAAGTGAGTGAGTATTAGTTTTTCAATTTTCCGCTCCCTAACAAATGTGAGCCAAAAACTAAGAGCAGCTTTGATTTACAAATTTTATTCATAGAGTGGCTTTTATATTTGGAGGTTTTTTGGCAAAATGTATTAATATATTTTGCCACAAAAAAATTATAGTAAAAATTTAACCTAGTCCTATGAATATAGTAAATATTTAACATTTAAAATAAAATTGTTTTTTTAATTGGTAGTTTTGGTTAAAAATGTCCGGGAGTACCTTTAAAATAATATTCTAATCCAGAGCTTATATCTAAACTTTTTCATGTAAAACATACTCATCTTGAATTGTGGACTAGATAAAATGTAATGTTATACAATCAAATAAATAAATAAACTTCTTGATTTGATCATATAAATTCTCTGCCCTCAACATTACTATTACCATAACAAGGTCCTTCCAATAATTCCAAAAAAAATGTAAATAATAAACAAAGCCTAACATTTAGAAGATTTCATTTCTCCATTCTACTGTTCCGACTTTCCCAATTTCTTCATTAGTCCAAAAACATTTAACAAAGACTTTTCTTATTTGAATTGGCAAACAATGTTGTTCTGAGAAGTCGAATTCAATTACAACTGTCCAGTTCATGAAGTCGAAGGAATATTTATTGGTTTCAGCTATTGTATTGCAGTACACGAGCTAGCTTTGTATACTGTTTTTTAGCCTTAGGTAAAAGCTACGAATATTCAATTCTCCATTGTTGGCACCTCCGATTTATCAGAACACTACACGTTGTGTAGGGAACTAATTTAAGACATATTTTTGAATAGACTGAAGGACATTTCAGCTGAAAATTTATGAATAGGAAATTGAATTTATAAGGAAGATTTTTGACTAGGAATATTTAATATTCAAAGAAGATGTTTACAATGTGTGATGCTAGCATTCATATATTGGATGCTTGAATTTTCATTGTGAATTGCAAAGTATGAATGATTCCAGGCTACAACACATAAAACTAAGCCCTGATTATAGAGAAAATTAAAAATTGAGCGATAATTCTTTTAAAATGAGTGATAGCAAATGCAGAAGATTTTGTTTTGAGAATTTATGTAATTTTCCTTCATCTTTTACTATTTTATCATAAAACCATCACCAATACCAATTTGAGCCTAGCCTTGGTTTCCTGAAAACATCGATTCCATTTGTTTCAGTCCAACTACTCAAATTAGAAAATATCTTATAAAAAAGTCAAGTACAAATGCAGCTTCAGGAAGACAATGATTGAATCAAGGACAAGCGTTTTCGAAAGCATGCTTTCTATTACGAGTAGCTGGGCTATGTCGAAATCGGTTTGTATATCTTTATATCTTTTGGAATGAGTGAAAGTAGTTTTGAGTGTTTTCTAAAATACCAAAACATTTTTATTTCCATTGGAAGCAGACACTTTTGACGACAAACTAAGTTATCGGAACCTTTTAATCCAAACTATTTGGATATCAGCCTTACCCGTTTCCATTCAAACGTATATGTATATGAAAACATATCGACATCTGACCAAAATCACAAGAAAAGGAAAGGTGAAAGCGCTACAATGTCGTAGAAATGGAATTCCTTCTTCAACGTAGAAATGTGTCGTTCGTGCGTGAATTCCTTTCAAAAGCAAACACACATTCATACTTGAATACAGTGAAATAAATTCGACTGTGTTGTATGAAATGTTGCCAACACGCTAAACACGAAACTCGAGTGAATTCGTGTGTGCAAATTCATAAGATATATCGCACAGAAAGAGTTTCAAATGACTTTTTCATATCACAATGCTGAATGTGCATATAAAACAACTTGAAGATAGAAAATATGTAACTATCTTAGGGTTGAAATTATTATCAAGGATAAAACCGAGTGTTAAATATGAAATATAGAGAATCCATAAAATTTTAATGGTTTTATATGGTTGTTACGTGTGTGTCTTGCTTAGTAACGAATCCAGTAAAAATGGTTCTTAATTTTTTTTGTTTGAAATTGTAGTCGTATGGCATATGTATATTGTACTCCCTAAATCAATCAAACAAGAGTAATAACTTACTTTGGAGCATCGTTTCGGACACAACATCCTTTTTGTGCTTTCATTGGCAACAATTTGATAGAAAAATATTAAATAGGAAAGTGTGGTTTCGGGGTGACGGACGGCATCCTCTTCAGATGCTGTCATTTACCATCCGCCACCAGACAGCACGACCACGTTAGGCTTATTGATGGCTTAAGCTCATTATACTTCAACCATATTTATTATTTGTATTCGGGAAGTATAATGACTGTCAAGTTTCGTATATTAAGCATACATAGCCATTCCATACATATTAGGGGTTTCGAACCTCCGGTTCTAGTTGACATGAAAATATTGTTAAAAACAGTACCAAATAAACACGCGTAGAGAGACAAAAATATTAGAATCCTAAACCCATCTGCATTATCAATCGGTTGTTTTTTCAAATTGCTATTAAAATTTCATTTTTAAATATTTTTCAATAATTTTTACTTTGTTTAAGAGTAAGCATTTTCCGATTATCTTCGAAATCAATTTCAGTTAAATCTGCAATGCAGCTACCGAATCAGCATCTTATTATCTTAACGCAACTTTGCAGCAGATTTTCGATTATTTGTCGACCTATTTGACGAAAAGCGTCATGATAGTTTACCATAAATGCGTGAATTATTTGTGGATTGTTAAAGTGAAACGGTCTTTAACATTTTGTCATTAAAATTATAGACATATATCACGATTAGTGTAAAATTGATCCATTGTTGTACTGCAGGTGTGATACATTCTACCATTATGTCGAAACTTAAGCTTGCTCAAGTTCAATTAATTTAATAAACTTCAAAAAGTATTACTTAGCATGTCTTTGTTAAGCATTTATTATCTTCATTACTTTTTACTAAAATTTTTCCATCTTATTCCCAAACGACTCTTTCTTGTAGCTTATTAGGGGAGGGGGATATGGTTAATTCTTGATTTTCCAAGCTTGGTATTAAGATTTTTTTAGAAATATGGTAAAGGTCAGTTCATTTACTGAAAGAATATTCTAAAGCACATATATTAAGCAGTATCCAGTATTTTTTTTATTGAAAAATATTGAAAAATTAGCCAGTGACATTCACATAGGCGTCCCAAAAAAATGTAAATTGCCGTGAGAAACATAACTAATAGCTGGATCATCTAAAACCAAAAAACCAAAAATATTCTGTTAGTTAATGAGTTTCTTGAAGTAACGCTGTCAATTTTTTCATTTATTTTATTTATTTAATTTTTGGTGTAATTTTGAAGACAAAAAAATAAATAAAAAGAAAATTTTATTTTCAAAATTGTGATTTTTAATCGTAAAATATCCTATTTAAAAAAATCATAGTCTAAAAATAAAATATCTTGACAGCGATACCTTGCCAAATGTTTACAGAATAAGTGTTCAAATTTGCAAAAAGATCGGCTTGTTATTTTTGAGTTCCGTGTCTCACCGACTTGAAAAATTAAAACGCGTTTGAAAGTTTTTTTTCGAAAAAAGTTAATTTTTTTTCTTTCGTCAATACCGGGTCCATAAAGTGTAAGGCTATCAGCAAGGATGTCTAGAGCATATTTTTGTTGCTGTTTTCGAAGGACTCGACCTTCTTTGCATTCTTTTGTAGCTTTTTGATCAGCTCTGCCAATATGAATGTTATTCTCTTCGCGGGCCCATTCATGAGAGATACCTTTATTGTACATCAATTCATTAATTTTACTCAACTTCAAATTTTTATGGAGAACTTTTGAAGGACTGTACAATAGAAACAAAATATAAAAACAAATCGAAAATTTGACCATACCCCCCTTAATCTAATAATATATGCAAGTCGTCTGAATACTTATTTGATTATTTATATTCGTATTTTTTTCGAATCCAATAAATACCGTTTGAATAAAATTATTATTTGCCTGTAGAAAACGAAACATTGTTGCTTTTTAAAAATTACGACCGAAATATCGATACCTACGTTAACCTTACAAGCCTGGTCATCCAGAGAGAGCACGGTTAATGTAAATGTTTAAATATGATTTTAAATCTGTTGAGTTTATGCCGTCATATCTAAACTGGACCATAAGATGAAACCTAATCTTTTACAGATGTGAATATATATATATGAAACAACATTTTTCTTGATATCACATCTAAAATGTTTACTGACATTCATATTGGAATTGTTGGAAAATAAATTCTTTACATTTCCGTTTGATATAAATGTGTACATACCGAAAACTTACAGGCAATAAATTTGTTGCTAGTTCTGAAGAGAACAAGGACAATGGTTTGCCAATAGCTGGATTTTTAATATAGAATAATATTTGATCCATTTGAAAAGTTGTATATAATATAAACAAGATTTAAGGGGTCAATATTTCAGAATAGTATTTGCTCACATTTTATATCTGTTATAAAAACTACGAACAAGAAACGAAACAGGACTTACACATTTGTGATTCAAAGTCAGTGTTTAATGGATTAGCTTTAAATCTCAGGTTTAAAATTGAAAGAGTTTCATTTGAAAGGCACCAATGATGCACATGTTCTCCACACATTTTTTTTTGTTGAATACTCATAAAACGCTCACTATTCCATAAGTCAGTGTATCATTTCTAGCATTTTCACTTCTAATAAGTCCCTTCTAGCGTTCCACTTTCAATTTCAAATGAAAACATCTCTAATTTGTAGCCTATGAAAATTCCACAATTTATCTCGGGAACATCTTGTGAATTACGTGATGAAAGCGTTTATTAGTGTAATGATTCTCCCATCTGCACATTTGTCTAACAATTTCAACAATTTCGGTAATAGCCCTAAAAATTGGTGTTTTATTATTTATAGCATTTTCCTATCCTTAAAGTTATCATGCTTTTATCATTGCAAAATTTGTTCAGTGTTGTGAATTGGTAATGAGAAAGATAGGGTTCACAGCTGGTTGAGGTGAAGAAGTGTTTCAGGATTGTAAAAGACTCCTTCGTAATTTTTTGATGAAATATGCATTAAGTGGTGGAGCGGCCTTATTAATGCATAATTGTGATGGACGAGCTAAAAGGGCTGGATGGAAGCTAAAGATTTCATAAGAGATGGTTTTTGAGGGATCTGAGGAAAAGCTTTATTTATTTTGTATAAAGTGCTCGACACTCTTTGTTTTGCCGGGAGTTTATTACTGACTTCACGAAGATAGATGAGTTTATGGCCTGCAAACAAGATACATTAGTTTTATGATAGCAAACGTTGTTGAATTTTATTGGCATAACATTAATTAATTACTTGTATTATAAATCAATCCATAATTTAAAATGCCACTGAAAGGCTAATTTGGTCTTTCTTTGTTAATCATGAAGGTCTATTAACAGTACTGTCAGTCAATTGCAAACAATATTGCCGTAAATTTTTGATTCACTTATTTTAAAGAACATGTTAAATATTTCTTGAATCAAATTTACAAAAATTTACAACAAAACATCCTTTTGCAATTATATTTATGTAAAACAATATTAGAATGAATTTAATTGAGACATTATCCTTAAAATTTGCTTCATAAATATGATATTATTCAATAATTTGGCACGTGTTTCTTCATACTATTTTTTGTTGAAGGATAAATTGATGTAAATTTTATTGGATTATTTTACTAAAAACATGAGTTTCTAAAAATTTACTAAAGAATTGGAAAGATTCGGGCAAAGTTTGAGACTTAAAAAATTGCCTGAACGTTTTCAAGTAGAAAGAAAAAAGAAAATATTATAAGTGACCCAGATGAAATTAAAATGAGATGGATGTGACATTATATTTAAGTGCTATATCTTTGTCTGCAACCATTCCGAAAGATATTTATTTGAATAATACATTTTCTACAATCCCATCCTTTGTAAAAATAGAAGCAGTGTACTTCAACAGAAACGGAATAAAGCTCTTGAAATTGATAGGCTTTATGCAGACCTTCTTCAAAAAGAAGGACCACTGTCGATATACATATCTCTTCTACCTAATTCTCTTTAAGATATAAAAATCATCATTAGATTGACGTAACAGCATAATATGGCTCATAGAACATTAGAAGAAAGCCAACTACCGTGCCAAGAAAAAGGAAAGTGAACGCTTAAAGTCAAAATTTGCGTTGAAAATATCTTTGATAGATTCAAAAGTATTTCTATATTTAGGCATGATCTTAATTTCATAGAAGTTCATACAGTTGATAGAAGAAACCTTTTTTTTTGGAAATTTGCAAAATCTCATCCTCTAATCGCATTTCTTTTTATATGTGCGTAAAAGTCTCTTTCGTCACTTCCTACGAAGGAAAACTATAAATACTTCAAGCAACTAAATATACATTTTAAAATTTATTTAAATCGATGTCCTTTTTACATTTTTCACAACATAATAAAGTTTAGCTCTTTCACAAAAAGGAGAATGGCTTGAAATTTATATGCGTCCTTTTTGCATAGCACGAAAGCTTAGTTATATGTATCTTATTTTTGCATATTTAGTTTTGAATTAATTATTAGGTAAGATTGGCATCGAAAATGGATAAAATGATTGGCGGATCCATATTGGGTCTAGATCAGATGTTATCCGCGAAACAGGTGCTGAAAATACAATATCAATGTACACCAGCTCTGCATCGATTTTCAGCGGTCATGCAATACTAACAACTGGACTATACAAAATACTGCTTGATTTTGGAATACCTACCAAACTTGTCTGAAATATAAATATACCGATTATGGACATAAGGCTCTAATAGCTTCAAAGCCTCAAAATTGACTTGGGTTTCAAATAAGCTGATGGCCTAGTCACTATTTAAGTCAATTTGTCTGTTAAGTATATTATCAGAAAAATACTAACAGGCAATGCTGGATCATTACATTTCAAATCTTGCTAATTGGAAGCATATGCTTCAAAGGACGAAATTCAAAAAGTGCTCACGAAGCTTGACCAAGATGCTTAAGAGATCCGGCTCAAGGATCAATGTAAAGAAGATCCAATTCGTGATTCAAAGCAGGAAAAAAATGATATGATAATGGGCAACTATCAACACTACATTTGTCTGCATTGGTGTTTACTTCGAGAAAAACAGTAATGAAAAAAACCGGATTTACCCGATTAGTAATATTTGTGATCAATACAATATATTTTTCAGTCATCCTTATGAGTATATCAAAAAATGTATATCATTTTAATTTGACATCAAAGTGAATACGTGGATGTGAAAAGGAGCCCCCTAAACAGGCCTCTGAAAATGTATTTGATATGTTACAACGCAGCATTCTTAAGTGCCATCTGAGGTCCGCAAAGGACGAATCAAGCTAAAAAATTCGTCAAAGCTAGGAGTTGTGTACACTTTTTGATGAACCATTGACAGTGTTAATCCTGGTTAAGCTGCGATGACTTTAATCAATGCTGAAAGAACTACCAGGAACATCATGAAAGGCCCAGCAACTCTGAGAGGATTAACAATTTAGGTTTGAAAACTGGAGGACGCGGTGGTTGGATCAAAGCAGCTGAAAGCAATGTCATCGGGAGGCAAAAGTAGATTTGGATCGATGCGTCATTGATGATGATGATATCAAACATATATCTATTATTATTGATATTTTTCTGATAAACATTTTGTGATTCTTTGATTTCGTCGTAATCAAACTCTTTTCTTACAATTTGTAATGGTTCATAGAGATTTTGTTTTAGATAAGCATTCAATCCCAATCTTTTTTCAGCACATTGCATTTGATACAAATTCTTTCTTAAATTTCTTGTTTGCTGGAATTTTTCTCTTCAAAATTTTAAATTTCTGAACTTTTGAAGTTTTACTCTTTTCACTCAAAGATAAACATCGCTCTTTTATCGATTTTTAAAATAGTTCTATTCAAAATAAATATGCTCTTCAAACAAACTGATGTTTAAATAATTCAAATTGTTCACCATCTCGTCAGCAGGGAAATCATGCAATGCACTCTTGAATGATCAATATTTTTTTGTGATCTACACTCTCGAAACTCCAACATGCATATTGATAAATCAACTTCAGCTACGAGTTGCAAATATGCATATCCTTTCATATGTTCAACAACGAACTGTTCCGTGGACTAGTTCAATCCACTTCAACTCCAGGAGGCTCGATACACTAACTTCAGGAAAGTCTATCTGTAGCCGTGCTTAAATTCTGTAATAAATGGTTTAACTTTTGCTTCGCAACATTGTGCCGAATGGATGAATCGCGTTGATTCGGAATTCATATGTGAGCTCATCTGTGCCATAAAAAGTTTCCGAGGCATTCAAATGAGCGGAAAGTGGAGTTTTCAAATATTATTTCCACTGCTTCCAACGTGATAAATAGCTTTTCAACTGCGTTCGGCCCATGCGCACTCCTGACCGATGATTAATATAGCTCCTCGAAATTGTTGCAGGATACTAGTTGAGTGTGTTGATGATGCTGGAAGGCAGCAG
Organism: Oxycera nigricornis; assembly: GCA_963942545.1. Classification (NCBI taxonomy): domain Eukaryota; kingdom Metazoa; phylum Arthropoda; class Insecta; order Diptera; family Stratiomyidae; genus Oxycera; species Oxycera nigricornis. Next base: position 111,167,040 of record OZ012660.1, on the reverse strand, counting down.
GCGTGATTCAAATAAGTGAATTTCGGTCAAATAAAGATCTCAAAAGAACAACTATCAATCTTGAGTCGTTTAGGAGCATAAATCAAGAGTGAAGCGCGAACAGCCTTGGGCTACGTTTGGAATAAAATGTGAATTTGAAGTTGTAACCTTGTTTAAAGATTTTTTTTAACCAATATCTAATGATTATTGGATTAGAATAATCAATCTTACTAAGTATTAACAACTTAAAAACCTTTTTTTCAAGAAAGAAAAACAATACAGTCATGCATTCTCATTAATATCCTTAAGTGAAACTTCAAGGAAGTTACACAATTTTACATTTCAGAAAGATGCGATAATTAATTTTATTCGGTACTCCATAATGCAATGATGTTTTACAATTCTTTCTTTGAATGTAAACGAAAAATTGAGAAATATACCCATCACCGCTTCCAAAGCAGAATAGCTGAATACCAAGATTTAAAATCATTTATTATAACGAATGACTTTTTCACATTCACACGTTTTGTATGCTTTACACTGGGTGTAAATTGTGCATTGTCGTTTTAAACTGATTTACATAAAAGAAAATGGAAATGAAATTGAATTCGAGAAAAGTGTCAATTAAAAACCGGACTAACACCAATCATATCCGAAATTGCATGATATTTCCAATATTTTTTTAAAATTGCACTTCCTGAAGTAAAACCGAAACTGAAAAGGAATTTTTCAAAAGGTCAGCAAAAAATAAATATGTAGGTTTTTTTTATAGAGGCATAAAACTTTCTAAGCAATACAGATGAATTATTGAAATAGCCTTCCGTAGCGTTGGTTCCGTCCTCCGATTTGAAAACCAAAGCGCCAATTATATCAACGGCATGCAAACCGCACATACAGTGACTTTTTCGTGATGTAATTGGGCTTCCAAAGTCTCATGAGGATTATTCGCACACCAAAATCGGCAATTTTGTTTATTTAGGAACCCATTAAGCCAGAAACGAGCCTCATCCCTAAAAAATATTTGACTGTAAAACTTCGGTTCAACTCCACCACCACCGAACGTACGACGCCATCGATAGCCCAATGACTTCAATTGCTGCACAATTTAGATCTTATAGGTCTTTAGTTAAAGATCTTTTCTCAAAATTTTTCATATAGTGTAGACAAACAGAGGCCAAGTTGTTGAGAACGGCGTCGAATCAATAAATTTGGATGCTTAGTCACACTCGCCTCTACAGCAGCCATAGCTGCCTCGGTACGCACTGTCCGAGCTCGTGTGGGATGAACATTGTCCGATAGAGTATACGTGGATATAAATTTTTTCATCGTATTGTATATGAGCTGCTGAGATGGATGATTATGAACATCATAAATTGGACGACGTGCTCTGTAAGTTTGACGCACAGAATGCGAATTTTGGAAATAAATTTACAGAAAGTTATTGTAAACTTATGAAGATAATTTTTCCTCGCAGAAGTTTACTTTCATAAATATTATTTCACATATTTTCCCTAATATTTCATAAAATTTTTATTGTAAAGCTTTTAGCAGAAGTGTTTATTGGGTTTTTTCTAGGTTTTTCACAAAAGAAGTATCTTATCAAAGGAAATCACATACTTTATATACAACCTTTCTTAGATTAAATTTTGTGAAATATCTTTGCAAGCTGGTCGTAACAATTTTGTCATAAAATCTCTGCAATTGTTTTTTTTACTATTAATTTTTCTAGATATCTTAACTGTGTACTTTTCAACTACCTACAGTGTACTTGTATATACTTCCTTGGCCACAATAGGAAAATGGGTAGATATTATTATGGTGGCACTTTCTAGCAAATCGACTGGTCAAAAAATTATGATTTATCGTTTTTTATAAGAGAAACGCGATTAGGAGTGGTGTCGATGGGCATGCCATTAATAATAAAAGTAAGAACGTTATGGCACCGAGCACGAAAAGTGATTTTTTTCAGAATGGAAAAAAAATCGGATTTTCTTCTGTTCGTGGCCAGGAAACCTTTAATTTTCTACAGCTCTTGTTTCGTGTTGTTACCAATGTTGAGAATAGGTTTCCATGCATAATCACGATCGATGTCAGATTATAAATAAAAGGTCAGTTAAGAAGTTGATAAGAAGGTTTTTATTACACGGCTTTCTGGTTGGTGTTCTTTTTTGTGCAAGTTCATTTCCCATTTCGGCAAGGAAATCGGAATGATGAACGAGACATCCTGGAAAATATTTGACAGGGTGTTTTGATTCATTCAATGGAGGAGGAAGTGAAATGAGACTGAATGATTTAGGTAGACTTTTTAAATAGGCAATGCTGATAAATTGGGTCTATGAGAATGTTATATGTATGTACATGTGGATCATAAATTGTTAAGAGTTTACAGGAACTTAGTCGCTTGTGTTCAAATAAGTTGCAATTGAGAATAACATCTCCCTTCCTATTTACTTCCAAATTATGTATAGAAAAAAAGAAAGGAAGAAAAGGTTAAACATATCAGCTTAAATTACATTTCCAAAACGAAAAATGGACTACCTCTCGAAGCGGTTGTATCTCTCACGCTAGGGAATCAAATATCAGCGGAGCCTGCCATGCACAGACGTTTCTGCCTGGGCCCACCATATCATGGCCTAGCTATTGATTGATCGCATGCTTTGATCGAGCGAGCCAAAATTCACCTCTGCAGGGGCTGATTCTCAACATGCTGAAATTTGAAAGACCAAAAAAGGAAGAACTCTCTAGGAAAACTGCCAGCATTACTTAGTGCATGATTGTTTATTGTCAAATTTCATACCATAAAATAAAATAATTATTGTGGAGCAAAAATAATAAAAAAAAGAAGTCTAATAATATATGAAAAAGAAAAGGTAACTTTTAATAATAAACAAAAAAAATTATTTAGCAAGAATCCAAATAGCACCAATAAAAATTGTTCCACCGCCGGCGAAGGGGAAAAATGCATAGCCAAATCTGCCATGAAAATTTTTTTTTGGGTTGTTCCTTTTTATATTTTGGCTACGCGTTCTTCCCTCTTTCAAGACCTTTGCGTTTTTTGATATTGAACGGGAGCATCTGCATTTTTCTCTGAACCTTACGCTTCTAGACCGTTTCTATTCTTCGTTTTCCTTTACCTTTTCAGTTCTCCGTTTCGTTTTTTAGTGTTCATATTTGAAATAATAATAATAATAATAATAATGATAATAATAATGATAATAATAAAAAATGAAAATTGTGTATAAAGAAGTGTGTTTTGCTATTTTTAGGAACATTTAATATATTTCAAAGAAAACACATGTAATATTATTCTAATGAAGTTGCCGATTGCTCGCCAGTGAAATGTGTAAAACATTAGCTACCAGAGGTAACCTCTCAGGTACTGTAACATAGTTTGTATGCTTGGCTGGCTTATTTTCTACGCAAAATATAATAAGCTCTCATAAAGTGAGACGATTTAAATTAAATCCACATATAATTGTCTTTAATATTATATCCAGCTTCTGCATCTTTCAAATGCATATCCTTCATTACATGTCTTCTAATTCCAATGTTATGAATTAATCCGGAATTATATACAATATTATTCTAATCACTGACAAAGGCATAACGTGATTAGCACGTCTGCAAATCAAACTATATTCTGTTTACGTGACTGATTCCTAGTAGTCAATGGTAGCCTAGTGCAAATCAACCCTTACCTCCTTCTGTAAGCATAAATTACTGAAAAATTTATGTAATTATCAGCATTGAATGTGAACAAGCTTTTGGCAGACATTTTAATTACACTATTGAATACCAATAATGTTGACCAACTGTATGAAAGATCCTTTGTTTGCTGACCGATCTGAATGGCTACCAAATTTTACGTAAATTATTCGATAAATTCATGCGACCATTTTATAAATTGCAACAATAACTGAAATCAGTATTTAATGGGAGGCCAATGCCATGAAGCAATTTCAGCAATTAGCGAGGCTTTTCATGAATGAGCCGAGGGGATGATAAATTGTTGGAATCGATGGTAAATTTGCTGGCTCATCGAGTTTTCACTCTTTTGAAATATACTTTACATGTCGCGTTGATTTCGATTCATTCAACTGAAATGCTTGAAAATTTGTAAAGAATTTTACTCGTAATGTCCTTTGGTTTTTCGGACATTGTGATGAAGTGCTATAACTGCGAAGTAATTCAGTTTTGTTGGACATGTAGTTCAATAAATGCCTGGAAAAGTGAAAGGTTAAATATTGGCTATAAAAGCCTTTTTAAACCAAACATGTCGAACTGATTCTTCAAGAGAAACACAGATATTTTAAACATTTCCCTGTATTAAGGCATTTAAGGTTTTAAGGTGAACCGTGATTCAAGCACACTCACAAATTTTCCTAAACAACTTTAAAGTTTTAGGTCGGACGGATAAAAAGCAAATCGGCAAGAAAAACAGTGGTGGCACATCCAACGATTAGTATTCTTCAATATCGTGGGCCAGCAAGTACGTAGTGAACAGCGAGCCTTCTAGCTTACTCTTATGCATTCAAATCCACTACTTTTTAATCCGATTCGTTTTCTTACCTCATAAATCTGAGCGCCATTGTCCAATTCATTGGAAAAGAATATCTTTTTTTCGCTCCACGATTACTTTCTTTAAGAACGCAAATCGTTGGATCTGCACGATTGCCATTCTTACCGACTTGTTGTGTCTAGTCATGTGAGAAACGGAAACGATTAGCGATGAGTTTCGAAGAGAATGAAATCATTGAAAAATCTCATTGACACATGTATGTACATAGGCTCCGATATTACGGTACTTTGATTCGCATGGTTTATGATTGTAATAGATTAAAAAAACTGAAGATTCTTAAATATCTACAATAAATGAAACAATGTTGGTATAAGTTTACTTCGATTGCGATTGGCTTTTGTATTAAAATCAACATATAAAACAGCAATTAAACCAAATTCACAAAACATTGTGTGTTTGACACTAAACCATTTTGGTCGTCAGTGTATCAATTAATATTGACGCACAAAAAAATGGAAATTCAATTTATTAGGTTCGATTTCTAACATGTTTAGTTATTTATTTATTCAATCGATTAATATATTATTCTCATTCTGTGTTTCTCATAATTGATACGGTTGTAAAATTTTAGATGGAAGTAAACCATTTTGTGGAAATGCGTGTTGACTTTACAAAATTAATGAACCATAGTATAACTAGAATTGTAACATATTGATTCCTGATATAGTTAATTAATTTTGATAGGTACTTTGCTTTGTAGAGAGTAAGTGGTGATTTACAAACATGTTTCATTTCATCCCCGCAAAAATGTTGTTCGCTGTAATATAATATTTCAAGGGTTCATAAATTTATGCAGTTTATTTATTCAAAAGTATATTTGAGAGACTATTTGGTACCAGAAAAATAGAATATGTTTTTTCTGGAACTTTAGTCCGTCCGTCAGTAAAAACATCGATTTTTTCCATCACTCGTCCTGTATTTTATTTTAATGAATGAATGAATAGCTTATACATTGATTAGTTTTCATCCCGAAAAATGAAACGGATCCTTCCAGAGGCAAAGCACTTTTTTTTCCAGAATTTAACTTCCCGCACAAATTATCGCACAGCCACAAAAAGGTGCCAGTGTCCATATCTGTTGTCGAGTGGTATATAATGAGATTTTCAAGATTTGAGTAGATGGGAATATGTAAGTGGATTGACGGTGGCGCAAGTTCAAGCGACGAAAAGTTTTATTGAGAGAATGAATTTCATTGCAAACAGAGTAGTAAAGGCAATAATTTATGTATTTTTTAAATAATTGACTTGTGAATGACTTTTTATTTCTAAAATTTTGGTAGAAACGTCGAATTTTGACGGTTTTGATACTTTTGTTAATTTTTTTGAGGCAGCTATACAATTGTTTTCCAAGATTATGAAATGAAATAATATTTATTGTTAAATTATACATGAAATCAAGTCGACGTGAGTTAAGTCGCACAGACATACAAATTGATGTAATTATCTGAGCCAGTAATTTTGAAAACTTGAAGGATTATGCACCAAAAAGTTGAGACTATATTTATGAAGATTATCACAGTTCTGCAAACATGGATCAAATTGCATTTGGAATGGAAGAAGATAATCCTGTATATCTGAAGGAGAGACAATCAACCAACAATCATCAACCAACTTTGCAAAGAGCCCTAGGACCCAGATGACCAGATATAATATATTTACACATCTTCCTTGTCTAATCCGTGGTATGATATTCGGTATAATATACCAAATATCATACCCCGGAGTACACAATGTTTTCTCAGGGAAACAATAGAATATTGCCATTTATTTTATTGTCTCTTCTGCATGAACTTGTATTTAGATATTGTGGCGCCACTGATCTTGATCAAATTATCGTTTTATTAGATTTTTTGTACACAGGAGACACAAGCGAAAGAAGCAAAGCATCTAAATCTAAGTAAACTGTGGACTGCTGAGGGAACGCGAATTGAATGATTTTGAGTGTTTATGCCGCTAAAAAGATTTTTCTTCAGACTTTGATCTCTTAGATTCGATAGCTACCAGCATAGAAAAATCCGAAAATCTGTTGATAATCTTTCCAATTAAATTATCAATGAAAAAATATGCAACGGTTGAAGATATGTTTGAAAGGTTTCCTGCGAAGTAAGGCATGTAAATGTAGTTTCTCGACTGTTATATAAGTCAGAGTCACATTTGGAAAAAACAACCGGACCTTATAAAATTCAAAACAGTGGTTATAGTCCTTATAACTGTAAAACCTATTCTAAATACTAGCAGGAATATTCCAAAGGGGAATTCCTTTATTTATGTATCTTTCGGATAAGAATCCTACAGAAAGTAACTACAATAGCGGGCACAATGAGGAGCAATAAAAGAATACTTGCTGGTATTTTTCCACACGAAGAGGCTTTTTGTCAGTTTATTGACCGGCTGGGATACTTGCTTTTTACATACTAGCAAAAAATAAAAATATTGCAATGTGTAATGGTGCGAAGAAAATTTATGGAGGAACTTGGAGTCGATCTAAGCCTCAAATTATTACATTTTACAATGAGAAAAAGAAAGAGAAATGAATTACCATCGTACAGTCCACTCTTACTGTATGATAGTAATTCATTTCAGCAATAATAATCAAAAATTAAGAATAAAGTTCCTCTAAAATTCCTCGCTATAGAAATGATAATCACATCAGATTTTTTCTAAATAGTTTCAAGCTGGTTTTGTATGTATTGATTGCTTGCTCTTTTTTTAAAGAAGACTGTTTTTTATCACTTTTTACTACTGTACTACGTGAAAAAACGGCTGTATTGAATTTCTTCAAAATTCGATTGAATCAAACAAATGCTATTACACTTTGATTGACACTTTAGCAACGTAAATTCAACATTTGATTCGCAAAATACAGTGCAAGACAGAAATATGATGGCTGGGTCAAAATAAAAAAAAACTTTTACAGAATAGAATATCTAATCAGAACGTGAAATTATAAACACCCTTCAATGGGCACCTTATCTAAGTTCATACAATATTTCCTTAGAGAGCTTTTGTCGCAGAAAAAAATGGCCATACGCACACATACGTGCATATACACACAAATACAGACTTGTTTTTAAATACCTTTAAATATACTCCAAAAAGTTTGGAATTTAAAGATATGTTAAAAATTTGAATTTTGGGGTGGTTGCATGAACTTGCTATGTACTAGAAAATTAAAGCCTCTTTACGCTGCCTCAGAACTACATAGTTTAGCACAATTCGTGATTTTGATCATTATTAGGTGCAAAATCACATACATTTCCAAATTAACTTCGGAACGTGATTTGGACAAAATCACGGATCAAAACAATGCAATAACCAACCCCACTGCAAGGAAAATAAATCGAATTCAAGCATACGCGAATGCAAAGAACTACTTCAAATATCATATCATATCATGGACTTTTCTTTAGTTTTCAAGGAGAATAATGACATTTCTGAGATTTTTTTTTATTCAAACAAGTTTTTAATAATAAGTCTAGTCATCATCATAGTCATCATATTTAGTGACTGGAACTGTTGAACATTGTTATCTGACAAAACAAAATCAACACGACGCAATGTAAACGGTCCAAGATATTTTGAAATGTGTCAATCAGAAATACGTATTTATAAAACTTTTTTAAAACCTTCTTAAAGGAAATTTTCTAAGCCATGAAAGTAATGTAAAATATGTTTTTCTGTAAAAGTGAGATATTTGCGAAATTGCGTTTTTTGCTTCAGTTGACCCCGCGTGAGTTTTTTTAGCGGCACATGGATCGATGCGGATTATTTATGTTGTCATTAGATCCATATAAACAAACTGCATACCAAAATTTGGCAATTCTCCTGAAATTGAATGTGTCTAATGAACGGATTAAATTGGAACTTTGAAAAATTCTAATTTTGAAAGTTAATCTGAAAATGATTTGCTTATTTTGATGAAGTTCAGCTACTCATTTGCCTTGAATGGTTGCCGCAAATCGGTTGAAGTTCCTGAATTTCAATCAACATTAATTTGATATAATAAACATATGCAGTATCGTCTTGAGAAAGTAGTACTTTGGGAGGAATGAGAAATCAAGCGAACAAATTTTCCTTCTTGAAATTTACACTTACATATGATTGCATTAACGTTTAAGATTTCATATTAAACTAAGTCAATTTAAATGCGCCATTATCGTTCAAAGAACGAAGACTTTATATACTATTTATTTATCTACATTTCCGAATATTTACGTTACAAATCAAATATTCCAATAACAATCGGTTGAACGTTACGTAACTTCTCTCGTGGGAGGTTTTCGTCCCTGAGGAAATTATCTGCGTTTCAGATACGAATCCATAATGTGCATCGATCGATGTATACTGAAGACGTCCTGCCATCTTATAGTGTTCATTGCCAACCGTATTGGCAAATAGTTTTCAAGTAAATCGATGTTTTGGGGTTGGTTTTGGCTCGCTATTGATGGTTGGGTTAGCGATAGTGTAAGCAAAGCAAATTGGTTTGGTTACACTCAGAGTTTTGCTTAGGGATATGTATTTATCGTTTCGAAAAGGGTTAATTTGCGGTTCATTTGTTGGAAGGAATACCGAAAACTTAAAGTTTAGAGTAAGTTGCAGCCCCACGTCATTACGCTTAGTTAAATTCTCTCCAAATGTGTATCTAGGCTAAGTATTTTAAGAGAGGTTGTTAAATTTATTGTTTTTACAAACAAAAATAACATGTCCGTGAGGAATAAGCTTACGATTAAGCAAGAATGTGAAACATTTTTGCTGTGAATACGCCGTGCGGCTACACTTTATTACTATTTTTACAATTTCCTAGTTGCAATAAAATTACACATAAGATTCGAGTTCAGCTTCATGTTTACATGGAGTAGTTATAAATTCTTGGTTAGACTTTCAGACTATGTCCGATTTTGAATGAGTATTTAATGATTAGCAGTCGCGTAAAAAGCTGTCTTCGAATAAATTAAGGGTAAAATTAAGTTGACTATAACATTTTTCAGATTGCACGCGAAGGCTTCGAACGAACATGAGAATAATGCAAAACCTTTGTGAACTTCAAGGGTCGTTTTTTGGCAAATGGTCAATTAAATTAAATGGAATAAAAGCAGAATTTTTAAGAAGTTAGCGTCGTCAATAAGCTTGTTTCGGAAACTTTTTTTCGTTTATTTTATTACAGTTCCTGCATAACACATTTTTAATAAGAGTTGCTTAGTTTTAATAGAGTTTTATAAAACTAGGCAGAAAATCACATTAATGGATCACCTATAGACGTTTAGTTTGGTAGCCTTCTCATTGATAACTTTCAAGTATATGGGAAGTTTTTGTTATCGCCCCGAAAATGAAAATTATAATTTTCAACATATCTTTACATTTTGAGGTCGTTACAGTATATTTGAAGTGTTTTTGGAAAGAACTCTGTATTTGTGTGTATGAGCTTACGTACGTCCGTGGATAGTTTTTTCTATGTGCATAATTCAAGTAAACTAAGTCGTATCGACACTTTTTGTCAATCGAAGTGTATTTGCTATTGCAAGAGCTGATTAGAATTTGGAAAACTTTGGTTGGGTGGTATTTTTTTCTTGATCCTCCCAAGGTTATTTATGTCATGCACTATTTTTCGCGAATCAATCATTGGGTTTTTACTCTAAAGGAGGGAGTAAGGTTAATTCGTACAAAAAGGCATGTTTTTGTGATTTTTTGTGACGACATAGTTAAAGTCTCTGTATTGAAACAAATAGTACATTAAAATTCGAAGAATATTGTGTAAAATTTTCACGAAGAAATATTAAAAAATACGGCGATGGCAGCAATTATTCGGACGTGTCTAGGGAAAAAGTAGAATTGCGGTGCCCCTCATAACTTGGTGCTGGATCATTTGAAATCAAAAAATCAAAATTCCGTCGTTAGATTATAGTTTTCTCCAGGTAACTCTGGGAGGGTTTACTTTTTGGAACACTTTGAAGGGAAAGGCTAATTTGTTATTGTAAAATAAAAATTATCAACAAATTTGAAAAAAGCTCTCCAGCGTTATCTTGTAAATTATGTACAGTGATAGTGTTTAAAATTTCAAAAGGATCGACGCAATAGTTTCGAAGTTATGAAGGGCACCGACTTTGAAAACGTGAGTTGTGGAGAAAACGCTCTAAAGTTTTGAACACCAAAAAATCTGGTATAAAACATTCATAAGCGAATTTTATCATAACTCATAACTTCATCAATTTTGCTCCAATTGACTTGAAATTCTGACACAATTTTTTTGAGATATTATGCATCCAGTTGAAATTTTCTTAAAAAAATGCCTTTTAATACCATACCCCTTTAAGATGCCAATCGACGCGTATTAAGGGGACATGGCACCTTCAATATTCGAATTTTTAGTTTTCGGAAAGCGCATTTTTTTAATGAACATATCTTAAATTAACTTTGCACATACATGTATTTTGTTTGCATTGAACTATAAAAAACTTTAAACATGTTTTTGCCCCCGTCATCTGCTACAATTTTTTGAAAGAAATCATAGTGTACACGATTGCTGTTCACAGAAGAATTGAAAAAAGAGCTTTAATCAGCATCAAAGCCGCTATAGAATGAACTGCAATAAAATATTTGGATAGAAACAACAAAATGGCGGCGTTTTTTTCTTCAAAAATCGACGTTTTTATCTCTTTGCTTCAACTTTAAAAATTGCGTGCTGATTTTTTCCTCCGTAATTCATTCGGAGCTTTAACATGTGTAGATTAATGTGTTAAAATTTCAGAACGATCGGATAGATGTTTTTTTTTAATCGTCCACACCAACTTGAAAACCGTTGTGAGAAAATCGCGTTTTAAGTTATAATACAACCTTTTTTAAAAAGAAATCTTACTAAATTCAGTCTGCAATGCTTGCGCCAAACATTTTACCTTCCTCACGCTCAAATTCCTCCTCTTCTTTAGAACTTCTGCTCCCTACGAGCAGTTCAGGTCTCTTTTTTTAATTTTTCTTGTTTTTTTTTCGCTATGGTCAACTGTTTTTTTTGCTTGTGTGGCTCTACTAAACATTCTTTATTTCACGTGCAACGATTCGCAGTATTTCTAACAAAATCTATCAAAAAAAATCAGATTTTTCCAAAATAACATTTAACATTTTTATGATTCTACCAAATTTTGGAAAAAAATTGTTGCAGTCGTTTTTTTTAATTTACCATAAATAAGTGCAAAAAATAGAGCTTTTCATAAAAGATAAATTTTCAGCCAGACTCGCATAACAAGCAATCAATGCTTATAAAATTCAAATACTTCAAACAGTTTTTGTAAAAAACCAGTAAAATTTTTTTCTATGACTACAATTAAAAAAAAAGTGACTATTCACCGTTGATATGAATAATATTACCTGATGTCGCTTATTCTAAAGCCATTGTTGTAATAGCAATCAAAGCGTATTAAAATTTGCATTTGTGATAATGAACGCTTTGAAAGGAAAGATGTTTTGAAAATGTTTTATTAAAAAAACAACGTTTTTCATGATTGCAAAACATATACATACATAAACAATACACCAATAATATTTATAATGAATGAAGGTTGATAAGAATAATATTACGTATTTTGAACAAAATTCGCATCTCATGTCTTGTAAAAATTAACTTTTAAAACAGCTTTAAACTCTATTTTTTCAGTTTCCAAACAAATAAAAAAATGCTTGTATGAATGAGAAACAGCCTGAAATGAAAAGTTCATAATATTTCTGAAATTACTTCTTGAAAAAGAAAAAAGACCATTCCTCTTTTCCAACTATGTCACGAGAACTATGTATATCCAATGATGATTGCCCGCTCATGCAACTTTCATAATAAACTTAAAAAGGATGTCGTAAACCCATTTCAGGTGCACTGAAAAACGTTTGTGGTGGATCCAGTAATTTTCCTTGCTTCTCGTTTCAAAAAGTACTAGATGCAATAGAGAGGTGTGCAGATAAGGTATGCAATTATGGCTCCTTTAATTACATGTGAAATTATCCTCCATTTAATAAACATGATAGTTGGCGCGTATCCTTAGTGGGTCTTTAGTGTCGCTAGCAGAAACGATCAAATGAATATTGCGTTGAAAACATGCACACATCCTGTATAGAAAGTAAATTAATGAAAATTATGTTAAATTGAGAGGTCTTTGCAGCTATGCATGCACATACATACATACATACATGGATACATTTAATCAACTTTGGACTACCCTTCGGATAGAAATTCACTAAATACTGGAAAATCAATACAATTAGCCAGCTTTTTGAAAACCATTCCGATTTGTGGCATGTTGAGTGGCACTTAGTGACACCGTAAAATCAATTATTGTATTGTTAATGCGTGAGAGTGCGAGCACGAGTGCTTTATTCGGTAAGACATTTCAAAATGATGACTCAGCAAGCCACTTATGGTGAATCACGCAAACATTGAGCGTGTGAGTAACACGAAACGCAAATCATACATACTTATGTACCTAAAATGTGTACCGATTTTCGATTAAATCTTTCAACGTGCAAATTGAGAAAATCGTTTCAAAGGATGATTGAGTAGGCTTTACAAAAATCGTTCTATTTCAGTGGTGCCAAGCTGAGTTGTGCTTCAAATTGATGGAGCTTTATTTTTGGGATACTGGCTTAAAATAGATCCTTTTGAAATATCTCACTTGTATTATATTTGAAAATTCACTTTAAACCGTTTGCATGACAACTGGATGATGAGTTAAAAAAATCTTTGATGACTAGTGATTGAAATTGATTAATTTTTTTCACTTGAATGAGTTTCTCTTTAAAGCAATTTACTGCGTCACCTATAAAGAGAAAATCGCGTCCTTTTATAAACTGAACCTACCCTATGTAATGAATGTTATAATCTTTTTTTTCATTTACTAAACAAAAGAAAAGTATTGAAAGATGATAAAGACAGATTGATTTTTCAGACGCTTTAAAACAATGTTGAAAAGTTTTTTTGGTTGAAATTAAAGCAATTTAAAGAAAATGTATTAAGCTCGTTTTGAGGCTAGTTTAGAACTTTTTCAAAAAAGATTGTAATTACATTATTCGACATTTGTTTTCTGCAATGACGTACAAAAATTGAATGCATAATTTCGTTTTTATTTCCATTTTCTTCTATATTTAACTCTAAATTGTATTCATTCAATTTCCCATATTGAACCATTTAAGATATGCCCGCTGTCTCCAACAATATTATTTCTTACTTTTGTACCCAATCTACTTTTTTGCAGTTAATCAGTCCGCGTTATATTTTTCTTCAATTTTTTTGCAGATTCTGCTTACTTTTTCCTCACATTTTCTCTATTAATCTCTAGATGTTATTTGATTATTTTTAGTATTTGAATATGATCGTATAAATTCATCTAAAAGTCTTTCTTCCCTTTCGATAACAACTTAATATTTCTTGTTTTAGATCATAATATCCTCTTTATCATTTACGCAAACACAGCAAACAATATAGGGCTTGCTGCGCATCATTGGTATACTGATTTCTCGGTGTAAAATTTGCTATCCTCCGTTTCAAAATGTCAGTATTTATAAATTTCTCTAACTAGTTCGATCTGTTCTGTACTAGCTCATTTTCACTTCATCATTTTCCATAATATTTTTCCTGTCAACTGTGTCAAACGCTGAATACTCATCAAAAGTTTCATAATATTTATTTTTGCTATGAGTGCGTGGAGCGCTGCGTTTAGCCAGTGTTAAATTACCATCAACAGTGCGAAACGCACGAATGACGAATTCTATTTTTTTACATAAGCATCAAAGGTGTGGTGGCGAGCTGGCAGTGAAAGGGGTCAGGAAAGGTTTCACGCATTTTGAATCAATTGGAGAATGTGTCACGCACTGGGATGTGTGAAATATTGCTTAACGACTCTTGAGGGAGACCGGGAAACCAATTGTTTCATGTTACCACTTCTTCAACTCACGTAATGCATTCGTTCGGATCCCAAGATCTTGAATTTGGATTCTTCCGAAAACGTAACTTTTTTCAATTCATTACAGTTCAATATTAATCCACTAAGTTGTTTCAATCGTCTTATTTTATTAACTTCCCAGTTCCCTATGGGAAGTTATTGTAATGGGGTCGATTTTGCGAATCTCAAATTTTGACATATCTCCACGTTTTAAGGTCTCTAGAATCCAAATCCATCGTTTTTAGAGAGATGTCTGTGAGTGTGTATGTACGTATGTGCGGATGTGCGTATGTGCGGATGTGCGTATGTACGGATGTACGGATGTACGTATGTGCGTTCGGAATTATTTTTCGTCTCGATTATCTCGAGAACCACAAATCGGATTGACGTGGGAAACGAAACGACGCGTAATTACGTAACTTAGAACTGAATGACTTTTCAGCAAAATCAGATAAGCCGTTTTTTATTTAGGATGAAAAAACTGAAAAAACGACTAAAAATTGCTTATTTTTAAACTGTTGATACGCACTATTAATTCGTGAAGATACCAAATACCTTCATAGTAATGTTGTTATTATTGTGCGTTTTAGCAAAATTGTGATCAAATTTGTAAAAAATGTTATTTAAAAAAAATAAAGATTAATTTACGAAATTCCAAACTTATATTATCAGGAGTAGAGACGCTAATGCAGTTAATAATTGCATATTGTTATAAATAATTTAATATTGTTAATAACAATCAAATAATATTAGTTATAATTTGATATTGTATATATAAAGTCAATTATAACTATTCAGTAACGATCAAACATTCTTAATAACGAATGATTATTGTAAATAATAATTAAATACCCTCAATAATAGTTGTGGATTCCGAAGCCGAAATAAAGAACAAGGTTGAGGACGATGTGGAGGACAAGAAGGATGACGAGGACGAAGAGCACGAGGTTGCCGAGGCTTTGGTAGAGGATGAGCAGGTGGTGGAGACGTCTTCTTCTACCAAAGCTTTTATGGTTAGATAAAACATTGATAAAAATAATAAAAGTAATTATATTAATTTAGAATAATAATGTTTAATAATAATAATTATTAATAATAGTGATTAATAATAAAAGCAAATTATAGCATTTTATTCACCCCACTGGGAAGTTAGTCGTGTGGGCCTCAAGGGTCGCACTTAGACCATATTTTTTTTTAATAAGGGAGCACCTCTCGCAAATATTTTCACTTTTTGCGGCCTTCACTTTACAGTCCTTACGATGATTTAAGACCTTTCGAACGTCCACCGAATTTCGGGCGTGATTTTGAAAACCTTAAGAAAAATTCCAGGAGTTTTTCGAAATGAATGTCCTCCTACTGCTTTTGATCCTGCTTAATCCATCCAGTTTCCCAGATTTTTTAAAAATTATGTCAGCAGTGAATGACATTGAATTGTTCTCTACTACTACTCTCTGCGGTTTATTTCTTTCAGTACCTTTTTGCATCATTTTTCGCATACAAATGTGCCATATTTTTGAGTAAAGTTGACTACTTGTGTCCTTTTTTAAATCACTGATAATAGAGAATACTTTCATTTAAAGATTTAACATTCAACCAAGGAATTTTTCGTCGATGACAATATTTTATCGCAACCAGTTCTACTTGCATGTCTGAATATCAGTATGAACTGCTGAACTTAATTTTTTTAGAAACAGTCTTATTGTTGTGCAAGATAAAGACCTCCTTGTTGAGACATTCGTGTAGTAGAATTTTTTTTCGAATATCTCCTTACATTTTTTTAAAACTTGAAAAAACTTTTCAGTTTGAAGCTGCCCTCAATTCACAGCAGTAATGAGTTTTTGAATGCAAGATTTTTCTATTCGAGTCACTGACCCAATATTTTAATTTGAATCAAATTTATCCCGACATTGATTATTACTGGCGTTATGTTGGAAGACATTTCTTATCGAAGAGCATTGTTTTCAATCATATGAATGTTTCGATCATGCGAAAAGAATACTACCATAATGGCTTCAAAACAGAAATTGTGTACAAGCAGTCCAACTGGAATCTCGTATTGGACTATGGCCAAATTGTTATATTGCTGTGAATTATTTTATGCTTATTTTTCCTGAACAAAGTTTGAGATACTGCAAATAAATTGAAACTTTCTATTTTGCAAAGATAAAGCAGCATTTTGTCGAAATTGACACTTTTATACTTCAGGAGGTAAATATTTTCAGCATTTACTACTAAAATACCAAATTGTGTCTCAATCTAACGGCACTAAGTCGTGCTTTTTTTGTTTGGTATGATTTTTTCCAAAATCAATATTCCGTTTCACCATTAACAAAAATTCTATTTTCAAAGTTCACCTGCTATCAAGATGCCAATATTTTGCCAAGCATCAAATTAGTACCAAATCTAAACGAACATCTTTGCTAAATAGATAATATTTACGGATAATATTCATGAAAGCTTTGAATGATAATTTATTCATGGCAAATTTACCATCTTATATCATTTCAAACGAATGTGTTCATAGATTTTCGAAAATCCTTTGATATTATCAAAGGACATCTTTAATTGAAATAGGTGTCGTTTGCTCATGTCTCAGATATCCATGTTCAAATTCATTAGATAAATTCATTCAGTATCTTGGCAATAATTTAATTGCTTGGGACCATTATGCACCTCAGCTGAATTATTCCTTGATAGGATCTGGAAACCACATTTGCTTGCATTTTACTCAATAATTTCACCTAAAATATGTACATTGCCTGCTTTCTTCAGCACACATTCAAGCAACGAGGAGAATTAATATCTTTATGTTTGCATGAATGGTGCTCAATTTCATGCAAGAACAAAACCCAACCTCACATTGCACACAAAAAGCAAAACGGTGTAGCCATAGTTCGAAGCAGCAGAAATTTCTATACTTTGACCTAGTCTTGCATTCTTGACCAGGAAGCAAGGAACAAATAGTTTCATTCGTGGTGCATATTCGTATGGTTCATTTGGTGGTTGCATTTTCTAATGCAATAGATGAGTGATTGACCAACGTCGGTGTGATGTCGTTTATGTTGTGTTACCACTTCCTTTGGGTCTACAACCCAGATTTACTTTACTGTACATACGTTCTTAAGCTGCGCCATACTCTTCTTTTCCAGCTTCTGTATGTATATTGGTTTTAGTTAAAAAGAAATGTACAGCCTCAAAATAAGTCGAGGACTTAGAGTTGATGAAAAAAAATCATACCTCTGCAGAGAAGCATCTAGAATTCTGAAATGATCGTCATCGTTCGGAAACACTAATTGCGAAGCATAGTTAGGATTTCTGGCTGGGCTCATAAACACCCAGGCTTCAACCAGTATGGATACCATACGAGCCGTAATATACGGAGGGTTCGAATCATATTGTTACCCTGCAACTAGCCACAACATAATTTGAGCTTTTGAATTATGGTCACCGCCATTGTCCGAAGGACTCTGCGATATGTTAGGATCTAGTGTTATCGTATATTTAGAATGGTATACCGGAACCATTGCGTCATCGTCTTTGATATGGACTCTGGTTTAACTCAATATTCTGCAACTGAAAATCTACTGGTGTTCTATCCACCTAGACCGGAATGACATTTATCAAGGATTTCGAAACAATTCATAGGTCTTTTATGACGAGGCGCTGGCCAAGCGACAACCACATTTGATTAATACGCAGTGCTGAAAAGCATGAATGGAACTACAATAGTTTGTTGTACATTGTCACCGGGAGAGCATGTAAGGTTCTAATTACCTTAATTTACAGTGAAGCAAATATTAATGCAAAATGTTTCATGATATTTGCTAAAAAAAATTGGCAATGTTAATGTTTCCACCTTTTTGTTTGACCTCGATTGATTGCCTTTCAAATACAGCTTAGTAAATTGAATAATATTTTTCAAAGTTTAAAATGAAAAAGATAGAGTTGTAGCTTTGATAAGAAGCTGATTTTAATAAAGACTTTAACCCACAGCAAATCCAATCTGTTTCGCAAAAAGACAGAAGATTTAACCCAAAACTATTTTGAATACGGTTCGACAATTACATTTCGGAGAAAAATTGTATTAGTAGAAAAACAGAGAAATCAATCTGACGACAAAAGCAGATGGAATTTCAACCAAGTCAATCATTATCACTTAACTCACAGGCATTAGAGCATTCTTATTTGAATTTAAAAATAAAGCAGCTACAACGAATCGATCGGGATGGTTTAATTTATTCTCTAGAGTTTTAGTTCAATTATAGAACAAAACTATCATGACTAATTTGTAAGGTTTAATTTTATTTAAAAAAAGCTATACAGAACTGAGTGGATAGTGAATGTATGTATTGAACTACCATTTACCATTTTTTTCGAGAGTTCATAAATAGTCGTTGAATCATCACTAAATATTTAAATTAGATATGGTTTAAAATTGTGATCAAGACTCTTCCAAATAAAATATTTAAATAAAATAATTGAATAAGAATATTAAGTGAAATGTTCTAGCAAATGCTTTTTTATCCCATTTTCACTAACTTTCGTCGAATCATCGATGCAAATTTTCTTGGTTTTTCATTAAAACATTGATCTCAAATAAAAGACTGAAGAATCAACAAACTTTGGTCTTTTATTTCTTAGAATATTAGATATATGTACAAAGTAAACGTAAAAAAATTAATTTTATATTTCATTAAGCTGATGAGAACATAATTTGTTACGGGTGTAGTTGAATCGACGAAGCTAAGTGATAGCGTTCGGCAAAAAAGGTCAGTTATCAAGGGTATAATCTTTCATAATGTGCGCTAAAGATTTTACGAAATTTCGTTCAAAATTTTTCCAAATACCTATCAATTTACATTTGATGAAACTTTCTTGAAAACCAAATGAAAAATTCGAGTGTGTATTTGAAACAATGCAGTTTTCATAAAATCTTATAAAAAAATTTCTTCATAATTTACTCTAGGCCATCGTTTCTCAATCTTTCAAGTATCGCGAGCGCCTTAAAGACCTCAAAAGCTTAGGAAAATATTATAAACCCTTCGATCTCCTGATATCAATTATTTAGAAGTATTTTTAAGTAGTATATGTGAGATTTAATTTAGAAAATATTATAAATCTTTCGATCTCCTTATATATATTATTCAATAGTATTTTTAAGTAGTATATGTAAGATGTAATTTAAGCATGAAATGGACTATTAAATATAGTGAAGTTTTCGTATGCGACGGAAAGCGTCCCATTTTATTTTTAATCACGATCTCCCAGGAAGCCCCTGAGTTTGAGAAAACTGTTATAATCATGGACAATGGGGCAAATTTGTTTTATATTTTACTGAAAAATCGTCTGGTAAAGGAATCTGTGATGAAATTTGGCATCGAATTAAAACATGAAACAATTGCTAGATGTTGGTCCTTGTTTTTAGTTCTGAAATACTAGACTTTGTTTTCGGAAAAAAATGAAGAAAGTTAAATTATGGTGTTGACTGAGATAGTATGACAATAAATAAATGCATAAAGTTCCTATCAATCTATGTGTCGTAAAACTCTTTTGGTCAACGTTGGTAGAATCATCCTTTAAATGGAAAGAAAAACTAATGACCTCTAGAATTTGAAAAATATCAAGAATCAGTCAAGGTTCTTTTCGAATAAGTTTGTATAGCACTTATGGTTTTCATAGAATTCAGTTATGTGCCAGAAAATAATGGTATTTAATATTATTATATTTACTTTAAATTTGCAAAAAAAATGTAAGTGATTGTTTATTTTCTCGATGCGAAAAGTCATTTTATTTCCAAGATATTGAATGGCCAAGTTTTACTATCGAGTTCATAAAATTGAAATTAGGTCACATCAATTATTTATTCATTAATCAAACAACGACTGAAGATTTAGTTATGTATTGATCTGCTGTTTACTGAACATTGTTTCATTGTCAAAGACATAAAAGCGCCACTTTTGAATTTAATGAAGCGTTCTATGTTCGTAACACCACACTGTGATATGTTGCATGCGGTATGTGCCTCCCAAAAATCATTTTCATTGCCTATTTGACATGGTTCAGGTTTTGGGGTTCAGGTTCCTACCCATACAAACAACATTTTGTGGCTATTTCAATGCTGGTCAAATTGTCAGCAATTTGGTTTATTCATACGCCAGAATAGACGATGAGCTGTTTCTGAAATGCAACATGTATGCCTACAAAAATTAATAAATCAGTTACATGTACGTGTTAAATGGAAATTCTACACCGCAATTATTTTGATTTGAGGTTCCACCTTGTTTTCAGCTGTGAATAATATAAGCTGAAACAGAGAGAAACACTGCAGGACATCTATTGTTTCAAAAGCATGCGTAAGTTAGCTGGCAATAGTTGAATTTGTTGACAATAATTGCAGATTGTGAAATATAGTTGATTTTAGGACAACGAAATGTGACATATTGTGATATTACTGTAGAATTATTTTATTTTCATGTATCAAATGCATTGAACATTTAACTATTTACAATACAGTTTCTCAAATAAAATGAATTAAAAAATTGCATACCTTACTAATATGTGATAATGAGTATGTTCGATGGCTGTTATGTGTAAGCTTTTGATAAAAATAGACATCGATATCGACTAATTTTTAATAAATGGAATTACTTCAACTTTAGCCGAAAAGCTTGTTCATTTAAAAATTAAGATTATAAAAAGAAACCAAAACCGAGTGTATTAATGCAGGACTTACACCAATACTATCATCAATGGCGGCTTTACCACGAAAGAAAAGGAAATAGTTCTTTCTGCTCGATGTTCAAATTTATTTCATTTAATAAATAGAAACTTAGCAATTTCTTGAAAAAAATGAGTCACTTTTTTCTGAAATATATTATTCGTGAAAAGGTTCTTAGTTGAGAAAGTGCAACCACCGATGATTATAACAGGAACATATTTGCATTTTGCTTCCCTTACGGCACCAGTAAAGAAAAGAAAAAAAAGAAAGTAAGAAAAAAGAAGTAACCAAAATACTCCTTACATACATATATAATACAGTCATAGTTTTAAAATCCTACATGATAGGATAGTATATTCTCATTCCTGTCGCCGTTCTATGGTTAGAAACGTGAGTGGAAGCAATCAAAGAACTACTTCCAAATTTTCTCTATATGATTTTCAAACTTGCTACAACATGAAAAAACATTTCTCAATAAATGACTTTGCTTTGAATACGTCCCATTTTCAACAAATCAAATTTTAATTAGCCAATTTTATTTTAGTTATGCGAACTTGGAACATCCCAGTGAAACAATATTCTTCTATTTTGATGCCTATGAAAAAATTCGTTTACGAAGCGCAATAGCTTAAATTCATTTGCATATTTAATGCAGCTTCTAGCGAAAGGGTTTTTTCGACAACATTTATGAATAATGAAGGAGAAACTATAAAAAAACCACCCTGTTCTAATATACAAAGAGATAAACTGCTTGGAAATCATCCTTGATCATAGGCTTGAAAAGAATAGTCACATCAAAAAAACTCATTTGAAAGCAATCTTCTATCAATACATAGGAAATAAACCAAAAAATGGTATGACAGTTCTACAGAACAAACCTTAGATCGATAATTAGCTTAAAAGCGCAAATAAGTAACTAATAAGTCTGAGCATTACACGTGTGATAAAATCTTGTCTAATAGCTGCGTTGTTACCTTCTATAAGTAAGTGATACTTGAGGTTGCTTCTTTCTGATTAATCTGCCAGCTTTTCACCTAAAAATGAAGAAGGAAGCAGCCATAGTTGCCACTTAAGGGGAAGGGGGTTGTAATGTTAATTCGTACAAAAAGGCATGTTTTTGTGAATTTTTTGGACGACACCATTCGAATCTCTGTATTTTTTTTTTCGTCGTTGGGAGATGGAAATCTTCAAAAGATACCGAGTTGCTCCTGATTCTCGGCATGTCGGATTTCTACCGACTAAAACCACCTCCGATAACTTAGTGCTGGATCATTTGAAATCAAAAAAAAAGTTCATTAACGAATGAACTATCTATCCAGATAATAGATTTCCCCAGGTAACGCTGGGATGGTTTTTTGAAATTTCAATTTTGCACTTTTTTGAGACACTTTGAAGGGAAAAACGTGTTTTTTTGCGAAAAAATTCGGCTAATTGATAATTGTAAAATAAAAATTATTAACAAATTTGAAAAAAAGCTCTCCAGCGTTACTTTATGTACGGAGATAATGTTCAAATTTCCAAAAGGATCAGTGCAGTATTTTGAAGTTATGAGGGGCACCGACTTTGAAAACGTGAGTTGTGGGGAAAACGCTTTAAAATTTTGAACACTAAAAAATCTGGTATAAAACGTTCATAAGCGAATTTTTATCATAACTCATAACTTCGTCACTTTTCCTCCAATCGAATTGAAATTTTGACACAATATTCCTGAGATATTATGCAAACAGTTAAAAAAATGCATTTTAATACCTTACCTTAACTACAGAACGTAGCGAAATCAAAAAAAAATGAGAACTACAAACAGCATATGAAAATTCTGTTCAATCTTCAAAAAGAAGATATCACAAATACTCAATCTTGCAAGCTGAAGCATACGCTATAGACCTTTTTACTCAAAAGTGTATTAGATGAAGATACCGGACGAAAAATGTATATATTATTTCATATTCAGGCAGCGGGAAAGGCTGTAACCTTCTACACACACGAGTCCGAACTGATTATCAGAATTTCATCACTTTGCTGTGGGTACAAGGACTATGACAATGGACAAGGGATATGAAGAGCCTAATCGCTTTGAAAAGATGGAAGCGGGAAACCCTTCATAGAGCCCTTCATAGAGTCATTTTGCGACAAAGTTATCATCCAAGCTTTGTTTTTGAGAACCAAATTAATCAAAATGCAATAGACCACTGTACATAAGTATTTGATCCAAGATAATTTTAGCCTTTTAGTCTCTTCGGAGAATCATGATCAGAGCAATCCTAAACCTCACAAGGGAGGCTGGATATAAGACTCATAATGAGCCCATGTCTTCTGTCCATTGAAGTATCGTGTTAAAAAAATAAAAGACACCGAAGATGAGCTCTGCAGACCCTGCTTAATCAAAACGAAAACATCAGAGTACATTCTATTTTAATCCAGTGTAACGTTTAAAATATAATTGAAAATCCTTCGCAAATTCAAGCTAACCGTAAAATAAGTGGGTATTTCTATATTGCGTGACATTGTGAGAATTTTATATCTTTTAAGCTGTAATAGCAAGAAATGATGCAGCATTGGTACACTCATGTCACGTTGCTCATTTTTCCGCTATTTTTATATTGACACATGGATCGAACGAATTTTTATCCTTATTTCAAAATATCGGTAAATAGGGGACCTATGAGCTCAGAAACTTGGACTTAGCTGGACACTAGACACTAGATTTCAAGATTTTTGTTTGACTAGAATTGTACTAGTATTGATAAAATAAGATTATAGTTTAGGAATAATAAAAACTGGGTAAAAGAAATTCTATTTAGAACTTGAGAGACTGGAGTGTAACCCGTACAAAAATTTATATTGAATTTCGTTGAAATTTGAACACTGAGATTGTAAAATTCCAGATTTGAAGACATCAAATCAAACAACAGTTATCTCTTACGACATTTTTATCCCAGAAACCTACTACATATTCTCGAACAGCTAAAATTTTAATGAAAACTCTTCCACTCATTGATTTCGTTTTCGTCATGAGTAGTTTTAAATAACTTTTATCTCGTAGTCCTTTACTTTCTAAAGTAATGAATCCATGTCCAACTCGGTGCCACTGATCGTTCTCAATTTCAGTTAAATTTGTTTTCAAATATTAATATTGGCAACTGCATCTTGCATATGTAATTAATTAAATTACAGATTAACTCAAATTTATTACAAAGTGCTGCAGGAAACAACTTCAACTTTCAAACCGTATCCTCTAATCAGCAGATTATTTTTTGTTGTTGTTGCTAAAAATAACCAATCCTTCTTGGCTCGGCTTGGTTAAACATAAATATCAACTTCCACAAAAATAATAAATTTTAAAAAAGTTTTCAGTTGTCCTAAAGTTTGACAGAATTGAAAATCCAACAAGAACGAAATTTTTTCGTGATTCTCATGAGCACTTGTTCCTTGAACAATTTCGAATAAGGAGTTCAGTTGTAATCCGGTACGCAGGCAGCAACGAAGCACAAGACGGCAAAAAGAACGCACGGATAATACATCATGAAATGTGACCAAAGCTTACACAAAGCGACATCCGCTCAACGAATATAGAAAAGTGGAACTTTTGATGTGAAAAGTTTCTGTTTCGGAAGAAAATCTACCCTTATACTGGTGCTACTATTATAGATGCCATATTCTCTCACCGAACTTATGATCTACATTCTATAAAGCAAGCTAAAGTTTTAGAATATCCTGAAACGGGCAGGACTTGCTTGAGGGTATCCTTTCGCTGCTAATTGTGTGTAAAATATCATTAAAAAGTTTAAGAATTATTAAATTGAGGAATATCGGGGGGACTGAACGGAATGTCTGGAAAATGGTAGGCCAAAAAATTGTGGACTTGTTTTATTTGGGCTTTTTCATAATTTCGATGAATATAAAATGGATGTCGGGCAGCGTTTAGCTACAATGGAAACCCTTATTGTAGTTCCATAGTAGAGAAAGTTTCCGTTTGGCTTGGGCTACAGATAGTCCTGACCACGAATCATTGTTTCATGCTAAATAATGCAGAATATAAATAAACATTATTCATTCAAGCAAAACTCTGGAAGGAAAGAGTCTTGTGATGTTGAATTCAGTTTTTTTAAGTGGAGATAAGAGGAATGTAAACAAAAGGGAACAACCCTTACAAAAAGTCGTTTTTGTGTGTTCGCGATATGATTTCATACTGGAATAACTTTCCTTGGAGCAGCTCAGGTGCTTTGTTTGTAGTACTTGCGGTTCGGTAGATAATTTTCTTGAATATGAAACTGGAATACAATGAATTTTCAAGGAAACTTACATCAACGTTAAATTATCAAATAAATAATATAGCTATAATGTTTTTGAAATGCATCTTACTTTGAATTGGGCTGGAAAATTCATAAGTTTTAATGAAACAAATGTTTATAGTGTAATTTCCCTTACAAAATTTATCATTTTCATATGCCATACTAACAAACTGTTGGTAGTATCTTTAATCTTGTTGTATATATTAGCTACCAAAATTCGTTGAAAATTTTGCAAAAGTCACCCGTCGACATGTTAAATGAGAAGGGACCACAACAAAGTTTATCTTGGCCAGAAGCTATCGGTTGCAGGAAGTTACGAGATTGGACTCAACAGTTCTGCACCAACTCATGCGAAAGGTTTGCCTTCGAAACTTTTCATTTGAAAAACAGACCCTTTTCTATTTCAATATTCAGTTATATTCATTTAGCTGGAGTTCGCTTTGAACGGCTGAATGAAATTGAAGGCGGTTTGGATTAGAAAAAGTAACAAATTGTTCGAATTGAAAACAGAAATAATTTTGTTGTGAATATTCAGTGAAAGTTTAGTTTGAGACAAAAGGAATAATTGAAAAAAAATATTATTGATATGTTGATCAACTAAAGAAATTAAATAAACTGAATAGAAGATATTACGCTGCTGGATGAAAGTTGTCTTTTTCAAAAAATAAATGCTGATGTTTCTCGAAGAAAATTTAAAATTTCGCCAAGTTTGTGGTAAGAAAATATCATTAAAAATAATATATAAAGCACCTTCTAGAAAATTATTTACCAAATTCTGTTTGATTACTACCTTATTCCCAACATTGGTTACTTAAAATTGTTGTTCTATTGCCAACCTCCGTTTCCAATTTCACATAATCAATTGGTTATCAAGACTACAACAACACCTTTTTAATTACTTTCCTCATTTTCAATCAAGCGTAGATTGCCTTGCAGCTAGCTCATGGGATAGAACTGAACATATCCCATACTTAAGGAGTATGAAACTAATAGATCTTTTGCTTTTCTATACAGTGACTGATTGTTACTCCCGTATCCAGGACAACCATTTTACCCGTATTTCCTATGGTGAATCATTAACTGTTCCTCATGTGTATCCTGGCAAGTCGATTCAAGGACGACTTGTGGAAATTGATTCTGAGACGCTGAGGTAATCACCCATAAGCACCTGTACGTACATTTTCGATATATGTACATACAGTAGGGCTGAAGTTGTGTGTACCAGCTTCTTTGGCTTTCTCAATTGTAAACACAAATTGGATTTGTAGAAAATGTAATTAGCAAAACCAATTTTGTTAAAAGGAGGCGTTTGTACACACAACGTATGTGCAAGTTAATATTTAATTGAGAATAAGAATTTTTAGAATTTTTTTTTTATTATAAAACGCTAATGACAATCGATTTTACTCGAAGAGATTGCGTTGTGAAAAGTGAAACTTCTTCGGATATTGTGAGCTGCAACCGTTAAAAGCGTTTAACAACAAAATATATCAAAGCGTGGTACATAGTTGATATTGTAAGCATCATAACATCATAACATATGGATCAGTAGCAATACTGTATGCAAATTAAGAACATCTTTTCCAGTTATCCAATAATATCCTTGAATAAACTTCAAGTTGAAGACAAACCGACAAAACCAATGTCTCCTTTGGAGAATATTTTATTCATAGCCACAATACGTCCTATAACAATTATTTTGACGCCGTCTTTTGTGCTTAGCTTTCACCACGTGACGACAGAACCGACTCCTTATTGCTTTTTGTTTGCGAGTGCAAGAAATTCTTCTGTTCGGACAACAAAACATTTCATTACCCGGTGGAAAGTGTAGAATTTTCCATGGGTTTCGTCCTACCATATTTGCCACAGCAAAAGATTGCATGTCTCACTACAATATGATCTTGTTCGCCCGATAAAAATGATTAATGACAATTAAATCGTTTGCTGACGTGATATCATAGAATTAAGCTTTTAATTTTTGCTTCTAGTTGAGGTGAGTTCAGGACGACTTGTGGCCCCGGTCATAGGTCTATGAGGGGGTTGAAATACGGACCAGTTAAATAAGACGTGGGGCCGACAACAATCAATTCACTGACTCTTCCGTATGGTGTTCAAGCAACATTTGTAATCTCACACCGGCAATCGATTTCTTCGAAACAAACTTTTGCCGGTTATTATCTTAGGGAACGTGCGGCAGGCACAAAACAGGACGAAATAGATACACCAGTGAGAATTTTCACGCCAAGCAGCTATAAATAATTGTTTGCATTGTAACTTTTCGACGTTGTTGGTAGGATTCTTTTTGTAGATGAGCCGGTTGCAAGTCGCGGAAATTACCAAGAAGAACGTATCGAATGGGAAGCAGACAATATGCAAATTAAACTCGAAGTCTATTTCCTATTTCCGTTTCTTCTCCTGGTACACAATCTGAAGCATAATCAGATGTGAGATATAGATATGTACGATAAAACTATGTGTGCGTGTGTTTTGATAGTATATTCTTAAATCAGCTAATAAATATGATTTCATGAAAACGCCAACACATTATTTAGTTAGATCCTATTTTCAAAAGCCAGGAGGCCAATGCTCGAATAATGCTGGTGCGCCATTGTTGCATATAAAAATTTTCATATCCTAAAATAAAAAAAATGTCTAAAGATTCATATGCTGACTTTTGAACAAATAAATCGGTTTTTAGAAAAAGGTTCAATAGTGGAATCTTAGGTAAATTTGGTTGTGGGAAGTATCTTTAAGGGGGGGGGTTAGGTTTGCCAAATATTTTTTTTCTTTTCTAAAAGTACAAGATCTGAAGAATATTGTATTAAATTTGTAGGTCATTCGGAATAAAACCAACGAAGCTACAGTAGGTTGAATAATTGTACCTCTTAGATTTACGCGCCTTTTAGCTACCTGCGCTGTGCGGTGGCGAGCGGCAACTGTTTCGGTCTCTATTGTATTACTTTTATCGACAGGAGCAAAAAGATGCCTTAGATAAGGTGAATGATAGTGATGTACTGTATGGATCCGGCATCGATGATGACATGTACGTATTTTATAAGAAAATCCGGTTTTTTCAAGATATTTTCATTTTTTCAGTGTACAAAACTCTAAATCGATTTTCCCAAACACGTAATTTAGTCGTTAGTTAAAGTCGGTGACCAGCCTACAGAAAAAACTACTGAACCGATTGTTTTGAAATTTCGTACACATATTTTACATATATATAGCTCTCTAGTGGCGTTGAGTTTTATTTTTTTTAAAAATTAATTACTAAGAATTTTACAATAACAAATAGGTCGATTTTTTCGTCAAAAATCGTTATTTTGGCTTAAAAATGGTGCCAAAAATTAAAAAAATTGAATAAATAAAAAAACTTGACGTCACTGGAGAGATAAAGTAATAAACTGAAGAAAACATTTTGATTTTTTGGTTTCAGATGATCCAGTGATGCTGTAGGCTGGTCACCGCACAAAAACTTCTTTTCTTGGCGCCTGCGGAGATATACAATAAATCCGTTATTTCTTTCTATTTATGGACAATTTTTTTTTAAATATTCTTCACATGTTGTACTTTTAGATAATAATATGTAAAATAAACCTACAGTAATAACTTTTTCCTACAAAATTCATGAAAAAAGGTATTTTTTAGACGAAGCAAACCCTACCCCCCCCCCCCCCTTAAGCATTGAAACGACGTACAATAAAAAAAGTTATAATTCTTTCTCATTATTATTTTAAGATAGTCTCATGTGTTGCAACTTGCTTCAAATAAACACAGCAAAACTCTAGCGTAATGTAAAATAAATTGAATGATGTTTAAATGCCTGCCAGAAACATTGATTGTGAAAATCTATGGTTAAGATTGATACATACAATTGAACTTTTAATTAAAAATATAAACCGAAATGACTATGTTATGTGAATTCAATTTACTGCTAGAATGGTTATAAATGCAAAAAGTATAATCAAACCTAAAATATACCCTCTTTTTTTGTAATAAATTTGGAAAAGGGGTTCTGTAATTTTTTTTGGAAATGATGAAGCAAAACCTTTTTCCAAAAGTCATTAATTTCGATGAAAAAAACTCATAAGATCCAGTAATTACTCATTTAGCCTGAAAAAACCCGACTTTTCCAGTAATTCAACTGATTCAAAAATAAAAACAACAGGCATTTTATAATTTTCAGAGATAAAAATAATTTGAATGTGTTGTTACAAAAAAGAGCCTACCCTTTCTATCACACATATTTTGTGTCTGTAATTTCATAATAGTTGCATTTAAAAGTAAAATCGAGATCAGTGCATTCACGTTCTTGTTTGCCATATAAGATTGAATAAGTCATTCGGTTATGCATATCTTTTTTAGGATCAAATTATGCTCCCGTAATTTTTGTGTGACCAGATACATTGTGATCCGAGAATATCTCCCTGGAAATTTTTTATTGTAAGCCTATTTCTATTCATGATTTTTACAATCAGTTACAGTTCCAGTTTAATGAAAACTCTTCTAGAATCTATATCTACATTAAACAGCTAGTGCTAAACGTGATATATATATATATTTGCTGCAGTTTCTACTATCGTTTGGCAGTAAAATTTTATGCGTGAAAACGTTTGCTTCTATTTTCTTAAGTATATTGTCGGGTGATGTTAAAAGTTTGTATTTTTTGTACCAGGTCAATTTTTAGTTGGTACATGTTTTGAATTTCTCAAAATTGGGAGGCATTCCAAGAAGTACGTCTGACATCCTTGTTGTACCTTCCAATGAACGGCGCTCTCTCTTTGGCTTACAAAATATTGGATGTAGCTGTTTGGTTCACTATTGCTTTGTTTGTTTTTTTCAATAATTTTCAAAATGTGCAGAAATAATTTCAGGGGTACATTTTTCGTAAATTTTTGGAAAATTACTTCCCAGAAACATATTTACTTGTACATATCAGTGGCGAGGCGTTCATATAAGCCGATTCCCGTCGGCTTCCCTTTCCAAATATGTTCCAAAAATGTCTAACACTTCAGTTTTATAAGGGAACAAAGTGTTTATTTACTTGCATGCATCACTGTAAACATGCACAATCGTTCCACTTGATCTCAGTGTTTATTCCATCATACTTCATTCTCTTCATTCTACACATCCTCATAGTTCCATAATAGCCAGCAAAGCGATCAACTTCTGTAAGAGTTGCAGCAAAGCTTTCCGAGTCTCGAATTCATCTATAATTTAAGATGCCGTGGGAATTTAACTCCCGTTTGTTGGAATGGCAACTCGGTTTTCCTCAATAGGATATAGAAACAAATCAAAAAGCCGGTAGCGTTCCCGGCTGGCGAATCAGCTGTGAAAATTGATGCTAGAAAATCATCCCCTTCCTTCTTACATTCACCATATCCATTAATGCATGATTGTCCCACATATTTATTTTTTATATTGCTTTTCAAAAACTCTTAGCAGAAGAAGTAAAACATATATTTTATTTATATTCGGTCAACATTTCCCACACTATTGTTTAAACTGTTGAGATCACTTGAAAAGCAACTCCCTACCTTTCCTATTCCTGGCAAAAAAGCTCTAGACCTCCTCGTGGTTCTTGCTGGACAACTTTATTTTTGGTAGTAGGAGTTGTTTCAAACCAAATTCCAGTAAAACCAAGAAATTTAGTTGAGAAACTAAAGCCTCTTTTTTAGATCGACCCAAAATTTTATTCCACGAGCCATTACTGAAATCCATATCTTTAAACAAAATCAAATTCCTTAATTTCGCATTTGCTTAATATATACACTCCTTGCCAATAAGGTCAAAAACGATACACATAACATAAAAATATAAATATTTCATAACTGATCGTAATTTAAATGTATGCAATAGAAAGAATGATTACGGTAGTATGTCTCTATATGCTCATAATATACTGCTTTGTCTGTTAAGGGTCCATGTCTTTCAAATAGTAAGCGGCTTACCCACAGTAATTTATCACCCCTCGCCACTGGTACATATTGGTCTAAAATTAGTTCATCAGTGGCTACAAAACTTGTATTAAATAGAACAGAAACACAGAAACTATTAAAAACTGAACTTCCTGCGTTGAAAGTTGCTGGAGCTTCTTCGGCTGGAAACTTGGTATCGATAAGCATATCTATATCAGAAATAGTTATTTTAGATTTGGCCGAAGAAATCCTTCAATGTCATCATTCTATCTTACAATCGATATGAGTTTTATGTGGAAATAGTTCACATAATTGGATGAATGCTTTATAGGCTTTATTCCTTGGTATGTATGATGAAAAATCAAGCAATGCTAGCTGCAATGCAGCAATTCATATGTTCAAGGCGAAACTGCAACCACCGATCAAACTAAACCATACTCAATTTAAATTAGAGCACATGAGTTACGTTCAACATGATATTGGTCTTAAGAAAATTGCTGTTATTAAGGAAATTAGATTGGCCTGTAAACCTATTTCATCAACATATTTGAATCTATAATAACAGATTTCACTTCAAAATTTAGTACCGAAGTAAATGTAACTATCAAGGATATGTTTTAAAAAGAAAAAGGAGAGTTAAACGTCCAAACGAATGTTTAGAAAGGTCAAATTTAAGTACGCCAATTTGAAAATACAATAAATAAAATAAGGAATAAACATGTATATCACATGAGGTTTAGGCAGGCATACATTGCTGCAGAGTCGAACTAATAGGTTTCAGTGTTTAGATTGAGATGAACTCATGAAATAAATGTAAAAAGCACTGGAAAGCGGTAGTTTTTTTTTAAACAATTATGAGTCTCAACTATACATAGCGAATGCTGTGCTTTAATTTTTTCCCCAATCATAATTGGATAACCCTTTCAATATGGTATGCTACTAATATGAAAGCCACTGCTATTGAATCTAAACCATAGGTATGGTAAATCCATTAGAGTCTTTCCTAAACAATTATTTTCATTGTCATCACGGCAACGTCCTACGTTGTATTTAAATTATAACACCCATCATTTCACATTAAAATTAAGGTAATTCAACCCAAATGGGGAGCCATTCTTCATGATGAAAGTACATTGCCCCAAGCTTTAATTTTCTCTCCAGCTATTTTGATATGTGCTTTAAAGTATAACATAATACTTAAAAGGATACTTTGTCGGTATTCCCAGAAAATAATGCCTAAAGGTAGGTTGGAAATTTAGGCATATGTATGTACGTCTATCAGACATAAGATATCTAAGCCCTGGTAATTCTTTGAGCTTTGTTGATGATTGGGTATGCTAGATTTTATATTAAAATTTTGGGAAATATATTGGTAAAGGTTAGTGAAAACAACCGCTGACTGATTGAATGTCAGGTTTGATAAAAGCAAGAAATCTTAGTATAATCTTTAGACTAAATTGATTTCTATATATTTTCTTGGGTTTGGGCAGAAAAGCCTGTGATTCAAATCAAACTTTTTACTTTACTTTTCTAACTTTTTAGTGACAGTTATTGCTGTAATGCCTAAATATGTTTTGTTTACTCGTCTAAGGACGAAAAACATGGCTGTTATATCTATTTGTATTGTATCAAATTGTCTTTACATTAATTTAAATTTATGTACAATATCCATTAAAATATTAATTTTCCATCGAGTTAAGATCTTTTTTATCTCCCTTTTTTTGAAAAAGCATTTTGTGGCGATCCTGAAACAATATGTGGAGTATGCTATTAAAATAATGAAAAACCAACCTCATCAATTATTCGCCAAATCCAACCTAAATAATTCTAAGAAAGTAATTAACATTACCATTCCAAACAAGCCACACAAATATTCAGGTGTGCCGTCCATTAAGGGCGTTGCGCCCATAAAAACCCATTGGCATTAATTGAAAATTCCTCATTTATCTTGAAATCAAAAGAAACAATATGTATGTTTCCACGCTACAATAAATATTGCCTTCATCGCTCACGAAAATACATCGAAAATATTTTCGGAATTTATTGAAGTAGTTTGCCTGCCAGCAAAAACATAGCGGCTAACAAATCCAAGAAAGAATGAGTCCATGGGCAGCTTCAACAGTAGCAACAACAAAAGCATCAGCAGAAGCAGTACTTATGGCTAAAAGTGGATCCTTGGTGAAATACATTACGACACAATTATTTGTTAGAACAAGATTATATTCATCTGTCTCATCAACCTTTTGCATGGATAACTCTTTCGGGGTCATAGACAAGAGGACGTCGTTTATGTGTAGGGCAAAGGATTATTTGAAATTCTTTTTGTAAAGTTTAAAGTAATGAATTTCTTAGACGTTTAACTTGTGGATTATATTGATGATTCAATAGCAAGGCGGCCTAGAAGAAAAAGGATCAAAAAGGGGCAGATTTAATGAAGAAGCCATGAGATTTATTTATAGATTCACAAAAAGGATGAGAAGATATTGTTGAAAATCAAAAAGAGCTATCTAATCAAACAAGCTTTCTTTTGAAGGATGATCGTCTATGGTTTTCTACGAGGGTATATGAAATCGCAACAGTGTAGTATGGAGGAAACTCAATGAAGCTAACAATTTAACTTCTAATATTTTCCAATAAAATTTCACTAAATGCTGCATAAGAAGTAAATCACAATTTTGCCGTTTGGGGAAGCATTCACTCTTTTCTTGAATTTTTTTTCAACTTATTCACAAACACTGTGCATAAAATGGAATAGGAATCTGATCAAGGTGAATTTTTACCCTTCACTGATAATCTGACTGTCTATTTGATATACAATTTATTTTGGATGTTGTACTTACCAGGAATGCGTTCTCTTTAATGGGCTCCGGAATTTTATTATATTTGTCCTTTTTTGGAAAACTGTTCACTTACACCTGAGTGATGCCTTGTTATTAAAAGGATCTATAGTATACTAGAATGTTATTTATCATTGTGTGAAAGTGGTCGGGGGCACGTGTTTACGCGCACATTATTTCGGTTGATTTTTTGTTGAATTTACTTTAGAGAACATTCTTCTTTCCATTCGGTTCGCAACTTAACGAAATTTAGTGTTATTGTCGATGAAAGATGTAGAAACGATTTAATGAAAATAGACGTAAATAGTTGTAATGTTTTCCATAATTTTCCATATTGAGGTTCAAAGCTAAATATAATCATTCGTGCTTGAATCAATTTTCAATTTAAAAAGCGAGTGTTGGTCTGCCTTATAAATCTGAAATGATGACTTGAAGTAAATTTGAATTTTACCTAAGAAATTAGGAAAATTAATATTATAATCAACATTTATAGAGAAATCTTTTTGTGTCTCTGATACAAAATGAGTCTACTTTTTTTCAATTTGGCATTTCAAAAGAAATATTTTGATTTGAAATTTAGGTAATTGACTGATTGATTGGTTGTAGTGACAGCCTTCTTATTAGAGGTAGCTCATTCAGGCTTCAGTAGCCCCATTGTGATACCACAATGATATGGGGGCTGCTTTCGTACCTCTGGGGTGCTGAAAAACATTTGGATTCTCTAATAAGCTGGCTATGCTGCTGACATTTATGTTAGTAATTGCTATAACGCTATCCAGACAAGGAGACTCTAGTGTTTTTAACAATCTTTTTGGAAATGCCGAGCATTCACACAGAAAGTGCTGAACTGTTTCTTTGTCTTCTTTCAGTTTGCAGCTACGATGGAAGGGAACATCCAAAATTTCTGCGTGTCTGCCATTAGAAAATTCACCGTGAGTAAAAATATAGTGTGACTTGGTGTTTCACGACTCATATTGAGGAGTTTCTTGGTCCCTTTCGGGCTCATTTCGAGCCAAGTCTGACTGTTATTATGCAGGTTTCTTCCAGTAGGCAGGCTTTATTTTTAACCTTTATGAAACTCAGACATGGTAGAGGATGACCGACCTGACCAAATAGTGAGCAATCCCAGATTGCGGAGCCATCTTTCACTAAAGCGTCTGTTCGAAATTTCTGGTCAAGTAACTATGCCCAGGTACCCCCATTACTGACTGGTGACTTCAGAATTAAGGAACATTAAAATTAATTGTGTGCAATATTCCATGACTATTTTCGATGTAGTGAACACATTGGATAATGATTGAATAGCAGTCTAGCTATTAAAAAAAGTTCAACTTTCTGCGGGATTTTTTTGATTTTTTAGCCATTCTGGATAATGATGCGGTGAAAAATCAGAAGGATGGTTTTAGGTCAAGCGAAGAATATACCACAACCAATCATTGCATCTCATTTTGATCAATCCGTGTAGATTTTGACTCACACCAATGCAGTCCTTCCTGTTTGGGATGGCTGATTTGAGTTTTTGGTGGAAGCTGGTAATCGAAAAGGTAAAGTCTACTTCCGCTGGTCTTGGACCATTCCTCTATAAGATCGTGGAGTGATCATTGTTTCCCTCTTACCAGAAGTGTAATGTGTTCAGTTGAATTATACAGGATTTAGATTTCTGTCTGGAAATATGCTCGGACGGGAGGTACTTTAGTAGCATATAAATTAATTTTGTCGGAGTGGTTTGTAAGGCTCTTGATTGCAATGGCTGTGTTTCTTCTCTTGTTTGTTTGATTTTGATTCGATAGCTTTTCAATGGCTGATTACCAAATGGTTGCATCATATAAAAAAATTGATTACATTACCATTGTATGGGTTTATGATACGATTTTGGGTTCCACTCTTCATCTTTTACCAACTGTTCTATTGCAGCAATAGATTGCGGATGATGCTTTCTTCACCCTTTCCTTAGTGTTTGCTTCCCACCTAAGTTTGGTGTCTAAAATTGGACCAAGGTATTTAATTTTATGTGCCAAATTCAAACTTGAACTGAAAAATCTTATGCTTTCAGTTTTCTGCGAATTCACTCTTTGCTCTAGCTGGAGAGAATATCTAGTGATGTTAGATAGTGTGTTGACAAATTTGCGCAATATGGCTATTGAAACGACATGGGCGTAGGCTACAATTTTGCCGCCAGTTGTCTCTATGGTTGACAAGAGCATGTCCATCACTATGTTCCTGAAAAGGAAGTGATAGTACACCACCTTGCGTTGTGTCTCTGCATGTTGTTTTTCCCATGGAGCTGTTTCCTAGCAAGGCGTTGATAGTGCTGCCACTTAGAAGTTGTGTGATGAACCTTATCAAGCTATCATCAGTTGTGCTCGTGTAATTTCTTTATGGCTAACATTATTGAAGGAATGTGGTTGATGTGTGTGAAAAACTGTCCTTATTAGTTATGTTTAGATGCACATCTCTCTGTCACCATAGTTTGTCATATCTTTCTACGATCTTGATTCTTTTTTTTTGAGTTTATGAATCTTTGCTTATTACTTATTTACATACTTCCCAAATAATTGTAAAATAATAAAATCAGTTGCATAAATTTCAAACAACCAAGAAATAGTATATACGAATTAAAATGTTACTCATTTCTTAATTTTATTTATGATTATTGCAAATGGTGAACCAAAACTATATTTTTAAATCATTTTCATGGGTGCGGTCCGAAATTCATCGTTAAAACGATATGAATCTTTTCTCCGTTCTTGGCAATTTTTTTCAGAAATGACGTAACATTGTTGAAGGCTTGGTCACAAAATGAATGTATCCTAGATACAATGCTAAAACAGAACGAACCAGACTATTTACCTGATACCGCAAAAAAATGTACAAGCAAAGCAATAAGATAAAACTTAATTTCATGATAGCACGCAAATATACAGATAAGATAATTCAGTAGGATTGTTTTATGACAGGTGAATGGAAACAAGATAATTGCCTTAGATAATATCGGACTAGGGTTGTTTCGTGTCCAGTTCGAATTTCCTTTTCTTGGCTCCATCAAATCAACATGGAATAGTATATCTTACAATATTACTAGCTGTCAACGTCATGCCGTCAGGACATCTTGTTTCTAATCCTGTCTACAGACATATGTATCTAATTAACTATTATTTAGGGCTCGATTCCACTTAGCATGGCTAATAGTTTGGTTTGCCTTGAATGCGTAATCTATGGCTTGGCATGAAGGGTCGCTATAGTATCCGCTCTAGGTGGTAGGCGTTTTTTCCCCTGCATTTCCAACACAATTTTCTTAATAGTTAATTTGGGAAGGATTAAATGCCATTTTGTGCACAAAACTTTTGGCTTTGTGGTAGGTGAAATGAGTGAAGAAATTAATGTTTTGTCGACTAGTAAGTAGCTTTGAAACACAAAAAAATGTCCGAAGAAGAAGACAAAATGAATCCATTGGCTGAAAACTGTTATAAAAGAAAACTTCCTTTTAATTTTGTGTATCTTTATTTGGATTCGTAATCGATTTTTGACCGTAATCGTTCGGTCGAATGTCGTAGTGGCAAATTAGTTTACAAACATTTAAAATACGTTATCTTGTAGAATAACATTGAATTTACAAAGTCTTTTTCACAGTTGGTACAAAACATTGAATATTTGATATTATTTGGTTTTCATGAATTCTAAAGTTAATGATGTTGTTAAATTCATTGCCTAATACAATGGTCGCCACTAGCGCGTACCTACTTGTTTGAAAAAAAAACACAAATAAATAATTCACTTATCTCTTTAAATGAGGACCTAAATTTCGTTTCATTGAACAAACAAACAAACAAACATTACATCATTGACATCTTGAACATTTCCATCACGCAACATAAATGTTTATTTCTGCTTTACTACAACATTTATTGAAATACGTTGCTAAGAATTCGCCATATGAACGCTTCGTGAATATAAAATATAAAATACCCGACGTGAAGTACAGCACACCCAAGAGGGGGAGGGAGGGTGGGTGGTGGACTAATTAAATACGATGGTGGTTGTGAAATTTCCACTGCGACACATCCCCCATCGTTTTTCGCAACTAGAGAGCTAAAATCAAAAGCACAGCAAAAGTTTACGCGAAAGGATCCAATGTAGGGAGAATGGAAGTGGATTGCGGAATGTTCTTTCAATATTTAGTTTGGATTAAACGCTGTATCAATTTAAATAATTTTAACCACAAACGGTTGCATTGCAATTAGTGGAGCAAGAATCTAGACATTTAAATTTGTGGTTTATGGTTCGATTCCATACAAACACATCTAACTCGCAATTCGCGGTGCTGATTTGATTTCTAGCGATAGGGGTGAATGTCAGGGATTTTTGCTTCAGTTTGTTAATAAATAAACTAACAATTGCAATGATGGTCACCGTTGAATTTTGAATGAATATTTGATAAACATTTCTTGCATGCAGCCAAGAAAACTACTACGTTTTTGTGGTAGTCACTCAGAGGCGGAGGATACTCATTATTAGGGGAATGTTTTCAGGCTATGAATGTTTGATTTTCATACCTCAACGATTTTCCTATTATTTCTCGGGAAGCTCATGCACTCGCCTCGAAAATCGAAATTGCAATTTTCGACACATCTTTACGTTTCGAGGTCTTAAAGGTGTAAGTTTAAAATGTTTTTGGAAAGAAGTATGTATGTACATACGTGCGTACGTTCGTAGTATGTTTTTTCTGCGAGTATAACTCACGTTAAAACTGACTTCATAGAGGTTTCAATCGAAGCGTCTTCGCAATTTTATGAGTTGGTTTTTGGGAAACTTCGGTTGGGTGGTTTTTATGCTTTGACTCTTTCAATGTCATTTCTGTTATGCACTATATCTCACGAGCCAAACTTTGGATTTGCATTGTTAGGGTGTCACTGAACGCGTATTAAAAATTTTAAAATTCTATCATATTTAAAAAAAATTGGAGCCGTTTTTAATTTACAAAAGTGGGGTCTTTTTTTCATACAAAATAAATTTTTACTCTGACTTGCGCAATAAGTAATCAGTTTTTATAAAATTTATATACTCCAAATAGCTTTTGTGAGGAAGCCAGCTAAAAATTTTTCAAAAAAAAATAATTAAAAATATAAAAAATCATTAAAAGTCACTATGTAAATAGGCTTATTACGCAAAATAGTAACTAACGCCCCTTATTCTAAACGTGTTGTTATTATTTTAATCAAAGTATATTTATTATAATCTGATGCAAATCACATTTTCAATAATTTTCAAATGCCAATCTTAATGAAAAATACTTAAATTTTGAAAAAAAAATCAATCGGTTCTGAATTTTTGGTAATCAACGCTTTGAAAGTTAAATTGTTTTGAGGACACTTAATAAGACAAAAAACAACGTTTTTGATAATTGCAAAACATACATTCCTACAAAAACATTAAACAATGAAAAAGGTCGATGAAAGTAATATTACCTAATTTCATTTACTCTCATTAGAGGCATTAAGTGGTTTCTAAAAAAGTTTCTTCTATCTAAGTTAAAATTCTGCCAATAATTGCTTTTCGAAATCGGATATATTAAGTTCTCATAAAATTAAACTTCAAATTTTTTTTAATTACTTCCCAAAAACATTCATACAGAAACAATAAACAGTGAATGCGTGTTATGAATAATTAATTAATTCATTTATTGTAAGTGTTCTTCCACACTTCCTCAGTCTTAAGTAATTTTGTTTTGTTTTATGATCAACTTCAAAATAAGAAATGGTTATCACTGTTCAAAGGTTAAATGGTGTATTAGTACAAATACAATGGTAGTCAATATTTTTTAATATCATATGCTTTGAAATCATTCATCAAATAAAAATTGTAGTTTTTAATAGTTCAGTAGTTCACTTTTTTTAAGGTTCGCAAGGTTTCAATTACGTCCTCCCTCATCTTTTGTAAAACTTTAAATTTTTTTACATATAAGTAATAAGCGATTATTTACTTCAATGCTTTTCAAGATTAACTGCAAAATAATAGATAATTATTAGTCTCATTGATGTAAAATGGTGTGAAAATAAAAATTCAATGATTATGCCGTACTCATGGAAATTTCGGAAGCAACTATTCTAAATTGCCATCTGGCGACAAAATCAAAAACTGCATACATTGTCGTTAGCACCTTTTTGTCTTTCAAGCACCTAAGAAAATCACAAATTTCGTAGAAAAGGCTTTGTAACCTGTCCCGCTTCCGATTGATCCGCGTAAAGCTTCAATCAAATGCCAGCCCGCCTTCCACTAAATACCCTGCGTTGTAAATGTACGCTCCCTAAGATGATGCTATTAATACTAACTCATTCCAATTACTGTTATCAATTCTTAAAGTAGCATTATTAACTTCCCAGTATATGGGAAGTTCTTGTAATCGCCTCGAAAATCGAAATTGAAATTTTCAACATATCTTTACGTTTTGAGGTCTTACGAGTATATTTTAAGTGTTTTTAGAAAGAAGTATGTATGTATGTGTGTGTATGTACGTACGTGCGTTCGCGGACAGTTTTTCTACGAGCATAACTCACGTCAACGAAGACGTATCGTATTTGTTAAGGTGTCAATCGAAGCGTCTATGCAATCTTAAGAGCTGATTAGTTTTTGGGACACTTCGGTCGGGGGGTTTGCTGTTTTCAACCCTTGAAGGTCAACCCTGTCATGCGCTATATCTCGCGAACCAAACATACAATTTGCTTCACCGACGCGTATTGACAATAACGTGATTCTGTCAAATTTCTAAAAAAATCGTTGGAGCCGTTTTTTCATTTTTTTAAAAAAAGTGCAAAAAATTGGAGTTTGTTTTTCAAAAACATCAAATTTTTAACTTGGGTTTCAACACGCAGTAATAAATGTTTATATAATTTTTATACTCCAAACAGTTTTTGTGAAAAAACCATCAAATTTTTTTTCATAATTTCAAAAAAAATTGGATTAAAAATAAAAAATCATTAAAAGTCATCATGACCTTCATGGTCATTTATGTTATTCATTATTTCTCGAGCACCAAATATAATCTTTGCATCATTAAGGTGTCAATCGACCCGTATTAACATTTGAATGATGTGTTTAAATTTAAAATAAAGTCTTTAAAGCCATTTTTTTAATTTAATAAAAAATATATGGCAATTAGTGTTTTTTTCATAAAAAAATTAATTAACAATTATTAAAATTAACATCGTAATAATGAATGTTTATATAATTTATAAACTTTTATCAATTTTTGAAGAGAGACCAGCAAAATATTTTCTCATGATTTCAAAACAAATTGAATAAAAAATAAAAATAAAATCATTCAAAGTCACCATGTAAAACGGGTTCATACGAATTTTTATACCTTAAATCTCTTATTCTTAAGACATTGTTGTAAAGTCAATCAAAGTTTATCATTATTTGCACAATTTGCGGAGATTTTTGATAGTCTCCACAGAACCGTGTTTTAACTTTAATGAAAAAACTGCTTAAATTTTGAAAACCAATACAAATCAAATCAAATTTGCAATTGTGGTAATCAACGTTTTGAATGGTAAAATGTTTTGTAGTCAACACTTTTTAAAATCATATGCTTTGAAAAGCTTTCATCAAATAAAAAATTGTAGTTTTTAGGAGTTTTGTTTCTTAGTATTCGTTAAATTTCAGTTACTTCCTTCATCATTTGTAATACATATATTTTGCCTTTTGCATGCAATTGAACCTATTTTTGACTGCATAATCAATGTTTCTCAAAACGTTTCATTGATGTAAAATCGTGAAAAAATACAAATTCAGTGATTATGCCGAATTGCTGGCAATTTTGACCGCAACTATTCAAAATGGCCATCACGTGACAAAATCTCTTAAGTGAGCGTAATAACAAAAACTGCATTCATTTTTGCTAGCGCTGTATTGTCCTTCAAGTATCGATATGAAAATAACAAATAAAGTAGAAAAGGCTTTGTAACCTGTCTCCGCTCCGATTGATCCAAGTGAATATTAAATCAAACCAATCCACGAAAATCTTTACGTAATCAATTGACGCTCGCGTAGATGTTACGATTGATATTAAGTCATTCCAATAACTTTTATGAGAGGTACATTTTTATTATTAAAAGTAGTATTATTTCCATAATTATTATCGTGTTTAATATTTTTAATATCTATGTAGATATTACTGGAAAGTTGACCATGTGGACCTCAAGGGTCGCACCTCACGGCTTGGTTTTGCTGTTTTTAAAGCAATTTTAGCATTCAAAAATTGTTTTTACATGATAGACGCATATCATGCACCGAAAGAATCAAAAAACATGGTTCATATCAGCTTTAAGGAGAAACCAAGGTTTTGATCAATTTCAATAACGCAATAACCCTACGTAACAATGGATAGTCCTTTTTAACATTTGTATAAACGGATAAATTCCTTGCAATTCAAGGTTTTAATAAGTTGCATAAGGTTATATTACTTTGCAAACTTTTTGATATTTATTGGACCTTATTTTATCATTTTCAATGGATCTACGACTTCAATCTTTTCATTCACAGAGAATTTTCCTGTGTTTCTGTTTTTTTTTAAAAATATCCAATATTGTGAAATATGACAATTCAAATTTAATTCTGAACTAAATGCCTCCTTTTTTTATTCTTCCCAAATCACAGTCTAAAAATCAGTTCACAAACTATAGCAACGGTTCAATGATAACTTATGCAATATTTAACGCATCCTTGCAAATTTGTTGATGTCACTGCGAAACGTTTCGTTCATGAATTATTCATGCGTAAAGTCAGTTGCTGGTTATTGTCCTAGCGTCATGCAGCGTGCGCTTGTTCCCGGCAAATTATAACACGATACACTACATAGAGTAACATTTTCTTGGGCTTCTCGTCTTTTCCCCGGAGTTTTCCTCATCTTAACTTGTTCTCTGATTTGCCGGCTTCATTATTGGCTACGGACTGTAGAAAAGTGCACTGTTCCAGGAGGTACCCTTTCCGAGTGCAACGTGGCTTCTATTTAGCTGTTCCGCCAGTTCAGTTTGTTTGCAACCAGAAACGGATATATACCAATGTTTCGGAGACTAGGATCCTGCTTATGTTTATCTTGACTAATTAGCTGCGCAGTGTAAGTGATGTTTCGCATAAATAACTTTTGCATTTTATGCATGCAGACATCAGAATGGATAGCGCGGACTAAAAATTGTACAGGAGATCCGAGTTACTGGGACGAATTTGAGTTTACAAGTATTCAAAGAGTTTTTCAGTCGGGACGAGCGCTTTTATGTAAGCTCTGAATTTAATATTTTCTGTGACATTTTAAACCTCCTCAGTCTATTTTGAAGTGAAAACTTTATTTCGTATAGTAAAATCAAGCAGTTACTAAACATTATACAATCGGCAGGATATTTTTGTAAAAGGAGGAAAGGGTGATGATACAAAATTTTCAAATTCAAATAATATTAATGCTAATCATTTCTTCGTATCTTTCACCACATTTTACTATTGATCCTTGATTCAATGCCATTTGTTTTTTGGGATTTTTTTTTAAATTTGTTTTTGGGTTCTCTTAAGTTCCATTTTTTCTTTGGCATTTATAATTTGTAATTTTCTTTTTAAAATGTC
This sequence comes from Oxycera nigricornis, assembly GCA_963942545.1. Lineage (NCBI taxonomy): Eukaryota > Metazoa > Arthropoda > Insecta > Diptera > Stratiomyidae > Oxycera > Oxycera nigricornis. The sequence continues at coordinate 111,123,189 of OZ012660.1, read as the reverse complement.
AGTCTCCACTTTTTTCTTGTCTTTTCTCCCCTTTTGTTGACTTTTTTTTATCCTTTGTTTGGAATATATTGCTTCAATTCTGTTTACTTGGTTTGATGTATAGAATTTATCCTTCAATTTAAGTGTTTTTCGAGTCAAATTGGTTGTTTTCTGAATGAAATTGATGATTTTTCAAATCAAATTGATGCTCTTTCAAATCATATTAGATATTTTCGAACCCAATGAATGTTTAATTAGTGTCAATAAGAATTAGAAAAGCACCAACTTGATTTGGAAAATTACCAATAAACTTCGAAAAATGATCCAATGGATTCAAATTTTTCTCTTGATATCCACTACAATTTTATTTCTGGAAAAATATTTTGCTTTTTTAGATTGTTTTCTATGGAAAGTATGCTCGCTTCCAATCTATATAAATAAATTAATCACTGTCTAAAACTTGCATCCCACAGCCAGCCTGTTAAATTTTCAGCTTATTTTTTATTCAGGAACAAAACATTCATTTATATAGCATAAGCAAAAATAATGGCTGGTGTGTTTCCTAGTTTAAAAATAATCAGGACCAATCCTAGCATATCGCCACGATATGCTAGGCTTAGTAAGTTATTTTTCTTGGTTTTAAAATTTTGACGAAAATATTTTTATTGATGTCCTCTAAACTTGTCTGACGGCCACGATGCAAATAATGACAATGAAGGATTAATGTTGCTAGCTCAATTTGGTAGATTACCTAATTTTTTCCATATTTTTTTGCATTGAAAAAATGTTTTTTATTCAAAAAATGAACTATACCACATTATGGGTAATAAATGTATTGAGGCATATATCTTTGCATTTCTTTTATTTTACAAATTGACGAAGCAGTGAAGAATTTTTCATGACATCTTATTAAAGAAGAGCTTTTGGACTTGAGTACATTTGATTCTGCAATAAGTAAAAAATCCGAACTCTTTGTTCGAAAGAAGCGAAGAAATACGGAGAACATTTTAACAAGATTGATTTTTTTCTTCTAAAGAAATCACAATTTTTGCAGAAAAATTGGCTGCGAAATGTCGAGAAAACTCATTTCGAATCCTGTATACTTACCTTTTGAAATCAACGCAAAAGAATCTGCAGTTCCAATTTGAGGTCAATCTGATGAAAATTGCGACTAGATTTGGAAAATAGTTTGGGGATATTATCAGTTTTAAAATCCGAATTTACGATACCGATTTTTGTATTCAATTATATAATATTTTTTTGTACTTCAATGCGTATATAGGCAGAGTGAATATTTCACTTTTATCCTTTTTTAGAAATTGCTTTTTTCGGGTGAGAATAAAGTGCCTGTGCCCGAACCCACCCTACACTAAAACATGATTCATGCTCATTGGATTGAATATAAATGGGGCTGCATTGAAAAAGTGGTGCACGTTTACTCAATATTTCACGTTTGTGTAAAGCAAAGTGCAAACTTCACCCCGCTAGGCAGCGATGACGCGATTCGGAATGCTTCTTGCTGTTCAAGTAAAGAATAATGAACTCAAGTGCAGAGAGTCCTTCGTTGGATTTATGCAGTGCTCCACTTGGCAAGGATGAATGTGACTCGGGTTACGGGCCAAGCTTTGCCACCACAACGAGATTCTACACGACCACCCCTCCCGTTTTGTTAGCATTATCAAAAGACAATGGGCAGAATTTTTGTTGAGCTATTCATTTCAAGAATTCTCACCACATTCATTCGGTGCGGTGAGAATTACTTGCAGGTCATGCACTTTGTTTAAACAGTAGAAATAATTTGCATGCCTATGTAACTCCATTTGGCTATCATTACGTGCATTGTTGTGCACTTGGCACGATAGGGATGGTATTTAAAGAGTTTGAACCCCGTAAGAAACCAACGAAATGTAAACTTAGCTGCCAATTGAAGGAAGGATAGTTTTTGAAAATATTTCCAGCTGAAATTAATATTCAGGGAAATCATACAGTAAACAGAATCGAATTTTTGGAAAGGATAGATTTGAGTGTTGATTTTAAACTAAGCAGAAAATGTGCGAATATCTGCCTGTTTTCACTGTGACAAAAACCGTTGTAGGTGCTTCAAACATCTTTGTCAACAAAAAAAATTATCATTATAAAATCTTCTACACAACCTCTTCTTTGTTGAGAAATTTTCTTCGATGCTTCCTAAAATTAATATAGAATAAAAGTTTTTAGTTCATATATTCTCGAGGGCTGCTGAAAAAAATTTGCTTCATTATGTAATGTGAGGGCAATATTCATTCATGCAGGCTCATTTTCGGTTGATTGAATCCACCTGTTTGTCAAATCAACTTCTTTCGGCATCTCCATTGCGACTATCGAAATTTTGTCGTGATGAAGATTCGAAACACCGATGTGAACGTTAGAAGTCTGCCATTCTCCGTATTAATCCATGATCACATCATGAAAGCTTAGATTCGACAAGTATTATTAACTAAGGAAAATTAATTTAATCTGACGAATAACTAGGTTACGTCAAAAAACACTCCTTTTTATTATGAATACCGAATAAAGTGTTGATACGAATGATATTTTCATATTTATTTATTTATTTATTTATTTATTTATTTATTTCATCTTACAGACTAGAAGTCCAATTACAAGACAAAAAAAAAGAAAATAAAACAGAAGAAAGTTAATTAAATAAAATGCGCTTTAACTGTAGCTTAAAAGTATAAAGTGAGTGAGGAAACGGACCAAGCTGCAAATTATTATGATTACGGGGGAGCCGCAACATAGGTGAATGGTAAAAAGTTTCTGTCCTCGCATATGGAACTGCAAATGTGTTAGCAGATCTGGCGGGTCGTTCTGAAATACGATAACTTAAGCAGTCTCGCAGGTTAGAATTTAAATGACGGTGGTGAAGCCGAAACAGAAAACATTCATCTAAGAGGAGTCTACGGGAATTCAAAGTGGGAAGTTGAAGCATGGAAAGTCGCTCAGTATAAGGTATATAAGCAAAATTAAATTTAAACATAAGAAAACGAGTGAATTTGTGTTGAACGGATTCAAGGAGAGAGTCTAAATAAAGGAAATGTGGAGACCATACTTGCGAACAATATTCGAGAATGGGTCTAACGAGACTAGTATATAGGTTAACAGAGGAGGAAATGTTAGAAAACAAATGGGAGTTTCTTAATACGAACCCAGAGACACGAGAAGCGCGAGCGGAGATTGCCGCAATGTGAAGCTCAAATTTAAGTCTCGGGTCGAAAATCACTCCCAGGTCTTTAATTTGACAAACAGCTACGAGTGGAAGATCATGTAACATATAAATATGATCTATTGGACAGGGTTTTAAGGTGAAGGACATTTTGTGACATTTCTGGACATTAAGAAAGAGAAAATTAGTATGACTCCAAGAATCGACTGCGTCCAGATCCATCTGGAGAGCAATACAATCTTCTTCTGAGCGGACAACTCTGTAAATTTTTAAGTCATCAGCATACAGAAGACACTGAGATCCTAGGACAGAGGGGAGATCATTAATGTATAGGAGGAAGAGAAGAGGACCAAGGATAGATCCCTGAGGGACACCGGTGGTTGGAAAGAAAAGAGAGGAAAGTGCACCAGATAGACTAACACGGCATGAACGAAAACTAATGTATGACTCAAGCCAAGAGAGTACTGGACCAAACAGGCCAAAGTGTTCTAATTTTTGAAGTAGAACATTGTGGTTGACAGTGTCAAAAGCCTTACTGAAGTCAGTGTAGACTACGTCCACTTGGAGACGATTTTCGAGAGCCTTTGCGACAGTATGGGTAAGTTCAAGAAGGTTTGTGCTAGTTGATCGGCCTGGAAGAAAACCATGTTGAAACGGGGATAATTTACAAGAAAGAGCTTGGTAGAGTTTATTATGGACAATACGTTCAAGAAGTTTGGGAAGACATGAGAGTAACGAAATAGGACGGTAATTGCAAGCATTGGATGGGGAACCTGACTTATGTACTGGGAAAATGTTAGCAAGCTTCCAAAAATTAGGGAAGACACCCGAGGATAAACTAGCGTTAAAAATGTAAGAAAGTGGAAGGCATAATGAAGAGGATAAAGATTTGAAGAAAATATTAGGAAGCCCGTCTGGCCCAGGTCCTACGCTAGAGTCCAACGAATCAATCAACATTTGAATTTCAGTAGGGTTTGTGGAAATAAAATCGAGAAAAGGTGGAAAGTGAAAAGGAATAACAGTAGCAGTATGTTCGAGAGAGGAGAGAGGATAAATTGAGGAAAAAAAGGCTGCAAAAATTTCGCAAATTTGTTCGGGAGTCGAACCCTGTTCACCATTCCATGAAACAGTACTGGGAATTCTGGAGGAAGACTTGAGGGAATTGATATAGGACCAGAACGGCTTGGTTTGGTTTGAGTGTAGCGAATTTTCGATATTAACGAAATAATTACGCATAGCACTTTTCATTGCCGATTTCGCGGAAGCACGGAGTCTAGAAAAAGCAGTATAATTTTCAGGAGTTCTGCTAGATTTAAAGAGACGATAGGCTCGATCTTTCAATCTGAGGATAGCTAAAACATCCCGGGTCATCCAGGGAGGATCGCTGGCCGTAGAACGACTAAGGTAAGGAGTGAAGCGCGAGATAAGGTCATGGATAAGTGAGTAGAATTTAGAGAGCGCATCTTCACAACCTAGATTAAGAAAAAAAGAAGACCAGTTTACCGAACAGAGTTCATCCGACATAGCAACATAATTCGCTTTCCAAAAATTGAATCTAAATTGCTTGCGAGCTTTTTGAGGTTTAGGGAGGCCCAAGGAAAGATCCAACAAAACAGGTGGATGATGAGGATCAGGAGGAACATAAAAATGAGGTGCAGGCATTAGAGACAGACTATCATGATCTATGTTTGACAAGACAAGATCAAGAAGCCGGCCGTTGGAGTTCAGGACATAATTGAATTGAGAACAGGAGGTAAGTGATAAAAAGTTTGAGATAAGGTTGGATTGTCTATTACAAGAGATAACATGAATGTTAGGGGAAAATTGCCAATCAAGAGAAGGAAGGTTAAAGTCCCCACAGATAATAACACGAGAGGAAGGATTGATAGATAGACAAAATGAGAAGAGAGAGGAAAAGAAAGACTCATACAGCTCGATCGGAGAGTTGCATGGAACATAAGTAGAAGAAATGTATACGGGGGCAGATGCAGAAACATGAACTTTGACGAGCACACTTTCGATGGGCGAGGGAGGGTGAAATTCTTCACAGAGAGAACTGGGAAGGGAAATCTTAACAGCTATAAAGACTCCACCACCGTCTGATTTATTTGAGAGATTGCGATCTTTTCGGTAAACGTTATAATTTTGTAACAATTCAGAATTATGGATGCCGGAATGCAGCCAAGTCTCAGTTACACAGATAATGGAATCTTTGCATAATAAGCACGAAAAATTGAATTCTTGCAACTTAGTTCGTAAGCCTCGTACATTCTGATAATAAATGCTAATAGAATTGTTAGAGTCGTAAGAAACTAGACTTGCAGGTTTAGATGCGCCGTGTTGGGAAAATTTTTCCTTTTCCGCGGTGCGAAGCGTTTGATGAGAGCACCAACAGGCCAAAGTTTAGTGTCCAGGACAGCAGTAGACTCAGCTGGGACGATCAGTTTAAAGGAAGCAATTAGACGATGTGGAAGATTATCTTTCGTAAGCCTTCGACACTCAAGAATGGGACAGGAGGAACCAAGTTTTCGTTTAAGGTGGCTCACTACCATGTCCGTCGATGTGTTGTATGCAAGTCGTGAGATAAAGACTTGCAGAGGTGGAGCAACAGCACGAAGATCTTCCTCCACAGGCAAGTCAGTCAGAGGAAGATTAGCAGCAGATGTTGGTACCGTCAAGTTCGTTGCAACTGTAGAAACACTTTGTTCCGTGATATCGTTGTGGTATTGATCAAAGGATACTATGATTTTTAAAATTTGGATCAGGAGTACTTATCAAAAAGAATACAGTTTTAAAATTTATTCAAAGTTAGACACATTTTTAAAAGACGTGTATAAATTATAGCAAGCCAAAATCAAATTCGAACATTTTAAACAATATGATTGTGACAACGCACTTTTTATCCTTAAAATCTAAAGATGCAAGAATGCACGGATACATGTATGTTCGAAGCATCTTCCTGAATTCAATTTCAAGCTTTTATCGGCAAAAGTACTGGACCAAGACAAGCAGTTTGTAAACTCTGGATTTTTGTTGGTAAAACCCCGACTCGACTTGAATTTTAAACCCATTTTTTCAGGATTTTTTTCCGTGAGAGTGACCAAATTCATGTTTGAAGCTGCAGGGGTCATTTACGTATTGTGATGAGGTTGAAAAAATCGTCTCAGAACATCTATTCACAATGGTCACATTGATTATTAACTAATTTAAGCCGTGTTTTGCGGAAACACGTTCCTAAAATGTCAAAAAAAAATGGCCGAAATCATGAATATCCTAAAAACATAGCCTGCCCAATTTAATAGACAACAAGCTCATCAAGTTCAATAATATTTTAGTTGAAGAGCTACTTAAATTTTAAAGTTTTTCTTCAACTCAACTATTTTTCTTTTCGAAACATACTTTCTTTTATTTCACACTTTCCTATCATTATTCCTGAAACGCTTTCAACCACAATTAAATTAAATATTTAAATTTTCCCGACTGGTAGACAAAACTATTTGATGACACTCATACTAGTCAGTATTCAATTGACGATCACAAAAGTAAATATCCTGTGGTGAACGGTTAAAAAACAAGTTTTACCCCAAAACATAGTAAGTCCTTGTGTCCGTTTGCCTTGCCAAATGAAGAATTTCGGGGCTTTTAGGCTCATAGGATATGCAGACGACACAATAGTGAATTCTATAAATGACTCGAAGCGACTATTTAAACAAACGAACGGAATTCGTTCGCCAAACTCGTGTCTTGAATAAAAAGGGATGGAATTTATAAAAAAAAGGAAGTGTAATAAAGAATAAGAGAGCAACGTCGACACTGTGAAACGAATATAGTGAGTATTGTATGTATGTGTACCAAATAATGGAGATAACTATTGCAAGGAGAGTAGTTAACTGTTAGTTGTTGAATGGCGGTTTAACCCTAGAGCTAGATAAATTCAATTTTGGAATGTCACGATTGTATTGCTACATTTGAGTTCAGATAGGGTAGAATTTGTCTGGAATATGAATAATAGTTACTAATTAATCCAGAGCTATTCTGAACATCGCAGGAAAGTTTTGGCTGTCCAGAAAGTTGATTTTGATTTTCATCGTTAAAATATTTTTTTTTCATTTTTTTTACTATAATTGTTGTAATGAAAATACAAAAAAAATGTAGCCGTTGTATTTATCAGCATAATTTATTTGTATGTGCTCTTGGGATATACGCAACATTCTAAAAACCATTTTTGAATATTATCAACTTTGATGTTTTTATTTTTGTTGTAGGTTTTAAACAATCACATTTAGAAAAAAATGTATTAAATAAAAGTTGCAGTACAACGATGTTTCTACAACGTTATTTTGAATTTTTACCTATATCTTATTTTTTTTAGAAAATATTAGTGATTTTCTATGTAAACCTCTAGAAAAAAAAATTTTACAATCGGTTGCTATAAAACGATCAAAAAAATAAAAAACTAAATTATTCAATAAACTACATTTCAAAGGGTGTAATTTAATTTTAAATATTTATTTTGATTTTTTTTGTATCTATATTTTCCTCAAAGATAAACACAATTTTCTGAATACTTGGACGGTAATGCAAACATTTTCAGAGATCTATTCTTTAGATTGGGCCATATACATGTAAGTATTTTTTTTGGGATTATTGTAATTAATTGTTGTACCCAGAATATTATTTTAAACTTTCACAACACCTAAATTTTTAGCGGGAATAATAGCGATTTTCCAAGCAAATTTCCCGTAATGGGTCATTTTTAAATTAAATAGATTTATCAAATAAAAAATCATTTGATAATCTTAGGTATTTGTTGTTATTATTATGAATAGTTAAAATTTAAAAATTATTATTTTCTCAACTGTTTTTTCACCTTGATCTACGATCCCTTCTCTTTTCTACTTGAAAGATAGGTTTAATGATTTTATAGATAGTCATTTCCAAACTCACAAAGTCTTCGGTAATAATATTCATAATGAAAAAAGTCATATTATATTTTCTAAAAAGTGACAAATTTTCGAATGAATTAAAAATAATTGTAAATTATATAAAAAAATTAGGTTTAAAAAAAACTGTAAAAAATTTCGAAAGTATATACTGTAGTAGTATTTATGAATAAATTATCATTCAAATACATTTTTTTATAAAAAAATGATCGAATGATTTCAAAAAAAATTACAAGTAAAACGAAGCATCTAAATAACAAGAATTTCAACACACTACTGTCTTTCTCCTAAAATATTCATCCCATTTTTTTTGTAACAATAATGCCAAATAAACATGAAAAATATAAAATGCAAAAGGAATTCTCCCTGCAATAACTATAAAATAAATATTAATCGAAATAGTTCATTGTATTTTTAGGGTTTATTTTTTCATAAATAAAAAAATTTACAGTTAAATCAGTTATTTTTTCAATTTTAAAAATATTTTCCATTTACTGGACATGCACCACCTCACGCAGATCTAATAAATATTCATACAAATTGTATGAAAAAAATCTACAAATATTTTTGAAAAAATTATGAAGTATTTTTAATGTTTCAAGAGTATTGCCGACGATTCGCAAAAATTTTCAACTTATTTTAAAATTATAAAAATATCGAACGTCGACTGTTTTTCGCAATCATTTCCTAAGCTTTGGCATTGAATATTATCTGACATATACCAATGTAAAGTATGCTATTTCCGGTGTTATAAAATTGCAATTGCAAAATATATGCAATGCCGTCATAAAAAGTTTATTGGTTTTCTTTGTTTTATAGGAAAATCAACTCCCTAGAACAACTGGTCTACTTTTTTTTCTATCTATTAATGTCTTCGCAGCGTAAGCTATAAAAGTTCAAAAAATTACGCTCGTTGTTTCGAATTCGAACTTCAAAATTTTTAACATATGGAAAATAATTTGAGCAATGAATCAATTAGGAATTCTGTATAATTTAAATTATTTAAGAATAATATGAAAAATAATAAACGGTTTGAATTAATCTTGACAAATTCAGTTTTCTTCGCGATAAAGACCTGGAACTTCATATCCTGCTGATTTTCAGATTATGGTTTTGAAGAGTAAAGCTCAAATTGCTTTTCGATTAGGAGATGAACCTGTCGCTTGAAAAGTATTGAAATTTCCCTGAAGTCGATTTAAAAAAGAGAATATTTGTAAGTTGAAAGTCCAAACAAAAATTGTTTCCCTTAGATAAAATTATCGAAACGCTGTCAAAGTATTTGCCGTTTGGTTCAGTATCCACGAGACACCAATGGGGTTAACACTGCACTTTTTCGATGGTCGCCCAAGGAACCATTCAGAGAAAGAAATGAGGAAAGAAAGCAAATAGATTTCCATGGGACCACTCCATTTGGTATGTTGTAGTTGGAATAATGCAAAGTCCCAAGCCTGGATTCACCATTTGGTGCTATAAAACTATTTGGAAGTCGTGAACATACTTGATAGAGAAACTGAAAGCTCCAGGACGTTTGAACATCGCATGACAACGTCGAGTTTAACTGATGTCCTTTCAACTAGATGTTCCGAAGCTTCATCTGCTCGCTTCTGGACAACGGATTTAAATATTTGATAATGGTGAATGGTCCTTTTACTGTTCAGAAGATGAGCGAGAAAATACTGCAGAGTGCTTCACCTTCATAGCCATGCATGGTGAAGGGTAGAAATTATATGCATTGGGACAAACGGAACGAATACAGAATTACAACGATGAGTGGTAACTTATGTTCCACGAGTCGCTGACCATTTTTAAATAACAAAAGGGTCACCACTTCAGTACTAAATTTAACGAACAAAAAGACAATCAGACAAACTGAATGGTTTTGAGCTTTAAATCGGATAAAATTAAGCGAAACCATGTCACCTCTTGCCATGAGTTGTTATATGGAATGAAATCTCTATATATGATGCTTGGAAAACCTTGGAATTTTTCTGGCTGAAACTATGGAATTGTCCACGACCCCATATGGATATGGCAACAATGAAAACAGCTATCTTCGCTCGACAGAACATATGCTGCTAAGTTCTGGCCATGGGTTTGCCGATGGTTTCCTTAACCATCCTTGTTGTGGGTAACCATCCAATATGGTTGCTGCTTTATCGACTGTGGAAATATCAAGTGGAGGAAAAACGTGGGAGATTGTTAAAATTCGATAAGAATGCGGATTTTCATAGTCGTCTCCGTTGCATAGATGTACATATATGTGGACCAGCCGATGTCCTTTTTGTAATGATAGGAAATTATGTTGTGCCCATTTATAGCTTAAGTGAAAGTTGTTTTTATGTATTATACATATGTGTACCATGAATGTGAACATTTTTCAAGGATCGTTCTATTCGTGAGCAATTGAGATTTCGATTCGACATTCCTTGGCACAGAAATACTAATGCAATGTGCCCTCGGGGACCATTTCCTTTCTGAATATTTCGATATCAGATATTTGCATATGGAATATTTGTGGACGATTTCTTTATGTGTCCTTTGGAAATTGAAAAGAGGATTTTCCAAAAAAAGCAATAACACAATAAAAAATACTAGGAACGTATGAAATTTTACATTGTAAATGAATTTCAAAAAGTTAAAAACTTTAGGTGCTTAAATGTTTTTTATGTAGCAACTTTCTTTGCTTATTGGTTTTCGTTGAAGTATAAAAGGATATCTTTTGAATTATCATAAACTAGACTAAAAAAATTGTTTTGAAATTTAATGTTGAAAAAGTTTTGTGTGATATTAAAAGAAAAAATGCATTTTAATTGGATATTTTTTATTTTAAAGATGTGTTCGATAGCAAATCCTTCCATTTGAAATGCATGCTAAAAATAATACAGCTTTCAGACTTTCAAAAAGGTACATTAAAAGTAAGTAAAAGTAAAACTAGAGTTCCTTTCATAAAATACTAAAAATCGAAATAGTTATTGAAACTGAGTAATGAAAATAATAAACTACTATTCCAGAATATTAAAGTGTTGAACTTTTGGTACATAAATCATCGTGGAAGATAATATAAACTAGCAGTTGGCTTGCTTGATGAAAATTTAAGATGCCTCGAAGCATATATCGCCATTTAAAGTGCAAAAAGTCGTATGACAAAAAAAATATTTTATTTATTAATACTGCTACATAGTATTAGTACCTGAACTAGCGTTCCATTTGACGGTGTAATGCTGAACTAAGAATAAAACAGAGAGCATATAATTATAGAATCAATTCATAAGGAAATTATCAGTTTTCGCTCTCCCGAAAAATGCAGATTTTAGACAGACGACATTTTGCATTTTAAGTAACGATATGTACGTTAACAGACCATTAACATTACTTTAAAAATATTATGATTGGCACATTTTGAAGTGCATCGGGCCGTTTAGAGTGCATTGAGGTAGCTTTTGTGTCAGATGTACATGTTAAACAGTTGCAGTAGCAAAGTATGGATGCTAAGTATTTATAAAATTTCTTATGAATAAAGACAACCACAGAAATGTCAGTATTCTCCTTAAAAACTAAAGGATAAGTCCATGAAAATATTTTTGATGGAGCTAGTTTCGTTCACGCCTGTTTGAATTCGATTTATTTATGTTGCAGTGGACAAACTCTTCTAAAGAATCTATTGCATTTGGCGACAGTTACTTCAAGCTTATTTAGATCCATGATTTTGCCCAAATTACGTTCCATAGGTAATTTAGAAATGTATCGAAAAATACGAGTTTTTGAACCCGATAATGGCGAAAATCACGGATGGTGCCAAAACTATGTAGTTTAATGCCGGTGTAAACAAGATATAAGGCAGATAAAGTTATTTACTTAGCCAAAAAATATCGATTGCTTTGGTAGACGTTTGTTATTTACTGAAAAAATGAATCACATCTCTCTCACAATGAACGGTTGAATCGAAAGAATTTACACTGTATGAGTATGCTTTCAGATTAAGCACAAAGGATTGAATGTAAGTCCCAGATAAGAATTGAATTTTTAAAGATTACATTTAGTTTGAAGTGTTTTACACTTAAATTGTACACTAAAGCACATTAGTCCTTGGACGTGAAGAAGGACATATTATTTATTTATCGGAACATTTTAATTACTTTGAAATTCCACAACCATTTTATTTGTGGAACTTCTATTCAAAATAAAATTATTTTTTCAACTGAGAGCTAATTTGACGAACATATCTAAAATTAATCATATCCAAACAATTTACCACACGATTGCTAGATTCCTGATAACTCACCGCATATTTATTTGCGCTTTTTGCAATCGTTGCCATTGTCACCAAATGATCGAAACCGATTACCCAAATAATATCTAAATAATATTTGCATTTCACTTATGTGCAAGGCATTTGTAGTGTGTATGGTCGGAAAAAGATATAGTCCATAAACAAGTACGTGATGGAAACCGTTCATCGCCGAATACCTCAATTCTGACTCACGAGGCTAAAACTATATTTTGGATTTATGTGACGATACGACCACGCGTCATCCATATCCATAATCAAACGAAATCAATCCAAATTAATGGTTCGCTTCTCACGTTAGTGTTGGTTATAGTGTCACTATAACGATATCACTCTCATGCATGATTAGGGTGACAGGCGTCGCCGAAAGGTAACTCGAAGGATATATATCTAGCGTGGTAATACAGTAAATTGAAATAGAGTGCAGTGCTTGCTAACAGTGACAAACATGTTTGCTTTTCAGGCAGTTCCTTCAATTGGTTCTGCTGGATTAAGGCAAAAAAGGACAAACAGTTGTTGAAGGTAATCTAATTTTATCCAGATTATAGCCAATGGTGCTGGCTAGATAATTTGTGGCGAAAACATCCCATTTATATGATATACATAAACATACATCGATTGGCTACACTAATCTTTGAGTATTTTTATTCATAAATTGAAAAAATAATGCAATTGTACATTTTTTTCTTCAATTTAGGCGTTTTTTTAAACCAAACCATATATTTTCCAAGTCAAAGCAGTCGTTTTCCAAATCGAATTAGTGTGTTTCCAATTTAAATTGGTGATTTTGAAAAGCAGATTGCAATTAAAAAGCTTAATTTGATTAGAAAGAGTACCATTTTGATTTGGAAATTCACAAATTTGATCCAGAAAATAACCGATTTGATTAGAAAAAACCTTAAATAAAACAAAATTGCTATATACTAAATAATATCAAGTAAAGTAATAACACCATCTGATTATACATCCTACATATCTTGGATTTTGGTTTTTAACAATAATTTTTTCGAACTGCTCTTGGGATATTGGCCTTGGTATTAGGTTATCTCGTTTCCAAAAACGAAAAAAAGATAATTTATAATTTAGTACAATTGAAACCAAACTGCTTTCCCTGACGATTCGCAAGTTTTCTTAATAACGTTATTTGAATTAATGAATTTATTTTTTAAAACAAAGACATAACCAACTGTTGAATCCTATCAGTTATATCAAGACGGTTGCTTCAAGGAGATTGATAAATTATCTAGGTATTCAGCAATAGACCTATTGAAACTGTAATAGCCATTCTGACCAACTAAGGAAATTAAAATGAGGTTAAGGGAATATCCATTAATTACATAAGGATCATTTTCAAAATGTTCGAGTCTCTCTTTTCTGTTGGAAGCGTTTGTCAGATTTTATAATAAGATAAATGTTTTTTTATTATATATTGGTTACGATTTTAAGATGAACTACGCAAGAGGAAATGTTTTTTTTGTCTTAAGTAACAAGAGAAAGCAGTTGAATTGTATGTAAAATGGAACCCAAAGACAAAATTGAAGATATCGCACGAAAACTTTAAAGTACCAGTACCATCGTATTAAGTATGAAAAGAGTTGTATAAAATGTGCCGTTCGATAAGTATAAAAGCAAAAATCTATCCAAATGCATAATGAATTAAAAAATTAGGAGCTTTTTCCTTAGGTTATTAGAACAAATATTATCAATAAATCATGATACATGATTATTCCCAAAACAAATTTTACTGAGTTTCTAAAATGCTGAAATCTGCTCTTTTAAAGAATCTGTTATTTTGCTATGCTGTTAGTTATATTTTTTCTTGATGAGCATACATTTCGCCTCCGACATGTTAACTCTCTTTAGCAGTTTTTAACCATTCCTTAAGTGTTAATGTTCTTTAGTGGTTGTAGCAGATCATCACTTTCCTCGGCATTGATTTCACTGTTTCAATCAAGAATTTCAATCTTTTTTTCCAATGTAAGCACACTTTTCCAACGATGCACGAAAACCAAGTGAAGAAAACTTTTTTTTATTAACCATTCTTTGAAATAAGCCAAAAAATTGAAAATTGGATCGATGTAGCAGAAGCATTCAGATAATTGAAGTTAAGTAAAGTTGTAATCATATACGGAGAATTCGGAAGCGTGTTAATGGCGACATGTGTGTCATGAAAAAAAATCGGAATTTTACGTTAGTTTATTTGCTATTACGAATCTTCACTTGAAAAAATCTACTGTAACAAGATTATTTTATACACATATTCGTGGACGAAAACATTTTCCTTGTGTCATTTGGTTGCTGACCCCTGTAGAATCGCTTAAAGCAACCTATGTCTTTGTAGCTTATGACCTCATCCGGAAAATGCGTATCGTGTTCTTGCTGACAATCTGTAAATAACTATTAAATCAATATCGTAGTCGTCTTTATGTCCTACTAAAATCCATACAATTTGACTTTTGCAGTCATTTGTTGGGTCCTTTTCGTTTGCCTAGCCGAGACTTAATTTACAGACAGACGCCTGTAAATGTAACAATAGCCAAATCAGGTGTGGTCAGCCATCAGTGATATTGGAATTGGATGGTGACGAAATTCATTGACGAGAATGCTTCATTACTTAGTATTGCTACTGTGGCAACACACATTCAACGATTGCTTCTTTTGAAGAAAATCATCGGCTTGATGCACTTGTATATGTAATAGGACTTGTAATCCAAGGTTGATTTGACCTCTTAACTGCAAATCCTTAGATGTGATCCTAATGGTATTAGATTTTATTGTTGGATTCCTCTCAATGATGGAATCACTTTCAATAGATTGAAGGAAAGGAAGGTATACTTTATCTGTGTAAAAAAGCTTCACTTTACGAATTGTAAAATTTAATTTAATCTTTTGAAAATTCATCGGAACTAAAACACAGCTGAGAAAAGACCAAAATCGGAAGAAAGATCTGTAGAAAAGCAGTTTTTTGAATATAAAAATGAAAAATGTTGTCTGACTCAGAATGCTGAAAAGCTTTGTCTTTACAAATGTGTTAATGTTTTGGTGCGAAATTTATGTTAGACTTTTTTGCCCTTTCTTTATTAACAGCAGAAGTGCAAAAATCAATCACATAAAATTTTGGCTGATTCACATTCCGAGGGGATGTAACTGGTCAAGTAGAATACCTCATGAATGGCAGCAAAGATGACACGAAAAGCTACGAGCTTAAAAATCTTGTACCTGTAGTGTACAAGGAGATTTGAAAAGCTTTCAGCGGAAAAATCCAGAAAATATTAGAAGAAGCGGAGGAAAGACAATAGGCGAGGCGGGTGGTTTTAGTACTATAGACCACATCCAAAGGCTGAGGGAAATCAAAACGGTACTATTAAATACCATTGTTCTCTAGCATTAGCCTTAATTGAATTCGAATACCTGTTGCAACAAGAAGTGGATATTTCATATGCAGAGACTCTGGATAATATATTCTTGTGCAATGGAGCTTGTAGATGATCAAGAAGTTTGAAAATGTGACACTATCCAGCAAAAGTTAAACGACTAGATATGAATTTACCAATTGATAAAAATATCGATCCCTAGAAATAAATAGAGGGAAAAAAATGGTTTTGAGCCAAATTCCATCATATCGTATTCAAATACGTTAGTCAGCTTAAAATCAAAAGCCTTTGACCAATGTGTTCTAGTAGTAATGACCTACGGCTGCAAGACTTCTCCGATAAAATCAGCAATCATATGGAAGCTACAACATACTCAGAGCAATATGAAAATGTGTGTTCTGTAGACAGCTGAAAGAATATGCAAGACTGAAAACCAAAGTCGCATACGTTATCTAAAAAACTGAAAAATATTTTTGGAGTTTTCATGCAGTATCGTATCAATTATTGAGAAAGTACTGGGACATACGAATATTAGGTTGAATCAATTTTGGTTAATATGATAAATAATTATAATATCAAAAAATAAATGGGCAATAGATTATGTTGCATACTACTTTCTAGTGGGCAACTGTATTGTATTGTATTTTTAGTTCGGTTCAGAATATTTTGCTATGATCGATAGATCATAGGTTGCTTTTGTAGATTATAATGTGCTACTTTTGTGGTTTAAGAAAAGTTGCATTAGCATGAATCGAGGCATTATCGTTTGAAAATTAATTTTAATAATGTGACCACTTGGTCTGTGCCTTGATACTCTAATTCAATGTTCCTGCAATAAATTGGCAGTCCAAATGCACCACAATTGATCTGAGTGGCACCAAATTATTGGAAATTGATTTTTTTACATATAACTATTTGATGCAAAAACTTTACGATTCACAGGCAAATATATACCATATATAAAACACAAGGACAACTTTCTGCTCCAGTTTAAGTTGTCCTTTTTTATGAGCATAGTCGCAAAACATCTTATGGCTCAATGCTCTTGAAATCCAACACCACCTTAAGTCTTTTAATCGTCCCGTTTTGAATTGCACATCTTCTTAAGTTACCAATCTAGCAAATAGTTTCGCAAACAATCGAAAACAATCGGCGATAATAATGATGCATGTTAGCATACTTAAAATAGTTGAACGCTTAGTATTGTACCATTGCCATTTGCACAGTGTATTATCGGTACATAGTTCCGGAAGCCTCAAGGTGCAGAAATCTTGTGGTTAATTACGAGTAATACAACGAAACTCCTGCAATATCTTCCTGAAGTTGAACAATACAGTACAGTGGAAAACGAACCGATAACTGGCGCGTGGTGGAGCACATTCAACTTATCAGAAAGTTTCGAATCATCATTACGGCAGTCCTGCCCGATAAAGTGGAGGCACTCAAGGAATAAGTTTGCCCGACAACTTGTTCAAAGTTCTTTATCTCATTGTACTAAATAATAAGTCAGTTATAGTAAACCCAGTGGAAAATTGTTGTGTTGCCGAGTGAAAATGGGAAAGTTGAATTGTGGTGCAATTTTTCTGAGTTCGTAATAGAAAAATGATTTTTTTTATTGACGCGTTTTAACAATTTACACGAAAGATTTAAAATTACATAATTTTTTTTATCAACTATCTTTGCTATCATGATTGGTAATTTCAAGTAACTAGAAATTTTTCCAAAACAAATTTTTCATATGAATGAGTTAATATGAATTAAATCGTCTACGGGAGGGTCCATTGATTACGTAAGGTTTTTGGTCGTTGAGGACAGATTGAATATTCACGTGGATCAATCGGTGGGGGCCTTTTTGGTCTTGAAAATTTTGTATATGCAGCAAAAATAGGTTCAATTGCATGTAAAAAGTGAAATGTATTACAAATGATGATGGTTATTGAAATCTTACGATTACTAAAGAATGAATCTACTAAAAACTACAATTTTTTATTCGATGAAAGCTTTTTAAAGCATATGATCTTGCAAAGTATTGACTACAAAACATTTTACCATTCAAAGCGTTGATACCGCAAATGCAAATTTGATTGAAATTTTGTTGGTTTTCAAAATTTAAGCAGTTTTTTTAATTAAAAGACTATAAAAACTATTAAAAATCTGCTCAAATTATGTGAATATTATAACACTTTGATTGAATTTACAACAATTTTGTTAGAATAAAAGATATAAACTAATATCATTCGTATGAACCCTCTTTACATGAATGATTTTTTATTTTTTATTTAATTTTTTTCATAATCATGGAACAATTTTTTGCTGCTTTCTCTTCAAAAACTGATAAGAATGTATAAATTTTGTAAACTGGTTTCACTGTGCAGTGCAAATCAAGTTAAAAAAATATTTTTTTATGAAAAAAAATTTTTTTTTTCGCATTTTCTTCTATTAAACTAAAAAAATGCCTGAAACGAATTTTTATAATGTTGAAAACTTCACAAAGATGTTAATATACGTCAGCTGATACCATATTGATGCAAATATTATATCTGGTTCGTGAGATCTAGTGAATGATAAAAATGACCTTGAAAATCATGATGACTTTCAATGATTTTTTATTTTTAATTCAATTTTTTACGTATTCACGAGAAAATTTTTTTATGATGTTTTTACAAACACTGTTTGGAGTATATAAATTTTACAAACATTGATTACTTGGACTTGAAAATAAGGTTAAAAATTTATTGTTTTTAAAAAAAACCAATTTTTTGCACTTTTTTTAAAAAAATTAAAAAACGGCTCCAAGAATTTTTTTAGAAACTTGATAGAATCACATCAATGTCAATACGCGTCGATTGACACCTCAACCATGCAAATTTTACGTTGGGTTCGCGAGATATAACGCATGACAGAAATGACCTTCAAACGGGCAAAACAGCAAGCCCCCCGACCGAAGTGTCCCAAAAACTAATCAGCTCTTAAGATTGCAAAGACGCTTCGATTGACACCTCATCGAACTCGATATGACTTTGTTTACGTGAGTTATGCTCGTAGAAAAAAGTGTCCCCGAACGTGCATACGTACGTACGTACATACACACACACACACATACATCTCCCTTTCTAAAAACACTTTATATATACTCTATAGACCTCAAAACGTAAAGAAATGTTGAAAATTTCAATTTCGATTTTCGAGGCGATTACAAGAACTTCCCATATACTGGGAAGTTAAAAAAATAACTTGAGCATTTCCTTTAGAAAATCGTTGGCTCTATATAAAAACGAAAGAGTACATCGTTTAGAAGGAACGTTCATCCGTGGGAAAACTTCAAAAAGTGAATTTTTTCTGATTTTTGAAAAAACTGTACCGCACGGAATTAGTTAAAAAAATGAAGGAAGTGTCCGAAATTATTCATAAAAACTTTGAAAGCTATAAAATATATTGTACTAAGAGGATTTATGTCCAATTTCGACACACGACGAGTTTTCGACACTTTTTCAAGTTTTAGATACTTCGGACGCCAAAAAATTTTCGTCACTTTTGTCTGAATTTCGACAATGCATATTTTCTGATCTATCACATTGTACAGTTTACTTCCCATGGTACTCATGGAGTTACGAATGTTTTTCCTGATGCCGCACTAAGAAATTGATGGTATTTTTAGCTAACCCTATTTAACGATTCTAGTGCAGTTATAGAAAAATATGACTCATTAATACGTGTAGCTTCTTTTGTGTTATATTGTTGTCATTGGTTTTAATAATTTCAAAATAAAGAATATGTTTTTTTTGCAAACATTTTATATTTGCAACGAATCAGGACTAAATTTTGATATGAAAATGGTGATGTAAAGAACGGGTTAGCAAATAAAAAATTTGTTTGGTCAGACTTTAAAAAAAATTATTAACTAGTACGGCACGGTGTGAGTTATTTGAAAAATCACCAAAAAATTCACTTTTTGGGACTTTCCCGGGGATTCTCTAAACTTTTAAACGATGCTCGATAAATCTATGTTCCGATGATTGTTTCTTCTATAACAAGCGATTTGCTACAACTGCTTAAATTTTTTTTTGGTATCTGTTGCTGTGGTTGTGATATTTCACCGTTTACGTTGGTAAAATTTTAAAAATGGCCATCGTTATTTTTTAAAAAGTTTTGAATAATTTACTCAAAAAAGTGGGGAAAAAACTCGTTTTTGGGGCAAATTGCGGATGATTGCGCTTCGCATCCTAAGTTAACACTATATTATTTATATTACTATGTATAACAACATTTTTTTCTTTTGTACTCTAAAATATTTTCGTAGTATTTTTTTCGTCCTTCTTTTCTAACAGTTACTCGAACAGTATTTTCACTTTGAGATGTTCTAAATTGAATTAGGTCTAAATTGAATTTGGAACAATTTATATAATAGAAATTTGTTGTTATTACATTTACAATTTAAATTTGATATACATCATGTTTCTAAGGATATTCTGATCTGTTTTTGATGCTTTAATGCACAGAAAATTAAATCAAATTTCAAAGAATGAAAACAGTAACAACATGCTGACTTCCTACAGTGGTTAGTCCGTACACTTTGTATTGAATATCTCATAAAAGTCTCATGGATAGTACAAAAATGAATATTTTCCAGAATTTATGGGTGCTTTTTTATGAATGAAAACATCAAAAAAATCGCATTTCTTGGAAAATCACTTAGCAAACAATTCACCGTGAAATGTAATTATAGAAAAGTTTGAGTAGACTGTAATTCGAAATTTATTTCGCTGGAATATTCCAACGAAAAGCCTTTTATCGCAAAAATATTTAAAAAAATGAAAGATTTTTCTATGAAAACATTTTCATTGTGTATTATAACGGTAAAAATTACATTTATTAAGAGATTTAAATTTTAAATTGAAAGTGAAATCAAACAATGAATACTTTTTGAATGGAAACATTTTTCAAATCAGTTTCGACAGCAGGTTCCATTATTTTTTAATTGGCTTGCAAAGCATCTAGTAGGCTTCGGAAGTTTCGTAAATGAAAGTAGTTTTCCAGCAGCTGAATTGCTGAAAAAGTATCAAAGAAACCATATTAGTAAATAAGTAAACGCCTAATTACTTTTGAAAAGAGAAAAATGTGTATAACTTGATTCACATGCTGATCTTTGATTCAATATTAATTTTTCATCGAAATACTTAAATTGTTAAATTGATTTCCGTATTTTGCCTTTTATTTTTGTTTTTTATTGTTAGTGATATTTTATTATACAGATTGGGTCATCGGTTAATTTTTTCCTGTTGGTTTCTTGTTGGAAGTACTATTAAAATCACACTCTTAATTATTTTAAACGGTCACATCTCTTCTAAGATATAAGTACTTGTCTCAACAACAACGTGTTGATTTTCTTTAGATTAGATTATTTCCATGTTTTTAAGAAAACTAAATGATTTAGGTAACCCTATAGAAATATCTACGATATTTTTTTTTATTATATCACAAATGGTGAACAATGCTCGAAAAACAAATAGTTTGAAAGTTACAATATTGTACTAAATTAAAGTTGGAAACTGACCTAATTCTAATTTACTCAAGTGTGTTTTAAGCTTAAGAAATAATTCAAAACCTTAACTTTTCGATCAAAATTTAACTGAAATTTGATTTCCACCCTTTCTTAAAACAGACACATAAGATAACCAATTTCTAACTGAAAAACAATTTGGCAAATGAAAGACAAGTTTTCCACAGAGTATCTGTGAAAAGATGCATTGTCTATTTCAAACAATCCGATTTCTACTCATAGCCAATATTTTTGAACGTATAGGAAATTCTGTAGCAAGTTGATTTAGTTGCAAATTAATTTGCCGAAGGCTATAATTGATGAGAAAAGTTTCACTTCGGATGGGTCACAGTCGAATGGTTGAAACGTTTTATAAAATGACAAATTTTAATCTGGAAACTTCGTTTGTAATTCGTTTATATTGGGTTACCTAAAAACTTTTTGCATTTTAATGATGCACTTTTAAGATCGGTATGATAAATGCGAGTTGATTTTTTGACGATTCGAATTCATTTTTAACAAGTTTTTCATAGGTATTGATTATTGAGAATAACTAAATTTTGTTACAAGCTTGGTATGGAATATTTGAAACTACTGTAAGAAACTCAATAAAAGAACTGATGTTTAAACACTTCCATTTGAACACTGAGACGGCTTCGTGCCGTCAGCCACACAGTGGCGACAGCGGTACTTGCTTATGAAGTGACTGCATGCAGCGACGAGGGATTTCCATTGATGGCAAGAATCCACGGCAAACCACATAAAATTGCCAAGTATGAACCAGGATCAGTAGTCAGTTTTTGAGAGTTTTTGCGCTTGCTTGTGCTTGTTTGTGCTTGCTTGTGCTTGCTTGCGCCTGCTTGCGCTTGCTTGTGCTAGCTTGCGCTTGCTTGAGCTTGCTTGCGCTTGCTTGAGTTTGCTTGCGCCTGCTTGTGTTCGCTTGCGCCTGCTTGTGCTTGCATGCGCTTGCTTGTGTTTGTTTGGGCTTGCTAGCGCTTGCTTGAGCTAGTTTGTGCTTGCTTATCATAAATTTTCATAATTTCACATTTTGATAAAATTCTGATTTGTTTTTAAACATTTCTGCATCGTGAGAGGGGGGACCCTTTACTATTATGGAATAAAAAATTCGCGTCGTTCATGCCGCCATAAGAAATTGTGAGGGTTCCGCCAATAAAAAAATGGTTATTTTGAATATTTCCAGATATCATATGAAACCGTAAAATTGATCTGGGAAATGAGTTTTAGACTTGTTTAGAAGTCGTAAATACTAACAAAATTAAAAAAATTGTTTTGCAAAAATAAAAATATAATTATAAAAAGCATAATTTTAACTTTAACTTAATTTTTAACTGATATTGAGTCAAAAAAATAATTAAAAAACTAATTGTATCGGTTTTTAAATTTTTAATCATAAAATTAATCTCTGGTTACCAACAAAATTTGAATTTGAAGAGCATAAAGTAAAAAAAATGACACGGATCATACTTGGCAGCGAAAATTTTCACCGTTTTCACTTTTTCTAGAGTTTTTTCTTCATTTTTTTCATTAAACCAGAATCTATTTAGGCAATTTATGAAGTACATATTTCATATTTTCAATGGCTGACTTTTTTTTTATGCTCACTTTTCCGGATACCTATTTGAACATTAGATAATATAAAGGACGACTCGTTAACTAAAATAACAGTAGTCGGCGAACATCATTCCATGAAAAGTGTTTGAGAAATCATTTTCAAGTTGATTGCTCGCCCGTTCCTTTTTCTAGCGCTCAAATGAATTCGAAGAATGCCTCGTTGAAGATTATGCAAAAAAAGAAATTTAATTACATTCGGTTCGTATAAAAATACCAATTTTTCCACGAAGAGGGGATGTATGCATCAAAGAAAAAAATATTATCAGAAATGTTTATTCTGTGATCTTCAACGTAATCGGCATCCAAAGTTGGTGAATAATTCAAACAAGTGAACAAACAAATATCATATCATGGTTAGAAAACACCAGCATCTTTCAGCAAATCGAAAAAGAATAAATAAAATATCGAGTGGTGCTAAAAGTTTCATTCCCGATCAACTGGTTATATATTTGAGGTGCTTAGAGGCGCGCAGATTTGTAAATATATGGACATCCTAATTGCGCATATCATGCGGCATCGCGTACAATAAGACATGAAACGGGTGGGCCTGATGAATGGCGAGCCCAGCTAAAGCTAGTCGTTCTAGTGGAAGTGTAGACCACCTTCATAGTTCGTTTGTTACTGCGTTCCAAAAATTTTCAGCTTCACTGACTTCAAATCGAGGCCTAAATTCATTAAAATGGCGTGCAACATGAAGATGTGACTAATGAAGCTTCATACAATAAGTTCGTTTAAAAACAAATCATGCCAACACGTCTGCTAAGCATAAATAATAAATTGTATAAGTAAAATCCATAAATAAGCGCGTGCTAATACCAACCATAGAGAGTGCGATGAATATAAAAAAAACATATGTTTGTCGAAAAAAATTAACATATAGCTCTTCAAAGCTCTACAAATTCATATTAATACCAAATGAAAAGATAAATATCTGCTCGTTATATGAGCCACCCATTAATGTGCGGTGCGCGTATATTCTTTTTCCGGCACCTGCTCAAAGCTTTTCAGTTAATGTTTTTTTTTTTTTCATTTTACGCCAAGTGTTCTTGCCTGCCTTTAAATCCACCCTCGCGATACTTTTACTTTACACGAGAAAGGGTGGATTTTTTTTGAATTTGCTTTCCATTTTTCAATGTGTTGTTGTTTTTCGTATTGCCATAAATTAAATCAGTTGCGAATTTTTATGGCATTTTCGGTGGGCTTTTCATTACAGCTTGTCCTTCGAATCTGGAAAATGTAAAAGCACCGGTATGCCAGCAGTTTTAGAGTAGACATGTTTTTCAGACAGTAGGGTTGAATGAATTCTTTGGAGGTATCAAAGTTGTGGTTGTTATTGGGAAAATATGCTCAATAAATTTCAATTTTAATCTAAATCAGAGATTGGTTTTTTGATAGATAACTAGAAACCCTATTCTATAGATGTGTCAGCTAATTTTTTTCTTCGCCTTAATATTTGTTCTAATTTTTTTGATGGGAATTCATGTGGATTGTGCAGC
Organism: Oxycera nigricornis; assembly: GCA_963942545.1. NCBI lineage: Eukaryota > Metazoa > Arthropoda > Insecta > Diptera > Stratiomyidae > Oxycera > Oxycera nigricornis. Next base: position 111,098,733 of record OZ012660.1, on the reverse strand, counting down.
GATTGGATGCAAGAACAATGCAAATTCCCATCAAAATAATTTTAATAATAAAGATTACCAATGCTATAAGTTATGTTGTTGAAATAGCTGAAGACAGCCACAGAAAATGTCGCTGAAAAATTATTATCAAACCTAATAAACATTCAGCTAAAGTAGAATAAAAATTAGAATTCGAATATGTTAAAATTTTCTTCAATATATATAAATGTCGTTAAAAAATCGCAAGACTTTTTTACCGCTCAAATAACCGAAAGTGTTTCAATTTTCTAAAAATTTATATTCGTACTTTAGATATTTTCAATCCATTTTCATTGAATACTTTTAAAATTGTTCGGCACCCTAATATCCACTACACTGCGATCTTTTTTCAGTGTAAATAGTGGCGGCCGGCAAGTTGATGAGAACTTGACGTCATAAATTTGAAACATTTGTAAATGGCATCCTGAATCTAGGTTGGAGTGCTATTGGACCCAAAATCTGAATCCTAAATCATTTTTAAATGTTTATGAAGTGTGTGGCACTCTGACAGATATAGCATTCATAAAATTGAGATATATAGTTCGACGTGAGTATGCTGGCTGCTATGAGTGCTCATCTACTTGAATATGCGTATTTATTTGCATGGAAGCCAGCAGTCTGGCATTTTCTATATAAAAGACTAACTTCCTAGAGAGTTTATCTGGAAAGAATGAAATATGTCTTTAACGAGGCTTTCATGAGCGGATCAACATGATCTGTGAGAAGCTTTCGCGTAAGAATTCGATCAGATCCGCTTTTCACCCTTAAACGTCTTACGCAATGGACGCTCTTTATACATAAGTGTTGTAATTTTAGAATACCAAATTGCCTGATATTTTTCAGATTTTCTATAGCTAAAATCTTTTGGGTCACTAAAATAATCCGTACGTTTTCGCACTGACGGTTTTGTTCCCACGAACCGTTCATTTGGCTTTAAAATGCGTTTTTCACGAGACTTTCCCCTCCTTCGAGACACAATGACTCCCGCCAGTGTTCAGTGATCAAAACAAACAATATCGCAAACGGTTGGTGAATTTTTTTCTGCAATACGGTAAAAGTGCAATAAAGATGCTTTAGCGCTCGGAAGATGATTCCTTCTTTTCGGGTGTCGTTTTTGGGTTGTAACTTTTTAATTATTGATATCACGTGAAAGTAATGCATGCCTAACTTGCTGAAAATTAAATTTCACGCAAGTTTTTTACACACATTTTTCTTGTGGAAGCCACGATTTCAAACATTGAATAAAAATATGACCGAAAGGATCCAGAATGTACTTCATCATACTATCAAGAAATCTCACCGTTAGACAATCTTCTCCTGGTGATTTACTTGCATTCAGGTTATTATTATAAACTAGTAACTCATCATGAATGATTGGGTAAAATTTGAACGTCAGTATAGAATATATCAACTGTGTGAGTACAAAATGTGAAAGATGTTGTATTGACTATTTTCTAATCTATAATTAAAAATCATTTATTAAACTCCCTTTCAATGTCACTATGTTCATTCAAAATGAAACTTTACGTTCCTTTAAAATGAAACAATTACTTGATACCAGGTCTTTCACTTATGTATTAAGTCTTCTTTTTCTAATCTGATGAGACTAAGTAGTCAGTAGTAATTAATTGCTAACGATAGCAAGTGAATTAGACTTACTGAGGAAACTCATGCAAAATCCTGCACTTCTAAACTGTCATTGTAGAGCTATTTTTGAATATTTTTCAATTCTACACAAGTTTGTCTCAACTTTTCCTTCTTTTCAAGATGGCAGTCAGAGGATTCAAGTTGTGACCCCAGAAACTTGATTTTAAGTTGATTGTTGAACTGGTCGCATATTGCAAAAAAATCTGCCCGCCATCCCAAAATATAATTCAACAGATGGCTCAACTTTCTGGCCGACATTTTGAAAATAAGAAAATGTGGGACACCTCCATTTCTCTAAAACCATATCTCGCACAAAGAAGTTGCGTATAGAAAACGTGTAGAATATAATTTGCACATAGTATCAATAATAAAAAAGTTACAAGCTTAAACCGACACCCGAAACGTGGGCATCATCTTTTGAGTGCCGCGACTTCTCTGTTTCCCCTATTTTCCGCGAAATACGTTTGTAGATTACTTTTAGAAAAATTGATCTCAAGTCGCTTGCGGTATTGTTTGTTTTGATCATCGTACAATGGCGGAAATTATTGCATCCCAAAGGTGAAAAACGTGAAAACGTATTTTTAAGCCAAATCCCCATTGCAAAAATCACGAAACATTTTGTGTAAAGTGGGTCTGAATTTGACCTTAAATTCAAAATTCGGGTGTTGCTGTCCCAGTACTTTGGACGCCATCTTGAAAAAAGTGAGATACCGCCATATATCGGAAACCATGGCACAAAAATAGAAGCGTACGACAAATTTTTGCAGAATTTAATTTTCAGCAAGTCGTTGATTTCACGTGGTGTTAATGATAAAAGGGTTATATGTGCTACAACTTCTTTGTTGTCCCTACATTAAATAGTAATAGTGAAGAATTGCTAATTAATTGCATGTAAAAAATATAAATTAAATTACAATAGATGGGGAAAAAAGTAACTCAAGTACTACAAAATTATTAAATAACTAAAAACTACGACTTTTTATTTTGATGAGAACCTTTTAAAACATCTGATTTTGGCAAAAATGTAAATTTCAGGTCCATTAAGTGAAACTTCAATTTAACTCAGAGATTTCCCAGATGGTACGCAGCTCGAACGAAAAACCCTCGTAGAAAGCGTCATGGGAAATGAAATATTTTCAGGAGAATATTTTTGAAATGTTATGATGTCACGTTTGAGCTAAGCATTAAATGAGAAGTAGTCTTGAGTTTTTTTTAAAATTGAACTTGGTAAAAATCAATCTTGTGTAACACAAACAAGAGCGCGCCGACATTTGGAATGAAGAAAATTTTCACTGTCTTTGAAATGCGCGTCATCCTTGGGGAAAATTTTGATAAGCTACGAATAACCAATCAGGATTTTATAACATAGTTCATACAGGACGTGTAGTCACAAGATTTTTTAGAATTTTTTAATCTTAGAATAAAGGACACAATATTATTTTAATTTTTATTCTGCTGCCTCAGGAATACGTTAGAAATGAAAGAACGAAATCTCGACATATTTAAATTGTTCGAAAGGTGTGGTAAAATATCGTACAAAATGGTACATTTTAATATAAACTCTTAGTTTCTAATATTACAGTTGAACTACTTGTTTAATCTACATAAGATAGCATAAATAATATATAACACGGACACTAGAGCCAAATTGTCGCCACTTTGTTATACAATTCGCCGAGTGGAATTTTGCACGAGTATAAGTGTTCTAATTTGCATCGGTACACATGTTTTCGCAGACTTATTTGGTTGTGGCGTGTATACGTACGCTAATTGCGTCCTCGCCACAATACATTTGTCCAATTTCACTTGGAGAAATGTATTGTTTGCTTTCAAACCAGAGTGCTCTCTCTGAAGGAGTGGTATTTTTTGCATCTTGTCATCATTGTCTTACGTTTTTTTTGGAAAGCTCAGAGTGTTCATGTTTTTTATTCTTTATGCTATGATACATACATATGTATGTATAATAAATAAAAGTATTTGATGCGAAAATTGAGAGTCATATATTATTTAACAGCTTACTTCTCTATTCGTTTCAATGATCAATTGACTTTGGCATATATACATTTACATAATTTTCAGGTATAAAAAAAACCAAATACATAATTAATTGAATTTTATTAATTTTCTGCTTTCCTTTAGCATAGCTAGATGTACATATATATGTACATATTTTTGCAAACTTTTCAACACACAATAAAGGTGAGGAAATTAATTTCAAGGAATATTTCCGCCTTGCATAACTCTTTGCTTATTTAGTACCTCTCGGCATTACTTTTACAGTTTATCTGCTGTATTTTCTTACGTTCTTCTTGTTCATCTTACCTCCACAAATGTTTGCATTTGCACCTACGAAAATGCAATATTGGTATCTGCAAGACGTTGAAATGAATTTTGATGCTTCCACATCACGAATCTCGTCAAGAAGATGTTTATCAAATGCTAGGGAAAAGTTTGAAGAAAGAACTCGTCGACATTGAATTGAAGAATTTCATAGAAAGCCAAACAAAAACAAAAAAAGTTTGTGTACTAATTTGAAGCGTTCCGTTCATACGTGATTAATTTGAAGATAAATTGCTATGTCGATTGTTTTTCTTGTTAATTGAGTTAAAGTGTAATTTCAGCTGAAATAATTGCAAATGATTTATTATTTTTACCTTTTCGAAAGAAAAGTAAAACGTTTATACTACTGAAAAAACATAGCGCTGTAACCGAGTTGAAATTTTGGGACTGCAACCATATCCAAATTGGCGTTAATTAGAAGAATTAAAACTTTTACCGGCTGCGAAAATTTAAATAAATTGATATATTTGCATGCATAGATAAATAAATTGAATATACAGCCATGTATATAATTGTTAGGCATCTTATAATGAATGAGATTGCAGGTATTTGGGAGGTGGAAAAAAGGAAATTAATCTAGACTTTAATTCTAAACGTTCAATTCAATGTGTCATCAAGATTTGATAATTCCATCCTTAGATCCAATGACAGCAGCATCCCTTTTGAGGCATCAACGCCGTTAGATTGAAATATATTTCTTGTGAGACTTGATTCCATTCTTTTTGTAAAGCTTTGAGTAAGGACTATTTGTAAACTTCCCAGTATGTGGGAGGGTTTTGTAATCGCCTCGAAAATTGAAATTGAAAATTTTAACATATGTATTTTTACGTTTTGAGGTCTTTAGAGTATATTTAAAGTGTCATTCGTAGCGCTGATTAGTTTTTGGGGAACTTCAGTCGGAGGGTTTGTTGTTTTGACCCCTTGTCATTTCTGTCATGCATTATATCTTGCGAATCAAATATAGAATTTGCATCGTTAAGGTATCAATCAGCGTGTATTAACATTTGTGTGGTTCTATTAAATTTTTACAAAAATTGGTGGCACCGTTTTTTCAATTAATAGAAAAGTGCAAAAAATTAGGGTTTTTTTCATAAAAAAGAAATTTTTAACTTTCTTTGCACAACACAGTAATCAATTTAATGGAAAGTGTGATTTTGGGGTGTCGGATGGCATCCTCTTCAGGTGCTGTCATTTACCATCCGTCACCAGACAGCACGACCACGGTTATACAGTAATCAATTTTTATAAAATTTATAAAGTCTAAACAGTTTATGTAAAAAACAAGCAATTTTTTCATGATTACAAAAAAAATGGATATAAAACAGAAAAAAATCATTCAAAGTCACAATTGAAAAAAGGTTCATATGAATGATATGACCTGATATCTCTTCTTATTAAGATATTTTTGTTAAGTCAATCAAAGCTGATTACAATTTACATAATTTGAGCAGATTTTCTATAGTTTTGACAGTACCGTGTTTTTATTTAAATGATAATACTTCTTAAATTTGGGAAAAAATATATTTTTCTATCAAATTTGTATCTGTGGCAACCAATACTTTGAATAGGAAAATGTTTTGTAGTCAATACTTTGCAAAATGATTTGCTTTCATCAAATAAGAAATTGTAATTTTTAGTAGTTTTGTTCTTTAGTGTTCTTAGGATTTCAATTACTTCTGCTTTTTTTTTACATGCAATTAAACCGATTATCGACTGCGTATTTAATTTACAACTGCAAAATTAGAAATATATAAGTCTCATTGATGTTGAATCGTGCAAAAATCCAAATTCAGTGATTTTGCCGTAACCAAGGAAATTTTGAACGCAACTATTCAAAACGGCCATCACGCGACAAAATCTGTTCAGTCGGCGTAGTAACAAAAACTGCATTCATTCTCTAGCACCCTTTTGTGATTCAAGCGTCGATATGAAAATAAAAAAATAACGTAGAAACAGCTTTGCAACGTCCCCATCAAGTATTTATTGCCACAGCTTTTGTAATAACATTATATCATATTGAATAAAATAAACTTACCTGAAAGTTAGACTTGTTGGAGCAAAATATGTTGGACCAGTCTTCCATAGTCCACTGCAAGTGAATCTTCTGGTTCTTTTTCGAGAGCCATGGCTTTTTTCTTGTCTTGTATTCTCTAATTTCAGCTTCTAGGAGTTTCCTTTTCACCGTACACCCAGCTACTTGCTTCACTTTTGCCTCTGATAAAATTACAACGAACACTGTAGAGACAATTTTCCTATCTTGGAGGCAATGTCTAAGAAGTAATCGATCCTCGCGTTCTGTGGTTATTCTATTTCGGCTTGTGCTTGATCTATTCTGGTGAGGACCAGCCTACTTGGAGCACAACACCAGCATTCCACCTCTCGGGCTTTTTTCGCTTGCGGCATCCCTTGCTCCACTAAGACTTCAATAAAAAATAGATCGTCTTTCCAAATATGGCAGCAATTTAAAATATTGATATAGATGTTTTTACTACGATCACTTGCAAAACACTACATATTGAAATCACCAAAACCCAAAAAATGGAACATTCTTTGCATTCCAATCTGTCTACGTTTTTGGGTTAGCTTGCCTGCCAACATTCCTTCAGGATTTTGATTTAGTGTACAATACTTAGAGATGGCTGGATTGTGTAGGTTGTCACATAAACTTTCATGAAAACCTCTTTACCACGTTTCAATGGTTTAATTCGAAAAGAGTTCTTTTGTAAAAGAAGAAGAAATATCCTTCGCATTCCAGGCAATTTGATGGCATTTATGGGCAACAAGTTGAACTCAAACCGAAAATCATAAATCATGCATTAAATTATCACTGGCTTTAAAGTCGACATAATAATTCTTGCATTTCACTCTTCCATTCCCGATATAACAATTGATACCATCCACACACATGTTGAAACTTCCAAAAACCACTCAAAATTGAATTCGTTGAATCGATATTTTGGAGTCTATTTGATAGAAGAATCTACATGTCGTATATTCAGCTTAACAAGTGGAAATAGGATAACTAAATTTGAGCGGAAATTCCATTAATTTTCATCAGTTGTAAACATATGCACAGAAAGTTGATTTCCTCATTACCAAGGAAAAGTTTTCACGAACCAATATCACATGCATGCTGTTATTGTAGTTGTAGGCATTTATCGGAAGCAGTGTCGATTGCAACCGGTGCAACTTCGTATCTAACAATCAGAAATTCATATGTGTGCAACCTAATTGAATCCTGGCATCCGTGGAATCCCTACACAAATGAAAATACAATGCAGATAGACTTAGGATTATCACGATACTCGAGCGAAATGAATCCATGCAAATAGGGTGGCATGAAAATGAGCCGTGCGTTCAGGGTTCTCCAGGTTTCCCATAATGAAATAATTCCATTTATGTAATTTAATTTCTCACTATTCTCTGCACTGTTAGTCACCTGATACCAAATCATCCCTAATCAAGTCACATCGCGAAATCAATAAGGGTGCAAATCGAGCGGTGTGCCTTAGGCAAGTCCTGCATTGAATACACGTACATACATATGTAGTCCTGGGACTAGAAGCTGTCACATCTATTGATTTTCAGCAACGGCAGGACGGTTTATGTACTCCAATAAAAATTATCTATTCCTTCCTATTGACAGGTCAATTATTCAGAGCTTCGCTAGGAACTATCACGAAAAACAGTAGGTTCAAAAATGCATACAGCATGATTGGCCATAATTGATGTGTTGCTAGCTCGACATGACACAGCGTCCTTTTTTTGATAAGCATCAATTTACCAATACGGTAGTTTTTTATCTTTCACCTCATATAAAATCAGTGAAGATGATTGCCTCATTTTCATAAAAATATTGTTCGTCTAAAATAAAAGAAGAAAGTGAAATAATCGCACCTGTTATGAACGCATGAAAAAAAAGTAATTTTTTTAAATATTCGAAGTTGACTAGTAGTTAAATTAAGGTGAAATATATCTAAACATATACGCATATACTTATTTTTATAGAGACTACGGTTCGCTCTGAATTGAATACAACTGCCAATGACGACAAAAAAACCTTAATGAAAATGGATTGCAAAGGATGCAGCACTTTTACTTTGGAGTCCATCCAAATGGACTTCACACAAAAAATAGAACCAAAACTTTTCATTCTGAATCACATCAAATCAAAATGCAGGAATCATTCAAAAAAACTACATGTCAAACAATAATTTTATCTTGATAAACTCCAGCACTCTACTTTATCCCAATCAAACGTACCAGCATAACAATTTGTTGTAGTACACCAATTTTTTTTGCTGTAAGTCGTCAACACGAGATGGAAAAACAACTGGCAAGGGAAAGAACAAAACATACAAAAGGATATAAAATAGGAGCTTCACATCCCATTCACTATGTCATTTCGCAATAGCATACCTTCGTGAATGGCAGTAGCTTAAAATAAAGGATCCGGAACAAAAGCTTTTCAGTCGCGTTGCACATTCGTCTGCCATACTTTCAGGATATCAAGAAGGACAACGAGTAGTCCGCATGCCATTCAACGTGAGAGTTATTGCTTACTCAGAGGACTGGCAAGATTTTTTTCGTAGTTTCTTTGTTTCGTTTTCTTTCGTTGAAATGGAAAAGGGATTTTACATTGGTCCTGGAATTTTGAGCAAGTTCTGAACATCTTTTTTTTTAAAAAAAAAAAAACTGCATGCTGCATGCATATGTGGGGTTTTTCGTTTAGATGAAAAGTACCTGAATTGGTGAGGGTGGACGCGCTACGTAGGCTGCTAACCAATTCTAGATGAAATTAAATGCAAATGATTTGAAATGGTTTCAGAGTTTTCCAATGAACATATAATATGGGTATCTACTTTCTGTTTTTTAATGGAATTTAAGTCGAAAAATTAAAGCTGTTAAAAAATTCTGAGAACTAAGATCTGAAATGTTGCTTGATACACAACAAATTCATCACCAAATCCGCACATTTCTCCATTTATCGCGATGGTACCAGTCCAAGTTCTGGAAAAGAAAATCTTCATTTTGTGTGCAAATTGTGTAAGCAGATTTGTTAACCAAGCACAAAAAGGAGTAGGCGTGTTCATCTATCAGCTTGAATTTTGGCAATGTAACTGTTAAATCTTTCAAGCAAATCTAGTCGGAAGTGTCTTAACTTTAATCCTTCTTTTATTTCGAGGCCTGTTGTTCTAAATTGGTAACAATTGATGTTACCATGAAAAGTTGTTTAATTAGGCATTATAACAAAGTTGCGGATACCAGATGAGTGCTAAATAGTCCTTTCCAGACACTGTCAAAATTTACCTCTTCACAAAAAGGTATATCATTTTTTTCTGTAAACAGGGATAAGGTAACATTCTCATACTCCAAAACTGCAGGCTAAAATTTGAATCTGTTTTGAATTATAATTAAATTTCAATCCAATTTTTATCGCTGCGCATATATTAAAAAATATTTTACAGACAGTTTGGCATTAACCAATTAACCATTTTAGAGCAATTTAATAAAATTAAACTCATTTACAAGTAACTTGCACCATTATAGCGCTGGTGAGCTTTCAAATAGAATACATTGTGTGTCGCACATTCACCGTCCGCATGTCTCAGCACACAGACCAACAGTCAAAGGCCTCACCCAGTCGAGCTCACCCGACTTGCGCATTTGGTGATATATCGTGAAGAATGTGGCAATGCGACGACCAAATCGTCGCGGTCCAAGGTAAAACTTTTCATTCTCATCAGCTCAATGGGTCCAAAAAATAAGAGAATTTTATCAAAGTAAATTTTATTTATCACACTAAAATATACTTCCATTCTGGCGAGGAAATTGATAATTTTTTTGGCTACAAATTTGATGACCGTACATATCAGAGTATCATGAGAGAAAATGTTTTCTAGTACGAATAATAAGGGCTTTATTTTCTAATGTGTTTTTCGTTATCGGTTAGCGTAATTTTGGCGTAAACAATGACTTTCGAATTGTTTCTGATCCCGCAGCGACAGCAACATGTTACTTCTAGGCTTCGGGCTCAAAATCGTATTCAGGACAAATGTTAGAGAAATATTGAAAGTCACAAAAGAGCGGAAATGAACTTACTAAACAATCTAATTTAATTTTGGAGGCTGCATTCCGCACTATATATAGAATTATTATTCAACAATGAGAGCTACGTACCATAAAAACTGTTTTTTTAAATAATTTTTATTTGATGTCGATTTAAGTTGCTTTTCCTTAAACACCATGTGCATTTCGTTACAAAGCGTACATATGAAAAAAGAGCTGGACATTTTTAGTAGTTTTTCATAGGCAACAATGCACAACCTTTGGATTATGCTAAAGTGTAAGCACGAAAGGAACCTAGAAAGCAAAACTTTTGTCCTGTTGTTTACGGTTGTTGGTTGCAGCAAAAGCGGCTTTATTTTGTTCGCCTTTTGCATTCATCCTCATTATAGAAAACTTCATCCTTTTGCAGATGTGAAATCCATTGACTCCTTATTGATAGACTTTCTATCACGTGTATTTGTGAAGTAGACACTTGCTTTGAATCAAGGAAGACGACGTTGATCATTTACTTTGATATATTGAAACAATGAGAGGATTTTTCGTTATTAAATACTCTTGATAAAAAGTGTTACTGAGGAACTTTTCCAACAATTACATTCAATATGGCTTTGCTGAGACCTCGTTGTTGTTTGGTTTTTTTATTGTTTTATTGTCCCTGCAAAGCGCTTGCAGCTTTCTGGAAAATCTTTCCTTTTTGCAAGTCATATCAACTTTATCCGACTTGTATTGATGTAGAATTCTTTCGGTGAAAGCGCCGGGATATCTTTCAATTTTTCAAGTGTTTATGAGTATGGCGGACGAAAATAGGGGACTTTTTTCATTTCTCATTTTAAATGGTGAAAACTGTAATCAATTTTTTTCCCAACAGTTGCAGCAATGATTCACTACAACACAAGACTACAGAAAACATGACGAATTTTTTTTATATCTGGTTGAAAATCAGATACATTTTCGCAAGTTAAACTCAAATTTGAATATTCATTTGGCTACGCATGCCCTGAGTTGTTAAATTTTAAATGAAATTAAAGTAAAAATGCATAATTTTACTATGAATGCATGCTACTATGAATACAATCCTTCCTACTCGAACGTCAATCCGTAGATTAAATATAATTATTTGATATAAACAAATAGGATTTTTTTATTTTGAACATTCAAAAACACTTTGGAAAAGTGGGTCCGACAAAGACAAGCAAAATTAAGTGGCGATTGTTGGAATTATTTGCAATGGTATCCCTAGTATCCTTAGCCATTTTGAAAATATTTGGTGTAACTGCCAAGAAATGGTCATAATGCGACAAAATTCCATTCAGTCGATGCGAACAAAAACTAAATTCAAAAATCCTGAAATCTGAATTCCGGCAAAAATTTCGCTTATATCTCATCATAGATCATTTTTAAAGTCATTTTTAAGAAAATATTGATTTTGCTGCGATAATCTTTGTTGATTTTTCTCATAATTTTAAACTTGTAGCTTCAGTTTTTGCGCACCGTACTTTGCTTGAAGAATGATTTTTTTTAGATTTTTTTCAATCCTTCAATAAATTTCAACTTGCCATACAAAATTCTTAATAAGGGATATACAGTTTAAAACCTTCGAGATGTTTTCAAAATCGCGAATCATAAAACGTGTTTTCGTAAAAATGCAAATGGCCTTTTAAGTGATTATCATTAATATGTTTAGCAAGTGAATTTTAGTACTCAAGCGTGTTAGAAAGGGTAGAAAGATTTTAGTTTAGATCAAACGAAACAAATTAAACTTCAAGTTTTAAGTAGTCCAAAAGTCTGTTAATTTGTCAATTCGTTAAACAGTCTCCTTAAATCTTAAAATCAACCCAAGTGGCGGAAATTGGGTAAAAATGATATGAAATATTTTCGTGGGTTGTATTTTCAGAAAAAATTATACGTGGAATTTCCCACAGCATACCGTGCACATTTTTTGAGAAGTTTAAACCGAAAGTGAAAAATAACAATTTTTATTGCCACGCATTGAATAGTAAGTCGTTTCGTTAGATCGGAATTCAAAAGTGTCATTTTTGATTGCAACTTTTTTTGTACTTGCGATTTAAAGGTTCTCTTGTTTCGCAAATGACTAATACAGTCCTTGTCAGCCATGTAGATCCTCCACGCTCTGCTATTCATGCACACCTTATGCTTTTGGCTCTTATAATGGCACTGCCTAACATTATAGCAGCTCTTGAATGCAAATAGACCATAGTCCTTCCAACGAGAACTTACAGAAAGAATATGTCTGCTAAGCAAAATTTCGAATAGTCAGAATGAGTGCACCGCCCAACCATGTAAACGGGAATAATATTTTTTGAAGAGTTGCGGATTTAAATGCCATTCCACTTCAGCATTACTTAGCCTAAATTCAGTTCATGCTTTTACCTCTTTTCACATTATGCTATTCGCGCTCGTATGCTTGCATATGTATGAATGTTTGTATGTTCTGTCGTCCTTGCTGAAATCATTCGATTGAGATGTTTCTTACAGACGATACTCCGAGTTTTCTATGTTGGAAGTATGTATAGAAGTCCTTCAGATCTATCTTGGTTGCGGCATTGTACAATAGTAGAAAATTGTCTTTGTCTTTGGAAATGATGTGGGCTAGTAAGAGAGTGCTAAGAGTACTGGAAGAAAAGAACAATTGTTGGTGGTGTCTATATGTCTGCATGAAAAGCTGACTTGCTTTTTGTAAATCCTTTTTTCAAGTGAAATCTACTGAACACATATCTGATAAAATACTTATCACGTGGAAAAGTGGAATATTGGACTTAGTCTTGTTCGTCTGGAAGATTTGGTTTTGATGTTAGTTAACTTCAAAATCTCTACCGAATTTGTTACTTATGAAAACAGATCCTGTGAACACATCAGATTAGATTGGATTTTCAAGAATCGGATCGAAAATAAACGGATTGGATCAAGTTAGATTTAAACTGGTAGTTATATTGCGAGTCAAATAAAATCCCAGCTCGAAAATATACCCTCTACTCGCAAATCCAAAGTTTTTGTGACGCACCAACGCATTTCGTACTGTCTTTTTCTCCTTAATTCTTGTTTTTACTTAAATTCAAAATACGTTGGGTCCATTTTGAAAGCGAGTACCAGAGCAAAAGTGCTATTTTTAGTTATTAGAATGTGGGCCCGCTTAAATGTTCCCTAAATCTTGTTTCGGTTAACTTAGAAGAGCATAAATGTAATGATAAATATCAGAGACAGCCATATATAGTATGTTTAAAATGAACACGTGCATAAGTATTATAGAATCAATTTTACTGGTCCGTCTAAGATCTTTTTTAATCAGTTTAAATCGTGATAATGGTATGAATTGTTTGGGTCTGTTTTCTGAAGCTCAGCACAAATGATAGAAAATCGTCAGATTTTGACAAAATTTTTTATTTTATCGGTTTAAATATTTTAGCAGAAAAAATATAAATAAAGTTCATTGGTTCTGATATTTAAAACGTTTCTGAAGAAGTGAACGACGAAATTTAAAGAAATTAGGAAAACTGAGAAAACAACAATGCTATGCTAATACCTATACAAGTATATATACATACGTAAAAGTCGAAATTCTTGGTTTTGCCCTATTAATGTAAACAGGATTAACATTTATTTTTGATCGTTGATTATGCACCATACAGAAAATAAACAAGGATATGTAAATGCCAGGAAACGTGCATTGCTTGCAACAATAAATGACAGTTAGTTTCGTCAAAATAATTGTGAAACAATTAAGCTTCAATTTAAAAAAAATGATTCTACTTACTAATCTCTGTTAATTTTGACGAAAGAGATCAATTTATTTTGCATGCTTTGGCCGATAAAAATGCAGTTCCGAGCGTATAACGCAAACTATGGTCCGATGGATTAATTGCTGCACTAGTTGAATCTTATAGGGCTTTAGTTCAAGCCCAGGATCTTGTTCCATGTAGTTGATGGACAAAGGTCAAGTTGTCGTTGTCGAATCGATAAATTTCGATTCTTAGTCACACTACCCTTATAGCCCCCACAGCAGCGATTGCTGCCTCGGTACGCACTATGAGAGCTCGTGTTGGGTGAACATTGTTTAAAAGAGTATACGTGGACATAAATCTTTCCATCGAGACAACGAAATTTGAAAGCTATCATATACCGTTATCTCTAAAAAAACACCAAATGCGTATGCAACTCTAATTAACTTTAACGCCTGCAAAGGGGCACGTTGTTTTAGGTTATACCACGTAACGTAGATGGAAAAGCATTCCTTATCAGCAGAAGTAAAGTGAATTAGTCATTTTTTGCTTTTCTTAACTTTTACTTCCACTTTTTTTCTATAATATGTATAATATTCTTTCATTATTTCTTCTTGTATTCTATTTCATTATTAATTAATATTATCATTAGTGAGTTCATTTTCCTTTTGTTTTGATTTTGTAGTGTTTCTTAGTTTTAATTTAAATACCAGTTATTTTTAATGATTAAACCCTGCTCTCCTACTAAAACTATTAATTGATATTTTATGTAAATTTTTGTCGTATTTTAAGAATGACTATTTCACCCCAAAATCGAAATAGAGTTTGAAAATGTCCAACTTGTAATTGATGTTATTTTTAATGGAATTCTTTACATCACAATATTATGCAATAAATCCACACTTTTTTCCCCATATTCTTAACACCACCTTTTGAATTGTAGCCGTTATAAAAAATCAAAAAGAATTCACTTTACTGAGAAAAACCTCCTCGGGAGGTCACACTATTGTTTTGAATGGGTCATAAATAATTGTCCTATGCATAGGGGCGGAAAGCTCATAGATTTATCGAAAAACCCTTACAGCGGCAGAGTGTCATTTAAATATATTGTTTCGAGATTTACAAGGATTCAAGTAGATATCTCGAACGATTTGCTGTCTTTTGTGTTGTGATTTTGCGATTTGTTTTATGATAAAAAAATTAATATTTACTTTAGCATTATAAGCTGAAAATATTTTGTGCATGCATCTTGAGAAGAAAGAGTCCTATCACTGTAATGTTTGATTTTTGCGTGTGTCCTTTTGGTTATGACCATTCCGCTGGATTATTCGCTTAGCTAAAAAAAATCAATTTTTATTCAAGAAAATCTAAATATGTAGAACACAGAACCAACTCTACAATACATATTACAGTTAAAAAAACATCAAATCAAAACTATGATCCTTTCATCCTTTGACGAAAGAGGATTGAAAATATGCTCAGTTTTTAGCGATACAACGCAAATTGAAAAATAGTCACAGTAAAATACACAGGATCACTGAACGAGCCAGTCAACGAAGCTTACTATCATAGTATGCCCGGCTCGGAATTCAGGATAGGCTGCGAGCTAGCATTTCATTATTCTTTTTCAGATGCAGTCCTCCGAAAATAGGAAATATGCAAACCGGGTGTAGAGGATGTGTTAGCCATGTTAAATACTGATTCGTTGATGTCAGGAGGAGCACCTGTGCGGTTGCAGAATGTGAGCTGGACAAGTCTAGCGTGAAATGCAATTGAGAATGTACCGTCCGGAGGATGTTCAGCCTGTTGGACCTTGTCAGTGTAATATTCGTTTAAATATACGATTTCTAGTGATTCGTGTGACATGTCATCAAAGTAGGTGCATTTCAGGCAGAAAACCAAATGCCTTCGCAAGTATCGTACATTTAGTGGGATCCGCTGCTGAGTCTACTCGTAAAAGAGTTACCATTTGATTTCAACAAAATGTTTGGAACATCCTTACTGAGAGATTCGCGGCATTGTTTGAGTTTGGTTGAATTTAAGATCAAAGTTTGCATAATTTTCATCGTGTTAACAAACGAGTAAACAGATCAAGATATCCTCCATGGCAATCCTATTTATTAAGTCTGTATTCATTTTATTACTTTCATATATTAATATCCACAATATATCAAACAAAAAATTTGAGTCCTGGTAAAATAGATGTTTTGAAAAACAATTAGATCGACCGTAGCATTTTTAGCGCGAGAAAGTAAGCATGAACTCTTGTAATCGGCGCAAAGTGTAGGCAGTAGATATCTTGGATGATATATACCTAAATATTTTTTCGAGTCGTTTGGAAATGTATTTTTTTATATATATTTATGTATATGTGTGCACATTGGCTAGAACCTAGAACCTAGATACTTCTGTAAGAAGGTACAGTAGTTTTAGGTTAAAATTGTTAGATAGCGCCCACGCCAGCTACATCAACTACAAAATCAAAGAGCAGTCACTTATTATCACGACGGTCTCGTGAATTCATAAAGACTGCCCATTCAAAGATAGCGACGGTGATTTATCCTGTGAACCAATCTTTTACTACAATCGTTTTGACTCAGGACGCCAAAACACAATAATAACAATAGTGCCAGATGCATGATCATGTGCAAAACTCACCACAGATGAAAGTGGCCACAGAAATGGCTATATCACCTGTGGGCAAGATCAAGGCTAGCTACCTTCTCGAAGAACACTAAGAACTATACATTAGTAAGGATTTGAACCTCCTAGTCTAGTCGACAACTTTCGCCTACTAGTGTGCTTTTTGGTTAGCAATTAACTAACACTATGCTTGCACATTGATGGAGGTTGATTTACTTCCAGATTATAGGCTAGTTCCATAATTTAATTAAGTGGGGAAGTGTGGTTTCGGGCTGAAGGACGGCATCTTCTTCAGGTGCTGTCATTTACCATCCGCCACCAGACAGCACGACCACGATTAGGCTTATTGATGGATTAAGCTCATCATAATTCAACTAATTTTTATAATTATTTGTATCCGCGAAGTAAAGCACACCAGTAGGCGAAAGTTGTCCACTAGACTAGGAGGTTCAAATCCTTACTAATGTATACAATAGCGACGTAGGCACATACGAACTAAAAATTGGTTTTGTTTTCTAATATTTTCAGATTTTCCGACTATGATTTATTGCCCATTCATCACTTCTTAAATTTACTTTTAGGCTATTTTCGAAAAAACTTATAACATTGAAAAATTAGTAAATTTTTCAGTCCATTTTCAGATTTTTTATTCCCTCGCCACCAAAACAACAATTTGTTTTTATCGAATCCTCAACTTATTTAATATTTGATTTAGGAAATTATATTCTTACTTGGATCATACTTCAAGCAACGTGCAAATATTTTTATCTTTGCTGAACCAAATAAATTCATCTTTTTTCGATACTCGCCCTCATTAAATTCCAAAAATTTCACCCAATTTCATCAACCGTTTCCTATTATCAAAACTCTTAGAGGCAATGTGATCAGAATAAGCAGAATACTCTGTATTTGTTTGCTGATGTATTTGCTACTCAAATTATTATCTATTTACATATTTTTTATGGAAGAATGAAAAGTTTGCTTTTCAAAACTATCTATATATGTTTGTATCGAAAATAATAAAAATTAAGTTCTTTAAAACCGTGAAAGTGATTCACAGGATTGTAAGCTTGCTCGACCGTTTTTTCTCTTGCAATAATGAAGCTCTATATTTTTCTGATCTGATTCGTTGTGTTTTATGGAGAGTTTGTGAATAAACGCTTCGAATTAAATTACTATGTATTCATATTCAAAAGTTTTCGTGCCATGCTATTTCTTTTTTTTTCATCAGCTTTCGTTTTTCCCATTCCAAAGGAAAAACTAGAAACGTTCATGAGAGCATTGAGCTAATTCCTTGTTAAATATGCGGAAAACTTTTCCCTATTAAAATTTAAATCCAACATGGAGTTTATTCTGCGGACGGTGTCAACAGACATAAAAAGATTCTTGGTAAATACTTTCACTCGGTTCTCCATAAAACTAAAATGCTTGAGTCGGGAATGGATTTCTATTGAACTTATGGATAAATTCAGATAATTGAAATGTATCGAAACGTTACATTTACGGTCGTAAATTGCTTAATCTGAATCAGGAATGAATTCTTGTACAAGAATAGCTTGGACTATCATTTAAACGAAAATTTATTTTTTTAAATGTTACCTAGGTCACTTTCGAGGTAATAGCAAATCTTTATAACTAAATTTCGTTACAAAAAATACGGTAGAGACAGCCAAAAAAATTGGTTTTTGATTATTACCACTTTTTAAATTCATTCATTGGATGCATCATCAAACTTTTGTGGTGATATTTCGCGATATCCTACTCCGAAGACTCCATAGTATGTAATCCCAATGCGTATCTCGTAGCCTAAAACGCAATTATTTGACTCCTCTTTCATCGTCAACTTGTTTGATATTCAGTCCATTTCGAACCGTGTGTAAACGGTCACTCTGCAGAATGTAATGGCTGCAAGGATTTAACTAAAAGCCGTGGTCGTTTGTTCAAGTCACAAGGACACGTTGTGCTCATTGCGCAAATATCAATATGGTTTTGTGAATGGTAGCTTCATTCGTTCCTTCATGGTTCGTGGATTTCCTCCAGTTGGTTGTGCCGGTGATATTCCTTAAATCTATTGACGTTGAAGTTAGACTTGCACTACAAGCTCGTATTTCGATTTGTTGAAGTGTTCGACGTGATGAGTTTGTAGGGACAACGACTTTAAAGTGGGATTAATCTGAACTTTATGGATATGTCGCTATTAAATTTGTTACAGGCCTATCTAAGATGTTGACACCAGTTCTGTATGAAAAATGCATGCAAAATAAAAAAATAAAGAGCAGAAAAGAATCAAAAAATCATTTTTAAATAAAAACTGGTTTGATTTAAATAAAATACGTAATTGAAATGCATATTCAACAATATACAAAAAAGTGTATAAAAAGATCTCATCTACCATTTTTCATATTAGAATAACACTTTTGAATTTATTCCGGGGCTGGAATAGTGTATAAATCCTTCCAAAAAGTTTTGACAAGATTGATGACGATGCAGGGTCTTTCACGTGTCCACATACTGTTCTAATTTATTTAAAATTTTTGTAATTTTTCATGTTCTACGATTTATACAAAAAAAAATCTTCCTGCACGATAAGTGTATAGGTCCATTATTCAGTACGACGTGACGAGATTGGAATGGGCCGTATGCAAGAAGTTAACATAGAGCGAATCGATGTATGAGTATTGTTTGTATTTTTTTAATCATTAAAACAAAATGGAGGCCATAATGGCCGTTTATTGACATGCTATCTCAAGTCTGGTAGGTCTGAAACAAAAAAATTTAACAGCATTTTAAAATATAAATGTGTGGCTTTGATCGAAATTAAAACTAAACATGTTGGTCAAAAAACAACAAAATGACGGACTATTTTATTTTTAAACCATTTTTTGCAACTTAAATTATTTAAAAACAAGGTTTAACATTTATAAAAAATTCTGATACTACTTCGGACTGAAACTATAAATGCATTAAATAATTCTTCAAAACTTCAGCCCAATTGGTCGAATAGATTTTTCAAAATCATGTCAAACAGGTCGAAAAACGTTGTTTTGAGAAAAAAGAGCTATTTTATGTATATATATTTAGGCTTCAGATATATATTAAATATATAGTAACGAAAAACGATGTTTTGGAAAAACTGATATTTTGATAAAATAGACCCAGACTGTATCCTTAATGAATTGCAATTTATTTTGGATGCCCATATGGTTCAGCTTAAAATTAGTGAATATTTTTATTCAGCACGGATGAATCACATTGTGATACTAATACCATATATTGATGAAAGTTTTATTTCCTAGGTTTGCCACAAGGCTGTTTGTTTTAATTTGCTTTGAAGAGTCTATAATTTTACAAAATATCTTCAAACATTTAGGCCAAAACTAATTAATCTCTTTTGATTCAAAAATGTGAAACGGTAGACGAAAATACTCCATTGTGATTGCACCATTTTATGGATATTCAATTTGCTCCATTGACTAATATTCTATTATTATATTTTTAATATTATTTACTGAACATTCTTTGCATTTGTATTTGATTATTTATTGGCAATAAACTTATTGGAGTGGATCCTGGTTTATGCAATTCATTCTACTTTATTCCAGAATTCTTGTTACACAAATTCAAAAAGATTTTCTTGAAGCACCTCCACAAGTTTTGTTGGGTAGAATGTCATTTCGTAATTGCATAATCTTCCACTAGATAAATACATGAACTGTGCCAATGATCCTTGTTGGCTTCCTGACAGTTACTAAGCTGAAATAAATAACATATCAATATAATGAAGGAAATATTTGAATATGCGCAACTGTTGAAAATTTCTCCTACACTTCGGGGCACTAAATGCAGTTGAAGAGAAAGATATACTTAGTTCTCGTTGTATACCTTGTTTAAGGAAAGTAATTAAAAGGGTTCAACGATAAATATGTATATTATAAGCGAACTAAAAAACAAACATTATTAAATGTGCAAAATCAGACAATGACAATTCAGCTATTTTTCAAAATAAAACACAACTTTTGCTTGTTTCGTAGATGAAACACGAGACTGTTTCTAGAAAAAGAGAGCTGATATTCCTCTCAAGAGAGTTCGAAAAAGTCACTCGAATTTCCACTCTTAAAGTTTTCCACAAGTGTGAGCCAGTCATTTTCACTCGGCTCCAAAGGATCTTGGGGAAATGGAAAATGGGAAAACGACAAAGTGCGAATGAGCTGCCGAAATTCTACGACGGCATATCAAACAGGAGTAAAAAGAATGCGCCTTAACTAGACTAACAATACTTTAACGTCCGAAAAGAATGAATCCTTTAGTAATCGCTAGGATTTCTAACGGTACGGTAACGTTTTAGCGCGATTAACGTTCAAATTTTTGATAACAATGAACATAGTGATCAGAAATCTGTTGCGTACACTGTTTTTTTGATGTGGTTTTGCATATGTGCAGTAATTAGTAAGGAATTGAAATCACACTTTTTGAAAATTGTGTGAACAATTTGTGCAGGATTTGTTAAAAAATCTGTTAACGTGAATTGAACTGATGATTTGGTTTCGAAATCAAAGTCAGAATTGTGAAGAACTGTGCCCCCTGATTTCGCGGCCAATAATTACTATCGACAAAATGAGAAAGTAATGGAGTGTTAAAACCTACGTTTACTTTTGAAAAAGAAAAACCACACAAGAAGCAACCAATACAGGGAAAAGCCCATCAAAAAACCTAGGATACACACCCTGACTATTTGAAAGAAGGAGCTCAACAGCTATTCATTCCTCCGTAGAAAAGAAGTAACTTATTTTTAGGACTATTCTCATAAATAGTTAATATCGAGACTTCCTGACGGTATGTACTTCCACGTACGTTTTTTTGGGACTTGTGGAAACATTTTAAGTTGCTTCACTTCTTGTTTTCTTTTGCTGGTTGAGCGGGTTTCGTCGTCCTCTAGTTGGGTTATGGTTTTGGCTGACGTCTTCTTCTAAGGATATTGTTTGGAATGTCCTGTGTAGACATAGTGTGCACGTGTGTTCATACATGTACATGGAAGTGCATTCTACGATGGCATCTAGTTTCACCGTTTGGAAGCTATTCTTCGTTTTGTTTGGCTTATCCTGACATGCATAGCACGAAAATTTTGTCAATGGCAAACACATTTTCGATTTTGTTGGCTTTGAAGGACTCGTTGCCATTATATTTGGGAGAAACTCTGCAAAGCGTGAATGTATTGGATTGGCGTACGGCAATGATTTTACTATTGGTGATTGTTCTACTCTAATAACATTGAATGGGTAAAATGCATGATTGAAAACATTGTGACGGACAAAACAAATAATATTGAATATTTATTACGATATTTGAAGAATAATTCAAAAAGCTATGATTTGAACGCATCGATTCCTTCGGAAAAAAATACCAAATATTTTAAAATATCTTTTAAGAGTTAATTTTGAAACAGTCTTAACAAATTTGAAGGGCAGAATTTTATTTTTGAATAAATAAGGATTAGCTTCATCAAGTCAATTGAAGCCCGAAGCTAGTTTAAACAATGCTTAAAGATACGAAACACAATACTTTTGCAATAAATAATCCAGAATTTTATTTCCTAGCGTAGAAGAATTTTTTCTAAA
Organism: Oxycera nigricornis; assembly: GCA_963942545.1. Taxonomy (NCBI): domain Eukaryota; kingdom Metazoa; phylum Arthropoda; class Insecta; order Diptera; family Stratiomyidae; genus Oxycera; species Oxycera nigricornis. Next base: position 111,076,664 of record OZ012660.1, on the reverse strand, counting down.
AATATGAAGGGTTCTTCAAAGTTGAAATGTAAATCTCTCATAATCCTTAATAATTGATTACATCTTCTCAGATTTCACAACATAATCTCAGTTAAACTTTTTTTTGAACCATATTAACGATTTGTTGATATTTTATCGGTTTTCATGAGTCTTTCGAAAAGATTGTGCTTTTTCAAGTGATGATTTTGTTTATGGAACGAGAAATAAATAATAAAATACTACAAATAAAGCTCGTTAATATAAAACATATTGAAAAGTATTTCAAAAAATATAATCTTGAAAGATGTGTTTTATAGTAGGTGTTGTTATGACTAGTGTTTTTAATTCACAATATAAAAGAGATTACTCTACCAAAGAATGAATCATAAATAATTTGGTGCATTTCAATAGAAATTTAAAATTCTTCTGAATAACTTTTTCATGACTGCAATGGGAGCGTCATCTCCTGATTTTCAAAGTTTTAAATCTTTACGTGAGATGATAAAAACAATGATCATCTATAATCTATAAAATATTTCGTAAATTTATTTTGATGAAAGTTTACTTCAAGAATGATTTTTTTTCACCAAAAAATTCTCTGAGCCAATCGATATTTCCGAATCTTGTTAAATATTATTTAATAATGGTAGGAAATTATATTTCAATTATTTTGCGCCGTTTTGCGGCAAAGCCATCTCATGTGCATGCTAAAATATGAATATTCAGGCGTGAAGTTTTAATAAGGTATTATCCTTCGTTATTAAGGTATATCAAACAGTTGACTCGATTTCACATTGACTGAAAATGACGTTTCACATCTTTAACAATGCATGGTTTAATGCTGACTCAGATAGACTGGATTTTTTCCTGAGAACATGAAACAACTTATGTATTATATTTATATCTCCAGTTTTAGACTCAACTACCTATTTGCTGTAGTACAAAAGCCGAGATGTCAATGTGAATTTTCTTTTGGTTACTTTTCGTGGATAATTTTTGTTGGAAATTTCTTTTCAAGAGATATTTTTCGTAATCCAATGGTAGTCATTCTTTCTTGATTGAAGAATATCCAGACAGTTGTCCCATTCAAGTTCTTACTTTCAGTGGAAATTTCGAGGTATCAACGAAAATTTTTACTAGTATTACTGAATCCTCATAGCCTGAATGAAATGAGAACATAAATTTTTCGACATTCATAGCGAACGTTCTCATAGCAATCTATTGTGTGTCATTTTCTCAAAACATCATGCAAATCGAATTCCCGTAATCATGGAGAAGCCAGAGTACTTTATTTATTTTCAAAGATTCAAAATTGTTTTCATCATTAATAATTTGAAAAGAATTTTCTAGATGATGGTATCGTTATTTAGCTCAACAGTCAAATCCAAAAAAAATAAACTTGCTGATAAATTCACATCGAGATTTTCTCTGTCCTTATTGAATCACTTTTATTTTAGTATGAAATTTGTTATCTTCTTAAATACGTGTTTCAATTGTTTCGTATAAAATATCTTTGAACACCTCATGGCTCTACTTTTAATCATCTGGAAGATACACATTTATTATATATAATATTTAGATACAACCGGGAAATTCAAACAGAAATAAAAAAAAGCATAGTTCTGTAACAAATTTTTAAGATAATTGAAATTGAATTTTTAAGTTCCTATATAAATTCAGAAACATAAATGTGCAATACGAGGAAAAATTTTCTAATCCTTTTGAGGATCTTGTAAGTCGAAAATATTCTTTGGTGCATATCTTAAAGTAAATATGTTGATCATCAATTAAGGTAAAATTACAATTTCGGATTTAGTGGCTATGGCTTGCAAGCTCGTTACACTCTTTTCATGACATTCGCTTATTAGGTAAATGTTTTTTATATTACATTCTAAATTCTTTTCATGCAGCTAAATTTTAAAAAAACCGGTAAAACTTCAGTGAAAAAATTGTGTATAAAATAGTTTGATGTAAAAAGAACCAATGTTAGTTTGAAAAAGTATTGAAAAAATTCAAAGAGCTGACATATCTGAAACCATGTTAATTAACACTATCGACACATTTTATGAAATAATTTTTATGTTTAATTTTTTTTCCATGTTTAAAATTTCAACCAATCTAATTTTTTATATAAATAATAGTAAACAAAAAGTTAAAACAGGAAACTATCGAAATGTTACTTAAAACATAAATCAATATATTGTCTTCGATAATCATTTTTTGATACACGAAACAAAGATTTTTTTTCTTTCCTTCTTAAAGCTTCCTTTTCCTTTCAAATCGTTTCTTTTATAATCTCTAACAAATTTGTCTGGCACATCTAGACGACTTCAGTGTTTAAATTAAATTTCGGTTGTAGTTTTAAAATTAAACACAGAATAAGTCTCGGTGAGTTAGACGAAATTTGGAAAGTAAAAGGAAAATAGATTGTACTATCTTCGTTTCGTTGAAATAAGAATCGTAAAACTAGAAGGGTTTTTAATAATATATTAATATCTTGTTATTTGTTGAATTTGGCAAGATAAATGCAAGGATTTCTGCTTGAAATTAGACAGCGAGTTTGATATATAAGCTTTTAATACCATCAAAATATTGAATTTTCACAATTCGCCTTTTTAACTATGAACAAACTACACTAAAAACCTTTTTTGAGCTGTAAAAAATCAGTCACAACACCAGGAATTTTTTATTTGAATCCTTTCGACGATGTGTTCTGAAATACCAGTAATTTTTGTCAGGGAAATATTGTTTTTAATAAACAATTTATAATTTTGATTCGGGTGTTGACTGTAGTTGGTTTTATTTTATTAATTTCATTAATGAGATATTTTTCATTCACGACACTTTGAAGAATGTGTTTGCTATTTTGATTTGAATATGCCAATGACCTATAGAAATAGATCCAATTCAATATAAATTCATATAAAACAAAAAAACATAAATGTATGAATTATAATCTATTGCAACCGCTAAAAATATTTTCATAGATATAAACAATGCAGAATTCAAAATTATGCATATTCAGAACTAAAAGTGAACATTTTATAAGTTACCTCTATGTAAACCGACTCTTTCAGTTTCGAGTGCTAACACCATATGCTCAATTTGAACGTAAAATGTTTATCTTTCTTTGCTTGACGTCCTAAGCACTCATTATTCATTTAACTTACCATCAGAACATCCTCTTTTAATTTAATTTAATTTATATTGAAATGAATTTAATCTCCCTTCTTACCAAGAATCACAACTCAAACCTTGATGGAATACCAATCGAAACTTATGTGCTCTTGTGTTCACAAAAACATAATAGAAATCGAAGAATCGAACATTGATCGAGAACTAAATGTTAATTCCTGAAAGAATCTCAAAGCACGACGGTAATGGCTTTTAATTCAACCATATTCAAGTGCCTGTTCCTCGCCCACAATAGATGCTTACACATGTATAGATGTGTGCAACATGCTGACTACATGGAAAAGTTGAAGTCGTGGAAATAGTCCCATATTGACTTCCGTAACTATGCTCTGATTAATGCTTCCTATTTGCTATCCTCGGAGAGGACTCAAGACCTTATTTCTGTACTAACGCTGCTATTTCGCTTCCGGGAAACAAATCCTCTTACTTTGCAGGGACAGCAACGACCTGGACTTCAATAGGATTTTCCGTTTCCACTCCGTGTACATTTCCGATGGACAACTTTACACCCGCTCAACCATATGCTATAGATAGATTCTTGTTGCTAGCTTTAACAGCTCTTCTATTTCTTTTTCTTGTAAGTCCATTTGTTGTCTTTGCAGGGATGACTTAACGGTTTTGCCAATTAAATTTTCTCGAAGTGTGTGGTGTCTAAACATCAAGGAGCTGAAGAAATTGCCGGTCGGACAAGGAAACATCCAAAGGACGGCACAGACGTGTGATTACCAAACAAGAATTCAACCGAAAGGACTACGAGAAAAAGCGGATACGGCTGCTTGAAGTGTTACGAAATAACGTGCAAAGACGCTAAGGCACGTTTAAGTGGATACTAAAAGGTCCGCATCGACCTTGGAAAAAAGAAATTACCAAAAACGAATGAGATACAGCACGAAGCCACCAATCGTGGGGAGAAAGTCCCAGATAGTTTGATACGAGCAGTTCGTCTGTGCTCTACACTTTCACCTTTTCAAGTGGAAGGTTCTTTGTAATATTATCGTGGTTAAAGCCAAAGTTGCATGTGACATGGTGTTCGTTCATGTATGTACCGCAAATATTCAGTGAAAAGTGTGAAAAGGGTGAAACGCCTGTACTTTCCCAGTCACCTGAAGTGTGGAAATGAGTGTGGTGCTGTAACAAGTATTGAAAAACACCCGCAAGCAACTTGCTTGAGTACGTTAACAGGCCGTGTGGGTTAAGGGAGACATTAAAGTACAGAAAAACATTACAGGTACTGTAGGTACTTCCACAACGTCCCATAATATTCTGTGACTCAAGAGGACACGGCAACGTCTGAGAAAAGTGAAATCCAACAGCTTCATCCCCTCGTATGCGGTGGAAACGAAAAACGCAAACCCCAAAACAACAGCGTCCTGTATGATCGCCTTAAAGACTTTACGAAAGGAAAACATCAAAGGGATTATGCTGCGAAAATGAGTTTATCTTCAACTGCTCTCATAATCTATGGGTGTTGTTTACTTCCAGGTAAGTTTGCCTTTTGCTATCTTTCAGTTTCCACTTTATCTCCTTTCAAGTCTACATAGTACGCATCATCCTATTGTCCTTAATTTGATTAGTAAGCAATAGATACTTTGTTAAATTTAAGCTTTGTGGATACAGACGAAACGAACTCTGTGCAAATGTTGTATTTGTACATGACCAGTATTGCCAGAGGCTGTAAATTTATCATTAATTGAATTGGGCGAGATTCAACCATGGTCCAAAATTTATTTTCAATCATCATTGACGCAATTAATTTGAATCGTTCGTACAATTTATTCTTATGATGAGTATATGCAAGTTGAAATAATGAAAAAGTTTTCAGGTCGAGGGTCTATGTCAATGTAAAAAAGACGAATTTTGCTGATTTTCATTATTTTTTTCACAGAAAAAAGGCTCCATAATGTGATGGTATCTTTTTTTCATTTATTCAAATGAGCGTACGTATTTCTTTTTTGAATTTGCTACTTTTATCTTTTACATATTATTTTTGGCAAGTAAAAATGTTGCAAAATTTAACGCCTGTGGCTGCAAAAATTGTGTAAATTAAAAAATCTGCATTACTAATCGTTATGGAAAATTGTAGCGAATTACGGAGAAGTTTTTTTGATGAAAATTAGGGTTTTTTTGGTTCAAAATAAAATGTTTTCAAATAACAAAACAATTTGCATACAACGTTTAGGATTGGTGTGGCAAATGACGTCGATAAATTTGAAACGGTTTGCTTGAAAAATTTTCGTTAAAAATGTTCCGACATTTTGAGAAGCAATATTTCGAGAAAAACGCGTTTAAAGTTGCATGTATGAAATTTTCATATGACAATTCTTTGGCTTTTTCGAATATTGAAGTTACCACAGGTAGTAAGGTGCTTGTCAAGGTTATTTTAGACCAGCACAGGAACAGGACAAAAAAAAAATAATATCCAAAGAAGAGTCCCGCTTAGGTGTAGCCTGGTGAATGCTATTTTTGTAAAAAAAAGCTGTTGTGATCGGAATATATTGAGTTTCACAGCAAAACTTTATTATAGTGTATATATTTGTTCAAATTTTTGTGGAAAGCAAAAATTCCATCATATAAAAAAATTCAAAATATTATACAATGAAATGATGTCTTTTCAATGTTACTGACGAGTCGTGTAGTTTTGATGGTGTTAAAACCAAATTGCTCAAAGGGTGAAAGCAAACTTTCACATCCTGTATGAAAGTTTGCCTTCCACGTTTTGAAATTTCTCATGCATAGAGTTTTGAATCGCCGATAACGAACATGAGGTTTATTTTCCCAAAAACACAATTATTGACTCTTTTGTCAAAAACAACCACGCAACTTGTTGTTTTTGTGAATTGGAGATCATCTTTCCGAAAAACAAAATGGCAGTTTCAAAATAGCTGACTGCAAAAAATTTTTAAACTGGTCGAATTTTTGGCATGATTTGGTGTTTGGTGACCTCGATAAAAAAATTGAGTTAAATTTATGGAAAGAATTTTTGATTAAATGTCTAATATATAATTTGAGCCAAAAATGCCTTTTTGATTGATGCGATCATATCAGTGTAACCGAGTTTGATCTCATGTTTCTTTGAAAAACACCAAAATTTGAAACTGCTGCTGAATTTTTAAACAGGACCTCTAATTCATAAGAGATGTACAGAAATCATAGGATATAATTGCTGGTCTACTTGAGTGTTCAATTATTGCACTTTTTGTACGCATTGAAAAAAAATCTTTTTTTATTCTAGCGAATCTCTAAAGAAAGTTTGCTTTACAAAAAGAGTCCATTTATGAATTGAAAATCAATTGTAAAATTGAAAAAACACGCAAATTGTTTTTTAATGTTTTTAAAAACTCTATGTTTTACTCAAAACTTTGTTTGTGAAATTACGGACGTAGGCTGCAACCGACATTTCCTCTATTGGAAAGAATGCTGGAGTTACCCCTGCAGCTAACATATTTCAGTGTTTGAAAGTTGGCATACTGAAATTTTATTTTTTAACACTTTTCCCTGATTTCACAATTGCGAAAACGCAATTTCAAAGCAAGTTTTTTAAAAACTCTTTCAAAATTTCCTTCAATCGCCGGCCACTTTCCCTCTCTAATAATAAAATAAATTGTTATTTATGTACTTTGAACTTTATGCTTTGATTTGGTTTGAAATAAATTAAATTAAATTAAATCAAACAATTAAGCGTAGTGGTGTGGCGTTCAATATTTATGTATATTTTTGATGGCTTTCACATGCGGTTTACCAGAGATCACAGTATTTGTTAAGGAGCTGGATTTAGTTTGCAAATTATGATTTAGATTTTGAATTTAACTTATAAAAAATATTCTGGCACTCTTTTCAAAATTTAATTGGTTACAACTAATCAAAGCTGTAAAATTTTTCTAAAAAAATCAAATTTTAGTTGAAAAATGAAGAATATTTAAAAAAATTAAATATCGGAATTTCGTTTCGTCAAATTTTCTCCCAGCTATTTTATTGTAGGTATGATAATACCATGTTTGCGCATTATCTCTGTCCCTTCGATTGCTTTTCTAGCGAAGATCGTGCTAATGCCATCAGAATTTTACATTTAAATAAATATCCGCCCATTCAATTTTGGTAACACCCTGGCAAGAAGTACGATATATGCCTTCCATAAAATATTGTTTAAAGAAATATGAACTACATTTTTCAAAAAGACTTGCATAGCTCAAATTTGTTATCACAGCTGACAACACTAATCCATACCACGAATATTATTCACCCTTTTGATGCCCTAATCTCGAAACTGCTCCTATCATACTGTGTAACAGGCGAAGTATCTAAAAAGAAAAGATGCCTTTGCAAATTTTTGATGATTATTTTTATCTTTGGCATTTTGCGGAACGATTTTAGCTGTTCTAACCCGTGATGGCATTTCATCCCTTGTTGTTTGCTTTTGATTGGTGAAACGTTTTCATAGGAAACCAAGGGGTGCTGAACTGTTTATTTCATGTTCTCTGCGGCTAACTTTCTCCCTAGCAAATAATAAAAATATTTCATCATGCTCGTTCACGGCCTGAAATGCCGATTGCCCTGAAGGCATAGAATATGGTTGAAGTTTTCAATGGAAAGGAATTATTGTGCGAGTTAAATTGTTCAAGCATTTAAATTTCTATGAAGCTCATAGATAGCCTTATTACTGTTATTTTGAATCGAACGCATTTCTAGCCAGAGCAATTGTATTAGCATATTGTTAAGGGATTGCTCGAGGACTATGGGTTTCATAAGCAAATATTGAACATTATTGTGAAAATATTTTGTTACATCAAGGACCCTGATAGGAATTTCAATTATTACATTTTTACATAGCTGAAAACAGCTTCCTGAAAGAGTAAAGAAAAATCGTATTAATCAATTATGCTTCTCGCATCAAGCTAACCTCTTCGCTAGCGGCGATAATTTTTAGAGCACTTAAGGAAGACATTTAATTTTCCACCTATTTTCAATGAATATTATTTTATTCACTTATATAATCGACTCATCTGAATATCAGCTAATATGTTCAACCGAGAAAACTTAACACAAAGCAAGTACACAATTACTTGACATACCTAGAGGTTATTTGTTGTGCACTTCACGTCAAGCATTCTGCAAGTTCTGGAATTTCAAAGAACAAAGCTAATTGAACTTGATAGTGCAAACAGTATCAGAAGAGTCTTTTTATCGCACAAAAATGGGTCTATCTTTTCTATGATTTAAGACTAAGGCTGGTTTTTGGTTTTGTTCAGCTACGGAAAGAATATTTTATACTTAAACAAGACATCTTTCAAATTGATTATTCTTGCCAGCTGAATAACTTTTCAGGAAGTACTCGTTTCGCTTTTGATAGTTAAGTTCGTTCAACTTTTCGTCAATTTTGTTTCTGACTTGGTTCTTAATTTTCTTTTTCAATGATATGGAAATTTTATAGCATGGTGAAATATAACTATATGAAGTTCGTATCTATATTATCATATAACAAAAATTGAAAAAAAAGATGCGATGCAAAGTCTTGCGTTCATATTGATTGAAAACTGTTCTGTTTTGTGAAGATAGAGTTCAAAATTAGGGAGAACTCATACGATGTCCAAATTATTGAATATGTTGACATTAAGTAAAGAAAGAACTAAAAAAAATTGAATCTTCGTGTGCACATCAAGAAAGTAAAGAAAATTTAACCAGTTGGGAAATCATGGTAAGGAAAAATTCACGAGAGCGAACTTATTTTTGATATCCCTTCTTGAAGAGAGTTCTAAGGTATGCTATGTATTATTATTGTTAAAAAAAATTGGATGTATCCTATCTCAATATAATCCTTAAAGATAAGGAAAGTATTTCTGCAGCTAATAATATGATTCCAAAATGGAAAGCCATCATAAATCTTAAACGCTGTAAAAAAATGCTAAAAGTATATTTAAAAGGTCAACTAGGCCACCTAGTCGAAGTTAATATCATATCCGGGTGTTCTACTATCATCTTAATACTGCCTGGGATCCGTGACCGCATGATGTTGAATACAGTGGAAAAAGGACACTAACCGTTTTTCCACTTCACCGCACCTTTTTTCTCGTCATTCAGTTTAGCACAACAAAAGGATACACTATGTCTACAAATTGGCCACTTTATTTTGGCCATGAAAAATACCCTGAGTGGCTTTATGAAGAGTTACAGACAAGATTCTGTCAGGTTTCAAGGAGTGGCTGTGTATTTCATGCTGTTTCGTTGACATACGAATGTATGTATGAACGTAACGTGTATCTTGTAGAATGTAGAACGTACTCTTTAACCCGTGCCTTCATTTGCATACTGAGAAAAGGTGACTTTATTTATGAACCTGGTAACAAAATGGGATAGTTGTTAATAAGTTGAAAGTTTACTTGTCAAGAAAGGATGATTTGGTGAATAAATAATGCATTTCTGGGATTTCTTTGCAATAGGATAGAAACTGTGTGTGAGGAGATCAATTATTATCTTCGTTTTTGTTCTATGAGGACAGGTGACTTAAATTGTGAATTCATTTCTTTTGCAGTATAAATGTGAGAAACTCCCACCTTGCATCAATTCTATCTTTAAATAAATTTTTTTTTAAAAGATTTTTAGACTGATTAGTAATGAATGAAAAGTGTTGTATTCTAGGAATGTACACGGAGCCATTTCACGTTGGGCGCCAGTTGTCTTATTCTAAGAATGGCAACGAAATCGATCACAAAATGGCGATTTCAAGTTGAAATTTTCCAAAACTAAAGAAACTATAACGACAAAGGAAAGATAAACATGGAATCTATGAGGTACACACCACAGGGTGTCTAAATGGGTTTAAAGATCCGAACCATGTAATGAGACTTTATGGAGACTCTTAGTAAAATGTAAAGTAGATAACAGACTACCAAATTAGATTCGATGTATTTCGCATCAAAATTTCAAACGATTCTATTAAAAAAATATGCTATTAAGAAAAAAACTTTGTAATACAATACAATATTACTTATCACAGAATGTGATACAAAAGATTAAAAATATAATAAACTGCTCGAGTTTGAGCAATTCGTATCTCAATTCAAACAAAAACAAACTTTTATTATTTTATTTGAATAATAATGAACACAAAACTAAAACTTACATTTGTTGAATGCCGAAAATCGGACAATAATTTTAAAAATGTCGTCATTTTTGAAGTATTGGCAACGAAACCAATTTTTCAATTTAAAGTTCATGAAATTTGTACCCTGTGTGCCTTAGAGTGTCCTAGATAAACATTTTCTTCAAATAATATAAAACTGAGTTGCTCAATATTCTATTCATTTATCTTCAATAGCAAAGTCACGACATTTTTCGAGTTTGTTATTAATCGCGGCAGTTTTTCTTTGTGGATAAAAATATTTCCACCACCACGAGAAGTTCATCCACTTCAATGTGCCATTAAAATCATGTGAAGAGTACTGGATTTTCAAGGAAATTGAAAGACAGGGACTATACTCACCTTTTTTTATTCCCAATTCCGAATGTTTTCCATTGAATGTGCCTGTGTTTTTTTTTGAATTCCGTACAGAATACTACAATTTGTTTTCTATATTTATACTTGCAAATGATCTTCTAGTAGAAAATATGCTGGGAATAACATTTTTTAAGGACAAATATTAAGTAAAGTGGATCATTATTAGTATTTCGAAATCATTTTCAGGTTTGAATAGTTATTAAAATTTATATTATTACAAATCAAAACATATACAAATTTTTACATTCTTGGAATGGTGTGAGTATTTTTCAAAACGTTCATCAAAATTATTTATTTTAAAAGCATTATCGATCCCATTTTTGAGATAGTTTCGAATCATGTTTAGAAATTCGTATTTTGTTTTTTTCTAAGATGCTCTATTGTACGTAACACTCACACATGCTTAATTATTTTAAATTTTGTTCACCTGGATAAAACTCAAATTTTTGTACATACGTGAATTCGACCATATTTAAACTCAACCAAGAATTGTTGATTTTTTCTACCCAAGCTCTAAGCAAATAACATGTTGAGTAAAACCAGGACGCAACAAAGCTCACCACGTACTGTTCGGCACTCCTTGGTTTCATTCTCCCAAAACTCAACCTGAAGAATCTCTTCACAGCAAAATTATTTAAACATTTTTTTTAAAACATTTTTAACTGTGCTTGCCTTCTTGATTCCAGCAATTTTCTTTTCCCCGTTTCCGCTCCAACCTCCAAATTAACAATAGCAATTACGATCTAAATATAAATTGCATGGTATATATTTAAGAAACTTAAAGAAATTCAGGCGCTTAATTTTTTTATGTCGGTTGATGAATCCCACAGTCAAAACTATTGAAAACACATTTGAACAACGAAAAACATTGAAAACACATTTAAACTTGTGAAAATTATATTGGATCAACATCATTTTCGCGGAATCGATTGATGCTCTTTCGTTTTGAATGCAATCGGTGTATTTCTACATAGTTTGGAATTTAATTTAGATACATAGAACTAGAAAATATGCATATGAGATAAACGAGCTATGCTTCAAAAACGAGCAAATTGCTTTGAAATATTTATTCGATTTCCATCTATAAGAATTAGTTACGGTTTGCTTATATCGAATCTAAATACGGCAAAAAGAGACTCCGCTGAACACATCAAAAAATCGATAACCCTGTTAAATATCATCTTTCATCCGCAATTTCATTTAAAATTAACAAATCAACCACGAAAAAATGTTATTGGATTTGAGGTAAAATTATGAACATCCACCCACTTAACGTTTTCAACGCTCCCAATGATGAGTTCAGTTCATTATAATTTTCAAATGAACTTTCAAATATAAAGCGTACGGTTTCCATCCACCGGGAAATTCGCATAGATTTATAGTCCCTACAAACAAAACGGAATTGAAATTCATTTGAATAGATTCATCTCAACAGTAATTTCAAAAAAAGGAATCAAAACTGAAACAAACCTGCGACCCCAATTTGAATGACCAGGACTAAAGAATACCTGCAAAATGAGAACGCCAACTGGAAATAGGTGATGAATAAAAGAAAATAAGCTGGCGATGATGTATTGAATAGGAACGAATGAATTATAGGCGATTGAATAAGGATTTCACATAAAAAAACATTTTTTCTATCATTGATTCCTTTTTCATAATATTTCGTCAAGTTGAACTGAAAAGCAAAACTTTTTACGTCGATTGAGTATTTTTTTGTCGTTTCACTTCAACACAACCCTACGAAGCCATCTCCGTTTCTGGTTCTGTATATTGCGGCTCCACCACAGGGATGAAAAACATTTTCTTTGGTTTCACCCCATACCAGAAATTCGCCGAAAAACAAGGAAGTTCTGCCGTTGATGGGATCATGGGTTGCCGAACTCTGTTTATAGTAATTGTTTTACCTGTACAAACCTCCTAGAAAATGGGTTTTATAGCTTTCAAATTTTCATTAGCTCGTTTGCTCGAATTGTTTCCTTTGTATTTGAATTTGAATGCAGCTTCATGATTATGGTACATTGAAAATATTCAATTTTGTATTTGTTGAGACAGGCCTTTCTATTGCCATTTACTTACCGTGAAGACATTCTAGACTAAAGAAAACATTTTTTGAATTGTATTCATCGTAAGAGGATGTGCTGACAATCGAAACATTTGCAGGAGTTCTATTATTTATATTCAAATTACTAAAATTGAGGCCGACTTGTACAAGAAGCTCATTAAGTCCGTTGTAATTCTTGGAATTAGGCATTGAATCGCGAGAATATTCCCTAACTGATGTTCAATTAAATGAGACTTCAGTTGAACATGAAATAAATAACATAAAACGAATAAAAAAGGCAGCAGCTCTAACGTTTCAAGGGTTGATTAAACATTGTATAATTTGAAAGCTAGGCAAGGAAAAGTTGGTTATGGGTGATCAAATATTCAGAGAAATTTATCTTCAACCTGAATAAAATAAATATTAAATAGAAAAATACCATCTTGAGAATCTATGAAAAAATAAATAAATTAAATCAAATAAAACCAAATAGATCCAATAAATAACAGCAACAAGATAAAAAAATTCTTGGAAAAAATCACTATAAATTTACAACACGATGCAAACGAATCTTAATTGAATACGGTTGCAATTATGGTAAGATTCATTCGAAATGGAAAAAATCCAGGATACCATATCATTCCATACGCATCTAAGAAACTTTCGAATATACAGGCAAAAACTAACATCGTCAACATCCATTCCGTGATGCAAAGCTGCAGAAGTACTTACAATTTGAAAGGCCAGTGTTAGAAGAAAACAGTATTTGTACTTTGTCTAAATTTCTGTAAATTAAATAGTACTTATAAGAACATTTCATAAGTATCATTTGAGTTTCTCAGAAAAAGGACATTATTATGAACTACTAGGTAGGTTGAAGGGGCAGCTCTGTTTTTCAGAGATGACTCATTTAGGATTCAGAAGGCGCATTGTGATATCACAGGAAGAAAGGATGCCAATAAAAATTTCGTAATACTTGTTCTGAAAATCACTTAGACTTCCTTATGAAGCTGACCATGTTGTTAACAATTATGCCGGACACCTCCGCGAGGTCGTCCAGAAAGAGAAGCATCCATCACTTGGAAAGTGCTGGGTACTAACACTGGAAATGCTGGATTGTTTCGTTCTCTACTTCCGACCTGAAACTGCGACAGAAGTCTTGGATGGAAACGCTCAATAGTTTTGGATGTGTCCATTGGACAATGAGTTGGTGAATCTTAAGGTCTCACAGCTCATATTGAGTACCTCATTGGTGCAAGACATATGCGTACCAGATTAGTGTGTACACAATTATTCAATTCTAACATCCTATCCAAACTTGACTCATCCTTCAAATCTATAACTGAGTTCATGAGGTCACTAGTTCAGAGTGCAGTTTAGTGATAAGAAACTGCAAGTAGAATAGTTAAGAAGATAGTTGTATGTCGCAAGACAGTCTTATTGCAACAATTCTATTAAAAGACAACAACAATTGTAATAGTCGTATTGTAAGAGTCGTGTTGAAAAAATCGTAATAATGGACATTTCCAGCAAAGCAATTTTTTATTATTATAAGGAACTTTATTACAACGAACTCGTGTTTATATGTTTAAAAACGAATTTTGCGTTGTGAGCTCAATATCGTGTAATTCTTTCTGGTTGTCGTGCATTTACCTTCCAGAAGCCAGGCTATGTTTTCAGCCTCTAAATAGCGCTGTTAAATGACTATTTAACAACAGAAGCTAGAGCGTGGCCAACATTTGAATTTCGCGTCTGTTTAACAGCTCCCCATTGAACCACTGTGTCCACTTCGGAACGCACGGGTATTTCACTAAGGAGTGTCTGCCATTCTGTATCTATTTTGACTTACGAATATATGAGCTTCATCATTTCACTTCCAGATATTTTCAGAATAATTTCAACGAAATTTCAGGCAAATACTTACTCAATTATCAAATAATCGTGTTGATAGACCGTTTCATCAAACTTATTTCCAAGACTGTTGGAATACGAGAGTGTATTCCATATGACGAATCAACTTTTATTTTAAACATTTCTTTTTTAAATTTCTTTATTTGTTTAAGTTACTAGACTTGTTTCATAAATGATTAAAATCATCAAAGCCAACGCATGAATATTTTTCTCACGATTTCGATTTCAGCCTTTGAGAATAAATCAAAATCAATATAAACCTTCGAAATGCGCATCTCTTTAAATAAAAAAAACCATGATAATTTTCTGACAAAACATGCAAAAACGACATTTCACGGCAACCTATTTGTTGCCGGCAACATTTCACGGCAACTTATAAGTGTCCGGCAACATTTCACGGCAACTTATAAGTTGCCGGCAACATTTCACTGCAACTTAACTTATAAGTTGCCGGCAACATTTCACGGCAACTTAATTTATAAGTTGCAGGCAACATTTCACTGCAACTTATAAGTTGCCGGCAACATTTCACTGCAACTTATAAGTTGCCGGCAACATTTCACTGCAACTTATGAGTTGCCGGCAACATTTCACTGCAACTTATAAGTTGCCGGCAACATTTCACGGCAACTTGTAAGTTGCCGGCAACATTTCACTGCAGCTTATAAGTTGCCGGCAACATTTCACGGCAACTTAACTTATAAGTTCCCGGCAACATTTCACGGCAACTTATAAGTTGCCGGCAACATTTCACGGCAACTTATAAGTTGCCGACAACTTTTCACGGCAACACTTCACGGCAACTTATAAGTTGCCGGCAACATTTCACGAAGAATTGATATACGTATCGAAACAAAAAAGAACAATACTCGTATTATGTTTAAATGTTTGATTTCGCTACTGTTTATACACTGTTTATACAACTATCAAAGTGGTAATTTAAAATTTTTAAGAATTTAAAAAGGGTAAACGTAATATCAAATCTAAGAAATTAATTTGAATACCCGTCTATCATTTGTTAAGGTAATAGTTTTCATTTGAACTGTTTTTCACACCGCATTTGTCCTGCTTCTCTATACTATCGCGTTAGCTTATTCACGTATCTTTTATTTGGTATGATCGAGCAATCTTTAGATCAAAGACAGCAGGAAATATTGCTCCAATAGCGCTGGTATTTAATTGCAAGCAAAATGGTAACTCAAAAGCACCACAAAATTCAAGCTCCTCACATCCTTCACGGTATATTGATGGATCAGTAGAAAGGGAAACATCCTTCCAGATTGATATTCATATTCTTTTGTAAGCATTTGTCGGGCATCAAGTAGAAGGCACTCGGAATAAAGCGTTATCGGTTTTGGTGAATATCTTCCCGCATACACTTTTTGCTCTTTCTTCATCCACACGAAATTTGCTTCTGTGTGGATGTTCGACTGTTTCCCTTTCATCCTGAAAAGTTGGTCGTGATAGAACCTAAACATATAGCCCATTCAGCAGCCGACAGTTATTTGAGGCTGCTTACGAAGAGCTTGAAAAATACGCCCATGCCAACTCTGCGCTTCGTAGTAAGAAAACACTTGAAATGTTTTTGATTGAAATATTATTCGGTTCCTGGGTAGTACTCGAAAGTTTCTTTTCCTTTTTTGCCTACCATTTTCATTGGCAGGGTGTGTGTTTTTTGTTATGTTTCTTCTTTCATATAAAGGATGGTTTATGACGCTCTCTATAATTTGCGAGAGTTGTTATTCGGCAGAGAAAACTCTCAGCAAAAAAAATTATGTGATAATTTTTAGGATGTCATTTAAAAAGTGGATCACAAATTAAAAAGAGCGTGAAAAAGGGAGTTTTTCAAAGTTTCTGTGGTAATGTTTGAAATTGGGACAAAGTTTTTATGGAGATGTGCCATTTTTGCTGATTTTGGCGTTGATTTCTATGTGAGAAACATTAAAATATTTACGAAGCTGAAGGTTGAAGTTTATTTCGCGATTTTTAGGGGTCATAAATTAAGGTTTTCGACACTTTTTATGGATGAGCATCAACTTTTGAACAAAACATAAAGCCAATTTGATATTATAATTAAGCTTGAAAATTGATACCATTTTTATAATGGACAATCTTTCAGGTGACTTAAATCGAGAGAAATTTTATCCGGTAAATCATATTTTAAATGAACGCAACAGTTGATGTTTAGTTGGACAAATCAGTGTGTTCAATAAGTGAATGTATTCAAATCTGTGATATTTCAAATGTGATTACCAAATTCAAGTGCTTCGAAAGGGATTGAGCAAAAAAATGGAATCTACAGATGAAACTTGTTGAAAATCTAATAATTTTATAAAGGCAACTTTTCTTTCCTGACTTTTTTTTACAAGAATACACACATATGCAATATTATTATTATATAAAAAATTGTTTTGAAATGTGAAGATATGTAGAAAGTTTTGAATTTGTTGTTCGGACTCATTGCAATGACTTCACTCTAAACTAAAATGTTGTTAAGGAAGTTTTCTGAGAAAGCCCTTGTTTCCATGCCAACTTTACGATATTTGAGCCTATTATTTTGTAGATATTTTTTTGTGTTCTGAGACAGGGGTTTTTCTATCTAAGAAGAATCAGATGAGCATTATGAATGCAGCAATATTAAAGCTAGACACGCTGAATTTACAAAGCGGTATACGCAAAATACTTGCCTGGCATTGTCACATCAATGATATGTAGGCTCAACAAAATTTATAAAGTTTTGCTTCCATTTCACGAAAATATTTTTCAGTTATATTTATTACAAGAGTTCTTTTCAGCAAAAGGAAATGAAACTTCCCAAAGGTTGCTGCGTGTACATTTAGCCCACAAATGGTTGCGGGGAGGATAAAGTCACCTGGCACTCATTCACGAAGAGGTGCGGGGTGTTTGAATTTTGGCGCCATTCACTTGTGCACTTGAGACCATTCAGACACCGAATCGTAAAACTAAATGAGGAAAATTCCCACCTACCTTCTCCCGAGAGCTTTCAAAACCATAGAATGCTAAACCAAATTGTAGGAAACAAAGAAGACCTTTCTAAAGCTAACCTGATCCTACCCTAAACTTAGTCTACTTACAAATTGCTCCGCTAGCCTGCTGTGACTCTGCAAAAAGTCCTCTGGTCAATTAGGGTTAACCAGCAGCAGCCTGTAGTAGCACCTGCCAAGATCATTCCGCCGTTTAATCCAAAAGTCGATCACCAATTGATAAAGCTAGTCCCTAAGCTGTTGTTCCAGAATAAAAAGATTCAGAAAAGGGAAACAAAGCTTGGATTAGCCATCACTTACCTGTTCGCCATTTTATCTTAAAATGAAAACAGGACTAGCGGCTTGTGCTGACTTCACTTTACAACTTTTCTCAAATAACATCTGCGTATAGCGTTTCATTCGTAACTGGATGGACTTACCTTCACAGTGTGACCGCATTTTGAAATGCTGAATCGTGATCAGTTAGTGGTTAAATTTATTGCTCCGGCTTTTGTCATCAGGATTGTCGGCTTGTTTTGTAATAACAAGGACAATTGTAGTTAGAGACTTATTGATATTGAAGCCTTCTTTTGATCGTTCCTTAATTGTTCCAGTCTTAACTCCACGTTCACTTTCTCCTAAATCAATCAAAAAATCACGAAAACTTCTCACCATTAACTCCGTTTCGTGGATCAGTTTAAGTTTGAGTTATCATGTGATCAGTTCTCCAGTTCTTGATTTGTTTCTTTTGGTCATTAATACATTCAACTATTGTTAACGGTCCATCAACATACTAAGAAAACATTTCTCTCTCGGATTTATAGCGAACGTTGTGTCCTAAATCAACTAGATCATCCACCTTTTTATTATGAATTTCCATATACAGAACCTTAACTTTGTCTTCCTTGAGTAAATTGTGTCCTCCTTCAATTCATGATCGTTATTGCTTGAAGTGTTGGATTCTTCCAATACTATAAAATTTTCTTCATAGTTCATCTTATTTTCTATTGATTAATCCAGACAAAATCCAATAACAAATTCCAATCGTGTAATTCCAATTATTTACTCTACTAACTTATTCTGTTATCAAAAATTGTCACTACTGATGGGTGGATGTAGGTAGTTGTGGGACAGTGTGGTGAGTACCAAACTTTCCTTACAACATTTAGTTCTCCCTGAAAAAGGGTGAACACCACTCATGTTGGTATCCAATGCTACGACTACCACGCTTTGAAGCATGTTTACTTGTGTCAGTTGTAAAAGTAGAGACACTTGCTTGAATTTCGCAGGTTTAGGATTTGAGTTTAAAAGATATTTCACTTAAATTTTGTAGCCCTGTAGAATCAAAACTATTTTCAATCTCGAACTTTTTCCCAGGCAGAGCCACAGTCTTTGGGCGAAAGCACATAAATCGATTTCCTAGTAATTTAAAATTGCAGCTCATTAAAATGATAAATTCACCATAAATTACTATCATCCCTGCATTTAAACCATATTTTCATTGTATCAGCGTTTCAGTTCACAAGACGCGAACCCGTCAAATCTTCTCTTGTTTCAATGAATTTTACATGAAAATATCCTTCCACTACAAGGCGGACGACTTTTAAAATGTTAATCCAGTTTCCGGATTAGCCGGATAATCACAACGAAAATGAAGAAAGGCAAAGTGATAATTAGTAAAGTTTCTTCAACTTTTCTCGACTCCAGGATACTTTTTTTTGTTCTTTTATATTTCACTTGCTAGACAGCGAGAAATTCACTTCATCCTCGACTTTTTTTTCATTCTCTACAACAACTTTGTAACATCTTTTGATGTGTATGCGAAAAAATGGCTACTGTGAGTTACAACAAGACTGAGTAGGAATAGTCACTTTTAAAGGTTATGTCAGATTTTTCGCTGGGTTCGATTTGTAAATTTAATGTAGCTGGATTATATTCACGCTTGTTTGTAGAATTTACGAAAAGTTTTGTTTATTTTTCAAGTAGACTACAAAGGATGCTTTAGGGTGAAAAGTTTTGAATTTCAGTAAGGATCAGCGGATAGAGTTATTTTGAGACTTTCATTTTAATGATGTCTTTTGAGGAAAAGAACGTAAATATTATAGATGGATTTCGAATGTTGAAATAATTGAATCGGTTTTATGCTTCCACCAATTTGATCATGGTATTAATGAAACAAAAAAGTGGTCTCATTAAATATGGGTAAAAAGAGCATATTCCTACTAAAAATTTATTCATGCTGGTCAAAATTAATCTATGACGTCATGGGTATTAAATTTATTTCGTATTTGTGCTGGAAAGTTTCTTTTTGAGCATTGAAATTTCATTTAAGCTGAGCTCAACCCAGTCAAAGTTATGTTTCAAGGAAATCTCCACCGAAGTCTCAGAAACTCATTTTAATCATTCTAGCATTATAGTTTAAATTAACACACATGTGCTACATGAAAAGCAATGCCTCATATTCTACTCAAACATTAAAACTTTCACCATATTTCAACTAATTAGTAGTCAAAACATGAGCACAGGTGGATAATGTGTCCCGTTGCGAGGAGCAACTTGATAAAGTTATCTCTGCTTTTATTGTAAGCCAACTTAATCACGCCACAACAAAGACTGCCATTATTATGGAAAATTTACCATAAATATTTTTGTCCTTTGAAGGACTTAGGGAAATCCTCAACAAGTACTAGTATCAACCATGAAGTGCGGTTCCGTAGATGATAACAAAGCATTTGCTCAACTAACTTTTACGACAGGACGAAAGCACAAGTTGGATGATTTATTCTTTTATAGCCTGACGAGACGATCATAGCGTGGTATGAAATAAACGAATTTATGAAAAAAATAAAGATTGGATATATAGCAACACACTTACGTCCTGGCACTAAGTCATCATTCAGGATTTCGAATCAGAGATAAAAACGGCTGTGAATTTACTGGCACACATTTTTAGTGAATTAAGATGAAGAATAGTGCATGAAATGGGATTACTATTCTAGTTCTATGTCAATGAGCTACTTTAAAGACACAAACAATTTAAATGCTTCAAGTTGCAACTGTTTTAATAATAATAGTAATTTTGATACACACCAACTCACTGAAGCTCTACTGTTGCAATATACTGTCGTAACACATAAATTCAACAAAATATGTAAAAATCTATGAATTAACTGTTCGATAGCAGAGTTTATTAGAAAATAATTTTGTAATTAAAATACGTAAAGTACATCAGACTTTAAAGAAATTCACCACAATTTTGAGCTAAAATGCACGATACAAAGAAAAAATTGTTTGAATTGAATTCTTGTGTAAAACATGTAGGATATTCTTTCAGTCGATATTTTTGTTATTTCAAACGTGACAAATCTTATATGACGTTTTCTGAGAATTACCTAGTCGGAATTCAATTGGCATACATCAGCCTAAAAGCAAAATAGCCGAAATATTTTCGGGTGAACGTTTATTTGACGACACTCTGCTTATTTATTATTTATTTTTATGATTTGTGTCATTGACAATGCCACTTTGAATCCGTATTTTTCGTCTTCTTTCAGCTAAGAGAAAGAATAATGACGATTTTTGTGAAAACTCGCATGCTATGCAGTTGAAAATATACTTTTTATTGTCAGAGTAAAAAATTTTCAAATATGTAATTAGAAAAATAATCTGGTGTCATTTTTCTGCTGTAACTATCGTGAGGTTTGATCTTTTTGGAAGATACTACACAAAACTTTTTGTTTGTCCTGAATAAGGAAAATTTTGCAAGGTATACTGGAGAAAACTCAATCACTAACGCACTAACATAAGTTTTTAACTGGACTGTCCAAACTCAATTACTACATTTTGAAAATATAGTGGCAAGGAGTTACTTGAACATTTTCGAATCCGATTTTATCAATATCATTTTATTCTCTAATAACCTTGTTTTGAATATCATCAATATAAGTTTTCGCATTGCAATTTCAAAATTTAAACTTGAAAAAACTGTTACCTATTTTTAGAAAACGGTTAAACTATTTTAATATGCAGTTTTGATATCAACATCACTAGCATTTCATTGAACTCACTTACCAAAATAATTCCCAATACGCTTATGTTTCGTCTCGCACGATAAAACTGTTCTTGAGAAAATTTCACTTTAAAGTTCTTCGAGGACTTTACTATCTGAAACTTTATCGTACGTATGGTTTACGAAAAATAGCTAGGAGTGAGCAAAGAGTTGGATATTTATACAAGATAGAGGATGCAGTGATGTTGAGGACTTTATACAAAACTTTTCTTTAAAAGACTTTGCGTTTATGCATCCTAACTTCGAGCCGGTTATAATTAACATTTGCATATGGAGGCAGAAGTAAGCCCTATCAAAACTCTCGTTATTACAAACCACTCATGGCTCATTTATTGCACTCACTCGTTTGCCTTAATTACAGGCATACTGAGCAGTTAGATCGTTCTGACGGGGAAATGATATAAAACTCCTTTCAATTTTAATAAGGATGACATTAGTCAAGCACTACAATTCTAGCTTGCAGCTACCAAAGCAGCTGCAAAACTCGTTAATGTAGTGAACTTTTATAAAGATGAGTATTAACCGCAGCCCCCAATGTTTTAGGGAATTTAATTTGATAGGACAAAACAGGCAATTCTTTGTTGGATCTTCTGCATTTTACGCTGGTGAATCTAACAAATGTCTACGGCAACGATACTGGGTATGTGTTTTAGTGGCAGTCAACTGACACAAATTATCCTGAGTGCTCGGAAAAAATTTCACTCCGCTTTAGGTAGTGTCCCATATATTAGATTCAACTTCAGAATAGGATCTTCGCGTATTCTGTGCGTTGTACACTCAAAGGAAGGTTCATGAGGACACTGTGAGGAACTTTTCGAAGGTACTTACAATCCGGTTGGCTTTTGTAAGTTGGAATGTTTAATTAGCTTTTGGCTAGTTGAAAATTTTAAACATGTTGACTGAATCCTTGTTTACTAGGGATGGAGCAAAGTATTTAAACTATAATGAAATACCAAAATGGTCATTTCAAAACGATTTTGCCTTGACTTTCATATAATTGTTGTTGACCACGAATAGAACTATGCATTCATTTTAGGCTATTTGACCCAAGAAAATCAATATTCAGAATATTCAAAATTGAGTATTCTTTGTTCCAAAGAATCTTTTGAAAATACAGTTTTCCAAAAAATCTGATAGACGCACTGTTTCAAACAATCTTCTCGTATTCTCAACTGTAAAACGCCAGACAATTCGTTTCGTTGCCCATACGAACGAATCTTTCATACGAAATTTACCAAGATAATGCGCTTTATGACCGAGGAAAACTACGTGAAAATAGTCCTCTCGGCAGAATAGCGTCATTATGGCAAGTTATGTGTGGCACGGGTTCTGGTCTGCTTTAATTCAGGATTATGATGTGCAGTCTGTGTTCATTATTTGGCCGTAACATTAATAGATTAATGCGCCCCTAGTCGTAATACATTCCAGTGGGGTATGGTAAAAAAACCTCGTTTATACTCTTTTTTTATATGTGGAGGTATGTGCAGACTCGCAGTTTTATTTAGGAAATTTGGTCTAGTTTTGTCTGCAATCAAACAAAATAATCTTCACATTTACGAGAATAGCAAAAAATCCGGGATTGTTTGGTTAATTCAATGTGTCAAGGCTGAAATAAAATTCAACATAAACTAGTGCTTTCTTTTGAATCTCTAAGTTTTTTTAGTCCCTTAAGGGGGGAATTACCTTTAGAGGCCGAAAAAAGGTCTTTTTTGCAACTGATTTGTGGGGAAATGAAGACAGTTCTGATTAAATCAGTATAATATTTATTTTAGGCGATGTTTGAGTTTGAAAAAAAAAACATATTCTACAAAGGTGAAAGTTGAAAATTAACAAATTTTTCAAGGATCTTGAAAGCCATGTCGTCGCTGACGTCGTAAATTGCGTAAGCGATGCTGGCTGCAATTTTCATCTGAAATCAACAAACCAAACATTTTCTTACTCGAGAGGTTTTTTTCAGTAGATAGACTAAAATATTTGCGAAATTCGAAAATTAACCCTTCAAAACAGGCTCAAAAAAAATTACGATTTTGACGAAAAATTTCGTTCCGTTTCCAGTCAAAAATAGTCCCAAAATAATTTGTTTTTTAATCTTCAGTCTATATAGAACAGTTTTTTATGTTCTTTAAAATGAATGCTAGATGATGAAAATCGATTCACTAGTTTTTTTATTATCACTTACGCAATGTTAAAAAACATGGTTTCGAGGAACGGCCGTTTAGAGTTTGTGGTCAAGAGAAAAAGAACTCGGTGCCAGGCACTTCCGGGATGCATATCTTCCACAATTTTGAGAATAAGCTTTTAAAACTTTGACATGATATTCTTAGGTGATATCTCTATCGATTAAAACAATTTTTAAAAAATCGATTTTTTGAAGTGTCTGAAGGTACTTCTCCCCTTAACTAAAATAAAAGTATTCAATCGATTAAAGTGGATACTTTCTCACATCGTGGCTAACTTTGCTATTAGCACGCAAACAAAAATTTGAAAAGTTCATGATCATCAACGGCGAACCAGTAATAATTGAGTCTTGATCCTTCGTTATCATCGCTCAGAAAGAATCTTTCGTTTGTATATAACGAAGAAGTTAGTTGATTTTTTTGAAGTTCAATACTCGAATTTGGAATATTTCGCAAATTACTGGCATTTCATAAAAATATCTATAGATGTTCAGTTAAATCCAAAGCCTTGAGTGAATTTTGCATTAACATTCCAATGTTTTTTCATCTCGTGAATAGTTTCTAATACCAACCACTTTCTGCAAAGTGGCTTTAAAATACTTCATCAACTATTTAAGAGACTAAAACATCTATAATGAAACTTCAATACCACTTAAAGACGGATTGGGACGAAATCCATTGGCTCCGAAAGATTAACATGTGGTTTGCTAAAGATTTAAGAAGCTCAGAACCTTTTAGTCGAACACATATGCAGAACTAATGTAACATGAAAGCTGATTGGTGGATAACTATTTCGATTTTGGTTTGTGCTGAAATGGAACAAGGATTAAAGAGTTTTCATTGAAAATTTCATTTCCAAGAGACTTTAAATGACTTTTCAAGATTCTTGGTATTTATTTTCTTTAGTAACAAGTATTTGGAAATTGTAATCATAATTTATGCTCCTGTATATGTTACCAACACGTCAATAGAATTGTTACCAATAAAATCTCCTAAAATTGAAAAAAAAAATTTCAAATAATTTCACTATTTGATACCGAATCAGAACTGGTACTTAGTTCGTAAAGCTTAAGCATAAACAATACATTTTCAGTATTATTTCCATATAATTTTAGTAAGTTTTCAAAATAATTAAAGTATTTTTGCAATGCATTGATACAAATTTCAAATTGTCATTGAATAAAAATTAATAAAATAAACGTAATGTTTGGGAAATGTGCAACATTAGTAAATACTAAATATTTTGAAAATGAGTGAAATATTACTAGATTAGAAACAATAACAGCACGTAGTTTTCCTCTAATATACTCCATTTCTTATGGTGAAAATCCTTCATAATTAAGAAAATTTGATTTTTAAATGATTTTTTTATTTCTATGCTAATTTTTTTAATCGGTGAAATTTTTGTGACAAATCTCCTTTGATGTTAAATATAATGAGAAGCAAGTTTTTATGTGCAGCTCAATGAAATACATTTGATCCAATCCCGTTTAACTTTTTTGGAACATTCCCTTAGAAAATCATAGTCACAACCATTATGCCTTATTATGATTTCCAAAATTTTCCAAAACGGTTTGGTGCCTCTAATCAAAAGGACATGTCATATCATAATTCATCAAAATTGGATCATCATATTTTCATTAGAGCTTCACCGTAGCGCAGCCGATGAAAATGAAATACACACATAGAGGAAAGGAATTGACATAAAGCACTTTCCGTGATAGCGGTAGACTTGACGAAAGGCCAGGAAACGTGTGTGAATAAAATAAATTGCTCCCTTTTATGTATGGTGGCATTTTTATAGATATTATCCACTTATACTACATATGTTGTCTTCTATCGGCACCCAAAGATAAGACATATAGATACATTCATTTTCGAACGGGAAAATATTGTATGCTATCTGCAGCTGCATTGGCTATTTTATCTACGTTTATCGATGGCTAGAGTTCGCCTGCTTGGCGAATCAATAAATCTATCGCTGCAGAAGGATATGGTTGTGGTGGAAATGATGCATTTTCAAATGTAGCCAACTAACAACTGCATCGTCGATATTCTTTGCAGTCGTACTCTAATCCGTCCCGTTTCGCTATGGTTTGTGGAAGGCGAACTTTATTGGAAAGTGATAAATTTCACACTTGAACATTTTCTTTCGAGGTAATCCAACAAGTTGAACTTTTGTGGTTTTTTCCACTCATACATAAATAATGACGATAAAAATTCTCCAAGAGCACTGGGGCAAAAATGATCCAATAAGAGCCTTTTACAAAAGGAAATTGGTGGAAATTGAAGCAACCAGAAGCTATGATTGTGAATGAAATATTTGTGATATTTGGCGAAAAAGGAGCCATTGAACAGCAGACCCTGTGTGAGTTTCGTTCAGAATTTTCGTCGGATTGTGTCCTATTTTGTGTACATAAATGATAGGATTTATATTTGCAGGAATAAGACTAGACTGTTTTGTATTTTTGGCATTGTCTTTCTTTAGTCCAAGATTGGTCAAATGGAATTCCTCTATGGTCATTGTTATGTATGGTTTTGATGAACATTGTTGATGACACGACGAAGTGAGATCAAAAACAACTACATGCTATTACGTTTCTCTCAAAGAATGTTTTGAACACAAACATTTATTTTCGAAGCAGGAAACAATTTAAATCACAAATGAAGCTCTTTGGATTGAAAACTTACTGTAAACCTTGCATTGCTTCAAATTATCAAACCCTTTGGTAATTGATTAACGAGAACTAATTTTCTATGTTAGCAACTTTTGTATGGTCCTTTATGAAAATTAGACCTGATTTTTGATTTTGTCCGTAGTACAAAGCTAACCTTTTCAAACAAATTGTTTTCATGCTGCTTCAAATAATCGAGCATGGTCATTTATATAATGAAACTATTTGATTCCATGCGACCCCAATTTAACCTTTTGCTGTCTTATTTAACTCGATTATATCCTTAGTATCCAAATGAAACGATGCCAACTATTCACTTTTCCTTTTCGAGTTTCGCACAACCGAAATTCCAACATTCTTACACCACATTGAATAATGAATTCCTATAGCGTCTAATATTTCAGAATGGCACTTTGAAATTAGGGATGTTTATATGTGTTTGCTTTTATGGCCATAATTAAAAAGGAAACTTGCGCCAAAGACAGCGAATTACGTTGATATCAGAATACCAGAATACCTTTGAAATTGTGGAATTGCAGGTAAGCATTAGATAATGTGCTTACCTTAAATCTAGATCCGGGTTGCGTCCATGAAAAGTCAGATAAATCCCGGTCTAAGCTGCTTGATGATCATACTTAAGTTATTATTTATTCTCTCTACAAATGCCTTATGGGAAGTTAGTTACGGGTGCGGTAGAGGAACTGCAAATTGGACAAACTACAGGAAATATTAATTAGATGTGTTGTAAAGTTTTCTGCAAAATAAATTACACACTAGCTTAACGATGAGTTCGTGTCCTGTGGAGTGTTTCTGTTAGTTTCTTTGTTATCTTCTAAAATATGTATAGTATTTCCTTTCGGAAGCGAATGATTAAATATGCTACGAAGAAAGAATAAATGAAAAATCAAAAATTCGATAATTTTCAACCAGGATAGAACATTTCAGTCATATTCAAAAAGCATAACAAATTGAAAATTAGATAGCCATAAATAGAGATACGTAGCCATAAATAAAGGTTTATAATCAAACTTAAGATCCTTAAATTTTTTTTTTCGTCGTTGGGAGATGGAAATCTTCAAAAGATACCGAGTTGCTCCTGCTTTTCGGCATGTTGGATTTCTACCGACTAAAACCACCTCCGTTTCCTGCAAAAAATCTTTACTCCATAATTCTTTGCTTGCACTGTCCGTGTGCAATTTATTTCCTGAAAGCTTGTTCATTTAAATAGTACTTCCCAGACGATGTATATCGGTATAAGGGATAGTACCAGTAGTTAATCAATTAGTGGAAAATATGAACACGTTTTTCAACACTCTTTATGAAGTGAGCAATCACAAGTATACGGCATGAGCCAAATGGGACAAAAAATACTTGCTCGCAAAAGCTTCTCCTTGCAGATCATAATATCCGCATTCCACATCTTTCGACTTCAATTCGTAAAATAGAGAATTATATTCTTTATGTTTCATTCACTAATTATTCCTTTTTTTGTCCAATAGTGCAATTTCAAAAGATTTTCTTCGACAAAAGCTAGTGGAAAATCTTCCACCAGAATTGGATCACTCATGAATTTTATGTATCCTAAATCGAGCATTTCCATCCAGAATTAAGTACGCTTTGTCACCGACACCATTTTCTGAGATAAATTTAGAAGAGTCAACAAAAAGCAGCACATAACGCCCCAGTTTCTTTCAAAGATCCTTGCGTAGCCAAGAAGTTTTATTCGCATTAAACTGCAACGGTTTTTACGAGTGAATTGTGGCGGTAGACTTTCACGCTTTCCAATTAGTGAATTAAAAATTAAATTCGCATTCCTTTTGTTGGTGCGGAAACGCTCGTATAAAATAGGCATTGACCGACTTTCACTTTTCCTTATCCTTCTGTCTGCTTCTGAAAAGAACGGCATTGGTGGCGGGAACAATGATAATTACCCATTTGCAAGGGTTCAGGTGTGTGCTGCGAAAATTGAGCACATCATTTGCAAATTTGAACAAAACTTGGAGCTGAAATCGTTGCACTAGATTATAATATAGCATCAGCATAAAGTGCTCAACTTCTTAACAATATACCTGGTAAAAATGTGTCCTTTAAGAGGTTAAGAACCAATGCAATCAATATAATGTTGAATATTTTAAACATTCAGCGTGTTTTACCTTTTTTAGGGATCCACTGTCATCCGCTACATTAAGAATTCAATGAAGGTGAAAAAGTCTCTAATGGCTCACACTGTTTAAAGTATTTTATTTACCTTGCGTTTAATTGTTTGGCGAATACTACCAGTCTTCACGAGGGAAGATCTAGCTTTATTGTTCATCTAGATAAAATTGCAGATGGCAGAGTATCAGATACAGGTGAACAAAAGAGCTGATGCTATCGTCCCGGCACTGAGGATTATGGTGTGTAATTGAGCCAGCATCCGAATTTAATTGCCAGAGACATTTGGCAAAGGAATACCATAAATGGAAAATGGCAGGACACTCTTTGAGGACATATTTATCGACCAGTAAAATAAAGGCAAAACAGAAGCTTGTTGCGAGCTATACATAGACTGAGACATGATATAGATTGAAACGAGAAGCTTGAACATTTTATTTAGACTTTTTGTGAATTTTCACATCATAACCAAATAGACGTTTTCCGGATGAAAATTTTCAAACTTTATGGAAATTCGCTAGTTTGTGGGATTTTTAAATTACATTTTAAAATTTCCAATCTGACGAATCTCAATATATTTTCAATGCAAATAAAATATATGTCCAATCTAAAATATTTACTTACATTTGTACATATGTATGTTTGGATCGAACCAGCAAATTTAAGGATTTCAAGAGTCTTGAAGAGTATAAAAAATACAACAGAATCCAAATGTAAAATTGTACTCGCAAGCAGTTGAACCTTCTGAACTTCTTATATTCATGAATTTCCCCTTGTCCTTTCGGCAAATCACTTTGATAGCACGATAATTCACAAAACAAAAGCGAAGTGAACTTAAAAGAAAATTTATATCACATAAACAAAAAACAAGAGACTACGTGAATTTTTTTGTTCATTTTCCACTAAAGTCTTGACAACTTGCTAACCACGTCTATTGTTTTACCCTCAAGGGCTTCAGAGAAAATTCATCTGGAAAGTAACACTCGCTTCTATTTCAGTAGATATGTATGTATGTATGGTGTGTTCATCTATACAGACTCTCGAAAAGCGTTGCTTTACATACTACACTCATATCTGGCGAAGTACTATCCTGAAGAAAAGACGAGAAACGGCTGCATTTAATCTGATGTATTTAAATCAGCTACCTCCAAACAAGTTCCGCATATAACAAAAAAAAAGTTGTTAACGTCCTTTCAGCTTTCAGCTCCTATCACCGCATATAAATTTTGCTGAAATTACAATCTCCTTCGGGTGCGGTTGCTTGTGCGAATGTGTGTACGTATGCTTGGGCTCCTTTTCGTGCTGCTTTAAACACGAAAATCCTTACAAACATGGTTTTTACCATCTTTGCTCAACTCTGCTCAAGTTTGTGGCACAGGAAAACTAGGAAAATTGTGAAACTTCACCCCGGAAACCAAACACTTGCTTTCAGCTGGTCTCCAATTCACAACTTTCAACATGCATAAAAGTACACTGAGTAACGAAGGAAATTTCCTGAGTTTATACACTTTTCGGGGGTATTTCAAATATAAAATGACTTTGTCAAGCTGTTACTGTTTAATAATTTTAATAGATTGATTGAAACTTTGGCTTGCAATTTGAAATTGGATTTCGTTTATGTTGAAAGATTGATTTTCAATTGCACAAAGTGCATTCAAGCAAAATGGAAACTTTTTATAAAATAGCACCGAGTTTGAAGAGACGAAATAGATATAAACGTTATGACTTTACCGTTATTCCTTAATGAATAACTGATATTGTGCTTAAAGAATCTCACCATAAAGTTCTTGAAAATAAACTTCAAGAGTATCACAGTGAAAATAAAAGCAAAATGGAAAACTGTTCCCAAGTCAATTCAGTCAAAATTATTCCGGGGTATCTATTGCGGCAACTGGATCGATACCGATCATATGTTTTTACTGTCTCTAGTTGGAAAATCATCACTTTTATTATTGGTAAAGAAAATGCAGCAAATAAACTACAACTTTTCGAAAAAAGAAGGCTATCACTTGCGGAACAAGAAAGCAGTCCTGTTCTAGAGTTCGAGGAGGTCCATGAGTAAAGCAAAGAGCAGTTTGCACTGTTATCATATGACTAGATAATTTATTCAAAATATTTTAAATTTCCCGAGTGAAAAAATGAAACTGACAACGGACTCAAAAGTCTATTAATCTTTCTATGTTAGAAGATAGTTGAAAAATAGACTAAAAGTAAATGGAGATGGTGAACAAGAGACGGAAAATGAAGTGCGGAAAAAAATACTTACAATGTTCCGAATATGTGCGGAAATAAATATGTAAATCATATTTAAAAAATATATCAAATGAAATGTATATAAAATATTTTGTTCAAATACGCATTTCGGCTGCCTTTTTTGTGCAAAAAATACCCAAGAAGGCTTCAAGTAGCAGCCAAAATATGTATATGAACTAAATATAAATATGTGGTAAAGAAATTATACAGGCTTTTAATGAACCACAATATTTACTCACAAATTACAAACACAAATGCGATTCGCTCACTTCATACATTTTATGTGCACACGATTCAACGTTTTCTCACAAACTGATAATATCAAAGATCTATTAAAACTATTTGTCTTTGTAAATTTACCACGTACAATACACCAAATTGTACAGAATTGTTTATACTACCTATTTCTGCCAAAACAGGAAAGCTTAAAAAATCAACATTTGAAAAATATTTTAGTTTTACTTCGCAAAATTTGAGACATTTCAGCTTACTTTCAGTATTTTTTCAGTTTTTTTAGGACTCATTTAGTCTGTTTACCGATGCAACTAGCCTATCAGAAATTTTTTAGTCTGATTTATCTTTCCATTTGGTTGCCAAATTTTTTTCAGTCTCATTTTAGTCCTAATATCGTTTGAACTTTTTCAATAGAATGTGCTTCAGTCAGTTTACAGCGGTGATATTGATTTTCACCTTATTACAGATCGAATACAGTGTAGAATTTATTCCTTAATCTGTTCTCAGTTTTTTCCTGTATAATTTCCCGCACCCGATCCTGAGGTAGTAGATGTCAGTAATCGACTATTTTTGTTAGCTTTCTGACAGAACCTTGTCGAATTTTATGGGCGGCCTAACCGGAAACATCATGCGAAATCGCACGCTGTATGGCATAAAAATGTTGACCGACAACATGCATGCCTGGCGAGCCCAGCTGAAGCCACATGGTTGAAGGTAGATGATCACCTAATATTTGGTCTTCTTGTGTCTTCTTTTTTTGCGTGTCAGTTGCAAGTAAAGTGCAGTAATTTTTTTAAAGGAAAAAAGAAATTCGTTAAACTGTTCTGATGATTGATTTATTTTTTTTGTCGAATAAATGGGTAATCCGGTATGTTTGGCTATTTGAACGTTTTTGACATTCAAGTAATGAATTGGGGACGCGTGCAAGGGGAAATCAACTGCTTTCTCATTCTTCCTAAAATGTGCTAATCTGTTAACAATCACGACCCCTTAAACCTTCAATAAACTGGACGAATTTGTTGACATGACATTCAACAATCATTGCTTTGTCTTTGAAGTGAGTATGCTTAAAATCGTTAATGAGCATTTTCAAGAAGAGATTACATTCCATTAACTCGATAGCTGTGAAGTTGTCTTTGAATTTTCATTCATTTTGTTTGGAGAACCACCATCATCATAAAATTCAATTATTATGAATTAAAGCCAAAACATTTTATATAAAAACCGATGTCAAGGATATGAACCGATGAATAAGGATAAGAATGTTAGATTTCCAACAAAATGGACGAAATCGTTTAGTCAATAATGAAAAAAGTATATTAAGAAAAAAATGATTTAATGGAATTAATTTGATTCGACTTTTTTGATTTCTTCGTTGATTCTTATCAAAGTTTTCACGTCAAATCATATTTTATATTATTATTGACACAAAGAAAAAGACTAAGTTTTTTTCAAGCTATTTCAATATTCTGCTCTTTTTTCGAAATAATATTTTTCGTACTTATATATTTTTCATACTTACCCATTTTTCGCGTTTGAATAAAGAAAACTGTTTTAACAATTTGAAGTTTTGCCTTAAAAGTTATCACATTGAACGAGCGGTGGAATAAATATATAATTGTTTTATGACAATTTGTAATTTTACGCTCAGAAATCCTATAAAAGTGCGGGTTGATTGATTCTTATTTTTTGCTCCGTTGCTTAAAGAAAAAGATAAGATTCTAGTAAATGTTTATGAAATTTAGAGGAACATTTACTCTTTTCATAAGCGTCGCTGGAAAATCAGAATTAAAATCCATTTCTTACTTTTTCTTGCTTTTCAAAAACTATAAAATTGCGTTTGAAATATTTTCAAAAGAAAAAAAACGGTGTATGTGAAATATTGTTTCAATAATCTAATAATAATGCGATGGACTGTAAACAATTTGGTTGTACTTTGCAGTATTTCACTGTATCTACTAAAACGTTGAAGCTTCTGAACAGCGTGGAAGGTATCGTCGTCTTCTCAGGGTTATATCAGTAAGGCCAATATACTTTCTTGCACTTTCCAGGCTCATTGTACACTTATAACTGATCAGCCGGAAAAGTTATTATATGAACTATCGTTGAAGCGAATGTTGCGGCCAAGCTTCCTATTAAAACTTTGTGCAAAAGTTTTTGTGTGTCAGGCCTACATGCAGACATGGTTAAAGGTTATTTTCACCTGAGTTTGAAAGTACGAGTCACGGAAACGGTTGGGACAATACCATCTTGACTTCCGTCTTGCCAAGGCGTGGAAAGAGCATGATGAAATTGCTACGAAATTGCTACTTAGCGGTTGCTTTACCACATGTCGTGTGTTGTATGACTAAGATTTTCTGCTTTGCTACACTTCCAACTAATTTGTAGTACATGCTTGTACAACGTGCAATTTAGGAGCACTGTATGAAGTCTTCGTTATGTGTTTTTCTTACGGCTACAATATGTTTCACACTTTATGTTACTAGAACAGTGCATTTATTTGCTTAGATACAAAGAGGTTTTTTTTAAACTTTTTTCGAATAGTTAAAAAATTGAAATGATTAATCCGAAACATTGTGGAGTAATTTTGCTCAAACCATACATCTATTTATGCAAAACAGTCGTTTGTCTTCTTGATTGCTCTTTATCTCATATGTTCTGACTTAAAAAGGATAACTTACGCATAATGGGTCGTGTAGACAAGGATTTGTGTTAGTTTTAAACACCACGAATTTCTTCAACCGCTACTGTTCATCATGTGGGGTTCCATATAGGGTTTACAAGAGCACACCGTAGCCATTATTCAGTCAGTCCACAACACATTCCACCCATTACCCGACAAGTAACTTTTCTTATTCACGTTTAATTAAACTTTCTGAAGGCTCTCCGCATAGCTAGAACTAATTCAGCACTTTCCGTTTTTGGTTTCTTTGCAGGAATCTTTGGTCTACGTCTAATCAAAGTTGTGATTCCCGCATATAAACTACGTGGTGAATCTGCGTTGCTCGAATGTCAGTACGAGCTGAACAGATCCCAGAGTATTTTGAACGGCAACAGTCGAGGGTACGGCACTTCAGGAACAGGACGAGGTGGTTACGGAATGGCAACGAGCGACGGTACCAATGCGAATGGTTATACATCTGGAGGCAGTGGGGTCAGTCTGACTGGGACCAGCAACAACCACCGCAGGATACGAAATCATCAGCATCAGCACTATCATTACCATGACCAGTACAAAAATCCGAATCAGGACGAGATAAAACCATCATCGAGAGGATATCATTACAGTGGCAGCGGTCATTCATCGTATTCGGCCTACGACAGTGATGAGCAGCATGAGGAAGGCGAAGCACTATATTCGGTGAAGTGGTACAAGGACAACGAGGAATTTTATCGTTTCGTGCCCAAAGTCAATCCTCCGCAACAGAGCTATAAAGTGGACGGTATACGTGTTGATGTAAGTTCCACATAGTTATAATATTCAAGAGTTCCGTTTTGCGTACTACGAGTATATGAGGCAACTTTCCGCTTGATAACTGTCACAGGACTACCTCACATAAAACAAAACACAAGTTTAATTTCAAATTAAATGCGCAAATATTTAGAATAAGACAGCCAAGTATATTTGATGTTACAAATTTTTATTTAATTTTCTTACCATGAATATTATTTTGGTTTTAATTAGTGCACGTAAAAAACAATGAATGAATTTGCATCAGGATAAACGCTATGGATGAATTGTTAATTGTAGTTCTTTTAACTATTTTCAGCATCAATATTCTGATAGTTCGAAAGTCTTGCTAAGAGGACTCACATTGCGATCCACCGGTGTATATAAATGTGAAGTGTCAGCTGAGGCTCCCAATTTTTCAGGCGTGCAAGGAGAAGGGCGAATGGATGTAGTCTGTAAGTAATAAAAATTAAATATTAATTTCTTCTCATGTCATGAAAGGTACAAACGACTAAGGAATATGAAGACTCTCAATAATTTGAACATAAAAAATTCTTCGTCCTATATATATATTTTCCATTTACGATAAAATCAGGTTTTAATGCGGATTGATTTTTTTAAAAATAAATTATTCTAGTTATTTGATCTGGAATGCTTTTTAACCTACGCTAGCTCTTTCAACATCTAGGAAGTGAACGAGCTCCATCTGAATATTGGCGACATGTTTACACAGCTCCATTATTTTCTCTGTTTGAAATTTATGCTCCACAGCGTTTGATAGGCAAACATATTTCTGTATTTTTTTTAAAGATGTCTTCGAATCTAATTGCGATTCCTGTTATCAATTTCACCTGAAACCATGAGATTGAATTTGAAACCAGAAATTGTTGTTTCTTTCTAGCAAATACATTCAGCTTCTTAATAAAAATCTACTAATTTTTCATTACATTGTGTGGTAGTTGATACCGTCGACAAAAACTAAATGCAATTTTTTAGGGAGAACCATTCAAGTGGTAGAAGCAGGCAAGTCTACCAACCACCGAACAGCAACCAGCCTCAAATAAATATCTTAATTGACTGTGCACCTACCATTTTAACTACTATCTTCCTGGCTCGTTCGGCTACTAATACCATCTGCAGTATCATTTATTTGGCAGTGCTCAGCCCTAAATTATTTTCCTCTTTTTATAAGTTTTGTATGATCCTTCAATGGGTAAAAAAATTACCGCCATCATTGAGTTCATGGTTTTTTACGAGCTTCTTCTTTCGTTTGGTCTGTTCACGAACAGACACCCACACTATATCCTGGCAGTACATTATATACAATTTACCCGGCATTGTACTGGATTTTATGCTTGTCGTAATGTTTCAAGGGGGAAATTATTTTTCTTCATCAATAATAGAAGATAATTTTCATTGGTTCCGGCCAACGTTTGCGTAAATTATAGCACGAAACGGAAAAATGACTTGATCGCCATTACGTCCTGATTGCAATTTGATCACACAATAAATGATGAGCTCATTCAGTCTGCAGACAATACGAGCCTGGGGCGAACTTGTACCATTGCTACCACATCTCTTTCTCCTATGGTTTTTGCTTGGGAAATGTGTGCCTGGAAAATATTATTATTCTTTCAGTTGGGAGTTTCTTCAGTTCAAAATTTAAATCGGCTTGCAATAAAGCTGGCAGGATATGGAGAATCTTAATGTTAAATTGAAACAAATTGTAAAATGGAATAGTCGTTAATATGCTGCAAAGGGTCTTGAAGAAAAAAATATTCTTGCTTATGATAAGTTCCTACAAAGAAAATATTTTATATTTTGCATGGAATAAAGATTAAAAAATGTTTTTGGTCCTCCAAATGACAGACAAATAATTTCGATGTTAAACAGAATTGGTTATCTGCAAATATTAGATCAAACCGAGCACAAAGAAAGTTACCATCTTGTTTAAAGTAAAACGAATAAGCACCAGACAGATAAAAGATTGAAATTCAAAGTGATTGTTAATATCACAAATATCTGGTTGACAACAAACCTATATTTATAGCCTTGACGGGACTGATACTCAAGGCGACTGTGTACAAAACTCGTAATTTGATGCACGTACTTTCGAAAATAGCTCGATTGTTGGTCCATTTTGGACATTCAAGTCATTTCGTCCGTCTACTTCCTGGAATTGTTGTTCGCTTCCATTTGAAATCACTCACATCCCTTTCGTTTTTGCGCAAGATTGCCAAAGACCCGTAGTTCCGTTGATTGTAAATTGTAAATGTGCCAATTTCCTTTTGTGGAGCTGTAACAGATGTCATTGTTAAAGCTGTACTATCATATACTGCACTCTGGCTAAAGGACGTGTAAATTTGCACTTGAATCGGGACATTGCGATGGTATTGGCGAAAGGAAAGTTTATCGGGACGCCGGCATCAAGCTCAGTTTGTCTTTCCAATTCATTACCCATTAAGCGATCGACGCGTTGAAAGCATTTCACCTTCCATTGTTTGCAAACGTGAATGTCGTCTACATCACCTGTCGAAAAAAGTTTGAAATATTGAGAATATGTTCGGCTATTGTTAGTACTTTGAGTATTTTGATCGATGCTTTATAATTCTTTTAAATAAGGATGGTCGCTTTAGAGGGCGGTAAGTAGCTAAACGTTATTCACATCGACATTTTAGCATTGCAATTTTTTTCCTTCTTTAATCACACCCTTCTTTGGATTATCTGGATTTGAAGAGGAGCTTAAAAATGAAATTCAATTGAATGTATCATTAAGAACAAAAGAAAAACATGCAATAATTCACCTTAGGAAAGAGAAGGAAAAAGCGAGTGGCACTCTAGGGTTCCGACAGACAAAAGGAAATTAAATAATCTAACTCAGTGGCTCGGCAAATTAAAAATTATACACTTAGTTCCTGCATATGATGATTAACGTATGAAAAAGACACTGATTACTCATTATGAAAGGCTACCAAGCAAATTAAAAGACCAAACACACAAATGCCTCCTATAAAAATAAGCAATGTAAATATGACAAGCAATAATGAGCAAACCTTGAAGTCTTTGCCTACTTTATGCAACCTATCAATCATTTTTTTCCATACTTTTAAAAAATTTGTTCGCTTCTTTCGTTTATTTTCTTCTTAGACCATAAATATGAACATTTTAAATTCCTTGCCTGATAAACATGAAAAATTTCTACAAAGGCCCATAATTTCGGCTTTTTACCGTCCAGTTTTTGTTCAAAACTATTCGAGCATGATTTAATATTTTCTATTTTACCTTCGTCCATTATCAAATTAAAAGCAATCCTTACAACATCACGTATATTTCTTTTGCCAGAGGAAGTTGATCCTGAGACGTCTGAATATGATAAACCTGGGATAACTTCAACCATTTACACCATTTTCAATGCTTCTCATAATTTTCGATCACAACCTTTTTCTGTTGAAGTTTCCACAGTATCAGATCTATCAGATTTATCAGATCACTTTGGGTTTCAGGATCAAGATCAGAATCAGAATCAGAATTTTCTTGTTGCAAACTATTTCACGGGAGTCCGATTAACTTTCAGGCAGAAAGTAAACTCCTCTATTTTCTAGGAACTGTATGATGAAGTTTTTCACCTTCAATGCTCGAAAATTCAATTCGAAGATTTTGATTTTCTATTCTATGCTCGTTTACACTTCCTTTTATGGGGCATCACATTCTCGCTTTGATTGGTTTTTTTTCTTTAGATTAGTTCAAAATTCAAAATCTCATTGATGTTTTACGATAATAGCAAAGCTTGAATAGAATAAAATATTTATCTACATTTATGTAATATTTTTTATAAATAAACCTCTAAATTACCTTGGATCACAAAATTCATAGAAAAAAAAATTTAGTATGCAAAATGCGCTGTTCACTCGCGGTGTATGGATCAAATTGAAAGAAGAGGAACAATTACTTACCACAAAAGTTTTCAACTAAAAAACAAATGATTACAAAAATTCCACAATTTTTTTTAAAGTTTGCACAAGATTTCTATGACTTAATAAACTTGGGCATAAAAAATATGCTCAAAAAGTAAGTTACATGTACATAAAACGATCAATTTTCAAAGTCAATGAGTCGACTCGAATCATATCCGACCGAATAGGTATAGTCCATACGATTATAAGGAGCCATAGAGTGGAGAGAAGAGGAATTAGTCATTGCATAAGTCTCATAGTTTATTTGAAAACCAATATCTTTCTTTAATTCTTTAAATTTTTCCACAAATATCAACAAATTGTATCCTCCGGCAATCGATTTTCGATGTCGAAAATTAATGAGAAGAAATAGAACAATGTAAGCTTCCTGAATCTGCACAGTTAACTTATTGATTCGCAAGTTCCAGTACGAAAAGCCACCCTTTTTTACCTCGCCCCGCATAGTTTTGTTAGAAATTTGAAAAAGATTTGCAAGAAAAATGTATTTCTACGCTTATTTCTCGAAAAAGAAATAATAAAATTTCATTTTCCGAATGTTTAAATTGCAGATGAAAGCGTATAATTAATTTTAGTATTGAGAAGCGAGACGTTTTAATATTAATCTGTAGTGTGTTTTCTTCTCTTTATGAAAGTATTGCAATCCTTTAATTTGCAGCATAATAAAAAAAAAGTTCCTGAAAAAGTGTGGGATCATTCACTCAAAGGACTGACTCATTTATGCCGACTTAGAAATAAACAAATGACTTTCAAACGGAAAATCCTCAAACCAAACAGTGGCTACCAGTTCGCGGAACTATTTGAACACCGAGCAAACAGTTCGAGCCAACTTTCCGAAATTGAAATACACACAGATTTTGCTAAATTTTTGTTCTTGGATGTACTCGTACATAGTTGGAAAGATCACAACAACTGGGACGAGCTAAGAGAGAAAAGTGTTTCAGTTGTTGTTTTTATGGTTTCCTCTTTCCTATCAAATAGAATCCTTTCCAGTATCTTGATTGCATATTGTTTTAACATTTAGGAAACGCAAATGGCAACAGTTTTAGCATTTCGAATGGCAGAAACAGAGAAAATACTACAAGACGAAAAAATTGAATTTTGTTCGTAGCCAAAACCAAAGGAGTTTTCAGATTTGAACAAAATGATCCAATCGGAGTGGAGAATGCTTTTCGATTCGCCCCATGAGATAAATTGGGATGGTGGTGAAAAGCTGTTAGTGACGACAAAACGGATAAAGTTTGAGCAGACTGAAAAGATTGAAATAGTTATTTACAAAGTCGAAGCTGAAAAGTTTTGGATGATTCAAAAAGGTTAAGACAATGTTTTGCTTTTTGTAGTATAGGAAAATTAGATTGGAATATGCATTGCTTTAGGTGGAAATCGTGAAATGACTACAGGATAAACATAAATATGTACTACAATGGTTATTTTGAGGGCTTGAGATTTCTTCAGGACCAAAGATAAAGTGCCAAATCATAATATTTATGAAAATTACGATTTTTTATCAAAAAATTCCTGAATCGAATTCATTTGTCATTGCTATATACGGAATTCAAAGCAAAAAGATAAATCCAATGGTCTTTGGTATTTTTAAATAGGATTTGCAAACTTTAGTGCTAATTTCTTGGCGCAAAAGTTGATCAAGCGAGAATATGAATACTTCCAGCCCAACGGGCAATATAGAGCACGTAATGATGCAGCTGATTCAGAGCATGAATCATTTTACCACCTCTATGCAGAGTATGATGCAGGAAATGATGCGTAACCAGACACTGATTCTTCAAGCTCTCCTTAACAAAAAATGAGCATCGCGAAAATATGCCACTGGAATGCCAACGGTGTAAGCCAGCACAACTTGGAAATTCCCCATTTCCTGGTTAGCAATGAGATAGACATCATGCTCATCTCCGAGACTCACTTAACCAACAAATATAATTTTAAAATTCCGGGATACTCTTTTTATGACACTAAGCATCCTGACGGAAAAGGTCGTGGTGGCACAGGAGTTTTGGTCAAACATCGAATCAAGCACCACGTCATTGACGAATACGCCAAGGATTATATGCAAGCCACGTCTGTGTGCATAGTTGAATGGGGAGAGCCGATTACAGTCTCGGCGGTTTATTGTCCCCCCAGATTCAAAATCACTGGAGAACAATTTAATGATTTCTTCAAAAGCCTTGGTAGCCGATTCATTGCAGCCGGAGACTACAACGCCAAGCATACTCACTGGGGCTCCAGGCTAATCTCTCCAAGGGGAAGGAATTTGGGGTCAACTGTGACAAATTCTAGTAAGCTCTCATTCATATCAAGCAGGCATCCGACATATTGGCCATCAGATCGTCGAAAAATCCCGGACCTCATTGATTTCGCTGTAATCAAAAACATAAGGCAAGAGCAAATATCAGCAGCGCAGTGCTTTGACTTACACTCTGACCACTCGCCAGTTATAGTGACTATCTCCAAATCTCATGTTATCCAAGAGCACTGCAAACTCACAACGAAACAAACCAACTGGCTTAAGTACCGGAAATATATAAGCTCACACATACCACCACGCATACGTCTTAAATCTCATTCGGATATTGACAAGGCTGTTCGTTCCTTCTCCGAGATCGTGTCTTCAGCAGCTATACAGGCCACTTCTGAGCCCACCCGCCCTACCCCGTCTGCATACAAGTCGTCCAAAAATATAAACGAGCTTATCAGTTTGAAGCGGCAATTAAGACGTGAATGGCAGCAACATAGGTCTTCAAACCTTAAAAAAGAGCTATCCGCAGTTGGGAGAAAACTTCATGCAGTCCTGAAACACGAACGAGCGAAAAACATAGAACACTATTTTGAAAGCCTTTCACCAACCCAAGGGTCAAATTATTCGTTGTGGAAAGCTGCTAAACAGTTAGACAGACCAGTCAAACGGGAGTCACCAATCAGGCTTCCAAATGGGGCCTGGGCCCGTACTGATGCTGAAAAAGGCTCCATCTTTGCCCGCTACCTCGAGGAAGTTTTTAAACCAAACCCTAAACAAGCAGATGTTTGCCTCTCTTCCTATCCCATGCAAGCCTCCGATGTTCCAATCCGCTTCAAGGTCGCCCAGGTGATCCGTTCCATACGCGATCACATCGACCCAAAGAAGGCCCCCGGTCACGACCGCATTACTGGGAAAATGATAAAGGAACTGTCTAGAGCTGCGATTATACTCTTTACGCACATTTTCAACAGCCTCCTGCGTCTTGGATATTTTCCCTCAGCATGGAAGCTATCCCAAGTTTTGATGATCCCGAAGGATGGGAAAGACCCAACACTCGCCACGTCATACAGACCCATAAGCCTACTACCCCTGTTATCAAAACTATTCGAAAAAATGTTACTCTCCAAGCTGTCTCCCCACATAAATGATTCAGAAGTAATACCTTCGCACCAATTTGGATTTAGGGAAAAGCATGGAACTATCGAGCAAGTCCATCGTCTAGTTTCTGTAATCAACAATGCTTTCGAAAGGAGACAATACTGCGCAGCCGTGTTCTTGGATGTTGCGCAAGCGTTCGATAAGGTGTGGCATGAAGGGCTTATTTATAAAATCAAGTGCAAACTTCCAGCAAACACGCATCACGTTATGGAGTCTTACCTGACTGGCAGGAAGTTCTTCGTCAAGCAAAACTGCTTTATTTCTCGCTCCTTCAATATCAGAGCTGGCGTGCCCCAAGGAAGTGTTCTCGGCCCATTGCTTTATTTGATATATACGGCAGACTTACCAACATGCGATAAACTATTTACTTCCACTTTTGCTGACGACACCGCAATTCTTTGTGCTCACGCTAACCCCAATATGGCTTCTCAAATCTTGGACAACCACCTAAGAAATGTGGAACGTTGACTGGCACAATGGAGAATAAAAATTAACGAAACCAAGAGTAACCATATAACCTTCACGCTTAACAGGGAAACTTGCCCTGAATTATCACTCAACGGAGTGCCTGTCCCGCAAGCGTCTTCAGTTAAATACCTTGGGATTCACCTAGATAGAAGGTAAACCTGGAAGAAGCACATTGAATCCAAAAAGGCTCAAATCAATCTTAAATTCCGAAATCTATACTGGTTGCTGAATAACTCCAATCTAAACCTGGACTATAAGGTTCTGCTCTACAAAGCAATTATCAAACCTATCTGGACTTACGGTATTCCACTTTGGGGCTCAGCAAGCATCTCTAACATAGAACTCCTACAGAGAGCGCAATCTAAAATCCTAAGGACGATAACTTCTGCACCTTGGTACGTTAAAAACGCCTGTATACACAGAGATCTGGACATCCCAACGATCCATGAAGAAATAATAAAACAAAAACAAAAATACGTCAACAAGTTATCCATCCACCCTAATAACTTGGCTAGGAGCCTTTTGTTTGAACAAAAATTTTCTCGTCTCAAAAAATCTAACATCTTATGCTAAAGGTTAATTTCAACGCGCAGCAGTAAAAAAAAAATTATGAATTCATAACATAACAAAATAACTTGTTCAGAAGCATTGGCAACGAACAACACCTTAGCTATAAGATTTGAAAACTTAATGTTTTTTTCTTGTACTTAAGAAAGATACATTAATTAAAAAAAGCGACAAAAAAAAAAGTTGATCTAAAATTGTCAAAATATCCGCTCAATACTATTGCATCTAATTGCCAAGCAATCTCTAATGGCTTTACAGGCTAATACCGATCATAATCCTATAAAATCAAAATATCACAAAATCATTTCATTTCGTAAAGTACCCAATAAATTGTCCGCTAGTCTTCTTATCCCCGCGATTAATTTTATCTATTTCAAATTGTACTCAGCTCATCACGAACGTCCCACTTTGTCCTTAGAAATGGCAAAAACAACTTTCACTAAGTAGTCATAATCTCTGGGGACAGTTCTGGCATGTTCCCCTTTTTCGCACCGACATATGAGGAAAAAGGACAGCAGGCGGGAATCCTGTCGAAAGGCGGAGTTACTGGGAATTAACGAAGGCGTTAATTAATTAAAAGCACAACTTACGCCGCCAGCGGGGAAACACAATGAAAAGTGCTTTGAGATTTACAAAGATTACTGACAAGCTAATTAATTTGCTTAATTAAGTTCAACTTTTTCTTTTGGTTGTGTGCTCTGCAACATCCAAGCGACAATTTTCTCTTGTGTG
Organism: Oxycera nigricornis; assembly: GCA_963942545.1. Lineage (NCBI taxonomy): Eukaryota > Metazoa > Arthropoda > Insecta > Diptera > Stratiomyidae > Oxycera > Oxycera nigricornis. The sequence continues at coordinate 111,032,896 of OZ012660.1, read as the reverse complement.
GCACCCATTATCCTTTGCCATGATTGCCATCATCATTCAAACGTTAGAACCGTCCTGAGGCGAGGCTCCTTAAACGAACACATGAGCGGAGTAAAAACTGAGAATAAGGAGGACGCAAGCAGGTGAAAAGTCATTGCCCTAGAATTTCATGCTTCTTAAAGTGCTCCTTAACGGGTGTTAAATAATTTTTACATGAATCATAATGGAAATGTGATGAGCTTCTTGTCATGCATCAGCATTATCCTGGTTTCTTAAACAGAGAGACGAGCAAGAAGAGTTGCTGGAATGCCTCGGGGTATTGTGTCAGGCAGCTGCTGAGGACTCTTGCACGTCGCCATTTTTACGCTTAAGCGAAAATCAAATCAGCATAATGATATGCAGTAAAGAATTCAAATTCACTTAGGAGTATTGACGTTGCTATGTGCTTTAAGTAGATGATGATGAAATCTTAAATTTGTCTCGCAGCTATTTCTATCATCCAATTATTTCGGCAACATTTGACTTGGAGATGCAATAAAGTATCAGTATGTCGTGAATGTAGTTCTGATAAATGGTATCGGAATCTGCTTGATTTCTGAATAGAAAGCTATTCACAGACTTCGCCAACCGACACAATAATCTCTTCAAAAATATCACAAAATATATTGCTTAGTTTTTGGGCACGGGAAACCGAAATATCCAATTTTCATTATTTGTAACGAATAACTTTGATCCTTAAACTTAGTTTCCTGAAAGTTTTTTACGTTCGGGTTGATGTCACATTTTATTGAAATAATAAGGTCTGATAAGCTGTATTTGTGAGTTTAATCAAGTTAATGAATTAAATTGAATATTTCAGTTGCCTAAAAAATTCAGCTCGATTTGAAATAACGAGGCTTGGAGGAGCATTTTTCTATGCGTATATTAAAGTTATCGGAAAGTAGCCATTTAATATTATTTATTGATTCTTGTGGTGCTGAAAGAATTTTTTTTAGTTTTCAAGCGTATTTGATCGTTTTTTAGAATGTATGTGATCATTTAAAGCAGGCTCAATAAATTATTCCTCATGGTGGTGTCAATTTTGGGTTGTAATCCTTATTTTAAGAAAGTGGAAGTAATGTATGTATGTTGGTATGTACGATTAAACTACCATTTTACTGGACTGTTTATATAAGAATTTTTCCATATTCTGTGTTTTTTTAATTTTAGTAAATCTAACGATTGATTGATTCGTTAAAATTTTGCACTTAGGCAGCTTCGCTTGTGACGAGAGGCGCTATTTAAATAATTTCGCAAATACAAACGCAAAAATAGCAAATATTTTTTTTAAAAAATACTGAAAAACTTGTTTTGTTATTTGAATTGTAGAGTGCTCATGCTAAATGACAAGTAAATCGACTAAAAGGAAAATGTTTCTCTATGAAAAGTTTCATCTCATAATTTGCATCCTACCGGAGTAAACTTTCATCCCCTAATTTGCACCGTTTAGAAATGAATTTCAAGAAACACTGAAACGCGTATTTTATTATTTGTATTGTAAAGTTTTAAACCTAAAATTCAAATAAATCGACTAAAAAGAAGAAAATCGCTTCCTAGCAGAATTCAGTAGCAAAGGCTTTGTGTTGATGAGTCATGCAAACAGAATGCAATATCGGTTTCATAAAATGCAAAAAAAGAACGGAAAAACATGGAAGGAAGAAATAATGCTATGAAAATCATTTCTCGTCAAACCTATAAAATTTTAGCCAACCTCTGTGAATATTAAGCTGTAAAAGCGTTCTTCAAAATGTTAGACATGAGCACATATGTTATATAAAAATCAGTCACATAAACAGTGTAATTTAAACTTCATCCATTTTTTTATTACTTCAATTGTTCACATCTGGTATCACACAATGAACTCACCAAACAAACCGCTTTAACTAATAAAAAAAAAATCATTCTTCGATTATTTTGATTCCGTCAATAAAAAAAGTTTTTTTTCCGTCAGCTTTCTCAATTCTAGCTTCTCCATTGTAAGAAACAACAAGAAAGTAGCACAAACTTTCGCCAGATTTAAATTGTATGATCAAGACGGCAGGAAAGTTGGTCTGAAACGTAATCAGGATCCTATCGCAGGTTATCAGCAGGAAGCGAAATGGGTGTATCACACTTTCACGCTTTGTCTGAGCTCACCATAAAAAATATGAACTCGATGCGAAGTAGGTGAGGCGTATAATGGTGAAATCTCATGTTTTGAAACTTTCAACTAATCGAAGAGAAAGTACAATGAGAATGAAATTGAGGAAATAATATGAACAATAGAATCGCATGTTTCAAAAGTTTCAAGCGAATGGCACGAACTTTTGCAGGCAATTTTATTCGATTTTTTTAACAGGGGGTTTCATTTTTCTGGACTTTTTTTTCTTTGATTTTCTTTGGTATTGAGTTTCTGGATAGTAGCATATCATTGCTGTCTGAGATTTTATTAAACTCTACAAAATCAACTTTTCATGCAATTTACTTCGATTGTCGGAAGTCAAAATGTTAGCAGTGGGAAATTATGCGAGTTTGGTATTATTTTCGGTCGAGTTTCATTTGAAAAATAAATTTGAGTTCCTTTTCATAATAATTAATGTGGTTTGTCGCATGTGATATTCTCGAAATAGTTTAGTTGGCTTTTCGAATTTATAAAAACTACAAAAAACGTTTTTTTTAAGTTTTAAGACACCAACATAAAAACACTTTGAGAGGATTTCTGATGGATTTTCGGTTTTATTTGCAAGTTATGATTAAAACGTTGATTTATTTACTTGACTGTGTTCAAGGATGTTTTGGGTCGTTTCATCACTCCACAACACAGCCAATTTATCCGAAATCTTCTCTGAAAGAACTCAACGGGTTTCGTATCGTGATAATGTGAAGAAATTCTTATTACTCACGTGCGATTCGACCTCTAATGGTGGAAAATGTGTTCTAATTTTCGAACAGCTGCTTTTTACGTTTTGAAATAGAATGCCATCCAAAAGCTTTTGATATTCATCATGCATACCTATAGAATTTCTGAAATTACACAGCTTTAACACATATAACAGAATTTCAAATCAACAAAAGCCTGTCTTGTAAAAGTAAATATTCTGATTCATTGGATCAAATTCATATCACATATATATTCAAGCTCGAGAAAAATCAGCATATATGTAAGTGAATAACATATTTTTTCGATAAGACTGGAAAAACTTCCTGGATTTTTTTAAACTAACGTTTACCATTCATTATTTGAGCAATATTTCAAAAATATGTATTGAACTGGTTTTTCACAAATAGTGTTTGTCTAACTATTGCAGAAGTTATGATGAAAGCGATTTTCACAGCTATGCAAATTCCCTCGATTTTTGATTTAATTGATTTTCCCAAAAACACAAAAATTCAATCTAAACAAAATTGTTTAGTAATAGGCTCATGAATACAATCATTACGGATAAAAAAGCATCTTTTTTCTGATAAAAGCGCGCTGAAAATGGATTTCTAAGTGCTTAGTCGAGTAAACTCAATCATAGATTTCACTATGCTCATGAAATATCTGAACGTGGTCCATTTGGGTCACGTCAAAAAAAAAGCAATAAAATGATGAATAAGTTAAATGACAAGTAGATACGCTATACGATCGAAGGACCAGAGATGGCCTCAAGCATATTTTGGAACAAACTAAGCTAGATTTCGGCACTCCTCCTGTTAGAGTCTTATAAAAACAATGGGATATATACAACAATAAATGTTTTTATCAGCTTTACACCATGCAGCCGTACAATAGAAGGTATCGAATTAGAATCTCACTTTTTATCGTCAGTCAAAAATAGATAATCTATTCTACTAAATAATGTGTGGCCGTATTTTTTTACATATAGGTATGTTCATCTTTCTTATTGCTAAAAAAAATAGTTTCACTCAAAAATGGTTTACATTTATGTAGGTTTAGAAAAAGAAGTGCACACAAATAATTCAGCGCATGTTTTGTCCAATAAAGAACTATTTAGTCACCCATATAATATGCCTCCTGTTTTGATGGATGAACTAGCCTTTATTCATGCAAAAATAAAAATTCTGAGGACTTTTCGTGTCTTCAAATTTGGCACCACACAGAATACATGATATAGGTTTGGCTCCTACAACACCTACGAAGTGTAGCAGAAAAATTCTTAGCCTAAGGTACTTGCAGTCGTTCTATCTGCTCATCTAGCAGGTCACTAGTTATGCGGCATTTATTTAGTAAATGAGAAAAGTTGTATGTAATTAACTCTATTAAACTTCAAGTCATACAACTGTTAATATAATCATGTCTGAGTCAACGCTGCGTTTGTTGCCGTTGGAACATTACGCTGTGATAATATTGCTGGTGAAAAAGGAAAAAACAAAAGGACCTTTTTCATAAAATGTCTTCAGTTTTTCCTGAATCTAAACTTTTAAACTTTGAGCTTGACTCTTCAAACAGCATCAAAAGTCTCTGGTAGATGACCTTCTTTCGGTTGAACAGAAATATCAATATTTAAAAAATGGTCTTGGATGGTTGTTGAATTAAAATGTGGCAGAAAGCAGAAAAGTTGAGCAGCAAAGGACAAGTTGGGGCATTTTTGCACAGTCATTTACATATGAAGAAAATCAGCGCACATTGGGTGCCCAAATTGCTTATGCCGTTCGAACAAAATGTTGAAATTTGTGTTGAGACGATATCATCTAAATTTCTATCCACATCGCCACTTTTGATAAGACATAAATTCAACATTTCAAATCAGAACCAAAACAATAGTCAATGTAGTGGATAGAAAAAGGGGCAGGGCCTCGGAAACAATTTAGTGCGGAAAATGCGACTTCCGAATGCATGGCCACTATTTTCTGGGATTCTCAAAGAGTATTGCTGGTTGATTGCTTTCCAAAAAAAATGTTGTCTACTATGGTGCACTTTTGGAAAAAAGTACGCAAAGTCGCTTTGAAAAAAGAAGAGGAAACACCAGCAAAAGAATGGACAGCATTGAGACTGACATCCAAGAACCCAAAATTATAGCTTGGACTTGGCTCCAAGTCATTCCTTCTATTTTAAAAATTTGTAGAAAAAGATAGTAGGACAAATTTTTAAAGATGATGAGAAAATAAAGGCTGCCGTTCGGGAACATTTTGAGAGAGATGACAAAGACTACTTTTTAAGGAAATACAGGCCATTTACAAAAGACATGAGTGAGTAAGTACTTGGGAATCGAATGAGAATATATTGATGAATATATTATATTTAGATTTTAATCTGTTAACTGTTAACACTCTAGACTCAAAACTTTTCAGCTAACCCTCGTGCATATTTTGTTCCCTCTGCCACTGAATTCAGTATACTATTGCGTGAGAGTTAATAGAAATATCTCCTTGAAATAAACAATCCATAAAGAAAATTTGAGGGAAAATTTTACTTACAAAAATATTTCTAAACTAAATTAACAATTGGAGTTATTTGTGAGTAATCAGCAAACATTATTTGGGTAAAATAATTGTTGTTTGCTTAATTTAACGCGAATAAATTTCGCAAAAAAGTACTTTGTAAGGTTTCGTTTGATGCAGGACAAAATCCGTTCAGTTGAAGAAAAAAAATACTCAGTCAACTTATTGGAATTAAGTTGAAATGAATACATCCTTATTTCTCGACAATAAGTTTTATTCAAACTGATAAAAACCAGATTAAAAATCAATTTAATTAATTTCGCTAGGATCGTTCCTCACTCGCTGACAGATTTTTTATATTCATTTTCAGATTTACCTCGTGATGGGCCACATATAAGCGGCAAAGAGGATCAATACCAAATTGGAGACACACTCAGCTTAAATTGTACATCTGGGAAATCACATCCTGCATCACAGCTGCAATGGTTCATAAATGACGAACCGGTAAATTCAATTAGCATTTATTCAATTTTCAAGTGTTTTTTTCGAGCTGCACTTCTTTCGAGTGCATTGTGTACACACGTATTTTAATTTTTTTGATTGCGAAAGAATGCAAAAGTGCACTTTTAATGATTAACCACGTTTTAGTAGGTTATTAGTTTTGCCTGCCTACATGTTGAGTGAGTTTCACTATTATTAAGATTAAAGGGAACATTGTATGTTATAAATGGAGTCGACTATGCCATTTAAAATCCAGAAATGGTAGATAAAATATTTCTACGATAACACAAGAGCTGTTAATTGGCAGTTTTTGTTTATTTATTTTTGTGAATCTTTCTCGAAAGCATGAAAAACAAAAGAAGGAAAAAATCACCGCTAGTATGAATTGTTTCGAAAATTGCACATTTGAAAGCCTCTTGTTTCATTGGCTAAAACTTGAATCAAATGGCTAAGCCTCGATTCGGGCTAATACAACATTGATGATGATTATGCAAACTTAAACCAACCTTTACCATCTTCGGGTAATAGTTTGTTCAAGGAAAAAACCTTATTCAAAAGAAAGCCATTTGTTGCCTTCAATTTTATCTACTCACATCACACCTATCAAAGCGATTTCATCAACCAATTTTTCCACCAGCTCCTTTTGATCCCTTTGCGTTGGCAGTCTGAAAGCATAAAAGTTTCCATTTCAAACTAAAAATAACGATTTGTGATTTTGCCGAAAAACAAGTTTTTCTTTGCAACCACCTATCGGTCATGTATTTAACCCTGTCATTTTCAAAGGTATTGATCTGGCTATCGAGCCCACATTACCCTTTGAAATATTTTGTTTAGTATTGAAATCCCATCAATTTACTTTCCCTTTGGAAGGAAACCTTCAAGGACACGAAAAGACTTCTTTTCCGTTTTTTAATGCGCCTTTTGTATGTCGGCTAGCAAAAGGCAAACGAAAAATTGAAGAAGAAGAAAAAAGAAAAGTTTTCAGGACTGTTTTCGAAAAGTATTTAAATGAGGGTCGAACTTTTTAAAGATTTATAAAAGATGTAAATGTGACAAGAGCAGGATGACATCTAACCCGGCTCGACATAACTAAGACGCAACGAAAGTTGAATAGGATCAGCCTGTTGTATAGCCCAGCTAAATGTTTATATATTGTGACATGTTAATGTGTCATGAATGATAAGTTTTATTGGAAGGAAACAAAAATGGGGTGTGGAGAAAATTATATGATTTCCATGAAGCATAACCGAGTTGAGACGTGACGCTCATGTAATTCGAAAGCAATTTAATATTCTGAAATTGTTAAAATGAAATAAATCTGACAGAAAAGACATCATGTGTAGAAGAAAGTAACGAATTTGGATGAAAGTACCAAAAAAAATGTTGAGAATTACATAGAAAGCATATATTTTCATTACAAAGCTTGCAATTGTACAATTGTCTTTGATTTTGTATAGAGAAGATGGAGTTTAGGGATTCAGTTTATGAGCTGTGTGTCTTCTACATCAACTCAATATGTGAAACACTCTAAAAATATCCTTGGTATAAATTTGATGGAAAATGACTATCACCAGCGACATTATTTAAATCTGCTGCAAATTTGGTGGTAAACGACTGCTCTATCACATCTCAAGAAAAATATAAACGAATGTGTTTTAACAAAACAAAATATGTAAAATTTCTGACAAGTGCTTAAGTAACTTTAGCGGCTATATTCAATTTATTCTAAAATTAAAATTAAAATAAATAAAATACACAATTTGCAGCACTTTGAATTATTACCATAAACTAAAAAAAGAGCTTACTTTGATTGATTTTTGAAAAGATGTATGTGCTTACTGAATTTTATCCTGAGTCAATGTTGAAGAAGAAAAAAACATGGAAATGTTTCGATGTTTCCTTTGTCGTCTCAATAAATTGTTTTCGGATTCAGTCTAAGTTAGCTTCTTTAAAAACATTAGCAAAAACTATGATGAAGAAAAAAAACTATGCTGATTTTAGGATTATGTCAAGAAAAGTCATTGATTGGGTGACATTAAAAACTCAACTCAACCCAAACTAGAACATGAAAATCTCTTCACTGGCAAGTCCTTGAAGAGTTATTGTTTTAATGGAAATTTTTCACGTCTGATTTCTTGACTAAAAACTCGCTTGAGTGACTCTTCTTGTGGCGCGCCAGGTCGAATCTAATATCTTCAGCGTGATTTGAGGGCTTCCATACTTGAACTTTTGCTAGTTACCTTTCAGTTATTATAGCCATTTTTACATTTTGCTGCCCAAAAGCAGTCAAAAAATGGCATCTAAAAGTCGATCATGCAGAAAAAAACATATCTTTTAAGGTATACAGCGAATAAATCAAATCAAACGATTCTAATACAACATATTGATTAAAAGGGACAAATTTCACAAGCATTTAGATTCGACAAAATATTATATAAGTCTTATGACGATCGGAATTTTTATTTTTCATTGATATTATTTGTGAAAATTAACTTTACTTTGCAATATATTATAAAATAAATATAAAATAAAAAAAAACATTTACACAAGGAAGATTTCACCTCTTCTCCTACCAGTTGTCTCATTTTAAGATTCATTGAGTCCCTTTTTCTAAGAGCCTTACGTAATTTAAAAACACTTCTTTCAGCATATGTCGAGACATAATCTTTAAAAATTAGAAATTGTTGAGTTTCTGTACATCATATATACTATACAGATTTCTAATGAAGTCAATGTAAGATGAAACAATTTAACCAATTTTACATTAAAACGTCTTTGATTTTTTCGAAAATTCCATAAATAGTAAAATTAATTGTGCACATTAAGCAGTTAAAGCTCATCAGAAGTGTAATTTTTTTTAATTTTTTTTATGCCCTAGGCCAGCCCGAACACATTAAGCAACGAAATACAACGTTTCTTAGTTATACAAATTTTGTGAGTGAAGGACCAATGTTTCACATTGAACATTGCCTCCGCACCCTTGAAAACACATATTTAGCATATTTATTGAGCATTGCATAGAATGAACCTTTTATATTTTATTATTTGGGATAAAATTTATCACTTTCTAGAATGTAGTGTGAAAGTTGAAGGCCCAAACATGATGAAATAAAAGCGAAAAATTCTTATTTCTTGATGACCTTCTAACGCTGAACGCAGTTGAACCGAACTGCTGAACAACTTTTTGGTTGCTATTTTTCGTAAGAATCAGCCTGGAAATAAAAGTTTTTTCTAATAAAAAGTAGAGACACACTTCAAAAGCTTCAAAAATCAAAACTTTTAAACGCAATCAAAATATTGAAATTGTTCTTTCGGTTTCGTATTTTTTACATAAAAGTTCATAAGAATAAAAATATCTTCAAGGTGAGAAAAATTTCTAGTCAAATTTAAAAGGGAAACTCCGAAAAATTCGATGTTTTCCGTACTTTGAATGAAACTTAGGACTTTGTTTACTCGCATTTTGTATGTCTATTATCAGTGCCAAAAGTATTATGAAAAAAAATCGATTGTTAATTTAATGACCCTTTGATTTTACAAATTTAAAAATGTAACATAAAATATGATATTTGCGAAATTTTTAAGTTTATCAAATTTATAAGTCTTACCGCTCTTATCAGAAAAATGTGTCGGTAACAACTGCTGAGCTTGGTTTTCATGAAGCACTTAATCTTTTCGTTTTAATCAAACAATACCGTCGCATTGCCAAAAATTTAAAAAATGGAATTCAATTTCCTCATTGGAAATCTGAGTTGAAGCCAACACGTTCTTCTTTCTATTCACAATGGCAACAATAAAGTTTATTTTGGGCCAATTCAGTATCTCGAATCTATGAACGTTTCATCTCCCAAACAACACAATGCACTTGATTCCGAGCGGAATCTCCCATTTTGTTGCCAGAATATTATTTATTTTGATAGTGCTGGTCTGTTCTTGGAAACCAATGCTTCAGTGCAATCATTCTTTTCGATTTTGGGTTTGGGTCATCCAAAAGGAATGAATACGAACTGTTCTGGTAGAATTTTAATGATGCGACACTACCGTAAGCCGCTTGAATGCCACTTGAATTTCAATAAGGAAAGGATGCATGTGCACGGGAGCAAATGCTGAAGATGGTCCTGCTGCCAAATGGTCCAGCTGATTTTTCCATTTCTTGGGAATTATGTTTCACCCAGCTTAGCCAAGCTATATGCATGGCATGAAATGCATTTGGTATTTTATGCCACGACAGAATACGGTTGTCGGCAGGAAGCTTCCCATTCTTCTTTGAGTATATTTGACAACGGTTTGAAGGAAGGTTGTTAAGGGTGAATGTAAATGGATGAGTGGTGGCTGTCGCGTTCGAGTGTGAAACGAATATTTATTTGGAAGATATTCACACCATCATCCATTTCAAATTAGAGTTTTGACTCTACAATATGTCTGTATTATTTTTATTGCAATGAATCAAAAGCTTTGGAAATAAGTGTTTGAGTCCACAAGCTGAGTGAAAACCATCAATTTTAAAATCAACACACCGAAGGATGTCTCCTGCATAATTAACACTTCATCCAGCATCAATGTTTTTTATGATCAATCAAGAGCAAAATTAAGAACGGACGCACACATTTCGATCGCTTTCTGACCTCACCCGATTATTTTAAGAAATTTATTCGAAACCGGCACATTTTTAGCCTCATTTTTACCAGATTTATGTAAAGTCCAATGTCTTTCTGAAGAATCCAGTGCAACTCCAGTTGATTTGAACAATTGTTTGGCTATAGTTATTGTGTCATTATCAGCTTTTAGATGATTGGTTACAATTATCTGAAAACCAGATGATGACTTACTGTAACATGATTAAAAAACTGCTCATAGCTACAAAAACTTAACAGACACAGTTTCGAAATAATTTTGGGATTTATTCGTAACAGCTTTACATTTTGGGCCACTAAAAAATGCCATTTTCAAATTAAGTTCATTAATAATCTTAGCTTCTATATCACAAAAAGATACCACAGCGAATACTTCAAATTTAAAAGATTAAAATGACTACACAGAATTCGCGATTTCCTACAACAATTTTATGTGGTAGAAGAAAAAAGAGGTCGCAGCACTTCTTGTATTTAAATCTCGAAAGAAAGTGTCTGATTTGATCTTGCCAAAAAGTTCATAACATTACACAGAGTCTGAACATGTGCATCGAACAGAATACAAGGATAGTTGAAATTACTTTAAGCGCTATTGAAAATTGTATCATAGACTTTCTTGGAGCTTCAAAAGTGGCACGAACAAGGCAAAACGAACAATTATTGTCTTGAGCGACAATTGAACCTAATTTCAAGTAATTTCGTGCGATACAATTGCAAAATAAAAATGCAATTAGAGTTCCACTTACGACAAAGTCGACACCTTTCACCCTTTTTTGTAGTGCTACCAAGTGTTCCGGAGCAGTGAAGTCAGCGGAAAATGAGTTTTATCGTCCAAGTTTCGCGAAGCTGACACAGGATGTTCTGCATTCATGCGAGTAAGAGTTGAGTTGAGGAAAATGTAATCAAGCTTTGCTATGCAAGTCTCAAGACTTCTTTGAGATTGAGAGGTTGAATACTTTTATAGATGGTTATCATACATTTCATCGCAAAAGCAGCACATTTGCTATTCATTTTGAATCAACTTTGCAGGATTCTCAAACGTTTCTTTCATTTCCTAATTGATTTTCAATAAATCTTCAACTCGTTGTTACATTACCGACACAATTTGTATGTCTTGATAGTGTTGTTGAAGTTACAATGAAAGTGAATGAAGGAACACCTGTACAGTGTTTCCATACATATCCTGTTCAATATCATCATCAATATTGTTCTAGTGTTTAAAACGGAGACGTTAGTCTTTGTTACTATTTCTAGTAATATTTTCTTACAAGGCACTACTAATGAAACATAATCATTTCCATCTTCTGCATAGGTTCTCCAGCCAAGCTCATTAATCAATTATAATCACACCGTTCATCAGCACGGATTGGTTACGTCAATTTTAGGGCTGCAACTTATAGTCGATACCCGACACTTCCAGGATGGTGCTATGCGCGTAAAATGTGTAGCTAGCGTGTCGCCGATCCTTTGGCAAGGTGACAAGGAGAGTGTGGTACAAAGAAGGCCAGGACCTGGTTTGATCGATAATCGAGAAGCCATGCTTTTAGGTGAGTATGTAAAATAGTTGTTATCATAAAAAGCAATTCTTACCCTCTTTGTACTTCCCTACTTGAAGATAGTTTTCCATACGATTTTGCTCGTTCCGGTTGAAGTCATGCAAAACTTTTAATTTATTCAGGTTATTTTGACTAAAAAGCTCCAGTATTTTATATATAGACTTATTATAAAAAATAATGTGAGAAAAGTAATTTTTAAGACACTTTTCTGAGCCTCCTTCATGTACGAGGGGTGGCTGATAAGTTCGTATACCGAGATACTAAGCGATGAATCATTATCTCACTTGTGTTAACACTAATTGTGATACTGCTTGGTAGTATAAATATAACCTTCTTCAATGAAGTGGGGAAATGTGATTTAGGGGTGACGGACGGCATCCTCTTCAGGTGCTGTCATTTACCATCCGCCACCAGTCAGCACGACCACGATTAGGCTTATTGATGGATTAAGCTCATCATACTTCAACCAATTTTTATAATTATTTGTATCCGCGAAGTATAATGACTGTCAATTTTTAGTTCGTATGTACCTACGTCGCCATTGTATACATTAGTAAAAATTTGAACGTCCTAGTCTAGCCGACAAATTTCGCCTACTAGTGTGCTTTTTGGTTAGCAACTTACTAACACTATGCTTGCACATCGATGGAATCGTGGTCGTGCTGTCTGGTGGCTGATGGTAAATGACAGCATCTGAAGAGGATGCCGTCCGTCACCCCGAAACCACACTTCCCCACTTTATTAAATTATGGAACCAGCCTTTAATCTGGAAGTAAATGAACCTCCATCAATGTGCAAGCATAGTGTTAGTAAGTTGCTAACCAAAAAGCACACTAGTAGGCGAAAGTTGTCGGCTAGACTAGGAGTTTCAAATCTTTACTAATGTAACCTTCTTCGATATTGAGGTCATTAGAAAATTATCTGTTAAAAGACAAACGTCATCATGCCAGCCGATTCCACTAATTTTAGTAATATTCAACACCGCATTGTGAAAAACACCGATTTTTTTTTGTGGAGACATGCCATCATCTCTCCAAGAGTCTGTACCATCGTATACCATGGTCAAAAAATGGGCTCGCTTATTTCAACGAGGACGAGAGAGCTATGAGCTGTGGAGCGTCCTGTGGCGGTAATGACGAAGGAAAATGTTTGAAATGTCGAAAAATTAGTAGCAGGCGACCCAAAAATAAAATTATGCCAGATAGCCGAAGAGTTGCAGATTTGCGAAAAAACGGATTGGAAAAATTATGCACGAGCATGTGAATATGAGAAAAATCATTGCACGTGGGGTACCAAAAATGCTATCGTTTGGAAAGCAGCAGCGACTCGAGACAAGTAAGGAGTTTTTGGAGTTAGTCGGGGACGATCTAGACAAAATTTTCGACCAAATCGGTACTATAGATAAAACTTAGAGTCTCCAATAGAGTCCAGAATCCAAACAGGAGACCATGTAATGAATGAAAAGAGGAGACAGGCCACTGAAGAAATTCAAGGTTCAAAAGTTGGCATCAAAGCTTATGGCAACTGTTTTCTAGGACAACAAAGGTGTTTTGTTGCTAGATAACTTGCCGAATGAACAATATTAAGCAAATTTATTAGCTCAGGCACGATAGGCAGTCGTATTGAAGCGAAGTTGGAAATAAGTGCGTAGAGTACCAGTTTTGCGAGACAATGCGCTTGTCCACACGGCGCGAATTTAAACGCAGGTCTTGAAGTAAACATGCCTCTCGGAAATTGACCACCCATCCTACACTCCAGACCTGGCTCCCAGTGATAATTTCTTCTTTGCCAATTTGAAAGAAAAGAGTTGTGAGATCGTAGATTTGACGGTGAGAGTGACATGAAGGAGCTTGTAGAAAGCCATTTTGAGGACAAAGAAAAGGAATATTTTTGGCAGTTATGTGAAAAATGTATTTTGTTTGAAGGAGACTATATTGAAAAATCCTATTAAAATACTCATACTTTTCTTCCATTCAATGCCTTCGGCCACGGACATATCAATCGCTTCTCGTATTCATGAAGGATCTACATCATTATCTTCAAAATGAAAGAGTTGTTCGAAAAAGCACCAGGTGGATTGCATGTAACAACATTACTTTTGATAACGTCTTTTGTGCCTCTTATAAAATCGGTGCAAATGACGATTAGTACCAGTTAAAAGTCAAGCACTATATGAAGAAATCTTTTCATAAGTCTCCTTAAATTTTAAAAACGGTTTCAACATCGAATTAGCTTCAAAAATAGCATAAGTACAACAATTATTGCAAATAATTGATGATTATATTTCGTTTGATATGCAATTGTTAAAAAAATGCTTATGAAAGTCTAAGTAGATACTACTCCGCGGTTATGCCTTTACGTTGAATATTAAAAATTTCAAGTACATATCCCAACTATTCGAAAAGTTCTCATAGTTTCGAGCGATTCTTTACGTGCTTCCAATAGTGAAAACCAATTTAAAGACTCATTTTTCAAATCGTAGCCCTCCTGTTAAGCCTAATCAATCGTCTTAAACAAACACCAAATGACTTCTGATTACTTAACTATTCTGTGAGCTTTTCCATCTCTACGAAACATAGTGAGTCGTTGAAATAACATTATTTATTTTGTGTTTGATTTGAGGGCGAGAGTTAAACTAATGAGGTGGTAAACGACACACTGAACAATTCTTCACGTAGACCAACTATATATGGTTTAGACAGCATTGGTAAAAGTTGAGCAAATAAAAACATAAAAGTTAGTGTTCTTTGTTACAATAATTCGAGAAAAAAGTTTTCGATGAGTTCTTGCTTAAGTCCTTTTTGATTAGGATGTAATAACAGGTAATTATGTGTTGTATGACGAAAGTCAATAGAAAGTTACGGAAAAAGTTGAAACAATGTCGAAAATGAAAGTTAGTGTCACGCAGCAACATTGATGGAAGCTATACTACAAATTGAAGAATCGTTTGATCGAGAATCGTAGTTAATTAATTTAGCTTTGTTGGTGTTAGTTGTATTTAAAACTAGTTAGGTTTCAGATTCAAGTAATCTGGATTTTTTTTTGGAAAAATGTTGTTATTGTGGATTCGAAATGCAATTTATTTTCTAATGGTTTCTTCGATGAAATGAGAGAATGGTCAACTTTTCACTAATTGTAGGACGCCTTCTAAAAAGCTTCTATCTACGAAATTAAATAAAAAGATTTTGCAGTGTAAATTGAACTAAATCAGTTTAGTGTTTAGTTTTCAAATTATGGAAGGCTCTGTGAAACTTTATTTTAAAGTTCCGTCTAAGCTACATTATAGGATGCTATTTCTTGTTTCTAATTTGTTGTGAAAATGTAAATAGAATCTTTTTACAGGGAGCCCTGCAATTGGTCTTACCATCAACTTTAGAAACAGTTTTCTAAATATCAACAAATTGAATTCTGCAGGCTGTAAGATTAGATTTGATACAGTTTTCGGCAAGGAATAAAAACAAACTCCTCTTGCATAGAATGCTTTTATAAAAAGGACATTAAAACATTTGAACTTTTAGCATAATTAGTGCTGAAAGTCTTTGTAGTGCAACAAAACTCTTAACAATTGATTCTATTTTCAGTTCTCAGCTCGTCGTCAACGCACAAAAGTAACTTGTTGCTGATGTTACTTGTAATTGTCTTATGTCAACTGAAAAATACGTATCCTGGATGAGCTAACTGTGCTTGGGTGCTAGCGAATGATATTGAAACGAGTGAAATTTAATAGCACACTTTTCATTGAACAATCATTTTTAAGTAGCGTGTGGATAGAAAGTGTAGCAGAGTGTGTTGAAAATTATTAGTTAAAAAAGTTCGTTGATAAGAATTGAAAGTTATAAACTTCATATGTTTAGTGAAACGTTGATTTACCACGTTTGCTTCATTCCGAGAAACAAAGCAACACATGATGGACAGTTTCGTATAATTCAGATTTGTTAAAACAATCTTTTTCATCAAGTTATTTTTTGGATAGATATCAAAATTTAGAAATTCATGCTACCCGGTAGGACCCGCTTGGCGGAAATTTGTTTTCAGCATAAATGAATTTCTTTCACACTGAATCAATCTACTTTGAACGAGTGCTTACTTTCAGATGACCTAGATTGCAATATGCAATCTCCTAAAATGTATTGATGTTACTTGCTTATCTAAAATATAATTCCATATGTGAAAATCATACCACAAACTCTGATTAACGCGCAGAAATGAATGTAATAGTTTTTAATTTCTTTTAAAATAGCGACAATTGTAAATATAATATTAGTAATTCATATGTTTGTAATGTATACTGAACTTCCATACTATTGTACATACAGCAAAGAATTTATATATAATAACCCATCATTAGCACTAGATTTAAAATTGTGATTACTATAGTTTATTATAAATCATAAATATAAACAATTCTGAAAGTTCAATTAATATGCGATGTATCCAGTTTTGCTTCGAATCAACATGAATCGCGTTAAATCCAAAAACGAATTTTAGAATTACCCATATTTAAGCGAAACTCGCTACCACCATAAATTTGGTAGAAATCTAAATTTAAAAAAATATATTAAAAATAATATTCAGTTTTTCAAATTTCCATAGAGTTTTTAGATTTGTTGTCAAGTTTGTAATGTATCACAGATTTCATCCAAAATCTTTAGTAGAATTTATTGCAAATTTGATTTAATGACATAAAATTACACTCATGCACACATTATTTGCATAATTTCATCTAGAAAAAATCTTAGTTTTTGGCAAATAATGAATATTTTGTGCTTTATGCCGAAATTTTATTATGTATATCATTAGTACCTAAGATACAATGTATATATTTTTATAATTTAGTTTCAAGGAAACGTGCAGAAAAGATTATCTGCGAACTTAAATGATATGGATTAAGGTGATGAATTATGATTATAATAATATTTGGAAATTGTAAAAAAATGCCTTATGTTCATATAAAACACAAGAAGTATTGGAAATTAAATGAGAATATACGATTTAAATATTGCTTGTTTCGTTTTTTATTACTGGTTTTTTGAAGGAAAAATCTAAATGTTTTTCAATGTTGCAACTATTTGATCCCATTTAATTATTCTAAAGATTAATTTGGATCCTGGAAACGAACGAGACATAAGACAAGGCTGCTGTAGGACCTTGAATATTGTGATAGCAGTCTTTAAGGTAATATTTCATTTTCAGATGACGATTTCAAATTCATATCAAGTTGATTTATTAAATGTTTGCATAATAGTGTTTTTTTTCATGTGATATCTAGTACAAACTGCTGAAAGGCCGTATTTTGAAGGTTCAACTAATATCATAGCAAAATTTTAAATACAAAGGAGGTGCAAAATGTACAAAGTTTGACGTGTATCCTTTTGAAAAAAAAACGATTCAATTGCACTTCAAAAGAACAACTTCTCGTTATTTTTGCATCAAAAATTTCTGGTGTTTTCATCATTAAAATTGTTAAAATCAATTTCTGACTGGGCTTTGAGATAATCTGAGAACATATTTGCACTAATGTGAAGAAATTCACCAATGTTAAACGTTTGCTCAGCAACAACAATAATGAATTAAAGTTAAACAATAAAACACCTCCACTTTTAAAAAAAAGTTTCAACTGCCAAAACAGGTTGCCACATAATGCATTCGTGCTTTCTAAGAACAAATCCAAAAATCTTCTAAGAGAACAACATTTGCGGATCACAACAACAACACCCACAACAAGTCTTATGGATCCTTGAAAGTTTCGCGAAATGTTGTCGTCTTAAAGTTTCTCTTGATTCCCTGTCTATAAAAGTAAGGTTGATGTGTTTCACCAGGTAATACTTTCCGTATTTGATGAAAGTTTCCGTTAATAATTCAGCGTGTCTCATATAATTGCCCTTGTCAATAATGGAAAATAAGGAAGAAGATGATTTACCTGAAAATAGATTTTCACATTTTATTAAGTTAACGTATAATTTTACGAGATAAATTTACAAGGTAATGCAGTAAGCGTAGGAGGTAATCGCTAAAGGTGGTCACCCCTAATCGCCATCGGTGACTGTCCTCCTATCGATAAAAATGTTTTATTTCTTAGTTTAAACTTATCACGAAAATTTCGCTCCTTTTCCAAAAATAGATAATTTTATGTAAGCTGATGGTGACTATAATTGTCAGCGATATATCTGAATACCACACGCGTTTACAAGCAAAAGTAAAAGAAAAATGACGCTATGAAATGTTTGTACTACTCTCCGCATATTTTTTAAATTTAGAAGATTCCGCAGATTCAGGCTTCTAAGTTTTTCAGTTTATTACAAAACCTTTACATATGTTTTCTTCCCAGCTTTTTCGATCAAATTCTTACAAGGATTCCCAACTGGACCTGAGAATGTTTCTGTAAAAAATTTATCAAATACTTGGTGGGTAGCTGAACATGATATTCCATTCAGGAGGAACTGAAATAAAACTGAAGCAGCTCTTGAAAAGATTGAAAACTAGCCACGAGGTGTCGCCCTTAAGGTCCACACGGATCGGCCACTAACATCTACATAAATTACAAAAATGATTACTCGAATGCAACTCTGAAAAAATTATAAGTTATGTTTACTGAGAGCTTTACTATTTTTGAATCAATTATTACCAGAAGTTCAAGTTACACACAATGATTTTTTGGCAATTTTCTCAACAGATTGAAAAATGGCTTTACTAAATATAGTGAAAATTAAATAGACTCATACGTTGCTACAACGTTTTGGCTTGGGAAATATCGTGCGTGACAGCATGGGACTTCGATGTATCACAACAAAAACAAAACAATCATAGCTCCGTTGGACACCTCAAGGAAGTCGATTTAAATTTGCTTTGTAAGATTTAATTCTAGGATAAAATGCCCCAAACTTAGGTAAGTACACATACATACACAAGCTTCAAATTATTCCTTTACCCTTAAATATAAAGATATATTGAAATTTCCGATCCGATCGCAAAAACGTGGCTTGGATTCTGCTGGAATGGCCTAAATTGAGCAGCTTAGTTTACTTTTACGTATACTTTTATGAGCATTAAGCGTATTTAATCGCCACTTCCAATGTTTTCAATTCTAAACTTTCCGCACAAAATCATGAAAATCAAATATAGGCTGACTGCAAACAACGATGCTTTTATTATCAACAAGAATAATTTTGAGAAATATATATAATTAAAAATGCCTTCTTAAAAATTTTATTGATAACAAGGCCAATAAAAAGAACCTGGTTCCATATAAAATTTGACAAAATAGACAGCGTCTCCCATACAAAAACACACGTATATATTTATTATATGCTTCTAAAAATTAAAGAATTAGCCTTTTATAATTTTTGCAGCCCGATAGAAGCCGAATTCCATAAAAAGGAACATTTAAGGAGCTGAATCAAACAACAAACACGATAACTTTGTGTAATTCACAAATTCAAAATATTGTATGGTTTGGAAAATTATGTGACAAATGAATATTAGCAATATAAAGTTAAAACTGCCGTAAGTATTTATTATTGTAATCAAGGCAATAATCTTGTTAAGAAGTGACCAATCATTCATATGTCCTAATACGGTAGAGAAATGAAGATACCCTGCACTGTCACTCTCATTTTCTTTTTTAAATCAAGTCTTGTCTGAAAGTACTCTATTGATCCATTATTTCCATGTAACAAAAGACATTTTCCTTTGCTCAGAACGACCGGTAATGGGTTGAAGTTGACTGGGTCCAATAGTGTTCCATTACCATTTTTCTAGACACCGAAGGGAAAGCACATATTTAAGGCACAAATTGAGGGAATCTGCATTGATATGCTGTTCGTTATAATATATCTTCTCCAACAGTTATGCAACCATTATTCGTGGAAAAAATCAGAACAGTATATGTTTTTAAAAATAGTGTGCAATTGCAAAATAACAAAAGTTCAGTGGGAAGTGCTCCACACATTATTTCCCCGCCCTGTTGAAAGGAACATGTTATTGTTTTATGTATATGCTATTTTTTTTCTCACGCCTAGATTTGTATCCCGAATTTTTGGACTTTTTCTGATGATTCTATATCATAGAAATCAAAACAAAAAACCCAAAAAGAAAATTTTTAACAACTATTTCATTACCTTAACGTTGTTTGCAATGATTTCTTAGAGAAAGCATAATTTTCACATTCACTTTACATGACGCAACGCCCACATCATTTGCAAGTCCCTCCGATCCGTACGACAATTGAAATCGAATAAAGCAGAAATGTAAGTAATTAGATTGAAGGCATAATTTTGTCTTGCTGCAGCATAAGACATTTTCATCCTACATTCATATTTTTCTGCATCATTTGTGATGGGTTGGTTTCCTCATTCGTCCTTTTAGCTCATTTCCTGTGAAAAGACGAACGTCAAGTTTTATGGTCTTTGTTAAACCATTTTTGCTTTCAGGGGGAGATACACAACCACATGGTGTGGTTGGCAAGGAGATCAAAACGAGATGGTGAAATGCTTCCCAAGCTTTTACGTTGATTGAGTAGGAAAATTCAAATCTCTGTTGTTAGTAGGGGGCCCAGAAGCCAATCAGTGTCACTCGATACAGTAAATTGGCAATGAGATCAAATCACGCACATCCCATTTGTGAGATGAGTGTGGCAGTGATATTCAACTGCTTAAAGCTTAATTAGAATCAAGCAATTTATATGAGTAATGGATGGACATATTGCAATTAGAAAAGTTGCATGTTGTTTCAAAATAAATCCAAACAAAACTGCAGCGACGCCGGTTCATAAAATGGTTTTTGAATGCTTGACAAAATGGTTTCGACTCTTCCACGAAATGGTATCTAAAAATTGATTTTATAGTCTTCTAGTATCTAACTATGTTCTAGTTGTGATGGTTTGAAAGCACTGCACTTAAAACTCGCAGAAGTAGCTCAAGGAAAACTAGGCAAAAGTATCTCCACACATGTAAACATCTTTCTTCGATTATTCTGTTTATTATGAGGCGAATGGTAACGCAATTCCCAAGTATCCCAAAATCGAAGATGTGTGCTTTTCCCATAATGATGATTGAGCCTCGTAAGTGGATTTGTTGGCTCTGATTTGGAATTGAGTTGCTTTGCGGATGGACTCTGGCCTGCGAATATGTTATTTGAGAAATAAATGAGTGATATCCTATTTGGTTAGGATAACGACGTTGTCAGCAAATGATGTATTTTTGTTAATTAGGTCATCATCTTTTGATCCATTGGATATTTGGATGAAAACATTCAGCATTTGTTGTACAAGCAATTGAATCAAGAGATGGTATTAAATTGCAGCTGCAATCCCGAAAACTCGAAAAATTTATGCAGAGGAATTGATCAATATTTCGGTTTGGTCATCATCCTTTTTCAGTGCAAATCGGTGTGCCTTCCATTTTCTTGTGAGACCAAGCAGTCAATGACCGAGTGCGGCAATGTTTCAACCGAAGGCTGTGTGTTCCATCCTTAAATGCAAATATGAGCACTTAAGCGAGCTTATATGCACGTACGGTCGGCTCTACCAAAATGAACCATTTCATATTCACCTCAAGCCTTACGTTCTTTAAAGGATTGCCATGAATGGCTGACAGGCATATGTATATTTTCCACCTTGACTTTTTTATTCTTTTGCCAATTTCCGTACACTACGATTTGCTGACTATGAAGTGTTAGAAGGAAGCCAAAGAAAATCAATACTTTCATCTGCTCTTTGAGCTAGGTGGGATAAATCAGTCAAGGCAGCCAAATCTGGAAGATGATTTTTCGTTTGTGTAGCCCAGCGTACAACCGCAAAGAATGCAGGGACACCTAAAAAAATAAAAACCCATCTTGAATTAAAGTTTGCTAATGTTTCATCACACCCGCTTACAGGACACGTCTTGCAGAACAAGTCCTTCAACTGTTCACTTCAAATTTGCATTCTTTTGGGTAGGTAACACTGGTTCGTAATAAGAAATATAAGTTCGGCAGAGTTCGCTGCGGTTTTCTATGAAAATGTTCATAACAGAAGGATACTTGCATGCCTGGCAATGGAATGTTCTCCTTGTACATCCCAACGTAATGTTCCTTGCTTGCCAGTAAGACAAAGACGAGGTGGCTGGTTATCGTTGCATGTTTTGAAGCAATTTATTTCGGTGCTTATTGAGGAGCGCAAACAAACAAAAAAACTACACCAAGGTGTGCAAGCTCATGTTTTCCCTCCTTGTTTGAAGGCTCTATTTACCAGACACGAGAATTAAGGCTGATATTCGCCACTTTCATTTTACACTATGTTTCACCGGTCGAAATTAAGTCATTGCCTTGTTGTTCCCGGGGACGTGCGATTGGAAGCAGTGTAGAGTAAGGATTTAGGCGAATCATTAGTCATTATCACTCCCTATACGCATAGTGGAATTCAGTTGAGATGTTCAAGTAGCTATGTTCATAGAGTCGTGATGATTCTGAGTTTCACATCCAGACGCATTTCAAATCCAATCAATCAAAATCAACCATCAAAGATAAGTATTGCTTCCTTGAACTACAATAATGACAATATTAATAGCAGTTGCACAAAAATTCAATTTTCTCCGCTAAATACTGTTGATTCAACTTTTTATAGTCCTGATCTTTTTGTTGGAAATTCCAATTAGCACTTTAGATGCTATTGCTTCCAGCGAATTCATTTATATCGGTGAACATGATTAAGCTAGCTACAAAAAAAAGCCACTCAAAGATTAGTCGCCAAGAATCGATTAGAGTTGAACTTTAGACTTTAATTAAGTTAATTATCTCGGGGATTAGATGATGGTCTCAAATTGAAAACAAAGGGAGATAATTTCTATCCTGCTTTGTTTTTCCATTGAATCAATCGTTGGATTCAAAGGTTTTATTGCCTTTAAAAGCAACAATTCCATTGATCATTGCCTTTGCAATGCGCTTGTCTCGTCCTATTCGGTTTATTGCGAGCAGGAAACTTGCGACAATATTGTAAATGGAACAATGCAAGTGGAATATCCAGTTCAATTTCATTAATTATGTAAATTGCTACAGACGTGGCTAATTAATGAAAAACAATTTTCAGTGAAAAAGTGTCTCTCTCGATTGTAGTGATTGGTGAACTTCCATTGCCATTTGGCTGGGTTTGCGAGTGTACCCGTAGGATGAACTTGGTGTCCCTGGAGCGGGATTGTGATAATATTGATTTTTAGATACATTGCAATAGTAAGTTCCTTATTTGGAGGTAGGTCAGTAGGTTCCTTGTTTTGAGAAAAATTGAAACCTTATTGATTTCACACTTTTATTTGTTAAACTATTTTGCAAGTAAAAATAGAAATTTTCTGAATGATTTAACGAGTTAATGAAACATTGGCTAATCATTTTATCCTATCGTGTAGCTTTAATTTCGATACAACGAGTTAAAACAAGCAGCGCATAAGCCCATGAAATTCAAATAAGTTTGAAATTATTTACAATTCAAGAGCTTCAAAATTGTTTGATAGCACCCGCAGATACCATTTGAAATTCAAACTAAATTGAAATTCATTCCAATATGTTACCAGAGTTCGTGCCGTTTTCAAATAGGCTCTAAACAATTGTACGCATAATTGAGAACAAATGTATGTACAATCATAGGCGAAGCTAACAGACGTCGAAATGGCCGAAAGCCTTGGTATAGCTAAGCTCTTGAGTTACAAACATATCCCTGGCGGTTAGCTACGCACCAGTGCGTTCTGCAGCCGAAAGATACAAATATTCCAGTTTGAATAGTTGTATTGTACGAAATAGATTCCTTCCTGCTTGCTTGAAATGTTCCGAGAGAAAATTCAATAAGGCATTCGGACGTGTAGTCATTTGTAGAAGCAACCCGGAAAATGATCCTGCCGATCTGATGCTATTTCCTTGTAGAAAGCTTTTTGGAAATGTTACTCTTGGGAATACGATTACCATTTGTACGTACTTTGGGGGTAAAAAAAATATAGTGTCAACTGTTGCACGTCTCATATTTCAACCTGAAATTTCAATATTGCTTGTTTAGATGGAATTCTACTAAAATTAACACTTAATTCGAGAATTCGAATTCGAAAATTAAGTTTGGGGTCATTCAGTCCTCCCTACCCTGTGTTAAGAATTATTTAAAATCAACCTCAATAAAATTTTGCTAATCGCTGCAATGTATCAAATTTTTGAAGTTGTCCAACGCTGCTCAAAAAAAAACAATTCTCTAAAATACTATCGTCGTCATACTACATAAAACCCCGTCTTTCAATCTTGCCGACTGCAAGTGAAACACTTATCAAACCGTTCCAAACAAAATCAAACCACAAATATAGAACCAGCAAGCATCCCATTTCTGCTTCGGCTTGTTTGATTTCATCCAAAATGCTTATCTAATTGACCATCAGCAAAGCGACGAACGTCTTCTTTCATTTTCTGGATATTACCAAATCTTTTCCGATAGGCAATTTTTTAAGCTTTCAACGGCAACCACATAACGCGATTGACTCCCCAAATGGGAATATCCATTTTGAAGTTCAGGCCAAAACTGTCGAGCCATGAAAACTGCAATTATCCTGGCTCGTGACTCGATAAAGAGGGGCGAATCAGCTCCCTTCTTTCGCAATTCGTCGAAGGAACTTTAAACCAATTCAAGGATCAAAAATGAAAATAAATTTAATTTCGAATTCCATTTGCGTTCAAATTGATGAAATCAATCCGCTTCATATCCCTGTCTTGTATACTATGTAGCGATGTCCTTGCTGAGCGTTTTGTAGTCATCATCGTGCAGACTAAAATGGATGACAGTCTATTGATTCCCTATTGCTTGCTCGTATCGCGGCCCTTAAAGGAAAGCCTTACACATATATGTATATATGTGTGTACTCGAATATAGAAATATTCGATCAATCCCATATGGTAGCCTTTAATTTTTTTCTATTCTACTGCGACGAGGGTTACCGTACATCGTGTTGGTTTAGTTTTCAATGCATGACTCATAATGTAACATATAGATAAAATATACTTCGTCAATGCTTGCTTCATCTTTCAGTTTTTATTATAAGGAAAACCTTTCGTCAATCAGATGTACTTAAATTTAATGGAAATAGACAATAAAAACTCCAGCTACCAAGAATTTGAACATTTACTCAAAAAATTAAGACAGTAAAGCTTTTTTTGTGGCAATTCAATTTTGAAAATGTTTACCATAAGCAGGAGAAACTTACAAAAATAAATATATTGCAAATTTGTTTTTTGAAACCCTCTTTTATCTAAATTATCAAATTCAATAGTTTGGTATTGAAATGTGACTATGCAAACTAAGTTATTGAGAGATCTCCCATAGTGTGCTAGATTTTTCATTTTATTGTTGAATTATTTGATACTATAAAAAATAATGTATTTATTTTGTAAAGATTTGTTTTACACTGTTTCATTTATCCTTAAAATATCACTTCTTTGTGTTAACCGAGACTGGAATTCCTGAAAGGAGCCAATTTTATTTTCGCTTACCTGAGCTTCTGGCTGAAATTAATTATAAATTTGCCATTTATTCCATTCACTTGTTTCTAATAGATGAAGACGAGCAATTTTCAGACACTAAAAAGCTGTTTCGCAAAGTAATCAGCATAGCTTTACCTTCAAAACGATCAAAAATTTGAAATAAAATGCATGATTGCAACTCGGTCTACAAACTCTCCTATCACGAGTATCGTGAAATGTTCGCTTGAGCGAAAATATATGTAGTGCACACCCCCATTCTTTAGCTCCCACACTCCATCGCTTTGTGTCATCTGTATTATTAGGTCACATACTGGAAAGTTCGGATAATCGAGGTCTGATTGTTTCGCAACCGATACCATAGTGGCTTTCTAATAGGATTAGAATATCGGCCGTGGATTTTATTATCACAATCATTTTGGGGTGGCAAGGACGAGAAAGGGGTCGATCTGAATTCGCTGATTTGGCAAATTGTTGGCAGTGCCTTTTCATTAAATTGCAATATTGTATTGGCTGTTGAATACTGTTGAAGCTCACTGGAAGGACGTACTTGCATGCGATAACGTGATACTATTCGGAGTGAGGATTTTGGACCGCAACCAGGCTTTAAGGGATGTGCAGCAGCTGTTACTTTGAGAGTATCACGAACGATAAGCATGCAGTGAGGCTAATCCTCGTTGCTACAGTTCATTTCAATATAACGATATAGGAAGAACTGCAGTCGTGGTTAAGCGTGTGGAAAGGAAATTCCGTTTTAAAGAGCGAATATACTTCGTTACATGTGAAATCAAAATTTAATAAATTTTTGCGCTTTACGCAAGGAATTTTTACTTTTAAACGAATTTAATCGAAATGACATAGAAAACTTGCTTACAGTTTTGAAAAACATCCAAAAACAGATGCACGTATTAAACATTAAAGTCTAGGACAAATACACATCAAAACATTGGAAGTAGGCAAAAACTTGTAACGTATAATAATTTTATAACATATTAACAATCAACAATTTAGGTTTTTTTATTAATGATTTTATGAAATACTACTACGTCTACAGGTAATCTATTTGCAACTGAATTCTACTGCCATGTATACTACATTTAAATCAATAGGAAAAAAACTACTCACCATTCGAAGAAATCGCTAACATAATGCAAAATAGTCCTTGTTTATAGACTAGTGTCTGCGTTTGATCTTTTTCTTTTCCAAACAAAAATTAACATCCAGAGCAAAGCAACAACAACAAAACAGAAGGCAATCGTGCTTAAAAATGAGAGCACTCACAAAATTCAGGATTTGCTGCGCAAACAAAAATAATGCATGAATTTTTGCATGGTATGAATAGTCGATAATTATTTTCGTAGGTAACTCATTTCTAAGCACACTTAAATTGTTCTCAATCACATAAACTGTCTTTCAGTTTGCTTTAACCTTTTACGAATTCACCTAAACTTTTTTGAAGTCACATGAAGTTTTTCCCATAACATTTAAACATTCCAAACTTGTCTTGAAAACTGTTTAAATTTTCTCCCTATTCATTTGAAACTTTTCTTATCCTACTTCCTATCAATATTTCCCCTTAATATCACAAATGATGCAAGCCCACGGAAAAATTCTAGTGCGTCTATGAAAACGATACTGTTTTTAAATATTATTATATCTTGCACTTTTCGATTGGATTAATAAACTAAATCAAAAATTCTTTTCTCAAATGAAAGAAGGTCCTTTTTTGAATCAGATACAGAGTGATTCTAGCAACGATTGCTAACGAAATATAAACATAAAGCTGGACTTATCTTCAGCAACAACTTTTCTATTGGCATATATTTTCAAAGAAGTTACAACAGTTATTTGAACTCAGAATTTTAACTCACTTTAAATAATTTTTAGGGCTAAAACAATCAAAAAAAATCCATCTTTAAAATTCTTTCAACTCTTCCGCGGTGCTGATAACAATGATTAAAGTTGTAAGGGCTTGAAAGTTGTGGGATTTTTGCAGTCATAAAAACAGTTGATGCAAAATGTTGAATTCAGCTTAAATATATTTTTTGTAAACAATCATGGTTGGAAATTCCCTGCCTGTCCTGTATCTGATTTCGGGAGAGAATTTTTTTTATTTGGAGAAAATAATTTTTCTTTTGAATTTGATTGCACTTAATCAGAAAATGGCATAAGATTAGGATGTTAAGAATTAAAAACTTTATCTTACGTGATTTTCCAGCATTTGAGGCTTTTTGAATATATATTATACTCTAACCTGTAATGACAGGGAAACAGAATAGGCAAAATTGAAATGAATTGGGAAAGAGTTCAGATGGTTTCGGGATGGAGTTCAGATGAAGTGAGAATACTTTTAATAGATTTGGGAAAGGCTTAATTGACTCGGGAAAAGGTTTAGGTGACTTGGGAAAAAGAATAAGTGAGGTGAGAAGTGCTTAAAATTTTTTCACGTTGATTTAACACATTTTGTGATTTTAAATTGTTAATTGAAATTTGCCTAGTTATATTTTTAATTGAAATTCAGTTTCGGTTTCTTCTAGAAAAAATAAAATTTAGAGCTTCTCATCTGATTGAATTTCTTGTTCAACTAATTTGCCGGTCTTATCACCAAAAGCCAACAGTTTGTCGAAGAAAATCTTCGATTCTCTTTACTTTTCAATCTATTTTCTAATGATATTGCTACGAATATCAGATTTGTTCAGATTTCAGTTGATCTTAAGTGAAAATTTTCATTTTCAAACTTTTTGCTGTAGTTTCTTGAGATTTTTTTCCTTTCGCTGACATAAGCATGTGTATACTAAAATCAAATAAGTCAATCAAATTAACTGAAGAACTGCCATTTTATCTGCACCTAGTTCATTAAACACTGCAATGTTGGCGCCCTAAAAGTTGCATACATGGTATCGTGCGCTTTATGAGAGAGAGCCATCTACGAAAATCAATCACACTCAGGAAATAGAACAAAACATTACTCAAATATCGTATAAACTTATATCCTAATAAAACATTGACTCCAGTTATCAATGAACCCACTATGGAGATAAACCTGAGACGTGGCTTTCTCAAATTCAGATTTTACTTTACATTAGTATTACGCTACGCAAGTATATTAAAATAAAAAATAAATTTTTGCAAAAAGATATAAAAAGTACTATCTTCCATGACCATTTCTTTTGCTTAATTCAATTCAAAGGACCCTTAAACTAAGATGCATATGCAAATATTTAGCACGTTCTGAAGTGCTTATTTTTTTGACTTACAAAGGCCATAACTTGAGAATAGTAACAAATTGCTACTAAACAAGTGTAGGCATTTACTAGTAAATATTTTAATACTTTTCGAAAACATTTGCTGTTCGTTTTGGCTTGATTCGTGGAAGATGAAAATGAAAATTGAGTCATGTGTGATTTTACTAGCATGTTTTATCGATGCATGGGTTCTACAAGAAACTGGGAGGATCGCATCCTATTTTTTCACGGTATTTTTTTCATATTTCATGTCTCTACAATTGAACAGAGCATTTCCCTATCAAATGTTTGAACAGTATTCAGACAGTGTGCTCAATAACTGCACTTTTTAAAAAGTTAATTTGTAGTCATTAAATGCCACTTGATATTGATTAGACCAACAATTATGAAAAAAAATGTTCAAAAAAAAAACATTTAGAACATTTTCAAATTTTTAAAAATAGTCACGCAATGTTCATTGATAAATTATCAATCAATAATTGTTTCGTGACTATTTTTACAAACAAACTATGAGCAAACGATTAATACAATAATTTTCAATCCGGGAAAGCAATCGAAAAATCACAGCAACAACTTGCAGCGTTAGTAATTTTTCCCAATTCATATTTTCCCGATCAAATTAATAGTTACTTGTTTTTTTACGAAACGAATTCATTGAAAGCACGTTTGGAAAAATAATTATCTTTATTACAAAAATAAGTGGAGTGAACCATTATCTAAGGAAAAACGTTAAATACACATGCTGTCTCGGTTCAATTGAAACCAAACGACGAGAGTGCGGGCACAGATTTTAAACAATTGAATTGTTTGGAACGTCTTTTATGCCACATTTTGTGATTACGTAGCATTTCAAGAAACAATATCAAACGAAAATTCTCTTGAACTCTTATTAAAAGCATCCTTTTTTCTTTACCACAACAAAATATAATGGCGCTAATAAAATGAATCTTTATGGCATTCTGTTGATTCAAATTCTAATTCATTCCAGTAACGGACCTAAATCCATTTCGTGTCCTCAAATAGATTTCAATGATGGAAAATTACGCGAAAATTACATTTTCGTTCCGGAATGTTCACTTGGCCTCGTGGGATGAGCTCCAAAGAAAATTATAATTTTTTGGCTCCAACCAAGCTCTTGTGTCACCACCGAATGTCGTTAGAGATTGTAAGGACTTAGCTGTCGCGACCAAGACAAATACGTCACGTTTAATAGCTTTCCATCAGCTCAAAGCGGATATCTCTATTTCCCACTTTTTAATGAAGTCCCACCACGGCAATATTCAAGTGAATTTGCCTAGAAAATTCGCATCCTTCACTTGGCACTCTCACCTTGACGCCTATTCCAGGACCTTAACTACCCGCGCCGTAATTGAAAGTCTCGCAGTGCTGGCGTGTCACATTTGGACACGCAGACACATGCGACTAAATTGGATGGTCGTTCGGTCGGGAAGCCAAAACCACCCCCGTTTTGATCTCCTTCTGGCAAAGCCGAGTGATGAATAAATAAACGAATGGAGACGTAAACATTAAATAAAAATGCCAAATGGAGCTGAAAAAAGTGCCGAACATAAAAATCCTGCTCTTTTCCTCGGAGCATCGATAACAGTCCCTGTAGTGGGCTCTTCCAGCTCAGCTTTGATACGGCAGTTAAGTCGGTCCAATGTGGGACTTCAGTGTATGGTCAAGCGGGCGAACCGCCCCATGGTCGCCGGGTGGCAGTCAGGAAACAAAACTGCAATTTGTAATAAATGGGAAATTTTTTATTATTAACGTCATGCGTCCTGGGTGTAAGGGCGTGGGAAGAAGCCGTCAATTGCAGCTACTGGTTGATGGTTTTGGTGTACGGTTGCTTTCTTCTTATAGCAAAAAGTAATCAATTATGAAAAAGGAGTTCGATACGATTTTAAGAAGGGGTGCAGTATAAATCTCCTTGGATGTTGAATTACGTGAATTGAATACGTATTCACTGTTTTCAAGAGAAATTATTTTAGTGAATATAAAAGAATTCTTTCGTCCTTTGGGAAGAATGTCTTTTGATACAATCTTTTAAAAAGAATCCCAAACAATCAAGATTTAAACGACATTATTTTTTTGTTTCCTGATCAATGCTCGATCATTTTTTCGTAACAAATTTAGTATTAAAAATGCGAGCTTTGTAACCTTTTCCATCTAGCCATTAGTACCTTTCTCTGATCTATAAACAGTTTAGAACGTTCGTAACATTCTCAACAGACCATAATAAGCGAATTGAATGTGTGAAGCTTCTGGAAATAATATATGTTTAAAACCGAGGTGGGTTGGTTTTGATGTGCTCAAATACGGTCGCGGTGGTGGTGTCCTGCGGCGACGATTGGCTTACTACCACCATTGAACGCGCCATGGTGCACGATAAAAGGTAATTATTTAAATTTGCTGCGTGTTTGCGTGTTATTTGCCCAGCCAACGACCAGTTTAAAATTATCCGCCAGGATGCAATGCAATTCCATTTTTTCAGAATCAACAGTCCAAGCTGTCACCCCGAAAGCACTGATTAACATCGCAAGTGTCTTTTTGCGTTTGCAAGGACTCTGCCTGGACGAGACGAGGGTGAGCTCGAAAAGATAACAGAAATGTACATTCGTGCAAAAGTGATTCGAACAAATTGTCTGACATTCAGGTCACAGCTTTATTAGCAACTTCAGATAATTACATGGCGAACTGCAATTTAGTTTGTTGGATGTTAAAACAACATATAATTATAAGTTTGTACTGTACAAACAAATAAAGCTGTTTCGAAGACTTTATTTAACTTAACTTAGCTGCATTGCATCTGCTGGGATAGACTTTGTTTCAGATATAGAATTTTTGATAATTGGCCAAAGAGATGCTTTCAAATCAAGGTTATTCACTTTCAATGTTGACGCATGCTTCATAATAACAGAGTCAAAGCAACGAAACTAGACAAATGTATCAGATTTGTGAAAAGGTTTTTTTTGGAGAAAACACTACTTTTAAGGCAATTTTTTAATTCACTCAATAGTGCTCGAAAATTCTAGCGAAAATATGCAGCCAGTGTTCAATTGCTGCGGAATATTCAGAACAGTAGTTCTTTGTGTGATTTTTTTTTGAACTAAGAACGCCCTTAACGATAATAAAAATCTAACATTGTAAATTTATAAACTTGAGAAAAGTCGTATGGAGTTTGGGAGATATCGATTAATAATTATCTTATGTCCGTTTTTCCTGCAAAAAACATACATCTTAAATCCGCGGTGATTTCCCAGAAAACTATATGTTCCGGTGTACCACTAATGATTGCTTCCCTACAAGTTCCAGTACCACTAAAAAATTCAAAAGCTCTCTGATAGCAAATAACAAAAATATTCCGATTGCTTAGAACGCCACAGGGGTAACTCTTTAATACATAAAATTTCTCCCTATGTATGACGTTATTGCAGTAATGGTACTGGCGAACGCGAGAAGCGTTATTTGTTTTATGGTAGACTATCAAAACAACATAAAGTCCAATTGCGATTTCATGCAAATATTAAGCACACTACGGGGTATCGAAAATAATCAACAACATTTCAAAACGCGACTCAGGAAAATATCGAAAAGTTCGACGGATAACTCTGGAAAGTTAACGTGGCTAACGCCAGCTTCAGTGTGAATTGAGCTTAGGGGATGGAAATGATGAGGTGGTAAAATAATATTTGTCGTGAACAGCGGCAATTCGTCTTATTTGCGTGTACTTTATAACTTAAGTTACTTTGTATTCTTTTGTATAAAAGAACAAGTAAATAACGTGATTAATAATTAAAGCTACAGGGATTCGGCACGACGTATTGAAATAAGTAAATTTTCAAACGAGGAGTAAAAACGGCTAGAGATTAGTAAGTGAAAAAGTGGTTAAATAATGATCCTCTACTTTCTTCCACTTTCAGATAATGGTTTTTTAGGCTATCACTCGACAACTCTTATTACTCATGAAACATTTGTTTTTAAACTTTAACGGCTGTTTAAAGAATCAAAAGCAGCACTTCTTTTGAAATAGCCGGGATCTTATGGTTTCCAGCTAGTCATGCCTTTATTGATTTACTAGTACAGCCGGTGAAAAAAAAACAAGAAATGACAACTTACCCTCATTTAGACCGTTTTCAAGTATACAAAACTTAATCTTAACAAGAAAATTAATTCGAGTGATCAGCTTCAACACTGTCATTACATGGCATGTATGTAATCAATGTCGGCTATTTTATTCCTACAACATAGCACTGGCTAACTACATCCTCAGAAATCACTCGACAACATTAATGTAATTTAATTACAAGTCAGAAATGTCCAACCGAAATAAATTACCTGCAATTTCATCTTTTCACGAATACGATGTGAATTCGAACTGAAAACATCAGTCACGCAACTACCGGCAAGCATTGAACCCATTCGCAAAGGATATTTTTTCAGCGTATTTGTAATAAATTGTGTCGATTTTTTAAATCATTCTTGAGATAATTTTTGCTATAAATATGTAGTAGACTAATTTAAGCACCTGTTTTCGTTCAACAAAAATAACATATAATTTTTTTCCTAAATTACTATTGCAAACAATCAATAAATTATTAAGACCAACGAACATGTTGCTCAGTCAGTTACGATTTGTAGCTTTGATTAACCGGGAAATTAATAAAAAATAATAATTGACGAGTTGGCCCTGTCCAGGTTTATTATTATAGGCAATGGATCAATTTGGCATTTCATTTGTGTAATTGACTTAGCCGAGCGAATAAATCAACCAAAAAATATTTTCTATTTCCATATGAAATATTCATACGTCGCAAGGTGGTCGTGTCTTCCACTTTAATGATTTCTTAACATCACAAACTTGCGAGCCATTTACTGTTGGCCTTAATATCGATTACAAATAATCTAGGCAGGACACTAGCATGCGGCGTTAAGGGTTCGGCACGACATAATTTCATTATGTAAATGTGTTTTATAGACGAAGGCGAAGAAAACCAGAATGGGAAGAAACCTTGCGTGTAACTTGACTCTATCAAGTTTTCGAAATGAATAACTTCGCCAGTAATAACGTCAGGTTGAGAATATTAAATCGACTCGGGAGGGTTGCAAATCCTTATGAGTTATTACGAACTCCTCACAATTGAAGAATGAAATAGATCTGAGTGAGTGCAAATACATTTGCACAGTGCTATAAAGCAAAAGCAGGGCAAGAACGAGCATCTGTTATTTTATGGATTACTGCAAATAGAAGTGAAAGACTGTGTGAATTGATGAGCTATTAAATGGCGTTACAGATACATAAATAGAATAACTCCCCACTTTTGGAAATACGATTTGCTGGATTTGTGCAGATTCCACCTTTAATCGAAATGAAGAAGGCTCACAGTATCAACGCCTTTGGTAAACCTTTTACGACGTGTACACCCACCTTTGCGATACGAAAGCTCAATAATCACCCAAAATCACGACGCGTTAGGGGTAACGATCGTTATATGGAACTACCAAGTTCCTGCCGCTGGAGCATTACGAGTCAACGCTATATTTTCAGCTGCTCGAGTGAAGTATAGCCTGCCACTAAATCCTCATAAATCAAACCATTTATTATTTAATATCAGATCCGTAATAACTTTATTCGACACACGGAAGCCTCCCAGCAATGAGCTTGACGTCGCTTTTGTGTCGCGGTAACGAGTTCATCATAGTGACACCTTTGTGAGGCTACACGACACAGTTCACCTCGAAATCCTGTCGTTTTCTTATTTAATTTTCTATTAGGAAGGTAATTGGCTGGGTGGCTTCTGTACGTCGTAGCACGAATCTCTTACTACTTTTGGCTTATAGCCTGGCTTCGCTTTGGCTCGACTTGGTTTGGGCTTCCCCGAAGACTTGTTTGTGGCCTATGATTAGGTGTTAATGACGATCAATCGATTTTCTATTTAAATAATAGCTCCGAGGATAGCCCGTTTCCCATGCCTCGCTGCTATTGAACAGGCTTTTCAATTGTTACTCTTGGTGGAGCGGTTGTTATTTTCAATTGAATCAAATCAAATTCAGCAAATTTGAATTAGTGGCCGACAATGTAATTCTGCATTGTGCACCTCTTGTAAGAAAGAGATTGGGCTGCAAGATAAATGGACGTTATGATCGAATCGACGCCAACTTGACACAATTAAAAGACTCTAATGTATAATGTTTTTCGGTAATAAGTATGATTACTTTCTTTTAATAGTCCAAATTCCATTCTTGCATTAACATTTATGCTTGGAAAACAATTAAATTTTATTTATTGCTTTCTGTTAAGTTAAAATCACTTCTTCGAAGAGCTGGTAAAATTTGACACGCTTAATACGCCTACGTTCCACAGTGACGCCCGATTGTGTAAAAGTTATTAACAGTCTTAGGCAGTCATTAGTTTTTCCGAAACGGCTGGTATGGTATTCGCCGATTGGATCAGTTTCTATCCTAAATGAAAAAAAAATCGTTTTCAGTAATGGAAAGTCTTTATACCAAATAAATAAGCCTTTTTCTGAATTGAAAAAATCTCTATTCCAAATAAAAATAAACTTTTTTCCATGTGAAAAATCTTTTTTTCACATCTTTTTGATAACTTGAAAAAAATGCTTAAACAAGCAATTGGTTTAAATTATGATACTTTGAACATGGAACTAGCAGAAATTAAAACAACGTTCGGTTAGAATATGAAAATGCTCATTTCTTTTCAATTTAATAACATTTTTTTTAATGCGTGAGTGATAGACACACAATTACAGAAATATTTATATATAGCATTTACAATTACTCGCAGATTTTCTTTCATTTATAACCATCGAAGCAAGAATCACTTAAATCCAAACGTCCGAAACTTGCATAATGCTGCACAGAAACTAAGAAACTGTAACTAAAAATATAGTACTTAAAAAAATT
Source organism: Oxycera nigricornis (assembly GCA_963942545.1). NCBI lineage: Eukaryota > Metazoa > Arthropoda > Insecta > Diptera > Stratiomyidae > Oxycera > Oxycera nigricornis. The sequence continues at coordinate 110,997,184 of OZ012660.1, read as the reverse complement.
TGTTTACAGATTTCATTCCGCTTCAATTTATTTATGAACAGGATATAAAACTGATAACCCGCAATATATACCCATATTTATGTTTCATCTACAAATCAATCAAATAGCATATTTGATTCAGTTTTCTTAGTCTAAAACCTTCATTTGGAAATAAAATGATTTTCTTATTTGGGAAGAAGATTTCCTCATTTGGGAAGATTTTCTCATTAAAGTAAACGATTTTCTTTATTTGGGAATAAAAAATTTCATTAAGGAAAAGAATAATATTTGGGAAGCAGATTTATTCCTAAGAAAAAGATTTTTTTTTCATTTGGGACGAACATTTTTCGTTTGGAAATAAAAATTTTACATTTGAGAAAAAAAGTTTTCATATGGGAAAATGATTTATAACTTAGGAAAAAATATTTTTGATTTGCAAATAATCACCATTAAAAAAATGATTTTCTTATTTGAGAAAATTTTTTCTTGTAGAATAAAATTTTATCGTTTCATTTATGAAAAAAACATTTGGGAAAAAGATTTTTTCATTAGGAATAAGATTTTTTCTTTTGGGTGAAAGATGTTTTCATTTGGGAATAAAAAAATTCTTTCGGGAAAAAAATGTTTTTGGGAAAGAAATTTGTTTTTCGGAAAAAGAATTTTTTATTTAGAAAAACAATTCTTTATATGACAAAAATCTGTTCATTTGAGGGATAAAAATTTTTGTTTAAGAATAAGATTTTTCATCTGGGAATAAGATTTTTTCATTTAAGAAAAAGATTTTTTCACTTGTAAGAAAATATTTTTTGGTTTGAGATAGAGATTAATTCAAGTTGGAAATACTATGTTTAATTTGTATGAATAGTAGAACGAATTTAAGATTTTCCCCTCAGTAAACAGAATAGCGGCTTTAAAATCGCGTTGTTTGGTCAAAGAACTTTTGGGTTGTATATTAAAATTAAAATGCATTTTTACTTAAGATTTTGAAAATCAAATGCTGTCTTGTGTTGATACTAATTATGATATGGTCACATTGTCGGGGTTTCCCAAGACAATCTTGAGATTAATTTTAAAAAACAAAATGTCGAATTGAAAACGATGGACTGTTCTGCGAAAATAACTTTTAAATTGATGCAAGTTTTAATATAACATGGCATGATCCAAAAAAATCGTGAGAAAATACCAAACACGAAACTTTGAACAAAAACAGAATCTGCGGCAATTGACTATGTCAATTTAAGTATGCTGTTTAGAAATGCACGTAAACGTTCAGGGTGTAATTTTTTCTACCTAAATTAGAAGTAACCAGAATGTTTTGCACATTTATACGTATTACTAAAATTGTAACTAGCGTTAGACTAGTCTGTTTTGGAATGAAGGAATTTGGCATGTATCAACATCTTCCCTATGAGTTGAAAAGAATGCTACAAGAGAATGCTGGAACTATTTCAGTCGTTTAGAATTACTGTATTGAAAAGTGAATTTTTCACTTTAGTCCACGTTTTTGCGATTCGATCCTACTGTGCATTTGTACGCTTTTGTATGAGGGCAAAGAGAGAAATAATTTCTCACCCCAATGAATAACTTATATCTGTTATTATTACTTAAACACCTACAATTGTTTATTCAAATTCATTAACGTATTCCATTTGTCACTGTTTGCGCTAGTGATTCTAAACTTTTTGTTTGGAATCAATCCTTGCTATACCCTGTAACCACTCTTCTTTTTTGTAACAATATCAGACAATTTGAAGGCCGGCTGAATTCAGTTAAATTTTTCGGAAGACAAACTTTTTCCCTTGTCATTTGCTTGGATATGTTTGACAAGATATAAATGAAGTTCTGGCATCCAATTTCTATAGTAGGTACTGAGAACTTATTTTGCGAAAAACAAACTTGAACAGTGTTTCCTAGTTTCGAATAACAACCGAATATTGTACAATTTCCGTCAAGAAAGATGTCCATAATCGTGCATGATTGGTATCTCAACTGAATTTCAAGAACATTTTCAATTTGATTGATTTCTTGCAGGTGGAACTAGTCTGTCTTTTATACTTGACCAATTTTCATTGGGAAAATACAGAATATTTTTAACTGTTATACCTTGCGACTAGGTTTTTAGTCACTGTCTTTGGTCAATAACGTTCGTTAGCTTTCAAAATGTCCACTTTTCATTCTTTAGGACTCGAAGCAGAGTTTTTTCACTGACAAGCATTACGTAGGAAATGAATACTTCATTGAAAAAACCGAAATATCGATTTTGGAAATAACACAAATTTTCTGTTCTATTTGAGTTTCAGGTTTTGCTTTCGTATTAAATAGTAAAATTACAAAATTAATTTTTGAAAAAAGAAACAGGATTCTTTGCGTAACCTTATGAATCGAAATTTTCATGTTAATCTTACTTTCCCTAAATTTATAATTATGAAATATCTTCTGTAAGCTTTTTGCTTTTGGAACTTGTTTAAATCTTAAAAAAGATTGATTTCAAACGAATAAGAATTGTATTTGAGCTTCTATTTGCAGCCAAACTATTATAAATTCTCAAAAGGCCATCCATAACTTCAACATATACCAGAATTGCACTGAAAATTTGCACCTCTTCCAGAATGATTTTTCCCAATACTGTGTATGCACATTGAGGACTCACAGGCTCAACTATTTCACATTGAAAATTTCTCTACGGGATCAATTTGATGTGTGCGGGGAAGTCTCGCTCAACAAATCAATATTCAGTCTTTTGTAGAGGCAACCCGAATTCTGGCTCATGCATAAATTCATGTGATTGTTTTCAATTGTAGTATGATTTGCATATCAAATGCTAACAGCACGTCGGTCTATGGTAGCCTCACAACGATATCTTTTATGATTGAGCATACATGACAGAACATACCACCGACAAGTTTTCCGATGGGAATAGTGGGTTACAGGGCCCGGATGGTGTACTACGTGTAGAATGGATTCGGGGAAGACTCACGGGACGAAAAAGTATTCTTGCATTCTATTAGACCAACGGGACCTTTCTTGGTTCTTAGAAGAAACACACAACAATTCGATATGAGCAAATCCAGTAAATCCTTTTGGCCTTCTCGAACTATCTATTTGTAAAAGACAAATTGATATTAATTTTCCCGAGAAAATAGTTTATCTTCGGTTTAACGGGATCATCACTGAGAAACTGTTGAATATCAACAATTTCTTGGGGTTGTAATAGAGAATTTGCGATTTTATTGGAATTAAGATTATTGGCTTTCGATTTTTATTGTACGCCATATTACATGAAATATACATGACAAGGTACTTTACTCGTAATCTTACGTATTAGTAGTCTAATACGGTTAAATTTTCCGGTTAGTGAGAAAACTGTTGCAATTTTGTCGAATTTTTTCCTCAGTTCTTGTGCAACATTATTTGAAGTTCTTTCAAAAAATTTTGAAATTTCGGGCATACACTGCGAGAGACACAAAAAATCATTACGGCAGTTGATGTAGGGAATATCTTGTGTTATACAAAGTACGAAGAAGCATCAACAACATTTAAATGATACGAGCGTCTCACTGAAACCTACAAAAAAGGGAGTTTTTCTGTGATTTAGGAAATAACAAACGTCGAGTCTGATTAGTGAATATTTTAAAAATAAATATGAAAGAGGTGCCAGAAACTTTTTTTTACAACAACCATGAAACTTTTGTATTGATACAAAAATATTTGTGCCAAATTTTCATACTAACTAGTTGTTAAATTTTTAAATGTCGAGCGTTAATTGTTTTCCTAAACTTTGATATTGAATTTTTCGACCCATGCCAACTCTTAAAGAAATGCAAGTATACTATAGGATGACTTGATAATAATTTGATGCTATCTTTGGTTTACTTTATTTAACGATTGTGATGAATTTTTATATTATTGCCGTTAAAAAAGCAAACTATCCACTTATACATATATCTTTGTTCCAGCTGTTTTTTTTTCATTTTTGGCTGTAATAATTTCAAAAATAAAAAATTTTGCATTCCAAAAAGATTACATTCCAAATGAACTTTCAAACAATCATGATATAAAAACGGTGATTTTAAAACAGGGTTCAAATAGAAAAGGTTCTATTAGTGTTGATTTTTACGGTACAATATATTTAAAGGTAATAAATAAACTTATTATTGTGTCATCAAATGGTTTGCTCGGTATTCTTCAAAGGCCACATATATTCAATGTCAAAGTTTAGAAAGAAAAAACGAAAAAAAGTATGAGTTCGATTCTTTGGTTGTTTCGTTATAGTGACAGTCCTTTTTTCTCAAGAGTCATATGTGTTCGAGATTTTTTAAATTTGTAAATTAGTTGATGACTCTTTCAATTTAGCAAAAATAATTTAAGTAGAATACAGGAACTTTAAATTTTGAAAAAAGCCTGAGACAGCATTATTTCTTTTAAAGCTATGAGCTAGTGTGATGCGGTGGTGGGGTTTTTTGTAATATCTAAGTGATGTCAGATAAATAAATGTTTTCACAGTTTTTTAAAGATAAAACTATTACCTTAAACAACTGCCTGAATTTTTTTTGTGTATAATGTCGATCTCGTAGCTCAAGCGGCAATCGATCAAAAAATTACAGCCAAAATTTTAACACTTTTTAAAAAAAAATTAAACAATTTAGCAAAACAACTGGGGAGAGACAATTTTAGTCGATTGAAACTAAAATCAGATTTTTTTCACCATTAAAACTTTATTGTCAGCGATTTCACTAGTCATCTCACATTATCACTGAACTGGTCTAGGCTCGTGCTAATTTGTCTCGTTTCCGGGTGTTTCTGGTGCTCTAAATGCACAAAATGCTGAAAGCGTAAAGCACACTTAAAACAAATAAGATTATTAGTAATTGATTTCATCTTCAAAAAATACTACGAGTGTTTGTTTTTTAAAAAATAACACTTCGCTGAGGAAGACCGAACGATTACGGTCGAAAATCGATTTCGAATCCAAATAAACATACACAAAATTAAAAAGAAGTTTTCTTTTTTAAAAAACAAACACAAGTAAAATTATATCTATTCGAAACTGCTGCGGTATATGCACTAATTTCTGCTTATACCAGAATGGTTTACACGCAAAAAAAAACAATTCTGAATTCGAATGGGTACTAAAGCAAAACTTTTTGTGGGAGTGATATATTGGAGCTTCAGATATAACTGAGATAAATATAATCAAACAACTACTATAGTAGGATAGCAATTGAAAAGATTCTTATTTCTCAACTATTTTAGAAGAGCACTTCCATTTGAAGCTTTCCAAAGAAATATAGAATGTAGAGAAAAACAAAGCAATATTTCATCTATTTCACGATTAGTTGAAAACTATCCTTTGCTGGATATCTGGCTGAACTAGTAATCCACCTGAGAGCTGTACTCATAGCTAGAACTATGTATCTTTGTGGAAAAGTTTGTTGAGATTGGTTGGTTGTAAATGAAATAATTCTTTATTTCCATGATCATAATTGATTAAAATTTTGAAGTTCACAACCTTAGCGCACAACATATATAAAAATCTCGAATAGAAAATGGAACGGAATAAATTTGAAATTATTTCTATTTGGTGTTAATTTGACCGTATAACTAATTTTTAAGTCAAATCTTAACTGCTCTTCCCATCGTTTTATTTTGCTCACTATTTGGAGGAATATTAATGTTGATAGAATTTTTCGTTTAATCCAATATTCAGAAAATCATGTTTCAGTTGCCGAATTTTCAAAATATACTTCCCCATTTTCATTTCAAAACAATGATACCAAATTCAATGAAATACGATTTCGAACACACTCCAAATTTGTCATGTCTTGGGTATTGGTTCAAAAATTTCACTCATTATTTTTAGGAAACATGATTTGAAAATGCTCTGCCTCCACCGGCGAAATCCCAATCAAACGCACTCTTGATTCGTCCTGGCAATTTGTTTACCACGACTCACAGCATTGACTGAAGCGGAATTAACGTAATGTTATTTTAACCAAAGGGATAAGGATGATATCTCGTTCATCTAAATCGTTATTCAATTTCCTAATTTTCATACCTATGCATCGCTCAAACAGTAGATGTCTGTTTATTCAATTTCACATGTCATTCCCTATTCAAAAGATTGCCTGACTTGGTACAACGAAGCACATGTCGCATATCCTCATTTGTAGAATTCCTAAAACGATGGAATGGTGTTTGGGGATGGGGATGATAGTAGCTGTGATAAATATCGTTGTGCTGAACCGACTCGGCACTTCCACGAGCTGTTAGAGTGCTTTGTTAGTCATTCACTCATGAGTTTGTTTAATTGTTCACGTACGTTGGGTTTCATGCTTCGAAAGATTTCCGTATTTGTAAAGAAAACAAAAGCAGACATGACTACTTTTTTTAATATTGCCCTGCAAACGGGTGTAACTCAGGAATGATGACAACGAAAGAACACAAGCATCAAACTATGTATAATACATGGACTATGGCACGGCGATATCCAAAAATGTGAAGGGATGGGTTTCGAAAATGCATTGCAGGATAAAGATTCAAAGAACAATGCAATGGTATGGCTGATAAAACCAATACACACTGAATGTGGCCTCTAGACGTTCACTGGATGTATTCCACTGGAATTCAATGATACTTTTAAAGCAAGGAATCTTATGTTGAATGAGCAAAGAATTTTTGTAAACAAAGTTTCTGAACCATTGGTGGTGGTATAAGAAATACCCTTGTCGCCTTTATTTGCAAATTTTTCATTTAATGAATCAAATAAACGTTCATAGAAGAACATCAGAACAAGATTGGTGTTGAGTGTGGTCTTCTCAATTGTTAACCCTTTATCGGTAAATTAAAACAGATAGCTCTTCAGGTCTTCATGGTTTGAACCTCTGTGTATATAGTAAGATAAAACATTCACTACTTTGTGCTTGGTTCGCAACACTGCCAACAAAATTCGCTCCTTAAATGGAGATTTTTCGTTTCTAGATCTTTGGTTTGGTGTCATCATGATTATCACAGAAAGAGAATTCTGCGGTTTTGGTGTGCATGTTGGGAACCTCATCAGATGTTGCTACTCCAATTTACCGAGCTGTGATTCTGTCTTGTGAAAGGTGGAGTGGTAACATCAGATGAGATTGCCATCGTTCACAAAGAAACCGCACATTTTTCAACTGATTATTATATAGTTCATATTTATTTAAAAACAACCTTCACCTCTTAATTTTTTTAAAATATTAAGTATGCCAAATTTAAAAAGAAATTCGTAATCATCACGCTGTTGGGGTGGCATAGCTGGTCGTTGAGATGTAAGTCCACATCCATAGTTAGTTTCGCATTTTCAACATTGATAGCATTTATCTTAATGTAAAATCTTAAATTGAACAACGTTAAGCACATCAACAGTGGATAAATCAATTGATAAACAAATTAAACGTAGAAAATCATATTTTCCTTCACGTGATAAAGTTTAAACAAGCCAAGACAGCAAATATTCGAATTATTTGTGCGAAACGCTTGAATTTTCAAGGATGAAATGCAAATCTGAATTGATTTTAGAATTTAATGTACAAGCGATCACGACAAAATGCTTTACAATTGTGAAGAACCTCTCATCACATCAGTAAAACGACTGGTTTTGAAATTCTATTGAAAATTTCTTCCAAAAGCTCTACAGACAGTCTGACTGTGTTTCGAATGCTTCCAATGTAATTCCATTGAGTTCGATAAGTCCATCTCTTTGCCGAAACACTAGCACGTACTCTAGCAACGTGTTTTCTTTATACTTATGCTGATGCTTTATTTATTCGATTTGTGTTTCCTAACATCGGTACTTTTCGTCCTTAAGTCAGCAATCAGCGAGCAAAATGGAAGAGCAGCAACTGAAAGCGAATACCTCAGACGCTGGCGTTGCAATGTCGTAGACTAGAGTCCTGCTAATTATTATTTGTAGTACAGAAACATCTAGTTGTACAGCTCTTTAATTAGTGTGCCTGGTACTGATGCTGAAAGCACTCCTTGCTCCTAGAGGACAAATATACTCTAGCTATGAAGTCGAAGGTGCCTGGACAGCAATATTTGTAGGTGCGATGCCGATCACATGCAAGGTGTAAATGTACACAGCTTCCTGGTTTTGTTCGATACAGTTGTGTGTTTTCTTGATGACAAAAGGTTGCTGACTAATTTGAACGATGCCACTCACGTTGTATTGTATATCATAGCGGAAAGTGTCTATTGGGTGAGAAAACCAAACAGAATTCACATTGATTGAATCAGGATGGAAGTCATAAAGTTCTTCGAAACCAATTGATAAATATCAGCCATGAAACTATGTTCACATTGGAAGTAGAGTCTCATTCCGAGATTTCCTGAAAAAACTTTCGAAATTTGAAATCAAGCCAAATTATGAGTTCTTTTGAATTGTGATATTTATGGGTACCTCCTCGAGTGCAAGAAATTTGTCTGTTTTTTTAAATCTGTTTATTATCTTAAAATACTGGCTCCATATTTTATCTTAAGATTTGGGTAGATGAGCTGAGCTTTTTTCAATCTTTTATAATATGAGTAAACCGCACATATTTACTGTAGGGAATAGATTGTGAAGCAACCTTACGTATCTGGTTTTCAAAGCGGAACAAGTGAAAGCCATCGTGAATCATGTTGAAGCTACCTTGCACACCCATACATTTCATATCAAAGCCCTTATGTTTTTGTGTTAAAATTAATACTCCTTTGGCATTCCCGGATGCTATTTTCTATAAAGATTCCACATATACTACCAATGGTCAGTGCTTCCATGTGCAATGCAACTCCTTCCATACACATATAATACAGGTGAAAGCTTCCGGAGGTTCTGCAACCAAATTATAATGTTTGATTTAAATTGCAATGGCTCAGGCTTCTCAGCGTACCTGGACTTTTGAATTTATAGCTAAATCACGTGCCTAACGCGAAACGAAATCCATGAAAGTGCTATCCTCCGTCGCACAAACAACCATATAAAATCACGTAGATACAACAACTTATGGGCATGGAACATAAAGAAGCTCCAGCACTTAGTCTTTCGTGCGGTCGTGGCCTTTAATTCTATTCAAATGCTTGTCTGCGTGAATGCATTATGGCTTAATCCTCAACATTTACTCTGCAGCACAAAGCCTCAAAGGCTGGGTCCTGAATTGTTAATTGAAATGTACAGGTGCAGTGGGGCAAAGGCCAAACATTAAACTAAAACTCTACTGGAAGGGAGTACTTAATGCGATAGTTTCTCCACTTTATAAGCTAATTTGCAACGTATTGAGTTTGGACCCGGGGCTCAGGCTAATTTATGGAAATTTCTGTTCCAGACTACGAGGGTTTATAACTTTTCTAATAGCTGTTTCTACTACATAATCGTTGGGCTAGCTGCAATTGTTATTTATGGCTGATGAACACGGTATTTAGTGGATGGTAATTACATGAGCACGAACACAACTTCAGGGTGTTTGGATGCGTTTTAACGGTAAGTATCAAATATTAGCAAGGAAATTGGCATATGCATTGATCCATTTTATATTTATCTATTATATTTTTGTATCGCCAGTGAGTTCAATTGCGAAACTCTACAGATGGGAAGAAGACGAAAGCTAAGATGATCGTTTGGTATTTGCAAAATTGAGATCTTCATCTGAAATCTGTGCGAGTCTCACCGTAATACAATTAAATTGACTCCAACACAGTTTTGAAAGGTAAGAAGTGAATGCATTCCGTTTATATCGTTTGTATTTTTCTTCGTTTTTAATTCATTTCAAAATAAAAGCCAACAATTCCAACAAAATTTCACCATCCAAAACGTGAAGAAAGCAGGACCCAACACAAAAGATTTAAAGGGAAACATTAAAAATATGTTAAACACCAAGTAATTCACTTTGCACCGAAAAATTTGATTTCCTCAAAATCAATTACCGCTCATTACAGATATGGTTGGCCCAAAGAAGTTTTTAACGTTCTCATCCCATTCCATTTTGTATTAAATGCAGCGTGACATGCATATCCTGTACGCATCCGAACAGGAATACATCAATTCAATGGAAAATTAAAATTTTGCAGGCTTCCTGCCGTTCAATTTGAATATCCTTTTTTGTCGACTACAATAAATCGGAAATTCCCAATAACTCCACATTCCAGTAATAATTCGGACCTGAATTGTTTCCCTGTTACGTGCTTATCAGTCCACTCCACTCAGTAGTGGGAGTCCTTCGCCAGGATTGGGCCGCTGAAAGGACTGGCGGCATACGCTCGAGCGTCTGTTTCGGGAAATAATCAGCAGGCTACCTTAACATTTTTTTCGAACTCGAGGCGGACAAGTTCCAGTATGAAAGGGAATGATGGATGATGATTAATGAGTTTCTGACACTGCCAAAGAATCGCTGTGCTGGCAGTGTTAGAAATAAATTATGGTTCGTTTTATGTATGACTATTAAATTTTGTAGCCACGACACTGCTGTAGGCACCATAGGCGCTGCGGCGACATGACAGCTGATGGACAGTGTTAGATTAGAGAAATGTGAAAATTTGTTATTGAAAAAGCATTCTTTTATACAGGTGCACGCCTGAGGTGAATATCTTAGCGCGGTACTATCACAGCACTTACGCCAAACCGTATTGAGTGTACATTTTCTCGTTTTCATGAATATTACATTACGGAGAGTTTCCTTTTCAGGTCCTGATTTTGTATTCTCGGGAAGGAACCAGTGTAATGGATGATCCAAAAGAAAGTTGCTGTGAAAAAGGTAAAGCTTCCTACCTGGGACTCCGGAATGGCAATTCTTGTTCCAACCCAAATATAATGTTTATTCGTGACTACTTAGGGCAAGCCCGACAATGATGTCAGAGAAATTAGTGATTTTATCCGAATTATTCATGTGCTGATATTTCTCGCCCTTGTCATGTGTACGTACATAGATTTCGTGTTATGTTTTATGAATGCTTTCCACCTTTCTCTTTAAGCGTAAAAGTATTCATTCATAATGCCATTTTTGTGTATTTAAAATTTTCTTATATAATTTAACAATATGAATTAAGCAAGGTTTCAATAATTCTAACACTTTAAAAAAAATCTTAGGTACACCGTAAAAGTCTGAGTAGTTTGCTGCCACTCACCTACGAAAACGCAGGGAAAACGCATTGGACACAGAAATTAAATTTTAAATTAGATTCACACACTGAAGAAAGTGGTGGCTGAACAGTTGGAAACAATGGCTTCAGGACTCATTTTCACTAAATCCTTCATTGATGATGATGAAAAATTATATAATAGTCAAACGATTTCGGAAGGAATTTCTCTGTTATACATTTTAAAGCAGTAAAGTGTGTTGTAAAAATATTAATTATCTACTAAATTTGTTCAATTCGTTTTCTTGAAAAACATTGGATAATATTGCTTTTTTGGTTCACTGTCAATTTTAACTTCAAATTAGTTATGCTGAAATGCGATCGCCATCGCACTTGTCACCGCATACACACATATCTAGCAAAGTACTATACAATATCATGACCAATCTATGTAGGCTGGATGTCCTATACAAGCAGAGGGAATTTCAAGGGAGCCAATCATTTCCGCTGTACTAATTAGTACTAAGGCATTTTTATTTGAACGTTCAAAACAAAGAATGAGAATTGTTTGATAGGCCGGGACAGTTTTTATTATTCGCTTCTGGTTTCATCATATATTATTTGAGGAACTTAATTAAATTTTCCTGACACGAAACTAGCACCACTAAATTGTAAAAAATTAAACAACTTTCCTCAAATACTGTAGAAAATCAGTATTTTGCTATTTAGTTTGCATGTATTTGTATTTGTTTTCAAACGCGTTTCCTCATTCTCAATTTTATAAATATTATTTTGGTATTTTGAATTTACGTGTTTTTGAATTATTTCAATTTTTCTTACATTCAGAATTTACAATTTTATATAGTTAAATCAATTTACAATTTTTTTCAACTTCACGCCACTTTGCCTGTGTCTTTCATCATCTCGGTCCCGAAATAAAATCATTTCCTTTACAAGTAGATATTGATTTTGTCAGCCCATTAAAGGACATTCGATGAGGCGTCATTTAATGCCTCATTTAGTTTTCACTTTCAACTGTTCACACCCTCGTCGCAAGGCGAGTGCTTAGGTCATATTTTGTGTAAACAGTTCTGCTACAAGAGAACAAACAGGACTCGAACCAACAAGTAGAATCAATCGAATTGACTCGTTATTGCTGAAGAGGAGATTTGAATTTCCCATCGAATCAAGCAATGCGTGTTAAAGTTGACGCTTGTGAATTCACGCCTAAAATTTTACTTTGTATGAATCATTAGCTTTATTTCTGTTAAGTGATATTCTGCATTTTGTAAATCATGATGCCTGTTTTCTGTTTTAAACGAAAGTAAACATTGGTTTTGAAGATGATGAGATTTTTGTCCTTCATGGATATTTTTGTTTTAAATTTCGCATTCGTCAAGCTATTCGAATTTGTTGATTTCCCTCGAGATCGAGGCAAACAAAAAATCTATGGTTTCTCGCAGGAAATTGATACCACGCTGATATTAACTTTTCTATTATTAGAATTCTCATCAAAACGATTTTATTTTTTACATCCCAATAAGAATGGAATTTCAAAATGCATAAAAAATATGTTTAAGGAAAAAAATCACAGCTTGGCTAATTTTGCTTCAAATTTTCTCATCAATTTTGAAACTATCTTAACACAACAAGTGCTGCTATAACTATGATGAAAAAAGAGTAAATACTCCTCACAGAATTCTTCCCTCTTCAAAATTTTCTTAAAACTTTCTAACCTCTTCTGAGTTATCTTAAGTTTCTGGTCTCACTTTCTACTAGCTATTGTACATTCAGCTGCTAGTCACCTTCTTCTATTCACTTGATTCCCGACGCTTTCACTGATGTAGTTTCTTGTTGTCTGTAGTTTTTGTGCCATTAAGTTCAAATTTAATAAAGACATTCGCGATTGCCTGTGCCGGAGAAAACTATATCTCCTTTCGTGGATAAGAAAAACATTTTCTCAAGTCAACCAACTCTGCTTTTCCTCAGTTTTGTTATTTAAGTTTCAGTAGAAAACTTGCTTTTAGAATGATCTGACGAGCAGCTTTACCTGTTTGCTTTGAAAAAGATTGGTGCTTGGAAAACTTTTGAATTTGTTTAGTTTGTGTTGTATTGAAAGTACTTAGAGGGTATTTGTTTGAATAATTTCGGAAAATATATAGGATTGATTTGAAATAAGTAGTTTCGTTTTGAACTTTTTCATTTATTGTTGAAGGGATCTAAGTTGAGAATGTATTCAAAGAACTTTCGCTTGGCTTACAATTAGTTCCATCAAAGAGAAGAAAAGAGTTTATTCTAGGAAAAAGTTCTAACCGTTGACTTTTTAGTGGTTTTCAAGCTCATAATTTGGGTCTGAAACAATCTATTTGAAATTTATTGATGAACTGGAACTAAGTATGCATCAGACAGATGGTATTTCAATTTGAGCAAAAGAATATTTTAATACCAAGATTCGTTGTCTTGAGCCTCTAAAGTCATGATTAAACTTCATAGATCAAATAAGATCAGTGAAAATTGGATTTTGGTGAAGACATATAGATATTATCATACTCAACAAAATTTCCAAACTTCCCGTCAATCAGAATGTCGATGATACTTTTACTCGAAATCACTAGAATTTTCTGCTTTGACTCAAAAATAAAGCAATGAAGAAATTCATTTGAAAAGTTCTTCTCAGACAAAAGAAATTGTGGATTTTACTTGCCGATGATACTCAATGAAAGTATCTTGAATTCTACTTCCAAGACGTTGCAAAAACGATAAAACGCTCCATGTGAAACACAAACGTTAGATCTTTATGAATCGTATTAGACCCGAAAGAATTAATTTTAAGAATGGAAGTTATTTAATCTTCATATAAGAAATTTTCAATACTACAGATTCATATCCAAATATTGTCATTATAAGAGCGTAAAACTGTTTTTGTGACCTTTAACCTTATGTTAAAATTTTTGGCGTCAACATTCGGATCGGTGGGGATTTTCCAAAAAAATTGTGCAAATTTTTTAAATAAATTTACTGCATGATAAAGTATGATTTTTTATCATCATGATGTTGAGTTTTGATGGTGTGATTTGATTTTACCAGGACGCTTGCTAGTGCAAAGGATATTTTTTCCTTCCGTTGAAGAAAACAAGTCTTCACGTGAATCTTCATTCTTGACAATGAGCATTCAAAAAAACCGAAAAATACTTTAAGGTCCTGACATCGGCGATTGATTGTAAGCATACAATTCGTATGAAAATATCCTATTTGCAACTTTAAACGTTGAAAAGTCATTTCCACAGTAGAAAATTTGTAACGAACAGTTTTGAAGATATTATATTCAAATGTTGTATTGCATTTTTTCTTAAAAAACAGTTTTAAGATCGTGATATCAACAGATGCCTCAATTTGCAGGAATTGGCTACGTCCTCCATTTCATGTCAGTCTAGCTATAAATCTTATACTAATTAGGATAATCGCTCCTCTCACAACCTTTACTTTGGTAACTTTGGTAAATTTGCATTCAAAAAACCTAAAAAAGCGCTATTATCAATCATTTTCGAATGGTGAATGAATTAGAAAATCAATATTGTGTATAACTTAAACTGAATAACTCTGTTCAAATTTAATTGACAGTCAGAAATTGGTTGTTGCTAGGAAATTAGTTCATGATATGTAAAAACAAAGTTCATTCATTCGCTCATAGCTACATTTACACCATCAAGCGTACCGGCATTTTGGGATTTTCAAAAACTTGATGCATACGCATAGACATTAATTATTTACTTTACTTTTACTGTCCAATATATTACAATTGGACATTCACCTTTCGAAAATTATTTTGCTTTTCATATATTCCATCTAAGAGAACACATAGATCCAATGTTCTTTCATACATTTCCTATTCCATGCTTACCTTCATTCTGTGCATCTATAGAATACAGAATAGAAACTTCAGTCCACACTGCGCGGAAAAATACGTATCTGCCTCTTTCCCACTCGTGCGATACATAACGACCTATTGTATCAAATTGTGAATTTTTCTTTCGAAAAAGTTGACAAAAGAGCTTAGGGTCTTTAAACTATAATATTTTTCCTTGAAAAATTTGAAAAGTTAGCTGGTGTAAACTTCAATGAAATTATGAACCAAGAACGATCCCTTTACCAGTTCTGATTAACTCATTGAGAAGATGCATCCACCATCCAAAGTTTTTTTTGTCAGAACTTCATTATATAGATACCATAAAGTACCTTGACGACTTCGCATGATTCTGCTGTGGATACTCGTATCATGGCAAGGAATCAAGTAGTAAGTGTCCGTTTAATCAATATTTACAAAAAAAACAGACATACATTCAAGCTCATTGCATATTTTACAATTGCTGCTCGGCACCATATTGGCAGGACATTCGAATTGAAAAATATCTGTAGCAATTATCCTATTCCAGCTGCACTGTAAGCCACGTTCCCCACAGGCTGCTGTCAATTGGGTCTCTCTTTACTCCAAACTAATTCTTAGAAGCACGAATAAGACAATTCCAACAAAAATAAACTGAAATCTATAAAATGCTCTTGCTGCAAAATATTCTCATCCACAGAACGTTATCGCAGAAGAACTTTGCAATTCTAATTATGCCATCGTTGACCATAAAACTTTTATGGAATTACTTGGGCTGCAAGCCGTCAGCTCCTTCTACGTATTACAAAGCAACTTGGCCTCAAGATAACAAAGTTCTGATAAAATTTTCAAAGTTATTAGCACTTGATGAAATTCAAGATTCGAACGGGTTTGTTGTAATTTCGCATGGGAGCTGATGCACGAGTGTCGCGCAATATGTGCTGTAGGTAGCGTTTCAGCGCTAGATAGGATCGAAATCGCGGTTTTCCTTGCTGGAACAAAAACAGTCGTAACTATTTCCCAAAATTGTCGGATTAATCAATAAGAAGGAGCAAACTTGCTTCCTATTAGGACTGTACTCTGTCTGTAATACTGTGCACAAAGTTTCAGTTTCTGAAAAATTTAAAATGAAGTAGTATTACCATTCGCTGAAATGTGTACTAACACTTCTAGTTTAGTAAATCTGGTGATAGTCATGCTTTCAACAAACTTTATTTAAAGACTATAAACGTTTTTTATGATTTTCATCTACAGGTTTTCTTCTGGCTTCTATTTTCCGAAGATAATTTCAATAAAAAAAATTGTAGGAGCGCAAATAATAAGGCTTTCATAATTGCTTTTGTCACTCGTCTGCATTTTGAAATACTTTGTACCAGATTAATAGCTACAAAAACTAACATTTCTAATATAATGGCAACACTTGAAATGCACTGCATCACCGAATGATGTAAGGATAAATGCTGGTTGGCAACAAAATAATTATTCAACGACGGTAACGCCAACCAGGATGAACGATTGCGCGAGGATTAGGATAAGCGCCGAAAAGTTGCTGCAAACTTAAGCTAGTTTTCCTTGTTATCCGCAGCAGTCAATTGGCAGGGAAGACTTTCGCGGTGAACGAAGAAAGTGAGTGCAATTTCTCGTTTGCATTTCAATTTCAACTTCGAATTTTCCTGTTGGCATAAATTAAAAATGATTTTTCGCAGACTGCTAAGGTTGGCTTATTGCTATCGGCTATACACAATTATCGGGCTGCACATTCCTTTTACAATTTGTATGTTGTTTGCTCGATGAGTTATGTAAATATAATTTATTTATAGGGTACAATATTGTTACCCATATTGGATGAATGCCAATAAAATATGCAATTTGGAAGCTATGCAGTAATCCCAAAACAAAGACAACAGATTTTGGGTATAGTCAAAATAAATCTAGCAACACAATAACACTTTAATATTTATTAAAAATTTTATCATTTAGCATCTTAGTAACAGTATTTATCATGAATAATTACATGAGTAGGAGAATAGGACCTTTATTATAAGTGTATCTTACCTTAATGCAGCAATGATCTGTTCATAATTATTACCTTTGGAATTTGTTCGTCAAGCTGGTAGGCAATTTAACGAATGTCACATCATGTAGGTTGGCGAAAAATATGGGGCCCACGCAAACCTTTTTCATCATACCAATGTTCGACAATTTGCGACATCATTTGATCCATATCAAGAACTGTGTAAGAAAATCGATGAAATTGTATCCTACACGTTGTTTATCTTTTCACTTTATTTAAGAGAAAATCAGCACCCAAATGATCGGAACAACATTGAAAACCTAATAAAGCAAGAAGGGTCAAAGTAACATTCTTTTATGTGTCGGAAGGGTTGCAACATCTTTCGGAAATTAGCTTTTAGTAAATTAGGTCCTATACAGGCATCATCAAAGACAGGAAGGGACACAGCCCGAGTATTTCTAACAAAGATAAAAACATCTTTTCATCTACTAGTCACCACCAGCTCGTATTCAGGACTTATTCTTCTGTGGAAAGACTTAGACGTGTTTGGACAAATAGATGACAATCTCCATGATTTGACGTGACTTTTCAATTTCTTTAATGATTCTCAGTAATTTAGTTCATAAAACAAGAAAGTATGATGGAAAAGGAGTTCATTCCTTTCAACAAAAATATATTTAAAACAAAATGCTAGAGTATATAGTATACGCTTCAATAGAAATATAATTCTTTGGGAGAAATAATATTTGCTTTCAGACAGAGCTCTGATTATTTTTAAGTCCAAGTCATGATCTATAACGAATCACACCTTCTAATCTCAATGTCGTATTTTTAATGGTGATAATGAAATGTCTTCAAACAGATTTCATCCTGAATTTACAATAATAAAGCTGATAAAGTGACTTTTTTTGGCGAAAAACCAAAGAAATCTGAAATTATTTTTCTACTTACTTTTCGCATTATTATTAACTTAGAGCACCATAAATTGTCCTGTTCACCAAGGTACTGAGAGACCTTTCAAGCTCAGTTTTGTATCTTTTGTTGAGTTGAAACTAGAATAACCACAAGTAATTACAATTACAAAAAAAAAATCTTAAATTGGACTAGCGAAAGTCCATAAAATGTTCATATCTCTGAAGTTTGTTTGTCTTTGGATTATTTATCAAATATTTGAGGAAAAATTTTGTTATTCAATATACATTAAACTGATATTAGTGAAATTTTTATCTGCACAAAATTAAATATTAATAAAATTTTTGATTTAAAATTGAGCCTCTGTGTATTAAAATGGTGTAATGGAAGGATTGCTCATGTGACGTTGTCCTCTTCTATAATATGTGAGCATGTTCTTTTCGAATTAAGTGGCAGTTCTATGAAATTAATTTTGTTCAATTAAAATCTGTTATTTTGTTGAAAAAAGGCTTTTTTCATAAGCTCATAAGCTAAAACAACTACTTCCATTCTAAATCACAGAAAAGCGGTTATATGCAACGATAGCTAATGTGATTATGAAAATGTTTGACTTTTCGTTAAAGACAATTTTTCCAGCCAAACTAAAAAAGCCGCTTCGAGGAAAATGTAGTCACATTTGCACGAGGACAAATTTTCAGCGAATATCATTTCGTCAATCGAAGTAAGTTCCAAAGAAATTATTAAAAATTTCGAAATGTCAGCAAGGATGCCACTTCGATGCATTTGTATCAAATTGGATACATGTTTGCTTTGAAAACTACTTACCCATACATTGATGCACTATTTTCGAAATGGATTCTTTTTCCACTTTCGAATTTTATGTCAAAATTTATTGAAAATATTTTGTTTTTCAGCATAATTCATTCAGGGCAATGCGAATTTTCTCTGATTACAAATAGAATCTCAAAGAATGGGGATTTCGATTGTTTTAAAATTGCGCTAAATTTGATGAGGATATTGATGAGCTCTGCAATGATTTGAAAATTCATAAGAATGAATTTTCAATTTTACTTCACCTCAAA
The DNA here is from genome assembly GCA_963942545.1 of Oxycera nigricornis. Classification (NCBI taxonomy): domain Eukaryota; kingdom Metazoa; phylum Arthropoda; class Insecta; order Diptera; family Stratiomyidae; genus Oxycera; species Oxycera nigricornis. The sequence goes on along the minus strand of OZ012660.1, from coordinate 110,978,235 downwards.
TTTTCGCAACCTAAATTTTCGCATTCAACTCAATCAAAAATTAAATATCCAACAGATTTTTACTGAGACAATAATGCTGGTCAGACAATGGAAATAACATATTTTGCAGCTGGGGTTTGAAAATTGAGAACTATTGAGACCTTGAATATTTGTTTTAATTCGTACACAATAGGTTTATTTATTAATTACATTTGATTGGAAGTAAAAACATAAGAATTCTTAAGTTGTGTAATTTTTGTTACCAAAAAAACTAGCTGTGCTCATGAATGCATTTGCGTGGACTTTTGGTTGTGCATAGGCAAGTTATCATCATAATTTCATTTCATAATTATTAAGAAAGAATAGACACCTTTCTTCTAAACATTTGTATCAAAACTATAAAATTAAAGGCTTTCACTATGAAAAACATATCTGCATATCTTATTTAATGAAAAGGTATGCATTAAGGGGAGATAATGGTATTTTATTTTAATTTTTCTTCCTTTTTTATTGTTCAATTCAATATTAGAACTTTTCAAGAATATTCTTTTTAAATTTTAGGTTGATTGATGCCAAACTGGCTATAAACTGTAAATCGGCTGTTTCCGTTTTAAACGTATTTTTCCAACACTAAGCTTTTTCAAAGTCGGTGAACGCTCTAACTCAAAATCTATTTATCCGATGCTTTTCAAATTTTACAAACTTATTCTGTACATAAATTATATTTTATTTTTAATGATTACAATTTGTTTTATAAGAACAAATTTATCTATATTTTAGTAAAAAAAATTAAAAAAATCGTTTTTTAAAACTAAAATTGATACTAAAAATGGAAAAATCGTTGGAAAAATATACCTTAACGTGGTTACTTCGGCACATTTATAAACAATCGAGATTTATTTGGTTTTTTGTCATCAGATGATCGAGTGATGAGTTGCTGTGCACCGCAAAACAACTTGTTTTTCAGGTGCCTATGAAAATTTGCTGTCAGTGTCTCAATAATCAATATTTTTGGACCAAACTTTTACAGAATACTCTTGAATAATGATACTATTATGTAATTTGTTGAGAAATAAACTTACATCTACAGGAATTTTTTTTTGAAAAAAAGTTATAAAAAAATGCTTCAAATTAATCGTACCTTCCCCTTAAGTCGACTTTCTTTGCTAAGATTACTTATTCGCTTTCAAAACCACACTAAACTGGCGCAATTTTCCGTCCGCTTACATTTACCCGAAGATCCATGGCAACTGTATTCAGTTTTGCACATGAAATTTTATTCTGCATATACATTACAAGTTGTAAAAATCCTTACATTTTCACGTTCAAAAAAATCTTGTATCTCTCGTATATAAGCTATCACTATGCCAAGTTTATATATACTATATATATATGTGTATATATATATATATATATATATATATATATATATATATATATATATAATATTTTTCAATTTTGTCGACTCAGACTGAAAACTTTCCTTGAAAGACTTCATAAATCTGTGTAGGCTTTCAATGGATAGGATCACATAGTTTTTCGAGTTGCACTGTATTATTAGCTACAAACACATATTTATTTATTTAGGTTTGATGCATACTTTTCTGTTAAAAATTTGATATAATAAACTAAAATCAAAGGTTTTTTTTTATTTTACAAATAGACCAGCCCAAAAATTCGATTGACTGTGTGACTCGCAGCAATATGAATAGTTTATTTTCATGAATATTTTGCAATGCGTAAGTACTTAAAAACATGCAAAATTGAAAGCAATCTCCATATTCATTCCTACAAGCCACTTAACTTCCCTTGCGATTTGATGGCATCCACAGAGATATTGATATATGCAAATTCAATGATGTATCCATATGTATCTAATATTTTCTATGGTTCTTTGTATCGGTTGGTTTCAATCATATTGATTTACATATTCCTGGAGTATCCGGGCTTGCATGATGATTTTCAGAAATGAATTAAACTCAATGCTGAAACCAAAGGACAATTTACAACTCACTAAGGCGTTGTTAAAAATGACGTGTGTCGATTTGGTTACGGAAAATTTAATTTTTTTTTGCATGAGTTTCTATGAATGTTTGTTTTAAATTTCATTTTTAAGAGACACAATTGGCTTCTTCATAACTTATATATTTAATGTATTTTCTGGCTCATACAGTTTTAAAATGCTAGATATCTTATCATAATAAAACATCGTTTTATAGCAACTGCTTGGTTTCAAAAAATGTATCCTGCCAAAAACATGTTTAAGGTTACTATTTTTCTATGAATCTTGATCACGTTCGTTTCAGTTCATAAAAAGTCGTAATTTATTCAAATAACAGAACTACGTAGAGTCTGGTTCTCAGTACAAGAGCAGAATTTTGTCAGTTTCAACAACAGTAAACAAATTATTTAATAATCAGTAAAATAAAATCAGCGTTTGTACTCCCATTTTAATGCGAACATGATAGACTTGCATTTTAATCTTATATGAAAATTATGGGAAATTATTTTAGTATAATTTTTCATTCATTGTAATGTTCTTTTAGAAAGTTTGTTTGATAATTATTAACAATAGCAATAATTCTTACCATTCCTTACTATTAACTCAATAATAAGCTGCATCCTAAGAGGATTCCACATATGATCAATTATGCTTATGCGTTACTTGACTACATTATCCTTAAAACTGTGCCAAGAAACGAATATTAAGTATCATATGTTTTTATTTTCATTTGTGGAATGTGAATAGATTCTCCTGACAAAATCTTCAAACTTTTAGCTACTTTTCTACTTTGGGAACCCACCGGTAATTCCAAGTTTTGTCAAATAAATTGTAAACTAATTGAATCTTCAAAAGACTAAGCCTTCCACATCAAAATCTTCACAATCAAAGCTCGGCCTGTCTTTTCAAAATCAATAAAAAAACACTATAGCATCTTTAAAGTGGATACTAGCACTACCGCTATATGCTAGGCAGACTTCATCATTACAAATTGAGTCTTTTTCGCAATAATTTCCTGGACGGCTCAATTGATTTTAGTTGAATGTCCAGAGATCGAATTCATTTCAATTCTATTCGATATCTAAAGATTCAATTCACATAAGTGGTTCCTATTATATCTTTGCTTATAGACGAGTCAAAAGCTCCACCAACAGTAAATTAAATTCAACTTTTAATTTAAAAAAGTGATTTGTGGTTCCAAACGACCAGAAAGATACTTTCACGTTCAATCGAATGCTCTTGAAAAAAAGATATAAATTTGATGGGCTTGTCTGATGGGATGCAAATTGAGAAAATCTAATTGGGTTTCATTCGTTTCATGGGTTAGTTGCCGCAGAATCTCGAAACTCACGGCCATTCTTTTATAATTTACCTACCATTAGACTGAGTACATAGTTGAATAATATAATGCAAAGATTGAATTGCAGAACGATTTATTGATTGGAAGCCTTTTAATTGTAATATAAATGTAAATTTGAGCATCAACTATTTGGATTAAAAATAATGAAACAGATTTTTTAAATATGTTTGGAGGCGGAGAGACTGTTTTAAATAGTTTTCACACGGAAATAAGTTTCCAAAAGGATAATGAAAAACAGTTTCATTCCATGAAGAATGACAAAATTGTGCAAAGAAAAATATTGGAGTACCTACAATTTGAAACCATTTACTGACGATCCTTTGTAAAAACCGTTCTCACACCATTCTGATGTTGCCGATTGATAGCGTTAGGGCACGAAAAATTGCAGAAGTTTAATAAATTTTATCGTATTAACCAGTTTTGTATTTTGAAAGCAAATAATCGTTAATCTGTACGAAAAATGAGTTTGAAAATCTATGAGAAGAGGGAACAGCTGCTTTTTCTGGTATGTGAAAAATATAAGTGGACCTTGTAAATTTAATTCGCCAAAACATCAAACAAATGACCTATCGTACATAATAAGTATTGAATTTTTGGAATTTGGAATGAATGTGACTGTTATTAGTTTATGAATCCATGGAAATCTCAAAATTCTTGAAGCAACCACTGAATTCACGAATGTTAAAATTATTGCTGTTTAGTTCTTCTGAAATAAAAAATCCAGCATGATATTTAGAAAAACTATATCGATCAATAAATAATAAAAATGGTCGAAATTGTGGACGTTTGAAAATCGATCAGGTAATTTATCGAGATGTGAAAAACGGTTGAAAATATATCAATTATAAAAAAAATATCATCTTTTGCATGCATTACAATTATCTGATAGTATGTATGGAGTTTCAAATCGATCTGATGGTTAGGCTACTCAGGATTTTGTACTTCACATGAAAAAATTGTATTGCGTGAAAAAGGCGTTTGGAGTTAGAGGCACGACATTAATCCATCGAAATACATAAATAGAATTTTTTTCATTATTTTACTGTTTCATGTTCCAATGAAGTGGCTATGAAAGCAGTAACAAACTCAATTGATTATCATATGATATCACCACAATGTAAATTATTCATCACTTTTTGAATTAGACTGTGAATCGACAAAATCCTCGTACCAAACAAACTTCACATACCCAGATAATAATCCTTGCTGCGTGGTTTTACTTGAACCACAAAATTGATCGCTTCGAATGTCATACACATCAATACAAACCATCCCTTTCAAAATTTCAGATAAAAACACACATCAACTTTCACATTCAATCTACATTTCGTATATCACAGGATCATGGTGGTATTTATATGAATGAAAGGAGCGAAAAGACTTAGTCATGCAGAGAAACGCATAATTTATCGTACAGCATAGCTCAAAGGGCATGAAAGAGTTTTTTTTGTTAATGAACGGGTCGCTGAGTTTTACCAACTTTGTGGCCAAATTCACACAACTTTATTAATTTTAAGGATGTGTCCACGACGAAGTTTTTTGATCAAACGGACTAGGAGGTAAATTTGGTTGTGAATAGGAAAAGTGTATTAAAAAGTTTAGTGGTAAAAACTAGTGGATTATGGGAAGCGACAAAAATACTGATACTTTTTTATTATGAACTGCAGACAATCTGTAAAATAGGATTTCTTAGCCATTCAGTCTGTAACTATTCACTTTGGTATACACTTGATTTTCTGCCCGTTTTAAATTGTTTCTATGTGGGAGGCGTTTGAAGTTGAGTATTCTGTTCTAAATCATTGTGATAACATAATTTTTGTGGAAAAAAATGGTTATTTTTTTATGTTATGGTACCAAAGTTCAAGGGACACTCAAATTGTTTTAGCAGCATATGCCTGCCAGAATACAAATGAAGGAATGGTACGAGTAAAAGGTTGGATACAAATGTGACTGTGAAAATTCCGCTTCGACTTTTGAAGGATTCCGTCGAAAAACAACAGATGATGGTCTGTTTCAAATTCTTTATAATATTAATTGTTTTCAACATTTTTGAAAAAGGTGCATGTATCCCACATTCATTATACAAGAAAGATCAATGTTGATATGGACTCTCTGTGAAATGAATGGAAAACTACTGTCTCTAACATCGTTCATAGTGAATAAAAAACAAATATGTATTAGATTTTAAAGTACCTTTAAGGATTATTATTCAACCATTAAATTCTTTGCAATTGTTCCATTTTGGTGAGGCTGCACAATACTCATTTATAAAGCGCTAAGAAATCGAGCAAAATTTTACCGTCTATCCGGTTTGCCGGAGCCAAGCATATAAAATCCAATATAGGTTCGTCCTATTTTGTGGGTCTATCACACTTTTACCATTCTTTGATACTCAAGATTCAAGTTAGAATACATGTGAAGTAACTTTGGTTGTGCTGTTTTTTAGTGTCATTTGAATATCATAGAAACTGATGACAAATTTAGCCAGTAGTGCTGTTCGTTTTTAAACTAACTGATTTCTACATAGGTCATTATTTTTTAAAGAAGGAGTTTTGCTTGGATAATGAAAAAATTCGATTAATCACTATACACAGAAAATTGTTTACATTCTTATTTAAGGTGGACATTGCTTAATAAGGTAAATGGGATGAACATTTTATGCAAGAACTTTAAAAGTATGATTTCAAACATCTTCAATTTGCTATGAATTTTTAAAAAAAATCAGAGCATTTAATAAAGAACAAAAAATTTATTCAAATAGCACATAAAAGTGTATACTCGGGTATACACAATACGAATAAACTTTGGTTCAAGACTGTAAAGTTTATTTGAATCGTTCGTTCTCCAAATATAATTTAGTTTTTTTAGTTTCTTTTCTATTGATGGTCTGCCAATCCCGATATAATTAAATAACATATAATCTCATGGTAACTTTTTTCCCAAATTTCTGTATGCAAAACATATTTCGGGGTATTATTTATTCATCCATTTTTTGACATGTTTCCATTTACGATAATCGCTACTTATTACGAAATACTTCACCTCTTATCATTCACATTTCGCGAAAATTTAATCTAATTTGAACGTGCTTTACGCGAAACGACGTCACGTGTTCATCTTTCCGCCCCAAGAGCGTCCAATATGTTCACACATATGAAACACTTGATAACACTTGGTGGCACTTTCATTATCTGTCGACAACATCGTATATATTCTTATAGGACGCTTGAAGCAACGTCTCGTAGATGGTTCAATCTATAAGATAATTCCATTCACTTAAAACAAGCAGAGAGGCTCTTAAACGCGGCGAAGATACAAACAAGTCCAGGCTCAGTTTTCAAATCGTTTTCCTAGTGATACCACACGGTGTAGAGCACATCTCTTCGTAGTATAATATTATTTGGAAGTGCTGAAAGAAGATCTTCGGTTTTCATTTCTAATTGCAGACTATATCGTGTTTCTGAATTCTTAGTAAGTACTTTTTAGTAGGATTGTTACAAACAATACGATAATGTCAACGAATCATCATTGCAAAGAGAAAGTGGAGTGATATTGTGTCTCATTATTTTTCGACAACTGATATTTTTGCAAAATTGAGAAGTAAAGTAGAATTCAATTTATTTTAATAAAGTAGACAATCTTACGTTACTGTGGACATGTAACATCAATTAGTGAAAATTGATAGAAATCGTCTTTTGAGTCTAATTTTAAATTATCTCAAAAGTTTCTTCAATCAATCTTATATACATGCCTGTACAGACTAACGATCTTAGAAGTTCGTGATCTCGAGTTCATAATCATATCAAATCATATTTAAACCATTAAAGACGAATTGTGCAAAAATATGCAGTTGATTTGGAAAACGTTTACAATAGCTTTAAGAGTATTGAAGATGGTGTACATTCTTCTTTTGAAGATATTATTATTGCTAAAAGTTTTGCGATGTATAGTGTCATAAACCTTCAAATTCGTATGCAGAATAATTCTCTCATCAATGAAAATCAAAATATTTAAATAAGCAAACTTATGTTTTGAGTACATCAAGATACCGTGCATATAAAAACTTCAAGCCCCACCACCTCAACATTGAAAGGCAGTGACGAGTTAGTAGATAGATAGATACCCAGAACTAGTTTTCAACAATTCAGTCACAGTTACCGGCCGAAAGAAGTAGTAGAAACAGTTCAGGATTTTCTTTTTGAATCTGAGGCATTCACTCTCTCAAAGAAGAACGAAAATCTGAAGTTGTCCTTTCCTGAAAATTTTTTTCGGAAGTATCAGACATAAATGTTAGAAGTAAAACATACTTGAATTTATACTGTGGTTTCATCTTCCTTGTGGTACACCACTGGAAATACTGTGTAGTATATAAATCATGTATCGTTTCGTTATCCTATTATTATTCTAAACTAATTTTCAAAATTTCAAATTATAAAAGCAGAAACACAAGAAAATAAAAACCAAGCATCCGTGATAAAGCCATTCAAATGGCTAGAGAGAATCTAGATAGAGATTCCATTTAGTTTGTGTGGCAGTTTCAACCCTAAGATGCTTGCTAGCTTTATAGTTACCGCCATCTCTGTGTCAGAGGACTGCCACTATAAGAACTTATTAACTTACCTTTATTGTTAATGCCATAATTTCCAACTAAATTTCTAGCAAAATGTACGTGTAAGTTTGTTTATATTGGCCATATAATCTTTTTCAGATGTTTAACTTCGTTTGTTTTCTCCAGTATTTTTTGCTTAATAACTTTCCAAAATTCTTCAATGAGTGCTGAAAGAAGATTGGCTTTCGGTGGCTTTGATGGCCATTTCAAAGCAACAATCCAAAAAAATATGCCGAATCTCTCAAACTCGTTTTGTGAAAGGTATTCTCAAAAAAGGACCTTCTGACCATTTTTGACATTATCATTCATTTTTCCGGTGCATTCACTTCATGACAACTCTACTGATTTATTAATAGTAAGTAATTCTGAAAGTGTTTTGTTTAAATTTAAAACGGTTTGAGTAAAATTTAGGTTACTTAAAAAATTATTGTATCATATTTCAAAATAAATACGACGTGAGTGAGATTCTAAATGAAAATGAAAATGAATGCCACATCTCTTACAGCTAATAGAAATCAATTTGTGGCATAAAATTTGGCTACAAAATTTATTTAAATTAGAATAATCAACAAAATTTTCTATGATATTTTGTGTCGTTGGCTTAAACCAATATATTTTGTTTGTATTTAATCAAACGATTGGCAAAACAATTCGTTATATGTTCCACAACAGATGAATTCTCCAAATCAATTCGATATTGTTTTCGTAGAATTATTGGAAACTCGAAAACGAAACAGTGGAGAGAATTGCGTTTATTTTATTGCGACGAGGAATGAAGTAATTAACATTCTGCCTGTGTTGCTATTGCCAAAGTATGTTTATTCAGAATTTTTAAACATGAACCGATCTCATTCACCATTTAATTTAAATAAATTGTTCGGTTCATTCAACATTATAAATTTTCCGTGTAAACCACCATCACGCATTCATTGTGTTGAATGTCATATGGTCCGTTCTCATCTGTTTTCTTTTCCTTTTTTTGGGTAGTTGAACTTTTTAAATTAGGTTCACATTAATGAATGAACGCGGTCGAATACAAAACGCCTACTTGACCATCTTTTTCTCCTCTTGATATGTGATTACTTACAAAAGCTATTTCTGAAACAATAGTTTTCAAGGAAAATAGACCTCAATTTTAAATGGGAAGAGTTTCATGTTGTTCATATTCTCACTATTATCGGAGCTGATGTAGAACAACGATTGCGTAGAAAAGGGTTTTATTATTTCTTCTCTTTATTTTGTGTAAGGAAAAAAACTTATTGATTTCAATTTAGACGTTTAGTAGCTAAAAATTTCATAAACCAATTTTTTGAAAAAAAAAATCAACAAATTTTAATTTGGAGCCCAAACAGTCGAATAAATTTCCATGAGAAAATTATTTTTAAAAATTCTTCAGTATGTGTTACTAATATAATGAATTCAATGCATTTGATATTTGGTTCAGAGAGCTCATAAATCTGCTTTTGAGTATAAAAAAATTAAAGTTACACCTATACCTAAGAAAAGTAGTTAAGGAGTGACTTTAACTATTTTACTTCAATTTCGATTGTAATCGGTAGTGCGAATCGCTTCCAATTCAAATGAATTGCTGAAAATAAATGTTGCCTAAGATTCTCTGACAAACTATCACCAGCATATATTATTAAGCTACTTATTTGAAACCAGCTGTGCCCGTGATTTCATTTGCGTGGACATAAGTTTAGCATAGTTTGGTTTTCATCATTTTTTCATTTCCTTACCTTGAAAAACTTTGGTTTTTTACTAGAAAGCATAAAAACGGGTATCAAAACCATCAAATCAACGAAGTTAAATCAAAGAAATATCTGTAAACTTTATTGATTAAAAATCACACCCAACTGAGGTGAGTATTTGTGGACCTAGCCCACTCAAAACATACGAATACACGAACGCTAGGCATAATAGGGCGTGCCCAGGCTGCAACATATGCGCCTGGCGAGCTCTGCTGAAGCATGTCGTTCCATCGGAGAAATCGTATGTTGACGTGGTATTGGTTGAACGATAGTGTTGAGATTTAGTTAAAATTTCCTTTTTTATACTAGTTTAGATTTATGTCCTGCTGAGACAGGCTATGATCGCGGTCTTTCTTGTTTCTCAATATGTGCAAAAGTGTTTCAAATAAAGTAAAGCAAGAAAAATAGCTTCAAGAAATTGATGATTTGATTTTTGTTTGATAAATCAGAATTCATCGTCATTTTGTGATTTAGATGGCTGAATCTCGATAAGTGAAATTCGAAAGCTATAGAAACGTACCCCCGACATTTTTTGCCGAATCAGCTGACCTGCCAGCAGCCATCACAGTTTTAGCTATACAGAGACCGAATCCAAACTAATCTGCCTGACAGAAAGGATTCGATGTCTCATTCATGAGATCAATGGGATAAAAGTCTCGTTAGCTTGAATTTTCGTCACAATTTTGCTTCGCAAGCTATCATTTCCTTACAATTTCTATAACAAATTAGTGAACGTAAAAATTATTTTATACATATTTTATAACGCTAACGCTAAAATAATCCAATGGAGCATGCGCTTTCATGACGAGTATTTTTAACTTATCCTAAAACACTTCTCCATACTCAATTGTACACCACATTAACCTCATCTTTTGTTCCTTTCAGCTTCCACTGCTTTCAGTCATGACTAGTCCATACAATTGCATTCAGGTCACTAATGGCCAGGACGAAAATGGACAGAGCAAGTATTATACGGTCGATTTGAGATCCGATACCTTAAGTACACCAACAGAGGAAATGCGAAAAGCAATGGCAAATGCCATAGTTGGTGATGATGTCTACGGCGAGGATCCTACCGTTAACGAGCTGGAAAGGAGATCAGCCGACATTCTTGGAAAAGAGTCTGGTTTATTTGTGCCAAGCGGTACAATGGGAAATCTATTGGCAAGTAAGTTCTTTGCCATGCATCCTCATTTCAACAGGACTGTAGCTTTACATGTTGGCGAGTCAATATGAAATGTACTTTTGCCTAATTCTGAATAGGACTTATCGAGCTTGCAAATTAACCATCGCTCATGAATTGCATCATTAGAAATAGTAGGGTTTTGAGGTTTATTTGAAAGTGTAGATTATTCTTCAATTGGTTTTCATGAATTGGGATTTGCTAAAGGCTCTTTGTATCCTTGTCAAAAGCAGCGAAAAATTAGGATCATAGCACCAGAATGATGTACCTCTATTTCAATGAATTTTACAACAATGCTCTTTTAAAGCTGAAATTCTAATTTAATTTGGTATGAGAATTCCACACTTATGGTTTAAATCAATGAATTCAGTAAAGATAATTGTTATTACCATCAAAGTGGCTTATTACCTAAAAAAAATGATTAAGGAAATTGAAAAAAATGATTAAAAAAAATAAAAAATAATACTTTCAGTGTGCAAACATTCGGATAATCAGTTTAAAATTACGTGAAGTTCCGATTGGTACTAACATTTTTATGGAATTTTAGAAAACATACCCAAATTTCAAATTTTCACAGCGAAATTTCATATTTGACCATTTGGAAAGCACCAATCATAAAAATGTTTTGAGATAGTTCTATGGAAGTTGCATTTAAATGTACCTATGTATTAATGGATGACATTCTAATTGATACAAAGGAGTTTGTTGCTTCCGAAAATTTCGAAGAGAATAGCAAAACGTATAATTTTTAAAAATAAAGTTCCATTTTTATTGTTGATTTTCACCATTTATTCAGTTTCATGTATATTTTATTAGAAAGAATCCCAGTTTGAGCTGTTCTTTTCAAAAAATTAATACCTCAAAAACCAGCAACCCCAACCAATGCTCACAAAATCCGCTGATCTCGAAAGCAACCACAAAGGTTTTAAGCATAAAAAAATCAGTAGCCGTAGGCAACATAATTTACAATATCTAGGACTGTACTAGGACTCATTGCAAAAGATACTAACCGAATTGCATTCTTCTTTCTGCATATTTTTCTCGCAGTGATGGTACACTGCAGTCGACGTGGAACGGAAGCAATTGTCGGTGATTTATCTCATACGTTCCTGTACGAGCAAGGTAAGTATACATATCTCTTTTGTCTGGACTCCTGTTTGGCAATAAAAATGCAACAATTCGCCGTTTGTATCTTCTGGCGTTCGCTTTGCCGTATCGCATAGTTGTGGCAGTTTTTCTGCGATTTTCATACACAGCTAAATAAATTTTCCGAGTCTTGTCGTTTTGAATGGACTCTCGCATTCCGTTATATCGTATGTGTGGTACGAATATGCAAGAGAAAATTTAAATTTAAATCACAAGCTTCAACAATGCTTGAGGTAGAAGATGAACTTGAATTAGTTTTTAAAATGACATAAATAAAATTTGTTGAAGGAAATAACTATATATCGATGATCGAAATCTAAAAAAATTTATGAGATCTTTCGGAAAGTAACTTAAATGTGCTTGAATTTCAGCTAGAAAAAAATTTCACGAGCCCTTAACTATCGTCAACCGGTGAGTCCTCCCTAGTACTTAAGCACGCGAGTCCTTGTCAAACAAAAGTAAGTAAAATGCAATCATTTGTTTTTCATGCCCACTCAGGAGGCGCTTCTCACTTGGGCGGCATTTCACTAATGACGATCCCTAATCGTCCTGACGGGACCTTTTGTCTGGAGCAACTTGTCCAAAAGATTCGGGGCTTCGATTTTCATGAGGCCATTACATCGCTGGTGGTTGTCGAGAACACTCACAATATATGCGGCGGAAGAGTGATCCCCCTGGAGTGGCTCGGGCAACTGGCGAAAGTCTGCAAGGAGCACTCTTTGAAAATGCATATGGATGGAGCTCGAGTGTTTAATGCAGCTCAAGTACTTAATGTACCTGTCGCGCGAACCGTCAGAGATTTCGATTCCGCTTGTTTTTGCTTGAGTAAAGGACTCTCGTCACCAGTCGGTTCAATTTTGGTTGGATCCAAGGACTTTATCGCACAGTAAGGAAATATATAAAATACTCTTGAAAAGTAATAGAATCCTTTGTTGTTCTCTTTGTTTTTTGCAATAACTACGCGCTTGTACACTTTCCATTATCCTTGAAAAGAGCTCGAAGACTTCGGAAAGCACTTGGCGGAGGAATGCGACAAGTTGGAGTGTTGGCTGCTGCAGGAATGGTATCGCTTGAAAAAATCGTACCGCGCCTTGCTGAAGACCATGAGAAGGTTATGGAAATCGCCAAAGGTATTTCAAGCGATATTTATTTTAAATTGTATGTAACTGTTAATTTAAATTCAAAATTATTTCAAATGTTCCTCCCAAATTCGAAATGAACTTAAAGAGATATGAAATAAAATTAAATTTAAATATTTTCAGCAATCTACAATGCAAATAGTCCCAATATAACAGTGGATCTGAAAAGTGTGGAAACCAATATTTTACTTTTAAATATGACCAATAAGAAAATAACATCTTCTGATCTGCAAAAGCGACTTGTTGAAGTAAAAAAACAGGAACTCATAGACAATGTTACAGACGAAACGGGTCGTGGAATTGTGCTGGAACTTAGCGTGCGAGATTGGAGCTTTGCACGAATTGTCACTTATCATCAAATATCGGATACTGATGTCAAGATGGCAATTAAAAAAATGTTATATGTTATCAAAGAGTATGATAATATTTTCAAATAATGAAACCCAATTTTGTTTCGAATAAATGAGGATTACTTCATTTTAGGAAGGAGTATTATTTAAAAAAAATTCACAAACATGTATTTCAACCAAACTTGCAAATAATTAAACGTAAATATGTTTAAATTCTTCGTTTTACGATAAGAGCGGCGGTAGCTTAGCAGTTGGAGTGTTAAACTTTCATGCAGAAGAACGATGGTTCGAGGCTCACTCGAATCATAGTTGAATGCTCGTTTTCAGTTCACTTAGCTGGGAATGAATACCTGAACATTTATTGGGGGAGTAAATGCGTGGCCGAGATATGATGCTGATCACTTTGTTCTCCAAATGGACCGTATTGATCAAGAAGAGATATCTCTAACAAACTCCATCCCTAGTTCAAAATTGGAATGTTGTGACATTACTTTGCTATCTAACGAGAAAAAATTATTCCTTAAAACAATCTCCTCTCAGTGAACAAAATACATGAAGCGTGTGGTAAGTCGCATCTCTTCTGCTTAACAGTAAAAGAAAATAATCTACATTACAAAAATTTTAATAGAACACATTTTTCATCGGAGTCGATACAGAATCAGGACAACGCAGCATGCTTTTAAAAATACATTTGCATCAGTCTGCACTCATTTTGGGTGTTTGTATGAGTTATTCGAGTTCGTGCGAGTAATGTATGTTCAACAGAAGAAGTCATTCCATCTTTCAAAGAAAAAGAAAAATTACAGCATCAATGACGGTTAAGAAAAAGAATGATATTGCTCAGGAATTCAAAATGTCATTTGTGCATACTTTTTACAATCTTAAATTTTGAAACAGAGTTGTCATGCAAAGTTTCCGCTACATCTTGAATAAATAAGTAACAAACAAGCATCTCGCTTTTGAATAATGCTTGCTGAAGTGTTTTGATAAACAGCAGAACAAATATATCCTTTTTGAAGACACAATTTTAACAGACGAGGCAAACTGTCGTCGAATCTATAAGATATTCCGCCCTAGCAATAATTCGCTTACAGGTTGCAAAAATTGCAAGAAGAAACATGAGATTGTATTTCAAAGATGGATAGAAACAAAGGATTTAAAATATTCATGATGCGAAAATCAACAATCCCACACTGTTTTAAAGGATTAAAGTCGTTTGCACCCAGTTATATTGGAAACAGGAATAGCCGAATGAAATCTAAACCATTCAAAGGTTGACTGTAGAAGTACGAAGAAAAGATGGAAACGCAGAATCGTAAAATTTTACTGTTCATTGATATACGGCTACTTGGCAACGATATCCTTGCAATATCTTTCACTGCGCATAACTTCAAGATTATAGCTTTTTGATCAAGGAATGATGAAACTTTGCAATTCATTTTACTACAAAAGTAGTGAGCGGTTCATTTAAACATGGATGACAATGAGTTTTATCTTAATCCTATCATTCTTATTGAAGATAATTTAACATTCGTATCTGATTGTTAGTGAAGCTAACTTTCGCCAAGTATTATCGGTATCCCTTGGAGAAATTCACCTACGGAAACAATTGATAATTGTTTCAGAAAGTGCGGTAATGTGATGCTAAACAAATAAAATACAAATGAAATTTTAACATCGGGATTAATCTTCAAGTATCCGATTTTCTTTCCAATGAAGATCTTTCTGCTTCCGAACTCATTGTTTTTAGCGGAAGTAAGGATCATCTTCAAACCGCGAGCTTTGTTTAGAAAGAGAGTGTTTTGGTAAAAAAAATTACACTTGGCAATAGATATACTACCTTGAAAAAGCTTTTATGTTTCAAGAAATTCAAGAAAAGAAAAAACGGCAGTGCTTAATTTCGGAGGCAGGCTAAAAATTCCCCACTAAAAAGTAAACAGTTTTTCAATAACTTTATAAATAACAATTCACAAACCCCAAAGAAGTTATAAAATTTTTGAATTGAAGTTTTTGTAGTCATTATAAAACCTAACCGCTATAAAAACATTTCTATATTATGTAAAATTTAGTATTATCGATTTGCTCTCGAAATATCAATGAGATCTTCCAATTAGATCGTTTAAAACTAATATTATTTGGAAAACGGTCGATTTAATTTGGAAAACCATTAATTCGATTCGGAAATGAGCTCAATTGTTTTCGAATATCTACCAACTTGATTTGTAAGAGTGCCAATTTGATTTGGAATACTCTAAATTTGAAGGAGAAATACTAGAAATGGATGGCAAAAATAAATGAACAATTTCAATTGTTGCCCTATTGCAATGATAATGCGATGCTGTAGTATTATAAACTAAAATAGTCTAAGATGATTTTAAAAGTTCGTCGGCCTTACTCTAATGTAAGTGCCAGAAAAATTAAGAAAAAAATAGATATGAAGAGACTGAGTGATTGGATTAGAAAATATACTTGGCCCGAGTCAAGCTTAAGAAGAATATAGCATTGCTGAACGCCGGAAGATATTTCATCGCCAGAGGTGTTTCAAAGCTTACACAGAGTTTCAACGCCAATTTAAGATAGGGCGTATATGGACGACCGACCAAGGAGCCAGATGTGAAAGGACATCAAAGCCTCTTTCATTCTTTGGATTGACTTTTAGATGTTGCTGAATCACAATAAATCGATTAAAATTTAATTGTGAATAACACATAGTACACTATTCATCTCAAATGTTTCATAAAAAATGATTGCATATCTCTTCAGTTTAAAAAATATGTTTTTTTGCCACTTGACCCCGTATGCGGAATAGCGAGCCTTTTGATCCTGTAATAAATATCGACCAAACACAAACTCACATTGATAGTTATCTGAAGGATGACACTGTATTCACTGAAATCATTTTTACCCGACTGAGAGAATGTGGTAATCGAAATATTCAGAAGCCATTCTCAAATATTTGGATTGTATTCGGAATATTATGAACCATCCTTGTAGTCGAAGTTAGTCGAGGGGCTTAAGCATAAAAATATATGCGAATATGCCAATCCAAACTAATAAACTTAGCAATTTTACCAAATGGAAATGAAGTTGTAGAAATATTAACTTCGATTACTTTTGAAGTTGAAGCTTGCTGATAGGAAGGTCTTGCAAGTAAAATTCTTTTAAAGAAGTATGATTTAAAAATAAAAACCATACTGCATTTATTCATTATGTCTTCCTTTTCCTTTTTTACGTCTATGTGAATTTACAAGCAGTTTGTTAAGTTAGACATTTCACAGTGTTATCAGACAATTTGTCATTGCCCGTTCAATTCACATCTTAAAGTGGGGCACCAAGGACATACAAGGGGAACATATTTCCATGTGTTCGATGCATCATATTTTGGACGGCTTTCTTCGAATTTAGGCCGGAATATTCAAAACAATATCCACTAATTCTATACCATACCGTGTTATTATTGAAACACCGCTATTTGTTATTATCCACTGAATCCTTTGGAAAAATAAACTTCATTCAAATCACATTCAGACAATTCAAAATAACACACACAATGTTTCTTAACAATCGTAGCAGTTCTTTAATAAATCTTGCTTTCACATCTTACATACACTAAAACTTCGATTAACAAAATCACACGAAAATTCCCTTTAGTCTTTTTCACGGAATCATGCATAGACTCGAAAAGATTTTTTCTCCATAATTCGATATCTGTCTATATGATAACCTGTCTTCAATAATTATTTCAACCATAAAACTTACATGTATAGCAAAAATAGTTCAGATTTAAATAGAAATCTAATAACATAAAACCATTTTACAAAGAGTGTACAATATCAGGACAAGTTTCCATACTCGTATGTAGTTACAAAGTTATGTAGGGTGAAATAAATCTGACATTGTGATAACATACACTTATTTTCACAATAAATCTTGATTTGATTTGATTTAAATATAGCTGAATGTATTTTTTTACACAAATATTTGTGATTTTCTTCAATAAATTTAATAAAAATAGTTTCTTAACAAAAATAAAACACCATATATATGCAAGCTTTAAATATTTCAAATTTGCATAAAGTATGACTTGCACGACCATGTTCGTTCATTTATTAAATATTTTAATATATTTTTGGCACTACCTACGATTAGACACCAAAAAACAGTTTGAGAAGATGTTCTAGATGAAATGGAAATGGTTCCACGAACCGGGACACTTGTTTTCTGACTAATTTCCCTTACGTTTGCCGTCGATCACTTACAGTGAGTTGCATTCATTCGCCAGTTAAATGGAAGGGAATACATTCGAATACACTAGTAATATGTTCTTTTAATATGTCTATAGATAAATTCAGATGATACTTTTTAGCTTAAAATCAATTGCATGTCTTAGATTAGTTAATTAATCCGGGATAAGTTAACGCTATGAGACGTCATCATCGGAAATCGCCACTTCGTCCGATGGATTCTTCTTGACGCATTCCCGGATGGCTTGCAGGATGATTTTGACCCTTCTATCGAGAGCGGTCAAATGGGGCTCCCACAGGATCGGGTAGAGTGGATCCACCTTCATTGAATCGCGCATCAGATCGGATAGGTGTTTTTCACCGTTATGGAATCTAGAACGGAGCAGGATATTTATATATTACGTGTCACTGATACCAGCACGAATATGGTAAGCGTCATTGGATAAAAATTATGTTAATTTAGCAAAAAAAAAACAATAAAAATGAATTTGTTGATATGATAGCTATGCTGTAGGTATATTAGGTGAACGGTGTGCTTAGATGTAGTTAGTCCTTGATGGGCTTCCTTTTTAGTTTTGTCTCAATTTAATGTTGTTTTTTGTTGAATACAATTGAACAGAAATAATGGTGAGAAATATGTTAGGCTTATGAAAGTACGATTAGAACTGCCTTAAAAATATTAATTAGGAACTAGAAAGAGATTCCGTAGACGATTTTTATAAGCCACGAAAGATTGGCCGAAAGATTCAAACTGCATAAAATGGTGGTTTTTCTGTAAACGAATCATAAATGATTTAAAATACAGATTGGAGGTTGTGTTAGGAGGAGCAAAAACAGTGAGATTTCTGCAAGGATGAGAAGATTAATGGAGGCGAAGCTCGCTACAAAGAGGAATGTCTAGAGGATGCAATAAAAGCTTGCAGAGGAGACACTCATCCAGGTAAAATCTACGTTGTTTAGAGTGAAGAGGTTGAAGCGAATTCAACGTTGATTATAGAACATATAGGGATTGTTGAATTTGTAAAGCAGGACACGAGTAAACTTTCGCTGAACTGATAAAATCATAACTATGCCGCTCATACTATGGGTAGATCAAATAAAGGCGCAGTATTCGCATTAATTGCGACAAGAGAATTGACCAGCTTAATATTAGTTTCAGGTCTAGAAAAAGCATTCAAATTTCTTAACAAGAAACCACAAAGCTTAGATGTTTGCAGCATAACACGGTCAATGTGCTGGTCGAACTTTAGTTTGGTGTCCCAAAAAAACACTCAGGTCACAAAAATGATCGACTGCAGGGACACCAATATTTTGTAAGGAGCAAAGAAATACGAAAAGATTGGTTTTATTGGTGAAAATGTGATTACGACATTGACAAATGTGTCAACATTGAAATTTTGGATATTGAGGGCAGGCCATGATTGAAAGACATTCAGATCACGTTCAAAAATATGATGGAGATGGTTCTGAAAATGTTGATAAAGACGTCAATGTACAGTACGCAAGGAGGCTGAACGAAAAAGGGCAAATCAAAAAAGGTAAAATGAGAAGGAGCCCCAAAATGGAAACTTGGGAGACACCTGACAGAGGATTGAAAGGATCTAGGAATTCATTGAAAAAGGCAAGTTTATATTGGCGGATCACTAAAGAAAAATTAATTTAAAAATAGGTAGAATGAACGTTTTGCCTCGTTGAAAACATCAAATGTCTTTTTGATTGAATATGCTTTCGAATTATAAAAAAATGATAACAATTATATTACCCTAATTTTTGATCTTTACTGGAAACCCTGACTGACAAAATAAAGCCTTTTAAAATAATTCTACAATTATTGGTTTTGGAGGTGCACTTAAGCCATCTACCATTAAAATTTTAGATTCATTTTATTCTGACTGGCTATCAATTGTATAGTGGCAAAGAAATCCAACGATCATGGCTCGATCTGAGCTGAGGATGGCAAACAGAATTTTAGCCCTATGCCTCTACAATTTGGCTCCATCAAATAATGTCAAATCGAATAATCTTACACTCAAATGGTAATGATGATGATCTGGGTTCAACCGTGTCATATTTAAATACAATTTCGTCAAATGATGGACAAATCAAAAACAATTCAAACATTTTTAATGGCACAAATCCAAGCATACTTACTTGAGAAGAGTTTGAAGTGTTGTAGTCCTAATTAAGCAGCATTGTAGTATTGGGGCCAATATCGACAGCTCATCGTTGAATGGCTTTCCGAAGCCTCGCCCGTGATCCAAATGAAGCGTGAAAGTGTCATTTCCAAAAACTCTGCAATGTTAAAGAACAAACCCGCAATTGGTATTGATTAGGTACGATTATTGATGCTGCACGAAATTATTGCTCCATCTCTGCAAATTGCGAGGCGACTTTGTCGTGGGATGGAAGCAAAACGATTGGTTTCAATTACAGAAATGTCACTTCAGCACAAAGTTGTGCAGACTACCCATCCCAATTCGTCCCATCCAATCGTCAACTCACCTAGTCTTCAGTAGGATTTGCGAAATCACTTGCCAATGGCTGAGTGTGAGAAGACCACTTGAATAAAAGTTCTTCAACTTTTCACTAACCACTTAGCGTTGACGTGGAGCAGGGGAGCATCTACGTCAAATGAAAATGGAAGGATATCCTGTCGGCGTGGTGTACAAAGGCAAGAGTGAAGGACAGGTTAAATATTTCCTTAATACTCGCCATAATAAGACCGATTCCACGGGATGGAATTCGATCAAAGACAGGCAATTAACTTTCAATGAAATTACACGGATAATTCGATGAGATCGTTCCAAGAAATAATTAGAGGGTGGAGGAGCAATGACGTTGCGTAGGAACAAGTTGACGTCAAGGACGAGGAAAATGATGATAGCGCTGGTGAAAGTTTTCAATAGAAATTAATCGGTTTTGAGTCCAATGGTGCCCTGTCAGCTCTGGCTGTAGCTGGTGTTATTGTAATCATCCTCGGATGAATTACCATCGCGAACAACATCAGTGTGAGTTTTCATTGGAACTCAAAAGGGATATAAAGCTAATAAATGGAAAGCTGATTATGATTGACGGGGTGGTTGGGAACGATCAGATAAGTATTGTTATCCAATTGAAATAAAACTCATTTAAGTTAACCTTTTTAATTTCATGGTCTAACTAACACGGTGTAGGTAAAGTCTACAAATTAGTAGTACAGACTTACAAACAAAAGTTAGATCAGAAGAAACTCCAAGATTTAGTGTAATGAGCAATCGTTTAACTATTATTTTCAATCGAAATTGGAGCGTTTACTGACACACTCAAGTTTTAAAGGCTTTTCTTTTCAAATAAACTATTCCCATTTTTTTATTGATTGAATAAGCTATTCAAGATATCAAAAAAATTGCTATTGGTTGGACAAGTTAACATACCATGTAAAAATATAGATTATAAGAAAAATCTTTACCGGACATTAATTTCAACCTAATCAGCACCTTTTTGAATTGAAATCAGAACTCTTGCAGAGTATATTTAGCTCTGTTAATTTATTCGATGTTGATTATGTCAATTCAAAATTAAGAGAAGTCAACCTGCTGTGAAAATTACAGTACTGTCTTGGTAATGAAAATTAATTTATATAAAAATCCATAATATAATCAAAGTATTGACTTCATTGATAACAAATGAAACAAACTAAATTACAGGAAGTTTTGCCTTCTTAAAAATTAATCTATTTTCGGTAAATGAAAAGAAGGTAGCCATCACCAAAATATATTTAGAAAAATTATTTGAACCAAATATGATCGTTTCGGTACAATTTATATAAAAGATTTGTAAATAAAAACAAATCAATCATGGCAATATACAGAAAAATAAAAAGTTAAATTTTTTTAAAAATTGAGCACAGAATCTAATTAAAGAGTGCGAATTCGTACCGACGACTGTGCATAATTTAGTTTGTGCTTCCTCTTTCGACTAATTAATGACGATAGTTGGTTTTGTGATTAAAATTGCTTTCATATCATTAAACATTAATAAAAAATAACACTTTCTTAAGCACAGTCCAAAAAGAATATTTAAGCTCTGAATGATGCGAAATTTTCTAAGCAAATATGACTTCACCTGTTGCTAAGTTTTCAAAGCTGATACTGAACAGCGTCCTGGACATATAAGACCTGCAGGTAACATTCGACTTGCGTTCTGAGTCCTGCAGGCAACCTCCGAGCTATACTCCGAATCCTACAGGTATCGTCCATGTTGCGTCCCAGATGCGAAATGCAGTCCATGAACTAGTTCATGAATCAAAACTCTTAACTATCAACTGATGATTTTATTTTAACAAACTGCATTTGGTTTGATAAGAAAATATTCCAATTGATTGACCCTTTCGGACGAATTCACATCTACAAATTTCCTTGCTTTGACAGAGACACATTCAATTCCCTTGAAATGTTCTTCATTTTCATAGAACTGTTGCCTTGTATATTTTAGAGAGTTTCTATGACTATAAACATATTTGAAGAAGGCTCTTCGGGTATAGTAGATTATGTTGAATGAAACGCTTCTCGATTCGATTGAAGAAGAAAATTTGGCCTATATTGATATCATTTTCATTGGAAAGATGTTGCTGAATTTCAACAGCTTTTTTGGAATCTGCGATTATTATTTTCGAACGAAATGGGGGGGGGGCATATTTTTTCACATTCATGAGTTCTTAAACGGGGAAGTAACTCGGACAATGTTTGTAAAACCCCGGACGCAACTTGGATATTATCTGCAGAACCCAGGATCCAACTCAGACATTACCTGTTTGCCCCGGGACGAAATTCAAATTTTTCTCTCCTCGGGATGCAACTCATACACTGCCGTTTTCATCGTGATCTCTAAAATTTTATCAAACTGTTCATTGCCAATTTCATCATCTCTGTTTAATATCGTACTTGGTTAGTAGTAAGTTTGTGACTCTCATTTACAAATATTTTGCAGCACCAGGTTCAAGTTTGTAATTGAATAACGAAGACGAATCAATAGAATGAGATCTCCTTATGCTCAACTGAATTTTGTTGCTATTTGCATTGTTTGTATGAAGCTTTCCTTATATTAGATTCTGAATTTTTTCCTTGGATTCTGAAATCTTTTGTAATGGCATGGCCTAATATGTCACGGTGTTTCAAAAAGATATTTCTTGAATGATGGAACTGCCTCATCTTCACCGTATGTGAAGAATATGGGTGAAACTTTTTCCTGTACTTCACTTTCACAAAAGCTAATACGTTTTGATCCTTGAGTTCGATTCAATGACGTTTGGTGCAAGAAGAAAAAAAAATTAAATGTTGCCGTCTTTACTGGTAAGCTATGATGTATTGATTGCTATTGATTATTGTGATCGATTATTTTCGGGAAAAAACTTGGTTACTTTCCTTGATGAAATTTTCGTTACAAAAATTGTTGTGTGTTCGTTTTTGTGGCAATTTTTCTGCTAACAATTCAAGAAATTTTTCGGAAGCAAAAAATCATGAAAGACTCCACTCGTCTACGTTGCTTCTGTATCCAATCTTTGCATGCTAGAAGATTTTCCGATGTTCTAAAATTTTTCTATACGCACTTCACTTTTCACTTGTTTGCGTAACAATCTATGAAGTTATTTTTCTGTTTCCGGTCTAATTTTCTTACGATTTTCAAGTCCCAATTCAATTTATGTCATAGTCTTAAATTATTCTATGATACTCTTTTATTAGTTTCCTTCGATTCGCATCACCGCTAAATTCACATAACCAAAATAGTACTGTATCAGTGGAAAAAAAATTATAGATAAAATAATTCGAATTATTTTCAAAATAATGCATTGAATTTCGTGGATATATTTTAAAAATTGCTGCAATATTTGCCAACGGAGTTTATATTAATTTGATTTTATTTAAGTTAGCAAAGTGAACTCTTAACGATAAGATTTTGTTTGAAAATTGCATCGTAAAGAGTTACAAAATAAATTTAATATAAATAAAGCTCCTAAAAATGAACGAATCGCCAAACAGTTTCATAATTCAAATGTTATTCTAACAAAGTATCTAAAGAAATATTTCAGATCAGCATTGATAAATTGAATTCATTAGTCAAACAAAGCTTCGAACGAAATTCTATTGGATTTATAAACACATACATGCCAAACAAGACTCTCAATTTTTTCCCTTAAATTTTAATTCAAAGCTACCAATTTCAAACTTCCGTCATCGCCGAGTGCCAAAAAGTACCCATAAAGTTTTAATTCTATTACGAGCCCAGGGGAAAAACTGATTATACTAGTCATGAACTCTAGAATTGAATTCACGCGGATTACCTTGCATAAATTTTTTAGGAACTTTATATTTTCGAAGCTCATTAAAAGTGAATCGTAATTTATGTGAAAAGAAGGAAACAATTGGAACATTGTCTATTTAGAACTAACTAAAAATTCTTGTTCTCGAGAAAAACCATGAGATAAGTAGTTGTGTCATCAAAAATTTGTTGCTTTTTTTTCTCTTTTTAGCCCTTTAAAAAACTTTTCGAATTTTAATCGAAAGTCACATTCGAGGCAAGTGTTTTTTCTAAGAATTTCTCTTGGCTAAATAGCTAAGTGAAATTTGCATTTTACATTTCTTTTTTCCCCGAACGATGTTTCATCAATGATAAAAAAATAAAAAAACAGATAATATTAACAAAGATACAAAACCCCTCTTAAATAAATGGGAATGGAAAATTTTGATACCGAAAAATATACAATTACTTACTTAAACGTCTCGTAATGGTGACGATCCATGTTACCAATGAGGAAATCGAACACCGACATGTCCATGAGATCCAGCAAACGACGTCCCTCATCATAAGGTGGAACTTCTCGTACCTATCGATAGAAAGCATCGCAAATGGAATGAGAAAGAAACTTAAAAGCGATCTTAAATGAAAACAGGATGTACGTGCCGCACAAGTGAAAAGGACTAAGCGTTTGAAAGAAGTTCACAATTTCGGTGTCACGTTTCGCTTGAAACGACTGAAAACAGACACGACAATGCGATAGCATTTCAATTTATTTGAGTCTATGTCACTTATTTTGGTGTATTGAATTTCAACAATACGAGAATGTCAAAAGATAAATATGTTCACAGAATCGTTTGTAAAAATCAGTCCCATTAAGAAAATACATCGTTATCATAATGAAGACTATTTATTAAAGCCGGATGTTCTGCGCATATTTTACTTTACAAGTTACGCAAAAACATCTACAAAAAACCTTTCCATCTGTCATGCAAATTTTTTTTGGTGATATCAGCAGTAGTTTTGGTTGATGTCAACAAAAATTTGAATGTTTTTGCGTAGTGTGTAAGAATGCCCTTTTTTATTTTTGAAACAACTTATATTCAATGCGAGTTTCGTTTGCAACAATCAATATTAAGTTGACTATAAAAACACGCAAGGATCACAGCTTCATTCGAGAGCCAAAAAAAATCCTGGCAACCAAAAGGAACATTTCTTTGAGTCATAGACACTTCCATTTACTAGACGACGAACACCTGAGAATACCAACAGTACGATTGCTGTTGTGAAGACACAATGGATGTTAACAGAAAAGAATAAATGTAAATTACCGCCGCGCAATAGTCCGCGTCCGTTTCCCACTGAGCTTTCCTTCTTTTGTGATACGAACGTCTCCAAGGATGCCGCCAAACCTGAAATTGAAATTTATTTATTCTACCTTTTTATTCCTTGTCTATGTTTCAGTTATGTTTTAATAAAATGGTAGCTGTGCACCGTGGACTTTCATTCGATATGCAGGCGTTATGAAAGCGCCAAAGGAACAAAGTAGGCAGGATCAAAGCAAACAAACAGGTGCATCAGTTTTGCAATTTAATATAGGAAAATAAAGCTTTTCTTGCCTTTTGAAGTCAAAACAAATAATTAATAATAGGAAAGGATATTGGAAGTTGCTTACAATAAGAACTATTAAAATTTGCTTTGTAAAATTCATTATTGTTTTTTGCAGAAGGACTGATAGTGAAATGGCATACACAATCAGCTTATTTATAGATTCTAAAATTGATTCATTAAATTAACGTTATACCCATGCGGATGTGTGGGTGTATGGGAAAATATTTCACATATCTTTTTTGGTATGTCTCTTGTGCATATGGATTTATTATACGGATAATGTGGCAAATCGGCACATCATTTTAAGGAAACCAAATATTCGTTTCCGTCACAAAATTATTGTATCGGTATCTTACATAGAAGGGCGAATCGTCCAGGGAACAAATAGTTTGCCTTCTAACATACACAACACCTTTCTAGCGAAACAACAACCAATCTTTATGGCACAACAATAATTTTACCATGTAATATTCTAATGCTATCATTAATCTTACCTTTCGGTGTGCCTGTTCATGTGCTGGAAGAAATGCTGCAAAGGATCCCTCAAGTGTGTCTGGATTACCGCAGATGGCGTGCGCTGTATCGCAATAATACGAACATTTACCATGAAAACATAAATTGCTGGACGGAGATACGAAGAAGGTTTTTAATAAATCATCGTCAGCAACCTGGTAGATTTCCGTGGTAATGTTTAATAAACGGCCTGTTACGGGCATCGTACGACGGAATCCCAACAGTCTGAAAAAGATTTATAAATTGAACATGTTTGTTTTTTTACGTCCTTTCATTTCTGGAAACTATGATTGCTGGAATCATTTTGTTCGTCGCAAAATTGATAGCAAACATTTTGAAAGTTTAATTGCTTTCATGACATTTTGCTATGAGTCTTGGCTCAAACTAACAATACACTACAGTTTTAGACCTATTTGGCAGTGTTCTTTTAAACATAAGACCACATCGGTTCTCACTGTATTGTCCATAAGCATGTTGAATATTTTATTCTAGGGTCATTTATGTTTTGCTTTCATTTGTGGCAGAATAAACTAGCAGTTTGTTAACTTGTTTATTATATTACACCTTTCAAATGCTACGATCAGCTATGACTAAGAGGTGTATTTTATCTTTTCAGCTATGAAAACACGACGTTTAATCTTATATGAAGCTTAAAGTGCATGCAAGAAGTCGGAAATGTATTATTTCAACTACAAACATGGGAATGCTAATTACTTTCACTATACTTTTTCCGGTTTTTGAAAACAGACACTATTATCTACATTTCGCTTTTGTTATTTCTGGTTTTCTAGAAGCGTCAGTCAAGGAAAATTAAAAGAACATTAATTTCAAACAAAAACTGAATTGAATGTTAATTTATTTTCTATTACGAACGATCTCATTAAAACTAGCTTGGTCATAACGTTCATTGAAATGCAACTGATTTTCTGCTGAAACTCTCATGTTTGCATAGACGTTGAAGAAAGTATGATCCAATTTGTAATTTAACGAAAATTTCAAACAAATGAACAACACGTGAAGTGCACATAATAACTTCGAAAACAGATTATGTTTTTCAAAGCAAAACAAGAATATTTTTTTAATTGGATTTTTTTCTACAAACACTTAATCGTTTAATCATTGGTTCAATCAGCATATTTTTCGTAATTCATTTTAAGATTTTAGTCGGTGCAAAGAAGCTTACAATCACTTGATCCAATTGTGAGTAGAGCCTGGAACGTTTCAACGTTCAAAACGTCCATTTTATTTCTAAGGATAATCTTTTAATCCGAAGCATCATAGAAGAACATCTGCTCCTACCTCAAAATCCCATTGCTTTCTTTAGGACACAAGTTACGATTTCATTAATGTTCTAAGAAGAAATTCTAGAATTTTGTGCATTACATTCGCATTAAACATTTACGAAAACCTTACTGCAATATCGTGTCTAGTAAACTGCATAGAAATTTAGAAAAGAAATTCTATAAAAGATAAAATGACGGGAAGATAAAATAGTCGTCGTTGAGAATGCAATTTAGTGGAAGAAAGAAAGCAAATACACAGTCCTAAAAATTTATGTGGATCCATTAGAAAATAAGCTTAATTCAATTTTTCTTTATTCGGTTGATGACTCGATTTTAGTTTCAATAAAAATCAATATTTTTTTGGGTTGACTGTTTAGCATTCTATGTTTCATAAACACTTTTTCGAAGATATCAATATTCAAGCTAACTGTCGCTTCAACAAACATTCGCGTAGATATGTTTTTTTAGCTTTTCTATATAGAGTCAATCTTAAATAACCTCATAATTATCAATAAAATTAAAGTACCCTCATTGATTTTTTTTGTCGATTACGGGAAAATATTTCAATCTATTTCCAATATCTCCGAGTCACCTTAAGAACCTAAAGATTTTACTCGTTTGGCACATGATTGCTGTAAAATTAGTAAGTCATAGTCTGGAATACATGTGCACTTAAATAAACTATGAAGAATGTAAAAAAGTATCGTGATATTATCAATTCTGAAAGAAAAATCAATATCTCAGTTTACATCAACTCGTTTTCCAGTATCCAATTTCACTCAAAATATGTACAAGCGTTTGACGGGAAATCCAAGAAGCACTTGAATGACACGAAAAAAGGATAAGATACACTTTTACGCTGAAAAACAGAATTCAGAAGGCAACCTATCTATTTGACTCCAGGATAAATCCATTAAATAGATAACTTACCGATCTAGATGGAATGCTGCAATTTCAGCATTATGTCGTTCGAAATCGGTGAAATAGAAGTGGTTTGGCAACGTTTGCTGTTCTCGTGGAAATCTGAAGCGAAATGAAAAGAAAATGCATTTAAGTGTTGCATTCAATAGAATATTGCTTTCATGGCCGTTGGACTGATGATCATATCTAGGTTTATTTTGAAATAGTTGTAAAGATATATTTTGGTAAACAAAGAAATGAAATTAATTCAAAGACTGATAAACGATGCACACTGCTTACCGCATTGGCTTGAATAACGCCTTGACTTCATTGGGGAATTCAATTACAAGCTTTATTTGGGTACCACCATCCTTTTGAACTGAAATGAAAATTCAATATCAACTTAATTCTTGGAATCTTTGATAAATCAATTTTTAATTTTCGTAAAAGGAAATTTCATTATCATAACACCATTATTACACAAATCACATAAGTTTGTATATTTTAAAAGAATTTTAGTTGGAAAAAACTAAAACTTAGGTAACATCAGTTGTATAAATTTCAAACATGAAAACATGTTCATGAAGTCGAATATTCAAATAATAATTATTTTGTCTGTCCATTTTTGTACTAAAATATATTGCTCAGATTCCCTCCTGAATTTTTATATGAAATGAAAATGAAAAGCTTTGAAAGCGCTTCTTTTTGAATGAAACTGAACGACGGTCACATGTAAATATTAGAATAGAAATGAAAATGTCATAAATTCTATTTAAAATCACAGTATGCTCGAGGTTATTATTCAATCTTGAGAACTTTACATATTCTCAATTTAAGGGGTTACATAGGTCTGGAATGAAAAAAAAACTATTTCAAAAAATTGTATTTTAATAACCAAAAATCTATTTTATTTAAAATTTACACACATAAAAGTTTAGCATTTCAAGAAGTTTTAAAAAATTTCAGCTAAAATCGTTGAAAATTATCAATTCTCCTGCAGTTTTCCTCGTCCAATCTTTCTTTTGCGGTAGGCAGAGTATTTCGGTGCAGGTTCATCTCAAATCAAAACTTGAAAAAATTTACTATAGTTTGTGCCCTTGGCTAGTGCTTGAACGAAGGAATTGAAAAAAAAATTAAAATTTTTGAAATGGGTTTGAATGAATTTTCGTCTTATATTTTTTAGCATTTTTCCAATTCTCATCGCTTTTAAAATATTTTTTTTCGTATAAAACAAAAACGAGTCACCCGAATAAAAATCCCTGCGTTCAGGCACGAGTCAATACTATAAAGAGAAACTGTGCAAAGTTTCAGCAAAATCGGTCGATTCGTTCTTGAGAAATCGTGCCTACCGTACGGAAAAACAAAGTTTCGAAAAAGAGCGTTTAAAGTTTTTTTACCGCCATTTAATTAATTAAAGTTATTTTTTAGCGACGTACATCGAGTCGTCGATTCCAGGTCCATACAGTAATTCGTTCACCTTATTCGCGGTGTTCAGACCATCCTTTTGATGTTGTGATGTTTGATGAAAAAGAAAGGAACTGATTTTACGCGGTAGAACCGCGCTGCATAGCGTATAGTACGCTAGGTATTGATGATTTTTATTGCTACATACTTTCCTATAGTATATATTTGTTCAACACATGTGCCTTTATGACGAGATAGATGGGTTATCCCTTTTTATTGCTGTCTACCAATATCAAAAACAAGACAAGCAACAAATTTAGTCTTTATGATTCCAGGAAGGACGACCAGAATCAAGCTTTTCAAGCCAGGATTTTGCTTAGTCACTACACTTTATTATGAATCAAATATTCAACATAATTACGTTTTATTTCATTATGAAAATGTGTGTCAGTCGTATAAAAATTCTTCAAACAAATTTGGTTTAATAATCATCTTAAGTTTATATACTCTTAACGCACTAAATATGCTTACTTATAGATATAACAAACAAAAATGTATGTCTTAACATTGCCAATGTTAAATAAGTACCTTTAAATCATATCCCTAAGTAATATTAAAAATATTAAAAGTACATTAATTTATTGAATATTTCCGGACATTATAAATTCGCCATATCTTTTATTAACTCATGTGGAAACCATTGTTCAAATAAAATACATATTAAGTTTAATAAATGATGCTTCAATTCCGAATTTTATCATATTAAAAGAGAAAGAAGCTAAGATGTATACTTGAGAGTTGATTTGAAATTGTCTCTTAAAATGTCCCTTCTACTTTTTTATGATACAAAACATAAACATAATCTCTTTTCCGTAAATTAATCTTGTAAACAATGGAACACTTTATTAAAAACGGTACAATATGATATTTTTGTACTTGAAAACTTAACGAATGGAATTGAAATTTGAGTCAAACAAATTGTAAAACATTTGATTGTATCGAGTTAACTCGAGTTTCGTATTTATTATAACATAACAAACTAGAAACATAAAGAAATGTTGTCTAGAAAGAAATTTCAATAAAATAAAATTTCACTGTTTGTCATTATGTTTTCAATCTCGCTTCGGATGGAGCTAGTTTTTCCGGTCACTAAATTTGAAGTAGCACTCGACAAATCAAAGATATTGAGGTTTTATATTTTTTTTACAAGCTGAATTTTCTCGAATCCTAAATTAATTTAATTCATTTGTTGCACGATTAATACTAGAATATTGCTTCTTTTCAAATCGCTGGTGTAGGAGACTTTTTCAGTTTGAAATTTTGCATAGATTAATCAAAATAATTGCAGCTAAATTGTCAGATGTGGTTTAGGATATGAATAATGAATCGCAATGTTTCTGTGACATAATAAGAAAGCCGTTATCTTGGCAAACATTTAATTGCAACCATTTTTATATGGGTCTGGATAAAAGCTCTTGACAAAGACGTATGTGGATATATGGTTTTGATTAATTTGTTTTTCACTTGTCGTTCTAGTTTGCTGCTGAAAAATGATACACATTTGAAAATGACTCAATGAAATACATATAAATAATATTTAAAGGAAGAATGTCACCAAGAGATTTAGAATTTAACATTATTTGAGGCTGCATACCATTCCTTAAGAAGATACATTTCAAAGGTGTATCAATAAAATATGAACTAGTACTATCCCCATTGGATAAGCTCACATCTTTTTGAGCAACAAGAACGTAATTAGATGATTTTCAGACATATGAGTTGACTGTTTGGATTTCTTGTCAGTTATGTGATAGTAGGCTTATATTTGTACATACGAATATTTCAAGGTATACTTACAGACATGTTGGATTGGTTTATGAAGCATATCATTAATAACGCCAATCAAATTTGCATCATGCACTCGATAAAGTTCACGTTTGGATATTCCCAATTGGAACTTTTCCAAAAATGAAGCGTTTTTGCTGAAATACAAATGTTTTTTTGATGAACAAAACAGCGTTTCAGAGTTCAATATATGTAAGTGTAATAACAATATGATTAGCGCACTAAATTCAATAATCTAATATGAAAATGGCGTCAGAAAAAAAGGATTTTTGGTTTCCAGTTTTGTACACCGGAAGTGGGCACTAAGTCACTTAATTTTAATTTTACAGAAGAACAAAATTACAGATTTTTCATCATTTTGTACGTATTTCCATGATGATGAGATGTATGTTTTCATATAATAATATTAACAGTGTTAATCCGTTTAAGCGGTTTTAGTAAAACAGGATAGGGTTCTTTGCTCGGAGCTTGAAAGGCGGATGCAACACCATTGATCCGATACAAAAATATCCGTGCAAACATATTTGGTCGCAAATATGAATATATTTGCAACAAACGGTTCTTATCTCTTCTTTGGTTTCTTTACATGTGCTTTTGGTGGTGCATTAATAACTTTTCGGCACTATTGTTTGAGCTCATTTCTAGGAGTAGAAGCTTCATTAAGAATTGATTTACCTTCACCCCTTGTATTAGTTTGAGGGAATCTAATTCCTATATGGTAGGGCCATGAGCAGTTGCAGCCAGGAGAATTGACCAAGTACACTAGCTTGTATCTGACTGAATATTAAAATTGAAATTCTTTGTAAATTCAGTAAAAATTTCTCACTTACTTGTTAAGCATTCTTCGGTACATGTTTTACTTATCAGATTGGTATTTGAAGAACATATTTTGCTTTGTCGTGATAAATGAAAATTCTTTACAAGCTTTTCCAAAGACTTAGTGTCAATAAAAGAGACTATAAATATTGCGAGTAATTTTCATTCAAATAAATTGAGAAGGTTAGAAGACATATTCCAATTTACAGGATTGAAACTGTCAAATCTAAGATAGATTGGAAATTGATTGGAAATTTTCAATTTGTTTCCCATATTAAAACTTATTTTCCACGACACCAAACACTAATCGCAAACAATGATCATAAACATCCAATTTATCTCGAACTGAATCCAAGAAGTGTTTTCATCCTTAAAATTTCAAGAATCCCATCCAGAACACAACTCGAAATTCGCTCTCCACAATAAGCATTATACTAAAACTGGTAGACAAACAAGGCTAAAAGTGAATTTCAATTTGTGTTCGTCGAAAAGGAAAACATTTAAGCTCTTGTATTATTACATTCACGCCATTTGACTTAACCCTGATTGGTCTTATCACTTCTGCATTCTAAATATTTTCGCCAGTGAATCGTGTTCGTACATCTGAATTTCATGAAGCTACCGTACACGGTGACGGTGTGCGGTGTCCTGGAAATCCTTGTGAGATTCTCAAACCACGTACAATTTTCCTCAGCTGCCTCACTTTGATGTGCACACAGAAGACAAATAAAAAGCTAATGTCAAGCTTAATGTTTGTATTCACTCTAGGATGTGTAACACCTGTCCTTCTAGGATCGAAAAACCTTTGTCTTCCTATTGACTTCAATGCATTTGCTTTCGGCCTCGTTTACTTCCTGTTTTATTTATTCGAAATAGATCTGGGGAAACATATGGAAATCGAATCACCGTCAAAATGTCTTACAACGGAGTTGACACACAAAATCGGGTGTGTGAAAGTGAAGTAGGTACATTTTGATATTTCTCATCATGTCCTCCTCTGGATGGGGTAAGAGTGATGTAGATTCAAAGGTTAAGACAAATGCTATTTGCAAGGAAGCTTTGAATTCTAAATTAAATTTTTAAAGTTGGCTTTAATTTTTATAAATCAATTCATGTTTCACATAGAAAGAATTATGGCTTGAATTCAAGCCAATTCGAGGTAAGATTCTTTTTCAACAATTATTAGCATATTTACAAGTTTTAACGGAATCTTTTCGCGTCTTTCATTCAACTTTACTTTAGTAAAAAAATCATTTCCACGCCTGAGGGCACAAACCCTAAAAGGAGGACAAGTAGATACAAACAACTCAATTGAAAAGTCTTGAATCTTAATAATAGCGAGATGAACGCTTTTATCCTATTCTGAAGTAAATGAATTGCTGTTTGAAAAAAAATAATACTATCCACAGATGATGTAATTGATTTTACGATTCTTAGCGTCTTTATCGAAAACGTTACCACGGAAATCATCAACAACACGAAATTAATGAAATTTTTTTGAAAATAATACAAGCAACAAAATATACAAAAAAAATATCCTTTCTTAATATAATGTTTCAGGCTTGGTTTTTTCTCAGACTAACTAATTTTCTTTCTGTTCTTGCCGATGAAATTCAAATAAAACCATGGCGATTCATTAATTATTTATTTATTTCATGTTTTTTGGATGACTTCCTCGCTATTTAATATAACAACTTTCTTGTTAGGGTTTGAAGTCGTATCGTGGCAGCCATGTAATAATTGAATTGTGTTTGTAACGAAAGATAGCTAAATAAAAGATAAAAAAGTTCAAATTATTCAGCTTGCATAAACAACAAGCTTTCATCTTATTAACCTTTGAAGTAATGAAAATCTTAACGAATTCCTAATATACGTGTTTTTTTTTACTTTTCGGAGCGTACAAAAAATAGCAAGCTATATGATGTATGATGATAAAATAAATTTTTATGATTTACGAAAGAAAAGGCTGATGGTTTGTTAATAGCAATTTAATATGTTTTTATTGAAAACAATAGTTTAATTCGAAATATTTCGAAAATTTCAATAGGTTTACAATTATATCCATTACGCTTAGTATCGATGTGTTCAGAATACAATGTTTGCCTTTCAATCTTTAAAGTATATCCAAATACTTGACATGCTATTAAATCAGATAAAATAGAGTATTAAAGTCAGCAAATAAGCATGCAATCAAACTTAATAACAAAGCTGGTATTCAATTTCAAATTTCACTCGACAACGAGACTTGTCAGTTGCACTTCGCATATTGAATATTGCACAGAAAGGAAGCAGTACATCAGCCAGGACACAAAACGGGTTTCCACAGACTAAATAAAATCATGAAAGTGAATGACGATATTCGAAAGATTCAAAGCAGGATACTACGTTACGCTTCAAAGTATGTATGAAAATCAATTTCCGGAAATTCTCAAACATATCGAGGTGACAATTTCGTTCCTATTTCAGTTAACATACTCCTTCCCATGGGAAATCGTTAAGAGCACTATCATATCACACTTACCATGCACAGAAACATGCTGTCTAGCCGAGCGGCAGAGAAAAGGATGATACATATTTTTGTATCTTGAAAATAATATTCTGCATTTACCTTATCCGTCTCGTCTTAGTCAAACGCTTGCAGGCAGATATGGATTTTAGAATTCCAGGAAACATGTAGTTTATAGATTCTGTGCACACATCCTTACCATCTTGGTTTTTGCCTTTAAATAGCTCATAGGTAACGAAGCATTCGATATAGCTTTACACATTTTTTTGCTTTAAAATTTACACATGGTATATTGTATGTTTGTTTATGTTCGTCTTTTAACTAGCTTTTGCTACAAACCTGTGGAAAACATTCTTTTTCAGCAAGAACTAAACAATTAGTGCATGTCGGATCATTTCTTTATTTTGTCCTAGTTTGTATCTCGGATAGAAGCATGTTTAAAAAATGATCGACGTTTTATGTTAAATGAAACGCCTAAATCATCTAAGATAAACACATTTTCATGCAAAGAGAAAATTCCTTGTATTTTCCCTTTTGGTGTATGACTGATTTCATTCTCAAATACATATGTACATTTATTGCTTTATCTGATAAATGTTTCCCCATTTTTCATGAACAAATTCCTATTTTGTTTTTAACTGTTTAGCATTTTTAAATATAATACAATTTTATATGTTTAACATATTCAATTTTTCAGAATGTAAGAACTGTTTAGTTTATTTATAATATAACGATTTCCAATAGCAAAAAAAATCTCCAAGACAAGAGGAATCGAGATAAGAACGGCATAATTAGTCAATTCACTATGCACTTCAACATTAGAGAAGTTAATATATTAAGTATAAATTTGCAGGGTTGGTGGAATAAGCGCCGTCAGCCAAGCACTTACGGAAACGGTACGTGCTGGCGAGATAGTTTCGTGTCGCCATAAACAATTGCCGTTAACGACGACTAAGGCTCAAAGCAAGCGCGGAAATCTGAATCAATCGGTCACCAAAAACGGATGGACAAAGCAAAACATGGTCGGTTTCGAAAATAATAAAAGATATGTACAATTTTTTAACAATATTTTTATCATCAATTAGCGAGATCTGAACGGACGAACCCTCATTGAAATGTATATGCTAAGACAATTAGCTAGCCGCACCTTCAACTTGGAGGGAGGGTGTTTGCGTGTCTTATTCTCGCATAGGTACATGTCTATTTTAAGGCATTAGGGTACTTGTACACGAGTTTAGAAAATGTTTCGAAGATACTTGCAAATGCCAAGCGTGATAGTACGATACACTAAAAGAACGCGTGCACTGAAAGGCGAAGTTTGAAATAGAAAAAATCAATAAAAAACCTAACCGGAAAAGGATTTCGTCAAATCGTTTTCCAGCAATTTTGACTGACAACCATTTTAGAAGCATTTAATTAAAAACAAATGCAATGTTCAAAGGTTTATCACACATATACCGCGAATGTGACTCTACATGCGTTACGGAAGTTTTTAAGTATAGAGAAATTGAAATGATGTTTAAGGGCGGTCCATGTCACAAATCCCTAAATTAAATTAATTCTATTTCTCCCCTGAAAAACCATAAATATTCGTAATCAGACCGATTTTCGCTCTGGTGGTTTTAATTATAACATTTTCGAATGGAAAATAAATGAATAGATAAAAGCCAGAATAACATTTTACAAGAATTTGTAGTTATATGAATAAATGAAATATTTTTTTTAATTGTGAATGAAATTCATATTTTCTATTCTAATAATTAAAAAACTTAATAATAGATTATAGACATTATCGTCAAGTTTTTTTGCAAGTAATAACAGTTGATTTACTTTATTTTGGTGATAAAGTAAATTTTGTTGCTTAGATATGTAGCAATCAGTTCAGTTTTCATTCAAAATTTTAAAACCCTGTTCCTTATATTTTCCCTTTTATTTGTCCTGAAAAAAATTGAAATTTATAATAAAATAAACTGACCTGGTATCACTCAATGGAAGTGAAATACCCTTCAGTATTGCAGAAAAAATGGAAAAATTAGCAAATACAAATATTTTGTGACATAATTTGCACTATGTAGTATACTATGTCAAAAATTTCAGGTAAGGACACCGAAAGCCATGGAAGGCGTTCCTAGTCGACGGCATGCAGGTTTTAAAATATTTTTCTTTTCTTTTCTTCAGATCTACATTTTCTTTTTTAATCCTTTTTTAATTTTTCATTCATTTCATGATATTTTTTTGGAAATTTATAAAATTTATTTATATTTTTGTGTAAAGGTAAAAATATATCAAGGGTAAAAGTATATCGAATAAAATATAAGGGAGCGAGTTTTTATGTGTAGCACTTCCATTTTCTTGCTATCCTTTTTTCAGGCGTGAAAGGAGTCTGGGTGAAAAACTGATAAAAGGCTTAGCAACACATATCATGCGGTAACGCACGCGGTAAGCCGTAGGAGAGTAATGCCTGGCGAGCCTATCTGAGATAATCATTCTAGTGAAATTATACGGCCACATGTGGGTGCAGTTTGTTTTCATTTTAGATATAGTCAGAATCAAAAAAAAATGTTTCTCTTCCTGATAGCCTTGTTTCACAATAATCAAGTCAGCTTTCTCGCTTAGGTAGTAACAAAGGCACGTAGAATTTAAAGTATTGACCTTTTGTTAGATTCGATATTTTGTAAGGCCTCGTGTATTATAGTGTTATACAGTGATTGAAATTTAGGCAGTGGCAAAAGGTCAAGACAAAAGAAAAGGAACTACGACTGCACTCCCGACGAACTGAGCTGGCCTCTAGTCAGAAGGTTATTGATTGCTGACTATCGAGAAGCAAAACGGATTTGTCTGAACGATACGTATCGTTCGTTTTCTTTGTCACTGGATTGAACAACCATGAAGTCTTAAACTTTAAGTCCTTTTGGCGGCAAGTTTCAATTTTCAAGCACAAATTTGTTACAAAAAAAACAATTCAAATTTGCCATCAATCAAACGGCATTCATCCTTAGGTCACGTAGTAGATCCATTTATTGTCACTCATGTATGGATCGAATCAGGACCATATGCCCAGGAGCTTGAATAATATAGTAATTAAGCTTATTGTTTCGAAGGGTATGTTTCTGTGTAGAGGGCATTAGTAACATATGATTTTTGATTACAAAGCTAAAGATTTGTGAATAATGCATGCAAATAGATGGATTGTCTTGTATCTGTCTAATGTGAGGACTAATGACAGCATAAGCATAGTTGCGTATATGGACATCAAATAGTGATAATCACAAACATAATGTATGCATGTGCAAAATTAGCTTAATTTGCTGAATATGTGACTGAGAAAAATGACAAATCACAATCAGCAGCCGATTTTTAAAATTGATTTCTTAAATAACAGAATGAATGAATGAATGAATGATAAAACATTATCCCTATTCTAAACTAATTTTTGTGACCCGTTTTCTTAAAAAAAAACATACAAAAACTTAAATTCCCAGCAGTCAGTATGAAATTTCCCACTTGAAAATAGCCAATTGTGTTAACACGTGTTGAAGTTTTCATCAAATTTAAGATACAATTTTTGAGATCTATAAATAAATTGATATTGTCGTAGAACAAAAGTCCACAAAAAATTGGGTCAGATGTGTTAAAAAAGTCATGAGCATGCATTTGTTATTGGAATTTCATATATCTTTCAGTTGCATTTTCAAACCAATATAAAAATTTAGATAATTAAACTTTATTTTTGTCTACCAAAGACAACCGATTTAAGCACCAAAAGGATGTCCATTGATCTATATTTAAATTCACTATGGTTTCAAGTAGAACATATTAAAAGATTTATTAGGAATTTTTGACGCAACATTTTAAGCCGGTTAATTTTCAGTGTTGAAAGCAGTCCAAAACGAATTAATTTTAATCACAAACTATCGCTTCCGTTTTTGAATTTCGATAGAAAACAATGAAATTCTGCTACAAAGATTCTATGCATATACATACATGCATAGGACAGTAAATACACTAGAAATAATTTATAAGTACCGGATACACCACTACGGAACAGTGAGTCTTTGTAACAAACATAATCTCGATTTTTTGCTAGATCACAAGGTAATTTTATTCAAGCAGAACCTACGACAATATTGTTTATCCTTCACATATGGAAATATGCATTTCTATTCACATAGTATCAACTTCCGTTCTCATTCCAAACAACATTCTGGACGACAATTCTGTCAAGGAGTCATAGTCGGTCAAGATTTTTAGTCTCATTACAATGAGATAGCAACAGTATCTGAAAGATACTATTCCTCCTATAGTATTTCACAGCATCTCATCTTTCAGTCGGTACATGGACAAGAGAACGAAATATGAAAACTTATCCGTGCGTCGACTTGGCAGCATTAAAAGACTTAAGCTTGGTTAAATTTTAATAATATGCAAATTCACACATTTGCTGTTCACACAAGAGACGGATTTCAACAGTTTTGTTATTCTTTGTTTTTACACAAGTTTATGACTCGAGAAAATGCAGGAATACATTATGAAAGGAAAACGTATGCCAGTATTTTCTGCTGCAAAGAATAAAACGTAAGTTATTTCCAGCTGCATAACACCGCGCTGTTTTCATTTACGACAGGCTATGAAAGAAGTCCCAGACACGTTTGAATTGTACATAAGTAAAATAAATAAAAAATGCTTTGAATCAGTTAGAAGTTTGCATCTCCAGAACAAATTTATTTCTCAAATTAAACATAGGTTTTAACACTAAAATCCATTCAATTTGATGGCGGCCAAATCAACGAGCTCAAATATTACCTCATATAAAATTATTTCTTGCTTTATTTAAGCCAACCCAAACTTTTATAACGCATTTAACAAATGAAAATTTTTATAATCCATATGGGCTAAGCAATTTTATTGAAATCACAATAATAACAATGTACGATTCAAATGTTGTAAAACTCTGATCTTTTTGGGGTAATTTACACAAAAAAATGTTAATTTTTAACCAAATATAATGTTATGAGATTTTAAAAAATAACTAAGTTTGTTTCGTATGATGCAATGTTTTTATTTATTTTTCACGCATACAATTCTTTTGGAAACTACGTATCTCCTTCGTTAACAGGAAATCGTAATTTTGATGAAAAGGGGACGGAGAATAAAAAAATCTGCAGTGAAAGGAACAAACCTAGTTTTTTTTAATATCTTATAATTCAACGGCCAACATAAACAAATACAAAAACCAGCAAACAAAAATGGACAATAAATTTGATAAAATTATTATTTTCCAATAAACTGGTGCATCAAAATTTTCAATTTATGATCCATTCACCCCAATCTTATATAAGAATCCTGAGCTGGTAGTTATCTCTGGCGAAGATGTCTTCCCCGCTAAGGAAAAACTATTAAAATTGCAACTCATCCGGTGAATACATTTGGCCAAATTTTTTAATTGATTATAAGCAAAGTTGTACATTTTTCAGTCAATTATTTCCTTGAAGATTCAGTGAAAGTCCTTAAATTAAATTTGATTTGTTTTTTCAAGTTATTTTTCAATTTTTTTCTCATGCACCACAGGAAAATTCAAATAAAACGTAGATAATTTCATGTGCCGATCGTATGATTGGTAAGCAGTCGAATGACTGCAATGTCTTAAAAAAATTAGGCAACTTATATTTTTGACTCGTAGTCCGAATTTATGTAAAACAAACAGACAGTTCGGAATAAATTTCAAGAATATGTCGTCTTCAAAGTGAGTTCAATGATTATCTCACTGAAAATCGTATGGGAAAACTGTGGCCGATGTCGTAAGTCGCAATCCAACAACCACCATGCATAACTTTTTCGCATCTTATTGCATTTCTTACGATGGAGCTCGCGGTTTTCTTCTTATTTACAAACTTATTGTTGGAATATAAGAAATGGGAAAGCATCAAGCCTTTAGGTTTATGCATAAAAACGTTACCCAGCTCTAACATCTAGTGCGGACCAACATTCAGTGGAAAACAATGTTTTCGTTATTGTTTTGTGGAAAGCACCAGCATTTGCTGATGTGCCATGTATGCAAATATATATATGAATGTACGCTGTGACGTACTCTTGTGTGGGAAAATTTATGAAAAACAATACTTTACACTTGATGCACAGCCGACAAAGTGCTTTAGATTCATTGCTTCGTGGAATGCATTAAATGTGACGACACTTTATTTGTGGGATAACTAGACAGCAAGCAGGTGAATAATCTTATAGAGATGGATTCGTGGTAGATTCATGCTTCGTTATGAATAGAAATGTATATTTCCGTGTAACAGATACACAGCTAGCTCCATATAATCTTACAATATAATTCAACAGCGAATAATACATTGCTATGTGAGATGCCCAGTGCAATAGCTTGCAATAAAATTTTAGTTGTCGATAAAATCTGATTTTGGTTTTTATCAATAAAGCTTTTAGCGTTTTTTTAAAAAAAGTTTTGAAATTTTGGGCCTACCTTTAATCGCGCACGCTGCGAAAACAGTCACAGATACAAAACAAAACAAGACACGAAGTGCGACCCTTGAGGTCCACACGGTCAACTTCTCAGTAATATTTAGATAAACATTAAAAATATTAAACAAAATAATATTTTTAAAAATATTACTACTTTAAATAATAATAATGAGAGGTGTTCATAGCAGCAACAGGAATAAGTTGATATTAATCATATCATCTACGGAAGGGTTTTTTTGGACTTCCATCATTTAAGCAGTTTTTTTATTATCACTAAAACACTGTAAAAACTATTAAAAATCTGCTCAAATTATGCAAATATTATAAAACTTCGATTTAATTTACAACAATTTCCTTAGAATAAAAGATATAAATTAATGTCATTCGTATGAACCCTCTATACATAATAACTTTGAATGATTTTTTATTTTTTATTTATTTATTTTTTATAATCATGGATTATGGTTTTGCTGGTTTCTCTTCAAAAACTGATAAGAATGTATAAATGTTATAAAAATTTGTTACTGTGCTGTGCAAATCAAGTTAAAAAAAATATTTTTTATGAAAAAACCTTAAAACCCTAAAAGCCTAATTTTTTGCATTTCTTTTATTAAATTAAAAAGCTGCTGAAACAATTTTTATCTAATGTTAAAAAAATTGCAGCAACGTTAATAAACGTCTATTGACACCTTAATGATGCAAATATTATATCTGGTTCGTGAGATATAGTGAATGATAAAAATGACCTTGAAAATCATGATGACTTTTAATTATTTTTTATTTGTAATTTAATTTTTTACGTAATCATGAGAAAAAGTTTTGAAATTGTTTCTACAAATATTGTTTGGAGTATATAAATTTTATAAACACTGATTACCATATTTCGCAAATCAGGTTATAAATTTATTGTTTATGAAAAAAAATCTAATTTTTTGCACTTTATTCTCTTAAATTAAAAAACGGCTCCAACAGTTTTTATAAAAATTTGATAGATTCACGAAAATGTTAAAACGCGTCGATTGGCCCTTTGACAATGCAAATCGTATGTTTGGTTCGTCAGATATAAAGCATGACAGAAATGGCCTTGAAGAACATGATGACTGTTAATGATTTTTTATTTTTTATTTGATTTTTTTTGTAATCATGAGTAAAAAACTTTGCAATCATTTTCAATACAACTGTTTGGAGTATATAAATTTTATAAACATTGGTTACTGCAACTTGGAAATAAGGTTAAAAATTTATTGTTTTTGAAAAAATCCGTTATTTTTAGCACTTTTTTTTAAAAAATTAAAAAACGGCTCGAAGAATTTTTTTAGAAACTTGATAGAATCACATAAATGTAAATACGCGTCGATTGACACCTTTTTCAAGAAAATCGTACGTTAGGTTCGCGAGATATAACGCATGACAGAAATGACCTTCAAACGGGCAAAACAGCAAACCCCCCCGACCGAAATCTTCCAAAAACTAATCAGCTCTTAAGAATGCAAAGACGCTTCGATTGACACCTCAACGAAGTTGATACGACTTTGTTTACGTGAGTTATCGTCGTAGAAAAAAGTGTCCACGAACGTACATACGTACGTACGTACACACACACACACACACACACACATACATCTCCCCTTTTAAAAACACTTTATATATACTCTATAGACCTCAAAACGTAAAGAAAAGTTGAAAATTTCAATTTCGATTTTCGAGGCGATTACAAGAACTTCCCATATACTGGGAAGTTAATTATTTGGACACTTTTTGTAGCGAATCGCTCGCTCTGTAAAAAAACTACGCGAGAGCATAGATCTAACTAACCCCGTGAGAACTTCAAAAAATGGCTCTTACACGATTTTTTTAAATATATCGTGAGGTACTAGTTTGCTAATTCAAAGAAAATTAATCTAGCTTCTAAAATTTCCAAGATAATGTCAAGCGTCTGTATTTAAGAAAAGGTTTGTATGATCAATTGCAAAAGTTTTCAAATAATTTTCAAACTTTTAAAATATCGACTGCGAACTTTTATTTTGAAATTGGATATTGAATATTTCCAGACTTATGGCAATATAAAACAGGCCATATCAGCTTCTCTTAGATTGACGGTTGTATTATTGGATGCTGCAAAATGAACTTCATGGTATTTTTTTTAGCCTAACAAACAAAACAAATGAGATTTT
The DNA here is from genome assembly GCA_963942545.1 of Oxycera nigricornis. NCBI lineage: Eukaryota > Metazoa > Arthropoda > Insecta > Diptera > Stratiomyidae > Oxycera > Oxycera nigricornis. The sequence continues at coordinate 110,934,664 of OZ012660.1, read as the reverse complement.
CGCGATTTTGATCCCTGTTTTTATCATCAATTTTACATGAATTTTATTTCATAGTTCGTAGGAAATATAAACTTTTGTTATGGAAACATATTCAGTACTTTGAACTTAATACAATAAATGGCAAAAATAAATTATATGTATTTATGTACATTATATGTATTTCTTTAGCAGCAATATCATAAAAACTCACTACATTCACAATACGGTAAACAAAAAATACCATCAACTTCTTAATACGGCATTAAATATTGCAACTGCAATTTTGTAAGCATCAGAAGTGGCTTATTTGACATTGCCATAGGACAGACAATATTCAAATGAAAGGTTTAGGAAAAATATGCAAAACAAGAATTTCACAGACGGTATATTAAAAATTTGAAAATAAGTCAGAAGCTTCTGCGATTCTCGTTCTAAGCCCTAATAGGATGGTGGAAATTATTTTCGATCCAGATGAGATATACTTTTCCACAGCAAAAAAAAATATTAAAGTTTTTCAAAAACATTCGAAAGATTTTTTTAAATATTTTATTCAAATTAGCAACTAGTGTCGCGTGTCGCAGGTTATTTCAAAAACCACGAAAAAAATTACATTTTGAAATTTTGAAGTGGATACCCATAGCTTCTAAACAATGTTAGTTAAATATTTGCTTCCATAGAGTCTTCTACACAACGACCAATTTCCTACCAAAAGTGTCCAAATAAATTTTTCATTACCATGAACAGTAAGCGATAAAAGTTCAAAACATGACGGGGCAAAATTTAAAAAAAAATTAAGAACAGCTTGACAAATTTTGCCAAAAAATATTAGGACAGGATTTGATGTTTAAGACAAGTTTACCGATTAAAAAAATCAGATTTCACGATTTTGAGATACGCCTTTTTTCAAAAATCAATTTTAAGAGATGTGAAAACTACCGAAAATTCGCGAAACAACACTTTATAGTGACTTAGGTAACAGTCACAAGGATTAATATGATTGAAATGAATATGATATTGACTCAATATTCTAACTACGTAAAAACAATTACTGATCAGACCAATGTTTTACAAATTATGTATATATTAATTGCAAATTAAAATTTCTTACCTTGGCTTCACACCCATTACTTCACCTAAAGTTACATTCTCATCTGCCTCGTCAGACTGATAAGTAGCTGCATTGCTTCTAGCCTCTGAATCTTTTTTGTTCATAGCTACAATTCGTACGAGATCCTCATATTTTTCATGATTCGGTAGTTCTGTTGGTGCGCGTGGCATAGAAATTGCAGCATCTGTTTTGGTCTTTCCATTTGTTGTAATTGTAGTCGATGCCTCTTTCGATCCAGATGAGTTACTAAAAATATAAAAAAGAAAGAAACCAATATTGAATTTCACTGTATTTTTTAAAAATTTGTTTTGAAGAAATACATCTTCAAGTGTTTGAGCTAGTCACATCATTAAAGACATTTTAAAGTGTTTCTTTATGTGCTCACCAAAAAAATATTGCTGGATTCTTCTAAGCTTTTTTCACAATTTCGTAAATAATTACATATTGGCTTGAATGCCATTGCAGGATCAAATCGCAATAGTGCAATGTCACTTTCATATTATATTTTTTCAATGATTTTCTATAAATCTCAGTACAAGCCAAAAAAATTGAAATTGCTCTTATCCGGATAGTCTTTTATATATTAGTCAAATTTTGTAATTTTTCAATTTGTTTGGTCCCCAATTTTATACTAACATTTATTATGAATTTTTGGGCACCCAAACATATTTAAAGTCATGCCAGGAAATTTGTGTCAATCAAACATGACTCTACAAAATTTTCAATAAATTTAATAAACTCGCATTTAAATCTAATATGGAAAACAGCAAAAAAAACTAGGTTTCATTTCCAAAAACATCCATCTTTTTCACCTTTGGTAGCCAAAGCTTTGAAAAATCAGACGTTTCCAAGAGTTTTATTCAAAAAAAAACATCGTTTCTCGTATATTTGACAGACAATTAAAATTAGTTTTAAAATAATAAACAATGAATAGTAAAATAAGAGGTAGACACGAACAATATTACCTAATTATCTGTCAATCAAAGGGCCATAACATTTTCATGGCACAATTTTCAATAAATTCAGCCAAATTGTTTTTCAGTTTAGTGAAAAATAACTTTGAAATATTAAACATTTTCATAAAAAAAAGTTCAGTCGGACTTGTACTCGCTGCAAGCAGTGCTTGCCTTGAAAAGGACTTATCCAGAAAAAAGTCATAGTTTTTTAACAATGTAAAAACATGTATCTTCGTATAAAATCATTGAACCATAACTAACATTTATAATGAATAAAGAGTTGAAACGAACGATATTTATTCGTTCCAATTACTGCAATGAGTTGTGATAATTATTGTTAAGAGTATTATTATTATTCTTTTCATTATTATTATTGTTGTTATTATTATCAATATTATTTTTGAAATTGTTGTAGATGTTACTGGAAAATTATTCCTGTGAACTTTGCTGCTTGTTTTTAAAGAGTTTCGCCGACACGAATAATGTGTAATGATTTCGCAGAAAAATTCAGAAGAACATTGCTTGCCGGGGTTCATAATTTCCGAGTTTCAACAATATAAAAATATTGATGAACGCATTAATTTGTTTTTTTTTTTGAAATTCCAAGTTTTAAACAATTCAAATCGAAATAAATGTAAAATGTTACATCAACTACCAAGAAAATTACTTTAATTTTCATTTCCCCATTTCTTGGGATGTAATAAAACAATAACGAGCTAAATTTGTATTGTTCAGAGTTGTCAAAAGCTTTTGAACTTAATTGAAAATGAAATCTTTATTCACTTTTATGATTTTGAAGCTCATAGCTAAACATTTCTAGGCATGGGAGGAAAACACATAAGTTAAAAATCACAATTCATGAAAGAACCAGATCAATATTTGTTACAAAAATTGTCCGCAAGTATTAAATGATAAAAGTGCATAAAAGAAACGTTAAGCATATTTTACATTGTTTTATTGAAAAGAGCGTGTTTTTACTTTATGTGTTTATTCTTTACATGACTAGATTTACACAAAAGTAAAATTTGGAAACAAAAATAATATAATATACATAAGGCACCAATTTTATCAAAATCACAGTCTAAAAATGAAATTAATCATTCATAAAATATTTCTACCTAATATCTAGCCACCATAAAATCCTCTTCTTTGGCACAAATTAATCCCCATTGCCATATGAACAGTTTATGACCATCATAAACAGTTCAATGAGCGTGCAACACTAGGTCATTAACGATTGAATGGCTTGGTCCTTAAAAAGCTTTTCCGGATCGAGCGTTTATGGTTAACAATATGTTTTTCATGTGAATCATAACTCAAATCCATTTAGTCAAGAGGATTCTCATATTCACACTTTATCAACATTTTACATGCGCTTTAACTAGCAAAAGGAGTTGCTTTAAACAATTGACTACACATCGGATGATCTGATTAGGATATTGATACTTTTCAATCATCATTATAATTTTTATTCACTTTGTGTAAGAAATTTAATGATGATGTCATTAAAGAAGCATAGCGTTTCAAGTGATTTTGTATAGAAAATTTCGCATACGAGTATGTTCAAATAAAATTATTTTCCAAACATTATCAAAGTAAAGATTTCACAAAACACAAAAACGATCAACTAAGCAAACTTGGTGCAAAAGCTACACAAAACACTTAAGGTAATAATTTATAAAATTTGCAATGGTTTCAATTTAAAACTCTCTGTGAAAAACCAAAATTTTTTTGATCATACTACATTACAAAATGAAAATTTAAATGACTATTTCGTCCAACAGATTGATAAAATAAAAGTTTTCAAACAATTTCCCAATGGAGTACCGAATATAAAAATTACATTTCAGAATGTAGAAACATTTAAAATTGATTTCAAACACAACGTGCATCGTATCGTTCTCGTTGAAATTTCATCCATTTCACCTTCTTACAAAACGAAACACGTAAATGTATTTCACTTCCTGAAACTCATCTTGCTGATATATAACCCGTTCTCGGGAGACGGACCATCTGATCAAAGTTTAACATTTATTATCATCCAAACAGGACATCACAATCCTTCAAAGAAGGTAACACAATCTTATCCAAAAATGACATTGCAAAACTTTTTACGATTTGAGTATTGTATTGATTCATTTACAGTTGAAGTTAAAAGTATAATAGACATTTTAAATTTTCAGTTTTAAGCTCTTCGATTTCAGAATGAATTTTTAGAAATGAGTAAGCATTTTTAAGCAATTAATAATTACGAAGACAGTATGCCTCGAAAATAATTTTTGTCATCTTGAATTATCAAACGTTTCGTACAGTATTGATAGATGTTTGCAAGTAAAACTGTTGATATTATGTAGGATTGTGAAGCATTATGACAGTTTATGAAACTGCAAAAAAAAAGTTAGAAACAATGCAAAAATAAATGTAAATTGTCCGCAAATATGTAGCTCGGTGATGCTCTGATGAATTTTAATCAGGAAACTTATTAGTTTTGTATTCAAAACCTTTACAGAAATAAGTATAAGATGCCTAGATTCCAAGAAGTTTAACACGAACAATGTTACATGCTATTCTGTACCTCTTGAAGAAAAGATTGTATTTGAAAAATATCTGCTTAAAACCATTTTAAAGGATGTCTTATTGCTTAATAGAGCTCTGGTTGCTCTATCTCTCTCTCTCTTGATGAGATCGCATGAAAACCTTTACCACCCAGTTCCAGAATAAACGGGAACTAATTGGTTGTCAGCTATCAGTAAATGAATTATGATAGCTTTTGCATTAAGGAGGTAGTACCGCTTATAATGTTGAAAAATAAATTTTTCATTTTTCAATTTTTTATACATTCAGAAATCACGTCTCAAAATTTTATAAAGATATTCACAAAAATAAAGAAGTTACGGCAGTTTGAGCACACACGCCATTTTTGCTTTTTAAGCGATATTTTCGGTAATCGAAACTTGAAACGCGTTTTTCTCGAAATGACGTTTTTCCCATTGCGGACACTTATTCTCCGGAGTGGCCGAACCGATTAAAGTAAAATTTGGTGTGCTACTTTACGCAAGTATCTTGTGTGGTAATCTACCAGAATATCCCAAAAAATTTAGCAAGCGAAACAAACTGAAAAGGCCATTTTTCGAAGAAGAAAAAAATTGAAACAACCGCTATTTTTTGATCATTTTTTTTTTCAAAATATAGTGGTAGATTACCACGTAAGCAACATTCCTCTTAAAAATGCGATTTGGTTTTTTTATTTCAAATTGTTCATTCCTGAAATTCTCTGTCCGCAGAGGGACGAGGCATTGGTATGAAAGGATTAATCAAAAAAATAATATTATATTATGAAAACTGTCAAATATATGCTAAGTTGTTAGCAAGAGAGCTTAAATAGAGATTCCGAGACATACCAAAACGAGATCTTTTATAAACAAACAAAAACCTGGATCTAATAGTTTTATCGAATCGTTCGAATACCTAACTAGTTTCAAGCCTAAAGTGTTTCTGTCAGATGAATAAAAAATATCTTAACTAAATATGACTACCAAACACAATAATTCAAAATGATAAAATACAATAATTTCAAAATAAATATTGATTACCGGTACTATTCATACTACTATTTGGATTATTACTGGCTCATTTCAAACAGAATGAGAGCGATGCGCTTCATCACCATTTCCCGATATTTGCAATTCCTAACATCGCAAAATATATTTTCAACACTTTTTAGCCAAACAAGGTTAAACCACTTTATCAAATTCGGAATGTACAAAAGCCGATGCAAAAATATTAACGAAAAGATTGAAAACTTCAAATGCCAACTATACTTTGAGAAAGACAGTATTTTCGACATTGATAATTAGGTATTTCACTAGTAAATGGGATAAAATTAAAACTGTTATACAATGAGAACATAGAATACGCCTAGCGTTTTGCGTTGACAAGCGTAAATTCACAAAGATTTAGTGCTAGTTTTACAATCAAGACAATTCAATTAATTCTATTTGTAGAAAATTCACAGACTTGACTCTTGAATAAACTATCAAAAAATAAAATTAAGGACACAAAGTGGCGATAACACAAAGCCTTGATGAACAGTATATAGTATAATACCGCAATACCCGCAAATACACATTTATTATTGGCGCATTTCAAAATGCTGCGGACCATTTATAGCCTATTGATACTGCCACGAAATAACACGATTTTAGCACCATTCGTTGTTTTGATCATTATCGGGTTCAAAAACACGTATTTTGCAAACATTTTCAAAGCACATCCGGAACGTAATTTAGACAAAATCACGTATCAAAACAAGATAGTAAACAATGGTAATATATGAAATAGATGTCATTGGTTGATATTTTCGAATTTACCGCTCGGTTTCATATAATATGTACAGAAAGTGCAGTACTACTAACGAGAGTGTGTTCACTGCATGTAAACTAAATCGAATCCAAAAGTAGGAATGTATTGAATTGCTTCACACATAATTTCATCGACTATTTCTTTGGCCTTCATAAGAAAAAAAGACATTCTTGAGATTATCATCCTTCTTAAAACTTTCATAAATTATTAGGCATCCATATTTTCAGAATGCAATTGTTGAACATGTGTATCTATCAAACGGCTTGCAGCAAAAAGTGTTGTCACTTGGGCCACGTGGACTCCAGAGTGTCTGCTATGGGATTCTGTGGAACTTCTACAGCTAAGAGATAAATCAACAGCTATTTTTGGTAGCAATAACTTTTCCGATAACAAAACCTATCTATCTGATTTCGGAAAAATGTCGAATTGGCGTTATTTAATTTGAAGTGTTGGATTTGAAAAATTTACGGGTAAGCCTACACAATTACAACATTTACTTTAAATATTATTAAAATTGGAAGAAATTCAAAATAAATAACGACTCCACAAAAACGGCGTTCTTTCGTTTATTCACCATTTTTAATTGCTTTTCTCAAAAGATAAGTCTTTTATTTTTATCCCCAATTAATGTTAGAATCAGTGGTGGCTGGAAATGAATATACAATTTTTTTTCCTTCAGAAAAAATTTACGAACCGCTTTTCACTTAAATCTGCTAAAGCAACTTTGAAAAAATATAGAAGTATATTCTTCCTTGTGTAGTGGATCTTGGTCGAGAAATATAGAAGTAACATAAGCGCTACTTTCAATTATTTGTATATGTTTTGAAGGGTTAGTGCTAATCGATGAAGAATCTTCGACTCGTGCGAAATGCCCTCCGTACAATGGAATGAGAGAAAGTAATTTCATATGTTCTTCACATGGTCTGAGCATGAATGAGAATCGTGTTATAGTGTGGTTTTTTCAGTTTTAGAATCATAGCTTACTTTTTCATTTTTGTCAACAAAAATTGATTGCCTTCAGTGGCAGGTTCTATTGAAATGCTAGATGCAGTTTCTTCAGCTACATTCAATTTATTCGATTTCCGCCAATTTTTGAAGAAGAAGAAGAAATATTTCCAAAATGTCGAACCACTGTGGGGCTTGAAAAAATTCCGTAAGGCACGCCATACTCCCCGTGTACGTAAATTAATCAATTGATTGTGGAAGTAGGGACGTAGCTAACAAAAAAGGTATTCCGGTATTAAAACCCAAATTACTTCCCTAGTGGGGTCTGTACACTAGTTCTGATCAATCTAATTAAAATCAATTTAAAACTAGACAAGGGTAAAACTACGACAGTAAAAACACCATAACCATATAAATCAGCAATTTTGCGAAGGTCAATTTCAACCATTATTTAAATAAGCAAACTCATCTTGAATACATACTAAAGTAATTTGCATTAAAATCAAATAACGTGCTGATATTCATTAAAGCATTTATATGGACAGCAACTTTGCTTACATTGCAAAATATATAAAAATAAAAGCAAAGCATTTCTCACTTTTGTACACACATTTACTTATGTCGCTGAATGACACTCAAGAAATGCATAAAATCAGCCAATAAAAATGAAGTGCATTCTGATTTCTTTTGAATCATGAATTAAACTGGTTGACTTTTTTATGAATCTGCTTTTATTATTTCGCTAGAAGTAAAATTAACTTGAAAAAATACGTCATCCTGCATTTAAAGCCATGTTTCGAGAGTTTATTGAGTGCAAATGCACTTTTTTCAACGAACCAATAAAAAAGACTTCAATTAACGTACTCCTTCGAATGGCAATTCATTCTGAAGAAATTGGTAAGCCTTGATAATTTACAATAGCAGGATTTTTCAGCATACCATTAAAATAAATTCAGAAAAAATGGACAGCAAAAGAATTGATAATTTGGTTTAAACATCTTCCAATTCATTCCCTTTAGTATCGAGAATTTTACATAAAAGAAGTCACGATTTACATTTCGATGGTTCACATGATCATTGGCTGCTAATGTAAATATACACTGAAAAGATACGAAACAAAATCAAGCAACATGTGAGTTGATGCTGACAGCAATGATCGCTTGATGAGCTTTACCGAAATATCTTTAGATACAAGTTCAACGATCCTTTGCGTTCGTGATGACAAACAACATATGTTGAGTCGTTGGTTGGTAATCTACCGTGAAATTAGAGAAATATTTCAGCAAATTATGGTTTGCCAAATTATAAAATTTCAATTTTAAGTTAATTTTACTGACATTATTGTATATTTTTGATGGGTTTTACAGATTTCAAAGTTTGATAGCGAAAAAAAAAACATTTGGGGAAATATGTTATGTTTTTTTTCATCAATTTGGCGTACGATTACTAGAAAACTTTAAGCACAATATATTTTACTATGCTTTAAATTTTATTCTCCAACAATTTTTTTTACACAATTGTGCGCTAAGATTAATGGAAATGCGTTTTTCTTTTCAATGTTTATCAATAAATCAAGTCTTTTGAATTGTTTTTTATACTCTCTCTGGACATTTAAAATTTGATATATGAAGTCATTATAATGTTTCACATCTTTTAAATTTGAAATATATAAAATATAAGAAAAGAACAGTAGGAAACCAGCCAGCACAAAATTGCGAGTAAAGTAGTGTCTGTAAAAATCTTCTGTATTTTCCATATACGTGAAATGATCTTCTTACCCAAAACAAAAGAGCAAAATTCTGAAATTTTATTTATTTTTGTGAACGGTATAGTTTAAAGCTTTAAATAATCTGTTCAAAAAACATTTTTTTTCGTAACCGTATTGTTTTCTTATTGAAAGCAATTATCCATAAAATAGATTTGTGAGCGCAACACTACAACTCAAACTAATTTTGTTCAACTATTTAAAATCGAACTGGACAAATATGATCATTGATAAATCATATTCGAAATGCTTTTCAAACACAAATGAAACTTTTGCTATTTGAATTTTTTAATTGAAAAGCAAAGAAGAAGATTACCACGTCAATTCAATTACTTTTCACGAGTAATACCAATAAACAAATTACGAAACTCTCTGATGAGTTAAAAATTACTTTTTACGTTGAGAAGACAATTAAAATTTATGGATGTATTTCATTGAAAGAAATTAATAACCTCGTCATGAATTACACCCGCATGTTATAACAACAAAGGATTGTGAGAGTAAATATTAGTATCAGTTGACGAATGATTTGTTTGAAGCAGTCGTTTTTAATGATGTTTGGGTAAAAATGCAATAAACAATGAGAATTTTCAGCATAAATTACAATTAATAAATAAAATGAAAAGATAAACTGAATGAATGAATAAATTCAAAAAATAAGTAGAATGAAGAAATAAATATTTACTTCACTCTAAACAGATTGGATCCTTTTTTCTTTCAGTTAAATGGTTTTGACTAATTTTCTACTCAGTCGTGCATCTCAAACTTGAATCGGCTGTTGTAAAAAGGGGATATGTGACATTTTGTCGAGAAATAATTTTATCGGCTGCATCAAATTTTTCCATCAACACTCACATGCTGTGTAAAAGTACGATCCTGGAAAATAACCTAAATAATATAAAATGGCGGTCCCATCAGTTATAGTAGGTAGATTTTGTTAAGCAGCTAAGCAGCTAAAATAGTACACTTTTTAATCTCTTCTATATAACTTGAGATTTGAATTGAAATATTCCCTTTTTACATCTGCCGATTCATTTAATAATGTTTTTGCAACTTTCTCCAAAAAAAAACTAATAAGTGTTATGGAAAAAAATATTGAATTATAATATGAATTAAACAAATATTAAAAACATTGAACACAATAATAGTAATGAATATTATGCTTCTTTAAGTAATATTGATGAAAGGTACTCATAACAGTAATTGTAATGAGTAATTGTATCATTAATGGACACTCCCATTGATTACGTAAGTCTTTTGATGGTGGGGGCGATTAAGTTGATTGTATCTTCACACAGATCAATCGTATAAATGTATAAGTGTTTTTGGAAAGTAATAAAAAAAACTAAGAAGTTTGATTTGAAGACACCTTAAAACATCTCAATTCGACAAGCAATGATTGGCAGAAGTTTAAATTAAATAGAACAGACATTTTTAGAACTCACTAGAGTAAGTAAAAGTAGGATATATTGTTTTTATCATTCTTTTTTCATTATAAATATCAATGGTGTATTGTTTTTTGTATGAAAAAGTTTTGCAATCATGGAGAATATTTTTTTTCTTTAATAAGATATTCCCATCTTCAAAACATTACCACAAATGCCAATTTTGTTGACCAAAAATTTTTTTTCCAAATTTTAAGCAGTTTTTTTTCATTAAAATAGAAAAACGGCAGAATGAAAATTATTGAAAATCTGCTCAAATTATGCACATATTAAACCGATTTAATAGATTCAGTAACCATGCCTTTAGAATAAGATATGTCATAAAATATTATTCACTTTTTACATAATTAATTAATTAAATTTATTTTATAATCATGAAAGTAGTTTCACTGTCTTTTTCTATAAAAACTATTTAATGTATATAAATTTTATAAAACTTGATTACTGAAATGGACAAATCAGATTTAAAATTTATTTATTATGAAAATAACCCTAATTTTTGCATTTCGCCTTTTACATTTTTTTATTAAATTAAAAAACGACTCCAACAATTTTCTTCTTCAAAATTTGATAGAAACTTACAAATTTTAATACGCGTCAAAACAAACTGTTTGCGCACGTACGTACGTATATACGCACACACATACAGACTTTTTACCAAAAACACTTTAAATATACTCTAAAGACCTCAAAACGTAAAGATATGTTAAAAATTTCGATTTTCGAGGCGATGACAAGAACTTCGCATACACTGGGAAGTTAAAAACATCTCAATTTTATTATTATTATTATATTTTAGAAGAGAGTAGATACAAAATTGGCTATGACTTTTAAGCTTTGATAAAATATCTAATGAATAAAATTGTTATGTTCTTGTTTCAATATTTTCCAGTTGAACCTTTTAGCTGTAGTATACAAGATACTACACGTTTTATAAAATTCTACACGATTTGAACAGTCAACTAGGATCAGAACAAAAACTAATACATAACTTTTTTTGCGTTGAATTGGATACATAAAAATCTAATTTTGAGAAGATTTACTGAAGTTTTCAACTAACGATAATCATCATTTATAGTAATTATTTCATCATTATTTGGCAATCAAGCAATCGATGAAAGCTTGTTGACTATTTTTGAAATAATAAATCAATAGTCAAGCATGAGGTAACTCTTAACAGTTTCCCCATATTCCATCGATAAAAATTGTAAGTATGTATTTAGACTGATTCGCATGCGACTTCTCTATTATCTTCTGAATTCGTACAGCAATAGCGGAACAAATTGATATTCTATCAAGTAAAATGCCATAATAATGCGAGTATTTTAGACAATAAAGCAGTAACTAATCGGATTTGATCTGAATTTTCCATTCTGTCATAGATAATAAGCAAAAAAAAAAACAATGTAAACATGTATTTCATAATAATTAATCATTTCTTTATAAAACCACTCATGCTCTTCTCATGGGGAAGTACGTTATTGCATGGAACATTAAAGACATACTCATATGTAGATACTGTTGAAGCTTTTCTATGAGCACGCATAAATTATCTCGCAGTCGTGTGAGCTCGTTTTCAATTGCATCTATAAAAGTGATGTGGATTAATCTCAGTGTTGATAGGATGTCAGTTCAGATGAAAAATCGAACTAACAAATTAAGCATCAGACCCGAGTAGCGGAATCTTTTTTTTCGGATATGCATATCAGAACTTTGTTTAAGAGATTCATATGCTAAATATATGTCGAATTTTTTTTCTGGGAAAGAATGCGTTGGCGAATTTCACCGCTATGATTAATTTAATTTTTTTTCATTCTTGAGGATCTAAAGGTTGCTTCAATCGCATATAGTCAGTGTCGAAGTGTAAACTAAAGCGATAGAATGATTTGGAAAATTGAATGTTGAAAATGCATTCATTCGGTAAACGATGAATTTTCATTGGAAATGTTATTATCATGAATCCTAAACGTATTTGCAAATTTTTTCTGCGTGTTCAATGGCAATCAATTGTGACAAAAAAAAATTATTAAGAAAAATAGTAACCATGCTTATGTATGGAATAATAAAATGTTGAAAAAGTTCAACCGCTTGAATTAATAATTTTCAAACGGACAAAAAAAAATTATCAAACATCACTGAGCAGAGTGAGCTCATTATGAGCTAAATATGAAACTTTTTGAGGAAACCATCATTGCAGTGAATAAGAACCGAAATAATTTTTCAATTTTATTTGTCTAGATACAAAATTGCCAAGTATAGAACTATCAAGCGCTCTTAAAGAATCAGTTGACATTATTTCACGTTGGAACACGCGATTGCGGCCTACGATCCAGTGAAATATTGACACAAAAGATTTCTCGCTAAACCAAAACAGGCACAGTGAAAATTCCATTTCTAGCGACAATATTTCAAGTGAACTCAAAAATTTTAGTTTCTATGGAAAAATATATTCAGAACAAAAACAGTCTCATTCTTGATATGGCATTAATTTAAAATTTTACAGCTTAGTTGGTCTAATAAAATTATTAACTTTAAGCTTTGTCTGTTACATGTGTTTAATAAAATGTTTGACTTGTATACAACTATGTGAATGTTAATATATTTAGAATTGTAGAAAATTCTTGCTTAGAGTATAACGTGGATATACCATATGTGTAATAGCATGCTGTCGTGTCGATTTTTGTCCTTTGACCAATATAATCTAGAATAAACGTTGATGCAGAAGTAATTTTCATGCTTACCTCTTCTGTAGGAATTTCCTCTTGAAGTCCCTGAACACCCCATTTTTATCCTCATCATTGACATATCGCAGCTTAGCATGCGCCGGGACCAAATGACGATTTGCAACGCCTAAATCCATTTGTAAGTCTATCACAAGCAACAAAGTGAATAGCACCAAGGATGCACCAAAGCCAACGGCCAGGCGTTCCTTTATTTTCATCGCTCGTAACCCGAACATTGTGCCCAGCTTCCTACTAATACTCATCAGAATCCCGCGGCTCCACCTAGCTTTCGGCTTCGCGGTATCTGCCTTATGTTCGCGCAGATCACTATATTCTACAGTTTGTAAGCATTTTGCATCAGGATATAAGCTCTTCGCGCCTTCGCTATTATCACACATCAATTCGTTCGAGTTTAAGTCGATTCCAGCTTGGCTGGCACACAACGAACTTGAGCCACTTCCACTACAGCTAGGTTCCGAATCGACTTCACTATGTCCCTCAGCAAGGATGTTCCCGACACTTCTCGAAAGCCTTCGCCGTTTCCGTAGCGGAGTAGCGTCTTCACCGGAATATTCAAGGACTAATCGCGAACTCGCCGCTGGATGTTGATCGCCTGTCTGAAACCGCTCACTGTTTACGATCTTATCAGATAATTGTAATTGCGAATTATTGTTGGTAATGCCACAATTACCGACTGGGCCAGCAGCCAGGCGCAGTTCAAGTTCGCTGACTAAGTACGGTCTAGTCGTCGGCTGACTGGGCACCTCTTCATTAACGTATGTCGCACATATGCGAGCGGTCGTACTAAACGCGCGACTATGACCACGACCGCGAGGTGTACCGCTCGAGGTTGGGGAATTATCTGCGACTGCCGATAAGAACGTCGATTCCTCAACAGAATCTAAGCTCGACTCAGATTCTGATTGTGACCCGTCAACGTAATCCGATTCTGATTCTGATTCAGATTCAGAAGATGCAAAATCTCCGTGTTCTTGATATGTGACCGCTACTTCTGACGACGACGATTTTGGGCCACCTTTCGGTTGACCTCTTTCGCGATGGCAATAGCTTCGAGTGTTTGGCACAACAGTCGCAAAACGATTCGCTGTTAAAATGCTGCAAATAGATGCAAAGATAGAAAAAAGTTAATATGGTAGTTTCATTAAGTTCGTGATATGATACGACGTCTGGGACAGAGCAGTTTGTGGAATTGGGAATAAGATAGTCGGTGAAAAAAGTAGCATGACGATACTTTAAACGCGGTTTTTGTTTATATTATTTGAAGCTTCTTTTCAAAAAAAATTCTAAATAATCAATGAATTTATTAACAGGAATTTTATCAAAGCCGTTTGAAACCAACCAACATCATTGCGAATAAGATTAAGAAACTCACAAAATACCTTATTTAACTGCATTTTTTTACAATTGGTGAAATTCGAAGTAACTGAAATTTTAAAATTAAATAATAATAAAGTCGCCATCTTGAAAACGATTCAATTATCATAAAGAAAAAGCTTAAAAAAAAATTCGACACAAAATCGTTCATTCCTTTGATCTTTTCTGCATACTAATTTTCAATACAATTTTTCTTGAGGAAATCGCTCTATGAAAAGTACATTTATAAGCACTAAGTCATGCGGACAAATTTTTTTGGATTCTAAGTAAGAAAAAACAAGAAAAAAAATTGATTCGAAATTTTCCCCTTTTTAGCATTTTTTTAGATGTGGTGAGTTATTTACATGTGATATCCCAATATATCTTTTTCGGGGTTTTTCAAGAAAATATCAATGTTACCTTTTATTTGTTTCAAATCAAACACCTTAACATTCAAGACCGTCCGACATATTCCATACTGAAAGCGTCGTTTTATAGAAAACTCATGGTTCCGTTCATCTTTTTTTCTAATTTGCATGCGTTCTTTGAGACATTCTTAGAAATATTTTCATTATTTCGAGAGTCTATTCAACATTTGTGATAATCAACATGTAAAGCAACGTTTATGGTTCAATATCATATTTACTCTTCAATATATTTTCTAACAAGGACTAATCGTGAACATATCGATACTATTAGTCCATATAATCGATACATTTGATTCAAATTATGCCTGAGACCTGAGTATACTGAATGCCAGATATCTTATGAACTCCTTACGTGATGCAAAGTAATAATTGATTTTTATTTTGACAATTCACAGTTGAAAATTATTGTAGAAAATTACAAATACTTTTAACGCTTTCCCATTTTCTATTAGAAGAAACGACTGAAAATTATTTTCACGTTTGCAGTCGTTCTCAAATTAATATTTTCTATAGAGTAAATATATTTGATGGTTTATTGTCAGTAAAGTAATATAAAATTTTACCTTACAAATAGAGGGCAGCAAGCCAAAATGTTTCGAACCCTTACAAGGGAGAGAGGGAACTAAAAAAATTCAAAAATCTTTCATGCCCATCGATGCACCTTTAGTAAAACAATATATTAATCTTCACAAAACGCAACCAGCTGAGCTGTTTTTGAGTTCTTTTTGACGTTTTCTTGGGCAGTTATTAAACTATTTTTAAGTCTTTTCCGAACAAAAGAAAAATAGCAATAGCCACTTTGGGCTAGCTCTGGAAAATAAGGCTGATGTTGGAGCAATTTAAAACCTTTTTCTCAAAACGCATCCATCGTAAGTTAAAATTTGTAGCAGGGTACATTATCTTGACAAAACTCTTTGATAGACTTCCGTAATCTTTTTGTTTGGGCGGCATAATGAAAGCACATAATATTGCCTTTAGTGCCAAATTCTACACCATAAATATTTCCTCAGCATTCGCTTAAACGAGCGCCGTAACCTTTCACCCTCAACTCAACACTTTAAATATTCTCGGCGACAGTGAGGACGGCGTTTTCCTAATTGTCAGGTATCCCAGAATAAAAATAATCGATCCAGTTTTCGACTATTTTCATAAATTCCGGACAAAATTCCGGTAAATTAATTTACAACCATTAAAGAATATACTTTGCAATTTCATTTCGAATCTTTTTTTCTTCCTCCGATAAAATTATCGATACGTAATATACAGGCACGTTTTGCATGTGCAGTTCGTATGTGAGAATCCTGTGAATGATGTCATATGAAAACGTTGAGACTCCAGCTAAGTGTGTGTCTGTACCTCTTTGAATGCTACCACAAGTTATATATGTATATGACCTCAGTAAATTAATAATTCTTTTGTCTTGCATCTCAAAATTTTGAACTTTTCAAACTTAACTTTCGATGAGGGACGTCCTTCGCGATGTTCACCTTCAGTCGATTTTTTGATCGGTTTTAACTCTGTTTATCATCCATACAACTGGCACTTTAAAAAAAACAAGAGTCAGCTTCTACATGAATCCTAAATAGACTCTATATGATGTGATATGTATAAAACAGACCATGTTGTTTTGGTTTCCATGTACGAGTACGTGGTCTCATTTTTTCATGATGTTACCACGGATGAATGTCTAGAGTCGCAGGCTCCTCATCTTCGTGGCAGATGTCGAATCGGGGGCTGAAATCTTCATCGCGCCGAATTAAAATTATATTTTACAAACATGAAGAATGAAGTGCGCTTAACAGACATATGAAGTAAATCAACTCGAAATGAACCAGCAAGAAGA
Organism: Oxycera nigricornis; assembly: GCA_963942545.1. Taxonomy (NCBI): domain Eukaryota; kingdom Metazoa; phylum Arthropoda; class Insecta; order Diptera; family Stratiomyidae; genus Oxycera; species Oxycera nigricornis. Next base: position 110,917,736 of record OZ012660.1, on the reverse strand, counting down.
GATAACACCTTCATATGGGCAATAAATAAGTAAATAATAAAAGAAAGTATATAAAAATATGAATAATAAATTTTCAGACATATGAAGAAAATCAACTCGAGACGCCAGAAAATCATTTTAATAAAATCGTTTACGCGTTTCCAAAAACCAAATCATTTTTAAAATTTTAAAGGCATTACAAATGCCCGATTATTATTATTTTTGGAGCTTTACTGAAACGATCTTCAAAAATTTTAGCACCTTGGCTGCAATTCAGAGAATGGCCCATTAAATTTGAGCATCACTGTACCAACAAAGTGACACAGTCAAGAATTCTCAAGTAGGAAGCGTCAAAAACACACAGTTTTAAACCTCGTAAGAACAAGCTTAACTTTCACGTAAATATTTGTATTTTGGTTTGTGATTGTTTTATTGCTGTTCAGTTTTGTCAGTTAAATTGGTAACATGATTTCTTTGGCAGCTTTTTGTTGTACATGTCCAACAAAGAGTAGTCATTAGCGTTCAACTGTACAATATGCAACTGAATATGGCGTCACTAAATATCTAAATAAATTTATGGCTTGGAAACGATTGAAGCAATGAAGCGTTCATGTATGTAATTATTCATAAGTGTAATGTAAGACTTTGCACAACATTCGTTGTCATAAGACATAAACTTACATTTTTATAATAATATCTTTATGACACAAAAAGAATTGAGAGAACTCCCATTAACAGTGTGTTTCATTGACGAGATTCGTTTCAGTGTATTGCTCAACGTCTTCATGTGTGACTTCTTGCATATTTATAATATTTACATGTATGTACATAATATGGGAAATTCATCGGGCAAAACCAGTGATAGCAATTGAGTGAAAATACACCCAGCTACTTCGGGAAAAACTAACCTCATCTGTCTTCTAGGAACAACAAGTTATAAATAAATCATCGAGAAATATTTTATGTGCACGTGGTGCAGCCAATCATGATTATATAGGGAAAATCAATAGTAAATCAAATTAAGATCAAGGTTTCTTGTGAGCTTTCCGATAAATATGAATAGTCATGAGATTTTTTCTTTGAAACGTTCTATCCAAGCTTTGTTAATATGATATCGGGAAACTTTTGATGAGATAGGTTTGTAAAGTAGATTAATTTTTTGTGCAAATTAATGAATGGAAATTTATTACCAGCTTGTTACTTTTTCATCGAACTTGATCAATTTTCATGCGAAAATCGGTACTAATTTCTTTCATTGATACTTTTAAGTATTTCAATTTGTCAATTCAATTCAAATTTCTGTGAGTCTAACATATTAAACTTCATTATGTTGAAAAAATTATAGATAATTACATTTAACCAATAAGGTAATATTATATTATACCGTGAAATGACATGGTGTCTTAATCATTCAAATCTCAAGCGAACATTGGTCGCAGGACATTGCACCTGTTTAAAAACACAATTGAGGAATAGCACACAACAACGGCAACGAAGACACACAACTTTCGTATGGGCGTGAGATACTTTGATTGTTGTTAAATGCTTTCTCGCGAAAACTAAATTTTATTTCCTATATTCGAGCCAAGCAAGCAATGATGCTACCAACAAACTTTGCTTCATTTTATCGCAAAGTGCCTCATCAAGCAATTTAACTTTTATGGCTCGTCTTCTCTTTTGTGAAATGCTAGCAACCTATCTTTTGGTCTTAGAAGCACAAAGTCAAATCACATGTTGTTATCATACCCAAACCCGGATACACTGCAGTTGAACTACCTTTTATAGTGACCCAATATAATATCGTATGAAATACCAGCCAACATCTTCGTACTGTGCTATTTCTTGGAACAACGTCAAACTTTCGAACCCATGTTGGATTGGCTTTATTTAATTTATTTAAAATACAAATACCGTGATTCTTCTCATTCCGCAGAACAGAATCAAACGTGTCAACAACCTTGGACCATAAATTCTTTTTGATTTTGCTTTAGCTTCGAGTTTTTTGCATATGTTTATTTTATTTTTAAAGATCAACGAACCCCACTATAAATTAAACAAATGCCGTTTGTATTTTATATGCAAAGTATTAACCAAAAATGTGACTTTTATACTTATAAATTTCAATTAGATTTTGATTCATTCAACTCGAATCTTGTGGACACCATCGAGAGAATCAAAGTGTTTTTCTTTCTTATTACCAATATCTTTTAATGCTTACAAGATTAAACATGAGCACGTGATTTCATATGCTAACGAATCTCTCGGGCGTTCCAAGTTCAGTGAATATAAATCTAAGATCATTTAGTTTGAATTTTCATGAAATTTTTACATAGACAAACTCAATTTCAATTTACTTAATTATTGTAAAAGGCGGCTTCTTTTTGGTCGTGCTGCTTCAAATTTTTTCCAGTCAATTTTCCACAAGACAACATATTGTGACGATTAAATGCAAGAATTTTAAACATTTTGTATGTACTTATGATATGTTAACGCATCGATTAAAAACACATCATTTAGAGAAAAGCTTTCTTTTAGCTCATTAACGCCTGTTTATAGATTGTTATTGATTACTAAAAGCCGATGCAACTGATGGATCGTTCTGATAATTTAATGGCGTACAATCTTTAGCACTTAAGATAAAATGGATTAAATTTATACGGGACGGTCAAGATATCGCTTATTGTTTTAAAATCAATTCACGACAACCATCGTCTAATGGATAGGTTAAGTGGAACGGGAAGTTATAGGTAGATAATTTGAAGTCGATTGTTTGTTAAGAGGTGTCACATAATTTAGTGCTTTGCTTCACACAAAATAAGATTTTACACCGTTAACACCGTTGCTATGTTTCCTTTTCAATTTGCCCTAAAATTTATGCAAGTTAATCATCATTCTTTGAACTCATTTCCAAACCGGAGTTGATATCTAAAATATACAGTAGAGTTAATGATATTTAAATAAAGGAATATAAAATTTCTCACGATGACATAGCTACTATTGATTTTGTACCACAAAGGATTGCATGATAAATCCAATAAAATAGTTTAAGATCAACTGAAAAAAGAGTACAAATATACACTGTTTCGTAATCCAATTCACCCAATATTAAATGTTAAAAAATCACAGTAAGGACAAATCCTATATGAGAAGAAGAGCTTACAACAACAAAACATAATTCACAAAAAATCTTCAATTAGTAATTGTTCAGCATAAATAAAATAATCATTTCTAGAGTGCGATGAGGCAATGAGAACTCGAAAAAACATTTAGAATAATAGGGCAGACAACATAGGCCTACAAATAGGATGTAAGCGTGTAAATTAACTCCATAAAAGTTAAACCAGTTTAAATCTCTGCATTTGCATGACAAAAGATTTTATGATGGGTGTCCTAAAAACCCTGAGGTTTTCGAATTAATCTCAGTTTTCCGCAAATAACTCCAAAGCGATGTATTTTTAGGGAAATGTTACTCTAATATGAATCGAAACACAAGCAAAATACGTCGAAAAAGCAAAATATGTATCTTTGAAATTACGTCAAGTCGTGAAAAAGAACGACCATTTTTCCATTTTCGAAAAAAAATCATGTTTTGGACTCTAAAATCTTATTTTTGCAATGTAAAATGTATTATATGAAGTACATATATCATGGGTTAGAACCTCCTAGTCTAGTCAACAACTTTCGTCTTCTAGTGTGCTTTTGGTTAGCGACTTGCTAACACTATTATTGCACATTAATGGAGGTTCTTGTTTCCAGGGTTTGCCCGGTATATTATTAAATGAAATATAAATAAATATAACGAGCTTAACCCATCAACAAGCCGTGGTCGTGCTGACTGGTGGCGAATGGTAAATGACAGCACCTGAAGAGGATGCCATCCGACACCCCGAAACGACACTTCCCATTTATTATATGAAATAAATAATCTATTTATACACCCCATAGTACCAAATGCTGTCTAGTACAGCATTTGGTACTATGTCTAGTACAGCATTTGGTACTATGTCTACTGTCTAGTACAGCATTTGGTACTATGGGATGAACGTGAATTCAAACATGACTTGACGTAATTTTAAATATATGGTACTCATTTGACGCAGCATTTTTTATACTATGGGATAATATTTTCTTAGAAACGCATGGTTCAGGAGTTATTGGCGAAAAACTGAAAAAAGTTCGAAAATATCAAAAGTTTTGGGACACCTCTCATACAGCACAAGCAGAAAACTGAATCCATTAAAATTAAGAGATTAAAACCGTTTATAGCTTCCCGGGAATTAATTCGCATACATACGCTATGTTGCCTGGCCTATAAATGCATTTTGTATTTTTAAGTTCTAAAAAAATCTCATTGAAAATAATTTTTAATATTTTTAACATTACTATTTTCGTGATTCGGGCAGTCAAACGCATTAACTATTTTTTTGAGAAGTCTGACTCGTTTGCCAGTTGACTGAAACATGCAGTTTCAATAAGATTCTTTTTTCGAGCCGACCTATATCTGCAACAAAGTCTTACTCTCTGAGGTAGTGTGGTGTAATATTTAGCACATTTTATACCAGAAGAACCAAATGAATTTGGTTACTACTTTTTATTATCTTTTTTTCAGTTGTGATTTGTTTGCCTTCAACGGTGATTTATGCTCCCAGAAAAATTGCAATGCAATCGAACACAGTAAGTCTAGTGAACTTTAAGGTGTCTTTCTATTTTTGATTTTATTTTTTTGGCAAAATAATACTTTGATTCTACAGAACTACAGAGTTTTGCTATTTTTTTCCACTGCCGAAACTATTCTAATTTCAATATCGGAGGAAAAGTTTTCACTGTTTTGTAAGAAATTTGACTATTGTTAGAGTATTTTTTCGCTATCAATGTCGGTTAAATTGAGCTTCATATGGATGTGTTAAGTTGCGTGTGTCTTACAGAACGTTTTATATAAAATTAATTCGGGTATAGTCATTGACTAGTTTCGATAATATTAAAAATTAGAAAGGGTTTCAACTCTCAATCTAGATGTATTACATGTATAAAACAGGCTCACTAGCAGGGCCAAAAAGATCACATTTAGGACTTCCTGCAAACGACAAACTTGATGTTTATCACTATTCATTGCAAAAGTATATATAAAAACTGCATTTCTCAGGAGGGCAAAAAAAAACTGACATTTTCCTTATGTGTTTACAAACAATTATTCAAATTGTATGCTTTCTGTTTTATGCACAGTTAAGCATCATATAAGAGAATGGAACACTTATTAAAAACAAGTAGCGATATTCAAAAATAAAATAGAACTTCTGATAGACGATGGTTTACATTTTGAATGAAGATATTTAAATTCTGAATAAAGTGCCTGTTACTGGTCACTTCATTCCACCTTCTTTCGTATTTGGAAGAAAGAAGATGAAGGCGGAGCTATTTGATGGTTCACCAAATTGACCGATCTTAAGGTGCTGGAGCCAAGTATTTTTTCACCTCCATGCCAAGGTTACTAGAGATCACTATTTTTTTTTTGATACTAGACAACCAATTTTAACATCGAAATTCACTGGCATACACCCCTGGAGTTCGGATGTCTTCAGCTAAGTTGATTATTTTGACTAATTTTGTTACTTAACAGAAAATGCAGAACGCTCCAGAAGATCTCAACAATTTTGGTAGCACTTGTAGTGTATGTAAAAACCTCGTATTTTGAAGCTAGAATGCAGCCTATAATAGGATACTCAGCAGAGAACCAGGAAATATCCAAAAGCATGACCAAACAACTGAGGTAAGGATTACAGAATTTAAAAATTATACTAAAAACCAGAAACCAAAAGAAAATATGAGTATGTGAAGGATGTAATGAATTATGTATTTTAAGAAACTTATGCAAGAGCTATGCCAGTATTCTAAAGGACATCTTTCCTTTCATTATCTACGCTTTCTATCTGTGCATGCATATCGCTGAGTAATTAATGAACAATCAAATAAAAATAGTCATTTAAGTAGAATAGTAACAAACAAACCAAAACGAATATTGCTTTCGGCGACTGGCCTGTTTCTAGCCAAGGAATCAAAAAATCTAGTCTCCTGACCGCTTAACGTGTCAGCTTACTCTCCTGATTTTGATTCGTGAGTCTTTGAGGTTTATACCCATCACTATATTTTACAATTGTATGCGAATGAGCCTAGATTTTATTTTTTAGGTAAATTATACGAACGTTTTTTCTAAAGGGAATTCAGAGTTTGCCTTTTGGATATTACTTTTGTTTCTTTTTCTGGACTCACAATTAAAGATTTATTTTGGATATGAATATTTTTAATTAATATAATCTTACGATAAGAATATTGTGGAATATTTCTCCATAGTATTCAATTTATGAAGACTCAGCAATTTAATCAATTAAAAGTCAGCATACTGCCTAAAGAATTCATGTTTAAATGGAAATGAAGAGAATTTTTCTTATGCATGAGTGATTCATGTAGATTTCATTAAATAATAACGTGAGTTTTCCGATGAAAAATACATAAATATGATTTAATAATCGTATTAAATTATTCACAAATTGCGTATTTCTTTCGTCATTGCTTCATGTGTTATCCATATTATTGTATTTAATGTGTTTACAAACAATTATTCAAACGAAATTCATAAAATTGTGAATCGAGATGGAAATGTATTGTTTAATTGAGCCTAAATAAAATTTAGCCACGCAGTATTCAAATAGAATGACGAATTCATGGAATGCAGCTGATAGACATGCAATAGCTTTTCAGTCAAGCTATCTAGGATGATTTACTAAAAAAATATTGCAGGGAATAATATCGAAATTTCTGAAATTGGTATATTTGTATACTAAGTTCTTATATCTATTTATTGAATAGATTAAACGCATAATAAAGTTTGCGAAAAAATTCATCAAACTTTGCGAATTATTTTGGTTGAAGTTTATTTGTTTTTAATGCAAATAATGAGAATAATCGCAGTAAATTACTGATAAATGTAGTTTTTAATAACTTTTCAAAAATTATGCTACAATGTCACGGACGAATAAAGAGGAAGTGGTTTGTTTATTAATTTCATCAATTTGATCGGATAACTGGGATATATGGTACAAAATATTCTTGGATAGACACGTTAAGTGGGGCCAAGTGAATTTCAAAATTTAGTACATATTTGAGATACAAAAATAGAGAAAAATAACAGAATTTGATACATGCTTTGTATGCATAGAATTTCATAAGCCAACGTACTCGTATGGTCTTTTTCTTCTTTGCCGTTATATGTTTCGGAAGAATAATATGCCCAAACAAATACAATTTATATTGTGAGTTCTAAGATCAGACACAAAATATCAATCATCTAAAAATCGGTTGAATATAACTTTCAACTCGAATGTTCGTCATCAATTAAAATGTCACCCGCGTCCAAACACATACATCAAGTCTGTTATCACTTTACTAAAATCGCTCATTATCACAAATTTCCCCCAAGTGAATAAACTATTCACCACTCTTAACAAATCCCTTTTAAGCATTTGCTGCGAAATGCAGGACCTTCGCTCTCCATTATCATAGTTAATTTACCCTGCACGTTTTGGGGCGGTGGTAGTCCTTTACCATCTCATGTGCAAATTTAAACGCCACGTTCGTGTGGAAAGGTCACGGCATCCAGGATAGCAGCCATGCAGTAGATAGTCGTATGGTAGCTGAATAGAACTTCCATATTGCCCAGATATCCAGATTATGGATCCTAACAAGTAACCGTGCAATTGTAAGCGATTAGGAGGATATATAGTGAAGCGCGTCGATTTAGGGAAAATATGTAGTCTCTCAGGAGCTGCACGTATGTGAATAAAGAAATAATTTATGTTATCGCTAGATATTCGAAATAGTATGGATAAACTAACAGCTTTATTTATTAACATTTCGTTTTGGCAATAAAATATATCGTTATTCTTTAAAACAATATGATTTTGATATCGCGATATTTTCGAAAAATCTAGAATTACTGGAAATAAGTAATCGCTTTATTGGAAATCACTAGAGGTAATGATCTAGCGAAGATAATAACAAAATCCTATTGCATAAAGACGTTGCTCGTTGTCGAGAAATAAAGCGAAATATTATTCAGATTTTATCTTCTCCTAAACAATCTAACAGGCTTTTATTGATCAATAATCAACAATCGATCAGAGAAACGCTAGATAATGCTTACAGAGAATCTTGAAATATTTTTTTAAAAATTCTTAAGATTTCCGAAATCAAACAATTTCATGCCACGCTAATTTTGAAATCAGATTTTATGAATTTTCAGTCTCCGACATTAACAAAAATAATATGTCTTTTGGTTTAATCTTGCAGTGCGTAATAATTCGACATTAGCAACAGTGAACATTGACCGATACTTTGTATCAAACTTTTGCTACAGAAAATATATTGCTGCGAAATATTAGTTGTAAAATAACGTTCATTGCCGTGGCAGAATCATCCTTTTCGATTCAGCTAATTTCATTCTGAACGTTAAACTGAAGAACAGTAACTGTATTTGAAATTCCAAAAATTTCACACTTAATTGTAGCCAATCTTAATTGGATGATTGTTTGGTGTGAGTTTTGAAGTGGTTGCATTATTGATCCTTACAGAATCTAAATGGTAATAGCGCTACGAAAAATTGATAGAGAAATACAAAAGGTTTGTACAACTTTCTTCGCGAAATTCAAAGTACTTCAAAATAATATCTTCTGGAAACCTAGTGATAATATTAAACTTAATTTACTTTTAGGGTTTTTTTCAGGCACCTGCATACATTATTATTATTAAAACTTTCACAAACATTCAACAAAACTTTCTTTAACTTGAAATTTTCACCACTTTAGCTTTGGGTAAAGGACAATAACATCCCAAAGTGAAAGAGAATATGCGGAAAGTCGAGTAAACTCAATAAAAGTTAGTCTTTTTGGAAATAGCTTTTACAAAACAGCATTTAACTTTTGTTTTCGGCAAGGCTTTTGTTTGTTTGATCGTCAGTAGATACCTAACAATAACATGAGGACTTAACTTATTAGACTTTATGCATGCATACAAGCAATTATGATCTTTGCAAACATTATGATAGCATTTAAATTTATAGAAAGTTGGAGACAACATACTGTTCATTTGCACAATGAGAATAGTAAATGCATTTTGAAGTTTATTTAGGTTTTTGTACGTTGTCTGCAGTAGCCTACAAATAAACATATATTTTGATGTTAGTCTTTGTGCTATAACCTCACCAAAATCATGATTGTGAATGCCTCATGCGGGTTACATGAAGAAATAATGAAGCTAGCTGAAAATAAACACACCAAACCACTGCTTAATGATTGCTCCGTGTGATTTTAATGAAGATTTACGCAGTTAGTCTAAAATGCATTTTACCTAACTACAGTCCCACATGATAGTTTTCGCGTGAATATAAATTATCAAGATGCCATTTGGCCATAACATAAAAAAGCGTCATCATGGATAAGTGGTTAGAGTAGCGGGTGCGTATTCTAGAGTCCACGGTTCAAATCCTGTCACGACTTTTACAATTTATAAAAAATAGTGACATATCCAGCGTAGTTTAGGTTGAAAGAGTGCTAAGCCAAATGGCTCCTGTTTCCCTTAGACCGATTTGGTACATTGCTCCATTTAGACGTGGAAACTTTGTAAACCATTCCGTAGACCATCCCGGTTTTTAAGGAAATCCAGTCTCAGCTCACTCAGCTGCGTGAAAAAGAGCCGAAGTAGGCTTGCCTTTAATGTATTTTTGGACTGATGACGTTGAACCAGTATCAAAAAGATAATGAACATTTTAATTTCCAAGGAACTTGTTTATTTGCTTATTTATGTGAAACAATTTTTTAATCCGCATTTTAGTAATGTAACTTTCTTTGAAAAAAATAATTTTTTTTGGAGTTTGTTGCGATACACGTTTTATATTTTTGATAGCTAATTATTCATTCATAGAAGAAGGTCAAAAATGAGGCTAACCTGTTAAGGCCGGTCCAGACGCTCCGTTTTGCACAACCTTTTGTCTGTGCAGTCTTAAGACGGAATGAAAACGTTGCATTTTTCAGAGCGTCCACATAGTGCAGAGATATCTGAATATTTCGCACAGTTTTAGTGATATCGTCATGGAGGAGGTACTACTCTGGTCAATTTTGGTATGCGTTCTTGTTAAGAAAAACAAGCCGCGAGGTGCGACCCTTGAGGTCCACACGGTCAACTTCCCAGTAATATATATATAAACATCAACAACATTACAACAATGAGAGGTATTCATAGCAGTAACAGGAATGAGTTAATATGAATCATATCGTCTACGGGAGTGTCCATTAATTACGTAAAGTTTTTGGTCGATGAATATTCACGCGGATCAATTGATGGGGGCCTTTTTGATCTTGAAAATTTTTGTTGGTTTTCAAAATTTAAGCAGTTTTTTTTAATTAAAAGACTATAAAACTATTAAAAAGCTGCTCAATTATGCAAATATTTTAAAACTTTGATTGAATTTACAACATTCTTTTGAATAAAGGATATAAAGTAATAGCATTCGTATGAACCCTCTTTACATGGTAACTTTGAATGATTTCTTTATTTTTAATTTATTTATTTTTCATAATCATGGAAGAAAATTTTGCCGGTGCCTCTTCAAAAACTAATGAGAATGTATAAATTTTATAAACCGGTATCACTGTGCGGTGCAAATCAGGTTAAAAAATATTTTTTATAAAAAAACCGTAATTTTTCGCATTTTCTTCTATTAAATTAAAAAAACGGCTGAAACGAATTTTTATATTGTTGAAAACTTCACAAAGATGTTAATACACGTCAACTGACACCTTAATGATCCAAATATTATATCTGGTTCGTGAGATATAGTGAATGATAAAAATGACCTTGAAAATCTTGATGAGTTTTAATGATTTTTATTTTTAATTTAATTTTTCAAGTCATCATGGGGAAAAGTTTTGATGGTGTTTTTACAAACATTGTTTGCAATATATAAATTTTATAAATATTGATTACTATTTTTCGCAAATCAGCTTAAAAATTTATTGTTTATGAAAAAAACCTAATTTTTTGCAGTTTTTTTTCTTAAATTAAAAAAAACGGCTCCAAAGATTTTTTTAAAAATGCGACAGATTTACAAAAATATCAATACGCGTAAACTGACACCTAAACGATGCAAATACTATGTTTTATTCGCGAGATATTACGCATGACAGAAATGACCTTGAAGAGCATGATGACTGTTAATGATTTTTTATTTTTTATTTGACTTTTGTTGTAATCATGAGTAAAAATTTTGATGACATTTTTATAAAAACTGTTTGGAGTATGTAAATTATATAAATTTTGATTACTTGGACTTGACAATAAGGTTAAAAATTTATATTTAAAAAAAAACAATTTTTTGCACTTTTTTTTAAAAAATTAAAAAACACCTCCAACGAATTTTTTTAAAACTTGATAGAATCACATAAATGTTAATACGCGTCGATTGACACCTTGATTAAGGAAATCGTATGTTTGGTTCGCGAGATATAACGCATGACAGAAATGACCTTCAAACGGGCAAAATGGCAAACCCCCCCGACCGAAGTTTTCCAAAAACTAATCAGCTCTTAAGATTTCAAAGACGCTTTGATTGACACCTTAACGAAGTCGATACGACTTTGTTTACGTGAGTTACGCTCTTTGAAAAAACTGTCCACGAACGCACACACGTACGTACGGACGTACGTACGTACATACACACACACACATACATACTTCTTTCAAAAACACTTAAAATATACTCGTAGGACCTCAAAACGTAAAGATATGTTGAAAATTTCGATTTTCGAGTCGATTACAAGAACTTCCCATATACTGGGAAGTTAATAATACAGTCTACATGCGCCGATTTGTCCGCACAGTTCAAGGAAATCTATGCTCTCTGGCTCAGTTATCGCTGCAACTGTACAGTTTTTGCACCCATTTCAAAACTGCGCAGTTTTCCTATCTACATGCAACGTTTTCTCTGCAACGTTTTGAACTGTGCAGACAAAACGTTGTGCAAAACGGAGCGTCTGGACCTGCCTTTACGTATTCTATTTAACATTATTTTGTAAAAATCTTTTATAATTGAAAGAAAAATAGCTCGAAAATGCTGTTGAAGTGTTGTTTCTTTAGAAAAATGCTTTTTGACAAGTTTCTTTTAGATTTAAAACTTTAAAGTTTTATAAGGAAGCTGCGATCTAAGATCAACACTGGCTAAAGTTTTGAAAATTCAGATTTTTGCATGTTTTTATGATTGCATATAATTATTTTTTTTACTTTTTTTTTCTTTCAGCAAAAGAATATTTACTGACATAAATCAGCGTTTGAAATAAGATGAATATTATGAGTGTTAAGCAACTATATTTACATGGTAGTCCTGATAACATCTACCGCAACCTGTGTGAAAATTTTGTTTGTATATATTGAGATAAAAGTTAACCGTTGACGGGAAAAATTCGTAAAATCACGAGTTCGTTTTCATCATCAATGCGCAATTTTAATGCCATTATTTTTTGCCATTTTCTTAAAGATCATCATGAGTAACTTTAAACTTGTCTGAACTATTTTCCTCTTTTAACTCATTAAGAAGTATCTGCTTGTAGTATACAGTAAATACCGAAAATCAAAAAAAAATCTTCTATTTTCAAAGATATGCGTGAACATAGAATACGAAAACTTGTTTTTGAAATAAAATTCCATTCTTGTTAAGTAAATAATTTATATCCATCCAAGAACTATGAAGTAAGAGGAAGAATAACAAAAGATTCTGAAAATTCACCCCGTTCTTCAATATTCTTCGTGGATCCCCTATGAGATGAATCATACATACTTAACATGAACTTGATTGGGCTTCTACATTGGGTACACACGCAGACATACTCTATGGGCATCTAACAAAAAATTCAATCATATAACCTTTACCCAAAAACGAAAAGCGGCTTCTACATTATAAAGCTTCAATACAGAAGCCCTTCATGATTTTCTTTTTCATTACCTGTTAATGGATTAATTTAGTACTATGGTATGCAAGGAAGCAAACCTTACTCGTAATGCATTAAGTAGACCACACGAGGCGTATTGGGGCGTACACCAAACAGTGCAATAATTTTCATCATTATATTTCAGTCCAATCATGATGCGAAGAGAAATAGTAGGGCAAACAATCAAGAAAATTAATTAATTAAAATTGATATGATTTTCCTACCTGTAAACAATAATGAAATAATGAGTTTATAATCATAATGTTTGACTTTTTGAGTTGGTTAAATGAAAGTGTTAATAATCAGTTAAATTGCAATTTGTGCTTATGCTTTTTGAACACGACCATAAGTAACCCAGCTTGAAAGTCAACTGACTTCTATGTCACCATGTTTTTTTCACATCCAAGTCTCCGCTTTTTAGAATGCTCGCACACTTCGTGATATGCCAATTGAAAGCCAACTAAATTAGATTACGACATGGTGGCCACTCTAATTAAATTTCTTACACTCCAGAATTCCAACTGACTATATACTGACTAGCAATTTTTTTTCCTTTAACCTTATTTAATTTTTATTTTTATACATCTGCAAATGCTCAGGTAATGCGAAGGATTATGGAATTTCACATCACGTACTGAAAATGGATATTTTTTATTTCTCCTTTTAAAGTCGTTGTTTGATGTGCTGGCAGTGAACTCGTGGTGGGTAAATTACATAGGTACCTGCTAGACTATTTTATTTCTTACAAAAGTTCAGCCAACATGCAGTTTCGTTGAATACCGCAATTCGTCTAGAATATGATTTTTTTGTAATGCTCAGAATTTTTTCTTATCTAGTGCTGCCAGTGGCAAAATAAAAATTAGAATGCTGCTAAGCTTATAATTTTCAATCATAGAGTCATAGAAAATGATCTTAAAATTGTAACAACACTTTTTGAAAGAAATCCATAAGGAAAATGTGACCAATGTGTTCTCTATTTCTTCGATCTAAAAGGCGTGTCTTTGAAGTCAGCAACACAGGTTTTTTTTTCAACCAAAGCCTACCATTTGTACAGTCAGAAGGCATCGAGCAACTTCTTCATTCAATTCTGCGAAGGAGCCATCATCTAGCTGAAGGCGTTCATGGTTTCCCAACAACATCACCTATTCCAGCACACGCTACATCTATGTATGTGCTGCATAACACAGAAAACGGCTATGCCAGCAAGTTAGGTTCCTCCCTTTCAATTTTCTTTATGGTAACCATTTTGATGAGATAAAGCCTACTACACATTTGAATTTTATTGTCGGCGGCTACCATTCACGTTCACAACGCCCTCCATCTTATAGCGTTTTCGATCTTTTTTTCGTTTCTACTTTTTGATGGTCTCCTTTAAACATTAAATACCGACAGAGACAGAAATGCTAATGGCATTTTTAAGCACTGAAATAGTCCAATTTTCTTGGAATATTTTTGAATTTCAAAGGCATCGTTTGCTTTTCTCGTCAAAGTTAGTTATGGGCGGATTATATCAGTCGAAAGCATCATCTTTGAGGTGAATTTCAGGACACTAATTAAATTTGATGTATAATTTACCTGAAATTTAGAATACCTTCAAGGCAATATGCCTGCCTACATTTCGTATTCTACATTACAGCTCATTTGCATTCCGTCATTGGTTGACGCGTTTTTCATGAAAGTATTTATTAATATCAAAACCCATACTTATTGGATCGGAAAATAAGAGAAAGCAGAAATAATATTGGCTTTCGATTTGCCCATCAAAATTGAAGGCGTTTTGTAGGTTATAAATGATTTCTGTAAGTAATTGAAAATTCAGTAGTTTTTTTTGAAAGATATTTTCCACTGGGAACTTTTTTGAAAATAAAATCATGAGCACCCGAAGAACTTTGTAAGAATTAATTTTCAAAACCACAACAAACACGCATTCATAAAAAACCACATATTTTACATTTGGATGATAGATTCTGAGGACACGTTTGGTTTGAAAATTTTGATAATGATAATAATTTTTGGAGCACTAATTAACATTATTGTAGTAACCGTAAGCGATACATCGTTGATCATCATATAAATTTCTTTCTAAATATAAAGTGGGCCGTTTTTTGATTTATTTTTAAAGTGCATGGTATTGCGACATTGACAACATTGACGCGCTTCACATTTTGAAATAAATGCAATGTTAAATCACAGTTGCAAGAAATGGATCGTGGTCACTCTTGCAATACTTGGATAAATTGGACAAAATTTTTGATTTTGATCATAGAATCATTTTTTCGAATGAAGCTTATTTTCATATTGGAGGTTATGTAAATAAACATTCCTAAAGGGTTTCGGATTTTGGAAATCTACTACGTATTCATATCCTTAAAGAGTGACTGTTTTGCGTGGATTTTGGTTTATATTTTTTTTCAAAATAAACATGATAGCAGCGTTACGAAAAAAATTATATGTGTATGGAAATCAAGTAAAGCAATACAGAATTCTGTAGCTTTAAATGATGGCCTGCAAATCTATAGTGTTGATTTGAAAAATTCTTCACTTATTTTGTTAGTTTAGTTAGTTCATTTTGTTCAATTCAAGCTTAGCTACTTCCTCCTCCTTTTTCTCGAGGAAAGAATAAGGATCGGTGTTTCTTAAACGATTCGCAAACGAGTGGCAATTTTAAGATTAATTGCTTACTATCAAGTCAGCTATGGCAGCCACCCAAAAAAAATTTAAAATCTTAAGTGAATCATCATTGTTTCGAAAATATTCAAAGGTTGAGTTTTGAGGGATATTTAAAAAAATGACCCAACATACCAGATGTCCACCATCATTTAGTTTCAAAAGAAACCTACGTCCCAAAAGTGATTAAATCTCGAAATTAGATGGGTTCAAACCCTATCGAATGCACTACTATTCCATAAAGTTCGTGCCCGGCAACAGTTTGTCGCGAATAATGAGATTCTATGAACGAAAAATAAAACTCCATTTTCAGTATCATGCTGTCGCCAAAAGCACAACTAAATTCCAAGTCTTTTGTTGTGCTATCTATTGTTGCAGTCTTAACACCGGAAACAACATTTTCTCCTCTCGTACATCCAATTCAATAGCAAAAAGGATACATTTAAGGTTTTTTTCCCTAAAGTCCACGTAATAGATTACTATTTGAAATCCTACAAACACGAAAATGGTCTTTCGATTCTAGTTGCACACATACGAAAGAAGTAGTGAATTTGTAGCATTCGGCATCTAACAAAAGGAAATCATAGATGAAAGACACGATAGTTCGGTCGACTATGAGCAAAACAGGGTTTGCGCATTGATTTTATATAAAAAATAGGATTCAATTGAATCAAAAGGACAAGGATAAACTGAGCCAAGCTTAGGCAGTTTCAAAGATTTCAGTCAACTGTGTTTCATATTTTCAACCACAATTTGGTAAATTAGGAATTAAATATTGCAATGTAGCAATGTATTTAATGAAACATAAATTTTGGCAATATTCTTCTTAAATGTAGAGAAAAATGCGACAACCCCATTTCAATAAAAACCAACAAGCAGCGCAATGAAACTCCACCCGAGGATATTAAAAATTCATCTTACCTTTGATTATGTTTGTCCGGAATGAAGGTGGCAGATTCGATAGACTGGTTGTGATCCTGTTGCCGCTGTTCCTTTTCAACGTTGTCGGTTGTTGAATCTTCCGGTGTTTTTTGTCTGCAGCTCGTAAATGGTACTTTAATAGAATTTCCTTTTACCAAAGAACTCCTGCAGCCACCAGTCGGAGATGGAGTAAATGGTTGCGCTGAACAATCAATAGAGCCAAGATACGGTGAAGTTTGGGATCGTTCACCTGTAGATCCTGCCTGGTTGAACTGCCCTTGCACTTGCTGAGCCGATCCAATATACTTGTCTGCAATAAAAACGAGTCAAAAACCAACTCCACTATCATTTCAGGATGGAAATGCCTACGGGTTTGGTCTACGCTATCCCGAGAAATTCGTCGCCTAAGCCGCGATAGTAACCTGGACGGGAATTGAATATCCTTTCCTTTTTCTTGACACCTTCCTTGTTCTCTGCTTTTTTGTTGCGTCGATTGCAGGAAATCGTTTGCTTTTCGATCGAATAGTGATAAATTATCGGTCGGAATGGGTTGAATTATTTGCCCAGATGTGGATGTACAGTTTCCTGGCGGATACTTCTTGTAGAGAAAACTGTTGGGATTGTATTGAGCTTTTTGTCCGTGACTAGCGGAAGCAATTGACGACAAAATGTTCGATGAATTATTCTTTTTAACAGAGTTTGCCTCAGCATAATCAACCTTTAGTCCACACGGAAAGTTCTTTTCACTAGAATTTCGATTATTCGAGCTTGCAGAACGTTGACGTTGTGGATGATGCTCAACTTTGGAATGATACTAAATTAAATTTGGATATTTTTGGTCTCGTTTCTTTCAGTCGACTATTATACAAACATAATTTGCCAAACTCAAAGCAGAATCATGCGAATCACAGGGAAAACTATTTTTCCGAAAAACTCATCAATCATATAGCTCAACAAATCGAAGCAGAATAATTCGGACGCGTTGAAATATTTTCCGAAACACACACACACCAAACAGAGAACACTTCAAAATGAAAGTCTATCTATTTCAAAACAATCTTCGTTTTTTGGAAATGACGATTTTCAAGCTATTCGAATTTTATGTACAAACATTAATGTGATATTTTTGATGCTAACGATTCATTCTAAAGCATTGTCTAGTAACGATTAGTACGATCATTTCCTGATGAACACTTTACACTTTTAAGCACGAGATTCACAGTCACATTCAAACTGAACGAAGCCACAAAAAATGTTACATCCCAAATGGATAAATGTATTGTATGGCTGATAGATTGTTAATTTTTTTACTCGTTAACTGCACGCTATGATTTAAACAATTACTTCTTCACCAGCAGACATTCGTTTGGCAGATGATGTCTGGCTTCCGATTTTTCGCTGCTGGAAATCAATCACTTGTTCCGACATATCTGAAAAATTAAATAATAGTTTTTAAGTGAAAAGATACAATGAACACACAATTAATTGCAAGTAGTAAGCAAGTACAATTTTCGGTTGCATTTTGAACTTGGTATGATTTTTTTTATGTTATTGCAAATTGAACAATTGCAAATACGAACTGGCAATGAAATATTCGACTGTTTCCATAAAAAACAATATGCGAATAATAAAAACATTTAGCGTAGCCAATGTTTCAGAATTTAAGATTATTTAAGTTTAGGATTCCGTTCTTCTGTTAAATTCTAGTTGATGAGAGCAGTTTTTGTTCATTAGTGTGGCCAGATTAACTGATTTGAACTGGTACAGCAGCTTAAAAAAAGTGTATCAAACGATGGACGTATTATAGATTTTGAGCACAAGTCCAAAATTAACAGGAATTGTGCCTGATTTTTGATACTGTTGATACTCAGCGAGGTATTTTCAATGGAGGAATATGGTTAATTTTACATATTTTAAGCATATTTAACGAGTTTTCAATTTTTAGTATCAATTCTAAGTAAACAAAAACCACTTTTTAAGTTGTTTTTATTAAAAAATCGATAAATTTATTATTACAAAACAAATTGTCATTATTAAAAATACAATATCTCGATTTGGTTACCTCGCGATTAATGTACAAAATAAGTGTGCACAATTTGAAAAGGATCGGATAAATTGAATTTGAGTTAGAGCGTTCACAGACTTTGAAGAAGGTCTTGGAAAAACACGTTTAAAAAACAGAAACAGCCGATTTACAGTTTATAGCGCGTCGAAGAGCAGAGTTTTAAAATCCTGTAGCTTCTTCAGCTTTGATCCAATCGACCTAAAATTTTGACTGTATACACTTGAAGAGTTCTACTATCGAATAAAATAATTTTAAAAAATAACATAACAATGCAAAAATAAAATACCATACTCCCCCTTAGATAATAATTCTTAATTTCATTCACATTACCTCTACTTTATTCTAAAGTCTACACAAAATTATTTTTTCTAGGAAACGGCCATTAATTACGCAAGGATCATTTTCAATATTTCACCTCAACATTGTGATAAGACGTAAGGTTTTATATTTACGTCGATCATTTTTACTTCGATATAGTTTTGAGACCGGCTGCAACGGAGGATTTTTATTCTTAGTTTTTTCCTCTGTTAGGCGTTTAATGGAGTGAATCTATTAGAAATTTGAGTTTTGGAAGACTATCAAAATATCCATAACGTCGTGAAAATATTTCAATGAAATTTCAGAACGATCTGGCCCTTTTTCACGAAGTTACAACACCATAAAGGTAGTAAGCAAAAGCTACGTACGATGTATTAAGCAAACGGCCTGAAAGTTTATATGCGTTTATATCAAAACCACATTTTACGAAAAAGCCCGATGCGGTATGCACACCACCTCACTGACTTAAATTTGTTAGAGACCATCCTACAAATGTATGACCGTAGAAAGAACAAAAGATTGTTTTCCGATGGTAACTTTATTAACAACAAACAAATTAACATTAATTAAAGTATATTTTAAAAAATCCATTGCACAATGTTTTTTACCGAAAGTTTTTTTACCCTTCTGTTTAGATGCCACGACTTACTTAAAGCAAACGTTCTGCTTACAAACAATCATACATTTCTTGTTTGGTTTTCTTCATTTTCACACTGTGTCATCGATTCGAAACAAAAACTGTTTCAACCAACTTGAAAAAAGACTAGTAACTTTATGTCTGATTGGAGAATTATATGAAAAAACTAATTTCCTAATGGAAAAATTAAAATTACGAACCGATTGGCATGCAATTTTCTCGTCACAACTAATGACACCACAACAATAAATATAAAAGGTCGTATAGAAAATTCACACCACAATATGTTGAAGTTCGAATCTTTTCAAAAGTTTGCGTTATTGCTTGCTGTGAACCTTATCCAACTATCCATGAATAAATTATCGTTTGGCTACTAACTACATATGATACTCTGCTATTTCAAGGTTCTGAGATTAGCACATGGAAATTTCATGACTGGAAAATTAATTTTTTTTACACCTTGCCATGGATTTTTCATAATGAAAAGTGAGGAAATCAAACTATCTACAATGAATCAAGGTAAAACATGCCGTGAGTTTGCAAAAATTCATGTTGTTTATATTCTTACAGATAATAATCAGGAAAAACTGAGATAAACGAAAGATATTAGATATTAATAAATAATTAGATAAGAGACTCTCAAAAAGAGTATAAATAATTAAAAGATTTAAAATGTTTTCAAAATATTAAGCATCATTCAATCAAACAATACTGAAATCGTGAAATATTTGCCAGAATTTTCATTCGTATTTATTATCGTTCGAATATTATTCTTACCGAGAAATAGTTTGTTTTTCCGTAGAATTCATGGAAACTCATAACAAGATTATTATTCACTTTCTGATATCATCCAAGAAACATCAAGTTTCATGTAAAACAGCATCCACTACAAGTTCAAGTTTTCAATGTCCGCACACAGTGCATACGACTAACTTACTTACTTACTAACATAAATAACACTGTCCTTAAATGATGTTATGTCACTGTTTGAGATACATACGTCTTGGAAATAGTTCAGTGTTGGCTTTTGATAAGATAATTTTCTTCGTACACTTGGGCTATGTAAACCTGAAGCTGATTTGGACTTGGAAGTAGAAATGGCTAACAAATTTTTAGAATGGAAGTTCTGAAAGATTTTTGTACGAAAATGTATGATGAAATTTTTTTACAACCTTTAAACCCAAATAAATCTAAAAAAAAGAAATTGAAAATAAAGTTTCGAACCAAATTATATTTATGAATGTTACCATTACAGAATTAATATCTACATCGAATGTTCATACTGCAGACAATATAGCACTTAACATTTCGATTGCTGCTTGAAAAGCATTCATTTTACTTGAAATTATGTGTATAACAAATATGGAAATCGTTGTAATTAAACTACATGTGTGGACGCCTCCAAATGTTGCGTTTTAATTCTAGTTCAAAAAGAACTAACTGAAAACTTTGATTTTGATATATATATTCAGTACCAGTGATTATTCAATAAAAATTTAAATTATGTCAGCTTTTGAGATTTTGTCTATCACTGTACCGTGATGTGCTGGTAACAATTTACTGGTCTTCATTCATAAAAACAAGTTGTAAACTTGAAATAACGACTGTAACGCTACTTAATCCAGTGACGATTAACTACAAAACGATCTACGCAAATTTCAACCACAACCACATGCGGGTGAACGTTGTTTACGATTATCTTGCAGAATCTAGCTGAAAGATACTAGTCACTGAAGAATCAACATACAAACACATGTACATATTAACATATCTCCGGCTAATATGGATAAGATAAAACGTTTTTGGCATCCAGCGTTTACCGTTGTCAAGATCAAAGCAGAGATATATGTTTTAAGATAATAAATAGTTGTCTGGCCAGTATTTAAATCAGAACGATCTAAAATATAATTGTCTTTTTATAACGGTCACCGAAGAACCTAGATTTTTATTGGTCACAATGCGAAATGTGATAGGAAAAGAGAGTCCATATGTAGGTAGGAAATTAGTTGGCTGAATCGATTCAGGAAAATTTGCATATTTTCCTAGTCTTTGACTTGCGTAACTGTCTGCTTTCAAGACAAACGCTAGCCGAAAGAAGGGTTTTGCAAATTTGAATTTGGAACAGTCAATGACCATTCATTAGACACACGACTGTGTATGACGGAACGTATGAACGAGCGAAGATACATAGATGATGGATGCATGGTTTTTAGCGAAGGTAACTGGAAATAGTTTAATTGTCTTCATCGAAAATTCTATGAAGCTAGCACTTTAGTGTTAGATGGTGACGAATGTTGGTGATAAGCGAGGTTAGCGTTTGCGTGGTCGATTGTCTGTAAAGTACCTTTACAGGCATCAAATTTTATTTCCTCACCTACTTTCGAAAATACCTACTACTATCTCAAATCAATAGTTTTCAATACTTCACGGGAAAACTGAATATGATGATCAGATGGCCTAAGTGTTTCGTCTGGATATATGAAGATTGTGTTGAAAGTATAGATCCAAAATTCGTATGCTCTGCTCTGGTGATGCCCCTTTTTTACTTGTAGTCTCTCTCAAGGACAAAGCAACTTGATTCAATTTAAATCTTTCCTATGACGCCAGATTTGTTGAAAGCTCGACTGTATTTTAACGGCCGACGTTACATTATATAAATAATAATACATAATAATAATCCGTAGGCACGGTCGCCCTCTATGTCAAAAAAGCCTTCGACTCTGTTTGGCATGACGGACTCGTGTTCAACCTTACACAATTCGCATTCCAAGTTTACTTGGTAAAGCTTATACAATCCTTTTTATCGGAGCGATCATTTGTTGTGAAAATTAATAAAACCCACTCAACTTCTCGGCGCGTCCCAGCAGGAGTACCCCAGGGATCAAGCCTGAGTCCAGCTCTGTTGAATATTTACACTGCCGACATCCCCTCGAACTCCAGGTGTGACCCTGCAATCTTTGCAGACGACGTGTACATTTTCTCCAAAGCAAGTGATCCTGATTCAATAATTCAGTCCTTGAAAATTGAACTAGATTTGCTTTACCAGTTTTATTTTCGTTGGAAAATAAAAGTAAATCCTGCGAAAATTGCATCTATTTACTTCACCCGGAAACGAAGTCCCTTAAATCTTCCAACGCGATGCGTTAACTTCGTTGGGAATGTCATTCCTTGAAGCGAAACTGTTAAGTATCTAGGAATGATTCTGGATAAGTCTACCACATTCAAAAATCACGTAGAAACAGTTTGAGCCAAAATTCAAATGGTCATAAAACTCCTGTATCCCCTCATTAACAGAAAATCAATGCTTTCTTTACATAATAAGCTGCTTATTTACAAAGTTGCATTTCAGCCAATTATTTCATATGCAGCACCCCTTTGGGAACAATGTGCAAATCACCATAAAGGTAAGTTTCAAGTTCTCCGAAACAAATGCCTAAAGATTATCCTAGACAAACCCTGGTACTTCCCGACCATACGGCTGCATCAACTGGTTCAAGTCCCGACGATAAAAGATCTCGTCACGAAGCGGCATAATGCATTCTTCGAAATAACAGCAATCTATCATAATAATATTTTGATGATTCGATCCATGAACGTTGAATGATTGCTTTTTTTTGTTTTATAGTATTTACCGATTGAATGAATCTTCCTCTCTCTCTCAAATGAAAAAGTCTTTTTTCCAATTGGAATTTTTTTTTCTAAATAAAAAAATCTCTTTGTTTCAAAACTAGACAAATTATTACCCAAACAGGCAATTGCTTCAAATTATGAGATTTAAAACATTCAACGAAGGAAATTGAGATAACTTTATCGTAAGGGAATGAAAATTATCATCGATTTATTTATTTAAATTCAAGTTTGTAGCTGATAATGAAATCAAACATTTTACCTGCCTTGTATATAACGATTGAAAGATTCCAAGTGATAGTACACAAGAGGATCGAGAAAGCATAAAAATATTACAGGTTTTATTCCTCGTCAATTCATGTATAAATAGAGTATAAAACTCATAGCCCACAATATGTATATTTAAGTTGCACCTACAAAATAGCATATTTGATTTTTTCGGGAATCAGTTTTTCCTATTTCGGCAAAGGTTCAAAAGTAAAAGATTATATAAAAAAAAAGATGTCTTCGTTTTTGAAATTTTATTTGGAATATAGATTTTTTTCGGCATAGTGAAATTTGAGAAATCTTGCAAACGTCACAACATCGGCCTACGGTCTACATTCATACAACATTTCTGGCATCCACCTAAATGCCTTCTAAAATGCATGACAAATCTATTAAATGGCACACCAAATTTTTGACCTTTTTTTTGAAAAAAAAAATGTTCTCCGAAACTAAAATTGGTTAGTGTTCAACCTTCAATTCTGCCCTCAATTTTATTTGCTAGCGTAGAATTGTCGATTTTGGATAGGAAAAAATCACCTAATTTTTCGAACCGAAATATGAAGTCAAGTTCAGGTTCATTGTATTTATTTCCATAAATTACTCAGTTTGTGCTCAACCACTTACTGTGCGATACTGTCTGTTAATGAAACCAAACAACAAAATTAAGTGTCTTGTAATTTTCACACCTAATTGATTTAGAAAATCATACTCAAACATAAGTTCAGTATGGAGTGTGGTCTTAATTGTTCTCTAATACTATCTTTATGCATGTTGGCATAGAATCGACCAAAGATCAACAGTTTTCTCTCATTTTAGCACTGTGAAACCATATTCCGTTTATTGGGTCATCCTCTTTTTGGTTTTATAATTTCTTTTCTCAGAGATAACTTTAGGATATCCCACAAATTGTCTCTGGAGTTGAAATCGGGGGTTCTCAGACTACTCCATCGCCTAACTATCTATCTATCGGTTTCGTATAATTGTTTTTGCCATTCTGGAGTTCTGGCAAGGGACAAAGTAATGTGTGAAAACGCAATCTGGAATTTTGGTTGGATCTGGAAAACCTTTGGTGTCAGAGACTAAAATGTACTTCTTCGAATTCATCATTCCATATACCTTGGTGGATGAAACTGGGTATTTCACATGTTATTTGATATGCTTTGGGGTAACTTTTCATTGGAACTTATTCTCACAAAACAAGTGCGTTTTCTCTGCCCAATAAAATTTATTTTAATCCAAAAAATTTCATTCCACCACTCTCTCACATCCAATGGAGATATTTTTTGGCCCATACAAGTCTAGCTCTTTCATTCTGTCAGTTAAAAGCTGCTTCATTTAAGAACGACTAGCGCAGTCTCCGGTATCAAGCAATCTTCGCCTGAGTGTCGATTCGTGAATAGGAACCCTAGAAATGTCCAGTTCCTTTTATCAAATCGTAACTATGTAGTTTCACACAGGTCCTGCTTACTTATTTTTAGAAGAAATGGGTCAACCATTTTTGAAGTCCTCGCCTTCCAACCCCAATTTTCAACACGCAATAGTAGAATGCCAGAAGTTTCCTTCGTCAGCCTCACAATGTTATTCACTCTTTTCGAACTCACGTGACAAAGTGCAACGTTCTTCTGACGAGTCTTTATAATATGTTCTCTCAATGTCAGTATCATGCTACTTTTTTGGGGGACTGGGGATACATCCATGTTTAGAGTACAGTCAGTCCAAAAACATGTGGAAACACGTAAAGCCCCAAACAAATAAATATTTACAAAATTACATAGCCTGGAGTGAAAAAACCTTTATCGTTTTCCTACTCTATGCGTTTCTAAGAAGTAGAAAAAACGAATAGCTACTGTGTAGTGATTATTTTCGTTCAATAATTAATACGCTCAATAATGTACAATAAAATATAATTAAATTGTTTTCTATCTCTCTTCTTACACTATTTTCACTATTTACATGATAATCTATAATTTAGATTACCCCTAGCAAAAAACTTATCTACAAGAAAAAAGGATGAACTGTTCCTGAAAGCAAGCATTTTTGATCCTGATCAATACCACTTTCATGTGCTTATTTTCTAGATAAAATTATTCGAAAAGTTTTGAAATATCTGAACGAACTAATTTCCAGAATAAATGCCAGAATATTTTTAAAACTACTTTTCATGACTGAGATTTCCCTTTTATGTGATTCTCCATATCACGATAAAAATTGAACATCATGAATTTTTCACTGTTGTAACATTACCGTACCGTAAAATAATTTGAGACTTTTTTTGCTCATTTCCTCCAACTATTATCATTTATAAGGGATGGAATTTCCAGGAAGTTCAATTTGGGAAAAAGTATTTGCCACTATAAAAACATATTTAAATTTGAATGTTCAACTACATTTTTTTTTGATATGTTAAGGATTATAGACACTTTTTTATACCTAATGCATCTACGGGAAGTTGTAGTGACATTATAAATTTTTTATCAATCAAAAAGGGTTTGCTGAAATGATTGTGACAGTTTAAGCTCATGTTTGTTTCTTCGGCTCAAGCAATGTGAAACCCTACAAAATTGAATTCGTATTAAAAATGAGTTGGTTTTGCCCTTCCTTTTGTTATTTCATTATTTTCTACAGAGAAAAGCCTACGTCAATTATGATCAGAAAAGGTTTGTGTATATTTTTTTTCTCATGAGAGTCGTTAGCGAACTAGACACATACAAATTGACGTGCTGTGTTCTATTAAGGGGTCAGTCTACATTAGACACTCGAAAAAATAGCTATTTTCACGATTTTGTTTTGAGATAACTGTATAGAAAATTAATAAAAAAGTTGTTTGGTTTTATAAATAAAGTCTTAAAATACATATAAAAAAAATTTTCATGCATTTTTATTAACATTTCGGTAAAAAACACTGTAGTGTAGTGTAACGCCTCGAAAATGGGTTGGTGAGGCAGCTCCATCAGAACTCAACAACGGCTTGTCTGAACCAAAAAAATCAAAGTGCTTTAGATTCAGTAAGACATTGGCTACAGAATGACCCTCATGTATCAAGTTTTGATGAAAGGGAAAAAATGGCGGGTAAAAACAGATTTTTTTGAAAAAAAAAACTTTTCGCCCATTTTTGCAAAAAAAATATAGTAAAAATTAAAATTTCAAAACCACCGAGGGTCATCTTGGAGCAAACGATGTCTAAAATATGAGGTAAAAATTTCACGAAGATCGGATGATTAGTTTTTGAGATACGATGGAGCTAGATTTTGAAAACGTTGTTTTGAGAAAAACGCGTTTAAAGTTTTTTTAAATGAAAAATTGTGAAAAAATTTACCCACACTTAATCTGCAATGCCTGCACCGTACACCATGCCTTCTTCTTGCTCATAATCCTCTATTTCTTCCACCCTTGCTTGCTTTCTCTTCGTCCTGCCCTCTTTTGAGCAATCAGAACTGCGGCGGTTCGCAGTTTTGATTCGCGCGTCATCGCGCGCATCAGCGAAGTTCATGGCGGTCTGACCGATTTTGACGCCCATAGTCTCCATTATTTTTAAAATGGTACGAAATCCTTCATTAAATATACACGCCGAAACTTTGCAGGCAATTTCAACTCGTCGAAACTTTGATCGTCCGCATTTTTCAGTTTTTCGGCTGATTTGCTAGTTAATTGAGGAGTTTCAACTTCACCCGTGTGTTGATTTCCAGTAAATTTTCGTCTTTTGCTCCGACCTGGATGCACTCTTGTATTTTTTCCCATGATTCAGACCGATGCTACTCGAGCGCAGTTACAACGAATACTGATGCGAAGCAGCTGTTTCACAAACAATTACAACAGAGGGGATTAAAAGGCAGTTGGCTCGACGGAGCGCGTTATACGCGCAGGTAGACGAAATAAGGTAGTGATGTTCAGGTAAAAAAAATATAGTTAGAATGCTCGGATTTTTTTAAAAATTTTACACAATATTCCTAGATACATATTCTTTTGAATCATTCAAAAAAAATAAAATTAAAAATTTCAAAGTGACAATGTAGACTGACGCCTTAAGGTTTTTATGCAAAAAAAAAATACAGAATGACAACAGGAGTTTTTTTCAAGATGTTCGAAAATATTGACGATGCATTGATGTGGAAATGTTAAATTTTGGATTTGATACGAGACTTTTTTTTAACTTTTTTTTAACTTATAAAAATACATTTGTGATATTTTTCACTCCACCATACAGTAGATTTGATTTAAGTATAGGCAAAAAAGGCTAGAATATCTAAATAACTGCTAACATCATTTTTCTTCGAGTATTTTGTTCAATTAAGGATACCGTAATTTTTTCTGATAAAAAAACTATCCAATTTTTTTGAACATTAGATATTTAGTTAACAAAATGATAATACATGGTAGACTTTTCTCATTTTAGGTTGACTTTGCACCTACTGTGAGCATAGCAGCCGACAAAATTATATGTGTTTTCGAAGCTGCGCTTTTTCTAAGAAAATTAGTGTATTTCTCTTGAAAGCCGTTGTTTTTTAACATAATTTTCAGAGAACGTCAAGAAAGCATGAAACGTACAAAACATGATGTGTGTTTGGGAAAAAATATTTCGACACAATAATTATTCTACGAAATATAAACTTATTCTTATTCGATATTTATGTTAGAAAGTTACAATCAAATCAAGGGCACAGGTTCAAAGCACGCATAACACGATCATAAATCTGTTATCATAAAAATTTGATCCCAGATATGATTCTGTAACATCGTAGAATGTTCTCGCAGAGAGAACCTTTGTTATAGGTTCGTAATAGCTATTAAAAGATTCATGTCAATGATTTTATTTTTTGTACGTTTATCAAAAATGCATCTTCTGGCAAATGAATCAATGGAAAACTGTTTTTTTTTCACAGCAACAATTTGATCACTACTCTATATGTTCAATGAGTATTTTTGAAATAAAACGGTTAAAAAATTTGAAATTTATCCAATAATGCATGCATGTCACACTCGTCAAAGGAGCGCAAAAAACTAAAACCGAGGTCAGGCCTTGCATTTTTGGCACAGTATCAGAAACAAATTAATGTCTGAAAACACTTTATTATTTTGCCGGCCGTTTATTGAAAGTAGAGAAAGAACACATTAATATAATAGCGGGCGGTAAAGTGTTAATTTTGTGTTTATTTTGATTTTTTTTTAATATTTTTTAAATCGATTTTCGAATAGTCTCATTTGCTTGACGATTTTGAAACTATGGAGAGAATTTGATAAAAATGTGTAAGCACGTTGGTATGGATTCCGATCGCTCTCTGATTTTTATCGACACGACTCAGAAAGTAAATCGTAAACGGACCTTTGCCTTTCTCCTATACTCTACTGCAATTTACATACAGTCGAATTCTCGGGCTTTATACATACGATTATATTTCTTACAAAACGTCTTTCCTCTCCTCACTTGGAAAGAACTGTTCAGTCTTGCTCGCTCTCAGACGATCCATTTCTATAAGAATGCGATTTGTTTTTTTAAGAATGCAAATTCTTATCATTTTGCTTTCTAGTCGTATCGATAGAAACGAAAATAGTCAATATATGTACACCCTGGCTAATAAAAAAACTTTCTTAGTTAATGTGTTTGAACCGTTCAAGGGTTATATTTATCAAAATTGAATATAACGATTATTGAGTGTCACCATTCCGACCTAATCCGGTTGACGTTATCTTTTAGTTGGATTGTCAGTAAGTCTGGTAAGTGGTCAAAATGTTAAATAGAAATTGTTTAGAGGAATCTATATTGAATTCTTTAGACAAGTCTCTGAATGTGTGCGCTGGGTGGAACAAAATTGTATTTATATTTATCTTGAAATGGCAATTGACCTCAACCTCAATTAGTTTGAGGCACTAAAATTTAAGAGTTCATGGACATACCCCTTATCTAACAAATTAATGGCTACATTTTTTTAACTTTCTCATGGGTTAAGACTCCACAACAAGCAAAGACGATCGAGTTCGCTGATCTTAATCAAGTCACTGCACAATGCCCGGAAAAATTAATGAAAAAATACGCGAAAAACTCACAAACACAGTCAGCCACGTTTCCATGTTGTTATTATTCTTATACATTTATGAATCTGTTCACCACTTTATGGTCTCTTGAAAGTTAATAATATTACATTATGCAGTGATCATCATGTGTGTAAACTCTAGCCAACTGTATGAAATGAATGAAAAAGAGCTCACAACTGTGGTGCATGACCACTATAGCCGGAATATTCTTCCATATCAATGAATTCACATACGAAATGCAGAATTTAAGTCGAGAACGGATTATCTCCTAAATCGATTCAAAGGCACGTACATTAAGTATTTTATTTTCATGATAATATTAGTTAACAATATGTTCAGAATACGGATGTAACTTCGCCCTCTTCAACTCTTGTTTGATTAAAAAGCGCCAATTATTTCGAAAGAATCTGACATTGAATTGTTATGCCTTACGGCTTAGGTAAATGACCATCTTTTATTACACGTTGATTCACCATATGGATATTAGCTTAGATAATAAACTTATGAATAAAGTCGCTAATGAATGCTGACACTGCTGCAAGAAAGGGTACTTCGAATACAGGCATTTACGCCTTGATTTTAAAAAAATCCAAAGAGTTGTGCTAAGAAAATATGACGACAAAAAGAACAGTGACTACACCGATTGAAGTTAAATTAATTCCATCGAATACATTGAAATCTTCTTAATAAATTTATGTATAAGTTTTCGTTGCTTCAAAAAGAAACTGTTAAGATTACTAACCATGAAAGTGCTTCACTGCCGTTGAATACAATGCCGAGCAGCGCAAACATATTTAGAATTTAGTACGACTTATCACTTGAACGAAAAACTACCCTTACCGAATGTTTCGACAATCAGCATGGCTTTTAAGTAAGCTCTTTTTAATTGTTATCATATTCGAACATGCTATTTTCGCAACGGAGTTAAATACTATTGAATGATTTCAGGATATGCACTTAACGATGCAGTCAATCTGCTGAACACACCAACAGAAGCAAATAAATTTATATGGAAAATATAAATAACATTTAGGGATTTTTTGTGGCAGATTAACTTCGATAAAAGTTCTTATTTTAATGTCTGTGAAATGAACAGATTCAAATATGATTACATATGACAGCACGATAATTTTGAATGAAAACTATTGTAAATAAAATTGTATTATTCTGCATTAAGTCTTTTTTCTAAGAATATTTTGTAACCAAATAATAGTTTAACGCATCACGTTCTAACTATTACTCAACTCAGAAAAAGAGAATTGGGACGAAGCAAAATAAATTGACAGTAATTATAAAAATATTTCAGCTAAAAGAGATTGAGTGACTTGAAGTATCTTTTTTTTGGAAAGAACATACAAGAAGTAGCTGAAAAGTTCTGAGACTCATTGTACCCGCTCATTTGCGATATTTTATTTGTATATACAGAAAATAGTGTAATTAGATTCAGTTCACTTAAAGTAATATAATCGTTAACCTCACTATGTCTGGGACATTGCTGCGTTTGTTGAAATAGGAGCATCACGTTTTCATAAAAATCCTCACAAAATGAGAAAAAATGCAAAAAGAAATTTTAACAGTCTTCTATATATCTTGAATCTGTCACTTCATCTGCCACGGTCAGACGATGTGATAAAATATTTCAACGTGATCGAGTTTCTTAAAAGGGACCCACCAAGCAACCACCGATTTCCAATCCAGCCACATCCAAAGCCAACCAAGAACGACCCCTTTTCACCAATTCACGAATTAAAAGTATTCTTATCGATACGAACGACTTTCCACGACTTCGTTTTGTAGCACCGCCTAATTTAATTCCTACTAGTTATCTATACAATTCAATATCCTTAACCATAAAATCTAAGTAACATTCTAATTTAATATTTATATATAGCATTTCTCAATTGGTTTAGACTTTTCTCAAAGCATTTTGTCAAATGGTTTCTACTTTTTCCCCAAAAACGTATCAACTGCCCTGCAACATATTTAAGCTTATGGATTCGCAACATATTTAGCTTAAATCTGTTGGGAAAAAGTTCATAAGTTTTGAGAATTTGGCGAGTGGTTGACGGTCATCAAGGGCACTTTTGCCCTGACTTTTGCCTTGAGTAATTCTCGTATGCAGTAAGGATTGATCAAGGCTTCTTCTTTTTACTTGATCATGCTGCAAGACGAACATAGCAAATCAATGCAACGGATAGAAAAGGGTGAAATGCCGCCAAAAAAATCAACGTGGAAAAGTCAACTTAAAAACTCATGATCACTATTTTCGATGAAATCTAAAGTCTATTGCTGACCGAATATCTTTAAGGAAAACTACAATGAATGTCGAGTACTAAG
Source organism: Oxycera nigricornis (assembly GCA_963942545.1). NCBI lineage: Eukaryota > Metazoa > Arthropoda > Insecta > Diptera > Stratiomyidae > Oxycera > Oxycera nigricornis. Next base: position 110,885,857 of record OZ012660.1, on the reverse strand, counting down.
ATGCACTTTTCAAAAAAATATGAGAAATTGTTTTGGTAAAAAGAAGAGGCAGTTAGAAAAATGATATTAATGTGAGTGGGCAATAGAATTATTCATAAGGAATCACATAAATGAGAGATTTACTCTTTATAAATTTGATCAGGAAACACTTAAAATAAGCAAAGATTTTAATATGACACAAGAAACATCTGAGTATCCTGAAAACATCACCACGACTAATGATTTCCTGGTGAGGTGCCGAGAAACAGGATCCCTAGAAGAAGGGGGTGTAATGAGCAGGTGATGATTTGAAGACGTCGGCTTCAGAGGATCGTATTATAAGCCACATAAGTTTACTGAACCTCTTAGAAACTGTGAAGGACATTCAAAAGAAATTCATCGAATGTAAATGATCTGAAATTAGCATGAAATTTGTCCGACAGAGCTACCAAGAGGACTGCAAAAGACACTCAGCTAACGAAGATAATGCGCCACCTTACAAAAATTGAATCGACAATTATGTCAGTTCGGCGAACTGCATTGTTAACTATTGTGAATCCATCAAATTTTTTTCTTGGAGTATTTGATTGTTATTTACCATTTAATGGCAAAGCAGTTAAGAATAAGAAGTCGCGCCATCCGAAGTAGTTGGATTCGAATAATTTTTCGATCTTTACCACATTTTGTTTATTTTAACCATTCTGAGAAAAACTCGATTATATATATCTATATTACGATAAAAATTCTGAACCTCACTCTGCAAAAATAACAAAGATGTTAAATGAAAATTTATTTTTTACTTCTGAGTTGTGACTTGTTTGCGCAACCAAAGTGGAACAGAGTAGAGAACCCCATTTTGAAAGACATAACAAAATCATTGACCATTTTAGTCATTTCATTTGATTGAGAGTGAAACGAATGAAAATATTTATGTTTTGACATATTTTGTTTCTCACTTTCCTTACAAAAATAAAACTCTAAATCGCATAACAGACCCCTTAAAAACTTTATCTACTTCATTAAACATTTCGGAAAGCATGTAACAATTCACCAATTATTTTCATGTAACTATCAAAAGTGCAACGATAAATTGCCACGTCGTTAAATGTTATTAAAAAGATGTACCATAACTGTGGCAAATTTTTCAACATAGATATAATCAAGAAATTGTTTGTTGCTTAAAACTGAAAAAATACGATTCCATCAAAAGCTGCTTCAATATTACATTTTTCAAGAGTTATTCGTAACGATGCTTCGCAGCGTTACTTTATCAGAATTCTTTTCAACTGTGTGTCGTTTGAAGAAAATATTTTTTTTTATTTTTTTTTCAATTTTACTGTCCATCCTAGAGCCTGAGTAGCTACTAGTCTGAAATTCATGCCACTACGTATTTTGCACTTCCTTTTCTTCTGGTATCTGCCAACTGGAGATATTTTTCGTTATAATTTTTCAGCGAATAAGGATACTACGAGCAGTTGATAAAGCTTGGCACGTTGCATGGTGTTCAACTGGGAAAGCATTTTTAGCGAATAATTTGCTTTTTTGTGTAAGAAAAAACTGAATGGCAATGCAAATTAAATTTTATGCTATAACGAGCATAAACAATTTCCATTATGATATTGCAAAAATGTACAAATAATTATGATACTTATCTTCTTTTCGGTTGTTGAAAATGAAGGCAGAAGTTCTTTAATTTGAAAAATAAGTTCCGAAAAAATAACATATAGTATATTTACGTTACTTGATCTTTGAATACAGGCGACCACTACCGTCTGAATTGACTTTACACTTACCTAGTTATATTTAATTTCCATTCAAGTACTTCTGACCAAAGATAATTACCACGAACATTCACGGAAAATGGAAAAACATCTCGCAACAGCACTAAGCGTCAAACACAATCATCTACAAAACGCAAACTGTCAATTATTCTAGGGACGAGACAGGACAGGTTAGCACTCCAAGTCGCAACTATCCAATACAATATCGAAATGGCAAATTCTAATTTAAATTATGCTTTTAATGGAATTAAATTTGGATTTTATCGAGCTACTTCGTTGTTTGCCAATAAACAAAATGACAACGGAATTGAAGTCAACGAGTTCTTGAAGTCAGTTGAAGCAATGTTGATTTATTTAAACCATTGTCGTCAATATATGGGTTTTCGAGAAACGGCTTATAATATTTACACAATTGTTACATATGAATGATTGTACTAAATATTCCGAAAGAATATGGGGCACGATTAATTTTTTTAAATTTTTTTTGTATGTACAATTATAAATCAATATTTGCATAGGTGGAAATTTCTTCCATTGTATAAGGCTTTTTGCAAAATTGAAACAACTGGCAAATTCTTTCTAGTTCAGAGAATTTATTCAAACAATAACAAATAGCGGAGTTCAACACCGTTCAATGTGCGTAATAGTTTTAGTTTAAACTCATTCCTTACGTTTTGGCCTGATTATCAAAATTAGGTATCTAGGATATACATATTTACTGGCCACCGTTGGGACCATCAGACTATTAGACTTTAAGCTCCATCGGCGAAATACTTTTGCATTGCAATCAAAAATTATCAGCTACATCATTTTTTAACAAAATTTCACCTTTAAATAATCCTTGATCAAACTAAAGTAAAATAGGATGGGCATCGACTCCGGCGTCTCATATTTTTACCTATTGTTTTAAAAGTATTATTGATCGTATTCAAGGGAAATTCTGAGATAAGTGTACAAAACTACCCGAGCCTAAAGTTTTATACTATTGAAAACTACAAATTGATAAATTTTGGTTGTCGGACACACCATGATTCTTGGAATTTTGTACACTATACAATATTATTTTCTGCACATCATTTGCTTAAACTTTGCAGTTACATTATTACAGAAAAACAAAACAAATTCCAAAAAAATATTATTATTATTATTATTAAATTATTATAATTTCGCTTGAAGGACGATTCAGGTATTTTTGCAACATATGTTGGTTCTTTTAACTCATTTTTCCAAAAAAAAAAACATGAATGGATATTTTTTTATACTGGAACGCGTATTAATGAACGCATAGTACGGAACGAAACTGTCATATTATTTTTCATTCTATTTTCATCCTTCAATTTTCACCAGCGAGCTAACTTCTTATACCATTGGTTACCAATCGAAGACAAATACAAATTCGAGACAAGAAAGCAATAAATTCATTTATTTTAAACAAATGACTCAAATTGGTCTATGATCAAGGATCGTATTCAATCAATATTCCTAACCTTTACTTGATATAAATCTTTAGACATAAATTCACAATCTCAATACTGACTGGCTATTGAGTTAAAGGCAAGCACGCAGGGGGATTTTGAATTTCCTTCAACGACTTTTGTTTCAATTAAAGGTCAGAAGAAGAGGAAGAAGCGATTGATATCATTTCTTATGTGATGGTCCAGCACCTTTCAGAAGACATATACTTGTTCATGAGGGACCTCAAGGATGTGTCCAGTATAAATTTTTCCAATAGAGTCAGCTTCATTTGAAAATCGAACTGTTTCTCAAATTTCATTTTCTAGGGTTTTATTGCCGTTTTTTATTCTTGCGATATAACAACAAGCCTACTTACACTAAAATGAGCCATTTTTAATAATTGACCTGCCATTACAACCTACGAAAAAAAGAGGTCAAAAAGTAATAATTTCTTAAAAAATTTCAAATTGCGGAATATTCCCTTGTTACAATAAACCGAGTTTTTTCCGCCCAATTAGCTGCTAACTGAGCGAGGGGAAAACTATACATAAAAAGGAATAATTTATTTTCAATCCTGTAAAATAACTTGGCAGAAAAGAAACTCACTTTTTCACATCAGTATGAGTTGTTAATGTAGACATCATAATATTACCTTTGGTTCATTGCACAGCGCCAATTCTACCTATCAAAAATGACCCACTGGGCACAAAATATTTAATCTTGGTTGGGGTTAAGAATTGTTAGAACATTAATAGCTCATTTTTGGAGTAATCGATAATAAGCACAAGCAATTTTTGGAGTTTATTGGAATGTAAACGATAAAGTTGTGCGATCAAATCGACTTTCTTTGGGTAGAACCATCAATGGTTTGGGTATTCTAGAATAGAAACCGTTTTTTGGTTTTATTTTCTAACTGTCTCTTTCTTAGTTGGACTTTAATCTAAGCTTGTGGTATCTCCTCACAGAACATGACAGCTTAACTCTATTGTTGCATAGTAGGGACCTTTTAGATAGTACTATTTGTCCTGCATGCCAAGCCATTGAAGAAGACTGGAAACATGTTCCGTTTGACCAGTGGCGTACCCAAGGGGGGGGGGGGTTACGGGTTCAAACCCTCCCCTTGGGTAAACAAGTTTAGCCACGTAAATGGAACCAGACATGCAATCGGGCTAAAGTCTGCCAGAATTATTTTTGGAGGACTCCAATTTTGACCGGTGAAAAAGTATGATTAAGTATGATTACGTAATTATATCTTCATATCTACACCGAAGCACTAGCAAACGTACCTAGTCAAGACTTCAAAAATATGAACCCCCCTTATCAAAATCCTGCATACGCTACTGCGTTTGACTGTCCAGTATACTCCAGCAGGTGCGATAAAGTTCGTCCTCATGCTGAGCAAGATTTGCATGTTCTGTATGCTCTTCTTTTAAACGATGATGGTGTAGTTAGATTAAAAGGTTTCCGCATTGCGCAAGCATTTGCTGCAGTATAGTCGCTGTTGGATTACCATAGCAGTGACCCATGGTGGCGTAACTATATGCAAAGATGTGGTGCTGTGGCATCCTCACCGGTAGAAAACTTTTGGGCAATTTCAGTGAAACCTTCATGAAATACCATCTCCGCGTACCTTAGGTTCGTGATCGGTCCAGTTTTGGCAGTCGTACACAATTGGAGTGGGCTTGAGAGGGTCACGAAGCTTTACCAAGGGTTAATCTGGTGCCACGGGAAGGACCCTGTTTGGGGTGAAATGTGGTGATTATGGTTTACTACCCACATCGCGGGTAGATCCTTCATAGACGCGCTTTGAATTTGTCATACTCCTGAGTATGAGGACTTCTTCAGCAAACATGGAGGCTCAACGTGGAGTTGCGATTCAACCCGGTGCCAAGACCGAAAGATTGGTAAAGGTATAGATAGGCTTCGCTTCCACCAGTAAGATCATTGAGCCTGCACTCAGTAGACGAACTGGTACTTCTGTCTCTGAGTGGGAGGGCGTTGGCTAGCCGCATCATTGCAGCTTATAGTCCTATCGAGGACCGTGAAGTTAAAACTCACATTTTCACTTGATTATAATTGAGAAAATCTGAACAACGAATGGCGTTATTACATTTCTAAAATAACTTTTATTTATATTGTTGACTTTTGAGTTAAACTTTGAAAGAGATAAAATATAAATCCTCTACAAGTTTTACTTTACAGCAGTGCTGCAGAAAAAAAATTCTGACCTATGAAATGTTAAAATTAAAAAGCAGGATAAATTAAATGATGATAATACTTCTTCAATGTTTGCAAAATATTGATCAAACAATAGGGAAACGGCATATGAACCCAAGCCTATACGAACCCATTGAATTTATAAAAAAATTCAAACATTATCAGTTAACTGTTAAAAAATGTTTCAATTTAAAGCAAGTTGTAAGGAAACATACGACTTCATATTATAAAGAATGATCAAAAAATAACTATTATTATTCCAGTGTATATAGAAAAGCGTTTGCATATTCCATATCACTTTTCTGGAATAATATAAATACAATAGAATAAAATTCATAATTTCATTATTTTCTCATCAAAAAGTCATTCATTTTTCACCACTACTAAAGATGCGTTAGTTATTATCTTAAGGGGGAAAGTACCTTTAGAGGCCGAAAAAAGGTCTATTTTGCAACTGATTTGTGGGGAAATGAAGACAGTTCTTATTAAATCAGTAAAATACTTATTTCAGGCGATGTTTGAGGTTGAAAAAAACATATTCTACAAAAGTGAAAGTTGAAAATTAATAAATTTTTCAAGGATCTTGAAAGCCATGTCGTCGCTGACGTCGTAAATTGCGTAAGCGATGCTGGCTGCAATTTTCATCTGAAATCAACAAGCCAAACATTTTCTTACTCGAGAGGGTTTTTTTTAGTAGATAGACTAAAATATTTGCGAAATTCGAAAATTAACCCTTCAAAACAGGCTCAAAAAAAATTACGATTTTGACGAAAAATTTCGTTGTGCTTCCAGTCAAAAATAGTCCCAAAGTAATTTGTTTTTTTTTTAATCTTTAGTCTATATAGGACAGTTTTTTATGCTCTTTAAAATCAAGAGAAAAAGAACTCGGCGCCAGGCACTTCCGGGATGCATATCTACCACAATTTTGAGAATTAGCTTTTGAAACTTTGACATGACATTCTTAGGCGATATATCTATAGATTAAAACAATTTAAAAAAAAATCGATTTTAAAAAGTGTCTAAAGGTACTTCCCCCCTTAAAAATGAGCATAAACTAATGAATAAATTAAAATCAAGATGATAAAACACGAACAGGAAAGCATCACTAGTCAAAGTAATTTTAACTAAATACGAAAGAAATCTGTGATTAAAATTTAATCTGAAAGGGTAGATTCCACGAGTTAATGTACACAGTTATATTTATAAAAAAATAAAGAATATATTTTTGAGGACATTGATGTATGTAAAAAATAATGAAGTGTAGAAAATTGTTGAATTTTTTTAAATTCAAATAAGGCTACTTGTAATTATTTACGTAAACAAACCTATCTTTGCATCTCCCCCTAAAGACGACCTTCACAATTCGTGTCTCGCATGATGATGACAACAAATGACAAAATATGTACATTCATTAGTCGCAGAACAACATGCATCACAGTATAAAATTGAAAACTGGTTTTCCACTTGCACTAGACTTCAGCGCAGATACAAGATACAATACGTCCATCTAAACGTTAACTCGTATATACCGTGTTTATGCTCAAGACAGCGCAGCGCCACTACACATGATTCACTCAAGATTGTCCTCCATTCGTCAGATATTAATAACTGTTCGTTTACTGAGGGAGCTACGATTAAGCCATGACAATGAAAATTTATCGTAAATTTTAATCGTTTCAGAAGACCATCGCGCCCATGACTTTGCGCTCCTCATAGCTTCTTACTTAATATGCGGCACCAAAGATGTTCTGCACAAAGCAAACGTATTATACCACGAGTCATGAAATTTTCAACGGTGATTGACTTGAAACTGGATCCGACGTGGAAGTACATTTACCGAAGGCAATTATTCATAAGACCAATTAAATGGTTAAAACGGTGCAAAGAGGAGATTATCCGTGGATAACAGGTGGCTATTTTTTTAATGGGAGTAACCAATTAAAAAAATTATTAAATCTTTTAAGTTAGGATGATTCTATTAACAACATGTTTGATTTTATGGACTGTTGATTTTAGATGGTATTCATTTCACACTTTAAAATAATATATTTTCTTCGCTTGGTGCGTTTTTTCTTAATATTTGACTATTTGAAGTGGATTTAATATCTCTCTATTCGAATGAGATGCCGATCTATTAATCTATTAACATACAATCGAAACTGAAGATGCAACTACCAAAAACAATAGGAGAAGGCAAATAGTTAAGATCCTTCCAGTGAAAAAAAAACACTCTTTCAAGGAAAATATGTTCGTCTACTCGAAGCTGTTCATTAAATATGAAATACTTAACATTGGTAAAATGATACTATAACAAAATTGATGAAAATCTAGCTAGATTTTCTTCAATTTTTCCAAAGCTTTAAAATAATAAAATGTATAGATTTTAAATTTTATTTACTAATAACGTCATTTATAATAGTTCCTCCCAGTTCACTGTATTAATTCCTACATAAAACCTATTTTAAACACTACACAAGAAAATATTTTTGGTCAACAAAAGTGCGAAAACTTTTCAATAGATTAGATATTTATATATAAATTTATTTATTTATATTTATAAATAGTCGCTGAGGTCAAATGAAAACTAACAAAATACTGAGCGTTATACATTGACGAAGGAGACAAGCATTTTATATGCCATTATAGAGTTCAAACTTTGCAAATTTATTATATATTCTAAGCCACATAAACTTTCCCTTTAGTCATTTAAATCTTTTCCAAAATCATTTAAAATATTTCCCAAGCTAATTAAACCTTTTCTTCAGTCACTTCAAAACTTCCCAGGTCACTTGAATACTTTTCCAAGCCATTTAAACTCTTTCTCAAGTCGGGAGCAATTTGCTGTGGACTTTAAAATATGGGTCCCTGAAAATCGGGACAAAACTATCATCAGTTTAAGGAAGGAACGTGTTTCTTGTGTTAGTGTTGAACACCAAGGAATGATACATTCCAAATTAAATTTCAGCTGAAGCTTGCAACAATCTATAATTTGCCAGATTTATATTTGAGCTAACCACAAAAAAAACGGTAGCTCGCTAGAAAACACTGTTTTTTGTAATGGACAATGATTGTATACAAAAGACACAAAAAAGTGAAGAAGTGGAAGCACTAACAATCCTTGTTTTCAATATTTTAGCATCTAATTCTCCTATACTAAAAGCAGGCATTTTCTCAAAGAAAAGCTACCTTTGAAATAAGCTTAGTAAACAACTTTGTGGTGTATACAGAGCTGTACTGTACTGTACTGTGGCAACTATACAGCCATTAAATAATCAATAAATATTTCACCTAAATTTGTGACCCTTATCGTAAATAGGATAAGTAATAAGTTATGATATCTTATTGTGATTAGACGAATATTTTCATACTTCTTAAACAAATATTTTCAGTATATTAGAAATTTAAAAATAAGCGTACACATATTTTTAATTAACTATAGCCAAAAGGATCTCGTTTTTTGCAGTTCGCCAAGCTACACTGAAGCGGAGGAGCAATGGGTCTTATGTGGTCAAATACGTCCAGCAACAAGAAAAATGGTTGAATCCTTTCATATACATATTTGAAACAATTCAATAAATCCATTTCACAATTACTTTACTTTATCATAAATTTAATCAAATTTTGACTTGATTATTCATGGAGATTAATAAGCAGGATGCAAAATTTGTTAAGTTAATTGACCATCTTTGTTTTAACGATGAAGCCAAACAATTAATAATTTTTCAAATCGTTTGATAGTTACTTACGTGTTGTTAGCTATGAACAAAAAAATTATAAGTTTCCTTTTAAATAATCAAATAATTTAACCTTTTTTCCACTAAAATATATGATACACTAAAAATATGTTCAAAAAAATGAAAACTAATCAGCTTGAAAGCACGCTAAAAAAATTCAAATCACACACGATTAGATATTACACCTCACATCTGAACAGATCCAAACTGAAAGCAAAACTTGATGCTAGAAGATATTTTATTGAAAACAGACAAATCAATAGTAACAATAGGCAAGGTCTTTAACTTCCCTTGGAAAAATGTATGTAAATGAATTTATAATTCTGCCTTCTAAACAGCTGAATGTACAAAAGTGTAAAACAATCAGAACCAATTTGTTTAAGCCGGTTTTGATTATTTTATATAGATAAATGATGAAAATAAGATTTTATGGTATGAATATATAGTTTTAAAAATATAGTGTAAATATCTTGTTATTGGATTGAAAGATTCCGAGCTTTTGTAGAGTCGCATCTGACCAAAATTTATTATTTATTACATCATATTATTATTATTATTACTATTTTACGTTTTATTATTATTATATCCCTCCCAAGTTGAATCCGCGAATCTGCAAAAATCGAAAATTTGGCTAGACATCACTTCAAAACATGATTTCCATGAAGCAGAAATATCATCCCATTTCTCTAGAAAACAGTTATTCCTATAGTCACTTTGTCATGAATCTGTAAAACAGTTTATTTCTCAACATGAATATTACACTATATTACGCTTAGCCTATTAAAGGATCATCTTTGCTCGAATGAATCAATTTTTTCTTGTTCTGATTTCGTTTTTTTTGGCCGTCATCTTTGCCGCTCAATATTTTTACCATACACAGAATGTTTATTAACAAATGTCTAGGATTCAGTGAACAGGTAGTTAAATTGGAAAAATTCTGAAGAATATACATTATATATAAGTTAGTTTATCATGGGTTAGAACCTCCTAGTCGAGTCAACAACTTCGTCTTTGTAGTTACGCTGTTGGTTAGCAACTGACGAACACATCAACAAGCCTAACCGTGGTCGTGCTGTCTGGTGACGGATGGTAAATGACAGCACTTGTAGAGGATGCCATCCGACACCCCGAAACCACACTTTCCATTAAATACATTATATATTCAAAGAATACTATGTAAGGGTTTCAAACTGAAAAAAGATAAATGCAAAGTATGCCTTGCTTACTGCGGTTCTCGTCCTTATCAACAGGAAATTCGTAATGTAGCATTCGAAAAGCATCAACAGAAAAAGAACTTGGCTTAGTAAATATATAAATAAAATTGAAAATAAAACGTCAAAAACATATCATAGATGGTGTTTCAAAAATTTTTGTGACAAATTTTACTCAAAATTTCACATACAAATTCACAATAAAAATTTCTTTTTTTGAAACTCGAAATAGTGGAAGAACAAGAAGCGCTTTGTGTTAAATTTTCTACCATAATCAATTATAGTTTCGGTCAAGATAATCCATTAGCTTTGCAAAATATTCACCATAACTTCATTAAAAGGTAGATACAAAAAGCAAAAAAAGACTCTTGTAAATAGCCAGATATACTTTTCGGACCATCTCGACTAATTAAATTGGATACTTGAGCAAGAAATTTGAACAGCAAGACTCATAGCAATATAATAACCTGGAAGAAAATGAAAATATATTTTGCCTACCTGATTTTTGAGTGTGCACTTCTTATAATCCTTAATTCAACCGAATGCCAATAGCAATTACATTTATTGTTTGTTTTGAGCCACGATAAGGATGAGAGTAGACATCTGAAAAAAATAAAGGAAACGCATACCAATTATTATGGTCAAGAGTATGCTTTTAAGATGATTCACGTGCCATTGAAAAGAAGATTATTTGACAATCAGCCAAGGTACTTTAATTGATGTCCTTAATATTGTCGACGTTATTGAATAATGCAACAAACTTATATATTGATATTAAAAAATAAATTAAACAATGACAGTAGTCACATGAAAAATTCAAGAACTAACTAAAAATTTTGCTTGAACTTCTTAAACATCGAGTCAATTTAAATAATGTCACAATCATGTCCCATCAAATTTAAATATTATATTAAAATATGTCCGCTAGCTTTGGCAAAAGCTTTAACAAGAACTCACTTGTCTCTGATAACTAAATCAAATTTAAAACAAATCATTATGCACGTGAAAATACAGGAGAGTCATTTCAGATGGGCTCCTTGATTCAATCAAAATTAACTTGAGTTTATTGGCTTCATTTAGCCGGCACTCTCAACTTCAATCATAATAAAGCAACTCTCGACTTATCATTTGTGATAAATTTATTTTCATGGCGTCATCCGAAATGGAAATTCTTCTGGCATTCATGAAACCAGTTCTGCAAAAATAAACACACCAACATACTAACAAGTTGTAAGCTATCTCTACAAGAAGATTACATTCAAAAATAGGACGACTTTGAATGATCTTGTGAAAATAATTTCCTGAAGCTCGAAATTTTGAATATATATATGTGAGTATGTGGGTTTGAATATTGCCAACATTTGAATATTTATTCAAATCATCTCCCATAGTACATTAGAAATTCATAAGGAGGAAAACAAGATATCATAAATCTATTAAACCAATTTATCTAAACAGACCGAAGAGATTCATTTCATATTTATTACATGCAAATGATATTCCCAAGTTGGATGTCTTTTACATAGACAACATGACGATTGTTTTAGTCATACACACAAATATCTTACGTTCCATGTTTATATAGAGGCATCGAGGCCTACTTGAATTACATTTGCCAAATTGAGAAACGGATCCTTAAATTAGTTAGTCTATAGCAGATATGTGGTGCATGTGCCGTAATGATTTTTATTAATGTAGGATCTACAAAATTGTTAATTTTTTGTATGTTATTTCAGATCTTTTGTACACGAAAATAAATTATCTGAATTCGAGGTTTTTTTCAAAAATCGAATCGTTGGATTAAAGATAACTCTTTTCGAATGATATAACAGTTGAAACATTCAAAAAGCTTGCGAAAACCAAACTTTCGCAATAATCCTGATAGAACATGTGCAAAGGATTTCCTCTTTGACTTTTCACTGTTTAAATTCGGTTGCAACACTAAGGATAGTTCAAAGCACAATCAACATACAAAAGATCAAGCAACATTTGAATATTCAAAGCAAGCCACAATAGCCTCACCATGTTTTGAATGTTTGTTTAATGCAATTCACAAGAGATCTTATAAATTATGGACGATGGTAAACTTAAGTGTCCTCATGAGAAATCTCACAGTTCTTACATTTCCGCTTACTATACTGGATAGCTCTCATCTCTCGCTAGACTTTCAAAGAGTTTGTTTCGCAATTTACAATTTAATTTAGAGGATGCTGACGGAATCCAAGTTTGAATATTACATCCTAACTAACTGCTTCGAAAACTTAATAATTATGGTTCTCTAATTAGAATTGAAGCATTTGAAGTGCATTATGATGCGTTTTGCAATGGTATAAGTAATTCATCCCAACAAAACAATTTAAAAGAAATAATTCAATTTCAAAGGAATCCACATTTAATTAATAATGCAGACCTTAAAAAGTTCAACTTCAAGTTGAAAGTATTCTTTCAATACTCACTATGTAGTACGAAAACGGGCAAAACATAGCAAAAAAGGTAGAAGGAAAGAAATCCCACTGTTTTATCCGAACAAATCTAGATACGATTGAGCTGCGGCAGTTTCTATTTTGAAGTTTAGATTAGGATTGCCAAGCAAGTACGCACGTTTATTCTAATTGAAAGACACTAACAAATTTATCCCGCAGTGAATATGATTTTGCGGTCGCCGTAATTATCAAGAAATGCGAAAAGCTAGCAAGAATTATATTTAATCCCTGAAATTCGTCTGTCGCCATCACAATTGTTCGTAGATGCTCCATCAAAGTTTTCTTTCGATGACTACCTCACGATGACCCTCATTGAATCACTTAAGCTTCAAAAAACGATTGTTCAACGACAGTGCACGCCATTCTTCGTCGGGTAATCCGAACTATTTATGCAGCGTGTTCCTCATCCCAGTAGAAGAAGACGATCGCACGGCTAAACTGTTATCTTATATTCAAGCGCGAATCATCGTATGGATTCACAGCAATATGATACATAGTTTCCTAATTTTTTGCATAAAGTGCAATTAAAAGTAAGCAAAACGGTTCATAATTATTTCACTTTCCTTTATTTTTTATGTTGGCAGATTTGAAAACCAGGAATAAAAGTAGTGGATGCGTCGTTTAGCTGTATATATACACGGAGGTCCAAGAATTGTTGCGTTTTTAATTTAATCGAATAAAAAAAATCTATGGATTTATTTTCCTTGGTATTTCTTTATAATGATTCTCAACCTTTTGAGCCAACGAAACAAACCTGGATGAAAGTAGCGACGAGCTTGATTCAGCTGATTGATCACCAACCAAAGACCTCACAGATTTGAGCGCCATCCGACCAGAAGTCATCTGGATGATGTATGTCGAAATGAGTGGCAAAACATTGACTGCATAAGGACGGTCCCGATTGATTATTTTTAATACCTCGACCAGTTCATCGAGTCATGGTTAAGAAAACGAAAAAGAGTAACCACGGACTCCTTTCAGAAGTCAACTACAAAAGTATTCTGTCACATTATCAAAGATATGACGAGCACATAATTAACTTATTCATTCCACAATAACATTTTTTTACTAATCTATTGAGTATCCTTTGCAGTTTTGATAACTTTAATTGACGTTCAATAACTGTGATTTTAATGAGCACGTTGTGTAGTTTCACAGCTTTTGCCTGCATAATGTCTGCCAAATATAGACTTCAGCATGACAAACCACTCAAAAGCCATTTGCATTTGAGAATCCTGATTATGATTTCTTTATTGATTCCTGTTTCAGCTGAAGCACTGAATTGTGATGATGTATCGTTTTGAATGCCACGTGCAAACGTCAATCCTAGGAACTTTATTGGACCAATCCAATCTCTTTGCTATAAAATCAAAATCAGGTACACCAAAGACTGCACTCTTCAGCGGCCAAAATAACAATCCCTGTCTCTCGATGGCGATGTATTCTCTCCCTCACGTTTCCCGCACTATCAATACCAAAACCACGATAAAATATTTCACAATTCCATGTAATAGACTGGAAATCAGTATGTAACACATAAGTGGGAAAGAGGCAGCAGCGTATTTTTTCGTGCAGCATGGACGAACTTTCGACTGTCTGTGAATTTTGGGGTTGAATATAGGATAAGCAAATGGCTATTGAAAAAATTGAAAATAATTTATGTGTTAATCAATAGATTTCAATGAGGTAAAAATGATACAGAAATTTGGTTTCAAAACTTTGAATATCGGCCATCGTAACAATGTTAATCAAATATTTCGACTACAGCTGAGGAAATTTTCTTTGAAATTCAACAAAATGGGTCAAATTTTGTAATTTCAGGCCTGGTGGCAGTTCGGCACCCAAACTTTTGAGATGCGTTAGAACACCTAAATAAAATTGTGCATAAGTAATTAAAACAGAGGCGTTTAGTAGTTATTCATACCATTGAAAAAATAGCTTCTAGGGAATTTTAATTCAACCAAACTTATTTCGACTATACATTTTTAATGAGAGCTAATCAATAGCACCCAAATTTATCAGCGCTTTTGATATGCAGTTGTATAGTTTGATGCGAATAATTATGATTAAATTTTTATCAATCATATTGACTTGTAATCATAAGCACAAACATTTGAATTTATAATTTATCACACAAATACATAGCAAATTATTATCAAAAGATAAATCTAATTAATATTCCGACTGAATCCTTTGCTATCCACCGAATAGCATGCATTTAATTTAGATAATCTAGTTTAAATCCAAATTCATTTCCAACAGTTGTTCACACTTGTGTAGCAATAGTTTTTAAACTGCTATTCGTCATATCGTATCAACATACATGTACACATATGAGGATAGAAAATATTTCCCTGAATAGTTTATTTGGCTTTCAACCAATTGCCAATTCGATAACAAATTATTTCAATATTGATTATTTAATTTGGACATGAGATCTAATAAGGTTTTGCACCTATTGGAAATATGGATGGGATGCTTGAGAGGAATTCTAATTTTTTGCATAATTTGCATTGGAGTCAAGCAAAACAGATTTTACAAAATATATCGACTTAGGCAGTAATCCACTTTTTCAATTTTGATTTTATTCATTTTATTTGGCGAAAATAGGATAAACAGTAGATACAGAATTGGATTTTCCACTTGAACTTTCAATTACTTTGGCTTTTTTAAATTTAAATTAATGAACCTAAGCTCCCAAGAGGCTTTGCAAAAATACAAACCATACGTGAAATACTTGATACTACTTGATACAAAATTCAACATGCTTACCTTTCTCGTGTTGAGTCTCACATTCTTCCTATCTTTTTTTCTGGATTTTATTGCATACAAATTGATTTTTGTTTCGAGCAGTCACGTTTCGTTCGCGATTGAAAATGATATAGTGAAAACGCTAGACACGTAAACGCAATCTTCGTAAAACTTCAATTGCACTGTCGACGTTATAAACATAGCCAAGAAAATTTTCCCATTTGAGAATCAGTATGGGAGAAACGACGACAATTTTATATTTGACACGTAAATAGTATTCAGATATTAATATGTCTGCATAAAAATGGATTCATGTACCCGATTAGCGACACAGCCATTTTATTATGTATTTTTGTGACTCCTCCTGAATGGATGTCTAACTTAACTGAAGTCAAATCTCAATTGAAATTCATTGATTGCTATAGCCAAGGAGTTAAGTGAAGAACTGATGTGCGAAATTCACTAGGGATAATTTTATTTTCGTGACTTGCCTCATCCGAAGCCATAAAATTTGTTAAGGTGCTGCAATTGCGATTGAATACATTTTAATTTAATTGAAGAATAATCATATGTGATATGATAATCTCTGTCTTATGCAATTGATTTTTGTTCGCAAGTGAACAATAAAGGGCTTAATTCTGAAATCAGGCTTTAGAAACCTAAGCACATTATTGTTGGAAAATCTATTGTTTGTTGAGAATCACCTAGATAAATCAATTTAATACTAGTATGAAGTAGCTCTTCACTAACTATTGGTGCTGGTGAATAGTGCCAATCGAGACCTGCTCGATATATTGCCCTCGGTTATCTCGATTCAGCGAATTTATGCTTCAATTTAATAATTTTCACCACGATTTTCTTTCAATGCAAACTGAGTCTTGCCAACATTTGATTGGTTCGCACAAAGAAACACTACCTAAAGATAGTTACAAAAATTTCATGATTTTACGGAGACTATAGTTGGCATTTACCTTTTCCAACTGACTGAATCTGAATAATTTCTTATCGAAACTGAAAATTTTATGCGTATTTCAAATTCTATAGTTGCACCAAAGACTCATAGGGAAAATACATGCTTTTTCATTCATCTTGATCGACCAGGAAGCTAAAGGAAAGCCAGTAAATCTAAACTTCTATTTATTTTTTATTGCCTGTTTGTACTCCATTGATTCAAAGGTCGTCTAACATATATTTGCCCGTTTTTTTTAAAGAGACTGAAAAGCAACATTTTGACAATTTATAGTTTAAATATGATAACTAAATCAAGAGATAGTTCAATGGATAATAAGTTCATCCAAGAAAATAAATTTTTGTCGTTTATTTTGGCATATAAGATTCGATTTGCATCAGGTTTTGCAAGTAGTTATTAGTTTTCAATGGTAAACAGGTTAAGTAGATTAAAGATTAATTTTTGAAACACTTTCTTGCAAATATGGTAATAAAAAAGTTTTATTGTGAACACATTATTTTCACTAAAAAAAATCATTTAATGTTAACGCTTTTATGATCGTATAGACAACACATATTTTATCAATTTTTTGGGTTTACAAACAACGATAATCAAAAGTTGATGAATCCAATAAAAAACAAATCAAAAGCGAAAACTGTACAATTTATTGTAAAATCATTGAAAACAATGAATTACTTTATATTTAAATTCATATTACACCAAAGTTAATGCCAGAAAACTAATCATTTGTCATATTGACGAGCACTACCTGATTTCTACGCCTTCGCTTTCTTATAATAAATTGACTATGTCGTCGTATTACAGCTAACTAAATCAATAATAGCGTGGGAGCATTATTGATTTTTTTCAAATTAAATACCATTTCTTTCTAATGATATGTTTCACTCGTAAAGGAAAAATGCAAAAAAGGAAGGTTCAAATATCAGAAAACTATGTATACTCGTCGAAATGACGAATGGTTAGCTTACGAAAGATAATAAACAACATTACCTAACCAGGGTTAATAATATACGAGCATATTGGCCGATTTTTGGCACATTTTTGAAACCTCGAAGTCTATGATTTTTTATATTTAATAAGATCTAATAATAAGATATACAATCATAACATCCATAGATTCGGAAATCAAAAGTACGTAAAAGCAAACCTTGCCTCCTGTAAAAAAAATTGAAAATGTGACTATGTGCTAAGTACTTCCAGCCTACTGATGTGTATTTATAAATGATATGTTTACCTTATTATTTTTGAAAGTATTTGCTTATCTGCGTGAGTTATTAACAGCGGAAAGCTGAAAATATTTCCCCTTGAAAACCGACTGTTAAAATATACACAAATTAGTGATTATTATCCCTGGATCTAATTACCAACCCTAAGTAGGGAAACGACTTGTCTTATGAACTTTTTAATAAGCTTTAATGATTATTAATTGCCTCATAAAACATGAACTCTTAAACACTTTGCAGTTGGTACAATTTTTATGCTCCAACAAGAATGTGTAGTTGACTTCTATTACAAGGTGATATTTTTTAAAAAAATTGAAAGTGTCAGGAAATTGAAAAGTGTTGAATGTGCTTTTATGGAAACTAACCATTTTCGTAAGTTATCCAAAAAAAACTTAAATCAAGATTTTACCAGTTGCTACAGTTGTAGGAAAATGGGGACGAGGTTTTTTTGATTAAACTAATACTACCGTAGTAGTTGTGGAAATTATGGATATTATACGACTTACCTCTAAAAATTGAATACGGGTTCAAGAAATTAAACAGAATTTTTTTTCGTTATTAAACACTTCGCCAAATGCTTTAAATTTTTTTTGAATTTATTATTTTTTCCTTAATTGTACAGAGATTTCCATCAGCAACATGATAAATGTTTGCTTACTATAAATTCCATTCAAAAACAATGTGAAAATGCCTGAAGCGAATTCCCAGGACTACGTTGCCTGTTCATGCAAAAGGCAAAGGAAACTATGGGCAAACATTCACGAGAGTGACCAACTAAAGTTTAATGTACATGTAAGTACTGCTTTTCTACATACATATACCTTACCACACCACGTACATATGTGAATGATATCAAATAGACCAGATGTAATCAAGTTAAGGCTATGTATTGTAGTAGATTTTCGGGTTATTCTCTTGAGGTTGTTTGCTTAATTGATTTGTTTTCCTCCAGGTGGTTGACTACTCAACCCAAACTCATCCACTTCTGCAAACGTACGGGCATAGTAAAGGTAAATTCTCCAGACGGTAAACATAAGCTACTTTACCATGCTATACATACGGATGTACACACATACGTTGCAACTGGAATATGTTATGACATATTTTCAAAACGAAATGATTTATACAGCTGCAAAGCGGACTGTGGTATTATACATGGGTACTCCAGATCAGAATAACAAGGAAGTTAGAAAGCTTAAAATTGCGAAAAAATGGAGTAAGCTGACTGACATGCATGGCATGGCGATGCAAATTTTGAACAAGCCGCGAGGTGTGACCCTTGAGGTTCATACGGTCAACTTTCCAGGAATATTTACATAGAAAGTAAAAATATTAAATACAAAAATAATAATGAAAATAATCCTACTTTAAATACTCATCACAGTAATTGGGATTAGTTAATATTAATCGTATCATCTGCGGGAGCGTCCATTACATATACGTATACGTATACGTTTTTGAGGGAAGGGTGGTTGATTGAATATTCATAGAATCAATCGGAAGGGGCGAGGGGCCGCTAACAAAGCATTTTCTACGTAATTCGCTACTTTCATATCGATGCTTGAAAGACAAAAGAAGGCTAACGAGAATGAATGAAGTTTTTGTTATTAAACCGACTGAAGAGATTTTTTCACGTGATAGCCATTTGGAATAGTGGCGATATAATCACAGATTTTATATTTTTTCAAGATTTTACATCAATAAAACTGATAATTATTTCTTATTTTCCAGTTGGTCCTGAAAAACATTAAATATACAGTCAAAAATCAGTTTAATTGCATATAAAAAACAAGCCGCGAGGTGCGACCCTTGAGGTCCACACGGTCAACTTCCCAGTAATATCTACATAAACATCAACAACATTACAACAATGAGAGGTATTCATAGCAGTAACAGGAATGAGTTAATAAGAATCATATCGTCTACGGGAGGGTCCATTGATTACGTAAGGTTTTTGGTCGATGAGGACAGATTGAATATTCACGCGGATCAATCGGTGGGGGCCTTTTTGGTCTTGAAAATTTTTGTTGGTTTTAATAATTTAAGCATTTTTTTTAAATAAAAGACTATAAAAACTATGTAAAATCTGCTCAAATTATGCAAATATTTTAAAACTTTGATTGAATTTACAACAATTTTTTAGAAAAAAAACAATAAAGTAAAAGCATTCGTATGAACCCTCTTTAAATGGTAACTTTGAATGATTTTTTATTTTTCATTTGGTTTTTTTCATAATCAAGGAAGAAAATTTTGCCGGTTTCTCTTCAAAACCTGATAAGAATGTATACACTTTATAAACATTTATTACTGTGCTGTGCAAATCAGGTTAAAAAATATTTTTTATGAAAAAAACTATAATTTTTTGCATTTTCTTCCATTAAATTAAAAAAAAGCTGAAACTAGTTTTTATAATGTATAAACTTCACAAAGAAATTAATACACGTCAACTGACACCTTAATGATGCAAATATTATATCTGGTTCGTGAGATATAGAGAATGATAAAAATGACCTTGAAAATCATGATGACTTTTAATAGTTTTTTATTTTTAATTGAATTTTTTACTTTGTCATGAGAAAAATCTTTGATGGTGTTTCTACACAAATTGTTTGGAGTATATAAATTTTATAAACATTGTCTACTTATTTACGCAAATCAGGTTAAAAATTTATTGTTTATGAAAAAAACCCTAATTTTTTGCACTTTTTTTTCTTAAATTAAAAAACGGTTGCAACGATTTTTTTAAAAATTTGATAGATTCACACAAATGTTGATACGCGTCGATTGACACCTCTATGATGCAAATCGTATGTTTGGTTGGCGAGATATAACGCATGACAGAAATGACCTTCAAAGGGTCAAAACAGTAAACCCCCCCGACCGAAGTATCCCAAAAACTAATCAGCTCTTAAGATTGCAAAGACGCTTCGATTGACACCTTAACGAAGTTGATACGACTTTGTTTACGTGAGTTATGCTCGTAGAAAAAAGTGTCCACGAACGTACGTACGTACGTACGTACGTACGTACACACACACACACACATACATCTCCCTTTCTAAAAACACTTTATATATACTCTATAGACCTCAAAACGTAAAGAAATGTTGAAAATTTCAATTTCGATTTTCGAGGCGATTACAAGAACTTCCCATATACTGGGAAGTTAACAAGCCGCGAAGTGCGACCCTTGAGGTCCGCACGGTCAACTTCCCAGTAGTATCTAGATAAACATTAAAAATATTAAACAAAATAATAATTTTAAAAATATTACTACTTCAAATAATAATAATGAGAGGTATTCATAGCAGCAACAGGAATGAGTTGATATTAATCATATCATCTACGGAAAGTTTTTTTTCCAACATTTAAGCAGTTTTTTTATTAACACTAAAACACTGTAAAAACTATTAAAAATCTGCTCAAATTA
Source organism: Oxycera nigricornis (assembly GCA_963942545.1). Lineage (NCBI taxonomy): Eukaryota > Metazoa > Arthropoda > Insecta > Diptera > Stratiomyidae > Oxycera > Oxycera nigricornis. The sequence continues at coordinate 110,864,623 of OZ012660.1, read as the reverse complement.
TACAAATATTATAAAACTTCGATTGAATTTACAACAATTTCCTTAGAATAAAAGATATGAATTAATGTCAATCGTATGAACCCTCAATACATAATAACTTTGAATGATTTTTTATTTTTTATTTATTTATTTTTTATAATCATGGATTATGGTTTTGCTGGTTTCTCTTCAAAAACTGATAAGAATGTATAAATTTTATAAACATTTATTACTGTGCTGTGCAAATCAAGTTAAAAAATTATTTTTTTATGAAAAAACCTTAAAACCCTAAAAGCCTAATTTTTTGCATTTTCTTTTATTAAATTAAAAAGCGGCTGAAACAATTTTTAAGTATTGTTTAAAAAATTGCAGCAATGTTAATACACGTCTATTGACACCTTAATGATGCAAATATTATATCTGGTTCGTGAGATATAGTGAATGATAAAAATGACCTTGAAAATCATGATGACTTTTAATTATTTTTTATTTGTAATTTAATTTTTTACGTAATCATGAGAAAAAGTTTTGAAATTGTTTCTACAAACATTGTTTGAAGTATATAAAGTTTAAAAACACTGATTACTATATTTCGCAAATCAGGTTATAAATTTATTGTTTATGAAAAAAATCTAATTTTGCACTTTATTCTTTTAAATTAAAAAACGGCTTCCACAGTTTTTATAAAAATTTGATAGATTCACGCAAATGTTGATACGCGTCGATTGACACCTTAACATTGCAAATCGTATGTTTGGTTCGCCAGATATAAAGCATGACAGAAATGGCCTTGAAGAACATGATGACTTTTAATGATTTTTTATTTTTTATTTGATTTTTTTTGTAATCATGAGTGAAAAACTTTGATGTCATTTTTAATAGAACTGTTTGGAGTATATAAATTATATAAACATTGATTACTTGCTTTTGTAAATAAGGTTAAAAATTTATTGTTTTTTAAAAACCCCGTTTTTTGCACTTTTTTTTTTAAAATTAAAAAACGGCTCCAAGAATTTTTTTAAAAACTTGATAGAATCACATAAATGTAAATAAGCGTCGATTGACACCTTATTCAAGGAAATCGTACGTTAGGTTCGCGAGATATAACGCATGACAGAAATGACCTTCAAACGGGCAAAACAGCAAACCCCCCGACCGAAGTTTCCCAAAAACTAATCAGCTCTTAAGATTGCAAAGACGCTTCGATTGACAGACACCTCAACGAAGTTGATACGACTTTGTTTACGTGAGTTATCGTCGTAGAAAAAAGTGTCCACGAACGTACAAACGTACGTACGTACGTACGTACATACCCATACACACACACATACATCACCTTTCTAAAAACACTTTATATATACTCTATAGACCTCAAAACGTAAAGACATGTTGAAAATTTCAATTTCGATTTTCGAGGCGATTACAAGAACTTCCCGTATACTGGGAAGTTAATAAAAAGTATTCCAGAACATGAGGAAGAAATAATTGAATTGAAAGCCTTTTGAAGCATATGATCTTGCAAAGTATTGACTACAAAACACTTGCAAATATTAATACGTTTTGATTAACACAACAACAATGTCTTTGGAATAAGAGATATCAGGTAATATCATTTGTTTGATTCCCCATGTAGACTTTTAATGTTTTTTTATTTTTAATTTAATTTGTTTTGTAATCGTAAAAGAAGTTTTACTAGTATTTTTACAAAAACTGTTTAGAGTATATAAATTTTATAACCAATGACGACTGTATTGTGCAAATCGTGCTTAAAATTTATTTTTTATGAAAAACCTCCAATTTTTGCACATTTTTTATTAAATTAAAAATTAGTTCTAACAATTTTTATTTCAAAATTTTATAGAATCTTGCAAATTCTGATATACGTCCATTAACGCTTTAACGATGCAAATCTTAAATTTGAAGGAACCAAAACAAAAATAAATCTCCCGACCGAAGTTTACCAAAAACTAATCAGCTCTTAAAATTGCAAAGACGCTTCGATTGACAACTCAACGAACGTGAATTATATTCGTAGAAAAAATTGTCCACGAACGTTCGTGCGTACGAACACACGCATACAGACTTCTTTCTAAAAACACTTTAAATATACTCTAAAGATCTCAAAACGTACAGATATGCTGAAAATTTCTTCTTCCCATATACTGGGAATTCAATAATAAAGTAGGTAAGTTTCAGAAGAATTTTTGATTTGTATAAATAAAATCTTGAACCATACAGCTTTTTAAAAAAATACCGAAAAGAACATTAGATTTGATGCGCTAAAAAAATTGTCCTTGGGCTGACATAATATATATACGAAACCATCCACGCCAATAGCTTTCCAAACGATCTTAAATTGAAGTAATCATTTCTAATTGCGAAAAATGCCTAGGCCAAGGGCAACCATCATCCACCAGTGGCGGCCAGGCAAATTTCAGTTCGTTTGAAACGATTTATCGTTAACCTATCTGTCACGCGGCTTGACATTTATGGCGGCAAAACGCCCTGAAAGCATAAATTCGTTGTCGCCATTGTCAAGAACGAAATCGTTTTTATTAACATTTAAAAAAGACACTCTTATCAGTTAATTGCTTTTGAAATTGGTGTGTCTAAAGATAAATGAAACGACGAAGTCGGAAGCATAGTTTATGGTCGTTTAATCGTAAATTATTATCTATTTTAAATCAGAAAATGAATCCTGTTTTGAAATTTTCCACACATAATGAAGGAGTTTGTCGGATTTATTCTCCTATTTTTTTAGCTGGACAAACACAAAACGAACAGAGCTTTATTAAAGCCCTTTTTTGAGACAGGGTTTCAAATAGCAATTTAAATAACTTATGTTACCTATTAGTTCAATAGAAAGATACATCTGAAATTGGATGCGATATACTCAACTTATCTATGAGTTTTTTCGATCACTTCGTATATTACTTTTTGTATTGGGACGCCCAAAAAAGAATTGTAAAGGATTTGTAAGGTAAAATTTATAAATGCAATCCACTGCTAATTTGAAACGCTACATCATTGAAAATTTTGATATTTAATTTTTTTAAAGAAGTTTTTGCAGCATTTCAGCTAAAATATTGATGCATAAAAGCCGTTTTATGAGCAAATTTGTATTTTTTCTTAATAATCTTTGAAAATATTTCATATTTTTAAAATTGCAACTATCATTTGCATTCAACTTAAAATCTGCTTAATTTACTAAAACCAATGAAACAAAACTTCAGTCATTTTTTATGACATCAGCGCAGCAATTGGATAGAAATCATTTAAAATGTATTTCAATGTATTCAAAACCGCAGCCTTACAAAATGATCATCATTAAAGATTTTAAATGATGCTGCAAGCTTCCTCATATTTTTTAATATGAATTTCGATTGCGATTCAGACCACTCTTGGCTTTTCTCTGGAAAAGTACTGCAATTCAACCAAAAAAAATATGTACTTCTCGTTCCTATTGAAATTACAAGCGATAAACAGACGCTTCGTCCAAGTCGTTTTATCTTGAAAACTACTCTTGAAAATTATGATTGCAAACGATTTGACAAATAAACGGAATTTTCGTCCACCAACCAGTAACGATTTGAATATCTGTTGGTAAAGGATTTGACTTTTATTCTGTTTAAGCATTCCGGCGTAATGAAAATCCTTTGCTTTTCAACCATTTGCCATTGCCAGCAGTTTCGTGCATTTGTTAACGCCACTTGTTTTGCAATAATGAATGATGTTTTTTTAAAAGGAATACAGAGGGAAGATTTTAATATTCAAATGCATTTTCAACATTCGCTCAAACAATTAATTCTGTTACGTAATCAAACATCAAAATTTTGTTTCAAACGATTAAAATGTAATTCGACTTCCAATAGACATCCTTAGAATCGTTGATTTTTGTATTTTTTATGGAACTTTTGAAGGGAAATCATTCAAAAATTTTGCATGGTGAAGAATTCAAAACGATTCAACATGTTCGTGACCTGTGCACAATTATTTTCCTACATTTGAACTAAACTTTCAAAGCAAATTCAATAATTAATATTTATTTCAAATATTATCATTAACAACAAAAAACAACTCCTTCGCTTTCGTCCCGTTCCTAGTTCTATGTGCATAAAGAGGTTCCTGGAAAGTAACAACAACCACCGTATTATTGATTCCCCCATTCGTCTTGAATTGAGTCTGCAGAATATCCTTGACCAGCAAAGGTATACGCTCTGGAAAATCTATGTTTATTTTTGAATATCATTTTAGACTTCACTATGTTGATGGATGACATTTTGTCGTGAAACATTTTAAACGGTATAAACACTGAATCTTTAAATTAAAACAGGCGGCATTAATGCACCAAAACATTTTGTCTACAAAAATTACCACACTGCACTAAAATCTATTTAAATAACGCCTGAATCAACGCAAATGTTCAATATCAGAAATCCAAGGTCTTCTAGGATGATTTTAAAAGAAAATCATCAAACATTTATCAAACTTATATCTTTTTGTTGTGGAAATTCATGCGTTTTTGTAGAAAATTCACTGCCACTGCAGAATCAAATAATCCATGCACTGGCCGTTCTCCACTCCGAATGGACCCGGTGGAAGTTTTTCACAGGGAAGGAAAAATTTCGGTGTCATTTAATTTCCATTTGGCCCACTGATCAGGTGGCAAACAGTCAGCTCTTGCACTTCACTCTATTTTTTTATATTTCGTCGATTATTTTCTTTCTAAGTCGCTTACACATTTGCGTAGTCACTTAAACTTTTTCCCAAGTCATTTAAACTTTTCCAAATTCATTTAAACTTTTCTCAAATCGTTTAAACTTTTTTCAAATCATTCAAATTACTACATATAAAAATACAATGTAATTATTGAAGATCTATGGGCGTATTAGCACAAAACGAGAGCCTGTTTCATATAATTAATTCATTTGCATGTCTAACTTAAGGGGGTGTACCAGTTATATTGCTTAAAAAACAGCCTAATTTTCAAAAAAAAAATTCAGCTCCTTTACTGTATATAAATTTTAAAATTTGCATAGGTAAAATACATATTTTGAAAATTACAAAAAAAAACTATTTTTAAATTTTTTTATTTTTCTACTTATTTATAGACGGCGCCAAAGTTGTTGTCCCGTAAAATGCTCCGTCCCACTGCGGACAGATAATCTCAGGAATGAAGAATTTAGAAATAGCTCTTCCCTGGTAATCTACCGCAATATTTTGAAAAAATGATCAAAAAATAGGGGTTGTTCGAAAAAGAACTTCTTCGAAAAATCGCTTTTTTCACTTTTTTTCGCTTGTCAAATTTTTTGGGATTGATTTTTGCCATTTATTCTGGTAGATTACTACACAAGATAGTTGAATAAAGTAGCAAACCAAATTTGACTTAGATTGGTTCGAGAAAAACGCGTTTAAAGTTTCGATTGCCGAAAATATCGCTTACAAAGCGAAAAACTGCCGTAACTTTTCTATTTTTGGGAATATTATAAAATTTTGAGACATGATTTCTGAAAGCATAATAAAAGTTTCAAAAGGCTAGTGAATGCTTCTTAGTTTATGTAATTAATTTCTCTACACCCTGTCACGCTGTTTTTTGATATTTTGTTTATTTTATTTCAAAAAGCAATCAAAGAAAAAAAATCTTGATAAAAAACACCAATCTTTTGAATACAACTTTTTTAATGTAAAAAATAACAAGAAAAAAACATTCGCTTAAGAAAATGTACGAGCTACGTTAAATTAAAAGAATCTTTTATAATTTTTTGAATCCATCCACTTTTAATGGTGCTGTAATGAAGCACAGGATGTGATATTTTCATTTCAACATTGGAAATAACCGCGAATTTGAAAACTTCTGAATGGTAAAAAACTTTTTATCCAAGATGTTTCTCAGTTTTTCAAGAACTAATAAATAATTATAATCAATGCTTTAATATGCTTATTTTTTAAATACACCGTTCCAAAATATTCCTTCTCACAGCCTCTTTTTTCAAGGTGCTGAATGCATGTGACACTTTATAGTAATCATAAGCTACAAAAACAGACAATGCAAATCTTTATCAATAACATGTTCAAGTATACATGAAATCTAATCATCTTACAAAACCTATTCCATGAAATGTACGAAAAAATATCCTTTATTCCAATTTTCTGATTGTTTGGCCATTTGTCAGCATATTTTATGAATTGTTGATTCGACCATACGACGCTTCAGTAGCTTCAACTTGAACAAACTCGTTCACCATTTGTATAATACAGGACGATACGATAAGAGAAAGGATTCAGAATGTTGCTGTTCATAATGTTGCTCATATATACACACACACTAAGTGGTGATCTGAGTGGATAGGCAACTATTGTTCGGTAAAATGTATTCAATAGAAAATAATACAATACAACAATGAAAAGTGGCTAAACAACATAAGAATGGATCATGAATCTATAACCCTGTTAAAAAGGCATCCAAAATATAGGCAACCACATTTTTTCAAGCATAGATTCATTTTACATTGCTTTTGAATATGCAATGCAAAAGGATGTGAGCAGGAGAAAATTATGAAATTCAAAAAGCGAAAAGGGATTTTCTGAATATGGTCACATGTTAAGATAATTGAATGTGATAAGATTGAAATTAATTTTCAAGATATTTTAGAAAAAGGTTTGAGATTTATTTAGTAATTTTTGGTAATTCAAAAAAAATCAGCCGTATAACAGCATTAAATTGATTTTAACCACAGTGTGCGGTTAATCATGTGCATAAATTAAACGCATAAATCTATAACACCAATTCTTTAGGTGGAAAGTGGTTCTCCAGACGAAGTTTAATCTTTCAAGGTAATATACTAAGAATAACCATAATTTGAAGAATTATTTTACTTTCATCCTTTGTTACTTGTGTGGGCTGCACCATTTGCGTAGAACGGCAATAATATAAATCAAAAAATAATTATCACAGAAAGAAAATGAAACAATGTTCAAGTTAATATGTTCGCCAACTACATAAACTTTTAATCTCATCATCATTAACTTTTCGCGCAAAAAGTATGAAGGCAGACTTGGATCCAACTGCCCACACAGCAATTAACTTCTATGTAGCAACAATTATCCGTATGTAATTAATGACATCCTCCTCGTGCCTATCTAATTTCCAACAATCAGTGGAAACACATCATCCAGATTTAAACGACATAATATTTAAGTGGACTACGTACCAACTGTTATCCGCCATCAACAAATTGTATTTCAGATATGGATTTTACCGAACGAGAAGCACAAATGTGGAATTCTTGAAGCGATGCATGAACAAATTAGAGAATGGGACAATGTGTTGAACAATCAATATTTAGCATATGTGCTTGAAGAGCATTCATGCGTTCGAAATGGGAGATTCAAAAGAAACTTATGTGAGCCCCATGAAATAAACGCCAGAAGATGCCACTCATTAAGCTGATGGAGATATCAACGAGAATATGATCAAAAGTAATGTTCAGATATTAAAGGTAGTCATGTATCTAAAACAAATACTCACTGGATCAATACAAGCGCATATGCAAATGCAAATGAATTTTTTGAAACCATGAATACTTTGAGCAAACAAAAGTTTCACCTTCATGTAGGAACAATTCATAGATCAAACTATGTTTTTAAAAATGGCTAGATAATACACACTGTACATTCAAAACTTGCAGCTTTTCTTTCCAACAATTTTGTAGTTATTGAACGAAAATTTTGAAACTAATTTTTGACGACTCAAGAATGCCAGCTAAACCAAAGCACACCAATAAAATTCATTCTCCAATTTTTGGATGGAAGTTGAGAAAATTTCGTGGTAAGACCATATACGACTTGTTCACTGTATATGGCATACAAGTTTTAAAATTTATTGTCTTTTGACACCTGTTATTGAGAACCAAAAATGAGGAACATTGCAAGTGTAAGTTCATCAGCAAACATCAAGCCAATCGGACAATCGGATCGTTAAATTATTTTTGTTCCATATCTCAACCTCTAGAATACTTACCGCTGTTCTACAATATCAGATTTGCTTTGTAACTATTCATTGTAAAATTTTAGTATAAAACATTTTGTGGTACTTATTTATTAAACTTCCTTTTAACAACAAAATGACCGCAAACATTTTACAATGCAATTTTGGTACGTTATTAACGCTATGTTCTAAACATGTGCATGTTACTTACTTCAATTTTTTTACCTCGGCAACCACTTCTGAGTGGTTTGGATATAACGTCGTACTAAACTATCTTCCACGCAAGCAACACAATAACCACCGAAAAAATAAAGACATGGTATGTTTATCGTGCTATCGCAATTGTTGCAAGGATATGAAGAAACTATCCTTCTAAACGACAGCATGATACATAAGTTTTGGGCAAGTGCAAAATATTCACCTGTAACAGATTCGACAAGGGAGTTTCGCAGCACCACATAAAAATTTGTTGTTTACGAACTCCTAGAAAGACCGAGTAGCACAAATCTTTGATGAGATACATATGGCTATATATCATTTCGCACATATACGCCAAGTTACCCAATATAGATGAATAACATGGTCAATTTTATTTGTTTCACTATGGAATCCTTTAGCTCAACATCGACTGAGGAAGCAGAGTCAAAATTTGAGGTCAAGCAAAAGTTCGGCCACTTTGATGTTCCTTGTAAAATCGACAACCGACGGAAACTTTACATACTAAATGTTTGGCTTGGCTTGGCTTGACCTGAACAACCTATCTTGACTTAAAAAAGCTAGGCGCATTTTTTTAGTGGGCTTTGTCGTAGATTTATGTGTCTGGTCGCGCAGCTACACCATGAGTTTCCATTAATTTCGTCCATTATTATTTCGTGCCTATCAAGGAAGCTTTTCTTCCATCCTTCCTTGTATTGCAGGATTTACTGATTAACGCCCCCGCGTTCAATTATCCTTGTGCATTTTCCGAAGAAAATAAATCATGAATAAATGATGTTCATTATTTTTTTAAGGCAACATTTGCACTAACCTTCTCTTAAATTAATTCAAAAAACTTCAAATCAGACAGTGTGAATATTAATTTTTCTGGAAATTTCAAGCTTTCTTGTTAGATATTTCACTTTTTCGCACTGATTGAAAATTTTTGAGGACATTGTTAGCAGGATATTTCGACATAAAGAGGTGTTACTTTTGAACGAGTAGGTACACGCATTTTCTTCGATTTGTCATCAGATGAAATTTAAAGTAGGAACATTAAACTTTCTGTCTGTCAAAAAACATATGATAAACACAAATGAAGAACAGAAAAGGTAAAACGAAAAACGACGAAAAGAAGGATATACAAAAACACGCTGAAAGATGCGAAACGCCCAGAGGAAAAACGCAGATGCTCCCGTCCACGGCCAAAAACGCAATGGCGGTTATAGATGGAAAAGCGCGTAGTCAAAAGAGTCGTGGCAACAACGCTTCTTCGTTTTTCCAATTACTCTTTCAGTTACGTGTTTTTTTCTCTTTATCTCAGCCTTTTTTTTAATTGAACAAAAGTGTGTGTTTTTCTTTTTAACTGCTGATTTCGCGTCTTTGTAGGCATTTTTCTATTCGTCGTTTTTTCATTTGCATTTTCTTGTTCTTCGTTCATCTTTTGAGCATGTCATATTATTTGGACAATACGCATTGTAAAAAAGACATTGGGATACATTTCAAACATTTTTTTTAAATACACTTTGGTGCGCGTTTGAAATATTGATGCAGAAAAAATTGTTTTTGTTTTTGTTTCTTTGACTATTGAGTTGATTTTTTTTATTTAAAACTCTTACAGTGATATTATTTAATTTAATTTTGAAATAATATCAACAAAGTTTTATAGGCAATGATGAAAATGCGCAGCTTCAATTTTTTGATGAATAAATAAAATCCATGAATCACAATGCTGACAGCTGTTTTTTAAAATATTTTTACTGACACTTTAAACGGAAAATATTCGAATCAATAAATAAAATCCTAAATTTTCATATTTTTTACTACAAGTTCTTTTAATAAAATATAATTTTTACGTATGTATATTTTTTGTATGAAAGAACTCTATTAATTTTCTTATTGCCCTGCAATAATTTGTTGATAACTAATTGAGATTTTCGTTAGAAGCAATTCCTTATTAACATCAAATTCTACAAACAAAATCCGAAAGAAATTTCAAAAAACACAAAAAATGTAACTTCTCGATATTCAAAAGTGTCCAAGGAAGTTATGGTAATTTTTCTTACTTACAATAACTTTATCCATCAATCCGGCATGCTAACAAACAATGAAATTATTTATTTTCAAAAAACTTTAAACCTACTTTTGCATAGTTACCGTTCTTTTCATTTTATTATTTTTATTAGAAAATTACCTTATTACTTTTTATTATCTGTTTTTTTTTTAATGACACCATGTATAATTTCCATGAATAATATCGAATTTTCTTCTTGAAAATAATTTTTTTTAAAGTAATTTCGTTTCAACAACAAATTAGGAATTTTTCAAGTTAATGGAATATGTGAAATTCTGATTTTTTTAAAAATACGGATGTATTATGTACATCAATGCAGAAACATGAAAAAAATTAATAAAAGAATGACGTGACTAAATACAAGACAATTTGCCTTTTCCACTTGGGTAATTGTATTGCCATCAATTACATAAGCTGAACACTAAGGAAAATTTAAACCGAAAGTGGAAAATTTCAGATTTGCATAATTAAACTTCACCTTTTTTGTGTGTCAGATAAATATGAGTTTTTGCATGAAAAAAGGGTTCATGCATTCATGACACCTCCGTGAACTACGTCAAAAAGCAAGATTATTTATCGGTCCTTGTTGAACTTCATATGTCAAATTTTAAATTTGTCGTAAAAGTTCTACCAATATTTTCAGTACCAATTCTACCAATTCTACCAATATTTTTTCGATCAACATTAAACTCATAATTGTCTTGTAGAATTTTAATGATTGCATACTAAGAAGGACTTTAATTGAATACCTTTATTTCTACATTACAAAGATCTTTTTTTTTGGATTATTAAATTTAATTTAATCAAATCAGACCCACTTCGCATGACAGATTTTCTGTGACACCCTCTCGCATTACTAGCGATCCAAACTTGACTTTCAGTGTGAAAAATTGCAGAAGTGCCAGTTTTGAATGTGTAAATAACGCCTAAACCGAAATTATCATAAATATCTAATTTTATGAACAAGCAAACACACAATGTTCACTTCATATATGTATGTAATTAGAATACTCCAGAGATTATTGCTGAATTACATGGTGAATTAGAATGTGATAATAATTAACTTTGTGCCAAGCACATGTCACATACAAGCATATAAGCACAAACATGCATTGTTGAAGAGTGTTCTCTTATGAAATTTTCAGAACCAAAAGTTGAGTGAGTGTTTATTCATAGCGAGGTTTCCCAAGCGGTTGTTACCAAACGCCCCTTGGCAGGGTGGAAAAAACAACAGATAATGCGTTTTCCAAAACAGCCCAAAAACACCCTAATCGCTTGTTATCTAAAGAGGTGTTGGTTTTATCGTTCATTACGGAAATGGAAATCTGAATGGCAGCAATTTAATAGCATTTTGACATGAACCGATTTTCCACGCCGTTCGTACGGATTAGAATTTGATACTTTTTAACTTGATTAGATTTCACCGGGCCCCTTTGCGCGGGGGTGTGACAAGCGGATAAGTATCTATAGATCCTAATGTGCCATATGCGATCCAGTTAGTGACACTGCGAAGTGGTTTCATTTTACTATCAGCAAACATTTGAAAAGTAACTGATTTGGCATGATGTAATATACAGTAAATGAGTTGAGTGTCATTAAGCACGATTTTTTGTTTGGCTCATGTGCGAAATCCTTTTAGGACTTCTAATTAGCAAATAGCAGTCAAGTATTGATTCGAATCGAACTTTTAAAACCTACAAAACATACTTTTTCCAAGTTTCACAAAATAAATGCAATTGAGACACTAAAAGATAAACCGAACTTTCATATGAAATGATATCGTTATCCTAGCAGTTTGCAGGAGCACACTTAAGTCAATGGCTACAATGAATACAATGAAAACTTTCTATAAGCTATTTTTTCAATTCTTCCCCACTTTTAAGTTAGAGATTGCAGTCTATGTAATTAAAATATTACAACAATACAGCTCACTGTTTACCGTCAGAGAAGTGCAAATAATCTCACTGAACAATATACAGATCGGCGATAGCAGCATACGCGACTATGAAAGAAAACAGGACCAAAAGACACAGAACGAATTGCGAAGAGGTTTTTTTCTTCCTTCCGTCGTCGCACCTAATTATACTGGCATTGTCCTTTCTGTAGATTAAGGCATTCTCTTATTAACCTTAATTAATTGCAGACAGAGATTTAGACGTTTTGTTGCAGAGTGTTATGTTTGCTGGAAAGATTGTAATGATATGAATATTGTGAATAGATGCAAGCTTTTTCAAGAAGTTACAGTTGAGGATGTGATCATTGAAATAGGAATATTCCATATGAGATGGATCAAAATTTTTATTTTTGAAATTTGTTGATAAAAAACTCGTCTGTTTTGTGTGGAAGTTGTGAAAATATTTAGTATATATTTCATAGTGTAGCCTCCTGACATGTTTTGTTACAGATTTAAACACAAGCGATACCCAGAGTCCGTAGCATAAAGAATAAGTAGCACGGACACTCTGAGCTCTGAGCCTCCTTCAGAGAAAGCACTCTGGTTTTCGTTCCTAAGCCCGCAAGCGAAAGAACGAGTGAAAGCCCACAACTAAATTTCTGCAAGTGGAATTGGACAAAGGTATTGTAGCGAGGCTGCAATTGTATGTCAACATTTGGTGTACGTATACACGCCGCGACCGAATAAATATGCGAAACATGTATACCGATGCAAATTCAAACACTAATACGCATACGAAATTCCACTCGGTGAATTGTATGAAAAAGTGGCGGCAATTTGGTCCTATTGTCCGTGCTATATATTCCTTATGCTATGGCCCGGTCTTACTAGATCATCGGAGACAATGTCTAGTAGAAGTAGTCTGATACGATTGGTGGCAGCTGACACTTGACAAGCAACGAGAAAACGAGGAATAAAAGCGCGGTATTTACACTTGCTAGTAAAATCGATAAAAATAACGAGCATCTGCAGATATTGCTATTTAAAGCCATTAAACCGCTGTTAAAATTGAATGAGATTTTGTTAAGGAAATATAGAATTCTGAATATTTTAAGAATGCCGTAACATAGCATTTGAAAAAAATTTCTTAAACTCTGTGCTTTTCTCAATTTTTGAAGGGAATGATGTTTTCTTCGAGTTTCAAATTCAATCAGATAAAAAAAATGTTGAAATGAGGTTTAATTTATACATTTACATGCATACTCTTGTCTGTTTTTGATAATCTCAGCTGAATTCATTCAAAAGCTTCTATGGAAGCGAATTTTAGGCTAATTTTTAATTAGTTAAGATCGATCTCATAGCATGAGTTTGCTAATGTTTTCATTAGAATTGATTTTATGCGTCCGAGTTCAAGCGAGACTTCCTTCTTCAAATTCAGTGACGTCAAAAACTTTAGGAGAAAGTACTTTACGAAACATATCATCATCGTGCTGATAATTCAATATCATTGTCTTTGTGTCGTCTTAATATCAATTTTACGCTTTCGAGTTTAATGTTTGATTTGGATGCAGCATCATTTACTGTGAAAGCCTCTTCAATTAGTGATTAAGTAATATGTACCGTTACATATATTTATTTTATTCCATCTCTAGCTTCTTTTGCCGAAAATTATTCCATGATGAGGCATTTGGTTCTTCTATTGGTAATTTTCTTTCATTGTCTTTCATTAAAATTTCGTAAGTCACATTCATAAGACCTGCATTTTTTCAGCATTGAAACACTACATTTTTTAACAAAGTGCAATTTCTTGGACTGAATGCAGAGGACATTTATAATTTATTTGTGTTGTTATCTTTTTGTCAGTCTCTAAATATTTTGAAAATCTTAAAGACCACTCGTTAGTTTGCAATAGAAAATGAAAACGGTTCAAATTATTATTATGATCTAATAACTGAGAAAATACGCAAAAAAATTCACTAAGAAAAGAGGAAACAATCTGATCTCAAGCTAAAATATGTTTCAAATCATTAATAATTATAATGATAATCTTAACACCGAGAAGAAATCAGATAGACTAGGATCACATTCGCCAATAGTTTCTGAAAAATTTGGGAAGCTAATTTTAGAAAGGCTGAAAACCAATCATTGGAGTAAACCTAATTCCAACTCATCGATTTGGGTTTTGCTGGAAACATCAGTTTTATAGATTCGCTAATATTATTGAAACAACCTTGGAAGAAAATAATTATGCTCAGCTGTCTTTCTTTATTTCTCCCAAGCAATTGATGAGGTGCAGGCTCACTGACTAGAATATAACCTGTCCAGGGATATACCATAACAATCCTTAGCAATACTTTGATATTTTGAAGACTTTTCTGAAGAAAAATATTTTCGAATAAAAAAAAATATCGGCAGGAGTGCCCAACGGCAGTGTTCTTGGACCAGTACTGTGCTTGTTATCTATTAGAGATTTAATAATTAATAATAATTTAAAGATGCTGATATTGAAACTTTGCAGATGGTGCTACAATATTATTTGTCAGAATTTTCGTAGAGGAAGCTACTGTAAAAATTCAAGGAGCTTTAAATAATATGAATAACTTTATGGAACGTTGGAATATTAGGCTGAATGAGAAGAAGTCTACACATTAATCGAAAAATACATTCAATGAAAAACAACTCACAAGCTGTTTTATGTGGAAATTTAGATATGATAACTAAGACGATTGATGCTGAACTGAGTTGGGAAATTCATGTGAAGAGAAAAAAATGAACTCATCATGTTCCAGAAATTGTCGTTGAGGAAGCATTCAGAATTTATTTATAATGAACAGTTCGAACTTGTTGCAGTCAGTTTTGAGGATGCACAAATGAAACCAGTATTAAAAATGTTCAAACTTTTTATACTGAAAAGCATAATCACAGTATATTCGAGAAATTTATGCCCATAGAAACTTCAAGTTGGAGACAGTGGAAGAAACGATGAAGAATCACAAACGTTGAAGTGCTGAGCCTCCTGAGCAGCAATGACAAGGTACGATTGCTGAAGAGAACGTAACATGTAGACTTACAAGGAGACGGCACGCTCTCGAAACTTCGGATCGGTATGAAATTATATAGGTAAAAAGCGTTAAGGATTTTCAACCCCTTCAATATTAGACAGAAAGACTTCCCCCTCCCCCCGAATTTAGGTGAAAAACTCTTGAAATTTCTTAGTGTGTCTTATGAATTAGTACGTT
Organism: Oxycera nigricornis; assembly: GCA_963942545.1. NCBI lineage: Eukaryota > Metazoa > Arthropoda > Insecta > Diptera > Stratiomyidae > Oxycera > Oxycera nigricornis. The sequence goes on along the minus strand of OZ012660.1, from coordinate 110,849,255 downwards.
TTGACTTTTGGCAGGAGCAGTGCAGTGTAGAGAACAGCGCGCTTAGCCTACAATCGTGTGTTTGGGTTTTCAATCCCCATCCGATGCAAAAAAAAATCGGAAGAAACTTTTAAGGTTACTAGTTTTAGAGTAAACAAACAGTGTACGAATACACATACATTTTTTCCATAACTAAGCTGGTTGATCATTTGTTTTTGAGAAATTTACTGAAAACTCAATTCGAACGGTTGTAATCGAAGCAAAATCATAACTGATGGTAGGATCACTTCTTGTTCCTTGAATCAGCCCTGCATTTTATCTATGTCTCAATGCCAATTTGGCAAAAAGCAATAAACGAGGATGATGCCCATCGTAACGAGCCATAAATGATCTGGTGTTGAGTAACTGTGGCACCGCATTGTAAAACAATACAAATTTCATAGTGATAACAAACAATTTGGAATATTTTTTTCAGATACACTTACATTAAATTTTCCCTGCATTTGTTGAATTTCAATCACACACATGACCTAAAATTGTTATTATCATAGGAACATTCAAAACGCAAGTTTTTTTGACAATGAATTAATGATATATTATTTACAATAGCAATTTTTTGAGAAGATCAGTTGGAAAACAAACTTCTTTAACATCAATAAAAACTCTCTTTCATTAGAATGTTTGCCGTACCTTTTTCTTGTGAGATATCACAGACGGTGGCGTTATGGTTTGCGGAGCTCTCTCATAATTTTGTGCAGTACCCCTTAACTATCAAACTACAAGGATGATCGCGAATTCATACCAGAAGGTATAGGAAACAGCTTTTCAGCAATATCAACGTATTTTTGATCCTTTCAATCAGCATGATAATGCTCAGATGGACACAGGGCGAATAGTAAAAAACTGGATTGAAACCTAAAATGTCAATTTGATGGTTTGGCCCCCGTGCTTCCCGTACTTGAACATTAGGGAAAATATTTGAGGATGGTTGACGCGAAAAGTCTTCAAAAACCAACTGACTGAGGCAATCAAATTCGCATGGTATGAAGTTTCTTTAAACTATCCTAAGTCTTTGTATGATTCGATCGTCCGATAGAATTTTCGAATTAATTTTAAATATAAGAGGATCTACTCATTACTAGAAGCAATCATTCCATACTATTTTCATTTTTGATTATAGTAAAACCAAAATGTTACAAGCGTCCCTATTCAAGTGATCTATTTTTGAGCATACAATTTATTGGTTCACCAAAAAAATGTTACCGCAATTTTACTGTTATCAATCAAGACTCCACATTTTTTCTCGGAAAATAAGAGCAATAAAGTAGCCTTTCATTTGCGGTATTTAATTTTACTCTCTGTCCCAGGAGAGTTAAACTATTTTTGAAGCGGCTATTCCTTTTTACGAGGCCGGGAGTGTACGTTCATTAAATATAATTGGCGATGATATATGTACCAAAATTTCATTTTTTCCCTAATTTTGCAATAGGTAAGTTTGAAAAGATTCTAAAAAAGCAGCTAAGACGTCTAATTCGGCTCATAAAAATAATTTGAACCACACAACATCAAATTATTTTTGTGATCATTAAATATTCCTGAAATTGATTCACTTTTTGTTGAAAATTCACTCAACACTCACTCGTCACTTTCAGACGTGGACACACTCATAACACGAAAGGTTTTCAATTAGCACAAATTAGTTCGTGTTTATCGATTGAATTTGATGTGAAGACCACACTCGGATAAGTCTACGTTTTACATATCACCAACAGCGCCGACTCAGACTAATAAATATAATCAGCACCTCTGTTTCTACTTTGCTCGATGACAAACGAAAAAGTGTCTGAAAAAGTTTTTATTTTCACTCTTTTACAAGTTCATCGCCTTATGCACCCCGTTTTTTATATCATGACATATACAAGTATATGATAAAGTGCACACTATAAAAATTGCCTGTGTATCATACATTTACAAAATCGAAGAGTTATTATATATTTATCCATCAATATCAGTTTTTCTGATGATTTTGTTCAGAAAAGATTAATGGGATGTGGAACTTTTATACTATATTTGGAAGGTCAACTTTAATTATACGAAGTGATAAAAACACATTTATGAGGCGCCGTTCAAAATAATGGAATGATTACCATGATCATTTATTTTGTTGTATGAATAATGAGTGTCTGTTGAACATTTTCTACACGAAACGATATTTCTTATGAGATTAAATTGACTATCCACGAAGCTTACTAGGTTGAGAAAAAAGCATTGAAGCATTTCAGGAAGTATGAAGAATATATCGAAATTTAATTGCGACGCAGTTAAGAAACTTACTAAATGCTTTAGATTTTTTTAAAAATATTTTGAAGTTATTAAATACACAACTAAACTAACTAAATCAAACTTATTGCTTTACAGACGTCTGTATTTAATTTACAATACATTTCGTCTTTGCATCATAAAAAATGTGCTTGAAATTATTAAGCAATATAGCAAATATAAACTGACCAAAATGTTAAATAATCTTCGTGGTCTGAACTTTCTGAAGCTAACGCAACAAAATCAATTTAGCCAACTTTCCATAATCCAAATTTTTAACAGATAAAAAACAATGACATTTATCACTCCAAATGAAGCTAACAATGTTCAGACCCCGTCAAAATTTAGACAATTGATGTGATTTTTCAAATGAGTCCCAATCGAATCCCAAAAATCCGCAATTCCACCAAAATTACCAAGTGTGCATCACTATTTTATAAATTCGATTGAAATTAAACATTGAATAGAGTCTTCAGTAATGATCGCCTCAAGCAAACTCACAAGTATTCGAAGCACATTCGCAATTTCGCCAAAACACACAATAGGTAGGATTCAATTATTGCTCCAAAAACCGGGTAAAATTAGGCAAAAAACCCGGCAGATGTCTCAAATAACATAATTATTTTCCGCGACGGAATACCACTTAAGGGTGCCTTTTTGACGAGCAGACAATCGAATCGAAACTGTGCCCAAGATTCAATCATTCGACCACAATTGAAGGCCGAAATGTTGTGCAATTCAACTTAAATTACTCAGCGTTTTTCAAACTATCACGCGAATGATGGTACATGTACGATAATCAAACATTGTAAGCCAATGCTAAGATACTTAATGAGGGTACAATCTTTCATTTGAATCAAAAACTAATAATCTTTTTAGGTTCAAAAATAACGTATCAGTGCAAATTGCTGTACGGGGCAAACAACAAATTTTTATAAATTATGTTACATAAGTTCAATACCAAACAATCGAAAATCTATTATTGCACCTTTTGTGCGTTTGCGGTTGTTGTTTTTTTCAGAAGCTGATAGAGAAGATTAAGATGATTTCAATTGAAATTGAAAGTGGAATTTAGACTAGGTAACTATGCTAAGGTAACTATAATTGAAATTTCAAGTAGCATCAGTTGAAGTACACGTGGTTGCAAAATAATTTTGCAGTATGACTTCGCTTCGCTTCACCTTAACATCCGCGAAAGATCATCCCAGATACAACAGCAAACAATCGGTTGCATTTCGTTTGATGATTTCACTTGATCGAATCCATTGTCGTATATTGAAATAGATGCATTGTTTCCAAAAATAAAAGACAGTAGACGGAAGGCTCGTTTAACCACGCAATTGCTTAAGAAAAACTGCAAAACAATCATGGCTGTATTATGAACACCGAATATGTCACCACAAATGCTAGGAAATCACTAAAAAAAACCGCGGTGGTAATTTCACGTTGCTATATTTCGCTACTTCCGAGCATAAACTCAGTTTCAAAATCAAATTGCGAGGTGTAACCACAAAAGTACTAAGGTTGCGTGAACCGAACATCTTAAGCGATCTAAATTGTTTATTACGAAACCATCAGATCGTAATCTCGTTGAGAAGTGTAAACGGACAAGCTTTACACCCTACATAACTTCACAGCTTCCGCAATAAATCCAACAGCTGCCGGCGGCTTGAATTTCCTTTATTTTCACTTCTACAATATGTGCGGAATGGAAAATAACAATAGTGAAGTATTTTCACTTTCGATCATCACAAATCGTTTGTCGGTTGGCCAGCATTGAGTGCGAATGAGTCTCCATAAATCCACACAACATCTAGATTGGGAGCAAACAGAAGCACGGCCAAATTCCCAATCAACAAACGATGGTAACTTGATGACTCGCAACTTTTTGCAGACCAAGTGGGCGTACTTCTTTTGAGGAATCACTACCAATTCGGCCACGGAAGGATGAATGCATTTCACTTTCAACAATGCATTGAATTAATTATTTTCTAGACCACATGTCAATGGTCTGTTTGAAAATCGCTCGAAAACGACTGGGGAGTAAATATACAAACCACAAAATTTGATTTGAAGTTATCGATAGATTTTTGAAGTGACCGCACTGAAAAATGGTAAACTGGGGATCGCGGCTGTTTAAATTTATATACTTTTTAAGGTGTAACCCATTTCGCTGCGGGACATTTTTTACGGTGGTAAGAAGGTACTCATAATTATTATGTCACTAGGAAAGTTTGATGGCAAAAACCATGCTCATGTCATAGCAACCTGGCTTAGTAGAAAATATAAATCTATTTCATTAAGTTTAGAAAATAATTGAATCATTTATTTTCAAAAGATAACATGTCCTCACTTTTTTCAAATTTGTTTTTCTCCATATTTTCATCATAAAAACATTTTTGTATGTTAGTTTCAATGCAAACTGTGGAAAGACCATAGTATGAAAGAAAATCAAATACTACACTACATTAAACTTATAAGCATATTTATCAAAAAAAAAATTGAAGCAGGTGTAAAATTTACAAAGATGGACATGTAACCTTTTGAAAATAAACGATTCATTCTCTCATGCGCTATACGAAGATGTTGTTTTTGAACTGATCTCTTAGATAAACGTAAAAAGACGAATTTGAGCTATGAATAAAAAAGGGAACGCGGCAAATTGAAGGTGCCATTATTATAGCGAAACTATCTTCAGTAGATATTGTAGACATTCATGAAGGCCAGTGGAAATTTTTTTTGAGCGTAACTAAGAATGTCGTTATTGAAATTTTTGAATTGTTTCTCACAAAGTATCTATTACAACATCTTTGACCGAAGAAGGAAGGAATATAATTTTAAGTGATTTTAATTGACCGAATCTGTATTTTTAGCTGATGTAACTGGCAATCACATTCTTTCAATAAATTTTCATAGTTTCTTCAATGTTAGGCTCCTCAATATCTTTTTTAAGACTTGCAGCAAGTATCTTCGACTCCTAACCAAAATATCAATTGGCTGGACTTGATATTTACTGCTTACATTGCGATGGCGTTTTTCACCATTCTGTTTTTGCAGTAGTGGTGACCATGACCGATATGAAGTTTCTTTTAGTCTTGCTATCGTATTGCATATGTCTTTCTTATTACTAATTAACCCATTCGCTGACAAGCCCAAATGAAGTTATACCCGTTGCCAATTACATTTTAAGTGCTATTTTACCTAAGTTATGCTATTTTTGGTGAAAGTTTGTAAATTTACAATATATAATCATTAACATGTATAAAATCAAAGACAAGTATACTCGTCTCTGGCTATGGGAACGAAACAGGACTCGATACCCTTTACATTTTTTTATCAGAAAAAGAAAAGTATTGAAAGCAGGACGAATATACTCGTCTCAGCAATGCATAGCATCCCTCCAAAAATAAGTATACTCATCCTTGGCTGTGAATGGGTTAAGAAACATTTTGCAAATACTGACTGGACAATCTTAACATTAGATCTTTAAAATTTATCATTTTTTAGATGTCCTTTTAACACTGTTGGGAAAAATGCAATGAATTTAACGGAGAATGAAAACACTAGCACAATTAAGAACTTGAGGGACCATCAAACCAGTTTATATTGAAAAAGTGTCAATTTTATTTGGAAAAGCATCAATTTGATTTGGAAAACTAACAATTTAATTCAGAAATAAAGCCGATTTGATTTGACAAACACCTCGATTGAAAAGGAAATGCTATAAAAGAGATTACCAATAAAATTAAACAGTTGTTGTTGTGACTTCTTCAATCTCCAAAAAGTTTCAATAAGTTCTAGTTATTCTTCATTCGTCACTCCCTACTATTATGTGAATCGTCAACAAGAACCAGAAGGGAATCCAGCTGTTGAGATAAAGATCTTTATTGCTTCATATTACTTTCTTGTTATTTAAACTCCTGAATAGCTTTCAGTTTGTGATATAGCCGATATCAGCTTTTCCGTCGACGGTCAATGTAATTTTAAAACCTTTGCATTGTTTTTCGAGTTGATAACTTTTTGATATTTAAAAGAAATTCAACGTTTTATTCAACTGCTCGACTCGTTCATTGATTTTCAAGAAATTGATTTAAAAACTCTATTTCATCACGAAATTGGCTCATCGCAACTATCTGACTCCCTTTTCTGTCTGAAAATTAGGAGTGACCCCGATTATTTCAGAAAAAATTTTGGCACTGAAAATGGCTCTTTCTAAACCATACTCCTTACTTTTTTCAAAAATAGAAGCACAAGTTTCTGATTAGAAAGAGTTACTGCTTCGAGTGCAATAGTGATGTGTATCATTCGTCTTTTTCTAAAAGGAAAATGAGCGCGTCGCGAATTAATTCAACTAGAAATCCGCTTTGAAAAAAAAATTTTTAACCTCCTAGTGACTCTCTCTCTTTTCGATGTAAATTCAAATTCAAAGAGATTTTCATATAAATTACTCTCCAAACAGTAAAATAACAACAGAATTTGTAGAATACTATTCTAGAATGCTGGACCAATTGAATGAAAACATCAAGAGAAAAGGTCTAGGCGGCATGAGATAGAAAAAACATTCACCATGAAAATTATACTGCCCACAAAAATCTTTTGACAATGAAAATATTGAGTGGTTTGAAGTACGAATGAATAAAACATCATCTTTGTTCACCTGATTCGAGTCTCTTTGATTTCCATTTATTTCCTAATTGAAAACAGTTTTCACTGTAGAACGTTTTCAAGCAGATTAAAAGAAGAGCTGTTCTTTATTATGGCAGTTAAGAAATGCAATTCGGTAATGAAATGTTCAGTACAGTTGAATGGAAAAATAAATGAATTTTCGCATTAGAAATAGTTTTTTCTCGACTGGCCTAATATTAAGCTGGTTTTCTCGATCGGAACCCAAATCCATAATTAACAAAATCAAATTTAATAGCGTTTAAAATGCAAAAACTGGATTCCTGATGTGCAGAATAATGTATTGTTTAAGGAAGAATCAACTTTACGCAGCAATGTGTTGCATTTTCCCCCCATTTTCAGTTGACTTGATAAAATTGCACATTGCTTCTGCTGATGCAGCCATCAAGAATTGATTGCTACATCTAAAATTATATACTCTACATAACGTAATAATCTACTTACCCTCTTCTTTCCGCCATTGTCCGAGGGGGACAATTCAATTACCCATCGAACATCCGGCACACAAATGCGCTTAATGAGGTGCAGCACTCCATTAGTGAGAATGCATAAGTCACGCTTGATGACCAACCCATCGAGCTTCGTTTGCCAATCGATGAATGAAACGCATTTGATGGCAATTAGATAAATCATTGATGATGAAACGGTCATCGATTTGATGGCTCATTTCATTCTCAATATGAATTAGACGGAACATTATTGAATGATACATTTGATTTCATTAGAGACATTGAATCGATTCAAAATTGAATTCAACTATTGACAGGTTAATAGTTTTGAAATGTTCATATCATTTTGTTTTATCTTGATTGACAATCACGATAGACTGTTTCCATGATTTATGAAGTCTCGGGATTTACAGCCAGCTCTTAACAAACCGCAACTATGATAAGGACAAATTGCAGATCTTTTATTTTAAAACTATTACAAAGGACACTATTAAAAATTCAAGATCAATAAATGTAACGGTTACACGCAAAACAAGCTCCATTCACCAGGCCCATATTTCAGCTGCAGCAATAAATAGATTGTATTAGGCAGATATGCAGTAATACCTTCATTATAATCAATGCAAAATAGGAGAGTCTGACGAAACTTTTTGTGCAAATCAATTATTTATGCCCATCATAGCTTTTTCTAAAGTTGTCGGTTGATTAGAATAAACACACCAAATATCCAGCGGCTAAGTGCAATTTGTCAATACCTAGAGATTTACTGGGGCATACACTATTTCCATTAAAACTTTCAAACAAAATGCGATTGAACTAGAACTTTCAACCACCATCCCTTACAAACAATTTTTCTAGGACGGGACAGACCAATTGTAACAACCGTATCCCACAGTTTCATTCGCACTATCATTAAATTTTGGGTGGGATTTGTTGGGTGGTCTTCTTTCTTTTTCTTGACTGTCTTAAAGAACAGAACTATCTTTAAGCAACGGAAGTAACCGCAACATTTTCAGCTTAAAAATATACCAGTAACCACAAACCATTATCTATAAATACAGAGAAAGCCGCTTATTGTTATAGCGGTTAATATTCATAATAAAATCATAGTAATAGTCTAGTCTCATTCACTCTCATAGAATTCTCTCACTTCTTAGAAATTTAACTTATGTATTTTGACTCTAACCAACTAATTTCTTATGTTCCAGCATGACACATTTACCGTGGTAGCCTGAATTTTGCTTGTAAGTATTTAATGTATTTCGGAGGCTCTGCAACTTATAGTAGTATACTGTAACGAATAATATTATTTTTCTGCAAAATTGTCAAAAACATGCGGATCAAGGAAGGAAGGAAGGAAGGACTAAAGGAAGAACTAAATAAAGCGCAAATCGCAAAAACAGCAAATTGTCCGCATAGTACTGAGGTACATCATAAATTATTGTAAAAAAACTCAAGAAATTTTTTTAAAAATGCAAGAAAACGCGGCACAAGTGCGAGAGAAGACAATTGGCAATTGGTACATGCTTCTTTGCAAAAACCAGAAAAATACGTCTTCTGGGCGGACTGCTGAATTATTCCGAACCATTGAGACAGTTTTTCTGCCGGAACAGTAAGGAGAATGCCAAGCTCAAACCTGAAAAAAAAGGAAGGAATCCTGTTTCTGTCCGAGAAAAAAAAATTAGCATTTTATCACATCATTTCAATTCATAATATGATATATATGAATTGAAATGATGCGATAAAATGCTCAGAAAATATTCGATGTCAAAATTTAGGCAAAATATACAAACTTTTTTTTAAAAATTTTGAAAACTTTTGCAATTTATCGGAAATATCCTTACGATAACACATGAGCTTCTTTTTTGTTATTTTTAATAGATTGCTTTTTTATATATTTTTTAGGTTTATTAACTATTTTAAAAATAAGAAAACAGCTGACTTGATGTTTTCACTAGGATGCAAGTTAAATCTATGTTTTCGCAGATTTTTTGTAAAACAAGCGGTTTCCCTACAAAAAGTACCCAATTTAATTTTTTGTATCTATGTTGCGTGGAAAGCGATAAAAGGTCAAAAATTATGGATCAGAAATTCAAAACTCTTCTTAAAAAAATTTCAAAACGTTTTTTAAAAAGTTTTTAACAATATCATAATGATGGAAGCTTTAAGTGAGACCTTTATCGAATAAAATCAAAATCAGATTTTTCACGATTACTAGAACTTTTCTCATTAGGCGTCTCACACTAGCACTGTAGAGTAAAATATAATAAAAGATATAAGAATTACTATGAAACAAATACTTGCAATGAAGTTTTAGCGGTAAAACGTTAAAACATTATATAGCATTTACGAAAACATGGAATTATTTATACATCCTATAACAAAATCTATAAATTATTTTCCACAAGAAGTTACGGTCGACGGAATCGTTGGAAATTTTACAAATTACGAATTTTTTACGAATATTTTAAATCTTTAGTTCACGTCATTTTAAATTCTGTTTTTGAACATTTTAATTAAATTGTCATATTTTATTTTTTGGTACATGTGTACACAAACAGTGACAGTGCAACTATGTAGATTGATTTTTCAAAATAAATGTTCCAATTGCGATTTTCGTCCGAAAGAAGTTGCTGCAACTTCTTTCACAACTCCTCCCTTTTCTTCGGTTGTGAATTTCTTAACATTATAATTTTAAACGATTCTTTCTGTTTCTAAAAAAATTTTCATAATCAAATCCTGACTTCTGAATAATTAATTTAAAAAATCGAATATATGGTTTCTTCGACGAATTTTTGTGCATTTTGACGCAATATATCAACGAAAAATATTGCCTATGGAAAATTTATACTCAAAAATCAGAAGAATGTTTATATAATTAGTTTATTTTTTTGCACTTCCAAAGTCTAAACAACCATTCCTCATAAAACGATAGCAATATTCTAATTATACTTAAACCAATCTTCATTTTCATGCATCATTTATTTTTCCTGTATTATCACCAGTTTAATTCAATAATATGTAGCAAGTATCTTTTATCATTGGAAGAGCGCGATTGTGAGGTGCAAGGTCAAAGGCATTTATTACTTTGCTGCACATCAACTTCATTGCTGCATAACAATGTATCTATTTGGCTGTGGCGTTGGTTCGGCACAATCGCTACTTAATTTCCAAGAGATTGCTATATTGAACAAAGGTCAGATATGTATGCCATTTTGATGGAACATGAACCAGAATTGACTGTTGTTTGTCTTACCCCATGAAAAGTTTTGATTGCATAGCATATAGGCTGTGAGGAATATTGTTCAAACAATTTTTTAAAAAACTGTTTTTTACTGACTGCATGTTGTAAATAGCGAATGAAACATTATCTTGCAGTCGGTAGATATCTTTAAAGACTAATTTGAACCATAAAATTTCCACTTCAGTTTAAGAGATTTCAACATTGCATTTGTACAAAAGCAAAGATAAGGTTATCCTATATAAAAATTGTTCAAATACTGATGTTGATACTGTAATTGTACATCTGTATTTCATTCACAGTTCTTATGTTCAAACATGCAACATTTTCTTAAAGGTTTGATTTTTTTTGTTCCATTACTAATTGTTGGCGAGCAGGAATAATTGTATAAGGTATACTGAAGACTGGTACAAGACGGAGAGGTAAAAGTACCTTTAGATATTATCAGTCAAATGCGCACTATTTTAATAATTATCACTTCAAAGTTTAATGAACAAGAAAGTACCTATCTTTGCCTTAAATTCTGTCGCAAGTTTACAATAAATAAATCAAAAGATAATAACTTTTGTGCTTACTATACCATTAAAAACAGATCACTTCTTCGCAAATTAAAAACAATTTTCAAAAAGACCTCGTCTTTCGGGAACACCTACAGGGCGTTAAATGACGGGGTCAATGATTATTCGCAGCTCGAATATTCTTCATTGAAATGCTGGCAGATTTACCCAATGAGTCGTCCTTCAAACTATCCAAATTGATGTTCGAAATTGGTCCGATTTGGAAGTAGCGCAAATTAAGAGCTGGAAAATTTTCAGATATGAATACAGGTACGTTGTTTCGCAACTATTTTTTGGGTTGTTTAGCTTTATAAGTGGAAGCGAAGTCCTACTAGGACACCCAATGCAGGTTTTGGAATCGTGGTATAAAAAGCTATTAATAGGTTTTATAACATTTCTTTTGGTTCAGTCTGGTTACAGTTTTAATACTGCTGCGTTGAAACTAATAGCTAAAATTTAGATCCACGAAAAATCTGAGTCTATTAATTCACACGGAGGAAAGTGGTATTTTATCTGAAAAAACGTAATTTTTCAGGAGTTCCAAAGACACGTCTATCCGTATTTTCTGCTCGTTTTGGACGATTTTATTTGATTTTCTGTAATGGTGCCAAAAAAAACTCGTTTCCTTAGACTTTCTGGTATATTGGACGGAAAAACCTCCGCTAGTCATCAGTTAACTTTCCTTAAGAATTTCTGTTTATGTTTTACGTTTGCATGTTTTTTTCTTTTTCTTACGATGCATTGCAGCGTGCCAGTTTTTAATAAGATACCAAAAATATTTATTAGTAGCAGATATCAAGATCATCAGAGGAAACATATGAAGCCTCTGCATCGCCTCAGACCGAAATTGTTTCATTTGAAACCACTTCTGTGTCAATATAAAGCTAATTCTGCTGTTTGAAAGGTCTCAGCTAACTCACCTTTTTCAATGTTGAGCTCAATTTCGGGCAAATAAATGCCAATAAAAAATAATTGCTTTAAATTTTTCGATACATAATTTCTGACTTCAATAGTTTTTTAGACATTTATAGTTATCAAAAAACATTTTTGGAGGCATCCTTGGATGCAGAAGAGTCTGAAGAATTTTCCAGGTCATAAAAAAATGTTGTTGGTACCTACTCTCCTTAAACAAACTGATACGGATTGACATTTCAAGTACCATTCGTTTAAGCAGAAAAACCTCTACAATTCATTGGAAGTTTTCATGAGAGTTTTTCCGTTACATATTCCAACACGTCTCTTAATCCAAAAAAAAATTAAAGGAAAACAAGGCAGACTTTCATTAATACGTATTTAAGACATTTACGTATGCACAAATCAAAAATAGAACCACTGGTGCAACGAATATGTCAAAGAGCGGCTCTTCAAACTCAAACGAACCGTTTTAAACCGCATCTTACATAATTTCAATTTGCTGGAAATCATTAAGGTTGCGATCTTCACATCAGTAAGACATTAAAATAATCATTCAACAACCTGAATAAAATTTAATTACTTAACTCAACTGGAAAATCACTCACTCTACAGCCATGGAAAAGATAATTTCAAGTGAACCATTGGAAGACCTCAATCGCAAGATCCACAATTAAATGCTTGCAACATAATTTCTTAATTAATAGTGAGCTTAATCGGACCCGTATTCGGTAAAGGTTCATTGACGATTTAGCAGACTAAAATTGTGTAGGTCATGAATGTGTACTCGTATTGTACATGTGGCTAGCGAAACTTCCACATTTGTATCGAACTCTCGTTTTCTCGGTACTCGAACAAATGGAACGTAACAATCCAGTAGTGTTAGCTCATCAACGTCTTTTGGTGCGAATTAAGCAATGCTAGACATCGGCATTGATCCCGTCCAACTTGCAACTTCGGCGTACTAAAAGTAAAGATCCAACCATGATGAAAGTGAGTGCCAGCTTCCCAAGCAATTTTCATTTGCACAATGCATAATTAAGTTTGCCATCTGAATGTTATCGTAAATTATATAGTCTGAGAAATTAAAATATGTATTCTAGATTTCAACACATTTCGTTTTTGCGAAGACAATGCTAAGTGAAAAAGTGAAGGTTTTTTTATGAATTATTATAGTTGGCTAATGATCATTAAGAAACATACTATAAAAAAGACTGTGTGATAAATTATATTTGAAATTGGACGAAATATGATTAACTGTGGTTTCCTTTGACTCTCGGATTGCGAATCCAAAAAAAATGTGCCTGAGTCATTTATTTCAGCTATGACATATTTGACTTATTTCATCTATTGTTTGTTCGCACCGTAAACACCTAAAAAACTGGAAAATTAAAACTAAAAGGAAGGTGATGTCAAAAGACCCAATAAGGAGCACCCACGCACATGGAATCACTATTATTGCTAGTAAAGCACGATCAGACTATGAAAAATATTCACTCTACGGAATGTCTACGGTGATAGCTTATGCTCGAACTAATATACAATTCATTTCAGACTTCAATTTTATTTAAAACATATAAGTATCTTTACTAAGCCAGACTTACTTACATCATTCTTATAAAAAAAAATCTCAAAGCCTTTACGTAATTGAAAGCAGAATTGTCAAAATCAGGTAGAAGAATTTTCTACGAATTATTCAAAAACTAATGTCCTGCAACATTCTTCACGTACAGATTTGAAAAGTTAACATACTTTGGAAGATATCATAAGAACTAAATAAACTTTATAAACTACAAACTCGGAACGCATGCAAACTACAGGTGAAATTCAGCACATAATAATCCTTCTACAATTTCTAAATAGAGGCAAACATTAGCAAGGATTTAATCATCATCAAAGTATTCATAGAGATTTTATATAAAATAAATGGACATTTACAGAGGTAAGTCTGACATTTTGTGTACTTTCCAAACTATCTGCAAATTTGCATTTGAATGGGAATAAGTTAGAAATATTAAACAAACCACTTATTGTTCATATTAGAGTAAATTTGAAAACTTGTTCAAAGATAAGTTTCGACACAAAGTTTGTCTGAAGTATCAATTAAGCTGAGTATCAGTTAAGTTCTATGATGGGGATGCAATTGCACCTATTTACTATGATGATTATATAGAGATTAATTTTTCATCTTAAACAAAATAAATGTGTTGAAAATTATTCAATACAATCGTTTTTTTTTAGATATTTCACTCATCAATAGTATACAAGTTTCATAAGTGAATGAATTCACGACACAAGTTCCGGTACTAAGATATATTATTTAGGTTTTGCAAAGGCTGGATTCTGCAGAACAACAGTTATTCAAGAGAAAGGTAAGTTTAAATCGGAATTTCTATTCTACAAATTAACTCCGATGGTTCCAATTGAAGAGGTCAGTGCAAGAATAGGATATCTTCACTTTTGTATGGCTTATGCAGATTATGAAATAAGAGATGTAAGAAGAATGTGTGTGAACATATTAAAACAAGAAGATAGCTAAAAAAAATCAGAAGGGAAAATGAGATATTTTCTGGAGACAACTCATTTCTAGACCAGGGCGAATCTGTTCTCAGTTGGCCGTTGAGGGGGGCACACTGATTTTTGCAGGAAAAGTTGTGGAATAACTCGTATAACAATAATTTACTTATCCTCCCTCTCAGAAAAATCGAGAACATTGATAAAATCGAAATATTACTTCATCGGTTCCTAGAATCAGGACACAGTTTTCTTCCTTGTGAGCGATGTTTCGGAACAGCAGAGTTCAAAAAAATTACGAAATCACATATATACCTAAATAATTCAATATCATACAGAATACTCCAGATCTGATCGCGCTAGATGCGTAGGACTTCGACAAACCCCAATTTATTTGGTTGTAACAATCAGACCTGGACTACAAACAGGCTTTACGAAAAAAAAATTCTGTGCGAATAGAAAGAACAGTCAAACAAAAAGCAAACACTCCATAGTACAGGTTTTTAAAATTAATTTACTACCACAAAGAACAAATATGACACCTGGAATCAAAAATATCGGTCACCAAACTGTGGTGGATAGCAAAAAATCAAGAGAAAGAATTTTGGCAAGCCTCTAAATATGAGAATTAATTATGGAAATCACTTTGCAATCAAAACTGGATGAAGAAGAAAATAAATCTTGGGTTATTTTCGAAAAAGTGTGTCATAATTTTCTTGGCAACGAAAAACTGAGATAACTAGAAAATCGTCCTTGAACTTTTTTCTTTATACCAAACTCTTAAATGCAACATGTCTCTTAAAATAACGTTTTTTTAAATGCAAAGCTTGATTTCTTTCCTAAAAATATTGAATAGTATCAAAGAAAAAAAATCCATTTGAAAAAAGGTTTTAATTCAATAGGAAAATTCTACATACAATTTTAGGTGAGAATAGGAAGTAAGAAATGTTTGGTTTCATCAAAGAATAAAATGTTAAGTTTTCAATTTTTCGTCCGTTAATGAGTACAACCCACACCCTTGGTAATAAATTTTCGGAAAAATGAGAATTACCAGAATGCAGTTCGAAGCCAACAGGCAGAATCAAGCACTCTGGTATGAATATGTGTACGAAACGAACAGACAAGATTGAAATTTAGCTAAGGAGCAAAAAGAGCTGATTATCAGACTCTGAAAACAGCGAAGTGTCAAAGACGCAGCAATGTCAGCAAATATTTGCAGCATTACAGCAAGAAACATTCTGCGTCAGTATAAGAAGAAGGATTGTACTTTGATCGAGAAACATCACGGTTGATGTCGGCGCGAAAAATTGATCAATGATTAGCAAAAATAAAGAAAATACGTGAAGAACAATCCTGGTATCACTCGAAGCCTGCACAGCATGGTATCTTCATCAGCAAATCAACTGCTGATAATTGATTGCGCAAGCAGGACAATTATAACTCGGAAAGAATATGCAACAAATAGTGCACGAAGGTTCCAGAAAACTCGTCAAAAAATGATTTTTATTAAGTGCGTTTTCAATCTGCATTTTCGGGGGAAACAGGCCCACTTTTGTAGAAATGCAAGCTGTGATTCGGACAGTTCTTCATCGAGTAAGGATGTACGATGAAACGTGGATAAATTTGTAAATTTTCCAGAAACTTGTGGAGAAGTTGGGACCATTGTGAAAGGAAGCATTTCGCATTAAGGGTCATCTATATTTTACGTAATATTCCAGAGGGGTATATTTGAAAATGTTACTAAGTGTTTCATGGAAGAGGGGGGAGTTAAAATACTCTAGTAGTATACGGATGGCCCCATATAGATAATGCTCAGATTTACAATATTCATGAAACAAAATACATCTTGAAACGAGAAGGCTTAGTTTCTATGTTCCTTACTCTATACTCTCTTATGCACAAACCTATCTGAAAGGGTTTTTTTTCTAACATAAAAATGTCAATCAAGCAAACACTAGAGGATGCTTCCCTGAAACATTGAAACATTACAATCACAGATGACGATATGTGTGCACATAAAAAACCCTTAGAGTTGTTTGAATATGCCAAATTATTTAAACTTGCCAGTCGAGGAGAATTCTTGTTCATGAAACGAAACCTAAAAATGGGAAAAGAAATTATTGATGCAATAGCACCAAATATGAGGCTTGATACCAAATCAAAGGATTGTCTTGTGGCGCAATTTCCATGAGTTTCATTTGTAATTTTTTGGTTATGCCTGATGCCTGTATTTATTGATTTGAATTTTCATATCTTATTTTTAACTTCCCAGTTCCCTATGGGAAGTTATTGTAATGGGGTCGATTTTGCGAATCCCAAATTTTGACATATCTCCACGTTTTAAGGTCTCTAGAATCCAAATCCATCGTTTTTAGAGAGATGTCTGTGAGTGTGTATGTACGTATGTGCGGATGTGCGTATGTGCGGATGTGCGTATGTGCGGATGTGCGTATGTGCGTATGTGCGGATGTGCGTATGTGCGGATGTGCGTATGTGCGTATGTACGTTTGTGCGTTCGGAGTAATTTTTCGTCTCGATTATCTCAAGAACCAAACATCGGATTGACGTGGGACTGGTTTTAAACGACGCGTAATTACGTAACTTAGAACTGAATGACTTTCGGTTGGCCGTTTTTTATTTAGGATGAAAAAACTGAAAAAACGACTAAAAATTGCTTATTTTTAAACTGTTGATACGCACTATTAATTCGTGCAGATACCAAATACCTTCATAGTAATGTTGTTATTATTGTGCGTTTTAGCAAAATTGTGATCAAATTTGTAAAAAATGTTATTTAAAAACAAGATTAATTTATAAAATTGCAAACTTTTATTATCAGGTTTGGGTGAATGGGAGTAGAGACGCTAATGCAGTTAATAATTGGATATTGTTATAAATAATTTAATATTGTTAATAACAATCAAATAATATTAGTTATAATCTGATATTGTATATATAAATTCAATTATAATTATTCAGTAACGGTCAAACATTCTTAATAACGAATGATTATTTTAAACAATAATTAAATACCCTCAATAATAGTTTTGGATTCCGAGGCCGAGATGGAGGACAAGAAGGGTGATGTGGACGAAGAGGACAAGGTTGCCAAGGCTTTGGTAGAGGATGACCAGGTGGTGGAGACGTCTTCCTCTACCAAATCTTTTATGGTTAGATAAAAAACTGATAAAAATAGTAACAGTTATTATATTAATTTAGAATAATAATGTTTAATAATAATTATTATTAATAATAGTAATTAATAATAAAAGCAAATTATAGCTTTTTATTCAACCACTGGGAAGTTAGTCGTGTGGGCCTCGAGGGTCGCACTTAGACCACATTTTTGTTTCAGTTTTATATGTCTTTTTTGATAATGAAGTAGAAGAAGATAGAAGTAGACAATGGAAAAAAATCTCTAGACAGGAGAATTGTCCTTTATCTAAGTACACGAGCCAAACCATCAAAATTCATTCTACTAACAAGTTACACATATTCATTCACAAAAACACTCTCTTTTCCGGCTCAATTCAAAATTATTCATAAATAAACGAAACATTGAAACGTTTTTCATTCCCTTCAACTATCTGCACAACGATGTTTGCATTTATTTCAAAAGAATGAGCCTCGTATCAAATTGATGATGGTATTAACACCATGATAGAATGCCCTCTCATATAGACAGAATACAAAGCAAACTTTGTGTAATCTGATTGTTTCAGAATACAAAAGACAAATCGTCACGGATCCTAACCGCCACGCTGTCGTCGGGAAATTCTCAACACACTATAATACTAATCAACATTTTGATATATGGTGCGTAATGAGTTTTGTCATACAGAAAATTATCTCTTTGCGAAATGATTCGCTTTGTTTAACGACGCCCTTTATTATCTTACAATGTGATCGCAAAATTTCTATTGTGAACTTGTTAGACTTGTAATTCGCTTTCCCTGCAGCAAATGGAAATGTATTTCTCGTTTTTTTTATTGTTTATTTTCCTTTATTTCTTTGGTTAATCATCAGCAACTACGAATGTTTCCGGGTACGACGTTGAACAAACGATAGTGAAATACAAAAACGCGATAGTGCTCAAAGGAGATGATTTCAAATTGATAGTAATTTAAATGGAGAATTTCCTTTGTAACGGATTGTATTGTTATTCTGGGAAAAGGAGAGCTTTGAAGCAAAATATCTATACATTTTCTTGACGTTACACTTACCAAATCGTAAGAAAAATCGGTCGATACTTGAAGATGTTAGGGTATCTGAAATAAAAACCAAAGCATGATGAAATATCGTCTAAAAAATGTATCACAATCTTTATTCAATTACAACAGCTTCAAAGGGCTGTAATTAAAAACCATCGTTTAAACTTTCATAGATCAGAATTCGTACTTGAGAACAGTGTAATTATTATTTTTATTAATATTTCCACGAAGTAATTATTGGTTTTTCTCTTGTTTCAATCGCTGTACGCTGGCGAGATTTAATGATCTGCGAATTCGCTTAAAAAATTCATTTCAGCCAAATAAAACCCGAAGCATAATTGATAATTTGTAAGGTATTGCTTATCAGCTTTTTTGAAATATCAATGGACATATATCTTTATGAGCAGTAAACGATAAATACGCGTTCCTCGGCAAAAAAGAGTAAAGCATTTCCCAATTGATTTAGGCATTTTCGAAAATAGTTTGTACGTTTCCCCAATTGGTTTAGATCTTTTGGCAAAATATTTTAACGTTTTTCAAATGGTTTGTACTTTTTTCTAAAACCTTGGATGAATTTTGTCACGTAGCACATATTTTATTTTTCTGTATTGGTTTGAATTTTTGTCACTTTAAAATTTATTGACTTTCCACTACGCGAACCAGGATTATTATGTCACACTTTTTTTCGAACATTCCTCGCTACCCGAAAGCTAATGTAGCCGCCTCTTTCCCACTCACACAAGGCATGCTGACTTCCGGCTGATAGTATATATGGCCATATATTCCCTCGCGTTTCTATAGTACGTAAAAATTATCGAGATTCGATTGAGAAGGGACTGAAATTGAAGAATTGGGTGTGTAAGTTCTAGATGCCAAAGATGGAATCTTACCGCCGAAAGAGACATTTTAGTTGCATTTGTGCGTTCAGAAATCCAAAATTTCTTATGAAAGAAGAACTTATCATAGGCTTTGTTGATTTCTGGGATTCTATCAAGGAATGAAGTATGTTATATATTGTCGGCAAAGAATTAATGTCAGTGATTATCGTACGAGAGGTGAAATGAAAAAATTGAGTAAATTTAAACATCGGGTGTCAATAGTATGAATTGTTGTTTTGGAAGATAAAGTGTGACGCCATACATGATATGGGAGATCCGAAAATAACATCGACAGAACCAACAAAAAATCTGCATCATCAATTTAAGGATCTTGGACTGGCGAGCATGTTGCACAAACGCATGGCGAGGCTTTCCGAATTAAAAAAATCAATAATGGTCATTTCATTTCAAGCGAATCATATTGTACTTGAAAGAAAAAAAATGGGATTATCTTAGCCTTGCATCCTTGTGTCCAACATGTTTTTGCGTTTGAACTTGTAGTTGAGGTAGCAGGTAACAAAAAAGTTTAAAATGAAGTTCAAAAAACATATCATGATTGTTAATTGATTAGATTAATTAGGAGTATATAAAAAATAGATATGGTATTGAATAAAAAGTATGAAATGAATTAGTCTCTATTTTCGTGACTTCCTCTGCAGGTGGCTTATTTTTGGAGTAAGGAACTTCCGGGTGGAGGCCATATTTTCGATTTTGTGATTTAGTTTTGACTTCTTTTTTCCCTTCATCCACGACTCGATGAACTAGCCGTCGTGAAAAGTGATACCCCAGAATCGCAACTTTACTGTTGACTTTTGACATTTTTCTCGGGATGCATCATCTCGATGGCTGCGATGGCGCTCAAAATGGTGAGGCTTTCGACTGGTGTTCATCGAGCACAAAAAGACTTGTGAAGAATGCGAAAATCTGACCACATCATCACAATTTGAAGCATTTTGGAGGTAGATCAGTAAGCTCTTGGGAAAAATACACACCGTTTGGGAAAAATTTCAATGAATTGGGAAATGATATATGTTCCCAGCAAACCATTTACTTGGCTTGAAATATATTATCAAAAATGTTTCAAACAGAGCAAAGCCAAAAAATTGTATCGCCACAACAAGTTTAACGACAGTTTTTAATCATTTTTGGCCCAGGTTGTTATTGAGGATCCCAGAAACACATTTTTGTCTACAGCGCATTTAGGGTAGAACATAAAAACGTTAGTATACCTACCCAAATGAAGTGTATAGTTTTGGTAAAACTATTCTGCAATCTAAAATATGATCCTAGAACAATATTTCCCTTAATTTTTTTTTTGATAATTTTTGCTTACAACTATTTTATTGTACTACTGGATGAAATTTAATAATAAATATTTATTTTGCAAAAATTTGAATACTTATCAATTAACAATTAAAGCTATTTTGAATTTTTTTGAGATGGATAATCAATCAGGGGGAATGGAAACTTGTACTTAACCTCAACAACACCAAGAAGAAAAATGTCAGGATATTTTTTTACATCTGCTGGGTATTTTGAAATTCATAGATCTGGTCATTTTTGCCATCATTTTATTTTAAGTTCTACGGATCACGTAGATCAAAACTAAAATTCTTTATACAAATAATTAAATATTGCCAAAGATTAAATGAAAAGTCTTTTAATTATCTTACCGACGTTTACATTACACCATTCTTCTATTAATTGAGAATGCAATTAATTAATTTCACAATATGCCAGAACACTTCAGGAGTTGATAATAATCTGCAGCAAAAACATTCACGCATTGTTATGAACTTTTCTACGATATTTAAATATTTTTTGAAAATCGACGTTAAATGAATTTCGAAGAACAAATTAATAGAACATGATGAAACATATTTTGATTACAAAATTAATTAATTAATTAATTAAATTTAAATTGTAAATGAAACAATATGTATTTATTTTCGTAATATGCCAGAACACTTCAGGAGTTGCTGGTAATCTACAGCAAAAAATTTTACGTGTTATCTATAGTTTTTTCAGCCTCATATTCGTCATGTCATACCATATGTCATATTTTTATGAAACATGTTATGATTGCAAATTTTA
This sequence comes from Oxycera nigricornis, assembly GCA_963942545.1. NCBI lineage: Eukaryota > Metazoa > Arthropoda > Insecta > Diptera > Stratiomyidae > Oxycera > Oxycera nigricornis. The sequence goes on along the minus strand of OZ012660.1, from coordinate 110,827,418 downwards.
ATTAATTTTGCATTAAGAAACAGCATTCTCATTATTTGAATAAAAGTCTTGAAGACTACTTCGTGATGATTTTTCAGAAATGAAACAGTTTTACTTAGAGCATTGTTGTTGCTATTATTCTTATTATACAAAATAATCAAAAAATAAATAAATCATATAACAATAGAAAGAAAAAAATTGATTACCGATTAGGTAATGGTAATAATACGCTCGGAATCATATTTACATGCAGCAATTATTTCAATCAAGTGTGTGTCAATAAAAACATTTTAGATACACTAAAACATTGAGGTTTCGTCCTTCTTTGTTCAAATAAATAGAACTCAACAGGAAAAATTGATTGAACACTAACCAATGACAACTAAACTGCACTCACTCAGCATGGGAGAGGTTGTTCAAAGTCAATAAAGTGCAGAAAAAAATTAATCAACAAATGTTACACGACTCGATTGAATAATCAAAGCTTTAAAGTCGAGAGGCGTGAAATCAAGAAAAAAATATTCATAAGCATCAAATGGAAACCTGAGAAAAATATTGAACAGTGGATAAGAGAATTGATTTTATTAATTTGCACTTCGATTAGCGTGACTAGAAAACCCTCAATGTATCATCGATCATTTACAAAACAAAAAACAATCGGTATATCATAGAAATAAAATTTCGGATTTATTTCCTGTTCAGGAAGAAGTGCCAATAGTTATTGATACGCAACAAAAGAACCAGACATTTAACTTTACCGAATATTAAAATAAATCCTTGAATACAAAAATATGTTTTCGGTCGACTACTTGTTGAAACAACTTTCGCTTCGGAGTGTTTCACATGAAAATGAAAAAGATTTAGAGTTAAAAATAGGTAAAATGACGAAACACATTCTCAAATTTTACAAAATCAATAGCTTTGTATGCATTTTCTAGACACATCTGACTTTTTGCTCTCAGCTTGCTGACCAAAATCTTTAGTCAGACTTCAGCTAATCAATCTAAACTGTTTGCTCATTGAGAGAAAATATAGAGTAGTAATATTTGGAATGTTTGCAAAAATATTTTCTTGAATTTAGCGTTGAATTGCGCATGTATTCATAAATAAATAAATAGTATATAATATGTAAAATGATTTTCAAATTTATTCTAATGCGTACTTTACGATGCATAGTCATTAAATTACGAGGAAACACAGAAATATTATTATTCACACGATGTGCTTTTATAGATGTCAAACAAAACTTTTCGCTTACTGTACTTCAGAGAAAATTCTTTGGAAATTTTATTGTTATTAGTCTACAAATCGTTGGAATTATTATGTAGGTTAGGTTAAATAAATAGAGTTGCTAAGCCAAACGGCTTTCGCATCATTAAGACTGAATTGGCCCATTGTGCCATGTAGACTTGAAAATTTTTCTAATTCATTCCGTGAACCATCCCAATTTCTTAAGGAAATTCAGGCGTTGTTGAAATCAAGTAGTTGTTGAATTCTACCCTACCTCAAGAAAGTCTAAGTAGACTTATTAAAATAAAATTTAAAGAACGTTATCCTTATTATATTTTGATTTAGCTACCGCAACAAACGCTAAAATTTTGACATCACTAATTCTTGTTCTACCTTATTAAAAAAATATTGTCGTGAAAAGGAGCCTTACTTACTTGCATTGCCATATTTGAAAAAATGGACGCGTGATCGACCCCAGAGTATAAAGAAAAATATTCTTTCTACGTAGAAATAAGTGTTTTTGTTGGTAATGTTATGAATTCTATTCAAACATGTTTACAGTGTAGACATTTGTATAATTTCTTTAACGAAAGAAACCGGAAAATAAGATAATGTGTATCTTTAGAAGATAAAGGAAACACTATTCGAGAGCTGTAAAATTACGGTACTGTGGTTATAGTTTTATCTAAACGTTCTTACGTACCCGAATCAACTATAAGTGAATTGAAGTAAAAAACGCACAAATTAAGGAATCAAATATTTTTTTGCAAAGACGAAAAAGAAAATTTTAATGGTAGGGGAATTTTCAGATATGGAAAAAAATGGATTCCTGGTTTTGTCAAACAGCAGGAGGTGTATTGTTAAGGCTCAAGCTCAAATGCCGATTCTGACCATCTGATCATTTTTTTCCAGCGAAAGATGGCTGCAAAAAATTTAAAAGCGATTTGGCATCTGCTTCATAAACATTCATGATAAAAAAACTCGCCTTGTAGCAAAAACTTTTTGGTTTTTCAAACGAAAATTGCAGAATATAATTATATATAAAACCGATAAAATTGGCCTTTACTCCAAAGAGATACCACACACACACGACATTGGAAGCGTCATCCATTAAAAATGAGCCAAGGAGGCAAATCTCTAAGGAAAGGGGATCATTTCTTGCTCGTGCAACGTGGCATCATGTGTTGAAACCACTAGTGATAGGGAAGTCAAAATTTTTTTAGATTATTCAAAAATAACTTAAGGTCAGCTTGGATGACTGCTAGAATTTTTAAAAATGAGCTCCGTGGTTCATTTGCACCACAGGTTTGTATTTTGTTTATTTGTTGATAAACATTTATTTAGTTATTTAAATTGAAAGGTCAGAACCTATTTACAGGAAAATAATGATCCTGTTCGAGCTTTCCTGTTTCTTACACAACGCGCCAAATCATCAATATGAAACTGAGCTCGTGAACGATAATGGGCAAATTAGCACCCAATTTCGTTCCAAATTATTTGACAAAATTAAAAAGAAATTCATTAAAGTGTAAGATAAAGGAACTCAACTTCTGACTACATAGTACAAAAACTTTTTTTTAAATTTCTATCATTGGTCTGAGGGGTGTCATACACCTTGCATGAACCGTAAGCCACCCCTGTCTTTGAACCAACTAAAAGAGCAAGAAAATATTAACACATTTACAAAGTTGCTGAGTTCTAGTGCTCGCAAGCTTCTTCCGAAGAAAAAAAAATCATTAAGTGGACAACATTTTGAACTTTACCGATCAAAATTTAATCGCAGAAACAGAAAATCCTACCAAAAACAATGTAACTAATTTTAAAAGTGAACTTTTGAATGAATTTCAAAGTAGAATCACACATAAATATGTTACACAGCTGTTTTCTCAAATGTATCTTATTGTCAAAGGACAATATTGTATCGTTACAAGATATTCTTCACACTGAAAAAAGTGAACAAAAGTTTTTTAAAACTAGAATATGTTGATGAGTACATAAAATAGATTCAGGGAATAGTTATTTTCGTTATGAGTGCGTAAAGTGATGTTTTTAACTTCTTCGCTTCGCTCGTGCGGCAATCACTGAATTAAACACGATGCGAACCGCACGAATGGCTATTTCTATTTTTTGTCACACAGCCGTCACAAGCGTGTCGCGCGGACACGGAAATGGCTGCAAGGGTTAGCTGTGTTGAGTCGAATCACGCATACGCGGGTTTGAGAATTGGATGCACTGGATGCGTCAACTTAACGTGATACTCGCAATTAGCAAAATGTTTCACGCACTAGGGTGTGTGAAACACAGCTTAACGAGCCTGGAGCGTAACCGATAAACCGAGCGTTTGTTGATACTTCAATGGCAAAAATAACAAAAAAACATATTTTTGGCCCGAAATGCAAGGCAAAGAATCACTTCAAGACATTTTCGTATTCAACTTTGTTCGGAGCCGTACTATGGGCAAGCAAATTCTGGAGAGCATCTCTTCTTGACACATTTATGGAGCCTTACCTTCCGAAAAAAATATTGATATTGTTCGACTTTGAACTGATCACGTTTTCACTTTGATCCATGAGCATTCAAGAAAAATTTGTAATATTTTTCTACAAAAACAAACTTATGTACGATATTTAATGTTTCATGACCAAAAAACATATCCTTTTTCCTTTGCAATGCTTGTATTGCTTTCATAGTCCGTTGTTCAATTAAAAGCTCAATCAAAAGAACAACCTTGATATTCCACTGAAAACATTTTGAAATTCACCATCAAAAATATGTTACTCTCAAAACCACTAATCATTGGATGGCGCAACAAAAAGTTTACTTGATTTACTGATGTTGTGTGTGGCCTTCACTACACCTCGACTTCGTGATGGGCACAATTCTGGAGCAACCAATTTGCAGTCAAGTCAGTCGAAACTTGATTCCTGTATGTGATTTACATTGCAATCATGTGAAATGTTTATGCAAAAGTGTTCATTTTGTATGATTGACAATAGACTTGAATTCCATGATGTGCAATGCGACAAACAATGCCTGCATTTATTTTATTCTTTCAATAAAACGCGTTGACTTTAATACGGTGTTGATTGTTGAATGGGAATGTTTTACTGAAAGTGGTTGTCGGTTAGTGGGTCATCTTGATATGGTAGTAAGACAAGAATATTAATGGCATTGTTCCACTATCTAATGTTCTTTCGCGCGTTTTAAACACCAGTTTTAGCTAGTGTTATGAATGACTGTGCCGTGAAAACATCGGTGCTACCTTGGTAGCAAGCAAGAGCGGAGGTTGGAAATGTGAACAAATGAATGGGTACTTGGCGAAAAGTTCATATTTTGTGGGTTTTGAACCAGAAATGTGCAAGGTTGAAAGTAAATTTAATCTGCTAACATAAAAGATCGCACCTGAGAAAAGCTGTTAGTCAAATAAGGAATTTGTAACTAGCGAAAGCTAAGCAAAAGTTTATATTCAAATTAAATTTCAATTTAGAAAGTAAAAGATTACCACTAGTTATTATTAGTGCCTAATTTTCAAGCTAGAAAGTAATAAGTAACCACTTCACAAAAATCCTTAATCAAGATCATCAGAAAAAAACTCTTATTAACAAAAATTGTCTGTAAAATTCAATTGAATGGAAAAACTTGAAAGTGCGCGTAAGAATACGCATATAAATCACTTTTATATTTTCATTTTGAAAGTAAGACCCTTTTTCAAATCCCTAGTTTATACCTTTAACAGTTTGTTTTCAAAAATCATACAAAATTCTCCTCGTCTTATATCCAAATAATTGGACATTTTCGATGACATTCAGTAGATGCTCAATATGAATGAAGTATATATGTTCGAGATGATAGGATTAAGTTGTTTGTTCTTACAGTCAATTTTATGGACAATCACGTTGACATTTTATCAGAAATAATTGACAGAAATGGACAGTATTAAATATTTATTTTCCAAATTTTCATTGACAACGAAACAATGATTACTGTATTTAATGCAACGACCTTCTTAAATACAATTGTAAAAATTCAATAAATAAATTCCTTATGAAAGTTATGTTCATAGCTTAGTAAGATTTTTTTTCTCAACAAAGGCGATTCATCAGAAGAGATGGAAGGGATTGAGCCTTCTTTACGAATTTGAAGAAAAAATTTAAGGAAAAAATTTAATGAATGAAAAAAACAACTATAAAAAATACAGTTGTTGAACAGAACAAAGCATAAGCCACTTGAGAATTAACAACCCACTTTTTATTCTAGGTTTCACGAGTAGTTTATATAGCATGTTTTTCAGTGGCATAGAACATTTTAAACAAATAAAACACACATAAATTATCGAAGTGGCCGAATTTTTTGGCTTTATTATCTCACGAATTTCATGACATTTAATTTCTGGCATGAACCCACCGCGACTGCGTCTTAGTAAGGACAATTGGTCCAATATTGCACCACGTTTTCCAGCATAGCTAGCTTTATTTCACCAATAACGTGTTTAATATTGGCTTCCAAGTCATCAATAGTTGCTGGTCTATCAGCATAGACAAGTGATTTGACGAACCCCCCCCCCCCCCTTCTACAAAAAATAGTCTAATAGATTAACATGTAATGACCCGTGTCCACTTCTTTATTCGACCTAATAAAGTAATATGTTCACGCGCTGTTTGGCATGTTCCTCTATCCTGTTGTATCCATTTGTCCCTCAGACGATTGACATTGATTTTGTGAATCAAAAAATTACGACTCATTTGTTGGTAACCATCACCATTAACGTTGGTTCCGTCTTCAGATTTGGAAAAGAAAGGACCAATCATGCCACAATTTCACTTATTCATGTAATGAACCCATTAAGCCAGAAATGTGCCTCATCGCTGAAAATAGTTCAGCATTCACCGAACGTACGACGCAATCGATGGTCCAATGGTTTCAATTGTTGCATTAGTTAGGTTTGGTTTTTTCCTGGGTTAGAACCTCCTAGTCTAGTCGATAACGTAGTCTACTAGTTGTGCTTTGGTTAGCGACTTACTAACACTATAATTGCACATTGATGGGGGTTCTTAGCTTCCAAATTGTATGAATGGTTCATCGTTTAAATGGAAAGTGTGGTTTCGGGATAGTGAATGGCTTCCTCTTCAGGTGCTGTCATATGCCAATTCACTATCAGACAGCACGACCACCGTTAGGCTTGTTGATGGGTTAAGCTCATTATGATTCAACTATTTTTAATATTTGTATGTGCGAATTATAATGACTGTCTACCTAGTTTCGTATGAGCTTCGTTGCTAAGTTCAGTTTTTTCCTGGGTTAGAACCTCCTAGTCTAGTCGATAACGTAGTCTACTAGTTGTGCTTTGGATTAGTTAGATTTCAAAGAGATATAGTCCAAGATCTTTCCTAAAAAAATTCCATGTCGTTGACCGACAGCAGCCAAGTTGTTGAGAACGGCGTCGAACCGATAAATTTGGATCCTCAGTCACACTACCTTGGAGGGCTGTGGACAGCAGCGATAGCTACCTCGGCACGCACTGTACGAGCTCGTGTTAGATGAACATTGTCTAATAGATTCGCATTAAATGCTGTATTTACAATAATATCGTTTTTTATTTATTAGTTTAGTTTAAAACAATTATTAGCCAATAACTTTTTACAAACGTGATCATGTTGATTATCGAACACTTTGATGTAATGGTTCCTTCCAAATGTCACGAGGCGAAACAGCAGACATTTCATATTCGACAAGTCAATATGAAACGTAGTTTTAACATTTGAAAGAACTTAAAGGATACTATCAATACTTCTACTGAAGAAAAACCACAACTTAAGAAAAAAGGAGCTGTATTTTCTTTTAATGATCAACACATGCAAACGTTATGATACTTAATTTGAAATAAGGTTTGCTGATCAAACAGTCACACTATTTTTTGAGTTAATTGTACTTTATTCAGATGTCAGTTTTCTTAACTCTTTGCGGTTCATACAATATTTTCAAGAAAGTCCACATGGTCTTATGGCGACTTGAGACCGGCATGGACAGTTGCACTCATGGTCAAAAATATTTTTGTTTATATTCCACTCCCAGGTTCACTTACTTAATGTGATGAATTTGCTCTGAATGCAATTCGTCATGAAAATGATGAAAACTACTCATTCAAGATAATAATTTTAATTATTACTGATTTATTACAATAACAAACATTTTAAAAAATACACAGTTATTTAATTTTTTTAGGGTGTGGTATTTTGGGAAGCATATGCCAATGTGAAGTACAGACTGGCTCTGGCATGTCTTTCAATAGGTATTGGTTTTTTCGCTTACTTTTTTTTTCTACGATCACTACAGACCTTACATTCTTTAATTTTATTGTCTCTCTTGCAGGAAAAATGTTATGAGCTGTGATTTAACCTCTCCTCATCAGTTTTGCACGTGTGAATACGCTTCTTTGTCCGTTTATTTCTCTAATTTTCCACAAGGATTTTTTTGAAACTAATTTGAGGCGTTTAAGAGTTCGTATCTTCTTTCAATATTATGAAGGAGTTTACGAGAGCAGTTTCCAAGAGCCGAAAAAGAGTTTTAAACTTTAAAATGGATAGGATGAAATGCAGTGGTCAGTCGTATGTATTTTCTTACCCATATAATCAGATCGACAGAGGTGTGTGCATGATATCATCCCCAACACCTTTCCTGTTCTTTTAATTTTCACTTTTATGTTTCCATACACTGTAGCTAGTATGGCCGCTTCTCTTTGATCCTTCTATACAAGGACTCCGATATTATTCTTATTGAAAGCTCGAGTATCCCCTTCTTCATTTTTAGCCTTTTTAGAAAGCCATCTTCGGTCCTAATTAAAGTGAAATTTTAATTTCTGCAGTTTTGTGCGACTTCTAAATGTGTGTATTAAAAAATTAAAATTAAAATTAGTTCGACTCTACTAAGTGAAAAGCAAATTAGGCATAAGACGCTACCTCGGCAGCAGACTATGTAGTCAATCAAGACCAGTTAGAAAGCGTTAAGAGGATCCAAAGCCCACACAACAACAATTGAAATTTATAAATATGTACTAAAGGCTTCATGATTTGCGTGCCTACGTTTTATTGAAAACTTCTGGTTCTGTTGAAAAGTCCTCCGAGATACCATTTTGCAGATTTAAAAGGTTGTAAAAATTTGTAACCACTGTTATTTTTCTGCTATTGTTGCATTCATAAGCACTAACTCAGGCAACTGTTTTTAAACAATTTAGATAGCGTAGTATTGAAATTGAACATATAGGGTTCCTGGCATATACCCACCATACAAAATGGTCGCGCATCGATGCAACACCAAAAGTGCATTGGGGTGCAGTAATTTATACAAAGTTTTATCCAACGAATTGTATCTGAGCATTTACTTTAAGCAAGTTTCCTTTGACCCAATATTCAAGAGTCATCACTACTTCTCAATTTAAATTTACCTAAGACTTGAACATTGTAGTGAATTAATTCTGTTCGCACAGCAAATTGATACCACAAAAAGAATGGCAGTGGTCAATAAAAAAAACATTTCGATAGACAAAACTTATAACCTATATGTAGGTTATATATTCTATCTGCAAGGTTTTAACTTGCAAATAGCCTAAATCTTCATAATATCCGATTTTCTTTCCGACTATTTTCTCTACCATTTCCAGCAACTATATCAATTTAATGGTCGTTATCGCTTCCACTTCACCCTCCAGCAAGCAAACACGAGCCACCATGAAAGCATATTCAACTTGAAGGATTTGCAGCCGTATGGAAGCACCTCGTAGAAATAGGATATCTTCCAGAGTGCTATCCAAATCCATTCGCATCCTTGGATATTCTCGTAATTCTATTACGTTTAGGCACCACGTATACGTGTAAAACGACACTCCACGTGAGTTTTTGTTGCATTTAACGTGACCACTCGCTTGGAAGTGGATGATACAAAATAATACACCTGTTGAACGTTTGTTCCAGGTATGCCTGTACATAAAAGCTATTCTTACCTGTCCGTGTTAGGTGAAATGGGGCCAAGAAACACATTTTTGTAGGTAAGTGAGAGTGAATAATTAAGCATGAGCTTTAAGGGCTGAAATTTTACCAAGAAGTCATAATTATTTCATCTGAAAATTACTTTTCGAATGTTGCCTTTCGTTTTGGAATGCTTCATGCATTTCATTATCAAGAAGAAAAAAATACTATCGATTCGAACCTTTAAACCAACTTTCTAGCCCGCACTAGCCCTAACCTCTTATACTTGGTTCTACGCTTTTTCATACATTTGACGACATATGTACATAAGTGCGTTTCCCTCTCAAGTTATGTTTAGTCAATTTACCACCAAGAGCTGAACATATAGACCTAAAACGATTTACTCTCAAACAGATAACACTTGATCCTAAAGAAATTGGTAGAGACTTTTCGGGAAGAAAGCCATCAATCATATATGTAACCACAAGTGAGTTACGTACCCATATAGGACAGAATAAACGTTATACAAAGCTTAGTATTGTTATATATCACGACATAAGTTATTAATTTAACGTTAAAAGTTAAATTTATATTCATGAAATTCTAATAACCGTAAAATTGTCAAAATGGAAGCGATTATATGAGATTATAAAAGCTTGACATTATTTTATACACGCTGAATGAGTACGGCATAGAAAGTATGTTTCTTTTTGGACACTCAATTCTGAAAGACAAAAATTTAAATTTTAAGAGTCTTAGCAAAACCCAACGGAAATAATGAATCCCAATGGATTAAAATTTACATTCGTTTCAACAACATCCCCAAACATGAAAAAAATATTGTTATGCACATTTATTTCAAAGTCGTCGCAGAAGTTTTCAATTAAGAGCATCTCAGAGATGTAAATTCAAAGTATTGAATTTTATTACGCTTTCTTGTTGGAGTTTTATAAAAATTTGTCTGTTTTTTCCAAGCCATTGCGAATGTTTAGAAAATTACTATGAGCATTCAATTCTCATTTCCCGATGCGGAAATCAATGAATGGATACCAGATCATTGATTATTTATTTTCAACATTTATAAACAATCAGACAAGTAAACAGAACTGATGATTAGTAAACTCTGCGCTTGGCTGAACTCAACCATCGTTGCTTGAAGAGGAAATTCGAGCGGAAAAAACAACACAAAAACCATCTCTGATGAAAGCAATCCTATCGCTGAAGTGAAAAGCATTCAATTCAGTTGATGATGGTGAGTGGATGGTTTGGTTAAAAACTCTCAAAATATCCGTAAACGAAAAACCAAATATTTTTCTTCCACCAACATAAAATGTGAAAGGGGAGAAACCACTATTTCACCCTCGTACAATGTAGTATGTATACATTCAATGAAAATCTAATCGAGCCAAAGTAAACTGCCGCTGTGTTATGGCCATGGTCAAAATCAAAGAAAAAATTCCAATCAAGGAAGTGATTTGTGCCTTAATTAAAATTGACATAAACGAAATTGCAGCCCGACGCTGACCACTAAAATTGATGTCGAGCTTTAAAAGGGAGCAACACATGAGTGAAAGGAAACGCCCAGGATGTTTTTCAATTTCCAAGAATCATGCCATAATGTAAAATCTCCTATATTCAGTTTAACCGCACCGAAAACCACATCAGACAATTTGTTTTTAGTCTTGCACGTTAGCCCTAATTCAAGTTGTCTGACGAGATAATTCGATTGACCTCTTTGGGGTCAACACTCCAACAATTTTTTCTTTAGTGTATTTTCTTGTCGTGCCATGCCTTTTGCTGTAAGACAAATCGTGATTAGTGCTGGTCAATTGTAAAAGAGTGTTACCAGATTAAACGTTTTTAGTACAGCTCACACATAAAGATATATATAAATCAATATACATACAAGATATATATATATAAATATATATATATATATATATATATATATATATATATATATATATATATATATATATATATATATATATATATATATACATTTATATTCATACAGGATCCTCCACACGTGTTTTTTTGGACAATTTCAAACAAAAAGTAATATTTATTTATTTTTTCTAAGCCTCTAGCTGCCACAGGCATTATAAAATTTTAAGAAATTCCCGTTCTCAAATTAACAAGCCGCGAAGTGCGACCCTTGAGGTCCACACGGTCAACTTCCCAGTAATATCTAGATAAACATTAAAAATATTAAACACAATAATAATTTTGAAAATAGTACTACTTTAAATTATAATAATGAGAGGTATTCATAGCAGTAACAGGAATGAGTTAATATTAATCATATCATCTACGGGAGCATCCATTGATTACGCAAGGCTTTTAGTGGATGAGTGATGATGATTGATTACCACAAATGCAAATTTGATTGAAATTTTGATGGTTTTTAAAATTTAAGCCACTTATTTTTATGAAAAGACTGCAAAAACTATTAAAACTCTGCTCAAATTATCCAAACATTTTAAAACTTTGATTGACTTTACAACAAAGTCTTTAGAATAAAACATATAAGGTAATATCATTCGGAAGAATCCTTTTCATATGGTAACTTTGAATGATTTTTTATTTTTAATTGAATTTTTTTCAGAGTCATGAAAAAGTTTTGCTGGTTCTCTTCAAAAACTGATAGGAATGTATAAATTTTATAAACATTTATTACTGTGTTGTGCAAATCAGGTTTCAAAAATATTTTTGATGAAAAAAACCCTAAGTTTTTGCACTTTCTTCTATTAAATTAAAACAACCGCTGAAACGGATTTTTATAATGTTAAAATAATCAAAAACATGTTAAAACACGTCGATTGACTCCCTAATAATGCAAATATTATATCTGGTTCGTGAGATATAGTGAATGGAAGAAATGACCTTGAAGATCATGATGACTGTTAATGATTTTTTATTTTTTATTTAATGTTTCTTGCTTTCATGAGAAAAAGTTTTGATGACGTTTTTTCAAACATTGCTTGAAGTATATAAATTTTATAAAAATTGAATACTGTCTTCCGTAAATCAGGTTAAAAAATTATTGTTTATTAAAAAAAACCTAATTTTTTGCACTTTTTTTTCTTAAATTAAAAAACGACTCCAACGATCTTTTTTTTTTCAAAATTCGAGGAATTCACGAAAATTTCAATACGCGTTGATTGACACCTTGACAATGTAAATCGTATGTTTGGTTCGCGAGATATAACGCATGACAGAAATGACCTTGAAGATCATGATGCCTGTTAATGATTTTTTATTTTTTATTTAATTTTTTACATGGTAATGAGAAAAAGTTTTGATGTTGTTTTTACAAGCATTGCTTGAAGTAAATAAATTTTATAAAAATTGAATACTATCTTCCGTAAATCAGATTAAAAATTTATTGTTTATTAAAAAAAACCTAATTTTTTGCACTTTTTTTTTAAAAATTAAAAAACGGCTGCAAGAATTTTTTTAAAAACTTGATGAAATCACATAAATGTCAATACGCGTCGATTGACACCTTGATCAAGGAAATCGTATGTTTCGTTCGCGAGATATAACGCATGACAGAAATGACCTTCAAATGGGCAAAACAACAAACCCCCCCCCCCCCCCGACCGAAGTATCCCAAAAACTAATCAGCTCTTAAGATTGCAAAGACGCTTCGATTGACACCTCAACGAAGTCGATACGATTTTGTTTACGTGAGTTATGCTCGTAGAAAAAAGTGTCCACGAACGTACGTACACACACACACACACACATACATCTCCCTTTCTAAAAACACTTTATATATACTCTAAAGACCTCAAAACGTAAAGAAATGTTGAAAATTTCAATTTCGATTTTCGAGACGATTACAAGAACTTCCCATATACTGGGAAGTTAACAAAATCTCAATATTAATATATACAATAGTTATCTAAGATACAACACTCAAACATAGAATTAAACATAGATAATAGTTCATCGCAACTTTTAGAACTACTAATTAAAAATCGAGTAACCATTTTGAGAAAATTCTTACATTTTCATACATTTCCATACATTTGCATAGATTTCCGTCCAAATGTATGGAAATTCTTAGATTTTCATACATTTCCATACATTTGCATAGATTTCCATCCAAATGTATAAAAATTATTACATTTTCATTTTACATGAACATGTCCTTATTAATTTGTCGAGGCGTTCTCGAATTATAGACCTACAGATTTATACTAACTCACAGTTTATGGCATTGCGAAAACGAAATTTAGTAATTAAAATATTTAGGACTATTCTGCTGGTAACACTTTTAAAACCAATAGCACAGTGCCCGCACAAACGGTTAAAGGACGATTCCAAACAGTTTATCGTCGAACAATCTATATCTATCCTGGCTATGCAGTTTACGTTCCCACAATGTAGACTTCCTGTACGACCGACTAACAGACATAAGAACAAACAACCTAGAAAGCTCTCCATTAGCTTATTACATGTAACTCACAGAGAACAATGAATAGTGGCATCAGAAATCTTTCCCACAACACCGAAATACCACTACATTATGGCAAATAAATATTTCAATTGCCGTCTTGGATTGCAGATGTTCAAATCTCGTCCTTTTTGTAAGTAAGCTGTGGGCCGCTGCCATTCTAATTGGTTTAAGTGTCTACTTGTGTGGAGATAGATCTAATTAGTATAAGCATAAGAATGGCTTAGAGACAATGTGATTGCGGCAGATGTATCCATGCAAGTGCCTATTTACGTGGTGAGAGTTATCCTGAATGAAAGAACATGCTGTCTCACCTGTCCGTTGCATGTTTGTTATTTGGATATTCAATTTGTAACAATGTCACAGATGTGTTTGTTTCGTCGCATAATTTGTTAATGTGTAATGATGTTCAACAAAGCAAACGTTAATTGTGGCAATATCTTAAAGTGCTTGGCTGTTCATTTTATATTGTTTCCTTTGATTGACTACTCAAGAATTTCAGCTCAGTTAAACAGATGAGTGATTTCGTTTAAATCTTCTGTTACAGTCTAACTGAGAGCCAATATCAGATAATGAGATCAATATCTTACATGGATCAGTCGGCGTTCAAATATCGACTGGGAAAGATATTCTCGTATATTTTCAAAATCAATCGAATTTTATTGCTTTCGAATGTTATTTTCTATTCAGTGGGATCAAGAATATTGTGCGGAAGAGAACCTGCAAGACTGCTTGCCCTCAACAACTATGTATATACTACAAACAAAATATCGAAAAATCTACTGGAGCATGAATGCCAATAATGACCATGGCGTGTGTCTGTTAAGTGTTTGTCCTTGCCTATTTGACGTACACAAACAATAGTATAAGATCCATCATCCACTAGAAATCGCAAAGCTGCACGAACGAACAAAAATGACAGACAGGTGCATTTGTTAGATGATAAGATGTAATCAAACATTCATCATCGACGAGCAATCCACCAACAATCACAATTTTACTTTTATCGAGTCAACAATAATCGAGCCGATAATCAAACAATGTTTCTCCTTTTCAACAAGAAAGCCATTAGCTACCAATAATAAAAACACCTTCGAACCATTTCATACTGTTTTCACTTGACTTTGATGATTTTTTTCCACCCGTTTTTTTTTTTGATATTTATCTAAATATACAACGACATTCGTGGCTTATCAATCAATGGCAATTAGGAAAAGTGGCTGCAGAATAATAAACGCTCGATTACCAACCGCCTTGGGTAATAATTGAAATCGGGGAAAAAATAAACAAACATACAGACGGAAGGTAATAAATATCGAAATGCTCAATTCAATAACAATCAACACGACGACATTAATGGATACCACATATACATATACGAAAAACACAAACATATCCATACATATACAAATGCGTGCCACACAAAAAATAGTTCTAGTTGAATTCGATGGTTGTAAGTTTTCTAAATGCTATAAAACGGCACATATCTATTCGTGTATCTATCGAGGCAAAACCAGAACATATTTGGATAAAACTGTTGAAATCTAAAAGCTATCATGTTCTTGTGAGCCATTAGGGAACGCGACTAATCACTTCACATGGACATTAATCGGAAGTTAAGTACGATTGGAGCAAAGCAAAGGAAATGCTTTGAACATGTTAAACGAGAAAAAAATATACCTTGACTTACTACGAGTAGTTCTCAGAAAATGATTTTTTTCTTCTTTTAACTAGAATTCCAGTTAATGGCGATTTCATGAAATGGATCCTTTTTCGGAGGAAAGAAAGTCAATATTTAAGGGAAGTGATTTCAACAAACTAGTCTGGATTTGATGTCTACAAAAATGAGAAGGCTATGGTCGTTGAGAAAGAATTGAAAGACTTGTTAAACAACCCCTGAGGATATATTAGTTATAAGTTTGGTCATTAAAAGATTTCATCCTTTTCACTTAATTTTTTTGATAACTTTGCTAGTGTCCCGAATAATTAAACTCAAATTCTTAAAAAACAGCATATAGCATATTAAATTTCTTTTAAAAAGAACCTGACTTAAGCCAGTTGTACTTGAAACTTGATATTATAAAAATATTCACGAGGCAAATTTTAGTATTTTGGTTCAAGCTGTGTCAAGCATTTCTCTTTATGTGAAAACCCTCAAATTTTGTTCAAACATATCGTTCTGCTGCAACTTATAATGTTAGTGTTCTGTTTTGTGGGTACATTCTTTCCAGAAAAATCGACGAGAAAAAACAAATATATTTTTAAATCGACCCCACACTAAATCCATACCTATTCACTTTCCCATCATCAATTGACTCAAAATATATCAGCACCATCCGAAATATGCCTCAATTGTGTCCTAGTTTTGCATTGGAAACCTCAAATGTGGATCTCAATCGATTAAAAGTTTATCAATTTTAAGCTATTAAGCACCCGAAAGTATCGAGAACTAATTCAGAACCAACCCATATCCGCGGCGGTTCGCAAATATGGAGTTCAAGGAGGCTTAGCAATAAATTTTCGGATACAACTCAAAGAAAAAACCTATTTACTTTTTATTTCAAAATTAACAGATAAATAGATGGAAACTTTATTATTTATTAAATTAAATGTTTGTCATGGGTGAATTAGAATTGCGAAATAATCTTAAACATTCAATAATACTTATATGCCCATCCAAGTCATAAACACAATAAAAGTAGTAAAAAAACTGCTTCATGTTATTATATAGGAAATAAGGGCTCTCGTCATTTGAATGTTTACAGCCGTTTTGAAAAGTTAAAATTTCAGCGCAGAAAGCTTCTATTGCTGCAAATGCGCATGAGTGACACTGTAGCATTTCCGTTTCAATTTCACTAATTTCCAGATCAAATAACAAGATGTCCGAAAAATATTTTTAAAAAAATTTAGTCGAACAAATAAATTTCCGAAACAAATTCACTAATTTTCGAATTGAAAACGTAAATGAAAACACTGAAGCTAGATATAATTGGGGGGGACAACGACTACAACGTGGGAAACGTGAATGATATCTTAATAAAATTTGCTAGGACAGAGGATGGATCCAATTAAGACCGCATCAAATTTTTACAATGGGCTACCTCACACAATAAGAGAAGGGCGTAACATAATATCGTTTAAAATCATGCTACGTAAATATTTCCTGAAAACTCAATTCAATAATTAAGAACGCTAAGATTTATTCTACAAATGAGAAACAAAATTGGATATATTCAACTCTAAATAAAAATTGTTGAGATAATGGTACTATCCCTTATACCGATGTACATCGTCTGGGAAGTACTAATTAAATGAAAAAGCATTCGGGAAATACATTGCACACGGACAGTGCAAGCAATGAGTGATGGAGTGAGAGGTTTTTGGAAGAGGCGGAGGTGGTTTAAGTCGGTAAAAATTCGACATGCCGAGAAACAGGAGCAAATCGGTATCTTTTGAAGATATTCACCTCCTAACGACGAAAAAAAATTCCCAATTCAAGTATATTCGAAAATTTTATTATTTGATTTGAACTATTCTTTATTTGATTCGGATATTTATTTATTTGATCTGTGAATTAATGAACTTGAAACGAAATAGCATGACAACATCTAGCAGCGTTTTGATTTTGATAAATAAGAACTTCAATTATCATCTGTCCTTCAACGACATTAGTAAATATTGGAACAGTATGTAAATACTACCGTCGTAAAAAACTTTCTAAAACCCGTCAGATACTGACAAAACGGAAGAAATAAATTCGACTTTGCTTTCTAACATGACGCCATCTTAAGATAGAGTCATAAGCTAAAGATTTGGCATTCAATAACGACATAATAATTTCTTCATATGTTCCCAAGAAGAAAAAAATAGTTCTTCTTCTATGGTCTGTGCATACAACACCTGAGATAGGGAAAACTTAAGTAGGTGCAGAAACAACGGACCAAATTCTAGCCGAATATGCAATGAAGCGCAGAAATAATCATTAGCACATACCCTTTTTATTTTGTATTTTGATTTCTAAAAAATCTGGCATATCACTGTTATAAAAACTAGCGCCACCATTCAAAAAGTAGTTTGGAATCAGTTTAGTTGCAACTGTATGGAATTGATTTTGAGTAGCATTACAAGCAAGTGCAGTAGTGAAGGGTTAGTTACACTGTAATGCATCTAGGAGTATTTCTGTTCTTGTGGACTACTATATTTTCCGGTGACTATAGTCACCCATCGTAGGATCAATCAAGTTTCGGATTTGTTATTTTTTCACGAATTTTCTCAAAAGTACCCACAATTTTATTAAAGACAATAAAAAGTTTAGATTTAATTCCAATGAAAAAAATAGGGGTTATCATTTGCAAATTATAAAAAACTTGATAATCTTTGAAAAAGGTTTAGAGATAACATGCAACTATAAATAGAAAGGACTTTTAAAAAAATTAAAAACCTCGCAACAATACAAACAAGCCGCGAGGTGCGACCCTTGAGGTCCACACGGTCAACTTCCCAGTAATATCTACATAAACATCAACAACATTAAACACAATAATAATTTTGAAAATAATACTACTTTAAGTAATAACAATGCGAGGTATTCATAGCAGTAACAGGAATGAGTTAATATGAATCAAATCGTCTACGGGAGGGTCCATTGATTACGTAAGGTTTTTGGTCGTTGAGGACAGATTGAATATTCACGCGGATCAATCGGTGGGGGCCTTTTTGGTCTTGAAAATTTTGTATATGCAGTCAAAAATAGGTTCAATTGCATGTAAAAAGTGAAATGTATTACAAATGATGATGGTTATTGAAATCTTACGATTACTAAAGAATGAATCTACTAAAAACTACAATTTTTTATTCGATGAAAGCTTTTTAAAGCATATGACTACAAAACATTTTACCATTCAAAGTGTTGATACCGCAAATGCAAATTTGATTGAAATTTTTGGTTTTCAAAATTTAAGCAGTTTTTTTAATTAAAAGACTATAAAAACTATTAAAAATCTGCTCAAATTATGTGAATATTATAACACTTTGATTGAATTTACAACAGTTTTGTTAGAATAAAAGATATAAACTAATATCATTCGCATGAACCCTCTTTACATGAATGATTTTTTATTTTTTATTTAATTTTTTTCATGATCATGGAACAATTTTTTGCTGCTTTCTCTTCAAAAACTGATAAGAATGTATAAATTTTATAAACTGGTATCACTGTGCAGTGCAAATCAAGTAAAAAAAATATTTTTTTATGAAAAAAAAACAAAATTTTCGCATTTTCTTCTATTAAACTAAAAAAATGGCTGAAACGAATTTTTATAATGTTGAAAACTTCACAAAGATGTTAATATACGTCAGCTGATACCATATTGATGCAAATATTATATCTGGTTCGTGAGATCTAGTGAATGATAAAAATGACCTTGAAAATCATGATGACTTTTAATGATTTTTAATTTTTAATTAATTTTTTTACATAATCATGAGAAAAAGTTTTGATGTTGTTTTTACAAACATTGTTTGGAGTATATAAATTTTACAAACATTTAATACTTGGACTTGAAAATAAGGTTAAAAGATTATTGTTTTTTAAAAAAAAACCAATTTTTTGCACTTTTTTTAAAAAAATTAAAAAACGGCTCGAAAATTTTTTTTAGAAACTTGATAGAATCACATTGATGTCAATACGCGTCGATTGACACCTCAATCGTGCAAATCTTACGTTGGGTTCGCGAGATATAACGCATGACAGAAATGACCTTCAAACGGGCAAAACAGCAAACCCCCACGACCGAAGTATACCAAAAACTAATCAGCTCTTAAGATTGCAAAGACGCTTCGATTGACACCTCAACGAAGTCAATACGACTTTGTTTACGTGAGTTATGCTCGTAGAAAAAAGTGTCCACGAACGTACGTACGTACGTACGTACACACACACACACAAACACACATACATATCCCTTTCTAAAAACACTTTATATATACTCTATAGACCTCAAAACGTAAAGAAATGTTGAAAATTTCAATTTCGATTTTCGAGGCGATTACAAGAACTTCCCATATACTGGGAAGTTAAAAATACCCAGGTATCACTTCCCAGTCACATAAAAATTAAAAAAGTAAACTCGAGCTTCAAAAATATTCGCATAAGAATATTGTGAGTCGACTCAAATGAAATTGTCACACTTCAATTGATATTCTTTAAGAAATACAGCCTGTTTCAATCATTTAAAGAATGTCTAAGTTGAACTGTTTTGCTTATTCTTCGCGGTAATCACTCAAATTTGCAGGGAATCTGCCAAAAAGCTTATGCAAAAAGATGAATACCATATTACCTCCTAGTTCCCAAAACTGTAAAACATGAATATTTTTTCGGAATAATTCCCTGACTATACATAGTTTCCCCAAAAAATGTTTGATGACTGATGCAAAGCATGTTGATGCTTCCAATTCAATGCGAGCCATGTGATTTGTGAGATTCTTGTCGTTTTTAAGAGTATGGATTTTAAGTCCATCTAGGATACCTGCTTGGCAAATATATTTGAAGAAATCACCACTCTGCTTAAAACATCTAAAAAAAACTGTTCGGTGTTATCTACCGATTTCGGCAGTTTTGAAACTTTTATCATTTACTCAATTTGCGGTTGATCACAATCACAATGGTGGTTGTGTAATGCATCAAATCACACGCAATAATTTCAACAATATTATAACAACATTTCGATCTATTTCAGATAAACCGAATTTATATGCATAAATTTATGAAGTCAATACAAAACCCGAAATCACAAATACATACACTTTATATAATTAATATTGGCTTACAAATTTGCATAATTATTCCAGTGTATTTTCATCAGCCGTTTACTACATTTGCATCTATCAAAAATGTTTCCCCAAAACATATGCTTTCCAATTTCACACATAAAATACATCATGTGTACACGAATGTTTCCCCGGAAAAGTATTATGCAATAAATTTTTATCGTTTTCTGATAATGTCTTACTTAACCGACCGTCGATTTTGGGTGACATTAACACATATTGGAACATTTTGTGCGGGCTGTTGGAACGTACCATGACAAAATGCTTAACAAGAAGAAACACTTATGCATTAGTTGCATTATCGAGCAGGAAGTATTGTTCAATTCATTGTATCTAATTGAACTGCAAATGTTTATTTTTTTTCCTTGCAATTTATTCTTGAAAGAAACAAAACCCGTGCGTAAACTGCATAAATTTGATTTAAACCGAACGAATAACGAATGATTAAATCTGGGTGGGAAATTGAGTGACATGCAAATGAAAAAATAGTAGAAATATGATATTGGAACGACCCATCCGTACTTATGAACTTGAACGCAAGTCTATAATTAATGAAATTTTAACACCTTATAAATTTTCTTAGAACAATTTAATACTTTCATACGAAAACATTTGTATTATAAAGAGCTGTCTATTTGAGAATCTTGTTAATTAATATGTTTAATGATAACAGCAGAATAGAATCACTTAAAAAAATTAGCAGGCATTAACATCTGAAAATGATGTCATAAAATCCAGACATGGAGAAGTATCACGAATAAGTATATTTAATTAGAAGTGGTTTTCATCATCATCAATGGAGCGTCCGCCCAAATCGAACATTGACCTCCTGCAGAGATGGTTTTACATCCCACAAAAAAAATCTTTTTGTGGAGTATGCATTCAAGCCGTCTACGACGAACGACGCAAAATTATCTAACTTAATCTTCCAATTAAGCGTCAAGCATCCACTTAACATTACTCATTGCAATTACGTATAACATCAACTAAAAGATTGCATTCTCAACTTTCTCTAATGATTTTTCAAGCAAAATACTTCGGACATCATCTTCGACATCATCAAAATCAACACGAAACCCCTACTGTGACGACTGAGCTTCACCAAACATATTATGTGCAAATAAGACGGGGCCCAAACAATTTATATCCCTAATTTATGAATACCATATTTCTAGCACGAAAAACATTAAGTTGTTGCCAACAATAACTTGCACAGTGTCCAATTCGTAAATTGTCAAATTGTGAAATCCAATGAATCCAATTTGACGGGTGTTCAAATCGAAAATGCTACAAACTTTTTTGATGATAGTAACATTAAACCATCTTTTTAACTATCCATATGATAAAGAAGGTATCGACAATTTTAATTGTATCTTGACTTGGATTATTTGCTAATTTCAAATTTTAAAATACAAATACTTCACAAATACTACCAGCAACGCATCACTGACACTGTTCCGTATATTCAGAGATTCATATTAAGAGTTTTGATGTAATCTATTTTGGGTTCAGACTACTAAATCAAACTTTTGATTTGAAATAAATTTGTTGAAAAACTGTGTTGCCTTAAAATATTTCCATAATTTGTGCTAGTTGTTGAGTTGCGTTTAAGAAATAATAAAGATACATACTAAATTCAAAATTACTTCTTGCTTTCTTGAATATTATTTTTGATTAATTTTATAAATATAAAAAAATTGTGTTTTATTTGACGTGCCTACTATAACGTCAACTAAAAAGAAAAGAAAAATCGTATTTTAATAATAATCAATTAATTAATCATGTAGCCATGGCAGTCAGCAAATTAGCCTAAAGTCGTAGTACCAGTGCTTACTTGAAATGTTAGTTGTAATTTCTTAGATTGTAACTAAATAATAATAATGATAATTAATTTTAATTAAAGTGGTATGCTAGATGATTGCACTAAACCCAAATTGACTGAATAACAACAAGCAAAGTACACTGGGAACACTAGGGAAGAATTTCAGCTGTCAACTAAACATGCTTCAATTGTTTGAAAATTTTAGTTTATATTTTTAAATATTTGGGAAAGTGCAAGCCGGACTTACGTACTGAAGGTTCCGCACTACGGGAGTTGCTAAAAAAGTACAAAGCAAAAAGTTTTAATCATGGTCAAAAATTATCTCAACTTTAAGAAAATAATAAAATTTAAGTTATTTATTTTACAGACAAACTTTTAACTACTTTCGAATTCGCTACTGCCACTCAGAAAAAAAAATCAATTTTGCTCTTGTAAAAAGTATTGTTTTGAAATTCATCATATGACATTAATCAAATATAATTACGTGTTGATTAAATTAACAAAATTAAATTTCAATAATAATTCAAAATAAAATCGTTTGTCTGTTTTATATTAGGCTATTTTCAGCAGGTTCTGCTTAAGTACAGATTATGAGTAGTATTGTACAAAACTTGCTGTTTTTATGTAAGGCGGTTTTTGTGGTAGATCTGTAGCAAAATATGTCAAAAATCATGATTTTGATGGGCTCTCAAAGCATTTATTTTAGTCAAAAATCATTTTGAAAACTTTCTTTCTAAAATTACTTTACAATCATGAATATAATGAAATTGAAATATAGCTCCAGTCGGTTGCAACTCGACAAAAAAAATATAGAATAGTTTTAGCTTTACTTGAAAAAAACTCGAGAAGCATATATAGAATAAAATAAATATCTTATCCCCCTGTTTGAACCCAACCCCCCAAAAAAATCTTCTAATACTTATTATTTGTTGGTCTTCCTGCCGAATGTCAACATGTTATGCAACAATTTTATTACGATATCTCATCTTGTTTAGGATTTGGAAGCTTGTGAAAGATAGACGGACAAAATTGCCACCACAATAGACTCCGGTATGGATTCCTAAAAATTATACAAAAAAGCAAATAGAAAATTTTTAATACTACAGATTTTGTTTGGGGATAGCTTTACGCTTTTATACGGAAAACAAAAATTATTGGAAATCTTAATATATTTGTTTTCTATTTATTTTGGATGCTGCAATCATTTTAAGCTCGGAAGTATTTATAAATTGACATCATTAGGATGATTGACTTAATTTAAAAATGACAGATATATGTTTTTCAATAAAATCTTTTGCAATAAATTTAAAATTACGAATAAGCATCTTGCTAATACTGTATATGAGGAATGTTTTGATTTAGTGAATGTTTGATAAAAATATTAAATAAAAAAATTTTTGTGAATATTGTTATTTCATTAGCTTCATTATCAGATGATGCAGAAAGAGACAAAACTGTAATAAAAATTGTGATACATTTTGTGTAAGTTTCAATTCAGTTGTTTTTAAGTATCTATATGAACCATTTATCGGGTAGAAATACAACCACCAATAAATCCATTCTAAAAATTTACTGAATCTAACTGAAATTCAATTTAAAGATTTCCAATAAGAGTGATAGAACTTTGAATTGTCATAGCCGCCATGTTTTTTTTTGTGAATCAAAGTCAGCTGACATATTCATTCAGCACTGCTTGTCAAATTACCATGGACTGTAATAAAGCAGAAAACGTGATGAACTTACTAAATTTTAGGATTCGATTTGAAGGACGTTTTACATTTGGATGGGTGATTTTTCCAATAAGAATAATGAGCGAATTCAGCAAGATGGAAGCTGTGTTCTAGTTTTTTGGTTATAACTTATGTGGTAAAGTGTGACATCAAATTTCAATGATAAGCAATGACTCTATTTGCTCTATTGCTTGTCACTTGGATATGAAACGGATACCCGGGTAAAGAGTTAAGGTGGATTTCTTTGAATTATATTATATGACTGATATAACTCATGATACCATTGAATGCACTAGTGACACAATTGTTTGATTGCGAAAAAATTCCAGAAACAATATTATTTTCAGAAATCCGGCCACGATTTGTTTTAAATTAACAACAATATGACTTTTTCGACATGTTAATTCATTTTTTGTTGCAAATATTTCCTATTAATTATTCTAAAACAAATATTGAAATGGTTGTTCAATGTGCAAAGCTATCGAGAATTGAATTTGCTCGTAATGATGGTACCAAATATAGTCATTAGGATCCTATGAATGTCGTCGTCATTCATTTCTAATACCATCGAAATTACCTCAAAATGATGCAGAAAATACTGTAGCAGATTATCTGCTACATGTATTTTCAAATTTATTTCAACTCAACGTTGAGTCGCTTTTGTTTCAAAATCCTAAATCCTAAATGTTCGATTTTTAATTGACTAATTCCTCTTGAATATTTTCTTTTTTACCCGCATTATTTTCATCAATTACGAAACGCAAATTGTTTGAACAATCTAATTTTTTGTACATGAGGCGCAATTTTATTCAGCGTACGTGTGAATAATTGTTTTTTTAAATTGTTCCTCAATTAAAAACCTATTTGTGATTCATTCAATAGTTTTAGAGTTTTATTTTTGCTTTAAATTGAACATCGAGCACAAACGATGAGCTATGATTGGAATTTCATTATTGTTTTGGTTGTTTTAATATACAATATACTTAATTTTATTTTCGAGTTTTTTTTTCTTTTATGACGAACTATAGATTTTCTGAAATGTTTACCATTATGTAAGTACAAGATATGTTATTAATTTTTATTTTTGCTTGCTTGTTGAATGATATTAGAAGTTTGATTGATCTAATTTTAATTAGTTAAAATTTATTTGATCACTTCAAAAAAGCGATTCAAGCCGAAGTTTAAATTAATTAATTTGATTTTAATCATAAACACATATTGCAATATTTGTAAAATATATCTCTGCAATAAATGTTAAATAAATATAACAATCCATATGTAATTTATGATACTTCTAACTTAGCAACTCAGGCACAGACCGAATCAAAATTAACTCAATTAATCACCCTCAATCTACATGAGTGGTCGATGTGGTCAAATATTTAGATATAATTTTAGATACATTTACAGTGCCGACGGATTTAATAAAATATTATGATAAACATAAAATTCTAAATGCGTCGTAGATGGATTTCTGTTTATAATCTGTATGGGAAACTATCTTTTTTTCATTTTTCGCGTGTATTATGAAAATAGATTCGAATAGTTTAAAGCAACCATTCATCCGAGGAATATTTCACTGATCGTGATGCTTGGTGGGCTTTAAATAAACACCGGCAACTCAAGTACAGACAGTTTTTCTCTCAGCTCGTCTTCAAATAATAGACGGAATTTACTGTGCGATTATCTTATTTGTCGTTGTCTTTATTGTGTCAATGTAAATAAATCTATTTTGAGCGAAATTCTTGTAGAAATAGCAACAAACCGACTAGAAGTAAATAAGATGACCTAGAGAGACGGCCGTACGGAAAAAAGGTAATGGGACTCGTTAAGGTCACTTAGCTTGTATGTCATGTGTGATATGTTAGTAGCATGTGTTTATTTAATTTCACGCTCGCTGCATTTGCAATTGTTTTATGTAAATCTGCACGTAACAAAAATTCAGTTTCTAGCATATAGTCCCATGGATAATGAAGTGAGGGAAAAGAGGCGAGAGTGAAATGTTTGAATTACAAATAATAATTTTCATACACCACAAGATGTACTGACGGGAAGGAGAGATGAATTCGTGCTTGCCTTGTTGATAGCACGAACAGAAAATTAAAGTCACGATTAATGGCAGCACATTAAAGCAAAAATATTTCATTCTCAAATGTACTCTACATTTTCTACATTAAATGTGGATAAGATTATATAAATGGAACTGAGGTAAAAATTGACATGCTTTTTTTATTCTTACAAAACTCATTGAAATAAATTTTAGGGTCCATTTCGTGAAGAATTTTATATGATTGCGACAGTTTCTTATACAGAAAAATATATACTTATAAGAGTGGTTTAAATATTACACTATAAATAAGCATTTCAAATAAATTATTTTATCCTTAACGACAGCATCAGGGAAATCTACCAATATTTAAAGATTTTCATCTTGAAAAATGACACAGTGACACAGTGATATTTTCCAGAAAATTGTAAATATTTCTTAGGACACCAACAATTTTCTAAAAGATGTTCTTCAGTAAAGAAAGCAGGAATTGACTTCCCGAACGGAAGCGTGAAAGACAGAAACAAAACAGGCCAGCCGTCAGTTATTTTACAAAAATAAAACAATATGGAGAAATGCTGCTATTCATTGAACCTTATTCACCACTGTATGAAATCAGGTTAACGAGGAGTAGCCTATAGAAGTCGGAATTTTTGGTAGAACAATTGTGTATCGAAAGTTTTTGTTCTGGGGCTTCGAAAGCGAAGTTGAGTTTGTTTTTCGTCAACTAACAAATTCCGATAAAATTGCAAAAATAATCTGAACAAGAGATTTTTAGACTGAAAAGCGACCTCGGTTACGAGATCTACCAATCGTTCGCAGTCACCGTAAAAAAGTTGCAGAGCTTAAGAGCAGTTGGTTGGGTCCAGGATACCAAGAACGTGTGATTTTCCATAGTAAACTATTTCACAAATTGGAAATAAAATAAAAATATGTAAAAATATTGAAGTGATTTCGGATCGATGGCACCACGTCCTTGGTTTTGAGCTACTATGTACAAATAGTGGGTGAGCAATAGTAGAAAAGTGCACTTTAGGGATATTTCGAGCTTGGATACGATTAAATTTTTCTTTTTTCGTAATTGTGAAACTGATTGAAATGAATTCATAATTAAACAAGAACTTCCCATATACTGGGAAGTTAAAAATGAGATTTTCCTTGTGGATATTTCCTTCAATTTAATTTTCAAGGAGTGTATAAGAAAGTAAGTATAAGGTGTATCGTAAACCTATCCGTGTTGACATGCGGCATCTAAGACGGTAGATCATGATAGAGCGGGCCCACACAGTTCCAGCTTTATTGCACTTGATTTCTTTTGTAGGAATCACTTGCTTTCGAGATTAAATCTGAGTAGAGTAGTTTGATTTTTGTACCCTCGAGTAAATGTTAATTGCGGTCAAGGGCGGATCCAGCATTTGTCTCAGGGGGTCATTGCCTCGAAAATCACAATAAAAGAAGACAATATTACAAAAAAATCGTTAAAATCACTAGTTTACCTAGGCTCAGGGGGGAGGGTTATGACCACCCCCCTCGTATCCGCCCTTGATTAAGGTTTCAACTCGGTATTGGCAGTAGATTGCAATCTAAAGTGAAGCAAGAGTTATGCCTTGAAGGACAATGCTGTTTGATTTTTTTGTGAAGGTTCAGAATTTCTCTACTTGTTGAAATTTTAATTGGCCTGCCAGCAGTCGCCGAATCTCTAGTCTTTTTGAGATGAACAAATTTGTCTGCAGGACGTTAAATGTTTGTTGCCTCGTCTTCAGACTGAATATTCGTGAAATCTATGAGTCTTGTTGATTTTAGCTCTACTCAATATCACTCGCTCTAAATATTCAAATAATTACTAATGTTACCCATTGTACCGCATGTTATGATGCAGACACGAGTTACCGTTCGTAATAGTTGATCAATATATAACAGCTTGATTTTGAAAACTGGTGGATCGACCAATACGAATTCAAGATGACGATATATAATAGATATATGACACGAATGAGTCTTGACAAAAAAGAATCTAAAATGTTAATCGCAAAATTTGATGTGATAGTCATGGGTGATATATCCAAACAAACATCTAACCAGAAACCTATCTTTCAAACATTATAATGATGCATTTATAACCAACTAAATACATCGCTTCATAAATGGACACATATTGCGTATCACCTCATAAATTTTCCTCGCGACAGAGTAAACTAACCATTACATAACATTTGTTATTGATACATTCATGTGGAACTCGGCACACGTTCAGTAATTCGACACTACTCGTTGCAGTAATCAATGCACTGCTAGCATTGATTTAGATGTGGCCTTTTGATTGCTTGAGTCTTGTGGGAAATTTACGAGTAGTGATTAGTCATTTACCTTTTTCTGTTGTGAGAAGCATTTTTTTACATTGTGTACCATTAATTAGGTCATAAGTGTTTGACCACTTACGGGTGTTAGCATTAAGAATTTGTATAAATGTGGTTGGATCGAAGGAGAATGTATGTAGGATATCCACCACAAAAGAGTGTTCAATACCTGGAAACGCTTTTGAAGAGTCAGTGGAACTCAATAAAGTAGCAGGGCAGAATAAATGTATGATGAAAAAATTGTCATGTCTTCAGTTTGCAGATAAATATGCCTTCATAAAAATAAATTTCCTCACTATCTTTTCTAGTTTTCTAGTTTCATAAAAATATTAATGGAAGAAAATTTTGTGCCTCCCTGGGCAAACTAATAAGTAGAGAAGCTGATCTTTGAACAAGAATGATCAGAGCCTTCAATCAGACCATATCTCATCTCGATTAAGGCCATCACGCTTGACAAGTCTGTCTGATAAAATAGTTTCATAAAAACATGCTAAGTTAGTTAATCAAATCTTCAAACTGAAGGAAAGATAAGTACACTGCAACAATATTTTACTATTATTTATTTATTCCAACAGCCAATAAACATAAGTTCATCATGTTCTTAAACCATTTTTAACCAATCCTAGTGACTTGAGTTATCCACCAACAATTTTCTGACTTGATGATAAATTTTATTGTATTATTATGTCACTTTAAATTCGTTGATAGCAATTGCCAAATTTCTATTTCAGCTTCCGACGCGGTACTTTCAAGTGAACAACATGTCAACAATTCACGTGTTGCGATAATCGGATACCGTCTATTTGGCTGTTACATGTTTCAGTCGCCGATATGAAACGTCGCGTTTATGAAAATAAAGTAGTTAACAATTGATACTCGTATCGGACCCAAGTATGGATTGTTAACAGCATTTCGAAAAGGAATACTATCGCTGAAAAAATGTAAGCTTGCTGATAGCATCTAAGTAATCGTGAACTGGGGTGTTTATATTGTCACTGATTAACTCAGTGTCGAGGCATAATGTTATCGTTTGTCTGTTTGTTTGTAAAATAGTTTGTTAACATTCAAACGTGTTTAACAGTCATAAACAATAAACAAGTTATATTGCTTCTAGTAAAGTATAAAAGAAAGAAAAAGTCATTGGTTGAAAAATCGTTACTTTAAAAAGACATAAAATTCAGTACCGAAAAGATCTTGGAATTAAAAATAGCAAATTTTCTGCTTACTTGAGTTTAGTTCCAAAGCCGTGAATAACAATTAACTACATTTTATCTTCATGCACCAGTGAAACATTTGGTAGTCATAGAAAATGATTGTTAGCGCCGTGACCTACTGCACTTAAAAATTTCACATGAAAATCTGATGTGCGTTTCACATTATTGAGGTTACAAATCTTAAAGGAGTGAACACTTTTTTCTTTAAAAAAAATGGTACATTTGAAAATATCATAGTGAACGTATTCATTTATGAAAGATTGTGTTCATTTGATGAAGTTTGTAGGTGGAAATAAAATTAATGTCAATAACTGAGAACTAAGCGACGAAGCAAGATGACCAGATGCAATAAGTTTTTGAAAAGAAACCCATAATTTTTTATGCATACATAGATACTAATTTTCTGGTTTCGTCAAGGCAGATTCGTCGTTTATATCAATAAAGATGAGGGCAACTGATATCTTATATAGAATGGACTAACTAGGTAAGTTTGTCTTTCAAATTGCTACTGAAACAACACCGTTCAATATTTTTTAACCATTGTTCCTTTATTTAAAAGAAAAAGCCTTTTTGATTATTTATGAAATGCAATTTCAATTATATAGTATGGCTGCCATGACTGGCTTGACAATAGTCCATCTCCTTAAACCGATTTTGCAGTATTTTGCCGATTGTTAGTAGCCCTATTTTACGGAAAGCTCGAACCATATTTTCCTTAAGAAGTCATTTGTTTGTTGAGCATTGGGTTAGCAACGATCCTTCATGTTTCCCTATAAAATTAAACCAAAGGCTTCGAATTGCAACTTTCGATAACAAATGTTTTCAGAATTCTGATGACACTACCTAAAAAATTAATGGTTTCAGGTATAATGTTGCACGGCGCAACATCCTAATAAAACCAAAGATCTTCCAACTACTAACATTTTAATAGTAGCCACAAAATATCAGTTGGCATGTAATCGTCAAATTCAAAGCAAGCTTATCCGAAAAGCAATCAAAAGCTACTTAATTTTGCAACTTATTTATAGCTCACACAGCGACATGACAAGGATTTCGTTTTCAGCCACTAAATATTGGTCAATACTTCAAGCGTGTGACTGCCATCAATGTCGAAACAACACGCACTTTCAAAAAAACCAACAAATGGTCTGCTTGCTATAAAATTCGTGGTTGAAAAAACAGTTCTAGTCTAGTTTCTTTTTTATATTTTTTAAGATAGCCTAGTTCTCTACTTTTCGATTTGTGCTTGGTTTCGTTTGAAATAAAGTTTCTGCGTACATTTTCCCGAAATGTGAACCACCAGGAGAGAGAAATGACAGCCATGTTGATGAGTCCATGACATTACACCTGCAGCATTTTTCTCCTGATTTTCAAATAGAAAAAGGGGTCATTGTTTATGAATATTATGAATGTGCCATGAAGAGTCATGATCTCGCTGAACTAATTTATTCAGCCTATTTGACAGTAGCTACTGCGGCAAATACAGTTTCTTGATTTTACAGTACCAGAATCTATCCATTGAAAATGCATTCATGGTTGCGGATCATCTCAATCATAGCCAGCAACCACCAATTTGTAATATCGATTCATCTCCGAATTCCACATCTTATGATTTTGCAACTGATTCAAGTCCTATTGCGTCTCTATTCCCCCTTCGAATTCAAAAAAACTCTTAAAACTAAAGGGTAAAGGATGAAAGAGTACACAGAAATTTTACCAGCAGCGCCCAGAAAAATTGGGCTATTAGAAATACTGAAGAAAATCCAAAAAGAACTAAATCCAAAACAGTAATGAAGCGGGAAGTTTCTTTCGGTTATGTTGAAAAGGAACATTAACGGAAAAGCGAAAAAAGATGATAAAAAGGAAGCAGAAAAACAAAAAGTAGGTGGTGATTCGAGATGATTCTGATAGCTTGAACGATGATTTTGTGTGCAGTGACGACGAACTAGATGATATTCTAGGATTCGAGGATAGAGAGTTGCAACTGTTTCATTTTCAGAGAGGATGATAAAGAAATTGCTCTAATGTGGAAGTGCCAAGGATATCATCAATACGCTCACCATTCTTGCAGTGAAGGGAAATCAACAGATACCCATTGTGAACTCTGCAAACAGTTCTCATAAAGCTTCAGATTGTTTTGTGAAATTCAATCAGCTCGAGCGGCTGTAGTCTAGCAGGTAGAGTGTTAGAATCACGTGGAACGTCGCTGGTTCTTGACTCGAATCATAGCTGGATGCCCATTTTCATGCTGATGACATCGTTCCTCGAGTGGATCGAATTGATCTAGAAAGGAGCTCTCTAACAAGCTTCAACCGTAGAATGCTGCGGCATCGCGTTTGTTTAGCTCAAAGTTGTGTGTTTCACACGAAGGATTGTGTTTCAAAGCTTATAAATGTCTTAATTCAAACACAACTTATTATGGCCATTTGCTTTATAGCTGTTTCTTCAATAACTTTTATTGTAGAATGATTGTTATATTTGAAAATGTGCAATTTCGAGATAGAAGTACTTGAAAATCCAATCAATGGGATTACTCCAATGGTGGGAAAGCATTTCCCTATTAACAATGAAAAATTATCCCTATCTTCGCTTCCATATAAAAATAAGTTAAAGTTATTAAAATTCATAACATTTGTGACAAAATAGAACCATTTTCACATCCATAAGATTATTCTGCACTGTTCTATGATACTTCGAGGTTGAGGGTATACCATTCCTTCAACTCTTCTACTCCAAACGGATACAGTTAGAAAACTGACTTTCCAAGTACCTAAAGCACAGTTAATTCAATAAACCTTGCGACATGCTCGCTCATTACACTCAATTGTTATAAGCTGTTTGACGTGTTTTAGCATTGAGCGTACAACAGTTTTTGAAGCTCTCAGTTGCATGGTGTCCGTTGAATCGAAAAGTACATATTTTGATAAAATATATTTATTGAAATATATTTACAAAGTAGTAATATTTGTCAAGCTCATTTAGTTAGCTTATCTTGTGTTCATTGACTGGCAATTTAAAATTGTGCTCGAGAGATTCATTCTATAGCAAAGATTTCATCAATTATATGTATGTTTTCCAGCAAAAGAGGAAAAATAAACGATGGGATAAATGAGGATAGAATAAAGGCTTAATTTCGATAGCCCTCGATTAATCTGAGTACATTTGCAATAGCATTCCGATTTGGCTATTCTAGAGAGACTTTCACCCAAAGAAACTTAATAGTCTTTGCTCTAGCCACAATGCGAATAATTCCATCAAACAAACCGACTCTGCTCTCCATGCAACATGCTTCGATCCGCGCGTGTTACCACGAAGAAAGGATTATCTTAAGAACACTGTTTGCTCGATTACATAAACTTCCCACCTGCGTGAGTCCTCACTAAACTGACTTTCACTCGAACAGACAATCGGAGCAAATATCGGATTAAACAAACTTCTGTACAGCATTCTCAGGTTGCATTGTCACATTGCATACGAATAAGCATGGCAAACCATTTCAGGACGCCCTTGACATAGCGTCCGTTTCCCAAAGCAAATACTGCAGCAGGGACTGACGTTCCATTCCACCAGCTACGTTCTGTACAGAGTGAAACGTATGTCCTACAAAGCATGAGGAAAATCAATATTTGCACTTTAAAGCTTTTGTACATGTGAAATCGTTCCGAATCCAGTTGTAACCGCTAAACGCACCCTTGTTTCCCACAACATTTTCATGTCTATATTGTCGTCATCGAACGCCTACAAATTGTACAGCTGTATGTTTTGCACTTTACACAAAACTTTGCAAGCTTGCCTGCGACTGATATAATGTCCTTGGCTATTATACTAGTGGTTGTGTCGGGAGCAGTGAAGCCACTTTTCAATTTGCGCAAGGCCGTTTGTACAATTTTTTTTGTTCTGTCACTTTCTTTCATCGGGGTTGAAATAACGCTACACCATATTCTTTAATTTTTGTACCGATTTTGGTACAAAAAAAATTCACGAATATAATATTTCTAAAAAAATAAATCCACAGGTCGTAATTCCCGCAAGTAACATAATTCATGGCTTTCTTTATTTTACTATTTTGGTCAAGTTTAGTGTCAAGTTAAACGGTGTAAGAAATTTTCAAAATCGCAACACTACCAGACAAGAATCATATTTTCCAAAAAAAAATCGTCAACCTGTTTCTGTTGTAGTCCACAAAATTCCACGGTCCATTTGGAATCTGCATGAGATTGTGTTTTTGTCATCATTTTTATTTAACTACTATCTATGTAGTTATTTAGTTTACTTTGGTTGATACAATTTCGAATAAAATCAAGAATAGTCCGCGCTAGGGCTTGAACCTTGACTACACCGATTAGGAGTCGGGCGTTCTGCTTTTTCGTAACGTGACGTAAATTTATGTTCTACGATCCTGGAATCATTTTCAATGCTGAAAGTGTCCCTGCAAGTGCCAGTTGGCAGAAACAAGCAATTTTGAAAAATTCCCTACATTTATGACTTTTTGTACATACTGTATTCCATGCATCGCTGCTTTAGTCGTTTCATGTCGTTGAACTTCTCAAATACAATTGAGTATCCACACATAAAAAAGTTGACAATCTTTTACTGATTCTCGCATTTCTTTGAACAGGTTTCCTCTAATTGGCATCTTTTTTTTTGTCACTGGGTCATGTTTTTCGTTTTTGCAGCATCGACATTCGGTCAGGTCTTTTTGCTGGTAACTTTAAGTAGGCTGTCCGGCTTTTAGGATGAATCGGAAGATATTGTGTTATCAGTATTGTCGATTGTTTGGTGTAGAAGAAAATAAAATGTTCACGTTTGAAAGTTTGCAAAGCTTTCCTGCCCCTGTGAAATAAGTATGTATTCATTGAAGAAGAAGATTCTACAAATCAATAACCCAATTGATGACAAAAAAAAACAATTTCAATGTCAAGACTCCAACGTCGATCGTTCAAAGTTGACCATGTGAATTCGTAAACGCTCACAGTATGAAAACTACTTTTTTTTCCATGAAAATTTCATCGACCTTCAGCTTTGAACCAAGCCGCGCAACTGGCTAGCTAAATTTCCTCAATCATTGCCCTCTTGAGTTGCCGGCATATTCGCCAATACCTCCTATGGGGCACGCATTAACTTTACTGAGCTCGAGCTGACAATAAAAAAGCCATGAAACGTTTTCTTGGCTAAGTTATGTGTGTAGACTTTGGTAAATGGTTCAATGTTTGTCTGTTTGATAATTGATTGACAACTTTTTGTGAAGATACAAATTATCAACAGATTTTTTTTGTGTCTCGCGAAATTTGCAGTTTCGTGTTAAGAATACGCTTTTTGGCAGTCAGTCATAACATGAGCTCTGAATTAAAATTTATTTATAATAAATAAAATTCAATTTTTCTGGCGCAAATGTAACGATAAAATCTATCTTGAAAATAAATTTCACCTATTTTCAAAGAGTATATCGTTTAAAATTGAGAAATTTACTAGACATTTAGTAAGGTGTACTATCAATTTTACAAAATTACTCTCAATTTTCGCAATTAGAAACACGAACACGATACTAGCGCCTAGCATTCCAGTATAGTCTTCGAGCATATCAACCGATAATATGGGGTAATTTGTAGAGTCTTCCTAACGGAAAATTTCGCGAATGAATGATCGAATCTCACTACTAAGGGAAATTAAACGGAACTTTAATTGGAAAATTAATAGGAAATTGAGAGGTGAACATTAAAAATGAGAGAACTATTGAGGCATTCATTTCTTCAGTACGGTAAGTTCATTTTGAATGACTGCAATTATAAAAAAAAATATTTATGGCGATATAAGCGTTTATAAATTTGTCGCTATTGTTGAAGCATGAAATTTAGTTTCATGAATTCGCTCCATCCAGAATACCGTTCGACAGGAAGAACGCATGTTAGGCTAGGCGGTAGCTTCGAGTCGTAACGGTTTTATAAGGTTTCAGGCATTGTTATGATGCAAAAAAATTGAGATTTTTTCAGACGTTTCTTATTTCCAGTTTCCTGAGTGAATTAACACATCTTGGGAGCAAGTCACAACAGTAAAAACAAAAATATAAATTCGTTCATACATGAAAATTAATCTTGGTCGATTTTTTTATAAAAATTCGATTGATATAGCTTTCCAGCAAATACCAACAATGAAATATCAACCTAGACGAAACTTAGCACTTTCAAATAAAACAAAAACTGTTTTCAAGCAGAGTTATAGTGGTTTCGTGTTTTATGCTATGCAGAATTTTTAATGTCACCATCCACCAATAAATAATTATGTAAAACTGTGCGAGTAACATTTGACTATTTATTAAATTGAAAAGATTATATGTATTGTATTCGTTGTGCTTACTAAATTATGGGAAAAAACATAACATATTCTATTTATGGGATTTGAACCTCCGTGTCTAGTCGACACCACCATGTCTGGTGGCGGATGGTAAATGACAGCACCTGAAGAGGACGCCGTCCGTCACCCCAAAACCACGCTTCTCCATTTAATAACATATTCGTCGGACAGTTTCATAGCCTGTTTCCTGTTAATAATTTTAGCGGGACATAAGAGTGATTGTATCAATAACGCCATAGAAACACTATTATTTGAACGAATTTTGCAAACAAATATAAATAACTCCCTTTTAATTTAGGTGTTTTCGAGTCAAATTGGTCATTTTCTAAATCAATGTGGCATCTTCCCAATTTTGGCATTTTTTTCCATGGCAGTTGAATTGGAAAAGATCTGTTTTGATTGATAATAGCACCTATATGATTCATAAATAACCGATTTACTTCAGGAAACACATAAATTGAAGAGAAAATGCTATACGAATATCTGGTTTCAAAAAAATTCTTTCCAAAAGCTATTTCCAAAACAAAACTTTTTTATGCAGACAGGTTCGAATCTTCCTCACAAAACACAAAAGTAACATTGAAAAACAACGAGAGCTGTGAACTGTGATCAACCCAAAATGAGCCAAGGCGAAAAAAGTTTCAGGAATGCCAGAAAATAGGCAAACTGATTTTTTTTAGGGTTTTATATGAGTTGGGTATGAAAATCTACAGAAGAGTGATATATATCACAGTTAATGATGGAATTCAATCGATTGATTTTGGGATACCAAAATTTAATTCAATTTATCCTAAATTTTGAACTTTGAAATTTTTACCAAAATTTTGATTTTTCAAACGCCTGAGAAAAAAATCGACCATAAGCAAATATAAGGTCTTACTCGACCACCATTTTGAATGTTTTTTTTTCAAATGATTCAAAAATCGATGTATTTTTCCGAGTACCAAAGAGGTATTGCTATTTTTATTTAGGTCTTAAGAAGTTACCAACTTTTAATAGGAGCTACGGTGCATATTACTATTTTTCATTGGGAACTCATGAAGTCCGCAACAATCACTGGTAATATAAGAAGTCATGGCAACAGTCACAATGTATCAATGAATTTTCAGACTATCACAAGAACCTTAGAAGCAACCATGTATCACGAATTTTCAATGTGCATTTAGAGCTCAAAGCGAGCCAGGACTGCTTGGTGATCCCACATTTTCTTTGAAAATAATCAGGCTGTACTTGTAGTTTCTATGTGGTGTGGCTGTTTAATAAATAGCTCAAAGGATGCTGGAAGATGGGCAATAATCGGTTGAATCTAAAGTCCTAGAAGACTATTTAGGAACAATATGAATAACAGTGGATCTAAAGTAGAACCTTGAAGAATCATCAATTTAGAAAAGGCAGGAACATACGATCAAGTTTGTGCAGATCGAGAGATAGTGTGCATTATATCCACATTCAAGCTATTTCCAAGCAGCACTGAATTAGGGAGAGCCGAAAAGCGGCTTAGGCTCCGGACTTCATCATGAATTGGACCTCAGGAAACATCCTTTACATTAATTAAGTAATATACAACTGATAATCTACCTAGTTCCGAAATGTTACGGACAGAAACTTTTAATCATTATCGGAAAACTAGCTGAATGAATTTTAGACAACGCGTTCAAGGAGTTTGCGAATATATAAAATTAAAGAAATGGGACGATAATCGGAAGCACTAAATGAAGGACTAGACTTAAGTACCGAAAACATGTTAACTATCTTTCAAAAATTAGGGGAGCTTACTGAGAACAAACAAGCATTGAAATTAAAAAAGAGAGTACGAATTTGATGAAGATATGAGGAAGCCCGTCTGACGCAGTGTGGAAGCTGGAATGAAACAGTTTTTTTTAATTTCAGCTGAGTTTGAAGCGAAGTTATTAAGAAAAGCGCTTTTAATTTTCACAATTTAACTGGTGCATAATGTTTTAAAAAGGCAGCATAGTTTATAGGAGTTGTTTTATATTCAAAAAGACGATAAGCTCGTCCTATCAATTTCAAGATATATAAAATATTCCAGGTCAGCCAGGGAGGATCAGTAACTTTGGTACGGCTATGGTAAGGAGTGAAGCAGGAGATTAGGTCATGAGTAGAAAATAAGGAAGACTTCTTCACAACCAAGAGTTTCCAAAAAAAGGCCCAGCCCACCAAACTGAACTCCTCTGACAAAACGAGGTGATTTGTTTTCCAGAAGTTAAGTTTAAGTTGCTTGCTAGCTTTTCAAAATTACAGAAAACAGAAGAGGAGAATGACGAGGATCAAGAGAAACATAGGAGGCGCAGGCCTCAAAAATAGATTATCCTGAACTAACATATATTAGACAAAACAAGGACAAAATGCCGACCGTTCGAGTTCTGGACATAACTGGTTCGACAAAAGGACGATAATGACAAGCAAGAAGGTTAGATTGTTGATTGAAGGTATTACTGAGAGATTCATGAAACGTACAAGGGATTGGCTGAAGTCGTGATTCTGAAAAATTATGTTTTGTTGGTGTTCATTTAAGGTTGATGCTCGTGTCCAGCTGGGATTCAGGTTTGCTTTCTAAACTGCATGATGAAATGTTCAAGCATCCGAAAATATTAACCTTCAACCTTTGGTACAATGTCAGTACAATACGAAATGTGTCTATCCTTGATGTGGAGCGCTAGGATTCCGCAACACGAATTATTGCTCCAGGGGCAAGGCAAGATTTGTCATATTTACCGGGAGCTCCGCTGACTTGGTGGAAAGGCCACTGTCGCCGCCGCTTAACAGGTTAAACGCTCACTTCCGCCAATCAAAGTCACGTTGGCTGTGGGATGCCGAGCGAAGCATCATTCCGTTGTCGCGATGCTCTGCCCGATTGGGTCCCAGCTGGGCAGCGCCGCGAACACGCTCACAGACCGGATTATCACCATCAACACACTCGGGCTTAGCTCATCACGCTTGGCGTGGAGCGGGAACGCACTTTTCGATAACGACACCGCAAGCGGGCACAGATCATTCATTCAAAACACGCAACGCCACACCGCAAACGGGATTCAGGTTGCCTCGCGCGCACGCGACACCCGCGGCGACCGGAAAACGCGTCACTTACCTGGCGCAGGTGCCTGGGCCCGGGAACACAGAAAAGTGCAATCCTCGGAGGACGCTGCGTCACGGGTTTGCTTGCGGACAACCTTGGCGGGCACTTGTCCAGCGCGGGAGCAGCTGCAGCTCGGGCCAAGCTCACCGTACGCAACTTCCGTCAGTTGGGAAACTGGGACGCACGCAAAGCGGACGCGGAACGCACATACGACCAATTACATGGAACTAGGCGGCGAGCGAAACTCGCTTCGAACGGCGCGGGCTGAGTGTCAGGCGTTAAATCGGCAGCAAATTCAGAGTGGAGTCTTCCCTCGACGGAACGATGACAGCGAGCAAGCAGCATTGCAAGAGGGGAGCTTTGGGCTTGGAGCATGGGAGCGCAGCAGCTGGACGGCGGCGCTCGGAAGGAGGCGCGGCTAGCAAGCGGGCAAAGCACGCTGTCAACACGTCGCGCTATCGCGGAATCCGCCAGGGAATCGGAATCGCTGGATGAGAAAGCGCGGGCCCACGTTGGGCGGCATGCTCCATGTTTGGGGCTGGTAAAAGTCAGTGTCAAATGTCAAGTCGCGCTTCTTCGCAACAGCTGAGCACGGCGCAGCCCCGGCCTGCAGAGATAGCAGGCATTGCGAGAGCTGCTAGGCAGTGTGGCCATCATGGTGTAAAGATGATTCTAAGTTTTACCTTCTCAGTATATGCGAAGTTCTTGTAATCGCCTCGAAAATTGAAATTGAAATTTTCAACATATCTTTACGTTTTGAGGTCTTCAGAATATATTGAAAGTGTTTTTACAAAGAAATATGTGCGTTTTTCTGCGAGCATAACTCACGTAAACAAACTTCGGTCGGGGAGCTCGCGAGATATAGTGCAGACAGAGGGATCAAAACGAAAACAAAAACACCCGACCGAAATTTCCCAAAAACTAATTAGCTCTTAAAATTACAAAGGCGCTTCGATTGACACCTCAACGAAGTCGATATTACTTTTTTTCGTCAGTTATGCTCGTAGAAAAAATTTTGCACGAACTTACGTACGTACATACACACACACACATGCTTTTCAAAAACACGTTAAACATACCTCAAAACGTAAGGATATGTTGAAAATTTCAAATTTTCGAGCCAATTACAAGAACTTCCCGCGTATACTGAGAAGTTAAAAAGACACATACTATTAAAATTCCGAATATGAATGTTATGAGTGAAATAGCGTGATAATTATAATGCGGAACGTAAATAATCTGAAACTTTACAGAAAAAGAAAATACAAATGAATCGGCAGTTGTTAAAAAGGGATATGTAATTTTTTTCGAGAAATAATTTTATTAGTTACATTAAATTTTTACACCAGCACACATAGGAGGATTTGAAAAAAAATCATCAACAATTTATTTCAATTGCTTGCATATATCACAACAGT
The DNA here is from genome assembly GCA_963942545.1 of Oxycera nigricornis. Classification (NCBI taxonomy): domain Eukaryota; kingdom Metazoa; phylum Arthropoda; class Insecta; order Diptera; family Stratiomyidae; genus Oxycera; species Oxycera nigricornis. The sequence goes on along the minus strand of OZ012660.1, from coordinate 110,786,919 downwards.
TGGTATAATTTGGACTTCTTAATTCCCAAATTATCATAGTTCCTAAAATGTAAAATCCATTCTGAAGATGCTGTTTACGGAATATTGAATATGATTGTATAATAACATTTTATTCATAGTCAAGCCAAAATTGTAAGCTAGAGTATTATGCGAGGAGGTAGCTTTACTGGCTAACAGACACGACTTACCTTACCGCCTTCAGCCATAAAACCATAAAAATCTTAATACAATCATATCAGCGCCACAAGAACCGAAATCAACGAATGAAAACAACCTTAACTATAAGATATATCTTGAATTGTAAATTTATCCAAGATGATTGTGAACATTTATAGCCAAGCAATATCGCTTAACTTAAATCGATTTATATCATCCAAAAAAATTCAAACACCAATACCAGCTGCGAGCGATAAAAAAAAGAGAGGAGATGACGATTTGTGGTTTAAGGCATTTAGAGGCAGAAGCTGAACGATATTTTTTAAAAGATTTCTATGTCCCTATGTTTAGAAATTAAGGTATTCATGTAACAGTGTGGTTAGGTTGCCAGATTAGCATACACTCTTTCACAGCCAAAACACAATTGTACGACTCTGTACCGATTTCCGTGAATCAATATTACTTAACAGTATACACAAATAAATAACACAACAATTAGAAAGCACAATGGCTTACCTTTTCCCTATATTCCCGAAAAGGCGTTACACCACTGAATTCTGTTCTTCTCGCTTGCCTAAAACACTGTTCGCAACACTTTTCGAACTACGCACTGATAGTGACGCGCCGATCCTATCTGCAAGGATCAGCCGTCAGGATCAGACAAGTACTGCACGTATCGTATATATGTATGCGCAGCATAAGGTGTGAAATGCCATGCAAAATCGATGTGATATATTTACGTCAAGGACAAAGCTCCATGTCGGCTTCTCTTCTAGTTTCAAATCAAACGTTTTCAGGATATAGTCAATATATACACGCTTATAAGGACGCTACGCTATATTTCATTCCATTCCAAGTTTTACTACAAGAACTTACCTGGGTTTAACACTTGGCACAAACGTTTGGAAAGTGCATAAAACAATATTTCTTATAAATTATGGACTGAACAGAACAAAATGGGACAATTTCAGCGTATGACCAGCATTTACCAACAATTAAGAAGAGCTAAAGTAATCCAAAAACCATTTATTTTTCAGGTCGTTCACAGATCTAACATGAAAGGCAATCTGCGAACCGACGACGTCGCCGGTACTCGCAAAATTTTTGCCCACCACTACCAACGCGCACACCAAGAACGCACACATCGCCAGCAGAAATGCACACGCGCCGATTAGCGAGAGCACAGTTAGCGAGGGCTGGCACCACCGCGGACCGGGCCTACCGGTCTCGTCGACCGTTAAACTTGAACGGGGGCGCACCATGGATTTGTGCGATGGCGGATACATAATGGCGGCTTTCTTGTCAAGGAAATATACACTTGACGACATGCGTTCACGATTATTCAACTTGTTACTGTCACGTGGCTGTCGTCCTCAATTTTAGATATGCCGAGGTCATGTTCCACTTGAGTTCTATGCATTCAATTCACCAAATAAAATTATTTTAGTTTATCCTATCAAAAAGAAAATTTGTTTTTCCATCTTATCCACAGTGTGATATGCTTGCAATCAGATTGTCCGGATACGAAATTTCGAGCATTAAACGGCAGTCAGTTTAGAAGCTAACAGGGAGTGACATGATTCAAAATTAGCTACTGACCAATAAAATTCCAACACGCGTGCCCATTTGCAATCAAAAAAAAACTTCTGATTGATATATTCTTTTAGAAAACCCTAAAATATTACAAAAGATACAGTAAAGAACATGACTTAAAAATTGTAGATTCGATCTCATTCGCCCCTGAGAGTAAAAGAATGTACGACGCTTATTCCTGAAAGATAACGATTAAGGAACATCAGTATAACGTTCTCGGATATGCATAGGGACTTGAAACGAATGTTTAAAAAATACAATATCGAAGTGGTACCAAAGAGCGGGATTCAACTAAAAAATAGCATATCGAAGGAAAAAGACAGACTGGAAGGAGAAGAAAGTGCGATTTACCAGATTTCATGCGGGAATTGCCAGCATATCTACATCAGGCAGATGAAGAGGTTTGCGATCACCAGATTCGAAGAACAAATCAAAAAGGCATTATTAGCTAGGATGCGATCAGCTGTGGCAAAACATATGTTAGGCAATAATCATAGGATAGAGATGGAAGACCTTAAAGTCATAAAACAGGTAAGGAAAGTCAATGAGTTAGACAAAAGTGAAACTATAGGGATAAGTAGAATACCTGAAGGGATTAGAATGAACAACGGCTTAGGGAAATGAATAGAAACGCAGCACTTAGGGAATATATTGAAGAAGTCTGGGTGTGCAAGACGAAATGAACATCTGAATTAATAGTTAAATACACTGTTTTAAAGGAAATTTTGAAATAAGGTTTTGAATTCAACTTAAATTTGTGAAAGCGTGAAAATGAAGGGTTCAAACTGAGATATGAAATAAATATTCGAATAGGATAGAAAAGTGAATGTCAATTAACTAATAAAGTTATCCACCAGATGCTGATAATAATTGGTATCCATCTTATTCCTCATTGTCAAATAAGTCAATTATGCTGAGAATACATATGCATTATATATCCAAACAATTGGAATAGATAATATTCATATTTTCTTATACTATTCGGAAATATATATATATAAACAATAAAAAATGAATGCTGACAACGTAAAAATACTATGATGTTTTGGTTGTGAAAATTTCTTCAAAGCATTTGCTATTTCAACGCGTTTCTTGACACAAATGCAAATATGGCTACTTTTAATTAGGTAATACATTCTTGCAAAAACCAGAGAGCTAGCATAAGTATTCGTATCTATTCAGATGATACAACAAGTATGGGTTTTTAATTTGGACAAATTTTATTGTGATAATCATGAGAAAACCCTACATTTGCTTATTTTTTGGCAAAATTTGCTTAGAGTGTTTAAATTTAACAACCATTATCTATTGTTAGTTTTTACATTAAGGTGGAAAATTCATTAGTTTTAATGACAAATTATTGAAAGCTAAATTAAAAAACGGCGTCAATAAATGATTGGAAAAAAATGGATTAATTTTAACCTTTTTTGTTTTAATTAGAAATTTTACTATTATTTAATATACGAAAATCGCTCGCTTACATTTTCGGTACCTAAAACATTTGTTTTTAATTAACAAAATGTAAACAGACGGCGTACGGCGCGGGAATTTCGTGCGCCGTACACCCGCGAAACCGAGAATTGCGGGTGTACGGCGCGAATTTCGTGCGCCGTACACCCGCGAACTTGGGAATTGCGGGAGTACGGCGCGTAATTCGTGCACCGCACACCCGCGAACTTGGGAATTGCGGGTGTACGGCGCGTAATTCGTGCGCCGTACACCCGCGAACTTGGGAATTGCGGGAGTACGGCGCGAATTTCGTGCGCCGTACACCCGCGAACTTGGGAATTGCGGGAGTACGGCGCGATTTTTGTGTAGCTTCTCTCTCCGGGCTTTTGTCTTGTTTGTTTGTGGGTGAACGCACACCCAGCGAACGAAATGTAAACAAACTGAGAAAGTGAGCTCCATTCACGAAACAGACTATAGGCGCTCTGAGCAGCGCCAAAAGTGCCCCCGACCCATAAACGACGCTGACCTAACCAAACACCGACCGCTCTTCGACCGGCTCTGCCGCGTTGTTTACTTTCCACAGCATGGGCCCCGATCAGCTGCAACGTGCGTTACTATTTCACTATGTCTGATGAAGATCTTCGGCGCGTCTTCCGTCGAAAGAAAGTTTCCGCGAAATATTAAGAAATGATTGGCGAGCGGATTGGCATCTAATGGCTGCACTTTGAAAGTATTAAGACTTTCGCCGCGACTTTAGAACGAGCATTAGGTTGATTAGCAATGGCGTCTGTTCGGCGTTTTTTTCGGTTTCCGCTTGTTCAATCGCCATTAGTTACTTCATCTTGCATCATGCATCATATTTGTTTTATCGTGTGGTGGCTGGGAACTGCGCACAGTTTACTGGAGTCAAGTGAAATATTCATCGGTTAGTGTTTTGCAATTGGGGTGCAACGAACTTAAATCCGAACATTTTATTTTAGAGTTTTGCACATAAAATACATACATACGTACGAGGGGCATTCAAATATAATCGGGACTTTTGCTATAAAAATGTATTTTACGTTTAAGAAATAAAAAAACCTTAATCTTAAAGCCAAAGGCTTATTTATGTTTGGATGGAATCGAGCTCCCAGCTAGCGATTTATGTACATATTGCGGAACTGCGGCGACGAAGAAGCGGTAGAGTCAGTAGAGCACTTTCTGTGCAAATGTAGAAACATGACCACTTAAGGGGGAGCCTGCTTCAAACGCTTCAAAAAATCGATGTTATTTTTTCCATAAATGTCCTCCTACACTATCCAAGAATGTGTTTGAAAAAATTGCAGAAGCAAATTCGAAATATTTTCGGAGTTACAGAAGAAATAGTGAACAAGCGACGAGCAGGTACACGAGCGACCGGATCGCTCGGAGCGCGTGCGCTGCGGCCCTCGATCTATTGTACGCATTATAATGCAAAAGGACTAACGGTCCTTCAACATGTCGAAAATCAAATTCGTCCTGTGTACGAGGAATTATCCAAGGACGAGCTGTTTGGGTGGATACACACAAAACGCGAACGAGTCATTTAATTCCACTGTGTGGCGCATAACACCGAAACATTTTCACTCAGGCATCAAAATCGTCAAGATTGCTGCTTATATAGCTGGAGGGATGTTTAATGAAGGCTACAGTGCAGCATTGAAAACAATGCAGTTGCTGGATTTAAAAATCGGACAGCAATGCAACAATTTTGCCAACAGCGTCGACACGGAGCGCGTCACCCGACAAAACAGGCGCGCTTCATTTTCAACCAAACAGGCCAGAACAGCCCGTAGACTGGAACATCTGGGCGAAAACCAATTTTTCGTGGAATCAGAAGGGTAACTCTATAGACCAGGAATGGCTAATTAGCATATTAATGCGGCAAGTTCGAGAAAATTACGATTTTTTATATAAAAAAAACTTTGACGCGCGATTTCTCGTCCTTTCATTTTTACGATTTTTCCTAATTGGCGGGAAAGATAGAGAAAAGAATAAATATCCTATCGTAATGGGACAAAGTGCATTGTATTCGGGATTAAATTCTCTTCTAGTTGAACATAAAAAACCTTAGGAAAGTTAATCTTTGAAACAATCTAAAGTGAATTTTTTCCCCCAAAAAAAGGACCGAGTCCTGGATCCCCTTAAGAAATCATGGTATACCCACCGAGGGTACAGGTTGATATGGCAGAACGGAAGCTACCAATTAGTCAAATGAGGCCGAAAGCGATCAGATGTGACATCGTGGCGATTGGTTTAGAATCGAAACAAATAAGAGTCATCTGCCGTTTCTATTTATATATTTTATTCAAATAAATCGAAAAGGTTTCTGCATCAGGGCACAATGAACCAAGAACGGAAAGCCGTTTAGGCTGAGCACTCTTACAACCTAACCTAATGATGAAAGAGGCTCCGATGAAAATAAGGACAGTAGAATTAACGAAGATTACATAGCAATATCATAATACTGTTGATTTCTAAAGCGTGCAAAGAGTGCCATGCTTCTATTTCCGCATTCATTAGAACAGAAAAGGCCAGAAAACTAAATGAAAAGTTTAAACGAGGCTCAAACTTTATCGCTATCTGAGAATGGATTCATAATTTCGAGAGAGAAAACGTTATTAATAAATTTGTGTCGGAAAATCATCAGTTAAACTAGAGCAAAAAGAAAAATTTCTTGACGCTTTCCAAAAAACAAACTACTTTCTCACCAATAAAATTTATTGCGAGTGATCGTACATCTGCACAGACAGCAGCAAATGATGCATTTCGAAAATGTGTTCAAACTCTTACTTATAATGTTTTTCTGAAGAAGCTTTGAATTAAAACTACATACATTTAAGCATTGATTGGAAACGGGGAACGGTCAATACTTTTCCCAGATAATATCTCGTAAAAATAAAGTCTATCATTGTCTAAGAAAAATGCTCTAATTAATTTACATTGGAAAAGTTTTTACAGCAGATGGTGAATAAATTTAATATAAATTTTACAGATAATTTAATTCTAAAATAAGTAAACAAATTAATCCATCCATGCCGCATAAAATTTGAAAATATTTGACTTTTGAATAACTGAATCTGTTAAGTCTATTCAATGTTGACGTATACTTTAATAGATTCATCGTCTCACTTTTTCCGTGTTCACTCCTCTCCATTTGAGACCCGACCCCTGCCATACGAAGGCTATCCTTCCATTATCAAATATTTTTGAAAAACGAATTTACAATAAAATTGGACTGGTTGAATAACTGACATTACGTAATCAAAATCTAAACATATTTTTCCTAATATACAGTTTACCGATTGTCAGGATATTCCATGTGTGAACAAAGTGCATTTCCATTCTATCAACTTAAAGAGTGTATCGAAAAAATTGACCTTTATAATTATGTCTCTAAAAGTGGTATTAATTGCTCATCGAACTATTTTTTTCTTTTATTATTAGATTATATTAACTAACATTTACATAAAAATTCAATGAATTTTTTTTTCAAGGAAGAAAAATTTCGTACCTTTCCATTAATTCTACACATTAGGTTCCGTACAACGGTGTTATCGACCACCTCATATGCGTTTCTCCAATTATTTTGAAAATCCTTTGTGCTGTATAAAAGTCTTGACCAGGCAAGTGTGTGAAATCGGCCTTCACGTATGTTTCATCGTCCACACAACACAATCGAATTTGGTCAGGTAATCCTTGTATAGCTTTCGAACCCGATTTTTCGCTTCTTTCTCCTTTTCCACGGATCGATAGGGTACTTTTTGGACTTTATATGATCCAAGATTACAATGTTTCTTAATCCTTTGAATCATTGCGTGCCATGTTTGCACTTTTTGAGCCATATCTCGAAAGGATGTGTTATTACTCCGCAAAAATGTCCTCTTTACCTTTCGCTTCAGATTTGTATCGGATGGACCTTTTTTTACCTGATGCAGACTTTTTTATCAACAGGTAGACCATTTTTGTACTTTATAATCGTTCGTTTCCCTGTTGCAATCGACGAATTGGTCTCCTTTGCTAGTACCGAATATTGACGAAGGGAATTTCCCAGTTATTTGCTCAAGATTAAACCACGCACTTTTTCTTGATTTAATGACATCTTTTCAAGAGTGATCTTACAATACGAATGGATTGACCGTTCTTTTTGTCACATTTCATAGTTAATTTGGCATACCTCATAAAGACTTAAACTTATCCCAAACAGGAGCTATGCAGGAAAAACTAAAGGTCAATTTTTTTTCGATGCAGTCCTTATATGCTTCTTGGATATCCAATGAATATGTACTTCTGCTTATGAATTATCTATAAACTTATTCCAAATCATATTCGTACCGAATTTGGAACCGAAAAAAGGATCCTATGGCAGATACGGTTTCTTACTTTGATTCATCAAAAATATTTCTAAAAAAAATCTTTTTTATACAAAGCAAACTCTTTCTGCGTGACTTATTTTATTTTAAGCTTTTAAAAATATTTTTTAACGATCTGCCGCATTTTATTTTATTCATTGAGTAATGCAAACAATTTTGTTAAGAAATCACCATACCCTGGAATGATGGTATACACAAATATTTACCACAATGCCTGACTGAACGCCATGGATATCAGTTTGCGATGAAAGTGAAATTGCTCGGTTCGGCTGGAGGTAAACATTATAAATTATGATGGATTTCCATTTCTCATTTACCCCCAACAAGTCATTTGTTTGTGCATGATTCGAGACTTTGTCAACAGAGCACACGTCGCGAGGAAGCCATATAGGCAATTTTTTCTTTGAAATAGGCTTCCACCTTGTGAAACTTGTGGGCTGAATAACATGCTTGCTGTGTTCGTAGGAAACCCTCCATTATCATATTAACTCAAGCAAAACATTATGGGTTCACCTCAATAACCGTGTTGTGGTGTGTTGTCTTGAAGGGTGCGCTGACATTCTTCAAACTGTTTCTTCGATTTGTAAGACATGAAAATCTGGAACGGAATTCGGGTTGAGTGGAAAACTGCAATGATCAAATCCACACTACTCTACTAACTTCAGCTCAACATCGTCGTGCTCCATATATTTCAGCAGTTAGCTTTGTATCTCTTATTAAAGACGATTTTTGTCTTGTTTTTGGATTACCTACTTTGCATTGTTTCGTATTCTTCTGGACCGGAAAACCTGGTCTCGCGCAACACCAATCTTCTTGAATTTATGTGCGGCCAAAGACAAAAATCACACCAGTCATGATAACAATGAAAATGAAATCTTTCGCTAAAAGTGCGGAAAATTTCTGTTCTTCTTTCGCTACTATAAATCTGTGTTTTTCGCATGGATTTTATTTAAATCCTTTGTTTGTCGTGTGCATAGCTTTAAAGTGGGCTTTGATTGCAAAATTTATTATTAGGTAGTGTTGAAGATGTTACGCGCAATTATTTGAAGAAATAGATTAAACTAAATACGTGTGAAATGTCGTACAGACGGCAGCTGAAAAATGTTGAGAAACTGCAATAAATCTTTTATCGAAGAGCTCATCACAAGATCTTTTTACGTAAAATGGAGCAAAATGCTAACAGTCAAGTTTAACAGAAGCTTCGGAGTCAAAGTGCTAACTATGATTTTTTATAACAATCCTATTTGATTTCCTTTAAGTTGCTCAAAGCGAACTTTTGATTATACCAAAACGGGACTGATTGGTAGCTGTGTAAAAAATTGTAAGATACCAAACGCACAGCAAGTTGATTCCAATTTAGTTTAAGTAAATATTGCTTAAAGTGGAGAAGAGAAAAAATTCAAATTAAACTAAACAAAATATGTACCACAAACAAACGCATCCAGCATTACAAGTCATACGAAAGTATATCTTGTATCAACAAATTACTTTCAGTTTTCTACTTGGGATATGCTATCTCGTCAAAATTACAATAATTGGAATCCGTTGCCAAAATGTTTGCCAGGAACTGAAAAGTGCAGCACAAACAAACAATGTTTCCTGATTGAATTGTTTCCCATTCGCATTGTTTGCACCTTGGCTCGTAATTATTTATTGTACAATAATTTGCATCAGCTAGACATCGGAAGTTTCTGCAGCGAATGCAAATAAGTGAATGTGTAAAGCAATTTGTAAACATCTTTTTTCAACACTTCCCTGCACTCGACGTTGTCATTGTTGACGCCGTAAGCGTCGTCATTGAGTTTCATTTTATTCACTGGAATTTAGTTGGAAAATCTGTATTTTGTGATTTGGCATTATGCCCACACTCATATATCAAATTGCAAGCATACATAGATGCATGGCGACCATAAAAAAGATAGGCTTTTGAAGAGTTGACTTAATGCTAGTCACATATTTGATTTTCATTTTGTCAGGTTCAAATATTCACCCAATGTTTTTGTTACGGAGATTTGTTTGAGTTTAGCTCTGCAAGGTGTTTCTCGGATTAGCAGGTTTGGAAAAGTATTTTGTTTTCAGTAGAAGCTGATTACTGCTGCTTAACGTAACTGATAAGAAGATTGTATGGATGTAGACTATACAAAAGCTAAATAAACAAGCCACGAGGTGCGACCCTTCAGGTCCACACGGTCAACTTCCCACTAATATCTACATAAACATCAACAACATTGAACACAATAATAATTTTGAAAATAATACTACTTTAAGTAATAACAATGAGAGGTTTTCATAGCAGTAACAGGAATGAGATAATATGAATCATATCGTCTACGGAAAGGTCCATTGATTACGTAAGGTTTTTGGTCGATGAGGACAGATAGAATATTCACGCGGATCAATCGTTGGGGGCCTTTTTGGTCTTGAAAAATTTTGTATATGCAGTCAAAAATAGGTTCAATTGCATGTAAAAAGTAAAATGTATTACACATGATGAAGGTTATTGAAATCTTACAATTACTAAAGAATGAATCTACTAAAAACTACAATATTTTATTCGATAAAAGCTTTTCAAAGCATATGATATTGCAAAGTATTGACTACAAAACATTTTACCATTCAAAGCGTTGATTACCGCAAATGCAAATTTGATTGAAATTTTGTTGGTTTCCAAAATTTAAGCAGTTTTTTTAATTAAAAGACTATAAAAACTATTAAAAATCTGCTCAAATTATGCAAATATTTTAAAACTTTGATTGAATTTACAACAATTTATTTAGAATTAAAGATATAAAGTAATATCATTCGTATGAACCCTCTTTATATGGTAACTTTGAATGGTTTTTTATTTTTAATTTAATTTTTTCATAATCATCGACGAAAATTTTGCTTGTTTCTCTTCAAAAACTGATAAGAATGTATAAATTTTATAAACTGGTATCACTGTGCTGTGGAAATCAAGTTAAAAACAATATTTTTTATGAAAAAACCATAATTTTTCGCATTTTCTTCTATTAAATTAAAAAAAACGGCTGAAACGAATTTTTATAATGTTAAAAATTCTACAAAGATGCTAATACACGTCAATTAACACCGTAATGATGCAAATATTATATGGTTCGTGAGATATAGTGAATGATAAAAATTACCTTGAAAATCATGATGACTTTTAATGATTTTTTATTTTTTATTTAATTTTTTACGTAATCATGAGAAAAAGTTTTGATGGTGTTTTTACATACATTGTTTGGAATATATAAATTTTATAAACATTGATTACTATATTTCGCAAATCAGGTTAAAAAAAAATTTTTTATGAAAAAAAACCTAATTGTTTGTACTTTTTCTTCTTAAATTAAAAAAACGGCTCCAATGATTTTCTTAAAAATTCGACAGATTCACAAAAATGTTAATACGCGTCCATTGACACTTAAACGATGCAAATCTTCTGTTTGGTTCGCGAGATATAACGCATGACAGAAAAAAGATCAAGATGACTTTTAATGATTTTTTTGTTTGATTTTTTTTGTAATCAAGAAGAAAAAATTTTGGTGACATTTTTAAAAGAACTGTTTGGAGTATATAAATTATATAAATATTGATTACTTGGACTTGAAAATAAGGTTAAAAATGTATTGTTTTTGAAAAAAAACCAATTTTTTGCACTTTTTTTTAAAATTAAAAAACGGCTCGAAGAAATTTTTTAAAAACTTGACAGAATTACATAAATGTTAATACGCGTCGATTGACACATTGTTCAAGGAAATCGTACATTGGGTTCGCGAGATATAACGCATGACAGAAACGACCTTCGAACGGGAAAAACAGCAAAACCCCCCGACCGAAGTTTCCCAAAAACTAATCAGCTCTTAAGATTGCAAAGACGCTTCGATTGACACCTTAACAAAGTCGATACGGCTTTGTTTACGTGAGGTATGCTCGTAGAAAAAACTGTCGAGGAACGTACAGACGTACGTACGTACACACACACACATGCATCTCCCTTTCTAAAAACACTTTATATATACTCTATAGACCTCAAAAGGTAAAGAAAAGTTGAAAATTTCAATTTCGATTTTCGAGGCGATAACAAGAACGTCCCATATACTGGGAAGTTAATAAATAAATGATTTCAAACACCTTCAATAATGATTACGTCTACATGATACAGTGGGTAAAAGAAGTTAAGGCAGGACGCACCCAGCGAGAAAAGTTTTAACTTTTCAGTGATATTTTTATCGAGAATGTTTTTATTTTCCCATTATATCAGGAGATTAGAAGGTATATTTTAGTAACATAACAAAAAAACCATCAATCACACAACAATTATTAAATATGGGGGAAAATACTCTTCCAATCAGAAACAACGCAAAAAAAGTTAAGGCACTCTGCAAATAATTTATTTTCCTGAGAAAAATGCACCCATAGATTTGCATGGAATTTTCGCTACATAAAATATCTGTCATTTGAGTTGAATAAATGATCAAGGAAAATAAATTTGAAAAGTGAGTAAATAATGAGTGCCAAGAGAATATCATTAAGTGTACAAGTTCGGGAAATTATAGTTCAGCTTTGGCAAACAGGAAAGTCATATGCTTAAATTGGGGTGTTAGTTAAAAAAATCAAAATATACTTTCTGAAACGTTGTATTAGCATATAAAAAACAAAATCATTCGAAACAAAACCTCGATCAGGAAGGCGAAAAATGCTAACTGAGCGAGAAGAAACATGGATTGTGAAAGAAATTAAAAAGAATCCAAGATTAAGTGCCCCATTTTTACGCAATGAAGTTAAAAAAACGCTTCAAAAAGAAGGGTCTGCTCAGACGGTACGAAATATTATAAAATAGTCGGGCTTTAAAGGCAGGGTTTGCCGACGAAAACCGTACATTAGCGCAAAAAATTTGATGTTAACATTACGTTTCGTGAGAGAGTAAGTAAAAAAACCAAAGTCCTTCTGGAAAAGGGTTATTTCTGTTGACGAAACAAAAATTAACCTGTTTGGATCTGATGGGAGGTGGTATGTTTGGAGAAACCAAATACTGAGTTCAATTTCAAGCATACCAATCCCACAAGTAAAACACGGTGGTGGGAACATTATTCTATTGGGGTTGTATGGGGGCTTCTGGACCTGGAAACTAAGGAATTATTAATGGCAGGATGGATCAACATTACTATCTAAATATCCTCAAAAAGAATATCAGACAAAGTGCTGAAAAGATGAGGATCCTAGACTCTTTTGGCCTGTACCAGGATAACGATCTCAAACATACCTCGGAGCAATGCCGACTTTGGGCTATTTATAAGTGCCCAAAAGTGATTAAAGCATCTGCTCAGTCCCCAGATTTAAACTCCATAGAGTATCTATGGTACCACCTAAAAAATAAAGTTGTGATTCGTAAAGTAAAAAATAAAAACTAACTAAAAACAGCCATTATTGAAGAATGGGAAAATATTTCACCAGGCGTTTGCAAAACGTTGGTCAAATCGATGCCGAAACGCCTCCAGAATTTCATAATGTGAAAATAAAAACATTCTCGATAAAAATATCACTGAAAAGTTAAAACTTTTCTCGCTGGGTGCATCGTACCTTTACTTTTTTTAGCCACTGTATGTCGAGAGAGGAACCAAATATGGACTGTTATCTCAATAATATCATCACGACTTCGAGCATTTGATGTCATTCATTTGAACACGAAAGCAAAGACCAAACTTATCTCATAATAACAACAAAACAGCGTCTGTGGTCATTACACAAGACAATCTAACTAGCTCTGAACGTTAATTATCTTAACAAATCATTAGCAATATTCCTCAGCTTTAAATTACCAAATCACGCATCCCGCTTGTTTACTAAAGCCTCTCATTTACCTTTCTTTTTTCTTCATATTTGATAATAAATAGTGCTGTTTGGCTACCTGCACTAAAAATTTAAAATCCACACGAAAACACATAAAAAAATTTCAGTGAAACTGATGCCTCGTTTTTCGTATGAAATTTCCTAAAAAAAAACTTCAAGGTTTTCGCGTCAGTTTGCTTCAGTAATAATTGCAAAAAGTAAATACTATAATGGCTCCGTGATGACTAGCAAAAATCATGAATCAGCTAATTCGTAAATCATTTCCGTGAATTTCTACAATTCAATACTAAATAATGCTAAATGTTTGAGAATCATCATCGTGCAATCGTCACGAAAAATTATAATTATTGTTTCGAATTAAACTTTCCTGCTTGGCTATTATATGTTTACGGCTACTGTAAATAGTCGTGCAAAGGAATGCAATATGTTTCAAGTTTATTTGTTTTTTTTTGGGGATTTTTATTTCAGTCATTCAAGGCAGTAAGAAATGTTAATTAAATTTCAATACCATGCATTTTCCACGTTCCAACAATGAAAATAAATGAATTATTATCGACAAACAAGCATTATCGGTTTTACTTTCGTTTTGAATCAATCTATTAATCTTCTGCAGCAGATTATAACATTGAAGAGTATGTTTGTGTTCGTAATAGTATTTCGAATAGTTTTTTTGAAGTTCAATCTGCCTCATAAACTTCTCGTAAAATTTTTGTTACTTTGGAGGTTGAAAACTTTATTACAAGAATGTTTCATTCTCTATAATGATCAACTGAATTGCAATAAAATCTCGATCATTCGAATTTTAATAGCTTTGAATTGTGGCATTCATTATAAAAACTAGCTAATAGTTATTCCTGAGGGTTTTTTTTGATTTTCTAGATCGGTTCTATATTCTTCTTAGAGAAATTTGCCAAATCCCAGTGAAAAAGAGGTTCAAAAGTGCGTCTCACATCAAAAGCAGCCCGATCCAAGCTTCTAGAAAGTGCCCTAGGTTTTTGAAAATGATGTCCTGGTGGTGGCAATGAATCCCATCAAACTGTTGTGTATGATAAGCAACTGGGTTTAGAAATATTATAATAAAAAATCGCGTTTTGATTTTTATTTCATTTAAACACCTTATCAACATATAACGAAATTAATTTTCTCTTGATTTGTCGAAAAAGATTAATTTTTGAGGAAAGTAAGCAATAAAGTTAATTTAGTAAATTTTTCAAACAATGTAAATTTTACATCAAACTCAGCTCAATCAAAAAAAAATCAAACCAGAAGAATTATCACATCCAAAAGTTTGCCGAAATTATCTTTGATCAAAGTTCTTTCAACAACTATTAACTCATTTACTCAAGTTAAAATACGTAACTGTGATACGTTATTCACGTATTCTGAATACTTTTCGAAAATGAATTCAGCTGGTTTTGATACTAAACGCCTTAATTTAAAGAGATATTCAGATATGTTAATTGAAAAAATAAACCAAACAAAACAAGATGAAATAAGTTTCTAAATATTCCTCTAACGCAAACCCTGAAATACTTATATGTATAAGTCAAAATGTAAGGAAAATAACCTCCGTCACATCAATTTTAGCCCAGTTAACCTTTATAACTCGAAGTTGACAATTTTTCTCTTTTTACAACTGGAATATTTTTGAATCGAAAGCTAAAATTTTAGTACCCACCTTCCTCCAGGTTGAAGCTATCGAAGTTCTATAATATTTTTCAAATTTTCTAAATCCAAAAGGTTGCTGCAATACTGAAAAACAAAAATAAATCCGCCAAGGATATGCAAAACTCTGTTTAGAATATTTTCTATGAGTCAAAGAAATTATCAGTTATTCGTGAATTAACTGAAGCTTCAAAAATTACTTTCAGTACACAGTTTTATCACGTTTTTATATGCATTATTTCAACGTTTAGAGATAAACATTCATTTAATAAAAAACTAGTGCGTTACTTATTTGAACCTCTTTAAACAGTCCATGTATTCAAGGCTTTTTTATTTGATGTACCATCATTTTCAATTGTAAATCAACGCAAGTTAAAAAATTTTTGGTCCAACGCCCACATCCACCTATCCGCGAGTATTAATTTGGTATCTACAGGTTCACTGAGTCTTCCTAAAGTTTGTGTTATTTTAGAGTCAACGTTCCATGCCCGTACATAAATACTCGACATATAATCGTTTTGTAAATTTGCATCTAATTTTCTCGGTTTCCTTTATGCAATTTAATAATGCGGAGAATCGGTTTATTGACTTCTTTGACCACTAACTCACGGTTCTTACCTCAATACTTTTTTGTTTCAAACTGTTTTATATTTATCAAAAAATTCATAAACCTTTCAATTTTCATTAGTATTCTGTTTATTGAAAGGGACTAATGATGTAATTATTATCAAAGCACAAACTATTTTCGGAACTTTTATTTTAGAAAAAAAGTTCTTACTAAATTTGGAATAACTATCACTAGCGTGTATATTTTTACATCAAATTGTATAACAAGACTTCTCCGCATACCTACTTAAAAAAATTTCTTGCATGAATTGTTCATTCAATTTTTGAATTTTCCAAAAAAAAAATCATTGAAATTTTTGCCAACTGTCACACTTTCTAAATTGTTTGTCAAAACAATGCTGAGGAAGATGTACATTACTACTTATTTCCGCATTTTTTTCTCTCACTAAAATGAACTCAGATATATTTTCAAAGATAGCTGCTGTCGAATAAGACATTTCAAAGACTATGTTCTTTTCTGCTGTAAAATATTTTCCGTAAAATTATTTTTCAGATATTCCTCACTGAAACATTTTTTTTTCTATTTTGAATAGTATTTACTTTTTACATTGTCTCAAAGTTTATGAATGTATTTAGATAAAACGTTCTCTTATTTATGTTTCAGCAGAGTTTCCTTTAAGATACGAATATGTTTCATAAATTGTACATGCACAAGTAGATTGTGAGAAAGCAATGTAAAGATTGGTCAAATTCCTAGAATTTGTGGTGATGAACAATTTAACTGAACCAGTTTAATAAAATATTGAATATAATGTCCAGTATGCATATTTAATTTCTACACGCCAAGCTTTATGAGAGCATTAGTATGCAAAATCACAATAAATACATAAAATCTTGAACTTTTTGTAAATGTCACGTTGAAAATGTAATTATTCCTATCAGTATATGAGCTAAGCGCATTGCGCAAATTTTAAAGTTTCAAAGTCACACAAGTACTGCACGACTACGGCAAGAAAGATAAGATAGTTTTCGTGTGGCAAACAAATATCAAGAGCTTTAAAAATGGCATGGAATCTTAAGTTAAAATTCCAAATATTCCAGTTAAATACTAAAGTCTTGGGTTGATATTCTTTAAATAAAACACTAGTCAACAATTACACAATAACGTATGAATTATATTATAATTTTTTGAAGATTTTTTTTTGAATTCGTATCATTTCCCTGTAAATGCTGAAATTTGTTTAATTGAATGTTTCTCATTTCCTCGAAACAATATGAGACTTTTATTATTATTATTTTATTAAAGCAGCTCCGACAAATTACAAAAGTATGCATGCTTCGTCTCTCGTGCTTTCGTTTGTTGGTTGGGAAATATGGAAATTAACTTAAGCTGTGCTTGTTTGTTGGAGAACTTGGAAATAACGAAAATAATGTACTTGTAATTCACCATCAAAATTACAATTTTAAATATTTAAAAACCCATTAATCCAGAAATAAGCCGCATGGCTGAAAATGATTTGACGATAAAGTTGCGATTTAACTTCCAACGCATTTCCAGCCCATTTATCGAACGTACGACGCAAATGTTGGTCCAATGGCTTCAATTGCAACAAGAACTAGATCTTACAGGGATTTAGTACAAGACCCTGCCTGAAAATAGACAGTGGACAAATAGAGACCAAGTTGTTGATAACAACGTCGAATCAATAGATTCGGATGCGCAGTCACACTACCCTCTACAGTAGCGATAGCTACCTCGGTACGCACTGTACGAGCTCATGCTGGATGAACATTATCCAATAGAGTATACGTTAACAAAAATCTTTCGTTCGTATTTCATGTAAGCTGCTCAGATCGACGATTATGAGAACTGTAAATTGAACGAAGTGCCCTATAAGTTTGGCGCACAGAACGCTAATTTTGGAAATAAATTTCCACTATTTCGAGACATGTAAATATTTGCATGTTAGTTTGCCAAATTAAATCAAAGGTGATGTGAGAATGACAGTGAAATTTGACAGCTACAATGGCAGTTATGTGCCTCTCAAGAAAACATCCTGTTCAACATTTTCTAGGAGTATGTTTATTTTAAAAAAAAGAATCATTGTGTTGAAAAACAATTCAGTTAGTTTTTCGTTTAAAATTTCTTGGTTAAATAATAATATAATTTATTATAGTGAAAAATTTGCAAAGTGCTTTTAAAATATCATTCAATCAGTTAAACGGACAGTTAATGAAACATTTATTGTAAAATAATTTGAAATTTTGCGTTTCTTTTCATGTAATACTTACAGATAAACTAAAATTTCTCCGAAGTTTCAAAAGCACAAATAATTAATTTATTTTATGACTGACCGTTTATATTTTTTATGACATCACTAATCACTTAACTTCAACTAAAATCTTGAACTTCATAAACTTATATATTTCTTATTCACTTTGTATGAACACTCTTTCCATTTAGGTGGGTTTTCTGTCACATTTGCAGTGTAAATTTATTGCCAATAACTTATTCATTGTGCTCTTTAATGATGCTATACACATTTGGTATCAAATGTTATTTATTAATTATTTTATTTGATGAATTGTTGGGTAATAGGAAATTTTATAGCTCGCTAGTGGATAGCAGTATACTTAGCGAAACTATTGGCTTAATTCATTCGGTTATAATCATGGTTTGAGTGAGTATATTTTTGTTTTGCTCGAAACGGAGAGTATACATGACTTTAATACAGAACTTCTGAAATTATTACGGAAAGATCTGGTAACAAACTGTACACACTGAGTTGTAAGCCATTGAAAGTAGTCATTATTAATCTAAGATTGTTGTGGTGCTGACCACAGAGCCAAGGTAAGTCATAAAATATTTTTATACTCGACAATGAAAACTCTGCTGACTTGGCGTTAATATTTTGAAATGTTACATGCATAAACACAGAATAATAAAATTGAATTGATTATTCGCACTTTAATTCCAATGACAATCATGCAGCATAAAACACTACATTACCTGCCTTGTAAGTTGCACAACCTTTAATTCAACCAAATGGAGGCATCCTCGAAGCGTAAATAATCACTGAATCGAGCAAGATGGCTTTCATATCCGTTAGCCTTCTGCAATTGCTTGGATGGCTATCTCATTGTAATACATTTGATTTTCGGAAATTTACATGCATTTGAGCTTTGGATTCGCCAATTTGCTCAGCTTTCAAGATCAGCCTTTTTCTGGACGAATTTACACAAAGATACATTCTTCTTCAAATAAGATACATTCTGTGTTATGCTCTCGGCAGACCCATTTGGCCCGAAACCAGTTAATCTGGACGCTTTTTCGTTTGCTGCATTCATTGCATCGAACTGTTCCGACAAGCATGAAATTAATCTGGTGCCTGGTTCCATGTTGTGGTTTCGTTGCATGTATCTTGACTTGATAACACCTTGTTAGCTGGCCGATTTCAAGTTCACTGAACTTGAAATATGTGTGTACATAAACTGCCATCAAGGATTGCATAATATTGCAAATTGTTGATGTTATCATAGAGACTGTTGATCTTGAAATTTGCGCGGTTTTTTCATGAATAATGCATTCCGCCAACATAAACAATTTTATGCACTTGTTGCGGGCAATTGTTTGTTAAACGGCTTCATATTGTTGGTTGGATGATGGTCTAATGATAGTAGACAACATGGGGAAGAGATTTCATAACAACGGACGATATCGTCGAATATACACAATTTAATCTAGGATTTTGTAGATGTGCGGCGTTTGCGCCCTAATGAGTAGAGTATATTATTCTATATGTAGTACTGAAAGCCCCATCGAAATTAATTAGCTTTGCAGGCTGAATTTAAAATGATAGGTGATAAATTTGTTAAGGTTGACTTTAAATTACAAACTTGATATAGTCGTAGTAGAGGATCCGGATGAATCAACACCGAGACCAATGCAAAAGATCTAAAATCTAAAAGTATAATATTTTTACAAAGAGGGATTAATATCACAATTTATTAACTTTGAACTAAGCTTTAATCCCTTAGGTTGAAAATCATATGAAAATTTTACCATAAATTACAAAAAAAAATTAAAATGATAAATGTAGAAAATTTCGGTTTCGATCTGAAAAATGGCGGCCAAATCAAGTGCTATCACTTCATCCTTCACTAAAAATGAGCCCCCATAAATTCAGCTTAAATACTCAAATAAGTCTGCGAATCCTATCGTCCTTCAAACCGAAACTGCAAATTTCTCCATTTGTCATGATAGTACCAGTCTAAGTGTTGAAAACGAAAAACCTCCATTTCGTGTGGAAATTGTGATAGCAGAGTTGCGAACCAAACACACAATAGTGAACGTTTTGCCTTCCGAAGGTTCAAACCATAGAGAATTATTAAAATGTTGTTTTTTCCAACCTTTCTCCTTTTTTTCCAAATCAGTCAACCTAGATTGATTGGTTTTATTTGCGTAGTTTGAATTGACTTATCACCAATAGAGCTCGGTATAGTAAGCTCTTAAAAAGATACGTTGTCCTTTTCAGCTTATTATAATTCAGTGGTGAGTATTTTCACTGCTTCCTCATGAATTGTTGAATGTGTCTTAAATATGGCTGATTTCATTTAAGCCAAGAGGCAGGAAAGTTTTTGAGATTTGGAATTATCCAGATCTTTCCTGTACAAATTCTGCACTTTTATTTCGAATATATTTTAAATTTTTTATGATAATATCATTTTCAAAAATTTTCAAGCAGAAACTTGGCGTCTCGTATGCAGATTTGTCTCTAACAAATGTTGGTTTCATCATCTTTTTTACCTAACATTTGAGAGAGTAAACATTTTTCTATACAACGTCTTGATGCTTCTGACATGATGCAGTTTAATGTTGGAACATTGCTCTGAATTTTATGTCATCATTCTTGGTCGCAGTGACTGAGAGAGTTGTCCACAATCGATATGATCGGTTTGATCGATTTTTCTGAAGAAAAGAAAGATGTTTACTTCAGGAAAAAACACTTACAAAACAAGCAGTAGAATTCATTAGTTGTCGTCCCGGTTTTCTTGATAGCTTTGTAATGAAGAGAGATTTGAACATTTCTTTAAACGTTCAATAATCAATAATTTCAATTTTAACATTTCTGAAGCACTGGAAAAAGCTAAAAATGTTAAGCACTTCTTACTTGGCTTTTTTCTTTGCTATGGATAAATGTTCATCCAACATGTCTGCATTCTAAATCAATGCACTAAGTTGTCCATGTCAAAATATCGTTTGAAAGTTTTTTTAAATGATCCAACATACACGGTATCGTTTAATAGTCTCCCCCTCGTTTCTTAACTATCTTGATAACGTACTGTAAACAAACAACAAATTCAAGGTAGCACCAACCCGAACTTGTATCTTTTTAAAGCCTTCAAAAATTACATAGTCTTTTCAGAAACCATATCTTTTGATACTCTAATATTACTGTTATATAGGCGAAGAAATCATGTGTCAAACTCGGTGTTTATAGCAACGATTTGTCCTTCTCACAAAGGTTTTGTTTTTTTTCTTCGACGCCACGCCAAGATTTTCAATGTGCCTATCATTGGAAAAATATTACCGGCATTTCTTTTGTTTTTCCTTAGGTTTCTGCTTTGTTTGTCTGTGCTATTTACTTGAAAAGCCACTCACATCATACAAATGGTAAAAAGTATCCACCACATCATTAGAGTAAGTGAAATAACATAATTATTCGTATTAAACCCCTAGTTGACCATTCAAAAAAAATTCAGCCATATTTTGACATAGAAAGTTTACCACACTGATTTAGAAGGCAGACAATTTGGCTGCTTGAATGAACCTTAACCCATGGCAAAAAGAAAACTGTAACGGGTACAAAACCTACTAAGAAGTGCTAAATATTATCAGCATTTTCTGGTGCTTCAGAAATGGAAAAATTGAAATTATTGGTTATTTAGAAATGGCATAGTTCTCGAACTTTTGAAGAAATATTTAAATCCCTGTTCACTACAAAGCTATCAAGAAAACCTGGACAACAACTGATGAACTCTACTACTGTTTCCATTTGTGTTTTTTCCTAAGGGTCTATCTTGTCTTCAGTTTAATAGTTTTATATGATTTCGTTTTTGCAATTATGAAAAAAAAATTTTTTTGATAACTTCAAAGCCTAAATAATTTGCATATATCTGGATTTTAGATCATTGGTTGCCAAAAATTTTGCAAACAAAAACTATACACTTTGCAATTCTTCTATTGGACTTAAAAGCAGCTTTGATAAATTCAATGAAAACGATGAAAATGTAATGTTTTTTTCCTGAGATATCGTGCGTAACAGAAATGAATGTTGGCCGTGTCAAAACTTAAAAACTGTTTAACCAAATTTCACCAAAATTTATTTACCTCAACTTATTGCCAAGACCCTTCGATTGACACCTCAACAAAGTGGTTACGAATTTATTTTCATGAGGTATCGTTTTAGGAAAAAAATACCACAAACATACATACACATGCAGACTTCTATCTAAGAAATACTTCTACTTTTAGGGTGTTTTAAAACGTAAAGATGTGATGGACATTTTGATTTCGATTTTCGAGCCATTTACAATAACTTCTTTATATACTAAAAAATTTAAAAATTCGGATAACAAAACAAAATTTTATCGAATTCTGATAATCGAATATTTAATTATTAACCGTAAAATTTCAGTCCGTATAACTGTGTAATCCGAAAAGCGGAACTTGTATACATAATCTATACATATTAAAACGCAAATAAAAATTTAGTAGTATGAACCTCATTACGTCTACAAAAAAAAGGAAAAAATTCAATACTATACGAAAAAATAATAAAATATGATCATTCTGATCGGGCAAAAAAATGTTACATCCAAAAGTCTCCAAAAATACACTAAAAAGCAATTTACAAAATTAATTGCATTCGTTTTCAACTGCATCGCATACCTACACATGCAAAACCCCCAATATGAAATTTCAACACATTTTACAATTGTGCTGAAATAATTTCCGGCGCCCATTTTCAAAATTATTCTGTTCATTTAACACATTTAACACGCGGGAATTATGTTAATCACATAATGGATTCAAACTATTTCAATTTCCTCGTGTTGGAAGGTAATTAATTCAAATCGGTTTGTAACTCGAAATGAATAACGACAGGACAGTATGGTAGGACTTTAGATTGCAAAACTGCAAGCTAGGAATCGACAAGCCCTGCATGCATTAAACAAACATTTTTCATTAACTTCTATCTATGTTTGGAGCCTTGGTATGTGGATACGCTTTTGTTTTCGTTTTGGAGCCTCAATGGACGTCACCGTAAATTATCTGTGAGTTGCTTTTAGAGAGGATATGTTGGACAGCTCATTATCGTTTTCCAGATATAAATCGTTTAATGGAATCTAGTGGATAATTGATTGAATTTTACGTAGGCCCTCGCGTGAATTACCAATGAGCATTTACAAACCATAATAGGGTAAAGCAGTTTATGTATTTAGTCGCTCGTTCAAATTGATTTTATTTAAGCCTTCGATTAATTTTGATGTAATTTCCTCCCAAATATTTCTTTTTAATATGAGTGCGTCATCAAATATTTAACATTATCACAAGCAATCTATAATTAGAATTTTCATGAATAATCACTTAAGCCATGGCTTACTACCAACTACTTCGACTTAGAATTAAATTAAAGGAGTACCAGCAACATAATTTGACTATCTATTCTGAATAACATAATCCTAGATGATAATTTCACTTTTCAGAAGAAACGAATATTGTCACTTTATCATTTGTTAGCATTCGATGTAGTTTATTTTTTAAAAGTTCAACCATGCAGTTTTTGAAGGTGATATCCAACATCATGACTCTTTATTCACAAATAGAGAAAGTAGTGTATAATATTTTTGAAATCACATCTTCTGCTGAGTTAATTCGGTAAACACGTTTTCATGTCAAAAAGGATTTGATCCTTTGTTGTCTGTTCGCAAATTATATTTTACAAGATAACTTATGATTTAGAAATTTGCAGCAACGAACAGAGCTAGGAACCATTAACATATAAAGTGCTTCAATTGTGTGCATTGAGCTCCTTCGTGCTACTCCATTTGCTGTTGCAGTTAATCAGAATATTACAAAAATTAATGTATTAATGATAAAATTAATAATGGACTCGCTTTATTAAATTCTCTGTATTCTTTTCTAAACAGTGCATTCTTATTTCTTATACCAGTAAATCAGCTAATAAATAATAGACAATATTTCAATTTTCCAATTTATTCTGAGCTCATACATCCTTCGTAGTTTCCTACAAATAATAAATCGACTGTGGTGGAAAAAAAGATATTCCCATTCCAAATGACTCAATATCTATCGTTGACAGTGAAATAGAGCGCGTATCATTTCTCATTCGGATTCAGAAATTATGAGGACATAAAAATGTCACCAGGAGCAGGAAAGTAAGTCGTAATGATATAAGAGCCTCTTCACATTCCAGCCTCCTCGTCGTCGTTTTCGTCGTTGTTGTAATCGTCATCATCAAATCAAGGATAGCGTAAATTTTCTCGCTGGTCCCTTCATTCCCATTTTCAAAAGTTGGGTAATGAAAAGTGCAATAGATGAATCTATGCTTTTACGTTTGTGCTTGAAACGTTTCCTTGGAAATTACAGTAACGCCATTCTGTGAACGTGTGCTTAATATTCTTGCATTAGTGATTGTCATGTCTTCCTTTGTTTTTGCGCTTTTCTTTGCGGTTTGTGGAGCTCAAGTGATGTGACTTTCGTTATCAGTGGAGTTGAAAATTTTAAGTGAATAACAATTAGCTGAAAAAACTATGGATTATCGCTGAGGGTTGTTCCGAAGTACAGCCAGAGCTTTGATGTTCTAATTGCTCCTTTATCATGAAATTGAGTTTGATGTGAAGTTTTTTAGTAACGCCTGATGACTACATCCTTGACTCTTTTTAAATTTTTGCTTTTTTCAACGGAGTACCGACATATTTTGTGATTATTTTTAAATAAAAGGTTAATATATCTTGGCCCTTTTGCCATAACGCTGTTAACATCTTTATTTGTATATCATTCCTTTAAAATCCTCACCAAGCAGAAACTTTATCAAAATATGTTGACTTTTGAGTGATTACGTGTGAATATTTCGAACCTCAAATCGCACATTAATGAAAGTGACCTTCAAACGAAAATTTGATTTTGCGCTTAAAATTGGTCTAATGATATTCTCAAAAAAAAATCGATTGTAGTTTTAATCTCAAAAAACAAATGATCACTTATTTCGTTTCTAAAAATTCTTCAAACGTTTTTTATGTTTCGTTTTCATTTTCTGCCATTTTACCCTTAACGCTGCGAAAATATTTGTGCATTTTTGTAAAAAAATCTCTTGATCTACGAAAAAAACTGTGGAATGATATATTTATCTAACATCGTTTAGAAGCTATGAACACTCCCGTGAAAACTTGAAAAAGTGAATTTTTTGTGATTTTTATAATAATCCGTGTCGCGCGGAACTAGTAAATAATTTAAAAAAAAAAGTTTATGAAGTTTTTGAAAAAAATTGTAAAGCTCAGGAAATATTTTCTATTGCAATATGTCAGCTAATATTTAGTGCCGAAGTTTAGAAAATTATTGCGAAAAAAAGGTTATGATTGATATTTTCTAAAATTTGAGGTTTATTTACGATACATTTCAATTTGAAAATTTCTTGAAAACTTTTGCAGTTCGTTAGAAATATTCTGACTTCAATACAGGAGCTACATAATTTGTATTCAAAAAACTTCGAGACTCTTTATATATTTTTTAACTATTAACAAGTTCGGCGGCGCACGGATCATTTCAAAAAATCAAAAAAGTCCATTTTTCAAAAAAGAAAACAGAAAAAACGTGTTCGTATCTTCTTTTAAAACACGTTCAAATAACACAAATGTGATATCAATGTTTAGGAAATGATCACCATTCAAACTGATTTTAACAGCAGAAACAAGTATTCAAAAAAAATTTAGAATTTGTCTATTTTCTTGCCTAAATAATACATACTTTTTTTACAGAAAAGTAATTTGCATTTATCGATTCTATTTCAATGAAAGTATATTAATTTTATCCAAAAATAGTGTTAAATAAATAATATTTAATTTAATTTTTATGTGAAATCATGTTTTCAAAAATTATTTCATTGTAATGTATAACTGAAAAATTGACGCCAGACCTAATTTTTGGTAATCAGTTTATCTATGTTTTATATATTCTTAGAACAATTCGAACCATAAATCAAATTGAAGACGAGCAAATTTGAAGTGGAAATAATTCAAAATTATATGAAATAACTCTACATTCTTAAACAAATAATTTCTATATCTACTTCATTATTTACAATTTTCCAATCGGGTTCCAAATTTTGATTTATATTCCTTGCAAAATGTCTGATCAAAACGATACAAAAGTTTGCCTTGTTGATTATAATCGAACTCCTGGAAATAATAACAGAAAGAAAAATATGTAGTAAGTAAAAACTATAGTGGATTGATTTAAAAATTCAAAACACTATTCAAATGTTCTTTGAAAGCATTAATAGAAATGAAAAATCAGCTTTGAACTCTACATTAAAGTACATATTAAGAACAAATCTAATTCTGAATATGGAAGTTAATTTTCGTTTGTACGATAATTTCATAAGCAAAAATTTAAATCCATGTTTTAATTTTTGCATACTGACTCTTAAATTATTTAAAATCTTTGCAAACACACTTAAGATCTTCTATACAAAATCAAATATCCATTAGACATCTTTAGCTTTCTAGCTAATATACTCACCCCGTTAACTGCGACAGACGGTACATAAGTTAAATCAATTTTTTCGGTTAATTTACCATACTTTTCTAATATTTCAGCTGTTGTACGATTTTCAAGACAGTCATTGACTGGATCTAATTTTAATTCATACTCTTCAGAACACTAAAATGAAAATATTGTATCGATATTTATATATTGATTGTTTCAAAGTTAAAAATTTCAACTGTACGATTCACATTTTTAAGAAAACGAGTCCTTTATGATAAATAACTCAAGTTAAAAATTTCCAAAAATCTGGATGTACATAATTTTAAGTAGTTAATTTCATTCAACCATCAGATTTTAATTTAAATTTATTTAAACGAAACGCTCTAACTTTTTTTGATGAATAATTCGGGCTAATTGGTTTTATTCAAAGATATGATATAAGAATTCTTTCAATAACCATTCAATTTTTGCGGTACTTACACGATCCAATTGCCTTGTATAGCTTCTCATTAAGCATGCAATTGCATTAAGAGCTGTATTGAATTCTGTCGTTTCCAAAATACAGGCATGTAAGGCATTGTCTAAGCATTCCGCTTCTCCATGTTGACATCGTGCTTCCAATTGCTTTGTGGAACCATCTTTGTAAACCTTGAAAAAAAAAAGTTATTTACTTTGTTATTGAAATTTCACTAGATTTTCTATTGTTCTTCGATCATGGAGTTTTATTATAAAAAATAAATAAATATTAAAAATAATTTTATTCAAAGCCATTCGGATTACTCTATTGAACGAAGTTGAAAAAGTTTAAAAAAAGTTAAAAAATACTTGCTTAGGATATTTTGCGGGGAACTACACTTGAAATGTTCTTTTGACAAAAAGCGAAAATTAATAACTTTTGTTACAAAAAAATCAATCAAGTATTAACATTCGAAAATTTTGTCAAACCCTTTCGAAACCTTTTATAAAAATGTGTAAAATTTTTAGAAATATTTGTGTATAAATATATAAAACAATTGTTCACCTATAAAATGTTCGGTGAAAAAATATTATTAGGAAGCCATACAAAATAAGGTTCGTTAATTTATCGACCACTATTAAAACAAGTTAAAATATTAAATACGAAAAAAAACAAGCCGCGAGGTGCGACCCTTGAGGTCCACACGGTCAACTTCCCAGTAATATCTACATAAACATCAACAACATTA
The DNA here is from genome assembly GCA_963942545.1 of Oxycera nigricornis. Taxonomy (NCBI): domain Eukaryota; kingdom Metazoa; phylum Arthropoda; class Insecta; order Diptera; family Stratiomyidae; genus Oxycera; species Oxycera nigricornis. The sequence continues at coordinate 110,759,245 of OZ012660.1, read as the reverse complement.
CAACAATGAGAGGTAATAGTAACAGGAATGAGTTAATATGAATCATATCGTCTACGGGAGGGTCCATTGATTATGTAAGGTTTTTGGTCGATGAGGACAGATTGAATATTCACGCGGATCAATCGGTGGGGGCCTTTTTGGTGTTGAAAAATTTTGTTGGTTTTCAAAATTTAAGCAATTTTTTTTAATTAAAAGACTATAAAAACTATTAAAAATCTGCTCAAATTATGCAAATATCGTAAAACTTTGATTGAATTTACAACAATTTTTTTTAGAATAAAAGATATAAAGTAATAGCACTCGTATGAACCCTCTTTACATGGTAACTTTGAATGATTTTTTTTTATTTTTTATTTAGTTTTTTTCATAATCATGGAATAAAATTTTGCCGGTTTCTCTCCAAAAACTGATAAGAATGTATACATTTTATAAACTGGATCACTGTGCTGTGCAAATCAAGTTAAAAAATATTTTCAATGAAAAAAAACCATAATTTTTCGCATTTTCTTCTATTAAATTAAAAAAACGGCTAAAACGAATTTTTAGAATGTTAAAAACTTCACAAAGATGTTAATACACGTCAACTGACACCTTAATGATGCAAATATTATATCTGGTTCGTGAGATATAGTGAATGATAAAAATGACCTTGAAAATCATGATGACTTTTAATGATTTTAATTTTTAATTTATTTTTTTTACGTTATCATGAAAAAAACTTTTGATGACGTTTTTGCGAGCATTGTTTGGAGTATATAAATTTTATAAACATTGATTACTAAGAGTTGACAATAAGGTTAAAAATTTATTGTTTTTGAAAAAAAACACAATTTTTTGCACTTTTTTTTAAAAAATTTGAAAACCGCTCCAAGAATTTTTTAAAAAATTTAATAGAATCACACAAATGTTAATGCGCGTCGATTGACACCTTGTTCAAAAAAATCGTATATTTGGTTCGCGAGATATAGCGCATGACAGAAATGACCTTCAAACGGGCAAAACAGCAAACCCCCCCCCCCTACCGAAGTTTTCCAAAAACCAATCAGCTCTTAAAATTGCAAAGACGCTTCGATTGACACCTCAACCAAGTCGATCGGACTTTGTTTACGTGAGTTATGCTCGTAGAAAAAAATGTCCACAAACGTACAGACGTACGTACGTACGTACACACACACACACACATACGTCTCCCTTTCTAAAAACACTTTATATATACTCTATAGACCTCAAAACGTAAAGAAAAGTTGAAAATTTCAATTTCGATTTTCGAGGCGATTACAAGAACTTCCCATATACTGGGAAGTTAATAAAAGTTTGTACGCAATAAAGGTACTATAAGCCATAAGGTACTTTAAAGTATTACCTTAAGGAATAACTACCATGCATGAAAGTATAGAAATTATAGAAATTGAACTTAAGGAAAATTCTCAAAATACAGAATTTTGGTATGCAACTTCATTATGTAATTTAATGAACAATTGAAGAGTTCTTGTCAATTTGCACACAAAACACATGCATCCTGCAAAGGCAGCAAAAAAACTGTTTCGTGAATCAATTTCACAGGAAAAATGTTTCATATGGATGTTTTAACTTTAGAAATTTCCTACAAAAAAACCTCCGGACTTTTTCATAGAAATGACCCTTTTTGGAGATACTTTAAATTGTACTGTTGTCAATTTTGCTATTTTTATGAAATGCATACTTTTTTCACACCAATTTTGCGATAATTGTGCAAGGTTCATTTTAACGTGATATCCCCAAAAGACCTAATACAAGTGTGCTTTTGTTGAAAAGATTTATAATTTTAAATAAATATAAAAACTTCTTCTAAAATTCATGTTACAACTAAAACTAGAATATCATTCTATGAATCAATAATAATATACAGAATTTAGATTAGTTTGTAAATTTTCATTTTCATCATTTATTACTGTTACTTATTCTTTTGACATCGATTTTAAATTATGCAATTTTCTTGAGAAAACTTTTGGTTTGCACGCTCTGGAACTATATACATGCTTCTTGATAAAATTTCATAGAAAACCTCTTAGAAATATTATGGTATTTAAATTATCTATTAAGTTAAACCTTAGCCATTTTTGTATCTAGAATTTTTAGAAAAAGTAATTCCTTGACTGTTTCTCTGATATTGAAAACCATGTTGAACAGTATCATTATATCAAAATTAATTACGGACTCCATTAGAGAATCGATATTTCTCAAAGAAATTGATACTTGAACGATAGATATAAACCTAAAACATTTATAGATATTTGCTTGTTATAACAAGCAAAATATTCGCATCACCCGTTTCGAATTTTAGGGAATAGACCTGATTGACGCTTGGAAATTTCTGAAAATTTCAAATCTTACTCGATTTCAATATTCGTATTCAACATGCAAACAACTTCAAAGATTGTTCAAATTAAACTTGCGTTTGGCAGTATTCAGGATCCATGGATAACGTAAGAGATTGATTTACAGTTGAGTGTTGCCTAAAGACAAATCTAGTAGTTGCTAACATGAAACAATTTGTTAATCCAGATCTTATGCGATTTTAGATTACAAAAGAACATGATATGCAATTAGAATACATGTATATGAATATATCAATAATAGTGTAACTTAACTCAAATCCTTGTTGAGTCTTCATATACGTATTACGGCTTATCTTTTGTTTTCTCAATTCGTTCATTGTTTATATGAACTAGAAAATATAGAATAAAAAACTAAAAAATCATTAGAAATTAGACTGTTAATAGGAGAATCTATTCTTAGAATTCTGTTAATTTTTGATTCAATAATTCTACTTCTCGTTAAGCTTGTTTGCATCTTTATCTCAATTAGAACCATGGCGTGCTAAAGGCATTAGCTCCAGCTATCTCGGCTCAATAATTGCGCCCTTCGGCTGTTGAAGTCCGCAATCGATATGCTATCAGCGTCCACTGTGTCTTTTCATGGTTTTCCCGGTAGGTAGCTGCCTATTGCCCGATTTTTCATGGTGCCCCTGGCAGTTCTGCCACCATTCACGAGTTCCACTTTAGCTGATCCACTAAATTATGTGCAACTTCATCAGGATTGATATAACTGCACATTCAAAAAGTGCATAAAACTTATCTTTTTCAAATAATTCGCTATTCTTTCTTATGTTAAAAAGGACACTGTAACCCAACCAAGCTCGAGACAGTCTGCATTGAATTTCGGAATTGACGTGATGTTTTCTTTTTATATCAATGATAATTTTTTTTCAACTTATAGTCTTATGTCGCTAAAATGTTTCGTCAGCCGTTTTCCAATAAGGCTCCTGTAAGTTCTACAATATTAGAACAATTTTCAACTGAATGCCTAATGTTTGGTTGATCAACTTACACTAGGTCTATAATACTATGATTTTATCTTCGGTTAGGACCGTCGACAAGACCTCTTTTGGTAGTTTCGTTATTCATTTTAATGCAAACTAGAAAAGCAGACAAACAATTCTACCTATTTTATGGATGTTCACAGTGCGAGTCCTTTAAATAGGGATGAAAACTTTCTAATACTATCCCATTATTACTCTTCGATACCATTACTTTGGTAGAGAGTAAACAAGAAATCAGGAATACTTATTGTGCCCAATAATTGACAAAGAGAGAATAATACGATGAGATCTTTGTTGCCAGATCACGCGCTAGGCTTCAGGAAAACTAATTTCATTAGCATTTCTGTTTTTCGGCACTCACGGCGATTTTTCTCAGGAGCTACCATAGATATCTTCAAGATTTCATTTTAAACCGAAAGGTAGACATTTCGTTCGTAATAAAGTCAAATGTCGAACCCACTTAAGGAGTTACACCACAGTAGTAATTTCCAAGAGTCAATTTTTTATTTACTGGCTTAAAAAATCCTTTGAACTCTTTAAAATAAACGGTTTTATACCTGACAGAAATCGATTTCATTGAAATTTTGAACTCTTTCTCGGCCCCTCCCGACTGCTCCGAAACGACTACCTGCGGTAAATACGACACCTGCTGGTCGCGTACAGCATTATGTCTTACCATTCGATTTCTAACTTCTCTAATATATTAAAAGATGCTCTTAGAAACATTTTCAAGCATATTGAACACAACGAACGTTAGTACAGCGTCCTTTGATGTTGAGAGCAAACGTTAAGTAAAGTAAAGTCGAAACTTTAAACGCGTTTTTCTCGAAACACATTTTTTCAAATCGGTAGGCAGTATAACTTAAACAATTTTCTATTTTTTCACTCCAAATTAATATCACACTTTGAAAACAACATTCCACATAAAAATACGTAGCCGATTTTTGATAAGTTAATGTTCTGATTTTTTAGGTACAAATAAATGCCCGCTTTTTGGTAGAAAAATTAACTTTTTTTCAAATGCTCGCCAATTCAACAAAAATGAATATTTTCAAAATCCCCTACGTATTTCTCTAGCTACACTAATTTAGTTTAAGAGAAGAAATTTCATTTTGTTTCACATCAGTTTTAGGAGCACTTCTACTGCGTGCCGCGGAGCCCCTCCAAAGAAAAACCGTTCCGAAGAAACGGCTGTTGGCCAGCCATTTTGAAATATTTTTGAATAAACATATTTTTTTTGAACTTCAAAACATGTTTAATGACATCCTTAAAAGGAATTACCCTACTACGTTTCCTTCCACTTTAAAAAAAATCGCAACATACGTTAAATTTTCGCTCTCTACTGTCGTGTAACGTCTTAAGCTGATATCTTTTATGTCAGTGTCTTAATATCATAAACTCATCTCAGCTTATATCGAATTTGAGTTTTTTTTATAAAATTTCTACTCTTAATAAATAAATGCAAAGTACGAGTAGCTAACCTAAGTAATTTTCTAATCAAATTTAATTTTTTGTTATTATCTACACATAAGTTACTGTGTTATAAAATGCTTCCTTTTACTACCCTTAAAATGAAACTGTGTTATACAATAAATTTAGTATATCACCAGAAGATTTTACAAATAATTTCAATTTAATTATAATGAGATTATTAATAAATCATTCAAAATGTTCATTGATAGGAAAACTTTCAAATCCGATGGAATAAAAATAAAAACTAATAAAGTTTAATGTCTTGCATAAGTTCTAAAAGAGCAATTCAATTAAGTCGCTAGTAAATTGGACACTATCAGAAAAATATTACATTCGAATTTAAAATTTCAATCATCATCTACTTACGATTGCTTTTCCGAACGGAATAAGTTGCAAATCCGTGAATGCAAGCCTTCCTGATCTGATCATTGAAGGTATCAATTGATCTTTGAAGAATCTTATGCTGTCTGGACACTTGGTCTCGTAATATACTTGAACTTGTAGCTTATCTTCCTGGAAAATTAAATTCACGATACTATTTATGTAAAATTTGTATTTGTCATTCTACTCAACTGCATCTATACCGAGGACGGTAATTATTATACAAAGTAATACCGTGTAGACTGTACGAAACATATTAACGTATTTCATTTGTTATATTCACAAGTCACTGCCACTGGTAACTTGATAGCAGGTAAAAAGCACAAACCGAACTAACAAACTTACTACCTTAATCGTATGTTTCAATAGAGCCAAGTTAACAAAAACTAGTCAACTTCCACAAACAGAAAAGATAGTTTGGAAAGAATCGGTTCACGAGATACTGATGAGAAAATTACTTGCCCTCTGTGGAGTAGCTTTTATTTAAATCGATACTATCTTTCCACGAATAAAACAGACGACTGTGCCGAATAAAGCTGAGGTTACTGGGTTACGAGTAAACAAAACTATGCATACACATATTTATGTTTGCGAATTACACAAATTTTACTTTTCGCATAGACTCGAAGCTTATATCTGCAGATTAAAAAAAAGCGAAAGAATTAAAAGAAACAAGTAATTCGATGTTGAAACTAGTTGAGAGATAATAACACTGAACGATTTTAACGGACGCCTCGCAATAAGCTTGTTTCAAACTAATTTACATACTACATATTCACTAGAGTAACTGGTTTCCATTTCCAATCCGATCATTCCGTCATCGATATTAAGAGCGGCTACTTCCAAAAAGATACTTTGATTGGAATCAAAAAAACTTAAATGGACTTTTGCTCTCTTTCACGCTCTATGAACAATATTACAAAATTAGTAGATACAATTGCCAAACGACTGCGGACTTATTCGAAAAACACAGCTTCTAAGTTCATCAGAATATTGCGAGAAAAAGAGACAACATCGATGTCTTACAATGATTTAGATTAATGGTTTCTTAATGCACACTCATGTGTGGGACTACATTTATTATTCAATGCCCTTTGGCCGATTTGTGATAGCAATTTTTGCTTTAACAATCCAATAAAACAATTTGATATGGATTAATCTACATATATTACTCATAGGTTTCTTTTAATAATTTACCCAAGAAGACTAAATGCATTGATTGTAGTAGCTCACCATTTAGTTAAAAAAAATTGATTGTCTACTTTATTTTGCAGCAAAACATGAAATGCCATTAAAAACATCATAGACTAATGAATATTGTAGTTGATAAAAATAAAAGCGATATTATTAATAAAATTATCAAATTTACCTTATGTACATTAAATGGAAAGGTAATATACATCACTTTTCGAAAACGACCCAAATGAACATCATAAAGGTACACGTGGGCAGCATATGTTACATCTTTCGAATGACTATGGAATCCCATGATTTGAATATACACCGGTTACAGATTTTAAGGAAGACGTACCTAAGGTTACATCCGTTCGCGCCTCCTGCCTGCATTAGAATCTGTAAAACGACAAGAAACTTTTCTACATTTCGCTGTACTCTCCGTAAAGTATTACCCTCTGGAGATTTCAATGCATTGTTAAAGTGAAACGCAATATTCTCTATATGGGTAGAGGTATACAATCATGTATCCTACTAAAGTATGTCTACGCTATATGCTAGTGAACAGAATACTCTAGGCTATTGAGTGGAGAGCTATCTTCCACTCATAGAAGACACGAGTAGTATACACGATTTTGTAGACAACTACACCATAAAAGGGTTGTTTTTCCAACTAAATGTACCGGAGATCGAGACGAGCAGATCCTCTTCAATCCCAACGGGTTGCTGGCGTGCAAAGCTTCCTACTATTGATATGTATTTGCAGAGCACCACATTTATCCGAAGTATGCTGAGTGATCCTAAAAATTTATTTGAATAAGGTCTATCGAGAAGCCATTTATATTACTAAACAGCACGACAGGTGAGTGTATTACCTGAATTTAAAAAAAATAATGTTGTTGTGAACAATGCAGTAAAAGTATCGCCTGTTAATGTAGTCACAGTGTATTCCGCGAAGGAGTTAGACACTGAAAATTTTGCTTTCGTCCTTAACGCAGTGACTTAACTGAGGATATCTATTGTTATCTTCACATCCGACAATCGTCGACTTCATTAGATACATATTTGCCTTTTATAAATATGTTGCCTATAAAATATAAAATGAAGATTTCATACTTATAAAATTCGTAAGATTGATGCCATTAGGTACCAGTTTCTAATGAAGAAAATATCCTTACGATTACGAACTTTTCTCTGGAACCACTTATCAAAATTAAATGAAATTTCACAGTCTCTATAACAATGTAGTTTTATTGTTTAAACCGGAAGGATTTTTTTAGAATTAGTAGTTTTTGTATGGCAGCTGCTTAAAAATGACACCAAAATTTTCATTTCATTAAGCTTTGGCATTTTTTTTCTCGGTAAATATTTGATATCATGAAAAAATCTCTGGTTATTGGGTTTACTACTTCTATTTTACATATATCCACAAAAACTTCTGGAACATTGGTTTCTTGGGTCTTGTGGAAAGTGCTGTTTGGTTTTTTTGGCGAAGCAAAAAAAACATTTCCATCCATATCTACCGTCCAAACTGACAATTTTCAATAATTTTACTCACTTGATTCAGTAAGTTTTGTTTCACTTATTGGTCTATTGGATGAAAAAACCCAATGTATTTGTTAGTTAACCTTTCTTAAAAATTTCGATTTTTTGTTGGTGTGTCCTTTTTTCCGTTTGGGCAATTTTTACTGAATTTCTCGATGCATTGCAACGTGGTCACTTTGAATAAGGTTACAAAAATGTTTACTAGTAGTTCTGAGAAAATGCCTGAAGCATCTCCATCATCCCCAAACGAATCTGTTTCACATGAAACCACTTCTATGTCAAAAACACCCTGTTCTGTTGTTTGAAAGGGTTCTCTTAACTGTCCTTTTTCAAAATTGATTCGGACGAAACAAACAACACAACAACAAATAATTTTTCTTCTTCATTTTTTGGTATCTACTCCCCAGCTTCAATAAATATTTACGCACTTCTAGTACTCAAAAAATATTTTTGAAGTCATCCTTGGATTTAGGAGAGTCGGATCAGTTTTTAAGTTAAGAAAAACAAGTTATGTGTTATTTCATATGTTGGTACTAACTCCTTTAAAATGAATACTTAAAAATTTCATGAGATCTGTTCAAATAATCATGTTTAGATGGTTCCAATGAGTATGTCCTATTTTACTTTGAACTATATCAACGATACATCAGCTCAATGATCTCAATAGATAAGAATATATGTTTTTTTTAAATTCGAAAATAAATGAACGAACTTCTGGCAAACTACCAAAGCTAGAAAATATAATAAGGTCATACACAATGGCTTTGTAAAAAGACTAATTAGTCACGAAAATATGCAAGTATGCATGTTTGTTATTTTTAAAAATAAATTTAGTGAAAGATGTTTCTGAGTTTGCAATGCATGTGTACCAGACAATACTCAACAATAACAATAATTATAAACATTAAAATTTGTGTGAATGGGCTTCTTCCCCATTCAAGCATAATACACTCCGTAAACACTGAAACCGGTAGCAAGCTTTAGTACAGATATGTTCCATTTGAACTTAACACATCCAGCACCATCTTGAGAAGCCTAAAAATCAACTATCTAAAGGTGATAACAGATTTTAAGTGAACTGAAGTTCTAATAAAATACTTTACGTGTGATTGTTCCCGCTTAGTTCAAGTAGTATTTAGTGGCTTTAAAATTATAAATCTTAAATATTTAAGATGTTCTTAGCTTACCTTGCGGTAACTACATCATAGAAAAATTATATTTAAAAAAAAATTCACAACATTTGGTTTTAAAATGAAAAAAAAACGCAAAAATAGTATTTTTCCTAACACACACTACACGCTACAGTTTTTCTTGTCGGAAGTGAAAAGCGTCACGTACTAGTGGAAAAGTGCTTTAGTGGTAAAGCTGAAAAGAGCATCCTTCAGGAGCATAAATTTCTATTTGTACAACATACATTGCCGACAAGAAGAACAACAAGATTGGAATTCAAGAGGTCGTCGATTGTGATTTTAGCATTCGTTCGAACACTATACAAATTCTATTCTGAATGCTAATGGTTTCTTCAGATGATTTTTCAAAATAAATAAATGTAGACACTAGATAAAGTCGATAAAGATTGTCAATACAAAATATCTACTGCTAAAAATAGCAGGTTGTGTGACGTATTTTATGTTTGTAGATGCGATTTGTTAGTCGTTAATGGAAAAATTGATAAGATTTTAATATGAAACGAAACAATGAATATGGCATCAGCTTTTTGAATACTAAAATGTAAACATAACAAATCAATAGGATTTCCAAAAAAATCAGGAAGAAGGCACATATTACAATTTTTGTAAGCTAAATCTTTTATTAGCATTCCAGTATAAAGATCCGAAAATCGGAGTCAACATTTTCAATACATCTCTTCGTTTTAACGTCCAAGGAGTAGTTTAAAAGTACTTTTAGAAAGAAGTCTGTAAGTTTGTGTACGTACATATGTGCGTTTGTGGTTATTTCTTTTTAGGACGATATCTCCCGAAGGCAAACTTGTATCGATTTGGTTGAGGGGCAATCGAAGCATCTTAGCAATGAGCTGATTCGATTTTGGTAAGATTCGGGTAGACAGTTTATTTTTGTTTGAACACACCAAAAACCTTTTTCTTACTTAATCAAGATCTTTTTTTAATTCAATAAAAACACTTCAAACCGATTTATTTCCAAAAAACTAATTTAAAATTTAATTTGCAATTCTGGCAGTTGTGTATCAGATGCTGCATTGAGTTTTTAGTAATCAAAAATTAATGTTTATTCATAATTGCAATATGCAAATAATAAACCACATTAATAATTACCTAATTTTATTTATTCGAATCATGTGGTTGTGGTATCGATCACAGCACATTATCAACACATCGAACAAGCGTCATTTGGCAGTAGCCTTTTGTTTCAATTGCACCACTTCGTTCGAAATATTCAAATGTCCCAAATTAGGGCGTTATCTGAAATTAACACACTTTTTTCTACACTACTTTCGAAATTTTTACGTTTTTCACTTTTACTTTTACCCAAATATATATAAAACTTTTTTACTCAAGGTAACGCCAAACCCAAAAAATATCACCAAGCAGAGATCATAACAAGAGCTTCAGGGTCATGCACATTCAACTAGCATAATTAGAAGAAGATATCATCAGCGCCTATAAAAGCAGACGGAACTTCAAGTGAGTCAACCATTTCTACTTCATTTTCTGGTATTAGAAGTTCTTTACTTGGAGCATTAAGCGTACGTTCTATCTTATAAACGATCCTTATTAGGAACGTAAAGAACAAGAAGTGAAATTTGGTCAGTCGAGATAATTCAACATGTGGTGTGGAACTTTAAAACCAACCTTACCTTCTCGGACGAATGAGTATCAACCTCCATCGTTCGTCGTGTAAAACAGGTCATTTATTTCATTCGAATTTGAATGCACAAACTTGACATTATGCGAAGTTTTTTTTTGGGTTTCATGTAGAGGAAGGGTTAAAAAATATAATTCTGTGTAAGGCTAATTATTTTTCTATGACATAAAAACTTTGTACTATATATAGTTTTACAATTGGATGCACTGGATACATATTTAGATTACAGTCCCTGGCCATATTATTAGACCCATGCTGAAAAATCACCTTTTTTCCATTTTAACTACACATCGCGGTCATTATTAGACAGTTTTAGTTAAATTATGAGAAAGCATATATTATACAATGAGTTTTATTCAAAAAGTAGTGATTTACACTAGATTAAAGCATTTATGTTAATGAAACACGATTTTTCGTCAAAATCAGTATTTTGTATGGCCACCTTTAGCAGCCAACACGGCTGCTATACAACGAGGCATGCTGTCAATGCAATTCTCAATCTTTTTCCTGATGTCTATGTTATTTTTCCAGGTGTCATTGAGTAAACGAACCAGATCCTGCTTGGCTGTAGGAGCATGCTTAGAAACTTCACGTTTCATAAAGTCCCAAACATTCTTTATAGGGTTAATGTCTGGAGAATTTTCAGGCCAGTCAAGAACGGTGACTTTTTTCTTCTCTAAGTACGTTGATATACGTTTAGAACGGTGGCACGGTGCACCATCGTGCATAAAAATAGGCTTCTCGCGTTTTTTGAACCATTTTTTCATCGTTGGAAGTAGCTGTTTTTCCAACACTTTCTCGTATTGTTCTGAATTCATTGTACCTTCCACGATGTACAGGAGCCCTGGACCTTTCATACTTATAACAGTCCATACCATAACCGAAGGAGGATGTTTTATTGTTGGAACAATACAATCTTTCTTATATTTTTCATTCGATCGACGCCTAACAAACTGAGCCTTTTCGACCAATACTTGAAAAATGGATTCATCTGAGAAATTTACCTGTAACCTATTAAAAATACCGAGAATTGTCACAAATTTTACTTAAAAATTGAATTTATAATAGAAGTATATTGTAAAACTACTTTTTTCCAGCCATCCTTTGTGAAATTCTTATACTTTTGGGCCCATCTGTAACGTTTTGTAATCATGGCTGGTGTGAGCCTAGGTTTGCGTGCCGGTATTCGGGAGACAAGACCTTGTCCAGCTAACCTTCGTCGTAGTGTTCTTTCAGAAACTTGTATTCCGGCTTCAGTAATCTGTTTTTCCAAAAGATTCAAGGCCAATTTTCGATTTCGGATGCATATATCACGAATTTTTCTATCTGTCCTCTCGGAAGTTATTCGAGGACGACCAGACGCACGTTTGCGTTTGACCTTTAAATCTTCGCCAAGGTCAATCTTTTTCTTTATATGCTTCACTGAACCTCGTGAGACATTTAAAATTTTAGCTATTTCATACTGGCTCATGTTTTTAGCTTTCAATATACCGGCAATTTGGCCAATTCTAGTAGGAGACAAATCACGTCGTTTACCCATTCTGAAAATTACATAATTATCACAAGTCGCAAGAGTTTTACTCTATTTTCTTAAAAATTAGTCAAAGCATCAATACAGAACTTACTTCAGCAATGTTTGTGTATTTCACGCAATGGAAATAGGTATTTTACACAATAGAGCCTGTTGCACTGTATTTGACGTTTATTTATTCACTTTAAGTTTGTATTACAGAACTGCTGCCATCTAAATTAGAACGTGGTAACTGTATGAACAATTACATAAAATGTTACCATAAGTATTAAACTAGAAGTTTTTCCAGCGAAAGTTAACAGTCTTGCAATGAAACAACAAAAAATGCAGTGAAATATTCATTTTTCAGCATGGGTCTAATAATATGGCCAGGGACTGTAAGTTTGTATACTCAAGCAAAGTTTTGTGCGGCAACATTGTGTAGTTAGTTAAAAACAGGATAGATTATTTCCGTTATTGTTGAAAATCCAGGTGTATTTTTTATTCATAAGAAAGTCAATACAATCCAATCGAAACAACAAAATATACCTAGTGATTCTACAATTTGTAAAGCCATAAGAAGCAATCTATCTTCGTTTCTTTCAGATGCAGTGCCTCTTTTTTATGATATCAGAGAAGCGATTATTATTTTTTGTTCCATATTTTCATTCGTGAAAAAGATTAATGATATAAAATACAATGCTCTGAGACTAAAATTCTTCACATCTTCATCTTGAGGCAACGGTTTGACTTTTCGATTTCAATCTCATTAAAAAGCTCTAGAATAGCATCTAAAATCGGAGACGCGGACATTAGACGCTCGCAAGCACTCTTTGCTATCGGCAAAGCTAGACGTAGGATGCTTTCTTGGAATATTTTATCCGCCTAAATGAAAGAGAAGCTAGAATAAAAGAGTCCGTGTTCACCCTTGAACTAATGAATCATTTAAATACGCTGTCGCACTGTCCACTCTCATCTTAATATCTTCTATCTACCAAGTGTACGGCGTAGCAAGTATAAAAGTTGTGAAATTATTCGGAAAATAACGACTCCTTGAAAAGTGGTGAATATGCAACCGCTCAAACGAACACATCACTGCATCGCTTTCATCCCGACGAATATTAAAGACATTCTTAATATCCTTGCAGTTTGCTTCAACCATAGACGACCAGCGTCTAGAACTTTGTAGTCTACATAAAATTTTATTTCTTGCAAAATCAGCGAACATTAAATGTGCAACTGTTTGCAATTTCACCTGCCCATTTCCCATTATGAGCGCCCTCTTCCCAAGGTTGCCGCCCGCATAATACGAGACTCCTTTCGCGCCAGGTGAGCCTCAAAGAGTGAAAACTTTTGACACGTATACGGAAAATATCCTATGCAATTTATGCGCATAAAATTAATTTGAGATTATGTTGAGTGCATTATGATAAGTTTTCAGTTGCAGTTTGCGCCGTTTCATTTTTCTTCCTCATCTTCAAGTCGCGTCTGTTCTTTTTCGGGTTTTCCGCTCGAGATCATTTTATCGTTTTTCATCTTCAGCGGAAAACTTTCGTGGATGTTATTCTCTGCTTGAAGTTTCTGATTCGAGCTTGGAGATATGTTGTGAATAGACGACAGGATACGTTAGAGGAAGTGTGATTTTAATTTTTGCGTTGCGATCAAAACAAGAGACGGAAAGAAAAACGCTTTTTTACAACCCATCAAATGATGCAGGTATATCGGATTTTCAAGGAGACTTAGAAAGTTTTTCGCGACAGCAGAGTCAGCGATTTTGTTTCTTTTCCTTGGTTGAACAGCATATTACATATGGTGTCGTAGAATATTTTCCACTAAAATTGATAGACTAAGAAAATACGATAAAATATACATTCAGCTCAGATGCACAAATTGTTTCTTAGGAGTATATTCTCAGTCCACAAGCGACTTCCATGAAGACAACGAATTCAGATGTTTTTAAAATAGCATTCCAAGCATTACAACCACAACTGTTTTAGAATCAATTCAATAGATTTTTGGTGCTAACAATGTCCTATTTTAAAGTTTTATGCGAAAAAATGACTTTGTTTACTTAGAAGAAAAAAAACAACTACTATGCCAAAAACAAATCTATCAAAGTTCGTCGTATCCGTGCAAAAGTGATATTATTTATTAAAGTGCAAATATCAAACCACGGCCAAAACTTCGTCACATATCTTCTATATTTTAACCAATATTTGCGGAAAATTATCAATTCAATAAAATTATTTTCAAAAGCCACACCCAGAAACCAGCATTGAACTCCCAACATACAAATCACGATGCAGATGAGCTTTCTTCGTTACACATGGAAAACTTTTTAAAGTAAATGGAAAATTCAAAATGTTGCATTCTTTTTACTCGGAATTGGCTGATTTGTGCGCTCGAACATTTTAGAGTGTGAACCTTTTTTTCATCTACTACTTACATGCAAAGTTTCATCCCAATCTGAGCTGAGCAAGCCATGCCGTGCGTCTTTAAGCCGTGTTTTAAGCATATTTTTATGATTTTTTCCATAAAAACTATTGAATTTCTTTATTTCTAAGTATAGTGTACATATTAAGTATTGTTTCAAAAATATACTGTGAAATTTTCAAAGCAAAATATTGAAAAATGAGCCTCTGGTAACAAATATTCGTAGACTCTAAAAAAAATTGTATTTTCCGGTGGACATCAGAACTCGACACTAGATCATCTAAAATCAAAAAATCAAACAGATGTTAGTTTATAAGTTGTTCTAGATAACGCTGTCCAGTTTTTATTTTTAATTTTTTTTTCAATTTATGGCATCACTTACACGTCAAAAAAATGAAATTTTAGGGGAAAAAGTTGAAATTCATCACATTTGTCATTTGAAAAATAATAATACGAATAATGCTAGAAAAACTCGACAGCGTTACCTCATCAAATGTGTACAGAAAGTCTGCACAAAATTTCACGAGGATCGGTCGAGTGGTTTTGGAGATACAGTGTCCACCGACTTTAAAAACGCTACATTCGAGAAAAAACGCGTTTAAAGATTTTAATCAGTTGCAATTTTGAAATACTCACACAGAATCCTCAATTCCGGGGCCGTAAAGTGAAGTGCTGTCATTCAAAATTCAAATGTCATTCTTGCTGTTTCAAATACAAGCATCTACACATGGTGCAGATGTGGTGGTTTGGATTTCAGAAAAAGAGAAGGGAGACCAGCTGTAGAGCATTATTGTTGCGCCCGCTCGTTGAATGGTTTTTACCGCTAAAAATCGTATCGGAGGTAGGGATATTCAAAACGCTGTATCTCCGACATTTTTGCTCCGATCAACTTGAAACTTGCACAGAATATTCTTGAAGTTGTCAAAAATTCATTTAAAAAGAAAAAGAAAATCGAAAATATTCAAAATTAACCCCCCCCCCTAATGAATTCAAGCATTTCCGTACTTTGCTGGCGAATGAATTTCTTGGAGATCGTCCAAAATTCGTTGTTATGACAGAAAACGTCACCACTGTGCGCAAGGAAATACAGCTAGATTGTCATATGACTTATCGTGAGTTAGAGGTGGAAAGGATATTGTATCGCGTTGGATAATTTGACAATCACTCAAAAATAGGTTCGAATTGAATTTTTTTGGATATATTTGTATGATCCCGACAGTAAAGAGCAATCGACTGTATGGGTGTTTCATGCTGAGCCAAATTCAACGAAAGTTGTCACGCATGAAGAATTCCAAAGCAAATGGTGGCCACTTTTTTCGGCATTATCTAGCATATCACAACCGTTCTTTTGGTGGAACGTGGAACAGTAAATTCTGATTGGTGAATCATCATCTATTTACCAGAAATGTTTGAAAGAATCCGAAAACTCAACAAAAAGCGCAAAATCATTCTTCACCACGAAAATGCGAGCTCTCACACATCGGCTCAAAGAATGGCTTATTTGAGCACCCAAAACATCAAATCAATGGGTCATCCGTTGTATGGTTCTTCTTTGGCACCTAATGTTTTTTTATTCCCAACCGTAAAGAACGAGCACAGCGATCCATTTCTTATAGCCGATGTTTGACTCTATTTACATATATATCAGTATGCCAAGCGCGTTATTGTTGCAAATGTTGACTCAACACGCACTTCATAAAGAAACCAATGAATGGCCTACCCTTTATCATGTAAAATACAACAAGGCTCCAACAAAAAACAATTCAAAAAATAGCTTCTATCACTGTAGTCACCTCTACAACATTTTTGTCAACCAGCATACACTTTCATATACAAAATTCATCACAAGCTGGAAAAAGTGCTCTTTCAGCTCTTCAATATCCTTTAAGCGTAGTCCTTTCCGTACATCACGTCGCAACGTCTAGTTAAACTTGCGTGGAAAGCTGTAACTTTGTTGTACACCTGCATCTATATATTTTTGCCAACTATGCAATGACTAAGTGTGCACCCGAATTGGTATGCATACAGTTGGTTGCCGACATTGCCGTACTAAGGATAACGCTTAAATCAAATTACATTAAAATAGTTTTAAAATATTCCCATGGAAATTGAAAGTTGCTTCTGTTTCGACAAGCTTACATCTAAAACACTCGTCGTGCATTTTAAAAATCAAAAGAAGCAATTGATGAGCACAAAACGATTACGTGATTGGATTATACAAAAATCAATTTTCTATCTACAGAGTTCTTGTTTTTCAAGAAAGTAACTTAAGCCAATTTCGAAGTTTGGTTACAACGAGCTTTAGAGATTTGCACATGAAGGAGGAGACTTGTGATAGAGGACGCTTGCAACCAGGATGTGAATATGCAAAGAGCTCTGCTGAAATCACATTGAGCTGTTTCTTCTCTAAGGGTTTCAAGTTTAAACTTTTAATATCGAGGCCATTCATGCACCCCAGATGGCAATAAATTAATCACCCCATTGTTGCAATAAATGGCATTAAATGTGGCAAAGTTACGGTTAGTTATACATAATTCAACCACTGCACTTTAAATTGGAAGCCTTTCTATCGCCCTACTCCTACTCGCATTTTCCACTGTATTCAATTCGTTCAGCACCATCGTTAAAATCTGCTTCACTATTTCGGTCATTTTTCTCACAGCTTCGCGGCACACATGGTGTCCGGAAAATTAAAATAATTAATCACTGTGGCTCGGGCATTTCACTAGTAGAACGTCAGGATAAAAGTTGTGCAGAATTAAACTGCCCCAAAGCAATTTGTTTTGACTTTACGACCGTTTCCATGAACGCGGAAAGGAGTCTTTATTTTCAATTCATTAGCTATTCGCAATAACCTCTTCATTAATCATCATAGTTTTGTGTTAGTTTGAATTTAATTAGTGCCATGTTGGATATCTCAGAACTATGATACTATGTCAACATGTCAAAGGAGTAAGTACACA
The DNA here is from genome assembly GCA_963942545.1 of Oxycera nigricornis. Taxonomy (NCBI): domain Eukaryota; kingdom Metazoa; phylum Arthropoda; class Insecta; order Diptera; family Stratiomyidae; genus Oxycera; species Oxycera nigricornis. The sequence goes on along the minus strand of OZ012660.1, from coordinate 110,741,562 downwards.
ATGCATAAAGATTTCATCCCCTGCAGGAGATTGACTGCCTCATGGGGTGAACTAGTTGTGATGTCATAATGTCTTGCTAAGAATAGAAATGTTGTTATTGTATTGATTTTTGTTGAATAGCTGAAAGTAGGTACTATTAACAGTTTGCTGTGTAGGGTTGGCTTTATGATTAAAGATAATTTAATTATTTTATAATATTGATGATTTTGAATTCTTTCGATAGAGGAGCAAACACTTTACGAAGCACTTCACTACATTAGACTACTTGCTTCTATCGAAGTGTAAGTTAACACGTTTGAAAGTTAAGATAAATTAAATCAAGGTTAATGAATTAGATGTTTGTAATTTGAACTGATAACTTTTATGCAGCTTTTCAAAAAATTAGGGGAATTATCTCATGAAACTCTTTCTCGATCATTGATACTCTGTGCCTAGTATCGAGTTGATCATATGTCGATTTCTTTTTGAAATTAGAGATTAAAAAAGATTTGTTCAAGGCTACACTGCAGTGTTTCTAAACGAGCCACGCGATCAAACCATAGATTGATTTTATTTTCTCTATGAAAAAATCCTAAATATCTTCAACTAAGCGATTTTCATTGATTATGGTCCGAATTGTTACATATTCGAAAGAGAAATGCAAGCCGAAATAATATATACTTGTTCTACAAACATTATTGTAGTTATGTGCATAAATTGATTTTTCTATTATGTCGCAATAAACTACACAGCAACTCATAGTCGTTTTTTTTCTTCTTCAAAAGTATCAACAATTGTATTTGGAGGAAAGATCCATTTAGGAAGCTTGGGAAAAGTAAATTTTTAGATATTTTTTTGTGGTGAAACCATGTGTTCGTCGTACTTGAAACTTCTGGCCCACACTTTAAAGTGTCTTAATTTTACAAATCAATTCAATTTTTTTACTTTTTGAAAACGGCGACTATGAATTTTTTCAGGGACGGTTTCTGTCTGAGTCGCTCCACAGTATACAACCTAACGTCTGCAGCACTGATGTAAATCATCTGCAAATATTTTTTTAATAAATCAAAAAATCAATTTGCTAAAGTACTGATAGAAGAGTGAAATTTCGAAAAATTTTACGTAATTGGAAAAAGTTTTAGGGAATTTTCACAATATTTACTAATGAAAATTGTTATTTTTAATAATTGTCATAGAATTTTAGGTTCACATCAATGGTAAGTATATTATTTAAAGTTATTTTAAATTTCAAAATATTCAATTTAATAGTTTATAAGTCACCTTGTACGGAATTCACGAAAATCATCCTCTCAAGCCGAGCATCAGTCACTTTCGCAGACCTCCATTTCGGAACGACTGCGTATTTTGTTCTGACTCTTGTAGATAATCTTCTACTCATGTTTAAATGAAAATTTATGCAAAAACGGTCAAAATTATTTTTGAAAGTTGTACCTAAATGGATTTACCCTTCTATCTTCTCATTTCATTTTGTTAACGATTTTGGAGTATGGTGTAAAGATTTAATATTTCTATTCAAGTTTCTAAAAATCAGTGCAGTTATACATATTTAAAAATGTATGTAGAAAAAATTCCGTTTCAAATTTACTAAATATACCTAAATATTCAGCCTTTCCAACTTATTTATCCCTTAGGTTTCAAGAAATATCCCAAAATTTAGGGTGAAAAACTGTAATCTAGCATCACTGCTGAAGTATTGAGTTGCACTTCGAAAGCCAATCCAAGTCCAAATTGTTTGATAGCAACCACAAAAAACAAGTGCGCATTTGTCTGTAACGCATTTTACTTAAGGGACTGGTACCTTAATACAAAAAAGAATATATTTTTCATTCATTATTCTCTTTCATAGAGGGCTGAAATTAAGCTCTGAAAAAATCGTTACTCACGGCAGAGAGACAATCTATGGATTGGTAGATCTGAAACAAAAAATAATAATGGCGCTTTGAAAAGCACTGTCTCTTTAACCCACCGTTTTCAAAAAAATCATTTAAAAAAATATACGGCGGACCTGTGAAAAAAAATGTCAAAAATCGCCCTTTTTTCGTAGTTCTAGAAAAAAGTGCAACATTCATTTAAATTAAATTTTTAAACGTTAATGAGGAAATTACTGCTGCAAATTATTCATTGAATGCAGATATTTAAGTCTCGGTAATAGGAGTTGAAATTTAAATGGAATAAACGAAAGATCAGACGATGTTCTTCAGTCTCGCAGAACAGAAGTCCTGGCCGCTTGCGATAGAATTCGACCTGATTTTCGGTACATCGAAAATGTGCCTGAGGTTTTATCTCAGTTCATAAACGAATGTGAATATTTTCACGATTGACGTGCAAGAAATATGGTTCAACAAAACAATAGAAATTATATAAACTGAACTTTTCTAATATATATATTTTTTGAAATTTTTGAATTCTCAATGTTTTTGTAGCATTTCTATTTTTTCATACCTGTGTAGTTTTGTGCACCTGTGTGAGAATAGTATTTTAAATGATAAAAGCGGATTTTCACAGAACTTTTCCGGTGGCACTCTCAGTTTCGTTACATAGTCGGATCTTCAATCTTTGTCTTGTCTTGTTTGGCGAATCTTCAATCTTTCAATTAAACATACAGTTGATTTAAATCCCATGCGAGAGAAGTCAGTAATAAAGCCAGTAGCGTACTTTTAAATTTTTGAAATCCGTTTATGATTCGTTTGACGCAGGTTAATTATACAGCACTAACATTAAGTTTAATTACTGTCCTTGTCTGCTGACCATGCAATAGCAAATCAACTGCATCTGCTTAAAAAGTTCAGCAAACTGAACTAGTAGCTCAGATATTATTCAAATTGGAACAGAACCTCTTTTTCAACTGGATTTATAGATTCTATTTCATTAAGGAAATGCCTATCGCGTTAATATAAATGAATGTACATGATTTGAACCATTCATTCCTTCATATCAACCTCATTCATATTTATCGAAAAATATGAATAACTGTGAAATCCAATAATGATGAATATGTTTAATGGAAAGTGTGGTTTCGGCGTGTCGGATGGCATCCTCTTAAGGTGCTGTCATTTGCCATCCGTCACGAGACAGCACGACCACGGTTAGGCTTGTTGATAGGCTAAGCTCGTTATATTTCAACTATTTTAATATTTGTATCTGCGAGTTATAACGACTGTCAAACTGGTTCGTATATATGCTACGTTGCTAAGTTTAGTTTGTCATGGGTTGGCTGACTCGTGACGGATGGCAAATGACAGCACCTGAAGAGGGTGCCACCCGACACGTCGAAACCACACTTTCCATTAAATTAACGATGAACCAGCATAACCTGGAAGCTAAGAACTCCCATTAATGTGCAATAATAGTGTTAGTAAGTTGCTAACCAAAAACACAAACTAGAAAACAATGTTGTTGACTAGACCAGGAGGTTCTAGCCCATGACAAACTAGATGAATATGTATTTAAAAATATTAACTCTTTGACGGGGTTGGATGTTAGAATGCAAATATCATTAAAGATGAAAAATTCGTACCTATTAGAGCGAATACGAGCTGATCTGTGCTTACATTAGCAATAAAAAGTTAAGATCTCTCATGCGATCTGAAAGAACCTTTATAAACTTTAACATCATGGAACCCACCTATTACCATGAAATAATTAATGATCTCGTCTAAAATATTATTTTTGAAAGTAACATTATCTTCATGAATTGGGACTAATAATTCACTCGTAATTATCACTGAAGTGCTGTGAAAATTCATCATAATCAAGAAGAAGTCTGTCTAAAGAGCAGTATAGAATCATTCCAATTCATAGAGAGAAAAACTCTCCCTTGTTTACACACTTCACGTAAAATGTTTAAGACAATTTTTCTTGGTCTTGTTTTCATACATCCTTGTTAACATTTTGATCTTAAAAAAATTATTGTTAAGCTGACAAAACGTCTCAATTTTTTTGTATTTTGTTTTTCTTAGTTCAGTTCCAATTTGACCAAACAAACTGAATCAAAACTAGCAATATATAACACTATACCTGAATAGATAAAAATATCGTAATTTCGTTCAGTAGATTTGTCAGCAGATGCACCGAAGCACCAAAACCCTAACTTTTGGGTACAAGCGTTTTTATGAAGACAATTGATCCTGTTTTATCAACTAATATCGATTCTCTACTGTTCAAACAATTAAATAATCGATTTTTTCTTAACATATGTTTATGAAAATAACCAGCAAAGACGATTTCTTTTATTAAAGATCATTAAAACCAGTGTAATCACTGTCATAACGTTGTTCATAACTTAGTTGTTCCGAAGAAAATATTTTTTTTTGGCTTTTCACGAATTAAAATAATCAAAATTGTTTTTCATTAGCTAGAAAAATTCTACAAATTTCCCTGGAAACTTCCATGTATACATTATGTGGTCACATAATGAATACACGAAAATATCAAGAGAGATTCGTCGGAGTTTTACAACCAACAAAAAAAATTATTTACTTTTTTTCACTTTTGACACTGCATTGTTTTTGAAGCCTATTTAAAATAAACAATAATGGGCTCAATATTTCAACGATAACAGTCGCGAAAACATTTATTTTAAGTAACTTTCTGCCATATGAATGAAACCAGGAGGACAAAATGGTATTTTTTTTCGTCGTTGGAAGGTGGGAATCTTCAAAAGATACCAATTGGCTCCAGGCTCACGATATGCCGGATTTCTACCGACTAAACCCACCTCCGTGTCCTAGGCAATGTATCCAAGACAATAGAAACTATTTATTTATCCATCCATATTTTAAAAAATGCTTGGCACTTCCCAGACGATAAAGATCGGTATAAGGGACAGTGCCTAATTTTCGATATATAAAGTCATTTATTTTCGTTTATATTAACATTTGTGATATTTTTCTAAATTTTCATTATGAGCTTTGAGGAATTGCGGAGCTGATGTATTCATTTCAAGTTTTGTTCACGTATGAGATGTTTTTTGAGTGTCATTTTAAATAAGTTACAGTTAGTTATGTCCTTTATATAGCTCGGTAACGTATTGTAAAAGCCAGCTGCTTTATTAACAGGGTCCTCTTTTAGCCGTTCCGTTCTAGCATATCCGATAACTATATCGTTGGCATTTCTGACATTATATATGTTTTTATCCGAGATTTTCTCTAGGCTCAATGAGCTATATTCTTTTAGATTTAAGTGTTTATGTATGAGTTTCGCTCTCTCCATATGCATTAGGGATTCTAGACTTAGCTCTTTAGCTATTTTATACACTTCGACTGTAGCGGTCCGCATAGGGAGTCTGTATATAGTTTTGCATGTAAACCTAAAATACAAACATAAATAAATTATCATTTTTTAAAAACATAAATAAAAAATAATTCAATTTGTTTGCATTCATAAAGATATACATATAGATATTCTGGTGTTTATAAGTATTCTGAGTGTATGCGTCTTTCTGTGAATTTATTTATTCATTGATGCCGCTACCAATATTTTCTCTCTATTCTATTCTTTTCAACAAACTCACTCATATCCGAGATTCTTGAATCTTTCTCATCAAATCAAAATTAAATTGTATCTTTCCATCCTGCACTTCAAAACCTTCTTTTTATTGCATATTAAAACTATGAACTTTCAAACATAACGAATATTATAAAAATGGCGGTTAATTTCAGTGCGAGTAGAACAAAATACTTCTATATAATAGTACTATTCCGTAGGTGTCGCTACCGTAGCCGGTGTGCGTTTCGTAAATTCGAAATAACTAATGTCACTCGTCATAATTATGACCTTTACCGATATACTTTCGACGGGATTGTCACGTCGACTGTGTTCGGTCGTAAATTAATTTTGATTTTGAGTGTGGTTTAAACCTTAATTGTGCTGGATACGATTGCAAAAGAACGCTATGAGTGAGATAATATTATCAAGTCCTGAGTACGCTCAGTTTGAGCGGCCCAAGTTGCAATACAACGAAATGGGCTGGGGACCATGCGAGCTGCCGGAAACTTTTAAGGATATGCCGTATCAGCCGTTCAGCAAAAGCGATCGTTTGGGCAAGATTTGCGATTGGACTTTGCCACAGACTGGCGACAAAAAGTATCAAAGTAAGTTGACTCAAGTCTTGCTGGCCGCCTGTCCCCAAAGCAGATGAGAATTTGAAGGTTAGGATGAGTTGCGGCGGCCTAACCCTATGCTGGATAATCGGAAATAGGCATAACGTTCAAAAAATAAAATTATGTGCAAAAGAAATCAATTATAATTAATGACAAACGTTATGTAAGAAGTGTTTATAGCCAAGAATACACTCTGTGTACTATCTTAAATTTTATTGAGTTCAGGATTTCATTCTGAGAGAAAAATAACGCACAATTTCGTTTCACATTTGAGGTAGCTTCGAATTCGATCGCGATTCGTCTACAGCTCCAGTAGCTATACCTTTTTATCTTGGAGACTACCAAAAATTCTCTTGTCATATTTTTAAAAACCTGTCGGAAATGCCCACAGCTTAGATTTAATTTAATAGCTACGCAATGCCGAACACTCCGAAGTGAAATACGAAGGGATCCTAAATTGGGTCACTGGGCACAGTAATTCAATGGAAGACTGCAAAGCAGACGCTCTAGCTGGAGAATGGCTCAGAACTTCATGACTATATAACAAATTCCAATGTTGGTCACCCTCTAGCTTCCATTAAGCTAACTTCTAATCATCACTACTTACTGGCTTTAAACCAGCCTGTCTTATAGAAGGGAATTGCAGGACAACCAGGCAGACTTCAACCCCATGGAACTCAAAATGCACCGAGCAGCTTCTCAATATGAGTCGTGAGACCTTTGGGCTATTAATATTGATGGGTTGTTGTCCAGAACGACTGTGCGTTTTCTCCGACGACCTCAGTCACAATCACTGGTCGATCCGGCAGTTCCTGTGTGCAAATCCTAAGCTTCTTCTTGAAGGGGTCACGGAGGTGTCCGGCAATGTGTTAACAACAAAGTCAGCTTCATATCAAACTGATTCTCGAAATCCAATACCTAGGTTGCCGGTGCGTCCTTTTTACCGCCTCATAATGGGCATGCTGGTACCTAAGTGAACAGTCTCTGAATAAGAAGATTGCCACTGCAACCTTTCTATCTAGTATTAATCGTACTCCTTATTTTAGCTTATCTTGCACGCATTTCTATCTTTAATCGCTTTACATTCCAGAAATCGTGGAGCATTTTGTTTGCAAAGATCGAAATTCATTAAAATTGTATAAAATTAAAAGTAAAGTCTGAAATTTGTCTAAAATGACACTTGCTATGATGTACGTTCTTATAGAAAATTTATTTTTAAACATTGAAAAGATGTATGAAAAGAAATTAATAAAATGCGTCCAAAAAATCACCGTAAATTCAATAAAACAAAATTAATTATTTATTATTCAAACACAGACAAGTATGCATCGGCTTTCGGCACGGGAAGCACCTACGCCTATTATCACGAGGAGGACGAAACAACGTTCCATCTAGTTGATACAGCTCGTGTTCAAAAACCTCCGTATCAGCGCGGTCGATTCCGCGGTAACATGAGAAATATGCGGTAAGAATATAATTTGTTATAAAAAGATTGAAATATTTATACTTACATCCGTTCACAGCGGACGAGGTGGTCGCGGCGGAATGCAAGGTGGTATGCAATCGCTGGGCAAAAGTGTTAAAGCACGCGATCAACGTCGTGGCAACATTCGTAAATGGGGCAATCGCGGACCGCCACCGAAGATTCGTGACGCGTCTGTAGCGGTCCGAGCGGACTGGTCCACTGTCGAAGAAATGGACTTCCCGCGCTTGATGAAGTTGTCGTTGCCGAACGTGAAGGAAGGCGAAGACGTTTACACGGCTGGCACGTTAGAATACTACGACAAGAGCTACGATCGCGTCAATGTGAAGAACGAACGACCGCTGCAAAAAGTCGATAGGATTTTCCATACCGTGACAACCACTGACGATCCAATCATTCGTCGTCTATCGAAAACGGTTGGCAATGTTTTCGCCACTGATGCGATTCTGGCGACAATTATGTGTTGCACACGTTCGAACTATTCGTGGGATATTGTCATTGAGAAGATCGGCGACAAGTTGTTTATGGACAAGCGTGATAACACCGAGTTCGATTTGCTGACCGTCAACGAAACGTCGATTGAACCGCCGCAAGATGATGGGAGCTCCTTGAACTCGCCGCGAAATCTGGCGATCGAGGCGACTTTTATCAATCATAATTTCAGCCAGCAGGTATTCCTTTCGGCGTTTCCATTCCGTTAAACAATTATATTAATCAACTGTCGTATATCAGGTTTTGAAGAGCGGTGAGAAGGAGCTGAAATATAAATTTGATAACCCGAATCCGTTTATTGGCGATGAAGAAGAAGGCGAGGTTGCAAGTGTCGCCTACCGGTACAGAAAGTGGGATCTGGACAATGGAGTGGTATGTTCTGTTTTAATCTTTTAACAGATCCCTGAAAGCTGATTTTTGAACAATTGTAAGCCAACTGAACGTATTTCCAGGTACTTGTCGCGCGGTGCGAGCACGATGCTGTCGTTCAACCACCTAACGGCGAAAATCAATTCCTTTCCATTAAAGCCCTGAACGAATGGGACTCAAAGCTGGCAAATGGCGTGGAGTGGCGTCAAAAATTAGATACGCAGCGAGGCGCGGTACTTGCCAACGAGCTGCGCAACAATGCTTGCAAATTGGCCAAGTGGACGGTGCAAGCCATCCTGGCTGGTTCCGATCACATCAAATTCGGCTATGTTTCTCGAGCCCACGTGCGTGACTCGTCGCGACACGTGATTCTTGGCACGCAACAATTCAAGCCAAGCGAGTTCGCGACGCAAATTAACTTGAGCATGGATAACGCTTGGGGCATTTTACGTTGCATTGTCGATATCTGTATGAAACAGAAGGATGGCAAATATTTGATTATGAAGGATCCGAACAAGCCGATGATCCGTTTATATGATATTCCGGATAATACGTTCGAATCGGACGACTCAGAAGAGTCCGGCGATGATGGCGAAACCTTTCAACCAGTTTATTCGTATGGCAACACTTCGAGCAAGAGAAGTTAAATAGTTCGGGAAGTAATCGTGCGCAAAGAAATTATCTTTTTCTAATTGCCAACAAGCTTGAAATATATATTGGATACAGTGTTAAGATCGCCCATTGGTTATTTTTCAAATATTAGGAGAAAATTTTGCGTACAATTTTTAAAAAGGCAAATGAAGTATGCAAGTTTAAAAAGGAGGTGATATATAATTCGCCATCCAAGAATTTTCTTCAATTTATTTCTCTACAATGTATTTTTTCACAAGGCAGTTTCAGAATTTTTTCTATTATTTCCGTAATTTAAAAAAAAAATCAATTGATATTTCACCCTTACATTTTCCCAGTTCCAGTCCCCTTCCACGCAAATGTTATTCTGATGATTGCGAAATCACCGATGGGCGATCATTTTAAACTGACACTGGCATCTATTACATACTATTTGTAAACGTAAAATTTCTATCTAAAAAACTAAGTCTTTTTTGAATAAATCCAAAAACGGCGAATTTTTACTATATTTTTTTTCGACAATGCAATTCTAACCCAAAACGGCGCATTTCAGATATGACATTATATGATTTAATTTCTGGATCACTTTTGGCTCCTCGACTCGGGTTTGTGGGCACTCTTTTTCGCCCTTACGCTGGGCCGTGGACGTATTTCCTTAAGGGCGTAGGAGGCGATCGCCCGGGGCAGCCGGAAAACAATACTAGCTTCTCGGAGATTATCTTTTCGGGGCAGTTCAGACAAATTTGGATTGACTCAGAATGGAAACTTTATGATGAAATTAGAAGCAATTGCCGAATTTGATCATTTTGGCAACACATGCAAAAATTGGGCAATCCTAGAAAGGGTTATGAGTTCTATTTGTTCACGACTGAGAATATCAGAAAAATTGTGGCAACCCAAATAACCCAGTCTATGTTAAAACAACATCCACAACGCAAAATATTTTTCATTCCGACCAACTCGTTTATAATCAAATTTATCGGAGAAAACGGACAATCTGTTGAGCGAATTTTATGCTTTCTTTTTAACATTAGTCACAAATCAAAAAACATGTTGAACGCAGTTCTTGGCATCTTTGAGACTTTTGATGTCAGCATTGATAATTGCAGAGGTCAGGGAATAATGCCGGCAATATGTCTGGAAGCTACAAGAGTCTACAAGCAACAATAAAGGTAATATGGCATTCAGAAATGTGTGTACCATGCTCGACACATTCTCATAGTTTAATTCGGCCGCCAGTCGCTGAATAATACCAACGGACTGCTAAGTTGTTCGGATTGTTGCAACACTTCAATCAAAAAAACTGAATTTTGAAGAATTTCAGGCTGGTGAAGTGTAGATGCAATGAAGGCAACATTTTCGGGTGAAGGCATCTTCCAAGTTGCGATTAGCTTATATATGGGCTAAAAAGGCGAACGATGGCTTGTCACAATATTAATCATAAAGAAAATAGGAGACCAAGAAATAGTTTCGAAGTGTTACGAAGACTATCCGGAAGGTGTTGCACACGTTCCGCATGATGTGTGTTTTCAAATATTATATAAAATCTGAACAAACAAGAAACAGAGAACTTAAGGCTTAACAAACTGGAAGAAGTGTTTCCCTGCATTGATATTACTTACGTAATCATCTGAACTGCAGCGTAGAGCGTCCATTTTCCGTGCTATGGCGAAGAACGCTTAAATAACTTAGCTAACCGTTCTTAACATAGAGGCTGATTTTTCAAAATTATTGCGGCATAATGGAGTCCTACTTTTCAAATCCTTCCTGATAATTGCATGCACTGCCAATATTGACAATATATCATGGTCCCGAGCCAAAGAAGCATTCCAAAATTAAGTCACATTTAAAAAAAAGTCGAGTTAAGAAGTCTTTTAGGTTACGATTTTCAAAAAAAAAAATATTTTAACCATTTTTTTAATAGAAAGAAACGAGATATCTTTTTGAAATTTTGTGCATATATTAATTGGTATTTTGGGTGTACAAAAATATTTTTTTTAGATTTTTTTTTATCGTTTTTTTCACCTATAACAATCTTTCTAAAACGACATCAAAAAATGACGGTGACTGGATCATCTGGGAAACAAAAAAAAAGCCAAATTAATCCTTGTTTAAGTGCCTATGTTAGGTACCGGAATAATTTTTATTCATTAAAAAAATAACAAAATGACGGCCATTTTTTTAAAAAAACTATTTTTGAGGGTGGAAAATTGAGTGAAAATCGAAAAATTTCATACCGATCGTAATGATTCCGCTACCAACTATAGCCATATATGTGTACAACAACACATTAAAAAATCAGAGTGATCGGTTGAGAGATTTTTTTAAAATCGTGTCCGCCAGCTTAAAAAGCATGAATTCGAGAAAATCGCGTTTACTTTTTTTACGATTTTTTTTAAACGCTATATACTGCTACTCTGCTAAGCCTAGGCCATACAGAATTCCTTCCTCTTTTTCATCTTCTGCGAGCTGTTCTGATTTTTACAAAAATTGTAACCTAAAAGACCCCTTAAGGGTCAGTGAGGCAACAATTAAATGCATGACCCAGACACAAAAAGCACGTCAATCAGGAAAAAACCCTGACAATAGGAGAAATTAACTTGAAGAACGTTGAAAAGTTCATTTCCTTGTTCTTGTGACCAATGATGGCGGAGAAAAAGATGAAATCTGACGAAGAATTGACCTTGCTAAAAAGGTCTACTTCTCTATCCTCATAATTTTGAAATCTGACAAAGTGCATAAGAAAAATGTGAAGCCTGGACTAATCCTTAGAAGAATATTCGGGCCAGCGTTGAAGGGAACGAAGAACACGATACAACCATGAATTGCTCAGCATATACGACGACCTACCCATTTTTACAGTTGTGAAGCTCCAGTGAGCTCGCCATGCAGAGCGCAGGAACGAAGCACGAGTACCTAGACGAACTCTGAAAGATAGAATCCAGTGAAATTGACCAACAGGCAAGCCGAGAAAGCGACAGTATTTACGCAAACAGCAGAGCAAGGCTTGCCACTACCAACTATATATAAATACGGAGAATTACTGAAAATTGATGGTGAGAATGGTTGAAGGAGACGGAGGTGGTTTTAGTCGGTCGCTGATCGGTATCTTTTGAAGATTTCCGCCTTCCAACGTTGAAAAAAAACTATTCAGCTTGATAATCTCCCTTCTTGTGTCCTTCACTATTAGCTGAAGAAAAATTCATAGATTCCGTACATTATTTTGTCGATATTTCGATTCCATTCCTGTTCCAAATTGAACGCAGCCTGTTTAAAATTCGTTTTCTGCCTCAATTCATACAGGGATTCCCTCGATATAGTATTCCTAATATTTAACTCATCTATTCTGAAGTGCTGCGATTGATTTTGGCTCGTCATAGTCCTCTGTTTCTGTTTGGATATTATTTCGGGCAAAAGCATCCGACATATGATTCTCCGAAATTTGTTCAAATGATTGAAATTCGTCCATATCGGATTGCTTTGCGAACCAAGACTCGCTTCCAACTGCTTGAATGCTTTTATATGTTGTAGAAATTCATAGGGCTGGAGGTAGCATAACTTACAAACCTAACTAAATGAAAAATAAACAAATGGCAAATTCATTTCAACAGGGTGTAAATTTTATTCAAGTGGAATATTACTATACGATTCTATTAACCAAAATAGTTAGAAATAACAATTCGTTCACAGTTTTGTGTCTTAATTAATTCGAACAAGGATTACGAGTAAGTTTTTGTAATTGCTTGGTTATTTTTACAAAGTTTATTTGACGTGTAGGCGATTTTAATTGAAAACCAATCCAAATAAAGATTTTCAAAGCTACTGATTGAATTTTCTTTGGAAACTCATGCCAACAAATTTGAAATTTGGTATAACTTTTGAATTTTCTTTTTGTTAAATTAATTGTTTTCCTTTAATTTCTGAATATGTAATAAAACATTTTATATTTTAAATTAAGCAATTTCTGATTAATTTAATTAAAAGTTCACATGTGTTCAAACTTGACGAAAAATTGAATGATTTTATGTTCATTTTTCACGGGAATGTAATACGAATGAAATTATTTAGTAGAAGATTGATTCAATTATTTGCAGTTCAAACATTCTAATGTTCAACGTTTCTTAGTTTGCGTAGAGTCTTTGGTTTCAATACAACACAATGATTTACAAATATTAGTAAAGCATATATAGTAAGGCAACGACTATTTAAATCAGAACTACATCTATTCTGTGTATGTTTTATATACTAGAATCATCTATAAAACAGATTTCACTACACCCAAATGTATTCTACAAGCCTTGATCTTTACTAATTATCTGCCGTTTCATTGAATATGAAACGATAATACTAACAAATAGCATATTTTTAAAATATAATGCTTTTTATTCATTTTGATCTAAGGAATGTGACAAAAATGACTACAGGCAAACCTTCTAATCTAATAATACTCGATTAGTTTTATTTGAAAATCAACACTCGAACAGAATGTGGAAAAATAGAGAGAATTTTATCAATAGATAAATAAGTATTTTACGGTTAGTGTACTTGGAAACGTATGCGCTTTCCTGTGATTGTTTTCCATTCACATAGAATGCTTTTGAGATCATATACATGTGTTTTTACAAACTAATTCGTTAATTCAATTCGGTCCGTTAGATTTGGTTGTGTAACATCAAGATTGCATTATTCCAAAGATAATGGTCTTAGCAAAATTAAGACGAACAATAGAACAACAAATTAATGGTTCAAGGCGCAATAGAATCAACAAATTATCGTTTTCGTTTCTATGAAATTAATTTAACTACTTGTATGCTAGCATATTATATACTTCCATCTTTTTTACAAGTATTTTATAGTGTATAAATTGAAAAAAAGAAGTGTAAACCATGTTAAATATTTTTGTTTTTACAAATTTTCTTGTTCAAGTTTTAGGAACAACAATAATTAATGGAGGGCTATTCGATGATTGCTTCAAGTTTTCGATTAAACGTATCCAATAAGCCAGATAGTGTTAGACAAAAGCCACGGCTAGCAGGCACAAGTGGAAAATCTGGTAGAGATGTAGAATTATGTTTTATGCTTTGTGGTGGCTTTTCTGTGGAATCAAAGGAAAAAAATGGCAATAAAGTTGCAGTCTTTAAATTGACACTCAAAAGAATTAATGAAAGATTTAAACGAACTTCTTTATTAGATATTATGTTCAATCAAGTTAAAAACGTTATCTGAAATTCGTATTGCGAATGGAGGCTAAAATATAGCATTAATAACATACCTGTAACCGGACTAATAATTTCCTGTGAATATTCCATCCATTGCTTTATACGTTGATAAAATATATTGCCGCGTGCTTTAAAATGCTCAACGATTTGCGTGCGAAACAATTCAGGCGGCGACGAAACTAATTTGGTCATGGACTGAACTAATTTCAGAATGGCCATTTCATTGTACATACGTGAGTTCTCTTTGCCTTGTTGTGTTCCTTTTTAAAGTGAACCATAATACAGTTTGTTATAGAATTGGAATATGTTTATTGTTGTGCTACACTACCTTTTTGTTTTTCGAAGCCAGCTTCATTGAAATACGGCTCCGGGACTAGTATAAGACCTTGTATTGACACAATTACTTGCAAGATAGTGCTAAGTGGTGACCAAACTTCTGAATCGCGACCAGACCATGTTCCTAATAGCGACACGCATACTTTACCATCCTCATATAGATTTGGATTTAAACGATCCGAACAATAGCTAATGTAGTGGCATAGAGGCGGCGCGGATGGATAATCTCGTCCCATTTGCATATCAAAAAAGAACAGACCATCTTCGTACGGTGTATTTTTTGGACCTTCAATCATAACACTTAGCAGGTCCATGCGATCTTCGAATGCTCTGAATAAAGACAAATATAGGATCTTATGGAATTGCTGGTTGTATAAAGTCATTAACAAATAATTATTGAACTTGTTATTTATCCACGAAAATTATTTAGCAGAATCTCGAGATTTATTTGGAATATTTTTGTGACATGTAGAGATTTGTGATCGACTCCCAAGTGAAGCTTGGTTGCTGTATTTTAACTTAATAGTCATCTCATCAATAAGACAACACTTCCTACTGTTTAGAAGCTTACCTAACCCAAACACCAGACGGCAATGATGTCTTCAAAACGCGATGTTCACGTCTAACTGCCTTATAATATTGCTGTTGATTGGCCGGATGAAATATCGTCAAATGGAATTTGTGTGTGCACGGTGCTGTTTCCAAAATTTGAAAGGCTTCTATGTCCACAAATGATACTGGCGTTTCAATCGGCACTATTTTCTCAGCGTCATCAATGACCTCCTCTTCAATACTTTTAGCTGTATCATCTTCACTGGCTCTTCGATCCGACTGTTCAATATGTTCAATAATTTCATCCTCTTCAATAGCCTCGACAATTTCGCTTATATTCAAACTCGATTGACAATATTTCTCCTGGATCTCTTGCAGCGCTTTGATTAGCTGCGCCTTCAACAGTGCACACAAATGTGCACACACATAATCGGGTGTATCTTCCGTGAACTCTATGCTACTGCAAGATATCGATTTTTGATCGTCCGCCGCCTTCAAAAAGCTGTTATTTGCGTCGTTCGTCAGATCGCTGGAGCTTTCGTAGCTTGTTGAGCTGCCGTCGCAACAATCGTGGCGAGAATAATTGCCCGAATCATCTTGTGACTTACTCGCTAATTTTAAAATTTGATTTTTATCTTTAGTATTTGTTTGTTGTGCGTCTTCGTCCTGCAAGATTGTATTCATGGTATTAAATGATGTGTTTTGGGACAAACGATTCATAACAATTCAAAGAAATTGTATTTCAAAATAGGACGATTTTTAAAAATAATGGATCACTTACTTCATGACTTTTCATTGCAACCGGCGATTTCTTTTCCAAAATACTCATTGACAAATGCGCATTCGTTGTGGCCACATTGCCAACATCTTTGTTGTCCTTTAGACTTTTAGGATTCGTCTCGGAACTCATAGGACATTCAAAAGAAATGGAACTAGCACAATTGTTCTGTAGATATTGCTGACCATGCTTCGTAGTGCAAATTTCTAGATTGAAAGACTTTCTTTTGCCTATGAATTTCAAAGGCGAAGAGGACAAACTCAAAATCACATTTTGCGGATATTCACGATTAGGGGTTGAAAATTCATTGGGCGATGTCGTCATAGAAAGTTCATTGTGAACATTCGCCTCAACCATAATTGAATTGATCGGATTTGGAAAATTTGCAGTTGGTGTTGTCACTTTCACATTCGGTGATGTCTGATTGAACAGACGATTCTTTTGGTCTTGGGCTCTTTCCGATTTACTTTGTGTTCCACCTTTTCGGACAGGTTCGAGTAGGCCCTGTTAAAATGCACATGTTGTAAACAAGCTCGATAGGTGTCTCCAAACCAACTTACCATAAAGTGATCTTCATGAAAAAATGACGTATTCATTAACCTATCTAAATATCGACATTTCTTGTACACAGCCAACAATTTTTTCATCACCTATAATAAAAAAGGCAGTCACAAATCAAGTTTGCAAGTATAAAAACCAGCTGAACCTCATGATTCTGCAAATTCGGTTTCATTATAAAGATTTCCTCCAAACGTGCAATAGCTATTCGAGCGCGTTCCAAATTCTCTGATAGATGTGGCTCAGAAACTGTCTTTGGCGCAAGACCCCCCAGTTCGCTAACTTCACTCTCTGTCTCCCACGAATCGTCCGAATCGTTATTGCCCAAAAAGTTATTATCCGCATCATACTGGCCAACTTCAAACAAATCCTGCGGCCAGCACATACTTATATGACCGTCGACCCACCAAACCTTAACCCGCCCGTCAGCGTAATTATCGACAATTTGCCCAGCCGTACAGGTTGCATCTTCACCCACAAAGTTTGCCACTCGTATCACAATTGTTCCAGGCCGGTATTGGAAATCAGGATGATCTTTTAAATCGTAGACACTCACTTCAGATTCGCCTTTGTACGATGGTCTGCAAGGCGAATGTAATGTTAAGTGATTGGTAGGTACTATAGTCAATTTGGAGCTGAATTTGTAATCTTTATTCACCTGGGATCGTCTGTCGATGTGTATGTTGTGAACCACCTCACTTTGGCCGTTCTGCCATGATGATCCACCGAATGAATCACACCGTAATCACGATAAGACACGTCAGCCCCCTCGACATTGGACAGCACGAAGTCGCCCGGAAAGTATTCCTGTAACAAATTTGCTTTATAAAAAGTTACCTCCAAGCACTACCAAATTACGTGATCATCTAAATGATGGATTGGGTATAATTGCGTAGACGGTATTCCAGGCTCAATTGTACCATCTTGCCAAACTACTGTGGCCGAACTATAAACTACTAAAGCTTCAGTAACAACCTCCTCTCCCACGGAGGGACTTTTATCATTATTTACAGCAGCCGCTGCTTTCTTCAACTTCTTCACTTGTTTCTTTTGAATAAGCGGCCGATGTTTGGGGCTGCTCTTAGGCGTCGGACTTGAGCATGACGATGCATTCGTGGCACTGTCCGTTATCGATTCCGATTCCTCATCGTCTACATCGTCCTCGTCCGTTTGCCAATCGTCCGAACCTTCTTTTTTTGCAGCCGATTCCGTGATTTCCGTTGTGCTTTTTGTCTTTGCATCCGATTTTTCAGAACATTTCGTTTCAGTCTCATGTCTCTCCTTCGGGAAAAGTCGTTCCAAATTGTAATTGTGATTCGATCGCAGATTGGCTACATGATGTTGTAATTTGGTCTTTTTCTCTGTTTCCACGACAGTGGTTGACAACAGTTTAATTTTCACCTTTTCCACTTTGTTAGCTGTTGCTGCTGTCGTAGTGGAATTTAACGAATTTGTTGATGGTTGATTAGGAACGTTCGATTCGTCTTTTTGTTGTTGGGAAAGGATCAATTTGTACTTTATGGCTGGTGCGGAATTCAGGCATGAGTTATTAATAAAGAAAGTCATAAAATTGTAATGGCTTACCTTGTTCCTTTTCCCATTGTGACTTTCGTATTGTCACATCACAGTCGGATAATTTCAAATAGTTTTTGTCGTTTATTTGCAACATGCATGATTCGAATAGGTTCAGGCGTTTGAGTCGATTTAAATCTTCGCCAGTAATATACGGTTTAGGCTGTTGCAGCAATCCAGATTTTAAATCTACACTATCTTCAGAAAGAGCTTTACATTGCCAGTGAACCCAGAGGCCATCCATTTGTACAGATTTTACAACAAACTTACATGAAAACGTGATTTATTAGCGTGCTAAACGCATTTATGAGAGTTTTTAAATGTACACAATTACCTTTCGAGCAAGCAACTTTCCTTTTTTGCTAGTTTTCAAACCAGTGGGCGTTAATAATTTCACATTATCCAGCGATTCCAAACGACCAGTAACTACTTGACCTGGATAAAAGACTGGCTCCGAGAACAATCCATTTCTATATTTCGTATGTACATCTTTCAGTTGTAGTAACTCTGAATCGGGCACCTCAATTAATGCACCACACGAAGACCTAGTAAAGTAACAATATTCAAAAGCAATCCTATTTCAATTACATGTTGTTCTGTTTTACATTAAAACTACTTTCTCATTTATACATTTCGTGCTGCCAACCCATGAGTCCAGACACACTGCATTGTCTCTGGGAATTGTTTGAATAGGACGTAATCGTTCGGCTACAACATTCTTTACTACATATTTTGTACCGACAACGCGGACATCCGCTTGCATACTTATTTCACGACAATAGCCACGTTGTGTATCCTTGCCCGGTACTAGGCGTCGTACAACATCGCCAGGCATTAAAGTTCGATCAGCTAGACCAACCTGAAAGTGTGGCCAGAATGAAATGAATTCATCTGAAGACTACAAGGTATTCTTTAATTTTTTAAGATGATATAAATGTTCATATTCATACATGTGAATGATAAGCGTAGTTATTATGGGGCTTTAGTTTAAATTTAAATATTATTACAGTTTTACAAATAAAAGGACACTAAACAATTAAACTGAACTTAACAACTAAGTAATAAAATGAAGACATTTAAAATTGGCGACTTGTTGGTTTTACATATAAATTAAATTTAGATACAGTTGACGATGACTCGAGTCTGTCCGATAATGTTAATTAAAACAGTTTTACGGTCGTTTCAGGCAATTTATTTGGATTTAATCAATGTTTGTTCTTTATGAATCATTCGTCAAAATCAAAAAAAGGACACATAAATACATTCACATTCAGAGGTCTATTATTTTCTGGGATTTCGCTGTTGTAATGAAATATATACAGGGTGATCTAGTAAGAGTTTCATATTAGCAGAGCACTAAATCAGATGGGGAGACCAAATAGCAGAGCAATATTCGACCAACTTACGTATGTTGTATTATTCGTTACAATTATAGAAAGACAGTTCCATAAACAATAAAAATTGAGTTTTATATGGAAACGAAAACATATTAGAGCTTATATTCTGAACAAAATGTCAGCCAGATAGTCGTCAGCTAACTTGTAATATGGCTTTCCAAGAAGATGTGTCGCTTTGGGTTAATTAGCTAAGTTTAATCAGCGTTTTAAGCGTATAAACTTGTAAATCGGCATAGTTGCTAACAGAATAAACTCTGTTATACTTGTTCGCGTATAATTCCATAGAACTTGATGCAGTTGCGTTTTCCGCAACTTAGCTCAGAAAGTAACTGAATAAATACTCCGTAGATTGATTCTTCTTCTATATCTTACCGTTTGCAATATCTTTCTTGTTTACTTACTCACTACTTGAAATAATTTTTCAATCGATAAATAACAAATAATTCCAGACACAAAAACTAATTGCAACTAAATGTAAGACGCAATGATCGAATGTGGTCATTCGTTATTGAATGGGATCGCTTGGTCATTATTTCCAGCTATACATAATAAATTTTCATTGCGGTTGAAGTGTACGCGATGCAAATGAAGAAGAAATCGAGAAACAAGTCATTAACGAAAACATCCATTCTCCAGGGGAAAAAACCTTGTAGAAATCAGACCCTGAAGCGGATAGAAGTTTGCAACATTGAAAATACGAGAAGCATTCATACTTACACAATCCTATGAAGATCTTCGTAATACGCATAAGTTAAGGTTTTTTCAAAGACAATGGGACCTGATACATAATGAGAAATCGACTGGATAAATGTCATCTTGTCTATATAATGTGTAGAAACTCGGCATGTTGAGAGGCAGAAGCTGATCGTTATCTATTTGAAGATTTCCTCATACCAACGTTGAAAAAAAATTGATGGAGATGGAGGTAGAGTATAATTTGGAGGAGATGGCGGTAGTTTTAATCAGTAAAAGTTCGATATGTCAAACGACAGGCACTGAATGATATTTTCACCTCGCAACGTTGTCTGAATCGCGTTTCCCCCCAAATAAATGAGCATTGAATATTCTGCGTACATAACCACTTCTGCGTATATAACATAACATAAATAGTGTAGGATTTAGTATAGAGCCTTACGCAACACATATTCCAATTTGAACAGGTTCGCTGTTTATTTCGTTAATTGCTGTATGCTGAGATTTGACTATGAGGTATTTGGTTGGTTGTAGTGGCATCCCTCTTTTCTCAAGAGATTTCTTACTTAGGCCACGACAGAGCCGTTGTGATACCACAAGAAGATTGGGACGGCACCAGAGCCTAGCTATGGGATGATGGGAACCATTTGTATTTTCTCATGAAGCTAATATTTAAATTAGCCACTTCCGTTAGGCTATCTAGGAAGGGTGAAACTAGAGATTGCATTCGACTTCTGGATAGTACTGACCATTTCTTCTACTTCTTCCGAACTGCAACTCTGGCAAAAGTCGTTGAAGGGAACGCCCGATCGTTCGACAAGTCTGCCAATTACAGCGCCCCGTCAGTACGGATATGATTAAACTTAATGTTTCACGGCTCACGTTAAGGAGTTTCTTGGTGTTTTTGGGGCTCAATGGGAGCCAAGTTTGCCTGTTTGTTCTACAAGCTTTTTCCAGTAGCCTCTACGTAATGCTGTATGAATCCTAGATCAACAGAAGCTAGAGGCTGGACGACCTGAAGAGTAAGTCTATTATTTAGAGCTCAGTACCATCTGCTTCGCAATTATCAGGTATATTCTTATGCCCCGGTGGCCAGCATAGGGCCACTTCATAATAAAGCGACATCTCGTTCAGAGGTGGAGGAATTCGACATTACGAAGTTGAATAGTGTTTAAGTTTCTTACAGTAATTTTCTGCATTTTTAACCAATCTACGGCCTTGTATATTGCAATGGCCTCGGTCTGGAAGATGCTGCAGTAATCCGGAAGTCGGTGACATAGTTTCAGACATAGCTGTTGCCAGAAAACACTACAGCCAACCTTTCGCTCTATGTTTGATCCATCAATGTAGATGTCGACCGATTCCTGTACCTCCTTTCTTTTTTTGGAATTTCTTGTTTGGGATGACTGAGGCAATTGCACAAACCAATGTGATCTGATATTTCATAAATGATTGGAGGCTATCACAGTTTAAATATTGCAAAACGCTTGGCAAAATGTCCTATTCAGTGAAGAAGATATTATCTGGTTTTAAATGGAAAGATTTTTGAGATTATTACTTTGGTAAATAATTTAGTAGGTCCGTCACTCAAAGCTCAGCTGCTTCATCTTATTGATATAATAGTTCAATCTTTTGTAGTTTCAACAATTGATGAAATTTTGAGAGTTCTTATCAACAATCAAGAAAAAGCAGTGAAGATCCGACGAAAATCGAAAATAAATAGAATACGGGCAATAATTGCTTGCGATATTATGAGCAATCCTCCTCAGCATCACACAGGGGCGTAAGATTTCAGTATAGGACATAAATCAAATCTGGATGCTTCAAATAAATGTTGAGAATTTGAAAACTTCCCATTGGAAGTTCATTGTTTAATTCTGCAAACTTTTTTTTTCGTCGTTGGAAGGTGGGAATCTTCAAAAGATACCGATTGGCTCCAGCCTCACGATATGCCGGATTTCTACCGACTAAACCCACCTCCGTGTCCTTCTAGGCAATGTATCCAAGACAATAGAAACTATTTATTTATCCATCCATATTTAAAAAAATGCTTGGCACTTCCCAGACGATAAAGATCGGTATAAGGGACAGTGCCTAATTTTTATATAGTTATATATATTATATTTTTTATAGTTATAATAGTTTTTTAGTATGCTAACCCATGGATTTCAATGCTATTCAGTGCATTTTTTAGCGTTGGGGGGTGGTAATCTTCAGGAAAGACCGAGTAGCCGCTTGGAATTATCAAAATTGAGCAAACCGAAGACTGTCACTTTCCGCAATCCCCTGCTTCCAGAAGCCTGGCATTCATTTCGCCCAAATGTCCTCCCCTACTATAAAATTTTCTCGACAATCGAACCAAAACACTAATTTATTTAGTGCTATTCCTCGTGCATTACATAACCCCAATACGTCAAAGGATGTGTAAACTCACCGACCGCTCCTGCAGTGTTTCCTCGTCCCCGTAAGGATGCCAGGCGACGCGAATCTCGCCCTTGGACAGAGTCATTTCGAAGTCGTCCTCGTCGTCGCTGGAAAACGCCTCGGAATTTTCCAGCACCAGCCCGAACTTGACGCGGCCCTTCTTGTCGAAGCGGAACACCTCATCCTCGTAGAAAAACTGGTTATCGGCTGCAGTTCCAATTGCCGGAGGACCGCCTACCGTTATACTTGTCGCCATAATCAATACTAGAGCATTTAGAACGACACAACAACGGATTGCTGTCTTCACCAGCTGCACTGTACGCGGATCCGTCTACAAATCGTGTTCAGGATATGAAATGTAGAATCCTGGAGAAATTTTCCTATCAAAATCCGGAGAAGTCTTACAGGAGCTACTACACTAAAGATGAAATTTTGACGGATGTGTGCGAAAATTTATTGTTTCACGTCACGCCAATGAACTGTGGTCGGGTCATCTGATGATTCGAAATTGCCGCAGCGAGACGCGTCGATCGAATTGTACTGAATTCAATGACATTCACATTGTTCGGGAGCTCCCCGAAAGTGCACAAATGCAAATGTGAGTTGTAACGAATTTTTAGCGCTAAACTAGTCAGCAATCTCAGAAACTGAAATAACTTCTTGAGAAAATTAAAAAAATAAAAATATTAGAATC
Organism: Oxycera nigricornis; assembly: GCA_963942545.1. Taxonomy (NCBI): domain Eukaryota; kingdom Metazoa; phylum Arthropoda; class Insecta; order Diptera; family Stratiomyidae; genus Oxycera; species Oxycera nigricornis. Next base: position 110,718,264 of record OZ012660.1, on the reverse strand, counting down.
CTGAACTACATAAATAACACTTATTACAGATTCAAATATTGGAAAGGAACCAATTTGGATTCCAGGAAAGGAAAAGTATCACAGATGCTGTTGGTGAGCTAGTGAAAAACAAGAACTTACTAGAAAAAGTCTTCGTACAGAGTGATAATAAATGTTTCCGGGCAGAGAAAAATGAAATAAAATGAATATATAATGTCAAAAGCATGTTTTATTGTTTTTTTTTATTTCAGTCTATGTTTTCAGATATATTATTTTCAAAAAAATATCACAAACAGTGTTCTCTTTCAAACAAAAATGCACAAAATAATTTTTCAGTAAAAATTTTACTCATTAACTTCTTTTAAATGCGTTATATCTAGTTGGAGTCTTATATCACTAAAGGACCTCTATTAATCGCTTTGGAGTCGATGCTTCGAGCTTTGATTTTTCTTCCGAGTTGATTCGTTTTCATTTTACTCGTAAAATTTCCTTATGCTTCCCTTTTGAGGCTATGCCGTGTTGCCAATATTCTACGTTCCAGCAGATCCAAGGCCGTAGCTGGCGAAAGGTTCACCTGAATTTGATTTTGCCGTCGATTTTTTTGATAATTGATACACACGTAATAACAAATTAGAAATTTGCTAGAGCGCATAACAAATATTGGTACGAAAAACTAAAAAGTCTCTAAATGGGGAAAGGAGTAGATCATCAGTTCCCATTCCAAGAATACGTAAGAAAAAAATACAGACTACCAGATGAATGTAGTATGTTTCAGGTGGAAATAATACCAATATACAAGACCACTGAAATTTTACAACTAACTAAATATGAATATTAACGCATCAGTATCTAAAGTAACATTCATGCCACGTTAAAAACGCTGCAGTCTTGAACCTTCAAGTTCAATACTGCACTTGACTGTCGTATGTCGCTATTAAGACTTAGCTTCATCTGTAAAGTGTAACTAAATTGGATACCCAAACACGAACGTATACGAAAAATTGGGCACTCTAGCGAAAAAGGGAGCCACCCTTAAAGGACAGCTGTCGCTAAACATTTCAACACCTCTCAATGAGGTCCACATATTTCGCGAAAAACTCAAGGAGACTAGAAATAAGTCAGAACAAGGTTCTCTGAGGAGACTACAACTTTCAAAAGTAACCAGAAACTATTAGCGCTACCTAGAAGAACACGTGCTATGATAGTGGGCATACTTACCGGCTATTGTCTGGTCAGCGCGCTTGCCTACCTTATAGGTCAAGTCAAAACCAAAAGTTGTAAGGACTTCAAAAATCAGGTAACTAAGAGCTTATCTAGAAAGGGAAATAGACTACTAAGTAGTCCATTTTTCCTTAATCTGGCAATAGTTTTGCACTGTAGCCTGAGAAACATCCCAAACTTTGCAACCGCAACAAAAACGGCACGCTTTTCCTTTCATCACATAATAGGACTTTCGATTTTAAAGTGGTATCGCTATCATTTGGTATAGGCGATAACAGTAAGCCGCAACCGAATCGGGTTACGTGAAATCTTTTCATACATTTTCGCACAATATGGTCTTAATTGATGACGTTGAAGATATCGTGTAGCGTGCAAACACTTGCTACTAAATTGAAAAATTCACTAACACACTAGCAACGAAATTAATTAATTTTGTAAATTATGAGGATAAATGATATTTTAAATATAACCATAGTATAACTTACGTAAATTTTACTCGGAAATTGAAAACAAAACACTTTGGAGGGTTCCAAATTTAATGTTAATCTGCCGAGATCCACCAAATGCTGTGCCACCTCTCATTTCATTATAGCGTTAATATTCGACACGGATGCATGTCGCAATACAGAAAAAAGGCCAATTTTGGAATGGCAAGTGAATAAATTTGACTCCTAGTTACCAACAACAAATATTTTTTGTACGATTTAAAAAAAAATTCTAAGTTATTACACATCGAAATCCTGTTTTCTGTTTGCAGTATATAAAACGCCTCTGATGATTGTCCTCTCCTGGTGCTTATATTTCTCATTTTAAAGATATTTACAAAATTTTATCAAGTAGTAAGTAAGTGATTTTTTAACATATAAAAGATGGAATCCAATAACGAAGATTTATTTTTTTACCTTCTGAGGAAGGTTGCTGAGAGTGCAGGTAAGGTAATGGAATCAATATATTAGAATTGGCAACTATGCCGATAGAAAAGTTGTGCGCTTAACATGCCGACTAAAATAATCTGTAAAGAGCGGCACACCCTTCTGGTATGCTATTTAATATGAAAGGAACTACGCTGACGTTTTATCAGCAAATAATCCCGAATATTTTTCTTTCCAAACCCGTCGTCTATTGTTCGTTGTACAGATCTATAATAATTAAAACGAAACATCTACAACACAATAACTTTCGTACATACTGAGAAGTTAAAAAAGACTACCATAAAAAAACTGGAGTGGGGCGGTCAGACCCAGATGATCCCCACGATGGCTTGTAACCATGAAGTGGAAGAAAATGTTGACTCTATCTAAAGCGATAAGAACGAATCTGACGATTTTTCATAGAACGTCGAACAAGATCTGCAAACTATTTTTTAAAATCTTTTCATGTTTGATTTTCATCGAAATTCCTCTTCGAAAGAGACATAAACTATCAGATAATTCAAGTATTGCATCTAATTCGTCACAGTGTCCGCAATCAAAATCGTTTTCCTCACCATTTTCAACAAATATCCCAGACTATGTCTTGACTGGTTTGTTTAGTAAAGATCTACTCTCTTCGGTCCTTTTTATTATTTTTCTAATAGTGCAATGATAGCCATTTAGCCATATTTGTCATTTTACACAAAGATACCACTTGTATTTCATCTAATAATATTTTTCGGATGTCTATGCTCTTTTCGGTTTTATTCATAGCATTTTGTTATCAAACGAATTGCCTACATCCTGAAAAATGAACCTAACGCATCTCAGAATAGACTAGTTTCATTCAATCGGTCCTTAGCACTGACAATCTGTTACGTTTTTAAAGCTTAACCCTTTGCTTATATAAGGAAACAAATGTACGGCGGCATGTGAAGTCAATTTTTCATTAATGTATTGTAGACCCTTGAATTAAAGAGCACAGAATCGTTAATGCCTATTTATGGTTCTGAAACCTTAAAGCCAAACAATCAACCTTCAAGTGTCCTTGCTTTACATGGCTTCAACAGAATTATAGGCACTACATTTTTAAAGCTCTGCAGTAAGTTAGCTGCTCCAAGAATAGATCTGATTTGAAACTTAACCATTTTCCAGCCGTCCCAAAATAAACATTTCCGACCATTTATTTTCAAGCACAATTTCCACTGGAAAATATTGATGCCCCTAAATAATACATACATAACAGCCTCATGCTAGAACAAAGTGACAAGAGGCACAATTCACTATGATCCTTTTCAATCGCCCCACGTGGTTTGTCGTAGATTGTATTGATACCTATTTAAAATCATCAACTGGAATAAAACAATTGCACATCAGTGGCAAAGTTGTCTGGGATCAGGATGGAATTTATAGGTCATTATATCCATCGTAGATTGCTGTACTCTTCTTCACTGGGATCAATGTGAATGTTCGCAGGATATCGCAAACGATTCGCTTACCTCCTTATTATGGCTATGACACATAAGGACAAATGCTCAGTGCGTGCCACGAGATTGCAAAGGAGAATCGGGGTGATCCAGCTATTTAGTGTCAAGAACACACAATCTATTTCTCGTGAAATAAACCATTTCTTTATATTTTTGCCATAGAATATCCAAACTAAAACGAACCTTTGTTGGAAGGAAACGAACTAAATCTGATTTCAAGCCAAGCCACCCAAGCTGTAGTACTTTGCTTTGTTTACCGAGAAGGTCACTTGGATACAGTGATACTCTCCTTTTACCAGATGGCTATGGTTATCTGTCCTTACAGTGATTTGTTTTGTATGTGATAGATGTGAAATTGACTACATACATACCCATTCAATCGCTCCTTATAAATAGAGCGTCGTCGGGGACGGTGGGTTAAATGTTTTTCTGTTATCCTCGTGCAAACACCTGTTGCAGATTGTGTATGTGACTCGAAATTTGGTTACTCTGCTATCCGTCGATTAGCTAGAGGATTAAAGAATTGGGTCGAATAGGAAGGACATTCAACCAATGGTTTGGTGCTGCGCATCCAACTGTTAAATAATGTTTGTGCCGGTAACCAATGATAAAACGACACGCGGAATGCCTCAAAGCAGGTTACTAATAGCCGGAATCGTGTACGGTGCACTCCTAATGGATAACATATTGTTGACGGTCATCGGTAATTATCGTTGAACAGGATGTGAAGCCTAGTGTGTGATTGTTATACGCCTTTTTATTTGTGATTTCAGTGCCTATTTTGCCGGATTACCTATCGCGATTTCTAGATACTGAAAGTTTCGAAGGACTAGAATATTCTAATGTGCAAGTGAAGCCACATCAAAATGTAGTCGGAAAACATCCGATTGCTGGAAGGATGCACGTGAATTTTTCCTTGCCCAGTGACGATGTTTATGATGATACTGCTCCTGTCGCGACGAGAATGAATGATGCTTTGGAAAGCGAGAATGGATCCATTGGCCTCTTACTAGCTATGAAAGCTTTGGTTCAACTGATATGTAATCCGATTGTCGGGAACCTATCGACTCGGCTAGGATACAGGATACCGATTGTTTTTGGCACCCTATGGTTGTTGTTGTCGTCACTCAGTAAGTGTTTGGTGGCGTAGAAAAAGAGTACATTTGAACTTTATTAAATTATGTCCTTTGTGCTTTTATGTAGTCTTCGCATTGGGCGAAACATATGTTACATTATTGATTGCACGTGCTATTCAAGGAATCGGATCTGCTTGTATAGGAGTGTGTGGTATGAGTTTGGTGGCGCAAGTGAGTACTGAACGTTATTATGATATGTTAGTCATGTTATTGGCAGGCATTTGCTAGTACTTTTTTATCGTTTATATTTCTGAACGATTTCGAGTTTTACGCACGGTTGACTCGGATTATCTTTTCGGCGATTCGCGGGAATCAAATTTTTTGGGGCTACTGGTATGAACCTTCTATCGCCAGTATAAGTTAAAAACAATATGTGAATTTTTACTTCACCGAAGTGATGGCTCAATTGAAGAGGTTGTGTCTGTGCTTCCTCGAAACCTTACCAGGGGTATACTGGTACTAAGGGATCCGGGGCCCCAGGGACCTAGTCCCTGCCGGTGTCGGTGAGAAGCCTGTGGAGGCTGAAAATTAGGGGTTGTGGTTGTACACCCAATAGCGGGTACTTTCATTATTGATAAAAGCTTGGAATCCGATTAGCACGGTAATCGGATCCTTCTGTATTTGTGGTGCATTGGCGTGCTGTTGCGCTTACGACAGGGGTGCCGTTGCCCAAAAAGCGGCATGGATGATTGATGGGTCCAATCTGGCCCAAGGGTTAGCAGGAGCCCTGTCAAGCTCTGAAATAAAGTTGGTACCTGTATTCCGAAAGTCACGTGGCTCATACTTAGGTATGAGTACTTGGCAAGTACATTTATGGGGGGTCTTGGTGCGAACATATCGTTACTCGTAGCTTAAGAAGCTCGTGGTGTTAGTCAGGTAACCACGTAAATCTTAGAGTCTACTTTACCGAAGTGATATTACATCCTACCATTAACCAATTTAAAGAGATCGCTTTTGCTAAAAATAGATTACCTAGCATTCAAAGGCATATTGTTATGCTCATTTTACAAAGGGCATTGAATGAGTTTAAAAAATCAGTGCATTCTAGAAAAATAAAATTAAAAGAAAAATTATTCCAGTGAAATTAGTTTTAGTCCCATTGCATTTTGGAGGCTACTTGTTTTCTCTACTAAAAAACTTACAATAAAAACAATAACAAATAAAGTACAAACTGCTAACAAAAAAAAAACAAAAAAAAATGTTATGTTAATTAAAAAGCAACTTAAATCAGCATCAACAGTAAAACATATTTCTCCTTATCCGGCACATTTTTAAAAAAATATTCACTTTTAAAAGAATCTGTTTAGAAGTTATATTGTTTACAATTTCAATTTTTCATTCATTCAAACTTTAGCCTGGATTATTCAATCAATTCAATTCAGTTTTTTGTAACAATAAATACCAGCAAGACATTATTTTGATCCACATTGGTCATACTTACAAAACTGCCATCGAAATACGGAAGCAGAGAAAGGGATTCTGATCCCAAAAAAGCACTGGAATAAAAAAACCTTCCGAGCAAACTTCTGCCTTAGATGGTAATACACTTCCGTTGGATGACCGATATCAGGCTCGCCAGGTATTGATGTCTTTATCTGGGATCATCCTTCAATAGCATTGCCAGTACGATATCGCATGATATACGCAGGTACGCACTCGATATTTACCCAGCCGAACTTGCTCTACGTCCTGGAAAGGGAAAACGCGAAGGAGCTCCATATGGCAATTCACTCACGTTCTTATTACATCATTATATGCAGATTTACGTTTATACCTAAGTTAGGTCACAACAACAAAAACTAAATCTAGAAATTTCATATAGTTAATGCATAAAATTTTTGAAAAACAATATAAACATAGGCAAAATCTCGTATCTTTCGAATATATTTTAATTATTTTATTTACAATTTAATTATATGCTTATACTCTTTTTTTAAATTAAAATAGCTTTACCCAGAGGAAGATAAACGATCAAAAGTGATGGGCGTTGTGCTTGGTAGTATAGCTCTTGGTGTGCTTATTGGATATCCTTTCGGGAGTTTTCTAAATGACTTTGCGGGAAAATCGACACCATTTTATATACTAGCTGTGTTCATTTTTGGAAATTTTAGTGAGTTCAATCAACTAAATACCAAAATGTACACGTGATAAAGTAATCTATATTTCTTATTTTATGTGCAGTTGCCCAAATGTCTTTGATGGATCTATCTGTTAAACCAGAGGTAATTGATTTTAACGTTTCTTGTGTGTGTTAAACTAGATTTTCAAAAAATCTGCATTAAATAATATGTCATTCTGATTTTTTTATAATTTTTGTTTATGATTTTAGGTCACTACAGAGCCTGACAAGCCCAAATGGAAACCATTGTTGCAAAATAAAATGGTTGTTGCAATTATAATAGCCATTTGGCTCTCAACCTCCACCATGGCAATGTTGGAACCATGTCTTCCGATTTGGTTAATTGAACATTTACATCCGAAAAAATGGCAACTTGGCACTGTTTTCATCCCAGATTCACTGGGCTATTTCATAGGAACAAATTTTTTCGGGACCATTGCATACAATGTTGGACAGATTAAAGTTTCGTGTGTGTCGCTAGTTATAGTTGGAGTGTCATGTGTGCTGGTAAGATAAAGATCTATTGAATTTTCGAATAAAATGTAAACTATTTGGTTTGCTTACATTCGCATCCATTGCTTTTCAGCCCGATTTTCGATAAATTTAAGAAAATTTAATCACAAAAATATTATACTCGTAGATACCTGATGCTACGACTGTTTATCGGCTGCTTTTACCACATTTCGGCTTAGGACTGGGTATAGGAATAGTCGATGCGGCCTTAATTCCATTACTGGCCTCATTTGTCGATACTAGCCTGGGTGATGATGAATCAACCACTAGTGATACCATGTCATCTTATGGAACACTATACGCAATCCAGCAAACATCTGTAAGTTTGGCATACTGTCTAGGTAAGAGAATCTGAGAAGTAACCAATATTCAGGCAATTCACAATATTTCTTGTAGCTCCACTTCTTGGTGGTGAGTTGGCTGAATCAATTGGGTTTCCATGGCTTATGCGGTTAGTGGGTATTATCAACATTATTTACGGACCACTGTTAATGATGTACTATTCAAACACTCGGGGGAAGGTAAATTTGAATCAAACAATTTTAAACATATAAACTTTATTTATTCACTTTAAATTTTAGCCTGAGGCTACCGACAAATCTAATCAATTGCTTTTGACTGGAAACACAGATGAAACTTCTAGTGAATACAAGAGATTATATAATGCAGTCAACGATTGAAATAAATAAAGAAAGATTTTGTAAACTGCAGAAATTGCAATAAAAAAATATCATGTAAAAAAGTGTATCAACACTTTTCTTACCTTTTATCACAATAAGTCAGTTGGTAGCAGCGGATCGATAGAATCATATATTCATTACATTAGGACCACATCATTCAGTTTTTGCCGATATCTTACCCAATGAAGCCAATTTATGGCTCCAATAATCGATTCACGAAGGTTTTTTAAATTATAGTATGATTAGATCTTATCACGCGAAATTATAATTTGTTGAGGCTTTTTGAAATTTTTTCAAATGTATTTTAATTGGGCACTGCTCAAAATTTTCTAAAATGTGTAGGACGCATGAACAGGTTATACACAAGCATGTTATTTTGGAAAAGTAGGAGTGGAAAAATTTGATCAAAATACTTAAGCAGAAATCAGCAATAGGAATTTTCAGTGGACCAAAGTTTATTACCATTTTTGAATAAGTTTATAAAGAAATCAATCGATTAAATAAATGTGAAACAAAACAAAAAAAATCCTTTTATTTACTGTTCATTGTGTATTCCTTGAACTACCATCAAATTCACTCACAGAAAAAATCTCGCGCAATTAATATCGTATCAATAGTTTTAAACTATTAATTTTATAAGTTATCTCTCAACATATTGAATAATAGCTAACTTCGATTATGTATTCGTCATTTTGACTCGATAGTTTTACAGCGTCTAAGAAATGGGCGATATCATGAATCTTAAATTAATTGCAAACTTATTTTAAAATAAATAAAATTTTGCCTAACTTTAGAGTTAATAATTCTTCGTAAGTCAGTCCATTTTAAATTTTTCTGGCTGTCCACAATTGGGAATCACGTAGTATATTTTCAGTTGGTGAAATATCTTGATAAAGATTCAAACCGTGTACATTTTTGTCGGCTAAGGACTATTTTTTATAAATAATTATAAAAAAATAGTCCTTAGCCGACAAAAGTGTACACAATCATCTCTTAAATAGGTCAAAGATAATAAATCTATTTTCGTTCAAGGAAATTATAAGTATTAAAAGGGAAAATATTACGTTTTTTACTTATGATCTAAACGACCATCAAATTCTTTTACTTAACCTGAAAAAGAAGGTCTGCGGGTAGAACTTCAAATATTACAATCAAATTCTTGCAAAAACTAGAAACTTCAGCAGTAGACCATGAAAAAGATCATAAAAATAAGTGTTGAATATTTGAAAGAGCCTACAAGGATCTTTCTTGGAACAATTTATTTCATTTATTGTGAATTAAAGAAGATAAAATTAAGAAAAGAAATATAAGAGAAAACAAAAACCTTGATCCACCATTAAAAATCTGGAAGGTTCCCATTTCCAAATTCAAAAAGAGAAGAAAATCTCCAACGAGTCATAAAATATATAATTTTAAATTAAAGAAAATTAATAAAATGATTTAGATAAAATATCATTTCAATATGTGAAACGTTGATCGATACCGGGGGCAAAGATAGATGCTGGAAACAAGACTCAATCTTTCTGAGATTTTGAAGCAATTTTATACACATTTTTCACTAAAGTCGTCGTCGTCGATAGCCTCCAATTCTACGATTTATTGGTCCGTCGTCCGGTTTCCAAAATAAACTTTGCCTACTGAAGACTTTTTTTCATTTCTGTTAAACGGATGAAACTGCACACCATCTTTATTTCCCCTCGTGGCTTCTTTTAACACAATTTTCTTCCTCAATAATCGGTCGTGTTGTCACTTTTCTGCATTTCCGATTAGTTTGATTAGTGTTACGCTAATTATGCTTTTAATTTCTTTTCATTTACTTCAACAGGAAATAAGAACACTTGTATTTTCCTAAATTCCAGTTCTTGATTGTACACAAAACTGCCATTTTTATTTGTCTCAAACCACGCTACAAACAATGATACGCGTTTTCCTAAAAAAAAACATGGCGTACGTTGTTTCATTGCTCGTCTAATTACACCTTTCTTTGCGTAATGTAGCAGTCAAGTGTGGAAATTTTAGTTGGGTTACTAATCGCTTTCAATCTTCTTTTAATGAACGCTGCCCACTCCGTTGTTCTTCGTTCAATGGTCTACACGTATGTATATGTAGGTGGTTTCAAACTGAGCCATTTTTGAATGGCTTATAACTGTGGAATGATACGTAAGAGTATCACGTGAACTTAAAAAGAATTTTACGCCCTTACAAATTACATCAGTTGAATATTTTGGTGAAATGATTAAAACTAAATTCATCATCTTTCAAGCCAAATTTTTAAGTTCACGTTTTAAACCCGCATGCGTTAATATCGAAGGAGCATTACGATATGCTTCCAATATATGTATGTATCATAGATACTCTTGACTACATTTTATACAGCAACAGTTTTTATGGTTTAACGTATATAGTATGTAAACATGCGAAAATATCGAGCTTCTTATTGTTTCTGTTTTCCAATGAAGCACGTTCCTACTTTATTACTCACATTCTTTTGAGTTTTCCTAAATTCTAATTCATTCCAATTGTTTTCATTTGCCTACCATGCCCCGCCATAGATAGTTGACTGAACTTTGTAACTTTCTTGTGACCGTTCCGCACCTTGAAAACTTTTCTTGCACGGTAACTTAGATGTGTTCCCATGTACCTCAGTATTTCAGCCTCATCGTAATTAATTAACCCAAACTTACCACATCTAATTCGTAAGCCTAGCGGAAGTCTAGACCAAAGTGAAGTGTGAACTAATCGAAATTTCTAATCAGATTTCTTTGGAAAAAAATTATCTGCTCGGCTTGGCTTGGCTCAGCTCATTGCAGTCTTGAACTTGAGCCAGTAACGTGTAAATCTATTATTGAATCTAGAGTGTGTTACTGTAGCGCGTAAAGTAAGCAAGTGCGTGTAGTTTTCACGAAAACTATGGTGCAATGGATGAAAACAGTATTTTCAGTGATCCAAGTTAACATTTTACCTGATCGATTAGTTTTAATGTCAAAATTCCTTGTGAGCAAAAAGGGGCGGTTAAAAAAACGAGTTTATTTTATCGAACATATTGTTCAATTTTTTTAAAATTTAGACTAGAGCCTAAAAAATGGCGAGCGCCTTATACGCTACGGGTAAGTGATCAAATGTGAAGTGAATAATAAAATGAAGGATGATGTGTTCGGTGAATATCATAAGAATTATTTGTTTGAATTTCAGGCCCTGGACCAGGAGCTTATGGTTTACCGTCATTAGTTGGTTATGAAAAACACGATTTGCGTAAACTTCGTTTGCCTCAGTACTCATTCGGCGCGAAGAATACTCTGAAGTCTGTGACGGTTGGTCCAGGTCCCGGGGCCTATGTGATGAATGAGTCCACAAGATATGGTGCAAAGTATTCGCCTGCCTATTCTTTGGGGAGGAAATCCCAATTGAAAAGTAAGTAACCAAATTTCGTTTAAGATTCACCAAACATCTTCTTAAAAATCAATTCAGCGATAACTGTGTGCAACGAATATCAATTAGCACCAATTTCTTAGGCATGATTGTTTGGCTGTGCACCGGTGTTTCCATTTTAACAGAACTTCTGAAAAAATGTAACTATTATTGGTATTTAGCTTACTGAAACCGGTTGCCAAGATAGTTTTCGTGAAAACTTAATTAAGATCCCCTCAGATTCGATCAGAGTACATGCTGCGTGATTCGTTCAATTTAGATGCAATTTATGGGGCCAAGTAGCAATACCTTTAATGTTGAATTTTTTCTGGTGCATGGCTCAACAATTGGTTTCTTCCAATCTTAGAAAGTAGAAATTTTTGCTCGCTTCATTTTGAATGTTGTTGGTAGTTGCTGATATTTGTACACATAAACATTTGAGCTAAAATATGTTTTCATTTATGTAGTTTCCCCTTACTCAGCAAAATAGCAAAATCTATAGAAATGGATCCAAATGTTTAAAGGCGTTCGAAAAAATTCATTTTTCCAAAAATCTGTAGAAAATCAAATATTTTTTAGACTTGAATAGTAAATCATTTTTAAAAAAGCATTGGATAAACAAAAAATATATAAATATTTCTAAACAATCGTGCAGGTATTGATTGTCTTTTTCGCGAAAAATTTTACGGGAATAGAGCCGTTCCATTTTATCATCTGAATCTATTTGTGCACCTACTTTTTATTGACTTTCATTGAATTTAGCCAAATATTTCGGAATTCTGCAATATCGCACAATTCTAGAGCTTTTATGTAGATAAAAACTAGGTTGCTTAACTTTATGATATCACCCAAGGTGTATTTGGTTAGATTGAAATTAATCGATAAGATTATGTGTATTTTTAAATGTTAAAGATTATCAAATAATAGATAAAGGTGGTTACATAATGCATGAAAAATTAGATTGCAATAAAACAATTCTACTTTTTAGATAGGATTTTTAAAGAGGAAGAAATAGTAAGTGGGCTACTGGTAATCGAACAATATCAATACATATACATATGTATACGATATAATAAATATTATGTAGATCAAAGCCGATAAAATACCGTAATCCATTTGATTTTGCCATTATATGATCTCACTAATTAGACTTTTGAGTTTTATATGGTTTTCAGTTCCAGAATATGTTTTATATTGCTTTATTTTATATTACTGTGATTTAGACATTAATAAAAGGAATCACTGCAGATTTTGCGATAATAATGATAAATATTAATTAACCAATAATAGTTGTTGCGTAAAAACGACAGTTGACTAGATTGGCGTAAAAATAATACTGGATTCCTTACATATTTCGGATTCAAAAATCAAAAATAATTGCTTTCATTTTACGCTCGCAATATTCAACACTTACAGCAAAAATAAATAGTAAATTAAACAAATCTCTCATTTCTCCCATCAATTATAATTCTTAACAGGGAATATAAATATAAATGAAGGTTTAATAAACTGTTGAATCTTGTACAACCGTCAATAAATTAATAATGTTTGGATTAAAGGAAAGACATGTTGTAACGGATATTTTGAACTTTGTTTCTACAAATTTGGCGGTTCAGGTAAATAATCGGTTCCATACGATGCATTGAGTATTTCCGTAGTGGTGCATCTGACAAAATGTGACCCTTTATTTTAATATATTGTATGGATATGCCATTGTTAAACGTAGGCGTTTTTTAAAACATAGAATTTTAACAAAAATTATGATGCGCTTTACAAAGTTTTCTTTAAAAAATTTATATAAGAATATAATTGCTAAAATTATCTCATGAACAACTTTGAAAAAAGTCGTTTCGAAAATATCGTATTGTAGGTTTAAGAAAAAGTTTTATAAATAAACAATTACATTTTATTAGAATGGGTACTAGTTATCAACAATTTCGGGAACTTATGACGGTCATGGGAACTACGTTGAAAAAATATATGTGAAAAAATTGAATGTATTTAACGACGACTGTGGTGCTCCCTCTTGAAAAAGATTTGCTTTAAAGTTGTTTGAGAAAAAAATTGTGTCTAGAGATGGACTGCTAGATCTTCAACATTAAATACCTTTCAGAGACTTATTAGGATGCATGTGGATATTTTAGCTTTCTTGTGTCTTTCACAATTTACAGCTTTCCGCATTAAATTTCAGTAGACCAAGTTTTTCGCAATTTGAACATTTTCACTGAATTCTGTTCCCAAAAAATATGAGCCAAGAAAAAATTAAAACCTGACAAAAAATGGAAATCCAAAAAAAATAAGTGAGAAATCTTAGATAATAATGATACAAAAAACATTGTACAAAAAAAATTGGCTAGATTCGCCATTAGCAATATTTTATTATATAGTTTTGCCTCTTCGTTAACGGCGGCAAATTAATTGTTCTTTGTTATTTTGGTTGGTAGTTTATCATAAACTATATTTTATTTAGTTTGTAAATGAAAATTCATAACAAATGCATGTTGATAGTATAATATCATAAATTTTCAGGCAATGATTTCATTCCTGGACCAGGCACATATGCTGTTCATAGTGCTCCAATCTTCAAAGGTCCTCGTTCACCTGCTTATACGATGGGCCAAAGGACTCTATCAAATCAAAGGCAATTAACTCCTGGACCAAATCAATACATGATTAATTTAAACTTTGTGAAACCAAAGATGCCGGCATTCAGTTTGTAAGTATTTTTCAGATTTGATTGCTTGCCCTGAAACACTTTAACTAATATCGTTTTTTCCACAGAGGCTTAAGAACTCCAATACCAGGTTCAAAATCACAATCACCAGGACCCGCCGCGTACAGAGCAACAGAATCATGCAAAATGTCGCGATGTCCTCCAGCCTACACGATTGCTTCGCGTCACGGTGAACTACGGTCCAAAGGACTTTTACCAGGACCAAATTGCTACAATTTGCAAGGCTATCGGCCTGGCCGCAAAGGACCTCAATTTTCTTTTGGTGTTAAGCATTCACCATATGTACCACCACTGATAACAGAATGTGATAACTAAATCATGAGTGCGTCTGCTATTTTTTAGGATCTTGTGTTTAAAAATTATCTTCATATGGAGATGAGTTTAAAATATATACGTACTATAAGTGCAATTTTGATAAAACATAACTGCCCAAAAAAATCTTGTAAATGTTAATATAGACTAATATTTGCTCATCCAGTTTGTTAATCAAAAACAGTATGAATGAAAGTATTTTTAAATCTATACAAAAATATTGTTTTAATCAAACACAATCAAGGGCAAAAGAGCGGTGAGACCATAAAATCAAATGATTTCAATAGTTAATCGTCACGAACAAAATGATATTTTGTTTGGAAATGAATCATTATGAATTTTATCAAATCTATTTTTGCCCAGGCGCCAACATATTGTGTAATATTTTGGTTTTCAAAAGACTACATGTGGTATCAAAGGGCGCGCATGTTGACAAAGCATTAGTCCTGCTTTGTAAACATCCACCATAAACATCTATCAACATTTTGTTTTGATCCGATCGCTCAGTAATTGATTCGGCTTTGCGTTTGTTATTTTAAACGCATTATCGTAGATAAATCAACAGTATCAGTTTTCAAATAACGTGAGACGTGAGTAGAGTCATCTGTGATAGCTTGGATTCGGAGTGATCTATCTAAATGCTCGATTTAATTAAGAGCACACCCTTTCATAGATAGATTTGAAATAAAAAGAATTTTTAGGTACAATGGTTAACAATGGAAATGTTTTAAGGAAACATCGGAATGTCCTTCGAGTCTAATATTACTTAAAAATGATAAATAAAAAACGATCAACCGATTTAGCCTCATTTTCAAGTACAAAGCTCTGAATTATTTAAAGATATATAGTCCAGCCAAATGGTAGTCCATTCTTGCATTTTCGGTGTGCATCAAAATTTTTTGCAACCTATAGGGATATTGTTGAGATTAAGTCCGTTTTCTGGGGCCAAATACACCCCCTCGACATGTTAAAACTATGTTGAATATTGGATCCATCTATTTCTCGGTACCTGTTTCCTCCGGAATATTTTGTGGTTAAGGAACTTCTAGAGAATTCAATTTGCACTCACTAATAAAGGTGACCTAATTTTTTCCAATGAAAATATTTTTTTCAAAATAAATGGGCATTTTCAAAGTCCTGAAGATCTAAAGGAAGTAACAGATAGCTTAGTAAGTATATTTTGAGCACCTTATATCAACTAACCGCAAATCGTTCCATTCTCTTGTCAAAATTTGGTTTTAGGGTCAAATTTTGGTCGTTGTGCGCGGAAAATCATAAATAATAATAGAATTGGTTGATAAATTCGAAAATTACGTTAAAATTTTGGTTGTGGCAAATTTTAAACCTTATTCGAAATTCATACATCAATAATTTTTGAAGATACAAAATAACGTGCAATGTTCAAAGTAATTACGTTGACAAAAAGTGAGACACATTTAGCCAACATTCAACGACTAGCATTACTCATAAATAAAATAAATTAATGAAGAAAAAACGATCTTTCTCTACATAACTAAAAGCTTTCAAAAAGAGATCACAAACAAAATAATGAAGTAAAATTCAATGCTGGTTTTTCGAAAGGTATAGCTATTCTCAGCTCATCAAACTTTTTTCCCGAATCGCTTAAACTTTTCCTCAAGTCAATTAAACCTTTTTCTAAAGTCACTTTAATCTTTTCCTAATTCATTTGAACCTCTTCCCAAATCATTTAAACTTTTTGGCTGTTTATTTAATTTTTTCCCTAAATCATTCATAACTACAGATTCGAGTATAATGCATTCGATTTTTTCTAAACTGCACAAATGATGCTAGATTTTGTGAGAAATTGAAATTTCAACAAATCCGTGGCGAAAAATAAAAGTCAACGAGACTTTCGTCCTATTCATTTCACGGACGATGAGTTCAGGACCGTGGCAACAAACCCTTTAAATCTGTTGGACCAATTCGGATTTTGCACAGCTAGAGGCGCAATGGCTGCTGGCAGGCCAGCTTAGTTCGGTGCGTAATGTCGACTGTAATTTTGTTCAACGTGGACTTCATATCTGATTTTCAGAGGCCATCCATCGTCTGCAACGGTATGCCCTTGAATTGAAAGTGTGCTGATGACACCGTACACAGTTGCAGCTTGCTCATTGTCCGGAGCTCAAACCGAAAAAATAGTTCGAAAAAATAATATTTTGAAATTACAAAATAAAATAAACTTAGACTGACTTAAGGCAAATGCAGAGGAATGGAATTCGCCAAGTTTTGTGACCTTGTTAGTTTTATGTTGTGCAAAGTATTTTACTTATATTTTAAGTTGAAATAAATGAATGAATTATGCATATTTAAGTTTATTTTTGAAGTACACTTTAGTTGGTTATCGTTTTAATCGTTTTTGCTTAGCAATTCACTTTTCGCAGTTGTCTCTGAAATCTTTATTTTGTGTAACTCAAGGTATCGGTGTATTTTACATTAGATAACGGAATTCTACATTGCAAATCATATGAAAAATTCGAGAATCATGAACGCTACAGTTTTATTCAGTTTCATCACTATCGGAAAGTATTGCAATTGCGCGCAGTATAGAATATTTTTAATAATTCTTTTTAATAACTGTACCTCAGTGATATATACGATTTCTGTCATATTCTCAATCCAAAAACGTCCTGAATACGCATAGGTACTTCCAACAAAAAATAAATCACGCCACTCAAAAAGGTGGCTTCCATTTGAAAATCCACTTGAGAAGTCCATCACACGTGAAACATCCTCATATGAACATACATGTGTTCCAAAATGTTTGTTTTGATACAATACGCATTATCGTCTAAATATCGGCCCCACACGACAGACATTGTGTTCATTCCACATTACACGCCGTTTCGCCATTAATAAAAACAGAAAAATATCAAATTTCCACCTTTTCCATTTCATTCTTCAACGCATCTATTGCTACAATATTTACATACAATACAACTTACAAGGAAAACCTTATGCAATTCGTCTGGAAAATCCTTAGCCAGTTTTCATTGGACACATTGAAACAAATCCCGTCCAATGGCATATGTTTGTCGGGTAAGCAAGACACGCCTTCCAGGAAGAAAATCCATTAGGAAAAACATGAATGACTGAAAACAATATCAAAGATTTTTGTATCTGAGCAATGATATAGCTAAGACGATGACTGTAGCTAATTTCGGAAGGAAGGAAGCTTAGGAAGCAGATGGTGCATGGATCTTTGATTGTAAAGATTCAGTTTGGCTGTCGGGAAAATTAGTTGGAAAATTTAATTGATTGAATATTTCATATGTAACTAAAAGTGATTTTAAATTGTTGGAAGCGGAATTTGTGAAGTTTGTAGATTAAGAATTGAATATTTCGAAATGTCAGTGAAGAACTCATCGCATTTGAAAATGCTAAATCCGCGAGTTCCTAAATGTGCAAGATGTCGGAATCATGGTGTTATATCTGGTTTGCGAGGACACAAGAAGCATTGCAGCTATCGCAATTGTAGGTGTCCCAAGTGCGAGTTGATCCATGAACGCCAAAGGATAATGGCTGCTCAGGTATGTCTCGATAGGTAATTCAAGTGTAATTAACAGTAACTTAAATATTTCTGGATTTTGCTTTGACGACCTGCGAAATATTCGCACCTTTTATTTCGTATGTTTTGAAACAAAGCTTTCAGTGATATTAACCTAAAAAAAATTAAATTTTGAAATAGTATTATTTTCAAAAAACTTGTTTTTCATTAAAAGTTTTTGGTTTGCTCCTTTCTAACTTCGATTATCCGAAAAATGAAAAGTATTTACTTTTCTCTAAGTCTAGTGCTCAGAAATCTGATTTTGGTTTTAATTACCAGAGGCTTTCGTCAGTTTATTATTATTTTTATTTAAGTTTTAAAATTTTGGACCGTCAGTTTGTGACTGTTTACCACTTTCGGTGCGCGAAAAATCGACAAATGAAAAAAAAATTAAATGGACAATTTTTGTAGCAAATCACTTGTCCTATAAAACACTTTGTAGGGACATAGATTTACCGAGCATTTTTCAAAAACTATGATCTTCCCCGTGAAAAATTCAAAAAGTAAGTTCTATTTGTTTTTTATTTTCCAAACTGATAATCCAAAATTTCGAAACTAATTTTTTTAAAGTAGAAAATTCCGCAAAAAACGGTGAGATTTTTTAGCCTTTGGAATCAGATTTATCGATTGAAACCAAAATCAAAATTTTTCGACCACTTTAACGTTATTGCGAGCAACTGGACTGAGCATTTCAAATAAACACTGGATTATTTTTGAGATTGAACATGTGGATACTAGGACAGATTGTTTGTCAATATTGCAAGAAAAATTGTATTGTTATTCAAAAAAATGCATCTTTCGATTGTTTATAGAAAATAATTTTAGTTAAATGGCCGCCACAGTTGGCTTAGCAGTAACTCATCACCTTGATCCAAATTTTTTAGTAGATTGTTAATTATGGCTCTTTATTACAAATATTTCAATGTATATTATTCCTAAGGCTGTCAATTCTTTGCGGATTGATGGAACAGCAACGTTATTTTACATTTTGCATTTAAAAAATTGTCCAACGATGTTGAATAAGTGGCCTTCGTTTGGACGAAAAATTCCTTTGGATTTCTGCACCGTTTCGGCAATACAAAACTCACTTTTTAAATGATTTTTTGAATATTTCAACCATTGCTCGAGTGTAAAAATCAAATATTCTTTATAGATACTAATGTTCGGTTGTTGAGAGCAGTTGTTTAGGCAAATTGGGTGGTATTTCGTTTGTATTTTTAAATTTATTAGTTCATAGTAATTCATAAAAAAAATATTTTCCAGTATGATGTAACATTTATGATATTATGATACAATTGATATTGCCTACTGATAGCATTAGTGCTGCAAAAATGATTTTTTTAGATGGTATCTGCCTAGGCATTTGTAAAACCTTCAATCCTTCTTTGAAACCTATATTTATGTTTTTGCTGTAATACATCCACGTGAATGAAGTCACTTAGGCATAACTAGTGAAATCTAATTCCAAATATGACTTTGCAGTTTCCTGAAAAAGTTTTTTCATGGTTTATAAGTAGATTTAAAGGTCGCATTGTTGACATCTGATTTTCCGCACTAATTCAATGATTATTTTGTTAAAAAATTTCCCTCACAAATTGCTGAAATGTTTTTTTGAAGAAATTCTGAGAATTATGCAAAATCACTGCTTGTGATATTTTTGAATACATAAAATAAACTATTATGATGTTGTTGTAAGTTTTAAAAAAATTTACCTACATTTTGGTAATTAATCAGGAACAAGAAAATCGTCCTATAAATTAGCCTGGATTGAAACTTATTATACTGACTGCTAACTCCTTATTTTCAGAGAGCCGTTAAAAATTAATTAATCCACCAAAGGAAACCGTCTCTTAAAAACTATATCGAAAAGATGTTATTTATACTGTAACGTCTTTTATTCAATTTTGTAGATAGAACTTTATTAGAGAGAGCTCTTCAATTATTTTTTTAAGAGTCAATAAACAGAAAACCATGAATCCGAGTATTCGCTTTAAACTCCTAAAACAGTGATTTTTGTCAAAATTTCTACTTTATGTTCGACTGAATTTTTTTCACTTCTTCTTGCATGAATTTTTCTGTATGAAAAATGATCACATTTAAACTAAAGTTCACGTGAATGAAATAATATGCACTGCTAGCTATCAATATGTGGTTCTTGTTATAAATAAAACTTAGGAATCTACCCAATTCTCTGAAAGATTCTCTTTAAGCTATAGGGTCAGTTTTTAAAACGCTAGTTTGTCAGATCAATGAAAGCAAACTGACGATATAGGTATTCATTTTTATCTATAGTGCGGAGTGTACTTGCAAACCAAAATTCATTTTATTTATTTGGCTTTCATTTCGCTAATTCTTTTATTACAACATCGTAATATAAGCTGTAACGCATGTTCTGTTCGATATATCGAGCAGCAAGATTCTAAAGTCGTTCCTGTTTCATTTCTTTTCCCATTTTTTTAACAAAAAATCACTAAGGTAATTAAAAAAGAAATTCCGTTTCTCATACACTTTTCTCCTACAATAGACTCGAGAATAAGAAAGGCTCTGCTGCTCAGACCCTCGTGTTAAGGCCTATGTTTTGCATACATAAAGTCTCGGAATCCTATGATTGTCTTCCTAGGAAATCATTTATTTTCACTGTGCCCTAACTTGAAGATAATTTATGAAAACTACAACCACAAACATTCGCATTATATTGTTTACGTATCTGACGTTATTTTGGAAAAGGTTGGTACTTGGCTGGATTTTTTTCGCAACTAAAATTGATTAAATCAGATGATTTTGACTACACTACAGCATAATGCAAAATACGACCTTACAATTTGAAAATGTGTTGATCTTCAGTATGAAGCTCTTGCTCAAAATGTTTTTTGTGGTATAGCTTATGTTTAATCATTACTATTATATCAACATATAATATTTGAAAAAAAATATTCAAAAGATTGTAGACCCAATGCAACAGTTGAAAAGTGTTGCACTAGTTTTTTTTATCTAAAAATTCAGAAACACTATAATCAATTCCTACAATTCATCGTAATTTAGATGAGGCTTTCTCGTCATTTCCTTCGGCTAATTTATCCACATCAAAAAGAAAAATATCTCCGATTTTGTCATTGCCACCACATTTTTCTACTTTTGCACTGTTTGCAACGAAATCAATTCGAATAAAATCCATTGTTTGCGCAAGTGTTAATCATCCGAGCAAAGTTACCACAGGGCAAACAAGGGGAGATCTTCAATCCTGTTTGAGGATACAACCCACTAATATATATTCATTCAAGTGGGAAATGTGTTTGTCCATTCTCAGGTTTCTAGCTTCCTCTAAGCCCGTTGAAATCTTGACAATTGAATTATGATAATGTGGATTATAGGATTTTTTTCTGGTTAGACGCTGTTTGAAGATGTACATATCTGTAACTTAGGATGGATGTTTAGCTCATCGATTCACTAAATTTGATTTGTATTGGATCTAATTTCATAGACAAATAGAAACTCTCAAAAGGTTGAATGTCGTATGGAATCGTAATGAGAAAGTTGCTCTTGGATCGAACACATAAATGGAAGAATGAATTCAAGTGCATTTCTATCTAAAATAGTATAGATATATCTCAAAGCTAAGTTATTCATTGAAAAAATTTCCCAGGATAGTCGTGGCAAAGAAAATAGTATCAAAGTGTCATTTTTCAAGCATTAGTAGCTGCTAAAAGCTTAAATAATTCATTCGTTCTGAATACATATTCATCTACAAATTGAGTCCTAAGAAATCATTGTATCTAACGCTATTTCTTGTTGATCATTAAAAAAATAGAAATTAATTGCTACTCTCGCTTGTAGTGTCTTAACCTTTAAAAATTAATTGATTATTTATTTCATAAAAAGCCGTCATTTTTAACAAACTTAACAATTTTTCAAAACAAAATATTTTTCGATTTTCTGTATTTACCTTATGCTATATATGTACATCAATTTAAAAAGGCATCCATTTTTTCGGGCTCAACACTAGACGCGTTGCTGCCACAAGGGGGCCTCACCATGTCGAGGGTGATAGTATGGTGGTGGCCTTAACCGTGGAAGTACAAAAAAAAATATTGGCCACTTTTGATTTAAATCTATGAGTGCAGCTAGAAAAGCATATATTTCTCTGTTCTGTTGATCATTGGTTGAGAAACATGCAAGTAAAGTAAGCACAACCTCAAAACCATTCCTAGTTAGAAAATTTTCGCTATATTTTTGGCTTCTTTCATCGAACGCGCATAATAAAGACGCATATTTTTCGTGCTAGTTTTTGTTGATAGGGGAATATTGAAGTAACTAAAACACTACTTCTATTTTTAATATGGACCAACCGAATACTCATGTACTTCGGTATTAAAATCTGAGTTACTTCTCCTAAGGAATCGACGTAGAGCCGCTACTGTCAATAGGGTAGGATCACAACCTGAAAGGCTGTTTTGGTTCTTGTTACTGTAAGCAAAGGGCTTTTCTCCAGAGATGCTGCGAGCCCGGTAGTTCGGTATTTTAATAAGTTTCACAACAGTGGGATATGTATTTAAGTGGCAACAAGGGTTAAACCGGTTATTGGTAAGTGATACAACCAAGACGATCTTTAAATTGAAAACGATATTGAGAACAACGAATTTTGCCTACTTAGCATGTGAGGTCGACAACATAACAAGCCCGAAATGGGAGATGGTTGCAAATTACTAGATTGATATCTATAGGAGGTCTTAAACATATAAAGCAAGCATAGCTGGCGATCAGATCTAGCAATTATGATGAAGGGACAATGGCAAATACAACACAGAAAGATCACAATATAGCAATTGGAAGTGCAGAATCCTTGAGAACGATTCAAAATAGATCCCAGCTTGATGTGTAGAGAATCTTTTCATAGCAAGAACTTTTGAAGGAGGATGGATTAGTCACCACCTAGAAAATAGTTTCTAGAGACTCATAAAAGCTGTAATTTGATTAGTAACATTGTAAAAGATTGAATGATAAATCTATGATTTAATCCTAGACGGGAAGCCCTAGAGTTTCGATACAATTTGTATTCTAGAATAGCAATCATCATCTATTCTCTAGCTACATAGTTGGAAAAAGCTTTTCCTGCATCATGAATCAAAAGAGTCACCTTCGATTATTTGGCTGCGCTATTCTATATTTACAATAAAGAATTGAATAAATTTGGTTATCTTCCATGTAACGTACTTAATCTAGAAGAAATTGTTCAACATAAAACAGTAAAACTGATTGGCTGCAAAGGGAAAAAGCAAATTAGCGCAGTATCTTCCACTGAAAGGGATGACGGATGCCTAAAAAAAATCCTCCGCCTATTGCAATATACTTCCAAATTTAACTGGCAATTTA
Organism: Oxycera nigricornis; assembly: GCA_963942545.1. NCBI lineage: Eukaryota > Metazoa > Arthropoda > Insecta > Diptera > Stratiomyidae > Oxycera > Oxycera nigricornis. The sequence continues at coordinate 110,694,829 of OZ012660.1, read as the reverse complement.
CTAGACAAATAACAAATTTGCTTTTTTTCTACATAATGAACAAAACATTTTCTTTTAACACATATTGTTTCAAAGAATGTACATAAATCAAATCTGTCCATATAATGTTTCACTAATTTTCGGAAATAATTTTGAAGGAAATTTATCGCCCTACTTTCGGGTATTTCAAAGACAATTCATTTACAGCACCCACATTCACAGGTCGCCTTGAAAAGACAACAAGCCGTTGAAGATGCTATCGCTCTTCGTCTGGCCTCCAAAGAAACTGGAGCCACCCTGGAAGCACTTCCACCTGGCAAGATTTTCGGGATGACTGTAACTGAGCCGTGCCACTCGCCGCCACCTTCATCGCCGGCAACATCCGACAAAGAATCAATCAAATCAAGTAAATATTCCTGTGTTTTCAGCATCCACCACTAACTAATATGTTAACGGAAAAAAAATATTTTATTTTTAGGTCCATCAAGCTCAACCCCATCGGCCACAGTTGTATCGCAAACGGCGATTGACATGTTGGCCCAATTGTTTCCGCATCGGAAACGTTCCGTGCTGGAACTCGTCCTGAAACGTTGCGATCTCGATCTTCTGCGCGCCATTGAACAATGTGGTCCACAGCCCAGCGCTTTCCGACCACCAACGACGCAGGTGAGTAAACACTGACATTTTAGTCATTATTTAAGGGTAGTTGTCGCTTGACGAGTGAAAAAATTTCGTTGGATATTTTTGAAATCTTTAGCCTATATATCAATATGTTTGTTCATGAGGCAGCGGAAACCACCATCGAAACATGATCCCAAAAAAGAACTAGGCGAAATATTGAAAACAAAATATCACTAAGGAAAACCACATTATTCCATTGACCCACCTTAAGAAAATCTATTTAGGCGGTCGGATATTCGTATCTTTGGCCAAACACATTTCTGCTACTTCACTCTAGAGATGGTAATGGGCTAATTGCTTTCCTAGCACAAAGTGATCCGTATGTCAGTGGACGTGGAGGATTCATCCTTTGTGTGGTGTTCATTGATCGATCGAGTGACACTAGAATAACATTGGCCTAAACTTCCATTAACTCGGATATGAGATACTTTTGAAAAGATTACAGATCCCTGCGATCATTTTCGTTCGGAATACTCAACGTGTAGTGCGCATATGGAAATTAGAGTCAAAATGAATTAAACACCACATGGAATGCAGACGAATAGAATAAAAGATGAAATATGCGTAGGATAATAGAATAATATTCGAAATTTATTGCGCGATTTCAGCAAATTAAACTTTTAACTCGAGATATTTGAATTTTAATCGATGCCGTGTTCACTTACACACTTTTGATTGCGAAATTTTCTGAGTATCAGCACAACTAAAAAAAGTGAAGTCTACGTAAAATAAAACAAGTTAAATATTAAGAAACATTTTAAAAAATACTGCAAAAACATTACGAAAATTGAAGTTATGATGTGCAAATTTCTTTTTTATTGTTCCAATCTGCGAAAAATCAGTGCCAAATCCTGTACTAAACTTTGCTCACTCGGTGGAGAAGTACTATCAAAAGCTAATCCTGCTTTCTGGGTGGCACCTTCGCTGCTCATTCTTACCAGTTTATATTTTTGGCTTGCGTTAACTTTGTTGTGGGTTGGCAAAGAAAAAACCATTTCTTTCCTTTCCTTTGCATTATAACCTATAAAAAGTGTTTTTAGAGGCATAGAACTTTTTAAACAAATGGATATCAATAATTTCGAATGCAGGATTCATTTATTTATCTAAGACAAAATACATCTAAATCTAATCTGTCTGTCTGCAAATCTTTTGGAAATTCAATACTATTTTTGAATATCATCTAAAACCATCTACATAATAATCGTATCAAAAATAAATTATATGATTGCCAATGCTTGCAAAATAATTATATGAATTTATAATGGTAACAGCTAAACATAAAACAAACAGCTAACTTTTTTGCTGTAATTCCAACTATAGTCAAATAACTTTTCGTATAAAAAGTTATCATAAGAATGGCCGTAATTATTTTTTATGACAAAGTAAATTAGATTCAATATATAAATATAAAAAAATCTGGTAGCTCACATTATTCGACTGAGTCACATCAGTAAAAAACATTCAAATCAATATAAATAAGAACTATGTTGCTATTTTGTTACTATTTTTGAACGGTAGTGTTTTTCAGTCCAATCGCACGCATATCAATCATAAAGAATTTCATCCTATCCAAAATTCTATTTTATAAGTAAAGAAGGAAATCATATGCGTCAGTGATATTAGATCAAGGTTTTTCTTTCTAGATTTAGGGTTTTCTCTCGTAAGCGTGGGGTGAAATAAGAAAAACATGGTTTTGTATTTTTATTTTAGGATTCTCAAATGAAATTTTTTCTAGAATTTTAATTACAACTGCAGTGATTTCTGCAGATTTGAACAATAGAAATGAAATCGGCACATCATATCACCCAAATGAAACCGAACTGAAATGAAGGGAGAACTCTTTTTACAACTTTCAGGAACGTATTTTTATAGTTTCTCATCCTTGGTTTCTTGATCAAAATTCACAGTCGTTCCGAAGTTGATTTAGATCGATTATGATTGCCACTGATCTCTGTGCGTTTTGAGTGTTCTCAAATACAAGCATTTTTCAAAAACATGTTTTCGCGAACCTATTACAAGATATCCTTAAAACTATGAGATGGCTTTTTTAAATTTTTCATAAAATAAAACAATTATCTTCAGTGTTAGCCTGCTGTGAAAGTTATGAAAAACATGTTTTTGGAAGTTTCTTGAAAACTGATTTTTTTAAACGCATATCATTTATGGAAGTTTCAATTTTCATTCAATTTTATAGGTTCACATTGAGCGAATGAGTCGTATAAATCTAGAATAATCTTTTTAAGATTTGCCATCAAAACAGCAGATGATGTTCGGCATAACATCTTTTTGCCGTGAAATAACTCAGGCAAAAGCCGTCTTCTATGAAATTCTTGTACAGTTTTTAAAATATCGGGTGTAATTTTAGTTTTTTTCCAGCACACTGCTGAAGAATTCGTATGGTGGAACATAATAACTGTTTGTTTCCTAACAAATTATGGGCTCACAAAGTTGTCGAATAAAGAATTACAGACTTCACTATGTCCTTTTCATTCCACAACAAACTTTTTCCACCATTTTTCAGTTTTCTTATCTGCCTTCGATTCAGTATTATTGTATTCTGTAGTAGCTGGTGGGTGATATTCTCCACTATTCACGATCGTTGATAAAACTGTGTAAATAATGCTTTAAAAAGATCTAGAACCATAGCGTGTGTAGTTGAAGATTTGATGACTGATTCTCGTGTTTTACATTTTTGCTATGTAGCCCTTATGGCAATATGCTGCAACAATGGATAAAATATTTTCTAATTACTGTGCGCTTTTGAGAATTTTAATGGTAATGATTTCTTTCGTCCCTAAATTACCCTTTTGTCTTACTTTTATATTTACCAAAAATTTTTGTTGATGCGAAACTAGGAGCTAAAATAATTCAACTATCTTCTCTGCATCTTGATGTGATAAACATGTATTGCCCATGCTAAGTATATCGATGCGAAGAGCCTTGGCTACTAGCTGATAAAAACATTCGCTTCATGTAGCAAAGACACACATTCAATACAGATTGTATTAAAGTGGATTGAGCTTTTGCTAAATGCAACTTCATATTAATTTAAAACGTTTTACTGAACCGTTACGAATTAAATTTATTAAATATTGATTACTTTCTCTCCAGATGCTTAATTCAGCATCATCGTCGGCCACTTCTCAACCGCACTACGCGCCATTTATTGCATATCCAAAATGGTTGCTTCCGATGTCCATTCCTGTAACGATGGGTCATTTACCAAATTTGGCTCCACGTTGCACATTACCAAATTGTCCTTGCATGGACCCATACCACATTAATTGAATAAATTATATTTTAAATAAAAACCACTGATAAAATTGTTATTAGCTTATATTTCGCTTGCTGTATAAAATATGATTGTGCAATGTAATTTCTGTATAGATGTTTATTGAAATAAATGTAGAAATTTACAGACTGTGTTTTAATTATTTTGTATCATTATTTACAACAATCAATATACCTTATATGTGCATCGAATATAATCTGAAGTCTAGCAAATATCGGAAGAGATTATTGAAAAACCCAAACAAAATCAAGGCAAATATTTACGAAAGCATTTTCGTCAACCACTTAAATCAACAAGTATTTTTGTGATAACGAAAAATGAAAAAGCCTGCTACCTTGAAGTCGTGAAATTCTTCAAGAAAGATGCTCTCTTCCTTATCGCTGATCACTGCATACTTAACGTAATTTCCTAGAATTCAATAAATTTTAATTTTTGATTGAATGTTTGTTTTGACCTATTTCGATATAATTATACTAGTCATTTGGAAATTTGGTCATCGCCTGAATGATAATTTTTTACAATTAGACTTGCATGTAATTTTTAAGTTTCCTGTAGATTCAGGACATTTTTTCTGGAATTTTAAATCACCGCAATTGTTTAGTCATTCATTTAATATGGTGATTTTATGGAAAATGTTCCAGGATGATGTTCTATGATTCGACAGAATTTTTTCCCCACAACTGATGATTCGTAGCATTTAATTTAAATTAAGTTTAATTTGAAAAATATATGAAGCATGCATTTTGATGTGCGTCCGTCAACTTAATTTATTGGTCATGAAATTGCCAATTCACTCAATTAAATATGCTTTACATTGTCTACAAAAATGATTAAATTTTCAATACTTATTACAAAGCTTTAAAATGGGATTTTTTCTTCAAGTTTTAAACAATTTTTTATTTAACCGATGCGAATGCTTCGTCATGGATCATAAGTTGCACAATATAGATGGAAACAATAAGATAATGTACCTAACATTTTCAATGATACTTTTATAAAACTAATTACAGCAAGGCATGACGCTAAGTGACGGTACTCAAAAAAAATATTTTAATGCTCATCAGATTTTTAGAAAATTCTGTTGGTGTTCATGTTATCACATTTACCCTTTCCAAAAATACAATTTTGATCATAGTTGGAATTCTTTTTGAAATTACAATAAAAATGATCGCGGTGAATATTTTAAAACGACAAGTACCGCATAAAAATATTTTTTTTTGTGTAGAAGGGTCAAAAAAATTACCGTTAACCGTTACCGCATGCTGGATCTATATCCTAGTGGCTGATTGTCATATTAAGACCTCAAATCATCGGTGTTTTAGTGAGTGGGGCATCAGGTCGGAGTGTACTGTTAGTACACAACAGGTTAGTTTATTCGAAAGAGGATATCTTCCGATTATTTACGAAAAATTAATTTAGTTAAAAGAGTGTCACAGAGTAATCCTCTTAACTGATTTTCACAATGCATTTTCGATGGATGTTTTTCTTGAGTGTTGCAATTGTTCGTCAATCGTTAAAATAACATCGGCCTTTATCACATCTTCATTAAAAAATAGTCGAAAACACGAAACGCTGACTTAGGTTCATTTCGATCAATATTTTTTTTTTTTGATTTTTCGTACAGTCAAAAATAATATTAAATATTTTTCCATAAAACTATCTATTTCTGACAGCGGAAATTTCACAATTATTATCTTCGGTTCGTTATGCTTTGAACCTCCGTGTATGTAGGTAGACAATACGCACATTACTTTTTGTAATTGGTTCGAAACTCTGCTAACAGAATTTGAACACGAAATGGAGATTTTTCGTTTCCAGAACTTGAACTGATACCATCATGATAAATGGAGAATGACAGACCTTATACTTCACAGATCTACTTGAATATTCAAGCTGAGGTTATGAGGAGCTCATTCCACCTATGAGCTAAGCGCGGCCCTGCTGTCTTGTGAAGGATGGTGCTGCTCTTTTATTACTTTTATATCCCAAGAAAACCTACATGTGCATGATGAAAATGTATTTAAATTTTGAAATTTTTGCAACTTTTAATAATATAATCCTGTCCTGCTCAAGCTCTTTTCATAAAGTATTTCTGGATCCGCCAATGATGTTATCCATTTTCTAACAATGCTCAGGCACATTGTTGCATTTTTTATTTGAGCTTCCGATTTTCAAACTAACACAAAGTTTTCTGAAAGTACAGTCGTTACAATCAATCGAAACATCTAATAAATTGCAACACTGTTTAGAAATTGACCCTTCCGAATGGACAAAGCTCAGAGCATGCACCTTTTTGCCAATTTAATCTCATACTCATAACAAACATATCTGCATATACCTACCATATACAATATTCCTGATTGCGCTCCCTACAAATTCCTGTTGAATAAAATGCAACATATTTTCGGCATGAAGTTCAAGGGAAACTAATTCATGGACACATGGAAATGGTTGTCTATCATTAGGGTAGGAAGTATGGACGCCATTTTCCTTAAAGTATGTGGGTAGTATATCTAGGTATTGTCCATAAGGATATATGTATGTCTGATTTCTAAATCCTGTTCAGCATGGGTACTTCCTGCCTGGTGTTAATGCGGCGTCGCGTTCAGTTTTCGCCCAATAATTGAATGACGATGAGTGTATCTTTTGTTGAAAGTGCAAAATCTAAGGTTTACTCAATTCGTGGGTGTTGAAAAACTCATACAAACAGCAACTGTTGGCATCTACATAATTAATACCACAGCCCAAGTAGAATTGATCGAAAACGTGAGTAGATAGTGCAGTCGTTTTCATTACAGTTTCCTGTAGGTACATATACATACATGCTCAAGTAACCAACCAAATAGTTCTAAATTTCAAGTGAATCGAAGCGCATTTGCATCGCAAGGTATAGATTTTTCAATATGGCATACAAAGCGATGGTGTATTCGCAAGCATATTCTGGATCGTGGCAAACTTACATATAAACAACATTGTAACGGAAGAACTTATCTTTTAATCCGATCTGAACTATCTGAGCATGTCATTTCCATTTTCTATTATTGTTTAATGGATGATTGAGTCGAAGCTAGGCTTCGCGATGAACAGGAGGTCTTCCACACTCAATCGATAATTGCTAATTTTATAATGGAAAACTGTACTGCTTCAACACTGTTTTTCGGACTACATGCATATAAGTATGTAAATGCAGCCAGCAAAGTGGTCCGTCATAACGACTCCACTTTCTTAGCTGCAGATAAGCAACAAGATGGATGGATTGCGGGCTAAGCACATCGACCCCGCGATATAAAGCATAAAAATTAGTGAGTCGAACGCGGGCGCTCGCCGCGGCATATGGGGAGCTGATAGTGTTGTTATATTTAGTGGGTACTTTTTTGCTAGCGTAATCTGAGTGCAGGGCAAGCCAAAGAGGAGGGTAAAAGCGGTCAGGCAACTTTCTACAAGTTGCGGAGGCGACCACGATCCACCATTGCAGAGGCGACATTATTTCTGGTTTTCTTTTGGCACCAACTGACTGCGGCGGATCCAAGATTTGACGTGCGTTTGGCTCGATGATTGCCAAGATTTTGCATTCATCTTAAATGTATCTCTATGTATCTGCTCGTTATGTACTAAACCAGATACATATGCACATAGCCTACGTGATGTTCAGTAATACGTTTCAACGACTCAGCACACAGGGCACAGCCAACTCCTTGACGCGATATAATGAAGAACCACGTCTAAGATTGATACGAAAACAGCGCGAATGCACAATCCAGTTGGTCAAAAAAAGATAAGTTGACTATACAATGAAGGCTGGGTATGAGAGAAACAATAGAAACACATACAAATAATATTTGACCATGCGAATGTAGAAATTTTTCAATCAGCCCGGAACTCACCTGTCCAGAAAACTAGCTAACACAGAGTAAAAATATCCCAGAGCAAGCAACAATTAAATCGAGGTTTTTGAAATGATCAAAGCAAACCAATATAATCCTGCTTACATTAACACACTACATAATAAAAATTTGTATACATAGATTCTGCTCCACCCAAAACTGATATCTAATACCTACATACGTCACTGAACGTGGAGTAAACAATAGGAACATTCTGCTGGTTATAAAGTGCTTGTTTATAGCTTTCAAGATAAGCGACAATTGTAAACAAATATTAGCTGTTCACAAAAATTATGCACTCCAATTCGAGTTAAGTTTATAGCCGAGCCGAATTTTTTCGTGCGCCTCGATCGACACTTTATTCTGAACCTTACGACTAATACGAATATTTATATGTTTTATCCACATTATAAATAAAACAAAAAATATGCTAATTTTAGTTTCAATGAAATCTCCAAAATAGCAAATAAACGATAAATATTAACGTTCGTCTGTTTTCCTCTTTAAGGAAGATTCCTAATCTATTTCAGGAACCAAAATGATTTCCTGGTATATTTTTAAGCTTTCGATTTCATGTTTTTATATGAATAGTATCAAAAATACTATCATAAAATGCCTATCGGCAAAGTGATAGTAAAAATACTGTATTTTTTGTGTAATTGAAGCGTTTAGTATCAAAACCAGTTCAATCCCCAAAAAAAATTGAATTATTTCCAAAGCTATCCGTTTCGTAACTTTTTCCCTAAATCATTCCTGAACGAAATTCATCATTAAAAAATAACTTCAAAAGTGCTTCTCACATTATAAGAGGCTCAATCCACACTTCCTCAAAGTGTCACTTGCTGTAGAAGATACTAATTCATTCATACATAATTTCAGTTATAATCTCATCTTGTATAGGAAAGTTATTGTAATTGGTTCGAAAATCGAAATTTTCGACACATCTTCACATTTTATTAGTAATCGTCTTCGAAGGATGAAAGATGGCTGACAATTTTTTTTCTGAACATTGAAAAAACCCTTCCCGCTGACTGTTACAGTCACTTCTCCTAGATACTGCCTTCGCTGATCTCGTACGACCGAGCCATAGCATAAAGCGTTTCTAAGCTCCCACGCCAAAGAACGAGTGAAAGTGCACAACGAAATTTCTCCATGTGGAATTGGGCAACTGTATTGCGGCGAGGCTGCAATTGTGTGCCAGAAAATCGTGTACGTATACACGCTGCGAACGAAGTAGTGTGCGAATGACATGTGTACCCATCCAAAACGCTAATACGGGTGCAAAATTCTCAGCGGCGAATTGTATAACAAATACATATGCGGCAATTTGGCTCTAGTGTCCGTGCTATATATTCTTTATGCTATGGCCTGAGTCCAAAGGACCCCCTTTGTAGCAAAAGTGGAATGATCTACAATTTTTACGTATGGTTTTTCGCAGATAGTCAACAGACTCTGATGTATAATGGAAAAAAACCAACTATAAAAATTTCACCATAGTTTAAATATTACAACAATACTACATTACAAAAAATGTTCACTTAATTTTTTTTTTGGAAAATAAATGGTTTTTAAAATAATATCCAAAAACTTTTATATAGGATGGCGGCTTACATTAATCTTTCACAAGATTAGCTTTTTGATTTCAAACTCAACTCAACTATCTCAGGAATGTCATCGTTCCTTTTGACAACCAAAGGGAAAGTCGATGAAAATTTATTTGAAGCAGTTGTTTGCATCCATACCTGTTGAAATTCAATTTATTTTTCCTACAACGAACAAACTCTTGTAAGGAGCACTGCATTTCCCTGCCATATTGTGTCGAACAGGGTGGTGAACTCAACTAGCGACATCTACTGTATATGTCAACATTAACATTCAATCCGTGGATTTGTCCAAATAACGTTTTGGGGCTAATTTCGAAATGTATGGAAAAACACGTGTTTTGGAACCCGATAATGATCACAATCACGAATGGAGCCCAAAACTATGTAATTTCGTGGTAGTGTATTTAGGCTATTACTCTCAAATTAAAAACCTTGTTAAGTGAGTTTTTCATTGAAGATCTAAATTTGGAGGATTTTTCAAGATAAAATATTACTCTCTGATAAAGTTATAAAATTACATATAGACGAAAGTGTTTAGCGTTACTATCTTATCGAGCTTTTGTTTAAACTAGTCTAATCTAGAGGAAACAGAAAAATGGAAAAAAATTTCGGCATTAGTTTAACCCTCTTCTACCTTTCTTAACTTTTTGGAAGAGAGTTATTCTACCTTTCTTAACTTTTTGAGAATACAATTTAAAGAGGTGATCAGGTGAAAAAAAAACGGTTTTAAACTGTTTATGTTGTAGCGTGGTGTTCTTGGCAAGCAAACTATTTAGCTTGAATTGTATTTGATTCGAAAAATATATTCTACTCGCAAAAAAATCGTATTTGTAATTTTTTCGACAAATTAAATCATCAGAATACAATTTGGCGAGACTACCCTAGTAACGTGCTTGCGAAATATATTTCTGTATATGATCCGTGGCTACGTGTTGTCTTGGCGTTCGCTTGTTCACTTTTAGCAACTTCGCCTCAAATTGAACAATATAGTATTCTCGTACGGGTGTGTGTCGATAAGTATCTACATATGTATATAAAAAAGTATCTATACTAAGCAGAAAACCGGTATAGCCGGCATCTGGCTTTGGGGCTGAAAAATAAGTTTGTAAACAGAACGTTCTGCGAGAATCTTGCATTTTGGCCGTTCTAGTTGGCAAAAAAGTGATAATGCGTAGTAGGTAGCATGCAACAACATAACATTTAGATTGAATTACCATCTAGAAGGTAGCCGGGGCCGGGTTCTAGCAGGAGAGGAAGGGCGCTATCTAGCTAAGCAGAAAAAAATATTGCCAAAGTTTTGGAAAAACAGGAGAGTGAGTTGTTTTGGCAATTGCGCAATACCTTGGTGCCGGTAGCTGGTTCTATCCATTTGAACTCACACTCGGGATTATGTAAGTTAATACCTGTACAAGTGCGTTGGTTTGTACCTACGGAACGTTGATTGTGCATTTTTTTAGTAGCTAGGTACGTAGTATTTATTTGTTGTTTGATGAGTTTTTTTTATTTTCTAGAGAAATTTCCACCTTGTAAGAATCAGAAAGTGAAATGCTTGGCAACAAGTGCTCACAGGAATTAGGTTAAAATGTAAAGTAAACTGTACTAGGATGTATGCTCATACTTACTGAAAAGTAACTGGTGAGCAATTGCATCCGTTAACGGCATTCATATGTACACATTGTTAATTTGTTTTAGGGGTATAAGCTTTAGTTATACGCTTATTGTTATTTTAAAACCAACCGGAATGTTTCCTTGTTTTGATTGAAAATATGGGAAACTTTAGCTTGTACATACATAAATATCCAAACATAAATGACTCGCGAGAGTCAAGACTACTTCAGACAAGCCTCACTACCAGCCGCACTCGTATCGTTATTAGTTTTTTTTGCAAACAAGGATGGCTGCTGGGAATAAATCTCAGCTATCATCTCAAGTCGCTTGTCGCATGTAACCCATTTTGTGTGAATTTCAAGTCGAAAAACAGGTTTTTGAATCGTTTGTAGTATGTTCAACGTAATAAAATATTTCAAGTAAAAGAATGTCATCCGAACATTATAAAATCATACAGTTAAGTCTGAAAAGTCTGAAAATTCTGAAATTATTACTTTAGATCGCTTTTTGGGGGAATAAATTAGAAAAGTTCTAGCATATAATGAGATGTTTGAAAAGTATAGGACTTCTTTCATATAAAAACGTTAACAATAAATCCCATATTCGATGGCTGGATTTGAAGTTTGACAATGACTATAGTCTTCAAATTGCATCTTATTTTGTGTAGATATTCACTAAAAATACACCAAAATGTTAATGAAACGATAAATCTTAGTTCTCTCAGAGGGTTGTTAAAAATATTCACTTTGAAAATTTCATACAAATCGAAGCATATTTGCTACTTGAAATAATTTTTTTAAATGAATTTCTGCGCATAGCATTGCTAATATGTAGTAGAATGGTGCTATGCAATGATTAATTATTTAATGTAAAATGAAGAATGTTAGTATATAAACAACATCTCAAATTGGGCAAAAGTCTTGAGTTAAAGTTACCTAATTCAATTGAACAACGGAACACTTAAAGGTGTAGCCGTCAGCAACACGCTCGTCCGTGATCATTACCCTGATTTGATTCAAATACTTATTTAAAGCTGTGTTCACTGATAGTCCGGCTGGAAATCCCATTTCCGAAAATGATTTGTTGCCTGTGAACCTTGAACCTTGTACTCAATGCATAGGAAGCAAGCGCATATTTAATAAATTGATCAAAAGGAGGGACCCGTAATGCTTTTAATATTCAAGTAATTTGTATATGGTGAGATATGTTTTGATTTTGTTGGAAGTGCGTGATATTTCGACATTAACAGCAGTAGGATGCTTGGGACATTAATTGTGCTGCTTGAAAAATGTTCCGATGAAGACATATTTGCAAAGTGTGTGCTGTGACGCAAAAACTGTACAAAAATCGAAAACTTTTTTGTACTGAAATAAAGCCCCGTCTGTTTATGGTGTAATATTTGCCGCCATTTGATTATTTTTTTATGGTTTCTGAATGTTTTTACTTTAACGATTTACAAACAACTGACAGACTTTAGTAAAACATACATAGAGTGGCACAAACAATCGACTATGTAATATAACATTCGGTTAAGAGAAAATTCAACAATATATTGAGATGATAGACTTGTGCCAAAAGCTAGCCACGGCAGCTATTTAATTGGAATTTAATATTTTTAAACAATAATCGTAAGGTGTGAATAAAGTAACAATTATTTCCAAGCGTCAAACAAAGTATTATGGAATTTGCTTGAACTTTAGGGTGTCGACATTATCGCCGAACTTTCATTATATTCGTTTAAGTTTGTTACAAATTCCAATCATTATATCCAGAAATTCATCTCAATCGAGTATATTATAAGTTGATACCATGCAATTCTAGTAGAAGTTTGGCAAAGAAACCGTGAGATGATTTACTTTATATAATTCTATATAGCAGTATAAAATTATATTCTTCTTCGTTTCAATTGAGTGAACAATAAAGGATATCAAATTAAGTTTTTTGGCTGGAATTTTTTTTTATTTAATTTTAAGTTTGAACCTTTGTCAGTCATAGGAAAATAAGCCGAGAAACTGCCTTTTACCAAATTCTTGCAAAAATAACAACACGTGTCGAATAACGTTGAAAACCTGTCCGAAACAATTGCACATAAGAATAAAGCAGAACTGCACGTCCAAATCATTATTTAAATTTCTTTATTACCATATTATCCCCGATTGCCTATTTAATTTTGCTTGAAGTGGGCGGAAAGTCTACGTTATACCTGTATGTCTCTGCTGACCTTGTCCTGTCTTTGCAACACTCAAGAGAACAAGCTGCCATATCTAATATGTTAGCCCAGGTGAAGATAAAACTTTGCTAATCGTAACGGCCATATTATATCTAAATGTACAAAGACGTATTTTTTTATTATGCAGCATGTCAAATAGTTTCGGTTGGATTATAGATATTCTAGCACGTATGAAGCAGTGATACGCAAGCCAAAGTAACGTATGCTAATTACATGCGACTTGAATGCAAACCGTGATTCGTTAGCGAGCATTTTTCTTGGGCTTGGGTATGGTGAGTTTGTGCCGTTGAAATCTTAAACTTCGTTCATATGCAAATCTTCAGATGATATCACCGCGAAATCAAACAAACGAAAAAACAGGTCTTGGTTTTATTATTCTGTACAAAGAAATGTATTTAAGATGTTTACGTTCGCATTTGGGAACTTGACTATGAAATTTAGTAAGGAAAGCGTGCACGACCACAAAGGATGTTGGGTTTAAAATATTTGGATAGTAATTAGAGGTTTTAGATAATCCAAGTAGTTGGAAAATATATTTGTAAGGAAATATAATAATGACAAATTATTATTATTTATAATAATAAAATCTGTATCCCGAAATAAATGATAGGAATATAGCCAAAAACCATTGAAATAATAAATAACGAGAACGCGTAGGCTATTAAGAACAAACTATAAAGATTTGGCAATGTCGTCTCCTTTAACATTGTAGACTTTTCACTAGTAAAAATTGAATATATCTTGCGAACTGGTTTTTAGCCGAAAATAGTCAAGGCTTTAAGGGGGCAGCTTGGGTTTATTTTTTCAAAAAATCGATTGTCCAATAAGATCATTTTTCGGTGTATATATATATGTACATATGTACAGTGATTAATAAGAGCGTATGTGAGCACGCTCTGCAGAGGATTCAGATTTAAACGCGGTTTTCTCAAAACAACGTGTTTTGGCATGACTGACGCGATTTTGAAAAATCTATTCGGCCGATCGGGCAGATTCTCCATTTAGTCGGCATGGTTAGAATTTTTTTTTAAAAATATTTTTTCTAAGTTCAAGGTCTACATTTCATTGTATTTCAAAATATTCTAATAAATAGTTCAATAAAAATAATTGTTGAAATTTCACGCAACAATCCCGACCGCTCCTTAATTGAAATTTGCAAGGGTTTGATTCTTTTCTCTAAAAAAACTTTAAAAAAAATATTTGAAGGTATTTTTGTCTTAATTGTTATTTGTAGACATTGTTTGCCTAATTTTTTAAAACAGGATACACAAAAATTCAACAATTTTTATAGATTTTTTTATGATTTTTGTTTGTGTTTATATCGACCATGTGTTGTCTTTTTAAAATCACTATTTTTTATACAATGTTTTATATTTTTATCTAGCCGTTGCTTTATTTAATAGGATACAGCTACCACTTGCTTCATAAGAATTAGTCTTCCATCGAGATGGTATTTTTTAGTACCGCCAATCAAAGATTTATGTTAACTCTTTTTCTTTAATTTTTTGTTTTTGTAACAAATAAACTCTTTCGTGACCTTTTTCTTAAAATCTTGTGACGGTAAAAGGTAAATGGCTGCACAACCAACTAAACAGCAGCACATCCTCTCAGCTCAAATCTACAGTATGTTGTTGATATTTGGTGGTCCTACTTCACAAATAGCTGTAAGGCTGTTTTCCTTGAATGCGTTATTTGTTTGTATAGCGATCAAAAAATTTCTCAACTTTTGCAAAGTTTCTGAAACAACAATCATTGAAAATAACTTTTTGCCACTGAAGCATCAAAAGCTCGGTTTATCAGTCTTACTCGAGATTCACGACTGCGCCCGAAGCCTCTGAGGTTTGTGTGAAAAGATAGAATTCGTCATTAGTGCGTTTCGCGCCGCGTTTAACTCTTTTGATTGTCGCACTGTATTTGCTCGTGTGCAAACTTCACACTCGTTTAAAACAATGCTTCACGAACTTATAACGAAAATAATTATTTCATTATTTTCCAACGTTGATCAAACATATAAGGATTCATTCCTTACAGCGGAGGATATGAAAATAGCGTCACTGATACTAATGTTAAAATAATACGCACTTTGAATAATCGGAAATGATATAAATTATCAAAATAATTGAGTAGAAAATTTATATGAAAATCTAATCAGAACTCACAACCAATTTATAATTTCCCCGAAAAAGATCTTTTCGAATTTTTAGACGGTGGTAATTTTTGCGGCTTAACTTGGAGAATGTGCATTTATTATGTAAGTGCTTGAATCATAATGAGTGCCCAAACATCCTTACGCGAGGCTGGAGAAAAAATTATTGTTAAAAATTACAAATAATTCATTACTTTCCCATGCAAAAAATAAGCATCATTTTCTCACCGGTATTTGATCCGAAAATATCATCCAATGTATTGTGAAATAATCAATGAAGTAACAAATACAAAAACCTTATGTAGAAAAAAAAGGAGTTTGCCGAAATCTTACAAACTTACTTACTAAACTTGCAAATCTACGATTCTAACGTTGTCGGTAAAGGCGCTAATGTGAATACTATGAGAAAATGAATCTGGATAAAATGTTGAAAGCATGACTCTCATCAGAATGTAAAAGAGTGGGGAATAAAGCAAAACTGGATACGATTTACTTTCTGAGCGATGTTCAGAAAAATCTGAAAACGATCTGAAAGTGATCAGAAAGCGATCAGAAAATGATTAGAAAGTGATCAGAAAGATATAAGAAAGCGGTCAGAAAGTGATCAGAAAGCGACCAGAACGCGATTAGAAAGATTAGAAAGAAACACGCTAAGCCTAACACAAGCTTATGACAATAAACCAATAAGGAAAAAGGAGAGCATTTTACTTATTTTTTATTTGACTAATTTATATTTTAAGTCCTTACCCCAATCAGTAAAACATTTTCACTTTAAAAAAATGAGTAATCTACATTAATTGTTTGGTTCAATTATAAATAAAATAAACTATAAATTAAATTTAAAAAAAATATAAATTTAAAGTTATCGTCGGTAAATGTTAAGAAACAATAATAATAACAGGAAACGAATATACTGCTGAAGTCAATAGAATGCCTTGCTTATTTCCCTAGATTTTGGCTAGAAAATCTTTTCTATAAACCACAACGCGTTCTAGATCATGTCTGCTGATTAGAATGTGTTCCCATTTTGAAACTGATGGATTTTCGCATAGTATATATTTAGATTGTTTAGTCTCGGTGCAGTGATTTTTTCTTTTGATTCGAATTTGTTTTTTTGGAACTCTTTATTATTGGCTGTACTTTCACCGATACCGGATTCAAGCTCGATATTGCTCATGCATTTCATTGCCAAGGGGAAACTCTGCCTTCAATGGCGGCTTCAAAGTAGGAAGAAGAATATCTTACCAAGGACGATCGAAAATCTAAGGCCACCACCGTCTGTGTTTACTTATTAAAATTTCATCTTCCTTGTCTTAATATATAAGAATTCAATTAAAAATCAGTGTGCAAACGAGATCACGTTACAAACAAAGAAAACCGGTGCAATAGTTATTGTTATTAAAATTCTACGAAATTTAATTCATAATTATTCCAGTCACAAAAAGCATGGTGGAAAAAAACTCCAACAGGAATTAAAAAATATTCAAAAAAAATTGAACGAAAAATTAGTAGACAAAAATTTGAATCGGAATGTTATTTCTCAATGAAATCTTAACGAAAAAAGTTACAAAACAGCTATGGAAGAAAATATATAAAAATATAATTAGAAACCTACTGAATACATTATTTATCAATACGTTGATGAAGTTTAGCCAAGAAAAAATGTAAAGCTAAATAAGAACAACCGAATTTTTTTATAAGAAATTGTGAAATTTCACGATTTTTTCCACAAGAGAGTGTCCAGTAATTACGTAAGGACCATTGAAAAAAAAAATCGGATACCCGTCGATCTAAAACAATGTGGTTTGAGTATCTTCTATTGATTTTGTGAACTTTAAATAGCATTATATGAGAAATTCACCAACTTTCTTGTGCCCGAATAATTTTCAACCACTTATTAATAAGTTATAATATATTTTTTCGATCTTAAGTGAAACAGTTTTCGCGTAAATTGTTTGGGTAACATCAATATTTGTTGGGTTCAGAATCGTTACCAGTTAATTTTTTTGAGTCACATCCAACCTTGAAAATCTTTATAAAAGAAATAAATCAATCAGGTGGGCTTTAATGGAAAATGTAGAACGCTAATATGACACACAAACAAGTATGATTGATTTGTTGATCAGAAATTGAGTGCAAAATTCGCCCACTTAAACAGAATAAAACATTAATGTTTAGAATGTACATGTGAAACAGAAAATTTTCTTCACGAATCTAATGATTTAATTTGTTGTCTCTAGCATAGATAGTTCTTAAAAAAATTATGGAAGCAACAGGTCCTTTTTTAAACAAATATGAAAATTAATAATTATTATTTATTATTAAAATTAATATTTATTATTTATTGATAAATTTTCGGAATGCATGCAACAGCACATGTGCTAACTAGAAACGTGGCTTTCACATGCTGGTTTCGAATCATCCCCAATAAATTGTGTACGTGACAAAGCTTCAATGAAAACAAATTTAGCCATTTGCTATTTGAGCTGTTTTGATGGACTCAATTTTTGTTTGGTGCGATTTTCATCCAAGGCGACTGATATATTTCGCCCATGATAATAATAATGTCTGCTCAGCGTTTATTTAGGCAGTTAGTGCAGTTTTATAAAAATATAGGAATATTTTCGGAATATAACTGATATACTGAGTGTATTGCATGTCTGTTTCATTTTATTGATGAAATTGGTTCCTGCTGTATGTGGACGCTATTCGCTTGAACTGATATTTTGTATCGATTGGACTATGTGTTAAAATTCTTGCTAATTAACGTTTGCCAAGCCTGGAACTTCCTTTCTGTCATAAAATTCCACCGGGCCAAATTTTATGAAGAAGCTTATCACCTTCACAACTGTTTATAAAATATATATGAAACATACTTATGTTCATACATGAACAAAATACGCTAAAAAAATTAAAGATCATCGTTGGTAAATAATTTCCATAATTAATTTAATACACGTACAATTTCCTTTCAGTCACACATCTTCAAATAAAAAAAGCGTTGCTAAACTTAGGCCATTTCATTAAAATTAAACTCTTTCAACACCAAATCAGTTGAGACAATATTCAATAGAATTCTGGTGGCGCTCAAAAAATGTGCTCAAATAAAAGACAACCTAATAAAACCATGTTTTTCCAATCACGTGATCTCATTATAAAATTTTATCAACCGAATCCAATTCAGCAACATTAACATTTCTGTTGATTTTCATGCATTTGGACATTGTTATCTAACCGAAAAAAAGATTTAATCGTGAGGATTAGCAATTTTAATGATGATATCAAAATAAATACACACTGATAACGAATAATATTCCAATTGGATACCAATTGGAAAATTGCAGATATTAACATGGAGCCATTAAAAATAGCACACAAAATTCGAAAATACCATCGAATATCGGACAAATTCACTTCAAACCGATTTAACTCTCACATAAAATCCATTCCGTGAAAATTAGAACGCAAAATACTTTATCAATACTACTTCGTTTCACCTTATCTTTGAAAACACTGTGAAATTTGTTTTCAGCGATAAAGTCAAAATTGATATGGGTAATAAAAAAAATACTGGCTTGAATCATTATTATCTGTTGGGAATAAACAGAAAAAAAATTACAAACCATGTCAATTACAAAATTTAATTGGCTATTTTCAGCCACGCAATATTTCGTCAGTTTTAAGACTTTAATTAACACTGTACCATCACATTATAGAGGGAAATTGTATACTGGAAAATTTGGCGATAGCTCATGAACTCAATTTACTTACTTTTAATTAAAAATGAACGATGTCTTCTATTTTCATGCACCACTTTTTTTTAATAGATGAAAATGTTCATTAGATTAAATTAAATTTTCATGAACATGGTTCTCAGAATTGTTTTAAGATAAGTTGATGGCTTTTACATATTTTAGACCACGAAGAATTTTTTTTAAAAACTATGTTTATTTTACATACAAAAGCAATTATAGTCACTTAAAAAAATCACCTGAAAAAATCAATATAACATATAAAAAAATTAAATTTGCATTCGATTCATTTCTTGTAACTTTACAAATGCGCGTATCAGGGGCTTCTTGTTTTTTCTTTAAAAGTGTTAACGAAAAACATTCACAACTTGAGATTGTGAATGATGAAAATATGAAATTTACTAAATATTATATTTTATCATCGTAACAAATATGTGTACATAAAGTAAAAGGAAAATGAAGCATTCTTTTTCCACACCAATTTATTGATAGCTTACGGTTTTAAGGGGTTACATTGGTCTTGAAGAAAAAAAACTTTTTCAACAAATTATATTTTAAAAACCAAAAATATATTTTATTTAAAACTTACACACATAAAATTTTAGCATTTCAAGAAGTTGTGTAAAAAATTTCAGCTGAAAACATTGAAAGTTGCCAATTTTCATGCAGTTTTCCTCGTCCAACCTTTTTTGCGGTAGGCAGAATATATCGGTGCAGGTTCTTATGTTATTCTGTATACTTCGAATAAACTTTTGTGTAAACTTTATTATATTTTAGCTAACAACAACTGTGAATACCGGTTATTTTCTTTGATTCGTTAACTTGCGTCAATGTCGTGCTTTCTTCATCTAAATGGTTGTCAAAATTGACTTTATTTCTTCTTCTTCCATGACAGATGCTGGCGGCATCATTTATCCGAAGTATTGCGTTCACTGATCTAGTGGACCGGGAATTGCTTGTAGCTAAGTGTATTAGATTTTTAATAACCGTTGAAATGTACCATCATAGTTATATCGATTTCACCTGATTGCATCCCAGAGATTCTGAGCGCCCTTTAAGATTTAAACTGTATTTTACAATGGGTTTGTCTCGAAACAATTTTCTTCGACACGCTCAACAAGATACATATTTCCGAAACATTTCAATCTTGATTTAAATCGTTATAATTTCTTTCGCTATAGTCTGTAGAGCGATTTTTTGGACATTTTATTTGCAGCATATTTCCGAGTGATTTCTTTTTAGTGCGCCCCATGAGTGGAAATCCCAATATCTGATCCCTATGAAACATACATACATATGGCAGTTTTTTTAAACTTAAACGTTTTTAGTATCAATTTAACTATTTTCTAAATCAAATTGATGATTTCCCAAATCAAATTTCTACTTTTGCAGATCAAACAAGTACTTATTCAATATCAATTGGATTGGAAAGATTCCAATTTGATTTGGAAAAGTGCCAACTTGATTTAGAAAACAATCGATTTCATTCGAAAAATATCTGAATTGAAGAGGTCGTGTTATATCTTATCTTTTATAAACAATGTGAGAAGAAAATTTTACGTGAAAAACGACTATTTGTTAAACGGTCTTTTTTTGGTTTAAAACAATAAAAACAAATATTGGCACGAGGGAGTACGTTGAATCAGTTAAAAAACAAACCTTAGAGAAATGACTTGTATTGAAGGATTCATTGACAAATTGGATTTTCTTAGTAAGCTTGAAGTGTTTCTGATTTGATGTCCGCAATTGTACATAGTGCAAGAATCTTTTGGTGTTTTTCAAATCCACTCATTTATGTGTTATGATGCAGACCTGAAGGCGTCGTTTTCTTTCCACCGTTGGAAACAACTGCAAATTTAAAACTGTTTAATGATTGAAACCCTTTTTTGAAAATGTTTGTCAGTTTTTTGTGAATCAATAAATAATACTATTAAAATTTTTTTTTTGAATATACTCATGGTAAGATTTCTTTCTCGAACCTGATTTTTCTAGGCGCTAGATTTATTTGAAAAATAAAGAAGGAATTAATCAGAGGAAAGTCAACGGAATTCTTGTCATCAAATCGACGAAATGGAAACGGTTATAGAATTTTCAGTTACTTTTGTCTATAATTTAAGTTAAGCTTCGCATTGTGCATTGATTCCTAATTCTAATAAACTTACCTCGAGAAAATGTAGTCTCATGTGGTTTTAAACTTTATTTTCGCAACATGACAAACTCGTGTGTTCAAACAAGTATATCCGCGATAATCAGCTGTTGCTCACCACAGAAATGGAAGCTTCTAGCATTAAACGGCCTACACACGACCAACCTGGTTGTCAACTAAGTTGTCAACCTGGTCGAGGTTGAGGCTACAGACTGAACAACCGAATCGTCAACTTGAACGTCAACATCACTTTGTCGAAAATTTCATGGTGAGAGGACGTCTGCTCAGACTATGTACGGTAGATAATTTTCATACGCTTTGTTCAAAATGAGTGATGAAATATTTTTCTCATATTTTATTATTGATGAACTATGTGAAGAAGGGATTTTCTTCACAAAAATTGATCGATATGCACAGTTTCGCTATTGAAACTTAACGATGTGCACTCGACAAATTCTTGACTCGAAATGATGTTGACGTTGATGTCTGTCAACATGGCCATTGACGGCAAAACATGTTTGTCAACATTAAGCCCCTCCCACAAAAATCACAAACATTTGATTTTACTTCAACCTCAACTTCAACATGAACTTCAACCGTCAACATGCCTACAGACGTTCACCATTGATACCAACATGGCAAGTTGACGACTTAGTTGACAACCAGGTTGGTCGTCTGTACGCCCTTTTACGTCGGGAACGAACAAATCCAATATCGTGTGACCACCCTGTAAAGTGAAAGATACACAATGCGAGTGCTGGCGGAAATCAGCCGATCAGCCAAACCTCGTAGCCGGGTGCGTGTGTTGGTACCATTGGCTTGTGTGCGTTGCAGCGCGAGTTGCGCAGTGGGCGCGCGCTGAATAGCGGAGCTGGCCTGATGGCGACAGCAGCGAACAGGGCGAACTCAGTCGGAATTTAAACATCGAGGGGCTTGTACGTAAAATGGAGCGGTAGCTAAATCAAGCAGAAATTCGGCCTTTGTCCGCTATTTTAGCGTTTTTTTAACATCATTTATTCGAGTGTCTTGAGCGAGTTTTTCAAATCTCTTAGTTTTTTCTTTCCCGCGGTCGTATAATGAAAATCCATTTCGAGTCAGTGCAGAAAAGTCTACAAATCCGGAAAAGCAAGCATCTACCAACCAGCCGCCGATCGTCGTCTCGTCTCCGTGAAAACAGCTCAACTCCAGCGCCAGCAGCAGAATTGGAAGCCACCCACTCCGCGCCTGCATCTCCGATCTCGGAAGGAATCTGATTTTGTGATATTTCGCCAGCGCCATCGAAGCCGCGACGCCCGGATCCTGCCGAGCCGCGCCGCATCCCCGGTTCCAATCAAGTCAGTGCGAGCTGGCGATCAATTTCTTGGCCTGTGACGGAAGCAGGGCTCCATCGCCCCAGTCAACAGTGCCTACCAGAGTCCTTCACGGAAAGTTCCCGCACGAAATCTTCGGGCCGCCGACGTGTGTTTTGCGACTTGACAGTGGTCCTTCTTCGCTCGCGGAGAAGTCAAGTGGAAAGTCTCGCGGTTGTGTCGTGTGTGGGCCTGTGGCGAACCGAGTGTGACGAGTCCTTGGGAAGCTCAAAAAGCGACATTGCAAAGCAATTGACAATTGTCGGCTGTCGAGTTTTTCGCACCTCCAACTGTTCGACGTGCACGTACGCAGCGTGCCGGTTACGGAACGCTGACCAGCGCAGAACCACGAAAACTCGTTCCGAATTTCCAACGCAGCATCGGCGAAGAGACAGCGCACGCGATGGTGGAGCGAATTCTGGAGGAAAATTCATCGGACGCGAATTCAGGTAGGTCCAAAACGGCTCGCCCCCCATTCGATTTTCCTTCTTCGCTTGCCAAGGGCCGTGTTTCAGGCGTGTTGCGCGCACGGGGGCCTTGGAAACAGCCGGAACTTTCACAGGTGACAATTTTCGCGACAAGAATTGTGCAATGACGGGTCCCCCGAGGACACGTTCGTACTCAGATAAATGTGTCGGATGCGTTTCAGGGAGGGAGGCCGGCGTGTAGCGCTGTTGCCATTTTGTGTGATTCCTCCATAAATTCATCTAGTTTTCAATTAGGCGTCGCAGCCAATGAAGTGTCGTTGGCTATTTCCGCGTTTTCCATGTTTGTTGCCACCCCGTCGTCCGACAAGGGTGGCCCTGAACTGAATAATCCTGCCATCGCTCCCCGGTAGGTGGTTCAACACGCCGGCGATGATGTCGGGCGTCCTTTTCGATTCGTTTCGCAGCGAATCGATGGAAAATTTGTCTTTGTTTCGCTGTGTTTGAGGGAAAGTGAAATGGAAAAATGTTTGTAGCATTTTGTCTCTAAATGCTTGCCGTTTTTCAACAGATGTTTATGGGTAGGTATCACATAGTCGAAAAAGTCCCAAAACAAGATAGTACACTTCGCGGCAGGACTGCAGCCCATAAACACACAAAGAAAGTCCTACTTATGTTCCACCCACCCGGCCGGGTGAGGGGACCGGGGGATGATTTTATGGAAGATTCTTCATCAAATGTAGGTGATTAATATGACTATTGGAAAGTTTTGAAACTCTACAGTATACTTTTCATTGATAAGCATGGAAACGGGGGGTTGCAAAACGTCTGCCCAAAGTGTTGGCACTGATAATGTTACATTTATGGTAAAAACGACATTCACCATTTTTTTATTTTGTTTTTTTTTTTGCAAGAAAATTGTTGGAATATTTTCTGTATGTTTACAAAAATATATCTATTGAAAGTATGATAAGTGGCCAAAGGATGTTGTCCAGAAAGGTACAAACTCTAAAAGTAATAAAATTTGTCTGGGAAATCTCTTAAGGAAATAATAAAACCTGTCTTTTAAGGATAAAGGACTCATTGAAATCCTTTCAACATCTGCAAGCCACATGAATATATACTCTATATTTTAATATTAGTATAGTTAGGATATTTAGGTAGTTGGGATAAATTCAAGTAAAAAGTTGCTTGTCAGTCTCCTGTAGATTTTCTTACAGTGAGGATCGTGTCTGCCTTCTAAGGGTTTATATCGATGAAATAAAATATTAACTCATATTGAAGTTTTGATGTTTTAATAAACTATTTAGTAACCATTCCCAATAAAAAATTTCTTATAATTTTTTTAATATTTTCAACTCCTAAACAAGTCTTAAACTCACTTCGCCGCTCATTGTGAGCTAAATCTGGCTCATATTGAGCTGGCGGAAATGAAATAAAAGCTACATCATTAGACGTTTAATGAGCTAGAAAAATCACTGTAGCAGATGTCATCTAATTTACATAGCGAATGAACTGGGTGCCCTAAGTCATGTCAATTTAACGTTTTGCAGTGAATTTCAAACAATTTCAAGATAATTATCGGAGCATTGCTTTTAATAGACTGTGAAAGTTTGTTCCCAGTGTTTGCGACCCGCACGTAAATCAATTTGGACTTGTTTTTCAACTTGGTGGAGTTTTAATGACAGTTCAATTGTCATTCGCAGCTGTGAACAACATCTGTTTTTGTCGAATGACTCTTCAACTGACAGACACAACGATTACTCGTATTGTGCCACTATCTAATTAGACCATAGCTCGTAGTGAGCAGGCTCATGAACTCTAGTGTGTCGGTATTAGCACTGGAAATTTTAAGCTGTCGAGCTGTGTAATTGGATAAATTCAAGCAATTCTCGCTTGAAATTGTGTTTGTGCGTACGTATATAAATGCCCTGTTCTTACATGTGCCATTTCTTGTCTTTATACACCTAAATTAATAACTTTATTTCATTGAACTCCATATATTTCTGTTTCCCATTGCTTATTTATCTTCCGCAGCAACATAGAAATCACAAACAAGTCGTTTTGCCAAACAGTTCGATCAAAACAAATCGTTTTGGCAAACAAATCGATCTTTCAAGCTGAGTTTGAATGAAGGTATTTGGAATCGATCCGACAAAATTTCCTAATAGACTCGATCCAAGCTGGTTTAGTATATATGAACCTTGAAGTCGGTTGCAACTATGTTTCAAATTCTCATGTATGCACATCAATTGTCTCCAACATGATATAATTGTATAAAAGTCAGCAATAATGATTCGAAAAATATAATAAAGAAACCTAAAGTCCACATTATAGAAAAATTGATAAATGTCAATAACATATCACATCACCTTGGTATCGTTTTTTTCGTCGTTGGAAAGTGGAAATTTTCAAAAGATACAGATTTGCTCCTGCTTCTCGGCATGCCGAATTTTTACCGACATTTGCTGGAAGATTTTCTCAAAATTCTAGGCGATTTGCTGGAATAATCTGTTGAAGTGCTTGCAGAAGGTCCTTTTTCCATGTCAAAGATATTGTTCTTGTTGTTTTCCCGCAAATTGACGCCTTAAACTGACTTTTCAGCACACTAGATTTCATAAATTTCAATTCCATAAAATTGAAATTATTCAAACAATTTTGATAATGCTGGGATGTGTTTCCTTGTCGAAATTCAAGTCATGAAATTCTTCAACTAGACTGTAGGGCTAAGCTAAGACTAAAACGACCGAATCTTCCAATCGTAGAATTTACTAAGTCATTTCAATAATTTGCACTATGCAGGGATAGCTTGCTTGAACACACATCCTTCAAATTCAGCCAAATCGTAAATTCTACAGCGGTCAATTTTTTTGTTTCTGCTTTGAACAGAACAATTATCCAATCAAAAGTGAAATATTTTTTAACGACTCTTTTATGAAGGGTGAAAGCGTTGAATTAGGTGGTTTCTAACAACCGCTTCGTGCCATATTACTGCGACCGATTGTTTGCATTACCTTACTTACAACAGCGAAATGTTCACCGATGATGGTTAGAAAACGAAAAATAAATATAGTAGCAATGAACTCCTCAGCACTGTATCTAGAAACATTCTAAAAAATTCGCTGTGCTCGTTTAACTATTCACCTCCAATTCGGTTGGTTCGTGATTTTAACACCCATGGTATCATACTTTTAGCACTTCCATTCTTATCAAACGTATGAAGTGCTTCTTAATAGCTGCTACTCATTTAAATTAATCTCTAATTGTATACTTCTTTGTTTTATTTATTTGCATATTTTATGAAATTGTGTTACTGGAATAATGTTCTTCGGAACACTTAACAAAATTCAATAGAAAAATATACAGAATACCGTAAGTTTGAAGTTATTTCCAAATATGTAGAAAAAGTCTTTATTTTCTGATAAAATTGCCTCTCCTTTGCGTCATTCGTTGACGTGGAATATGAAATGTAAATGGAATATTGCATAATACCACTATACACCTGCTTAGTCTTATTGTATTTCAATATGAGTGAAATCTATGTCGTCACTTTATTCTTTTCTAGAGAGAGAAAAAATGTCATTCTTCATCATCGTATGTTCGAAATTTCTATGGTTTGACTCACTCACTCACTGTGTCTTGGCTGTACGAAATGTACAGGTGATATTAATTCATTGACATTTTATCGATTGTTTTTTGTTGTTGTTACTGTTGTTGGTTTGTTTGAAATGGACTTTAATATGATTAAGTAATATTCATTCAGATTGATTTTTGTTCTGGGAACTCTTCTATGGAAGCAACAAAGGATATATAACGTTTTAATTAGCTACTTCGGATGCATTTCCTTAATAAGTTACAATATCGAAGATTTAAAAATCAATTATCGCCTTTTGTGCGGTGTATTCTAAATTAATTTTCGAAATATTGTATAATAAATGCTAGGGAATCTCAGAAAAAATACCTAGGGGGAACTTTGCTGGGAATATGATAATAAACTTGACCAAATCTTAGTAGATGTGCAGCAAGCCTAGGATAGTGTAGATTGGTATTATAAAAAATAATGATGAGTTTAGTACTATCCTCTAAAATAATCTGGATAACCATAATAACTATGAAAAAAAAACAAAAAAAAACGGCGGCAATCAGCATCGAACCTCAGGCATCATCGTGAAAGTTCCATGCGCTACTCTATGTTACTTCGCTCTGTTAAATAAAATTAAACTTTAAACATAAATGGATTAATGGGAGGGGGGATTGTTGTTACTTCTTGATTTTTAAGCGTAGTTTTAAGTATTTTTTAGCAAAATGGTAAAGTTTAGTTCAGTTAGTTTGAAAGAGTATACTAAATTACATATATTAAGCATTATCCAGGATTTTTTTTGAAAAATATTCAAAAATGAACCAATGACTCTACATTCAAATAGACGTCCTAAAAAAAGCTAAATTGCCGTGAGAAACATGGGATCATTTGAAACCAAAAACACCAAAAAAGTTCTGTTAGTTAATGAATTTCTTGAGGTAATGCTGTCGAGTTTTTTCATTTATCTTGTTTATTTAATTTTTGGTGTAATTTTGAAGCCAAAAAAACGGAAAGGAAAGAAAAATTTATTTTCGAAGTTGTGGTATTAATCGGAAAAATTCCTATTTAAAAAAAATTATAGTCTAAAAATAAAATATCTCGACAGCGTTACCTTGTAAAATGCTTACAGAATAAGTGTCAAAAATTTCAAAAGGATCGGCCTGTTGTTTTTTGAGTTCCGTGTCTCACCAACTTTAAAAATAAAAAGTCGCAGAAAACTCATTTTAATTTTTTTTTTTTGGAAAAAAGTGAATTTTTTCCTCTACTCACACAGAATCGTCAAAACCGTCCATAAAGTGTAAGGCTATCAGCAAGGATGTCTAGAGCATCTTTTTGTTGTTGTCTCCGAAGGACTCCACCTTCTTTGCACTCTTTTGCAGCATTTTGATCAGCTCTACTAATAAGAATGTTGTTCTCTTCGCGTGCCCATTCATGAGAGATACCTATATTGTACAGCCCATAACTTCATCCATTTTACTCGGATCAACTTCAAATTTTGATGAGGAACTTTTGAAGAACTATACAATAGAATAAAAAAATAAAAAAAAATCGGAAATTTGTCCAAAATGCAAAATGCATGGCTGAACATTTTAAGAGCATTTTCTCGGAATGGGCTGGTTAGTGCGCCTTTATACTTTAGGGGGGGGGGGGTGAATATCTTAAACGACTACTACTGATGCTCGAAATTTCATCATATACGCATATGTAATTTTGAAGCATGTCTGGTATATAAGTAAATGAGAAAGTGACAATGTTTCATTTAGTATCTTTTTTTCTTTTTGAAGTGTCTAAAGGAAGAATACATATTTTTTTAAACCGAATAGACATATGCAACCCCATTTTTTCGTCCGTGAACGTTAAAGTTTTATGCTTTACTGATCTCTGAAGGCACAAAACTCATTAATATATTTAAATTTCCAACATTTAATACTAAAATCTAAAGCACGATTCTTATTCTATGCATTTATCAAATTTATCATTTAGGCTAAATAATGGAACCTTTGTTTTTATACGTACGACAACTATGTACTGGATTAATTCTATTAATGTCCATCTAAATTGCTACGTTTCAGTATTGCATCATGTTTTGTCAATATAATAGGGCACATATGGATTTTCAAACAATAAACGTGCTCGTTATAATAAAAATAATATATATTGAGTGTTACGTGAATACAATTTGCCATTATGTGTTACGTTGAACGTAGATAAATCGATAGGTTTTATTATGTCATTTTTGCCGGTAATAATAATTTGTTAAATAATGTATTTTTATGACAGTGTTCTTGCGGGGAACCATATAATGGGTTTTTGATTTCATATTGTTGATATTATTTTCTATATAACTTCTATCAAAACTTTCAGTTTGAGGAATTAAAGAAATTGATTTAACGATAAAATGGTTTTTATTTAATTCGAGATGGCACTTGGCCGAGTGGGTAGATCTGCTGCTAATCTGAAAAAGAAAGTTCCGAAGTCGAACATCATGTCGAAAATTGAATGGTTCAAATTCTATGACAGTTTGAATTTTCAAACTGAATAAATGCAAAAGCTGACAATAGAAGTAAATTTAGTTACAAGCTCACATTATGCATGCATCTTGTATGATCCACCATCATCGTGAACACTATCGATGGCGTAACATCCCAAGACATTACCTTTAGTTGTCTCGGTTCACCGACTGCGTCCTCCAATTTGAAAGCTCAACAGCAAGTTGAGTCAACTGAGTCCTTTCCCAATAAATTGTTAAATTTACAAAATCTTGAAAAATATTAGATTGAAAGTTTCCCAATTATGTAGTTTAGCAGTTAATATAAACGTCCACAATTACATTTTTTTATAACTCGAATTAGTTCGAACGGATTCAAGTTCTAATTTCTTATACGCATTGAGTATATCATGCTAGACGCCATAATTGAGCTTATGTAATAGTTAAAAAGAACAAATTAACGGCTTGAATCGTTAGTACCAAGTTTTGCAACTAAAATGTTGGTTTTAGTTAAATTTGCCAATTACAGTCACGTTTATGATTTATAAGAAAGAATATTTAGCGAAAAATTAAGGTCAGAGCATTTATAAAGTTACAATAATCTACTCGATACCGTTACAAATTCTTAAAAATAAAGTGAAAATACATATGACTACATAAATACAGAAAGATCCAATTTTAGACTTATCTTTCTCATGTTTCTCACCATGGGGGGGGGGGGTATTTAATTGTCTACGATCCTAGAAACTTGAACTCCAGTTGGGCCTCATACGCAGCGCAAAATACTTTGCCTATCGATCCAAAATGAAGGACGAGCTACGAGGAGCGTGAACTAATAATTGATAATTTTAAAAAAAATCTCAAAAAATAACAGTAGAAATAGTGTTCAAACCACCTTTTACTGTCCAGCACATGATTGAACAATAGGTTCGGGAAAATTGTGTGGAAAATAATGGGAGAACAGCGCCACATAAAATACTTTTCGCTTAGTATTGCCGCTGGATTGTAGGAGATGTATAAAGAAAAACCCAAAACGCCGGACACCGAAATTAGCTCAGCAAGCTGAAAAGTACCTGAATAAGAAGTGTAACCCTGACACTATAAGGAGAGTGTTAAGAGGTGTAAATTACAACGTGAGAATACCCAGAAAAAAGCCATATATAAGTGCCAAAAAGAAAGCAAGTGAAATCAAGTTTGCTCGAGAGTATTTGGGGAAGGATTTGACGTTCAGGGATACAAGACCAAATTGAACCTTTTCGGCAGCGATGGAAAGGGTTATGTGTGGAGGCAGCCGTACACCGAACTACGACCAAAATACTTAAACAGTACTGTTAAGCCTAGTACACAGTTCGATTCAGAACAGAAAATTCTGCATGTCTCCACATTTGGTAAATAATTTGATGCTGGAAATTTGACAATGGAGACTAGTGGAGATTATTCACGAAACACATAACTTTTCGCAAATGCCGGCTGCTGTTGATGTTGGAAACAACTTCAATGAC
Source organism: Oxycera nigricornis (assembly GCA_963942545.1). Classification (NCBI taxonomy): domain Eukaryota; kingdom Metazoa; phylum Arthropoda; class Insecta; order Diptera; family Stratiomyidae; genus Oxycera; species Oxycera nigricornis. The sequence continues at coordinate 110,664,163 of OZ012660.1, read as the reverse complement.
AGTTTTAATGGCAGCTATTGCCAAACGTCAACTTTCTGCATCAAAAGAAATGTCGAAACAATTAAAATTCAAGTCAGAAAAGTGTGGAGAGTACTTGGTGCTGCGGTGCTGCCATCTACCGAGTTCATCGATTCTGCGCAGAAAACTGTGTACTGCTTCTGCAGAATTGAGTCTGAAATTCTGTGCGGAATTTCTGCAACTGCAGAATTTTCATACAAATTTCTGCGCAGAACCGAACTGTGTACTAGGCTTTAAACACTGTGGTGACCATGTGATGGTTCAGAGATGCATGCCGTCTTCAGGAGTAGCAAACTTGGTGTTTATTGAGGGCAACCTGGACAAATTTCAGCATTTGAACATTTTGAAGCCTAATTTATTGCAGAGCGCCGAAAAATTTAATCTTAACGTCAACTTCTGCTTTCATGAAGACAGTGTCCTCAAAGACACCTCTGAATTAGTGCGAACGTGGTTGATTTGGTGTTGCAGGATCTAAACGTCATAGAACATTTATGGTCCAAATCACAGTACAAAAAAGTTAAAAAAAATCCTTAGAAACTTCGATTCTTTGAATTACATTGATAAAAGGTCTTTGTTGACACAAAGGTCATTCGATTTTGACAAATCGATTTTGAAAAATGACAAAACGACTGAAAAAATGTCTCGTGTGTTGAAGTGAAAGATAAAGCCAGCGAAAAGGCATTATCCTCTGCAAATCTGGCAAACGTCAATTGGGACATGGGACCATTTTTTGGAAGGAAATTTGATGTTTGAAGGCCTCAATTGCGCACTGTTTCTTGTAAACACTGTGGTCCAAATTGGAAGATGGAATCAGAAAACATTGAATAAGCAACAAGAACGATCTTTAAAAGGTGCTACAACAGGAAAGGAAAGGGACGTCATTTCGTCTGAGTACAGGAAAAAGTTGGTAAATTCAAAACCAAATTCAGGCGGTTTTAATGAAAATAAGTTTTGAAAAAATCAAAAATCATTTTAACTAGTATTAAGGACTTACACAAGAGAACATCATTTAACCTGTGACCGACTGTATATGGTGTGCTTCCCATTTTGAAGCCTCCGTACTTTCGGGCAGTGTGTAATTCGGTGCATATTCTCCGGCCTGCAATTATTAACAACAAAGAAATTACGTTTCACGGCAGTGATTTGCCATGAATATGCCATTGAGCGTAAACAAAACAGTATTTCGTAACGTAAATAGAACTACCACCCAGACCACCGGCAAAATGGATCCATGCCGACTAGGAGCCATTTTGCGACGCAATTCGTGCGTTCTATGTAGCTCCATCGATCCGGTATCCGCCGCCGCTGCCGCCGCACGGGATGGGGCAGATAATTCCAGAGGCGGACGGAAGGCACCCGCCGGCATTGACAACGGGATGGGGTGGACGATTTCTACGAGAGCGGGTGCTGCGTAGAAAAACTTGAAAGTGCCTTTCGGTGATGGCTTGAACGCCGGCATGAATGGCACCACGAGCGCTGGCCTTGTGCCAACCCGACCACTGGTTGGGGCACCACCACCGCCGCTCCAACGGAAACACCGAAAAAAGACCATACCTGCTAGGAACTGCGGGCCGCGGGAACGCTAGACGCGTATGGCGACGATGGTGGCTTGAAAGTTTTCGTGTCGACTTTCTTGTGGAGTTCCAGTTTGCGTATTCAGATTTGACCGAAACTTGAAATGAAGTCGCCCAGAAATGTTACGGTGGGTGCTGTTTAATGGCGACCAACGTTGGGCCCGGTTCGGAAGAACGACCAGCGGTGGCACTCGGTGAAAACGGGCAACATTGTATATAGTGCGGGGTTACCGCTACACAGCGTCTTTTTATGCAAATGCAGTAATAACACTGTCTTCGATACTTCTGTGCTTGCTGATGTTATTTTCCTAATATTTATGGATAGAACTATGAACATGATAGATTGAAGCCAATTATATGTAAATATAGTGAATAAGCGAGAAAAGTCTTAATTTTTTTGTCATATTTTTATCGTGAATGCTGGTGTTTGTACATTATGTCAGAAGCTTGGATTGTATATTTTAATAACAAAACAAAACCAAGCAAATAAGTTAAGGCTCAATACAGTTTCATCTGAAATTAATTTTTTTAGACTTATTACCTTTCAAGTTTGAAAACTTACTTGCTTTTAATATTTCCGCATTTTTATAACTTCCTGGAGGCGGATCGGTATCGATTTGGCCAACTTTTCGCAAAAGGCTGCTGAAATATTTTTCACATTCTTCAATAATAGCAGTTTATAGTTCATTTTTCATTTTTACTTTACGAATTGCAACTTTCTTTTTAAGTGATACCATAGATGCTCCACGGGTCTTAAATCTGAGGACTGGGCAGTGGTTTTAATAACTTTTGACCAGTTGTAAATGGGCCAAAGTCGGCATTGTTCCGAGTTTTATTTGGGATCGTTATCCCGGTACAGGCTAAAAGAGTTTAAAACTTACATCTTTTCAGCACTTTGTTTTATATTCCTTTTGAAGATATTTAGATAATAATGTTGATCCATCCTGCCATTTATAATTTCTAAGTTTCCAGATTCAGAAGCCCCCCATAAAGGCTTCGATCGCCTTGATTTACTGTGGGATTGGTGTGTTTTAAATTGAATTCAGTATATGGTTTTCTGTAAACATAGCGCCGCCCATCAGTTCCAAACAGGTTAATTTTTATTTCATCAACAAAAATAACCCGTTTCGAAACGTCATTTTCATTAATCCTTTTCCCTACGAATTAACTTCAAACAAACGTGCGTATGCTAACTATTTAATTTTAGCTCAATTTTGTGCGTGAATTTCTGATGAAATAAAGTATACATATAACGTTTTCAATCGATGTGTTCACAAAAATATGCATGCTGGTTTGAAGAAACGTATATTTGAAAAAACGATAATAATAACAAAAGAATTGAAAGATATCTTTCTCAAATAATAAAGTTTTGAAAAAAAGAAATACGTATTTTAAAATGTAATGAAATCATTGAAATGTCTAAATATCAATATTTTATATTTGAGTAGTATATTTTCCAAATCACATTCAGATAAATGTAAGAGCACTTAACGGGGCTTGTACATTGCCAAGTAGTTTCACTATGTTTGTTGTGCTTGACGCATACATGTCACCTTTTCGAAGGATTATGTTTTGTACTTGTTGGTGGAACGCGCTCTAAAAAATGACTCCAATTTTTAGCTTGTAGCCTTATTGGTATATTACCTTGTGACGGACGTCCTCGAATCGGGTAAAACTTCAAAATCTCATCTCAGCTCAAATGATATGCCACTGAAAGAACATGACAATAACAGAATGTGTGACGCATTTTCTGCACGTTTCATTACTTTTAAGTTTAGAAAAATAGAATTTAAGTGAAAGTGGGTCGGCGAACTACGACTGAAGTACTTATTGATAAATTTAGAAAAGGGGAAAAAAATAATAGCAGAGATAGTATGAAAACCAGTCCAAAACATAATTTAAAGGAAAAAAATATTTTCCGCTACCAATAGTCGCTGAATTGTAGGGCAGGTAAAGAAAACTCCGAAAATCTGTGCAGCAACCTGAAAATTACCCGACTAAAAGTGCACGGAAAATTTAAAAAAAAATCCAATCATAAGGGGAAAACAATCAGGAAAAGGCCAAATAAAACGAGCCGAATCAAATTTTTACGAGGATATTTGGCGAAGAATCCATTCATACATCCTACGCATTCGAAAAAAGAAAACTTAGTGGGTATTGAGGGCAACCTGGATAGATTTCAGTATACATCTTAAAAACTAATTCACTGAGTGCTGGAAAATTGAATCTTAAGGACAATTTACGCTTTCATCAAGAATTCATCAAACACACCTCTGAACTAGTCCGAACGTGGTTGATTTAGAATTGCCCGCACCAGATTAAAACGTCGGCTCAGTCGCTAGATCTAAATGTTATTGATCACTTCTGGTCCAGGCTGAAAGAGGGAATCAAAAAGCATGAAGTTAAAATTATAAATAACACATTTTTCACCGCAAGACTGTGTAAAACTTTTTTTCATTCTGAAAGTTTACCAAAACAAGATACTTGGTAAATTTATTTATTTAAATTGCCACAACAATCGTCAAGATCTAGTCGTTACTTACTATTCAAAAACTTTCCACCGTAGTTTGTACTACGCATACATTTTCCGGACAAGTGTAAACTATTTGTGTTACCAATTAATTTACAGTCTCGAAAAGCGACATGCCAATTCAAGGAGTCAGACGATGTTTTGCAAGTAATAAATTGTAAATATGTAGCGTGCTTTTCGTTACAGTTGAGCAATTACACGTAAACTGTGTGATGTACGATTATTTCAAGGCCCAGATATACATATATGATTCACTCATTTTCTTATCTTCACGCAATTTCAGATTTTATCAACCGTAAATTCAATTGAATTACTGTTGTTGTTATCATATTTTTGTAAGTAGTTTTCCGGAAAAAATTTCCACTTGTAGGATATTCCTATCTGAATGTTGTTTGTCAAAATCGATTCTGCGACGTAATTTTTTGAACCTTTTACAATTGGGAAGAGGTTTCTACTAAAAACGAACCATTTTGTTTTGTAAATACTTCAAGAATATACTTCAGAATACAGTAGATGAATCGATACAAAATATAGATTCTTTAACAAAATACATACTCACAAAATTAAATTACACATTGCCGAGTGTTAATTCCTTACTGAAATATTTCACGTGACTAGCGATTGCAACTATTATTTTAAAAGGCGTGTATTGAAATTGTTATGTGATGTGATATTTTTGTGATGAATGAATGGACCTACAAATAAACTGAGAATTAAAAATGTGTATCAAATCTATTTATTTTGGTTTTCAGTTCACGTAGTGTTTCTCTTTCTTCCCATTCGCTTCTAATTGTGACTATCTGCAAAGAATTTCGAATTTGTATTTTTTTGACTCAGAAATAACGAAATTACTAAATAAAAAGAACGAATCCCCTTCTGTGCCTTAATTATGGCCGTTATAACCGTCAAGAGAACGTCGGTTATGGCAGCTCGCCACCCTATTGATTTGCTACGCATTTGCCAAAAGCAGATGTTATCACGAGACAGCATGATATGCTGAATACGATGGAGAGAGTGAGAAGGCATCATCATAATAAAAGCCATTCTGTTTTGAATCTACACATGTGTGTATACACAATCGCTTGTCCCTATAATTTCAGTGTTTTGAAAACAAGCAAACTTGCGACGTTGCCAACATCGATTGCTCCAATGGCGAAGGATATCTGCCCGTTCATGGGAACGGGAAAATAAGGGATGGTGTGGCAGGGCGGAATCTGTGTTTACGTGTCGCTTTCCTCGTTCGACAGTGTCCTTGCCGTAACGACTTTTTTTTTTACATTTCTCCAGTTCAGGAAGCTTCTCGGGAGGGCGTGCGACGCGGAGCCTGGGACGGGGACCCGTGACCCGGTCGCCTGATTCCGGTGATGCAACCGTTTGTTATTATTTACTCATCGCATCTTCTCGTTGGCTATTATTGCAGCACCGCCTCGACAAACGCGTCAATGGCCGCCGTTCCGTTGGTCGTCCGTGGGACGGACAACTCGACTCGTCTGACTTCTTTGACTGGCATGACTCACGCTAATTATTTATTCGCCGTTCAATTTCGCAAGCCTCTCGCACTTCGATGCAATCTAATTGAAATCGCATTTGGCGAAACCGTTCGACTGCAAGATTCACTGAAATTCGCGGCGATTTTCACAGTGCGCGGCAGTGCCGGTGATTTAACGAGCGTCAGTGTGCACGGAGCACAAAATGCTGGTTTGGCTATTGTTTGATATTTATGACTATTTAAAACAGTTAGTTCATAATTATATTGAAAAAAACACGAACTTTTTTGTTGACACTGAAGCACGGTTTGGGTTATTGTTGTAGGTGAACCAGGGGACAAGTTGATTGGTTGCGAAACAATCGACTGTGTCAGGGTTCGCCACGAAGGAGAACTACACGTTTTTTCTCTAAAAAGAATGGTATTTTGATGGCGAAGTAGCAAAAACCAGTTGAGTCGATTATTCACGGACACCATTTCCGTAGGTAGTCTGGCAAATATCTAGAATAAACCTCTCGATAGTTGTTAGCACCTGCTTCCAAATTTGACAGCTAGTATTCAAGGTATCGCGGTCCAAAATTCGAGCTTCCAATCTTCCGCGTATGAAATCAGAAGTAAATGTTTTAACATCTACACCCCGCGACAAAACTATAGCACAAAGCATATGAGGGGCGACTTAGCGATGATCCATTATCTCACTTTTGTTGACACTAATTGTGACACTCCTTGCTAGTATAAATATAACCGACAGTAACTAGTTGCTTATGTTTTGCATTGACTTGCATACTTTCGGGAACAGTTAAATCTTTTTGCGTTGAAGTGCGGTTTTTTACTCTTTTTTTAAATTTCAGGTGGAAGGTGCACTCTTTCGAGAAAATTTATTTTCGATGTTTGGAGTACATCCAAGAAACCTGAAACCTACGATTTTGAAATTGTTTGATTTTTATTAAGTTATAAAGTATACATCTGTAATGATTCTTTATTAATTTATGTAGATTCAAATAAATTTATTTCTCGATGATAACCAAAATATATATAGATCCTACATGCATTTTTTGTCATTTTCATTAGTTAAGCAAAATAAATGCTTTAAGATAAAACAAACTACAGCTTTTTATTAAACATTAAAGTGTTTGACGTCTTTCATCTTTTCAACAGCAAATAAAAGTTTTTCGCACAAAAAAATCTTTTTGTCCAGCTAGGTTCGCAAAATGACACTGTGCGCCGTGATAAAGATTCACGCTGAAAGAAATGTTTGAAGACGTAACATCAGTTCTTCAGGAATCTGCGCCTTCGAATAAACCCCCAAAAACGGGCTGTAAAGATCATCCCCGCCCGGGACGGAGGAAAATGTTCAAAATGTCGAAAAATTAGTACTGGTCGACCGAAGAATAAAATTATGGCAGATAGCCGAAGAGTTGCAGATTAACAAAGAACCGATTGGAGAAACTATGCACGAACATTTGAATATGAGAAAAATCAGTGCGCGTAAGGTACCAAATTTTTTATTGTCGTTCGAGAAGCAGCGGCGACTCGAAACTAGAAGGGACAATCTAGAAATTTTTTTCCACCGAATCGTAACTTTAGATGAAACCCGAATTCGCCAAAACGATCCGGAATCCTCATGAAAAAATTAGAAAGGCCGCCGAAGAAATTCAAGGTTCAAAAGTGGGTATCAAAGCGTATGGCGACTGTTTTTTCGGGATAGGGAAGGTGTTTTGCTACTTTATTACCTCCCACAGGGGACTACTATGAATGGTCAATATTACGCAAATTTATTAGCTCAGGCACGAAAAGCAGTCCTACAAAAGTGACTTGCCATACGGCGCGAGTTTCGAGGCTAGCCCTGAAGCAAACCTAAATATTTGCCAAGTCGATAGGAAAATTCAATCCTTCCTATTCAAGTAGCCATTGTTAACGGTAAACTAATGAATATACGAGAAATTAAAAGATTAATTTCTATAATTATCGTTGCTATATCGTAGTCTAGTGTGCGAAAGCTATAAAATCCTATTACCTGTCTGGAACTTTTCGGGAGCCTAATTAATTTGGTTTGGCAGAATAATTTTAAGTTTAGCTAAATTGCATGCTGAATTTTCTTCTTCCCTAATTAAAACTCAAACAATACATACTTGTCCTTCAACTGTTCAATGTTGAACATGTTGAAATACATACATTGTTCGCTCGTCCAAATCTCCTGTTTGAAAATCTCCAGGAATAAATTTAAAATTGTACCACTTCCCCTCCACTGAATAAAATCTACCTTTGTGTTTGCCATCCATTTCAAAAACGACGACTTTTTGTTGCGTGCTCTCTTGTTGGGAAAATCCGAGGGTTTCACGCATTCACATCGGCTTTGGAAATTTCCACGGTTGTTCTGAATGAAATACTGTTTGATACGTTGGTGCAGTCACGTAGTTCCAAGTGTTCTACGTGAAGAAGGGCAAGAATTTGAGAGCTATGAACTTTTTTTTCTAATCTCGTCTTTCATACACACTGTTACCTATACCTATCTTTAAAGACTATGTCTGCATAAATGCTGCCCTACCTGGGCTAAGTAATTCTATTTCTGAATGGCACTCAAACACGAATCCGAGTTCAAGGCAAGACCCTACTTACGTTGTCGTTTGAAGTGTTCTGGTTGCAAGATTGGAATATTGTTTTTAAATGAGTAGCGATGGATTGCTTAGTGGAAAGCCAACTCAATTTCTCTACATTTCCGTTCAAAGAGATCCACATTGGAAGATGAAGCTTGGCACCGATGAGAAGATCTTAAGCAATGGCCTGTGGTGTTGTATATCGAAAATATCGTAGCCCTGAACTTTGCCTAAAACAATCTTGACAATCCGGTTTCTGTCAGTTTGCGCTATAAAGGCTGATAATTATCATTGACTGTTAACTTGCGAAACTGGCCAAACATCTAGATGGAACCGTTAAATTAGATTTCATTGACTAAGATCAGAAAGAAATTTGCTGATGCTGTGAGTTTGCGTTTTCTAGAATATCAATGAAGATTCAGTGATATCAGCAGAGTGGATTAGGAAATGTGAGACAGGTTTTTCTGTTTGGTCGTTTGGATAAAACTTAAGTGCGATTTCTCAGCCTAGTCTAATTAGACTAGAGAAGAGGTAGGTGAATTGTACAATTTGATTAGGCAACTAGATAATTTTTTCGCGATAGTTTACTGCTGATTGTGCATTAAAGTTTTTGGAGTTTAATTATTCCGTTTCTTTCATCACCTATATAATAAATGCGTAACAGTTGCTCGACTAAATATAGCCCAAAAATTAAGAGATTAGTGAAGATGATGTTGCAAGTTGAGTGTCACATTGCGCACACATTTTTTCGTATTCAAACGCATATTCATCCCTTTCTTTTGTCACAAACGCAGAAATGCATCAAAAGTATAAACTAATACAGCCAATTGCTTCTTAAAATGATTTCCCACATAATTAGAGAAATTATCGCGCCGTGAAGGATTCATAACACATTTTTATACTTTTGTTTAAATTTATAATCATCTTTCATTTAAATTTACAGACGTCGTTATCTGTTTAAAATGCAAAATTTGGCATCCATTTTAATGGATTGACGATTAATTTTTGCAAACAATGTTAAACATCCCACTTTTGCGACGTAATTTAATCTCTTGCCGTAAAGATAATGTGGAAAAAACAACACTTTATATTGTTCGTTAGACAATTTTCTATAGAAATAAAAGTCCTAATAAAGTTTCTAGTTAATTTTAGAACAAAGAAATCATGATTTATCAAAAAGATTTGCTCGATTTTTTGGCGGTTTTGTTTGCTAATAAATTTTTTATGTCGAAACTGGCTTCAAAATGTGCCATGCATGAGTTGAAAAAATTAAATTTGCGATAAAACTGCCATACATGATGTTTTTTGCCATCTCGCATTGTTAAAGTTGAAGTCGTAAAACTGCTCCCAATTTTTTTTTGAAATGGTAATTGAAATATAATTCTAAGAAACTTTGATTTAAACTCACCATAAAAAGCACCAAATTAAATTAAGACTTATTAAACGCATGGTTAACTTCATAACATAGTTTCACTCGGCTAAACACGATTGCAGTTCATTCTTATATCTTTAGGACAATAAAAGTCGTCCTATTTTTCGCAAAAATGCTCACAAACGATAGCAAATCAATTGTGCCGATAATCCAAATTTCATACAAATTGATGCATACTTGAATATCTCATATACATATTTAAAATTCCTACCATTCACTTCAACCGCAAACTCAACCCTTTTACGGCAAGTTTTCCTTGATATCTGGTTAGACTCTCTATGCTATTTCGTTCTTGCCATTTTAGTTCTCTCCAAAACATTGTGACTGATTCTGAAATACAAAAATAGATAATAAACGAAGAATTCAAGGATGCATTTGAATTGAAAATGACCATGAATTCAATTTGATTACTTTCGATTTTTTTTTTAAATGAATGCTCTTTCCAGCTAGAAACTGTGTGTCCATTAATAAATAGAATTGCTTGCGACCGACCATGCACTTTGTAGCTTTCAGTCTTAGTTAGGTAAATAAACTTTTAAGGTTACATGATTTTTAAATCTAGCTGTTAGCAATAAACCGTGCTTTGGCAGGAATATACATGTGTTTATATGCGTTTATTTAAAGCATATTATGCGGAATTGTGTGTCGTTTCATTGAAAAATGTCATACTTTATTCATTTTAATGTCCGGATTTTCATTTGTTATTCACCCTGAAGTGTTGAGAACTTTGCTTTGTTTTCACAAAGATTGCAATTTGGTAGCGGCAATTTTTTCTAGCAGGATTTTGGATACATTATATCGCAATGTCTGTTAAAGCTTATTTAATATTGTTTTAAAGTGGTTTTATCATATGTTTACTCCCATAAAATCATCCATTTAAAAAAATTATATATTAATATATGTTATTTTTTAATTTATTTACAGGCTCCAACACCGAAATGACTCGCTATAGTAGCGAGGATATTTCCGGCAATGAGTCGAATGAAGCCAACAAAATGACGGAAACCGAAAGACAAGCTGATTTTAATCGGCACAAGGAAGAAATGAAAAAGAAGCGCCGAAAAAAGAAAAGGACCAGTTCTTCATTGCATTCTTCTACATTTCAAGGTATTTATAAAATAGTTATATTCGTTATGAGTGTGTGAAGTGTGGCGCGAAACTCACGAATGACGAATTTTATTTTTGTCATACAAGCATCAAAGGCATGGGTGACGCTCGGGCAGGGAGAGATATCCAGAGGTCAACTGTGTTGAGTCACTTTACACATGCGCCAACTTCATGTGAAATGTTTCTCGCACTCGAAGAAATGTTTCATGCACTCGAAACACTAGGAGACACTCGAAAAATGTTTCACGAACTTGGAGTGTGTCAAACACGGGTTAACGAGTAACGACCGAGACAAATAAACCGAGTGTTCTGTGAAAAAATGAGTTTTCTTCAATTTTTTTCTTAAGGGGTCTACTCTCTTTTAGAAGTGTAAAAACGGGTTATTTTTAATACGTTTTTTTAAAGATAGGTTTTTTATTATAAATATTGATAAATGAGGGGTTACACTCAATAAACACACTTGCGAATTACACAAAAAAAAATATTTATGTGAGTTTTTATCAATGAAAATGCTGGTTGAAAAAATATCGAAAAAACTAGAGGGGTGTGCGCCGTTGATGAAATTTTCGAGATGGTCGATCTGAAACAAAAAAATCAAATATTTTTAGGTTCAATAGCTATAGCGCAAATATGGCAAATTTAGGTTTTTGCAAAATTTACTAAATGGCAGACATGCTTTTTTACCGTTTTTGGCAAAAAAAATATATATATCAAAACTTTGGAAAATCCCCTATTCGCGCTATAGCCGTAGTCAAAAAGAATGTTTGGTAAAAATTTGGTGAAAATCGGTTCAGTAGTTCCTGAGATTTCTTTAACGCGGCGTCAAAAAACGTAGTTTCGAGGAAAACAAAGGTAAAATAATTCAACTTCTCAGATTCTACTTCTAAAACTGTGTACGCACAGACTAAATGAAGGCATCATAAAATTATTTCTAGAAAGCATCAGAAGTAGAGATCACGTTACTTCCATATATTATTATAATTTTAAATGGTTCGAATGTAGCGCTTATTTTGGATGTACTGATTACGTTTCTATTTGATCCAGTATAAAACAATTTTTATTTGGGCTAGTCTTTTTACCAGCTAAATTATCATGAAATAAAAATGAAAATATACATCAAACAAAGGATACTTCCGTTAAAAATCCACTCAAATATAATTTATTAACGTGATAAGATTAGAAAACCAATATGATATTTCCCGACTAATGTCGATTATATTTATGATCGTTTTTTCGACAAAGGCCAATTCAATGTCATCAACATTGTAAAACTTATTTCAGCTGAAAAAATTACGCTAAGCTAATTGTATATATGTACCTTATGTACACATAGCTATCTAAGATATGATAAAATTTAAATAAATATGCCGGTAAGATCTCGAAGTTTGGTACCGTAAAAGGAACAATATTTGCTTAAGATCGCGATAACTGGGAAGAATGTTATTTGTCAAGTATTTAAAATGGAGATACTTTGTAATGTAAATTCAGACAATTAAGAATGTCTTTGTCAAATATTTTTCTAGTTTGTAATGTTAAATTTTCGTGGTACTAAATGCGATACAAGCATTGAAAGACGTTAAATTAAAAATACGATGATGTTTTTAGTTTGATGTAAGTCATTTAGATATTAGCAATATAACGTTTTTTAGGGTTTGTATGACATGAAACTTGGGTTGAAACAACTGGAAATAAAAATTAATATTAGAACTTTTCAAACAGGATATCGATATGTGACATCAACCACAGCATTTAATTCTTTTTAACTTCCCAGTTCCCTATGGGAAGTTATTGTAATGGGGTCGATTTTGCGAATCCAAAATTTTGACATATCTCCACGTTTTAAGGGCTTTAGAATCCAAATCCATCGTTTTTAGAGAGATGTCTGTGAGTGTGTATGTACGTATGTGTGTATGTGCGTATGTACGGATGTACGTATGTACGTATGTGCGTTCGGAATTATTTTTCGTCTCGATTATCTCGAGAACCAAAGATCGGATTGACGTGGGACTGGTTTTAAACGACACGTAATCACGTAACTTAGAACTGAATGACTTTTCAGACTTTTTCGGTTTGGCCGTTTTTTATTTAGGATGAAAAAACTGAAAAAACGACTAAAAATTGCTTATTTTTAAACTGTTCATACGCACTTTTAACTCGTGCAGATACCAAATACCTTCATAGTAATGTTGTTATTATTGTGCGTTTTAGCAAAATTGTGATCAAATTTGTAAAAAATGTTATTTCAAAAAAAAAAATAAAGATTAATTTATGAAATTCCAAACTTATATTATCAGGTTTGGGTGAATGGGAGTAGAGACGCTAATGCAGTTAATAATTGGATATTATTATAAATAATTTAATATTGTTAATAACAATCAAATAATATTAGTTATAATTTGATATTGTATATATAAAGTCAATTATAATTATTCAGTAACGATCAAACATTCTTAATAACGAATGATTATTGTAAATAATAATTAAATACCCTCAATAATAGTTGTGGATTCCGAGGCCGAGATGGAGAACGAGGTTGAGGACGAAGTGGAGGACAAGAAAGATGACGAGGACGAAGAGGACGAGGTTGCTGAGGCTTTGGTAGAGGACGAGCAGGTGGTGGAGACGTCTTCCTCTACCAAAGCTTTTATGGTTAGATAAAAAATTGATAAAAATAATGAAAGTAATTATATTAATTAAGAATAATAATGTTTAATAATAGTAATTATTAATAATAGAAATTAATAATAAAAGCAAATTATAGCTTTTTATTCACCCCACTGAGAAGTTAGTCGTGTGGGCCTCAAGGGTCGCACTTAGACCACATTTTTTCTGTTTGTACTTCAACTAAAAATTATGTCGTTCTATCATGGAGACAAAATGACCCTACACACTCAGTTTTGCCGGGCGTAGTCGAATCGATGAAGATTAGTAATAATGTTCGACAAAATAAGGTTAGTTATTTAAGGTTGAATAGGCATGTGGTCAAAAAACTCAAAAATATTGATTAAAGGTTAATTAAAGTATCATTGAATATCTGAAATAAAATTGAATAAAACATTTATCCGCTATACTACTTAATATCGAATCTGTCATCTTGATTTGTGGGAAAGCAACAAATATTTGAACATATTTAAAACTTAATACATTTAACTGTTAAAATTATTCATAGATGTGCGTGTGATATCGATAAAATCGGAAATTTCGTAACCCATATTTCCTGTTTTATTTATGTTAACTACAAACAAGTTTTTACAGGTGCAAGTATCGCATTTCAAATAGATAAAAAATGTAGCAAGTTTGTTAGGCTTTTGAGAGGCATTTAGTTTGGGTGTCCGTTCTTTTTATCAAATGTAATACCGAATAGCTCGAGGTAGCCTTAAATTGGCCGCAGGACTCGAATCTACGTAAAACAATCGCAAACCACAATTTTGAGCCTTTTCGAAAAGCACATTTATCTTATTAATAAATTTTCTGTTGCGGTTGTAAAATTCACAAAGGTGGACATGTAGTTTTTTTGTTGAAAATAAACGAGTCAATTTAGAAGTGACAATATGTATTCGCGCCGAACTTAAAGATTTGTCACAACAAAATATAATAGTAAAATATTACAAAAATATGAACATAAATCGTTAAAAGAGAATCAATTTAAAAGTAGACCTAAATTTTGTTCTAAGTTAATAATTTTAACATCTGTTCGATATAAAGTTTTTAAGGAAAAAACTTTGAGTGCAATCTAAAAAAAACTGTTCATATGTCATTTTGATCATTTTCAATTATATTTTGTAAAATATTTCAAGCGAACTAAACTGTGACCATCGAATCTATGATACTTTGAGGCCAGGCGAAATTTTACAATATTTTTCTCCCAAGCTCGCTTTCTCTTATATGAAATAAGTACTTAAAAAATTTCTTCTTTCTTCAATTAACACCTCGATTTTTTTTTAGATGTTTATTTAAATATTTACTGCAGGTTTCCACCCAGATTTGCATATAAATGATACAACAGATATTTATCATTTTTATTATATGATCGTCAAATGCATATAAAGTTGTTGAACGAGTACACGGAAAGCCTGTTTAAAATTCAAGATATATATAAAAAAAAGTCATCAGCACGTTCAACACGAGCTTTCAATTCATATATGTGACAATTTGGTTAGATTCTTGCTATTAGATATGTCACATATGTGTGACACGGAATATTTGCTAATTTAAAATATTAAACTAGACTCATAAAATTTTCATATCCGACCTCTGTACATCAATGAATTCATGTCCAAGACTCTGGTGGCAAACGTGATTGTAAAATAGTTTAATTTCAAAATTTTCTTTATGAGATTTTACAACAAGAGGTCAACATTACCAACATGTGTTGAACACTTTCATTTGCCCAGACTTTAGAAATTAAAAGATTATCTTTATTTATTAGATATCCTTGACATAACTGTGCTCATGTTGTAGATCATAACACGAGCAACAGATAAAACATAAATTGGGGTCAGTGATAAAAATCGCGGATGTCTTACTTTCGGCCGATTTTAAGTTAAAAATATCTTCTTTTTTGTGTCTGTATATTGTTTTGGAGTAATTTTTATGCGTGAAGCAATTGCTACAATTTTAATGATTCATTCATTTCCTCTTGCATCCACTAGACAAAAAGAATAGCGATCAATATGAACCACTATTCATTTTTAGATAGTTGACTCATCTGATATACACCTATAGTGTCTGAAGACCTTGAAAGTGATTCACGGATTGTTAAGGTTGATGCATCCGATAAATATTTTTTCAAATATATTTTAGATTGTTCAGAAATGCCAGTTTGGAATTTGAAAAGAGAATGGTATCTGGTTGGAGGCTTGCACGATATTCTAATAAGATTTACTAGACGCCTTAAGGGGCGCGCCTTCATTCAAGCTGAACAATAAAATTAGTTTATTCTGTGGTAGTGGGGGTATTCTAAGTCATCCTGATGTATAGAAACCAATTCTAGTTTTCCATGATCGCCTCAACTTTCATCCTAAATAATTTCTATATTGTTATCTTTTTCAATATTATTCAATCATTTTTATCATTAAATAAAATAATTTTAAAATAATTCTTAGCGGACGTAATACACCGTGATGGTAGTCACCACTTCATATTTTTCTATTCGACTCACGCATCAAAATCAAGTACATTTTCAGCCTTGCATACAATTGAAATGATTTCCTAGATATTTATTTCCTGGGTATAATATTTCCATTGGCAATATTGTAATATGGAAAGGTGTTAAGACAATTCAAGGCAAGAAAATATTTAAATTGAAAGAACCCAAAAAGAGCTGATAACCAGCTGTCCAAAACTTTCATTATTTTCATGATAATGTGAAATCTGACCTTCTTAAATCTTGGCCTCAAATTCATATGTGCATATGTATTTATTTCTCCACGAATCAATCGGCATTTTTAATTATTATGTATCAGCATGATGAAAATGTGTACTTTTGTCGTTGAGGTCAATTTTTTCGATGTTAATTTATCAGAGATGTGTTTATTATTGTAAGACTTTATTGCCTTGAAATCAATATTGATTTAGAAAATATATGAGCCTAGTAAATAAGTCCAGATATTTGCAATTGTTTTCAAGCCGCATAAGCTTTTGTGACCTTTTTATCGATTTATTATATTAGCGGCTAATCATCGTAGACATATTTATCTAGTGAACAGTTTAACCTAATTTTAATTTGAGTTTACTGTATAACATCGTTTATGGAAATAAGCGAAAATAATTCCAAATGATGAAGTCTAGATTAAGTGTAAGGATTTGTACCACAAGTTCTCCATTTTAATCATCCAGATGACGTGGGTCCGAATCTTGCCTCTGATAGTTCCGTGAATTTAAACGAAAATGATTTGTTAATCTGAATCAATTTCAATCTCCTTGAAAATAATTCTTTCCGCTAATTATCGTTCCAAGGCAACCGCGAGGCAACGAACAAGGACTGAATTAAGTCAACGAAAAATATTTGGTAATCACTGGATGCTAATCTCTTACCGATGTAGTCTTGACGTTTAGGCTCTGATCCTTTTTTTCATTAAGAAATTAAAGCAAGAAATATGATGATGAGTATGTTAGAACGAGAGAGAAACAAGCATTCTTTTCGAATGCAGTCTGCGAAGGCGCACAGAAGAGTTTCGTAAGAAAGCAAATCGGTCTAGGAGTGGATCAAAGACGACAAGAATAGAAACAGAATGTATACGATCGGACGTTGTAAATCGCATACGAGTAAGAGAGAAAGCGCGCCATTTAAGATTGACTTTCCTAAATGAGTCGCTAAAAGACATGTACGGGTAGCCTTAGGATTGCATTGAAGACATGTACGGGTAGCCTTAGGATGAACGCAGAGTCGCTGTCAAAGATTGAAATATGATTGTCGAGGTTTTGGAAGGGACTAACGTCTAGAATGAACGAAGAATATTTATTTTCATTATGAGTTTTTAACGTGTTTCGTGCGGCCGCCACATGAATTAGACACGGCGCGAAATGCGCGAATGACGGATTCTGTTTTTATCACACAATCATGAAAAGCAATGCAGTGCTGGGGGGAGAAAGAGGGCAAAGGTCAGGTGTGTTGGGTTGTTTTGTGGATGCGCGGATTAGAGGATTAGATGTCCTGGCTGTGCCAATTTTATTAGGCACTTGCTTCAGGGAAATGTTTCATGTACTCGAAGAATGTTTCACGTACTCGAAGAAGTGTTTTACACACTCGGAAAAATGTTTCATGTACTCGGAACAGTGTTTCGTGCACTTGGAGAATGTTTCATGCTAGGGGCGAGTAAAACATGGCTTACAGATTTTCGAGCGACACCTATAAACCGAGCGCTTGATGTTTCAGTGACAAAAATATAATTTAAAAATACTCAAAATTAATAATAACAATTTTGCTCTTTTATTAAGAAAGTTTTTTTCTTCGTATTAGCATTTGAGAATGTTGTTTATCTTAAAATCGTTTAAAAATCAATCTGCATAAAAAACAAGATTCGAAAACATTTGTCTAATTTCTTCATAAATGTTATTTTTTTACAGAACTGTACAAGTTGACGGGAGAAATTCTTGGCGAAGGTGCATACGCATCAGTACAAACCTGTGTAAATATTTACACCGATTTAGAATATGCTGTGAAAATAATTGACAAGATACCTGGTCATGCACGTGCAAGAGTTTTTCGTGAGGTTGAAACTTTCCATCATTGTCAAGGCCACCCTGGCATACTTCAGTTAATTGAATTTTTCGAGGACGACGAAAAGTTTTATTTAGTATTTGAAAAAGTAAGTATTTCAATAATGTAGATCGATAATAATTATGTCTCGCTAATAAATTATTTTATTATCATGAATCCGATGTTGCTATTAGCAATTTCAAACTTGATTTCGAAATAAAAAAATATTTTCTGTTTTTGTAATCCAATAGATAAACGGAGGACCTCTTTTAACTCGCATACAAGAGCATATTTGTTTTTCCGAGCATGAGGCCGCTCAAATTATCAAGGAAATAGCCTCTGGCTTGGACTTTTTGCATAAGAAGGGTATCGCTCATAGAGATCTTAAACCAGAAAACATACTTTGCGTATATCCGAACAAGTTGTGCCCAATAAAAATTTGCGATTTTGATTTGGGCTCCGGTATTAAATTTACCACGGATATATCATCGCCTGCAGCGACACCGTTACTACTAACACCGGTAAGTGTTTTTTTGTTGTTGTTTCGATTGAATGTTATGAATACTTTGAAAAAAGGTTTAGCTGATTGCACCGAAAAGTGAAAGTTACAAAAGATTGCGACATCTTGTTTAGTAGTTGATTTGTGCTTTCGAGAGCTCTTTAAGAAATTCATGGAAATTATTTGTTTTATTGCAATTTTTTCTTGAGAATTGCGTAGTGAATTCGTTGAGCATTTCAATACGCATTTGTTCCATCGATGATATTTTTTGTGTGAAATTTTAACATTCGCACACCACTTTTCGACTCACATAGCCTGAAAATATTTCAATTATATTTTCAGAAATACTTCATAGCTCTCTTATCTGTCGGAACATCGATGTGAAACATACTTTTCCAAATTTATCTCTGAACAATATTTTTCACGACTTGAATTAAGGCCACTCGAACAAAAATTTGCTGCTAAATTGAAAGAAGTAGCACATTTCCGCATTGATCGGCGTTAGATGTTGAAATTTTGCAACAAACACAATCATGTCTCGCTAATAAATTAAATGTTATGTGGGTGGAACGTGGAACATATGTACATATACATGAAATGGCAGACAGCATATTGACTTTGAATTCAGAGATCCATGTGCGTTTTGCTTTTCGGAATTTGCGGATTTGTCTGTGAAACATTGAACCACGTGGTGAAATCTATTTTTAATTGTTTTTTTTTTTGCTAGATTATATTTTATATTTGAATATAATCATGTGGGTAACACGCGTGTCAGGGAAAATATTTTTAGATACAATTTATGCACAGATTTATAAGTGAGATGAACGTTATTTGGAGGTGGCTTTAGATGTTACCGTACGCACGCCATTTGACAGATTTTTGACATATGTCAACTTTAAAGATTAGTTGTATAAGAGTTCGGTATGAAATTAATCTTGGCATGGTATAATCTTAACATAACATCGATCGGTATGAGCAAGTTGGATATATTTTGCTTCTGTTCTATTACAGATATATATACTGTTAATCTCAAAATGTTCGCGGGGCTAAAATTATTAATTCTTTGGGGGCTATGTAACCTTTGCCCAAGTATTTAAGTTGTATATGAAATACCAACACGCATTCACATAGAATATACTCTGATGTCTCCACTTTGACGTGGCAGAATCTGTAGAGACTTTTTTATCTTTTGAATATAATACTTTAATGGAAAATGTCCCGTTAGAGTGCCTGTTCTTTGTACAGTTTAGGATTTCCATTGATCTTGAATTTTCAAGAAGGATTAACAGCTCGAACTGTCTAACACTTGGTAGAAGCATTCCGTGGTTTTCTGCCTTCAATTTCATTTAATTTTAAATAGCAAAAGCAGAACGGACTTTCGCTTTAAACTCGTTTTTCTCAAAACAACGTTTTTGATCTGGTTGACACGATTTTAAAAATATATTGGACAGATTAGGCTGAAATTTCGTGGGATTAATCAGTTATACAGTTTCAGTCCGAACTAGAATCAGAATTTTTTTCAACCCTATTTTTAAAACAATTTTAGTAAAAATATTTTAAAACAATTTAGTAAAAATGATTCGAAAATTAAAAAGTTGGCCATTTTGTTTTGTTTTTTTTTACCCAGAAAGCTTTAATTCTAGTTTCGACCACAGCAAGTCACTTATATTTAAAAATTCCGTTGGAATTTTGTACCTGACTCGGGACATCATGTCAACCGGTTTTTAATAGGGCTCCATTTTGGTCGCCATGGTTGAAAAAAAATTGTTTTGTATAGTTCAAGGTCCACATTTTAATATATAAAAGTTTAAAAATATTCTAAAAATATTTAAATAAAAAACATGTTCAAACGTTTTCTTAAATTAAGCAACAAATTTTATTTGTCACGTTTACAAATTATTTAAAAAAAAATCCCAGACATCTTGGTATGATACATTCACCTAAAACTGATCAACTTACATAGATTGATAGAATTCAAATGTTTATAATAATAAACGAATATTCGAGTGAATAAATTGCGCCTAGAATGTATCTATGTACATACATATATAAGTAAACGGTTTTGAATTCCACCGCGCACTGATTATTATCTGCTCCCTGAAATTCCAATATACTCATGAAGCAAAACATTAATCTAACATCACGTAACACGCTTCACCATTTTATATAATTAAAAGCGACTTAAATTAAGAAAAAAATGATTTGAAAATAACTTCAGTTCACGCAACGATATTCTGATCTTTGCAACAAATAAGTTGCGGTATAGAAAGATTCAATTTTCAAAAACAATTTACGGAAAATTATCAATTTGTGATAATGGCGATATTTTTTTTTTACATTTTTAGTATATTTTCCAATGCCATCGAACTTATTTAATACCATTCCACAAATTAATCCCACCAACCCTTAAATACATAAGTCAATGTACTCATCCTACAATTCAGTTCTAAGGAAAATAATCGTCTGACCGACAGAGAAGTATTATACCGAGCACTTAGAAACAAAATACATCTAGCGCTGAAAATAGCAAGTTTATTTGGGTGAAGGATTTTTTCTATGCCACCTAGGAATTTATCGCTTTGTATATTCCTGCACGTACTCTGAACTTACGCGTGAAACAAAAATTAGACTTTGAAACGAACACAAAGATTTAGTTCAACCTGCTCTATTTCTCTCAACTCACTCGAAAATCGAATAGTATTTTGAAAATATTTTTCAAAAAAAAATTTCGCGGGAAATAATCAAACAAATAATCACCAATTTTCAACTCTTTGTCTAAGTAGCGGCTGATATTTATAAATGCATGATAAAATAATCTTTTCCAAGGAAAACGCCGATCATGCCACAAGTGACTCGGGGGGATTTTACTTTTCTTTCGTCGGTGCAATGAAAATTAGCGAATTTGTCTAAATTTAACCAACCGCCATGACGTGAATGGAACATGTCTCTCGAGATAAAGATTTCTACGTAAAGAAACATTGATTGTATGTTTATCAAGAACTCATGTTGAACCACACTTCCGAGCTTGTGATAATGAGGAAGCTTATGACGAAAAATATAAATAGATTTGTGTAAGATATTGGCGTGTGGATCTTTTGCAGTGTAATTTTGGGTCCAAGAACAGAGAAAATTCACAGAAGAAGTTGGTTGGTTGTAAGAATTGAACGTGAAGATGAATGGGAAATCAATCAAAATCAATGAATTGCAAGCATCATGAAGATTATTTCAAATTTCGTTTGAATTACTTCATACCTAACACGATTTAGGTATAAGCTAGTAAAAGTCCATACTTTTCGTGTAATCAAATCGAAGGCGAAATAAGCGCGTTATTCATAATTCGCTAGCAACTGATAGGCAAATTCAACGTTTTTTTTTTTAATATTTCCCTTTTATCTCGTGCTTAACACTAGAAAGGTCGCGCATCTCAAGGTTACATAGAAGGTCGCATAGGATCTCTGAGATCCAATGCCAATACTGGATCAGCGTCCAATGCTAATTTCCTGGAAATATCCAAAAACATTTACAGCGTCGACCCAATTGAAAAATATGGATACCGGATTTAGGAGGATACTGTGAATCATTAGCCACAGAATCAAAGCGGTTGCAACGAACAGATCTAAACACACACCGTGGATCTCTCAGATCCGGCGCGACCTTACTAGTGTTAAAGGGTTCTCGGTCGGCCAAAATGTTGAGTTTTATCATAGAACACTGACAAGCAGTGAAAAATAATCCCACGCTCTCTTATCTTAGGAACAAATCTTCCTCTTTCATGTAAAGCTTAAAAAAAGTCCTCGCGGTATCTTTCCAAAAGAAGCACTGAATGTGATTTTTTCAACAAAAGCACCTCAAAATCTCGTCTGTTTTGAAACCACAACAGGATTATTAGTGCTAAAAATCATGAAAAGCATATCTCATTAGATAGTTGCCATTGCAACAGGAAGAAAAATAATATTTGGAAGGATACACGTGTCTTTAACATTTCGCTATGAAAAGTAAAAGTAGGCGTACATTGATTCAGTAATATTTCAACAGCAATAACTCTGGTCCCAAACACTTTTTAGAGATACATAAGTGATATCTAAAGTGTAGTATGGTATAGGATATGAAATTGATTGTAGTATGGACCATTAGATATATTTTAAATTGAAATGAATTTGCTGTAAAAAAACTGCACTGTTCATATTGGGTCAAAGCTATTTAGTTTGCAATTTATTAGATACACGAAGGGCTTCGACTAGATTAATTAACGTGAAGTTCAAAGAATGTGTTCCAAGTGCTAGGCTGCCTGCAGACTTCATTTTCCGCTGTTCTTTCATCGACTGTCACGAAGAGTTGGACCATATCTGTTACATATTGCAAAGAGATTCCGCGGTTTTATCATTATTGAAATTTTCAAAAACACACATCAAATAAAAATCATCGGCTGCATTTTTTATAAAGAATAATCCATATCTAATGCGCGATTGACTTTACCATGTGAGATTGATGTTCACAATATAAAAAAAACATACAAGAAACCATCTATCTTTCAATTTTCTATTTTGCAACTTTTACAAATAGGCAAATTAAATCCAAAGATGTTTCGCGTTCTCATGTTATTCAAATGATCTTTTCAACCATCAAATAAACATTTTCTTAAGTTTATTTACGTCACCAGGCACATTCAATCCATGCAGAATTCAAAGATTGCGAATAAGTTTTGTTGTTAAAATAAAATAATTTCACTCTCAAATAAACTGCGACGCATTTGAATTAAATATAGTAGAGACTATTTATTCTGTTCGTTGCTGTGTATATTTTACTGTTTAGTGATATCGTTTGATGTAGATTCGATATATCCATCTGTTGGTTTATGCGATTTGTTGTGGACATTGGTAATTGTGGTAACGCTTAAGGGAATCAAATATCTAATCGAAAAAGATACATTTAATAAGATGGTATACTTTTTATTTGACATCGACTCGACTGGGCTCGGAAGCTTTATTTGCATTTGATTTTGTTGCGAGATGTTATTGCGAATTGGAATGTGGCTACGCACACGGAAATGTTGTTTATCTAGTTCCTTACTGTTGACGGACACAATAAATTTTTTAAAAATTGTATATATTAATAAAATGTTGTAGTAGTACTGCGTTGAAAGCAACTCGTAAAAAAATACGTGGCTATCGCAGAAGGAGAGGTGATAGTGTTTGGCCATGGGATCGTGAAATTCGCAACTAATAAAAAAATGTTTTTTTTTCGGCATTGCTAATCGAAAAAAAGCATAGCGCCAAAGCATGTTGAGTCTGTGGCTGCGACGAACATTATCAACAGCTTTGGCACAAATTCATGTTTGTTTTCTCTCGTCGAATGTTTGCATGTTGAGATGTTGATGCTTTGAAAGTTTATCCACCATCATGGTGGCGAAAAAAGCGGAACATCGTCAACAATTCGCTCAACGTGGCCATGTGGTTAAATTGGCGAAATTGCCACAATTAATTTACAGACATCGTTAGGCCAATAGTCTCAATTTAGCATGTTGACCTGCCTGTTTGACGAACATATCACCAATGTTATAATTTTCGGTCTACGACGCAGTGTTGCAGCTATGTTTAGTAGAAAAGTAGCAAAATCTGCTACTTTTCTTAAAATGATAGTAGTAGATTGTTCAATTCCAAAAAAGGCAAATTTTCTTGTAAATATTTATTCATTATTATTTTGAAAAAAAGCAAACTTCTTTTAAATATGTACATATAACTTTAAAAAACTAATAAAAATACTACATACTTCATTGGAAATATACATTTGGTATAAACTTAACAGGTTTCATTAATTGATAATGATACAAAAAAATCTTTCATGAAAATTTAATAACACACAAAAGGAATTTATTTTGTCCTATTTTCCTTTTACCTATACAACACATCACACAATAAAATGCTTTGAGTGTGGATGAACATTGTGATAATAGCAAACCAAATATATTTATCTGTATATCCATCAAATGCTAGTTTTATCAAATGGGAAAACATTTATGTTGTATACCACTGAGAGTGAGAGTGGATGAGCCATTATCTAATTCAGACTTCACAGTCTTTTTGAAGAAAGCGCCATTTCTTGAATTAGTTTTTTTGAAAGATTCCATTCTGTAGAGTCACAATTCTTTCTTAGTTCGTTCGCTACCATATAAAAATTTACAATTTCAATCTTTAAATGGTTTCTAGAATCAGTTTTAATCCGATTAAGCCTAGAAAATGCTCGTTCTGCTGCAGCACTACTATGAGGATAGCATAAAATTAAAGAGACCAAAGTGCAAATATTTGTAAACATAGGCTTTCCAACTCCATCTTTCAATTTTGATATTTCAAACTAATAATCTTCAATCGAAAAGTCATTCGGCACCGTTTCAATATGTTTCAACTGCCTCATTTCGCAAATTAGATCTTCAAGTAGTAAATTTGTTCTAGGGGATCGTTTTCATGTAGTAGAGTAGTAGACTTCAAAAATTTCCGAAATATGTAGTAGATCTACTACTTATGTAGCATATCTGCAACACTGTCTACGAGCGAAACATTGTATACAGACATTCTGTTGTGATACTTTTGAAGTGGTTTCCATGTAAAATATGTTGCATTGTTGACAAGATTCTAATCGAAGGTCGCGTTTTAATGCAAACTGTAAACACGATCGCATAAAACTGATTGCAACAACCATGCAACAGTCATAAATTATATGTAAACATATTAACTTTGCGGGAAATGCAATGAATTTTATCGCTTCATTATTAGTGTTTCACGAACAATGTTTGAAACGCTAGCGCTTCCTTGTGTTCCCATTCATATGGAAATTATTTTCTAGTATATTCGTTCTTAATTTAAGAACCATTCAGATGAAATAACCAGGAAAATATTATTTCTAACAGAAATATCTGCCTATGTATCTGTACTTGGGCTTACCACAGCTCCATATGGCTTTCCACATGTTTGGAATACTATTTTTAGTTGGGAAATTACGACGTAAAATCAATGATAACACTAAGTGGTTCTCATGAGTAGCAGCACTACGGGGCACGGGGGTAGGACATTGGAATTTTCAATACCGGCAAAAAATTGTTTTTGTTATTAGCTCAGCACCAGTTTTTGTTGATGTTATAATAACGAACAGTGATTTATTGTAGTAATTGGATTGTAATGAACGCTGCTTTCTTGATTTACCATGCCCGATTGATTAATTTTAAATAAGAAAAATACAGGAGTATACTATTGATATTGAACAACAAGGTATGAAAAAAGGATTCACTTTATCTATGCCAATTTCTCATCCGAATCCGCCTATTCAAAAATTTCCCTTCTTGCGGTCATTAATTTTCCGTCTTTGGTATAAAATTGTCAGCTTATTCGAATTTTAAGAGCTAATTTTCCAACATAAGTCAAAACTTAAAATTGTCAGCATATAATAAACATGAAGAACTAATTCGTGTGAAAAGATCATATTTATAAATAAGGAAACGAAGAACGACCAAATATGGAGCTTTTGGGAACACTGGAGGAAAGAAAAAAGTATCAGAGTATACGCCAGATAAGCTGACTTTACTTTCACACGATTGAAAAGATAAGATACGAAATTAACCAGCTCAGAAAAATAATGTCTAGAAAAATCGATTAGCAAAACAAGAAAGTAGAGAAATAGGTCTATAGTTTATAATCTGCAGAAGTTTGACGGATTTAAGGATAGAAAAGACAATTCCAAAAGTCGGCGAAAATTTCTGAAGAAAGACTCAAGTTGAAAATTGAATCCAGGGGAGTACTTTTAGAGGAGGCAAGGTGTTTAACTAAGAAATTTGGGTAGTATGTATCTAGTCCAGGATCGACACTAGTGTCTACTGGGTCTATGAAGTAAGCAACCTCGTCTGGGTTTGTTAGGAACGGTGGCATCAAGGGATGATTGGGTGATAGTAGAGAAGTTAATTCAGAAGTAAAAGAAGAGAAAAAAAGAGGCGAACAAGTTAAACATTGAGTCAGGCAATGAAGCTGTTGTCAAAAACTACGTATTCAGGAATGGCTGGATTTGAGGGAACGGACATAAGTTCAAAACTGTTACGTTTTAACTAGAAAGAAGAGATTGTTCTATATTAAGGATAAAGGTTTGCTTAGCGGATTTGAATGTCTCCTTAGCGGCTGAAGGGAAAAAAGAATAACCTAATCTGCTCTGAGAAGCATTTTGAAGTTTGAACCGGCAGTAGACTTTGTCTTTTAGTCTGAGTGCAAAAATAGCAGTTTTTATGAGCTAAGGAGCATCTGTTTTCTTTGATGTACGATATCGAGGAGTGAATCTTGGATTTATATCGAAAAAAAATTATGAAGGTAGGAGACGCCAAACTGCAATTGATATACCGGAGGCAGTCATACCAATCAAAGAAGATAACACTAGACATTGCCTCAAAGTTGGCTATTTTGAAGTTGTTTCGAGCCGAAGGAACAGTTTCATTTCTTTATGAGACCATAAGATTGACAGTGTAGAATAGAGGTGAACGGTGAGGATCAGGAGGGATATAGGGAAGCTGAAGAATTCAGGGAAGATTGGGACGAATGTTTGACAGAATAAGATCGAGTGATACTGCTCTCTAACGATTGATGTTTGCGATTTTTCAGCCAAATGTAAAGCAATAATCCTATTACATTACAACTCCATTGCTTGGGAAATAATGTTGAAAAATGGAGAAATGTGCGGCTGTGGCAATCTTATCAGCCTCCTCCACAGGACAACATGAACGCTCTTTGCTCATAGGTCAAATGAGTTTTTCATAACCTCAGCTTGGA
Source organism: Oxycera nigricornis (assembly GCA_963942545.1). NCBI lineage: Eukaryota > Metazoa > Arthropoda > Insecta > Diptera > Stratiomyidae > Oxycera > Oxycera nigricornis. Next base: position 110,636,918 of record OZ012660.1, on the reverse strand, counting down.
TACTAAAGTAGATTTTCCACGTATGAGAACTGTGGTTTATTTCGTATCAAAGCATAAGTAACCAATTTTACATTCTTTTATGATTTGAACCTACTCGGAGGTGTTGTAGTAAGAAAACATATTCGCATTATCCATGCGCTTTTCCCATTATCAGTATAGCCACACTAAAAAATAAACAAGAAAGTAGTAACCGACATAAAAAATATCGTTGTCAAACAGTCTAAACTTGCCAGGTCCATATTCAGGAAGCGTTGAAATTACACAAAAATCTAATAATGCTCATATTTAAAAACATTTATTTGTTACCATTTCAATAATACTACGCCAAAGAAACTTGTATATAAAAGTTTCAATGACCTATATCCAATGTATAAAGTGTTGTCCTACCCACCTAAGCGGCGTAGTTTAATCAAAATGAATATTTAACTGAAAAATTCATTGAAATCGCTTACTTCTATTTTTAATTGAAAATTTAAAACTTCCCATCAAATTTAATTCATTTTATTTTTGTTTAAATTTCCACAGACAATAAATCAAATCTATTTTTTGCCTGGTGTTTATCCATGATGAGCATCCATCTATTTATCTATCTATCTATGTGTATATATCTGTAAGAAAGCAATCACCTTTTAGATAATATCGAAACGATGGCGTAATTAAATGATTGTTGCGCACTATTATACACTGTTTTCATTAAATCATTTGATGCTGCATTAATCAAGCTATTTGTACGTAGTTGATGCATTTATTTTATTTGTTTTAAATGTTGATTACCAAGCACAATGCAACGAGACATCAGTGTGCTTTATAAATCTATTCTAATTATACGTACAACGCAATGGTTTCATGTAAATATTGGAGCCGTTGATAAGCAGCACAGCAGAATATCTTTTATAAAAAATATGGCAAAGATTGACGTAAACAAGAACAAATCAAATCGCTTCATTGTAACATATTATTGTTTTTGGTTGATGCATTTATAACTGAAAATAATTCGCCGTCATTATTGTTAGTGGCATGATTTTTTGTTATTTATAATAATTGCAATCATAGGCGATTGTAAACTTTAATTGTCTAGGCGGCATTGTTTTCAAAGCCTATAAGGTTGGCTTGGATTGGATTAATCAACATATTTGTTACTAGAACTGCTAGTTAGAATGATGATTTTATTTTATTGAAACTACTCAAAAATTTATACTGTTATAAAACTACAGAAGGGTCAAAATTTGCACATTGAATTTCATTGAAAAAACATTTGATTTTTGTTTAGCTCGGTGTGGCAAACTCGTTGAAAACAGCACGTTACATGCTTATAACAAAAGTAACTATGTCTGAAATTTTTGTCTATTTGTCTGCCCGATCGGAAGGAAAAGAAACTACTGAATAGTTTACGATGAAACTTGGCATATTGATAACTAATTTTCTGGGCCAATGTTTTTTTTAAAAAAAAAAAAAAAAGTAAAGCAATCCCGCAACATTCCAATTCGAAGCTAGGGGTGAAGTTTGTTAGAAAACTCTATTTTTTATAGATCAATTTGGTTCGATCGTAAAACAATGTGATCAGCATAATGTCTCGGCAGCGCATTTACTCCTCCAATCAATGATCAGATTCTCATTCCTGGCTGAATGAACTGAAACAGGGCATCCAGCTATGGTCAATATTTAAGATACATTTTATCTCGGAAACTGAAAAGCTATCCACAATAGTTTTAAAAATTCTACCTTCAGATTTAAATTTCACACGTAGCACTGAACACAGTGCGAGAATTGCAATGAATTTTCTTTAGACCTGAGTAACCGGGGATATGTAAGCGGGCGGATACAAAATCTTCCGTAAAGCTCAAGCAATAAAATAATGGTGATAACTAAACCATGCATAACCTAAAATTCACTTGCAAGAAATTGGGACCACAGCTAGCACTAAATAAATTCTATCTTTTGCTTGCAAATTATATGCAAAACTTATGGAAATTTTAAATTTATAGTCTAGTCTTATATTGTTATTCATAGAAATTGGACGATGAACTTTTCACTGTAGTTTTAAATTGAGCAGGCCGTTATCACCAATGCCGGTACAATTTAAACCTTCGTCTCCATATTCGGAAGCGAACTTTTCAAAAAAACAGAATGTAATCTTATAGTATATATATTTATCTACTAAATATAGCCTCATGTGGTAGTGTTGGTTTTTCCCAAGTTGATCTTATCAGTATGCCCGCTGATATCAGTAAAACATAAAATACTTCTTGTTATCAACGCTTGCGAAAAGCTCCATCTACATGTATATAATCTTGTTTCCTACAGGTTTTTCAGGCAATGTCATTCCGTTTGATATGTCGCACTAGAAAAAAATTAGCAATATTTTTTTTGACTTAATCGTGGCCTAATGATCAAACAGTAAAATTATAATCGATATTGATATTAGCATTATTGAATTAATTTGGCACCATTTCGTAACCTGCTTTCCAATTTTCTCTGATATTGATTTTTCCATAATTCTTTGAAAGAAAAACATATGCAAATTATTGTTACCTTTTCTATCTCGTCTGGTGGTTCATTATTTTTGCAAAGCTCGTTTTGGCCTTCTTTTCGCTAAAAAAATAAATATGTTCAGATAAAGTCGTTGTTTTCGCTATTCTTACATAATTTCCTACCACGAAACACTTCTATTCCGCCATATGTGCTCGTTGTCGTCGATTCACATATGTTATTTGCACATGTGTTTTTTTTTCGCACACAATTAATTTGTCAAGTGACAAGATAGAGAATATTTAACGAGTGCCATGGGTGAGGTGATTGACTCAGTCGCTTTCACCCTGATATCGGGCTCTGGCCTCCACCGTGCACTTTCTACATGTTGATGCTACAATGAAATGTTTTCTGTTTAAACACAAAACATTTATTATGTTTTCCACACACAATGCATAATTCTATTCTTTTTTCACTTGGTTTTCAAGCTTAGCCTGAATACAAAACCATAGTGGCGTCTGCGCTACGCGTAGGTGCACTTTTTGTTTTTCCGCTGCGGGCATTGTTTAACAAACTAAGTTCAAAATGGACAAATAAATAAGTCCAGCATGAAAGTTGGTCTTTGTTGTATAGTCTTAACAACAATAGGCTAAGTACGACGACGCTATGCTGGATTGTTGAAATAGGGTAAACTAGGGCAATGTGGAAGATACGAGCAAAACCGTCCGACAAGATGGCCTCGAGGCGTGTGATTTATGTATTTAGGCAGTCAGCGATGTTTTATTTCGATAAAATATTCATTTGATTTTAAAAGCATATAGTCAATCCGGAAAAAGACGAGATGCTGTTATGCAATATCAGCATGGAAATAGATAGATGGGATGGAAAACGCGACGATATTGTCGGTGTCATGTCTGTATGTTGTGAGCATAGAAACAAAACCAAGTTTCGACACGAATGCATTTCAAAGATCAATGGAAAATTTTGCCTTTTTGGAGCTGGCAGAAATGAGCTACTTTTTCATAATTTCAGAAGCTGCTTTTTTGGTTGAGACCAGATCCCCATAAACATCATAGTGAAGCCAAAACTTTTTCCTTTTACGCCCACAGTTTATCCCCGTGAGGTTTAAAATTAAGCTTGGCTCTATCGTACAAAAAGGTTGTAACGATTCTGGAAAAGTGATTATCAATAGAGAACAACAGAAAAATAAAATTCTTGATACGCAACATATTTTCTGACTCCGAGTGCTACTACTAACTTGTATTAATGCACTGCACTGCTCTTTATCAAAAATCGGGTCAAAATGTGTCTGACCCAAAAACTGTATCTAAAGATTCGGCATTCAGTCAACCATAACTTTAATTTCTATACTTGAAGGTTGTAAATTATCTATCTGGCCATTTTGCATCAACACATTCAATTCTAGCCGGAAAACTAGAATTTCCCTATCGGGTGTATAACAAGAAAATTTTGTTACTTGTTAAAAAATTTCACTATTTCCAAGTGAGTAGATTACTGAGTAAACGTTTGTTTCAATGAACCCGTTACCAGTAAGAAATCACTTATGGAAATATCCTGGCCGTTAGGAGCAGTTAGAAAAAGCATGTGGTTCCGAAACCACATGTGCCAGACGACAGATAGAAACCTATGCATGTGATTCCTGAACCACATGTGCGCATTCAAATCCACCAACCATCGCCTTTTCCAATCCCGTTTATTCATTTTGGCCATCCAAGATCCCCTTTCACTAACTCCATTCTCCTCCACACCACCCCAGAATAATCTAAGACTCATTGTTTTGTATAGTGTGGACCACTCGTGGATTTCTTTTTGAAGTGCGTGTTATTTCGGCATTGACAAAAGTGAACGCACAAATCGTTTTACGCTTGAATTATGCTGAAAAATATTGGAAAGTTCATTTTCATCCGAATTGGTCGTAGAATTAATTATTTTTCCAGACGAAATTCATTTTAATCTTCGAGGATATGTCAAAAAAATTGAACAAGAGATTTTCAAGTTCTAAAGATCCATTAGCAATAAAAAAGAAAGAAAAAAAAGAGAAAGAAGCATAGAAGTGGCTAGTGAAAGGGATAGCATCATTGCTCGTTATTTTTTTGGAAAATGAAGATGATACAGAGATGTTCTGTTGCTTCAGGTTTCTTCAATAGTCCTAATTAGATTAGGGCTTAAGGTATTTTTAGAGTTGCTTCATTTTAACGACCGCGGGAATGAGGTAAAGTGATCGTTCGTGATTATTACCCTGATTTGACGAATTTAATATCCAGCAGAGCGAACTGAAAGTGTGGCACTAAATCCCATTTTCGAAAACTAGTTGTCGCAAAGTAGCCTCGAGCCTGGTACTCGGTGCATTAGAAGCAAGCCTTGACGGATTCTATCCAAAATAGGCCAAACGTGAGTAGAAGGGGTGGAATGCGTTCTTATCGATAACAGCCAATTCGATTTTTTTTGGCAGTATTGCTCTTGAATTTGGTTTGGAAATGGATTTTGATGAAAAATATGATGGTCAAAAAACGGTTACACCAAAAATAGAAAAATTTATCTAAAAAATATATAGAATCATTTTCAGTGATTCAAATTTCTTACAAGGATTACAAGACCTGTAAAAATAATTGACACTGTTTAGGAAAATTTCAAACTTCAAAAGAACCATGTAACTTTTTTTCTTCATGTGTATTTTTTTCGAAAAAATCATGTTTGAGAAAATTTGTACGCAAACTAATTGCTTAAATGATAAGTTTCTTTAATTATTTCTAAAATATATGTGATTTTCCTCTCGTCTCTGTGTAAATTTTGAAAATGTAATCTATTGGAAATTATTTATGGACATTTTTAAAAATCAAGTAGATATTTCATGCTTTTAAAAATATTTTGAAGTATTTATTTAAAATATTTACCCGAGTGATTTGTAGGTAAAAACAGTTTAGCTAAAATATTTCTGAAAATTACTGATTTTTTTCCCTAATTTGCATTTTAACATGTTAAATTTTTTAATTTTTTAAAATTTATATACAAATTTGACTATTACATTCTACTATTTTTGATCAGAATTTGTTGGTATTCGAATATATAATGTTATTTTCCTCAAATATAGATCTAACATCTTTTTACAACACAATTCCAATATACATTCATATATCAAATTATGAGCCGTACAATACTTCAACTACACGTTCGGTGACAATTTACAATAAAATTTGTATTCATGTCAAGCGGAAACTGGAGACACATTTAAAAAACAGGCTGACTTCTATAACCCTGGGGGGTGACTTTCATGTTCGATTCTAGTCCACACACCCTTACCTAAGAAAAACAACACGCCATCTATTAAAATGCACAATGCATAAATTGAAATAATATGCCTATAGTCGTTTAGAATATCTAAACAATAATTCTTTTATTTAATATACGAAGGCCTACTTCTTCCAGTTGACCTTTAAGTCTCTGGTGATTTCCAATCGATGCAAACACGGCCAATGCAAAACGTAAACAATTTTTATTTATTAAATAAGAGATTCGTTTACGATCGGTTTCAGAATGGCTTAACGATGCGGTTAGGTGTTCATGTTACAATAGATTGGCAGTGGTTAATTGAATTGGAAATGACAATGAATAAATAGGTTTAAAAATTGTTAAATATTTTTTTTTAAATAGGAAAAAATACTATATAAGCTTTGCAGAACAGGATTGACGTGATCGATTAAAAGAAAAACAGATTAAACATAATTTATGTATACTTAAAGATAACTGAAAGTTCCATCAAAAATAAGAACATGTAGAGCATATAAAAGTATATAAAAAATTGATTTGGACAACATTTTCGTTACCCCGTATCTTGTTGTTAGTAGGAAATATCTAGAACTCAGGTCGTATTATTGGAAAAGTAAGGAATTATTGCCTTTAAATATGAAATAAAATAGCAATTGTTCTTCACGGTAAAATCTAAATTGCTTCGTATACTCAAGATGTGGTATTTAGCATATTGGCTTTTCAGACTACTAGTAGGAAATTATTTTTTTAGTAACATCAGCCTTTTCTGGGCCCATTCACAAAATAGATTCACTGCAAAATATTTAAACGCGCCCCCACGGACAATGTCTAAATGCAGAATAAACTACAAAAATAAATTTCAGCAAAATCACTGATCGAATTGATTTGCTTCCTCGATTAGTGCTTGACATTTGGCATTACGAAATCGTCTCAGGAAAATGTAGTGTTCGTTCCATGTGGAATGCCATTGCAGTGGTCGTAAATACAATCGAACGGCGACTCGATCAATAGCGAATAACAATCCATTAAATATACAACTTCAATCTTGATTCTGTGCTTCGACTGCACCTAGGTCGTGGCTGGCGATGGTTAGACAAGTAAAGATATACCACATATTGCTAGCTATCCAGATACTTGATAGGTGGTGGCCAGCTAGGCTAGTTAGTAAAAACTACTTTAAACAAAAGTCACGACCACGTAAGTGCATTGCACTTTACGCGATACGTTCCCATTATATGAATAGAAAATTAGATTTCCCACTGCGAAAGAAAATTATTATTGTAAATAGCAAAGTGTTTTCAGTTGCAGGTGGTTTTATGTCGGCATGCATGCAAATTGCAACTTGTTTTGCGCAATGAATGCAAAATTACTTGAATGAACGTTCCAGGATAAAGATTTATTGCGTATATGATCGTTTATCTGTTCATATTTAAGATGACTATAGATTCAGATTAACGATAGCCATTTTTTTGCGTCAGTTACATCAGCATAAATTTCAAAAAATGTAGTACATTTTAAAAAAATTCCCAAGACGTGTTTAAACAAACCAAAAAAATTCTATTAATTTTTCAAAAATCATTGATGATGCATTTTATATAACTACATATCATATTTTTTCAAATTTCAGGTGGGCAGTGCTGAATTTATGGCACCAGAGGTTGTTGATTTGTTCGTAGGCGAGGCAAACTACTATGACAAGCGATGCGATTTATGGTCCCTTGGAGTCATTGCTTACATATTATTATGTGGCTATCCACCATTTTCTGGTAATTGTGGACAAGATTGTGGCTGGAATCGTGGTGAAAATTGTCGTACCTGTCAAGAATTGCTATTTGAATCAATTCAAGAAGGTAATTTTTTGCTGAGTCTAGTGAAATGTTTGTATATTAATTTAAATTTTGTTTGGTGAATTTTATAGGTAGATTCAGTTTCCCCGGACAAGAATGGAGCGAAGTGAGTCAAGAGGCTAAGGATTTGATAAAAGGTTTGTTAGTTAAGGAAGCTCCCAAAAGGTTAAGTGCAGAAGCAGTTTTAAATCATTCATGGATTAAAATGGCTGACGAAGAACCGGCTAATAGTGTTAAGATGGAAAGTCGTCGAAAAGCATTGAAAACACCTGGAAATATTCGACGGTACGTATCAATAAAGATATAATTTAATTATTTATTGGGAGGTGTAAATCTACCTTTTCCCTATTTATTCTGCCTGAACACCCCAGAATACTTCTAATATTTCTTTCCACTTTTTCTTGCTTTTTTTCTACATACCCAATTAAAATTCAAACTTTGATTCGAGCGTAGACCCTGGGCCAGACGAGCTGCCCAATATCTTCATCAAATCCTTATTTTCTTCATTACCATTTCATTTTTGTATATTTTTATCGCTAGTTTGTCCTCTAGCATCTTTCCTATTTTTGGAAGCTAGCTAACATTTTATCTGTGCTCAAGCCTGGTTCTCTAGTCAGTGCTTTCAATTATCGTCCCATTTCATTACTTTCATATCTTCCCATGCTCTCTGAACGCATTGTCTACAATAAAATCTATCAAGCTCATTGTAGTAAGTTGTCCTCGACGCATTTTGGTTTCCTTCCAAATCGTTCAACCAATAAGAATCTACTTGAACTTACCAACATAGTCGCAAAGGCTCACGGCAATCGTTTCCAAGCTAATTTAGTCTATACTGACATCAGTAATGTATTTTACTCTGTCAATCTTTGTATTCTACTTCAAAGGTTAATGCATTTTGGCCTGTTTCGAATCATCGGAGTTACTATTATCGCTCTCTTAATAGAAATGGATGTTGTCGATTCTTGGAGCCAAACTAATATTCTCTACCTTGAAGTGCAGAAATATCACAAAATATCCTCCCTGCTTGAAACCAAATCCAATCAATCATATTTATGTGTTACGTTACTAATCGCCGTTTTTTCAAATATAAGATTTATGAGTGATTTTCGACGCGAAACCTAATGTTCCAGGTCACATTGTGGCAATGTTTCTGTGTTCGTACTAAGGTACATTCTTTCCTTCGTTCATCTGTACACTAGCCTCTTGAGACCCATTCTGGGATATTATTCGCAGGTACGTTACCGCAATATTTGGACTCTGATTTCTAATGCATTACATTTGATTCTAATGCACAAAGCGATCTTCCATGCTTTAACTTCCTACTCTGAAATATTGATGATGAATGCTTTTTTTTGTTTTATCTTCACTACAGTCAATTAAAATCTAACTGACTTGACTGGTTGGATTATCGTATTTCGCCGATCGAAATCATAATATTCTACAATTTGTTCCGTTTCCTTTCTTTCAATTTTTAAGCCAAATTTAAAACGCATTTTCTTGAAATAAACTTTGGCGTTATTCCATATCCTAGTCTGTCTGATGATATCTAAATAAATGTACGGCATATTTTCAAATCCGGTTTGTTCATGACAGTGTATGTTCAGCTTGTATATATGTATTTCGTGCCTAACATATTGTGATTCAGGTGTAAAAAGACTTGCACTTGATCTTCAGATCATTTCTGAACATTGATAGCTTCGATAAATGTCTGGATTGTTTTTCTGCTTCCGCAGATGATTTTTGTGTTAAGGTAGTTCAAATCTTTTTGACCTTCCAAAGATGATTTACATAGAACAAACGTGCATATATTTAATTTATCAGTTTCTAGTTTTTTCCAATTGTAAATATGGTATAAACATTCAATTATGGGATTTATATGAAACAAGCACATATACTAAATCTAAATAAAAATTTAACATCTAATCTAATCATAATCTCTGTGTTATTTTTTTGCAGCAATCAATCGGCACGTGAACTATCGCAATTTGCCGAATCCGCAATGGCTGTGAAACGAGTTATCTTACAACATTTCTCGATGCGTTACGATTATATGACAAAAGAACGTCCAAATATATATCAACCATCTCGTACTGATTTTGCTGTTGCGAAAAGTCAACATAGTCATAGTAGTAATATACAGTCACGTTACAGTAACTGTGGCAATAAAAATAGTATGAATAAGAAGAGTAGTTACAGTAACAACTATAATGCCATCAATCGAAACAGCAGCAATAATAACTATGATAATCACATGCAACGAGAGAATGTTGACAATATTGTTGATGATTGTACCGACCTAACGCGAAAAATTACAATACAAAATAATCAATGTGATAAAATAGAAAGTGATGCAACATGGAAATCTATGCAGCAGGAACTGGACATTTGCCATCAAGATGATCATGGAAAGTATGAGGAAGTAAATAATAAAATGGATGTTGAATCCGCGCGAACATCGACTTCGATTTCCAAATGCAAGACTTTTGCTTCTGACGTCGTCAAGTCTTTGAACAGTGCTATTGCCACCACTTCGACTTGCGAAAAAGTCTCTAAGAATGCTTTGGGTTCTGATGCTTCGAAACTAAATAGTTCGACCGCCGCCATCACCAGTGGTTCATCCACCGAAGACGCTGCAGCAAGTCTAGCCGGCCACCATCGTGGTGAGAATAAAGTCGGCAATGAGGAGCACGATGCCGACATTGATGACGATTTTGATGAATGTTTCAAAGTGAATGATTCGCCTCCGAACTCTGTGAAATTCACAATGACGAAGAAGACACGAGATAACACCATCAAACTCTTGAATAGTATTATCGAGTTGAAGGAGAAGTTGTCCACTGAAACGAACGAGGACGAACATTGCTCGGGCGACAGTAGTGGCAGTGGCGGCAACCAGTTTTCTGACTGGAGGAATCCGCAGCAGCGACGATCTCCGACGGAATGCGATAAGAAACCGGCCACGAAGTTGAACTTGCCACCCAGGTTCATTGTCGATCCTGACGACGACTCCGAGAACGATAGCGATAAAATGTCGCCGAAACACAACGCTCACTCCACCTTTGCAAGACAACGCAACGCAGCCAGCAACATTAACTCGCGGAATGTGTACGGGAATTTCGGAGGCAACGGTGCGAACAATCGTTACCGGCCGGAAGACAATTGGCGTTATCGCCGAAGCAGCAATAGTCATCCAATGGGCTATCGGAGCTATCGCAATCCTAACGTGGGCGGTAGCCAACAGCAAGGATTCCCGACGGCAATGGGACGTCCCAACCACTTTGGTCTAACGCGCAATTGTTTTGCTAGTCACAAGAGCGATACCACTCCCAGATATAACGTGGGCGAGAGGGCTGGTGGCTTCTATGGTGGCAACTACTATTCAAACAATCATCGCACGAACGGCAATTATGGAAATGGCGGTGCTTATGGGGGCAGCTTGAATTCCACAACTGGAAGCAGTGGAATGAACCACGGCGGACGTAATGGCGGCATTGAAATTCACAACTGGCGAAATGATTGTATTTATTCGTCGGTGCGTAATTGTGGCTTCGCCGCCGCCAACGCTCCGTCGAATGGCGATCATCATAACTCACCGATTGGCGTGAAACAGCGTCAAGGACCTGGTGACTACGATGATAACAATACTTGTACGTTGGGCATTGGACTTTCACCTCCTAGTGAAAGCCTGCTAATGCAACGACGCCTGCGGATGTCCGCCAATCGAAATGCAGGAATTGAATTGCGCGGTCCACCCGCAACTGCAAGTGGCTAAAGTGAAAATTAGCACGACGAAGAAGTTGAAAGCGCTCCGCTTGTTAACTTCACAATTTAACATTGGCCAACATCAAGGAGGAAGCGTTAAGCGGAGCAGCTGACAAGTGGATAAGAAGTGTGAATTTCATCATGCATACATCTTATTAGATACTTCCAAAGCTGATGATTATCATTTATAATTTTTATTTTTTATAGTTTTCTTGTTTAAAATGAAAAAAAAACGACTCCTCTCGAAGAGTACGAAAAAATGATATAGGAGCCGATAAAAAGATTTAAGGAAAAAACACAAGAAAAAGTCGTAAACATTTCCTACATTTCTATTAATATAGATTTTTTTTATAATTGCTTATATAATTATTATTGAAGAATAATTTTTCTTTCTTTACTGTCCATATTGGGAAACGATCCGAAACATCAATATATACACATATATCAAGTCAATCACGCTCTTTCTCGATTTACTTGTTTTGTGAGTGTGTATTCGTTTTCATGTTACACCGACACAACCTACTGTTTTAGGTTACATACTATAGTGGTATTCCTCGAACGCCAGTTTTGAAATTGTATAAAACAAATACAAACCAATGGGAAACCCCATAAGGTTTTCTTTCATAAACGTTTCCTTTCCCGTTTTGTCCAAATCAAAAAAGCAAACCGAGAATAATATTGTTAAAAGCCCCCAAAAAAATGGTGAAGATTTAATATGAACCATATATTTTTGTATTTACGAACGAAAAAGTACCATTCAAATGCGTCAAGCAAACGATGAGAAATTTCAGAGTTTTCTTATGTCCCCATTTTTTATATAATAATTGTATAAAAAGTACGGGATACCGTTATGACAGTGATTTTACAATCGCTTGTGTATCGTTTGTTTGTTGGTTTTGATAGCTTGATCGTCGACAGATCCAAACACCTTGTACTACCACTACCACCGTTTTTGATTAATTGTATGTAATGTTTTCCATAAGTTTTAAGAAACTTGCATGTTAGGATCGGATCGGATCAGATCGGCATCAATAAGTTGACCCTTGAGCATCAATTGCGACAGTGATCCAGATTTTATTTGCAAAGTTATCAAATTAAACATATCCCAAATGGCGATAACTGTTACAATAGATAGCTTTTTTTCCGTTCAATTGTAACATTTAGATGAATTTTTTTTTATGGTATGAATAATGTGAATTGTAATTAATTTTAGACTAAAATTTCGGAAATTTTAATTAAATTACCAAAATAGAAAATATAGATGAAAATAACTCTAGAAGCATTGTAGTTAATTTAAATTATTCAACACTTAAAAATTCGCCAACTCTTTACTTTTGTGCTTGCCGTTTATTTTTTTAGACAAGGATCCTGTGATTGAGACTCAAGTGGTAAATTCTACGAGATAATTATTGTTCCATTCAGACTGAGATTTATAGAATTAATCGAGAAAAAAGAGTTTATATACGATGTATTTTTTTATATAGATTGTACTGTGCCGCGTTATTTTCTACAAGTACAAACAAAAAAAAGGACACCCAAACGACAATGTGAATGCGTCAATCGTTTTTGTCAATTTCTTAAGGAGAAACACACCATTAAAAATCTCAACCCAGTTATTGAAATATTCTTTGAATGTTATAAAATTTTGCTTTAAAATTTCTCAAAAATAATTGTAAAAAAACATATACACACAACACTAACGATTAGTTGGTTTAGATTTTCGAAGAAAGAAAATACAAAAACAAATTGCTTATTATTTCAATTTTAAGTTTGACCTGTGTATGGAAGAGAAAGAGATTGCATTAAGAAATAAATGGAATGTGCGATACACACAATAACAATTGAGTTTTATCCTGTTAAGGTTTTGATTGTATATGCCAAACTGGTGTGAGGAGTGATTCTTGTGTCCTTTTTGTATGGCAATGTGTACTAATTGGTCCATGGAATGTTTGGCTGAAAATAGTAGGCAATTTTTGGAATGGAATGGCGAACAATCCAGAATGAATTGATGGCGCATATTGTGGTCGTTGCTTGTCTAGTTTTCAGTATAATTGAATTTTAAAGACCGCCTCATAATAATAAATTGAAAAATGTTGCCAGAACTACTATTTTCAAATTAAATGCATTAATTGAATTTTGTGTGTGTTAGTCGGAATTGAAATTCGATTAGCCAAATTAGTCCAACAAGAGCTGATTGTCTTCCGGTCTCGATTGATGAAGTGCTAAATAGAATATTTAAATTTCAAAAAATTTAATAAATTTTGGTATGACTGGGACAAATATTTCATCATAAATGGCGCATCAACCCAATTTGAGCCTTTGTCCACTTGCACCGCCTTCATTTGGCGCGATCATTAGTTATCAGAATAAAGTTGCCGATACTTGAAAATAGCTTTTCTGTTTAGCGCTAAGACCATTTCTGAAATACGGATGCATTCCTATACTAAATATAAACTAGTTTTTGTATTTGAGTTTAAATTTTTTTCTAATTGTTTGCCAATATTTTGAAAGGCCAGTGCTATCTAAAGTGCAACTTAAAACCATCAGTGTCGAGTCACGCAAAGGCGTATTGAAATGAATTTTATTTTGAAGCAGCATAGGACAATAAATATACTACAAAAAGCTGCTTTGGCCATTTTCCGATCATGCTTTTCTATTTAATTTGAGCTATTAAATTTCTCGCCTTAACTTTCAATGAGAAAACATTAAAGGGATGTTTAAAAAAACTACATTTACTGTGAATGTTTTATATTGATTGTAAACTGGCTTACAATGTCTGTTATTTCTATATTTTCACAAAAACAAAGTAAATCATCCAGAAATATTGTTGCAATCAAGCTGAAATTCTGATGGGAATCTGATCGCCTTAAACCATGGTCCCATTTCAATGTACGATAGCTTCAGGAAACATGAAATCTACCAATATAATATATAACAATATATACTGACGAAGCAAAGATTTCGATATCTGTTTTCCATGAGATATCATACGACATCCTGGATATGAAAGCCCTTCTGCTTAATGTTTGTTAGTTTCAGCCGAAAATTCTTGATAACTATATTCCAAACTTTACTAACAGTTGATTCAGTTACAATACAATTTTCTTCCTTGCTACATGTTAGTGTTCAAACACGATTGACGCAATAAAAAGTGCAGTGATTGATTCGTATCTAAGTTAATTACTTCCAAGAGTTATATATGCAATCCTCAAGTTAATTGGCGTAGGCCACCTATACCTCATTAGTAAGTAGAAGAATAATATCTTAACAAACAAAACAAAAAACAATTGAAAAGTTTATATTAGATGCTAAGATTCGTCCAAGAATTTATAGTATTGCTCCCACATTTTATGCTTCTCTTATCATCTCATTAAAGAATCACAATTTTTAATATAAAGTAAACACAAATTGATATTGTTACATGAATCTGTTGGAAACACTTTAACACGATGTGAAAGTCCATTTGGTCAAGCATACCTTATCGTACAAGACGTAATCCATTAAGTAAAATATTGAGCAAAAAAAATTATACATTTGTTATGTTATTGCTAAGTATCTCTACCTGAACGTAAATTATGTGAAAAATATTTAAGTATTGAACAAAAAATTAAAATCCAAATTGTTAAATATTAAATTGAATATTATGAGCATCATAATGAAATCTCAGTCTGAATATTTATACATATTGAAATCATACGTACGTAAAATTGTAGTATTTTCAAAATAGCATTCAGAAATCCAAATTTTTGTTTCGTTCCCTGCTGTATCAAATTATGTCGATGTTTGAACAAAAGAGAAACGAAATTTCGCATCAATATATTATCTTCATTTCAACATACAAATTCCAAAATTATTCATTAACAACAAAAGCTAAAATTTGAGGAAGATCACAATGTATTTAAAGAAAATATAGCAATCGTATGAATTCGGTACTTTTGCCTAATTAACGACAATATAATTGGCATCACAATTTAACACCATTCATGTCATTTTCAGGGGAAATGTTTGTGCACATCCAACCAGAAAGCAATTTTATGTTTTCTGTATTATTGGCGCAATTTACACTAAACATAGTAATTATGAAAAAAATGCGCGAATTGCAATCGACGAGAAAGAGATTCGCTATTACTAAAGCAAATAGTGATTAAATTAACAATATTATTATACCTAGGCTCAAAACCAAGCCAATAATTAAAAAAAAAACCATGTGAAAAAAGAAATAAAAAACCAAAAAATACAAAACCTGATTACAGGTAAAACAATTTTTATATATTTTCTAAAGAATCGATGAAAAATTACATAAGTTTACAATCGATCCTTCATTTTTCAATTGAAAATGAAGAAACAATTAGTTTCGACATCAACTACTTTGCATCAAAAATTAAATCAGAAAACATTTAATTTAATTTTGACCAAATAATGGCAATTCAAATCTAACTGTTGAAATGAAAAAGAAATTTACTGTTCTATTTTGGATAATTTCAGTATGTTTCACTTTATTTATCAGCTCATAACTTAAGTGAATTTAATATTTTGTAAAATCCGTGCAATTACCACGAAACAAATTGTAATGTATCTGATTGTCATTCAAAAAGAAACTATTTTCAGTTGATCAAGAAGAAGAGGATACGTTTTGAATAAAAAAATAAATAAAAAGGACTATGTTGTTTTATTGATGGCTTTTTAATTTGTCAATTTTGTTATTTTCACATAGAGCCGAGCAGGTCGTTTCGGCTTTTAGTGTTGATGGACTGATTGAAAAGCGAAGAGATATCTTGAATTAAGAAAAATATTTCACTAATACTACTTTCTTCTGCTAAATGAATAGGAGTGAATAGTGTCGTTGTAGACTAAGAGTCAGCACCTACCAGACAAACGTTAAAATATAAAGGCTGAAATTTTTAGGGAATAATGTTTGGGGATTACTAACCTTGACCAACAGGAAATTGGGCAGGTATCATGTAAGTAGGGCCGCAATAAATAAACTCTTCTACGTTGAAGTGTAATAGCTGAAATCTTTATGAAGTCTTTAAATACCAACAGTCAGTACAGGTATCCCTCAATACTTAACACGGTTTCGTTTTAACACGAATTCAAACTTGTGCCCATACCCTCCAATAACACGACTAGATTCACTATGGTATAAAAATTTAAATATGTACATATGTACATAGTCATCGAATTCACATTGTGTAATATATATTAATTAATATTACCACGAACCAAGCGAAAATCTAGCTTGTTGGTAAGATGATTTCCATTTAAAGAAAGAACGAAAATCGTCCTAGTAAACTGCAATAACAAAGGAACCAGCGCTGTAATGATTTGCAAAATTCTTTGGCATTCTACACCAAACTTCATAAGGAATTAATCAAATCAAAGGAATCAAATCGGAGAAAGCAGTCATTAATCACAGACTTTGCAAAAAAATGACGAACAGCCACCTGCAAAGAAACATCTTCTATACAGGATTTATCTGACAGACTAATCGAAATGATTCTGTTATTTTCGATATTATTAAGTACATATTTAATGAAAAGAAATTTATTTCATTTGATTTTAATTATATTTTCTTTCACACAAATTAGTGTTATTTTATGAGTGGAATTATTTTTTTATATATATGTTATAAATGATGCCTTTATTTTGGTGATAAGTATCGTAACCCCGGCTTATATATGAGTCAAGTGTCCCCATTAATACGATTTCCATTAACACGAAACTTTCGCAGAACGTAACTACCGTGTTAAATGAGGGACACCTGCATTTAAGAAGCCAGACCTATCCGAAGGATCGAACAGGCACAGTATAAGGTTAAATACGCCAAGATAACATCGTCCAGGTAAATGAAACAATTCAATGTAACGTCTATGTAAAGAAGTTAAATTTCTTGTTATTGGTTCAAAAATCGAAATCGTCGTTTTCAACATATCTAGATTTTAAGGGCTAGAAGTTAATGAAAAATATTTCTAGAAAGAAATTTTTATGTGTGTGTGCACGAGCGTACATATGTACAAACACGATATTGTGTCATACAGTGTGGTGAATAAGAAAATATCCACTAGCGACATCTAATGCATATTGCAACATCTATTACAACTTTATTTTGATCCGTGATTTTCTCTAAATTATGTTCTGGACGTAATTTTCTTGACTTTCCACAGATCCGCATTCACGAAAAATTGATTCCGGGGAAAAAATGTCAATCTATTAGATTGGTCTGCGAGATCACCGGACCTAAATCCAATAGATAATGTGTGGGGGATTCTTGCTGGAAAGGTTTACGCGAATAATAGACAATTTATTGATAAAAAGTCGCTGCGACAGTTTATTGAAGAAGCTTGGGATGCAATCCAGCCAGAAATTCGACAAATTTTTTTTGAAAACTTAAAAAATTGAATATATTCAGTTAATATCAATCATGGCGACAACACAAAATATTAATTCATGGTAGGATTAAAAATACTGAAAAAAATCTTACTTTTGAAGCTGGTCGTACAGAAGCTTCGCTTATTTTGAATAAAAAAGATTCATTTTGTTATTAATTCAAGAAATACTAAGAATGTTTTTTTAACTTCCCCGTTTCCAGTGGGAAATTTTTGTAATGAGGCCGATTTTGCGAATCCCAAATTTTGACATATCTCCACGTTATAAGGTTTCTAGAATCCAAATCCACCGAGAGATGCCTGTGTGAATTTGTACGTATGAGCGGACGTGTGCATGTTCGTTCGTAATTATTAATTATTAATATAAACAAAAGATGATATTGACGTGGGACCAATTTCATTTGACGCGTAATTACTTAACTTAAAACTGAGTGAACTTTTAGTAAAATCGGCGTTGCAATAAAATCAAAACGCGTCGTAATAAAATTTAAAAAATATTGTGAGTCAAAAAATCAAGAGTACACAAAAATCTAAAGCAAATGCAATCTAGCTTAATTTTGAAACTAATGAAAAATCTTCATAGCAATATTTTTATTATTGTGTGTTTTAGCAAAATTTTGACCAATGTTGTAAAAAACATTATTAAAAAAATAGTTATAAACAAAAACAAGATTAATTTATAGAGTTCCAAACATTTCTATTATCAGGTTTGGAAGAGTGGCAGTAGTGACGCTAGTGCAGCTAATAATTAAATATTGTTAGAAATAATTTAATATTGTTAATAACAATCTTATAATTTGATATTGTAAATAGTTAATTAATTATTAATGATCAAACATTTTTAATAACAAATGATAATTATTAATAATAATTAAAAACACTCGATAACAAGCAACAATTGGTAAAACTGATTGAATATTCTTTATAATAAAAAGAATATCGTAGATAATAATAATCGAACGTGATTGCAACCAAGAGCGGATCCAGCATTTGACTCAGGGGGGGGTCACTGCCTCGAAAATCACAATAAAAGAAGACAATATTGCAAAAAAATCGTAAAAATCACTAGTTTACCTAGGCTCAGGGGAGGCCATGACCCCCGTGACCCCCCCCACCTTCCTTTTTATCGGCCCTTGATTGCAGCAATGTAAACTAATCATAGTCCTAAGAAATTCGATGTGAGGATATTGTTCGATACGAAAAAATCAACAATCCTTTTGCGATTTAAGGTTGGTTTACTATAATGCAATTAATGAAAAAATATTATGTTTAAAAAACATGCGGAAGTATAATGTACATTTAACAATTGAACAAGGACGAGGTGTATTTCAAGGAAGTAATGGTGGATTCCAGGGCCGAGGAGGTCCAGGCTTTGATGGAGGACAACCAGGTGGTGGAGGCGTCTTTCTCTATCAATGCTTTTATGACTAAAGCAATTATAATAATTTAGAATAATTTTAATAATTAATAATAATAATAATAATAATAATAATTAGTAATAAAATTAAATCATTGTTTTTTTATTCACCCCACTGGAAAGTTAGTCGTGTGGGCCTTAAGGGTCGCACCTAGACTAGTTTTATTGCTTTTTTAATTTATTATTTTGTAATAATAATGGTAAATAATAATCAATAGGTTTTTTTCGAAATTCACTGTAACTCTTTTTAAAGAAGGAAAGGCGATTGGTTCTTTAGAAAATTCGCGCCCTGCATTTAGTTTCGTGGCAGTGTAATTTGGCTATAACACTTGAAGCGAAATCTGGAATGTTTTAAGCTCTGTATAGGTTAAGAAGTCTGGCAGTGCTTCAACTCGTTCAAAATGAATAGCAGCTGCGATGGACATGTGCGAAAGCTTACAAGTTAACGGATTCATCGCGTAAAAGCTTAACGAGAGATTTTTTAATAATAGTACCCTTCTCCGCCGTGTTCATTCGCTTCATTCGTCGTCGGTCGTCTGGCTTGTGAGCAACGGAATTGGGAAGTGTCGCGAGACGCAAAGCTCTTCATCAAGGTGCAATTCAGATTGCAGATACTATCTGTCTATAAACGGGGAATCGCATGACTTGCTCAGCGCTTGTTTACTGCAATCGACTACGAGTGCAATAGATAGATAGCTCGCAAGAGTGGTGGATCGTCCACTGAACACCCACCCACCCACGCAGCGACGAGAAGTGAAGTTAGTTGGCTAGTTAGTACGAGTATCTGTGGCGATAGTGGTGATAGATAGATTGGCTAGCGGAACTGCTGTATTTTCGCGCACTACGAGAATTTCGGTGCACTATC
The DNA here is from genome assembly GCA_963942545.1 of Oxycera nigricornis. NCBI lineage: Eukaryota > Metazoa > Arthropoda > Insecta > Diptera > Stratiomyidae > Oxycera > Oxycera nigricornis. The sequence goes on along the minus strand of OZ012660.1, from coordinate 110,616,884 downwards.
ACCATCACCTGTTCGAGCGCGAATCGCGTCTTCTCGCACAACACGATTTCCGCGGCGTAATGCTGCTCTCGTTTCCGGTGGAAGCACAGGCGATCGGTTTTCCTTCCGTTTCACGTGGATTTTCATATGCGTTTTCGGTTGAGTTCAAGAATAGATGCTGGGATTGAGACGTGCTCCGCAGCTTTTGGTTCAGGGTCGAATTTTTTGGCCAAGGCTCGAGCGCTGAATGGGGACTAGTGAACTCTTCAGCCGAAAACCTCACCCATTTTTGTTTGAACAATTAATTGCCAGCCCAACCGTTTTGGACCTCCTTCTTCCCAGGTGAGCGCATGCGAAGGTAACTAAGCTAGAATCGTGAATGCACAATGGCTTCCACCTAGAACGCATGGTGGAGCACCCAACAAACAGTGTCCTTTGTGAAGATTCCAATGCTCAATACTAGTATAGTGTTTTTCGCACCTACACCTAGCCGTGACATAATTCAAGGAGTAGTGTCTTGAGAACGCCCTTGTGAAGTTCGTGAAAAAATATAGTTCTGCTACAGACAGTGTCGTGAGAGTGTTTGTCCTTATCTCCGAAGCATTGTCCCAATCAGATCAGCAGTGAATAAATAATTGTGGACGTTTGTTCGTTATGAGTTTGAGGAAGGCCAGCCGCACTAAGAGCCTGTCTCTCAGTGACGATATCCCGGCACGTTCGTCAAAGCCCAAAAACACAGCTCCTTTGAGCACAATGCCTTCATCTGCCTCCAAGAAAGTCGAGGACACTGGCAAAATTTTAAAGTATATCGATGATAACATTGTGGGAAAAGGTGTTGCATTTTTAGGACCATACGGTAGACGAAAAGGTGAGTTGTAGTTGTTTTCGATGATTTTTAAGTCGAGATATTGAAAGGACTCTGTCGCCACGGAAGCACGAGTACGTTTTTATTTGGGGATGGGTTGTGGGTGCAGGATGACATAATCTTTCCATGGGATGACAACAGAAATAAGGGCACTGAGCTGTACTAAATTTAGCTATGATTGTACTAAAGCTGTGTTTTCTAAAAGAATCGGGCGTAGAAAAGGAAAGTTCAATAACGACTATTCACCGCTTCCGTACTATGCATGAAAATTTATGTTCTCAGCATTTTGCAACCTCAATTAAAGGAGATTCCTCAACTTCTAATATCTGATTCTGTCACATAACTACAGGGCAGGGATAGAATCACTGGATACATTTTTTTGCAATACGATTCGAGAACACGAAGGATTGTGTCAATCATCTCATTTTTTCAAGCCTATTTCGTGGGCAAAAACCCAACCCTCGTGGTGCGCCAAGACTATTCAACCAACTACGATGCGAGCGTAAGACGCAATATTTTTGTATACCGGCGAGGGGCGAGCAACCCTTCCTGGTATTACATCATTGCATTGCATTACATGAGGCCAAGGCTCGATTTGAGCTGATGTTGATGAACCAGAGCATTGTACCAGAAAGTTATCTACATATATTTCTTCCCGCGACATAAACCAAACCATAGTCTGTTCCTACTTTATTAAGCGTTTTAATCGCAAACCATTTTTGATATTAATTTCTGCCAGCTTTCACTGTAAAAGATTAAATGTTATAAAGGATTTAAATGTTTATCCGCTGATACAAAAAACATGGATCAAGCAAAATATACAAATGTGGATTAATTTATAGTAAGTTGTTCAGATTTATTAGCCATCTTTTGATGGTGAAAATCACCCAATACATTGCCGCGAAAACACCTACTTATTATTGACGCATTTCAAAATGCTTCGGACCGTTTACAATGCGTTGAGATGGTTTTGTTTGTCAGAAACACATGTTCAATAGTTGCGGTCTCAAAATATGGATGCCTAAATATTTATAAAAGCTCTTATGAGTGAAGGTGATCTTAGGATTGTTAATGTTCTTCTTGAAAAACAGATGAAAAGTTGATGAAAATCCATTTGCAGCATATCTATGCATTCACGCCGGCTTGATTACTTTTCTTGTAATGACAAAAAATTTCGTAAGAGTACTGCATTTTTTTGACATAATGTATGAAACAGAATGGTGAATTCGAAAATATCAACTAACGACATCTATTGCATGTATCAAGATCGATTACAAGCTTATTTTGATCCGTGATTTTGTTGATGTTACGTCCCAGAGGAAAAATACGTGTTTTGCACCTGAAATCGCAAATGGTGCCAAAACTATGTTATTTTGTGCCAATAAATATAGAACATAAAATTTTTTCTTCTTAAAAATAAAGGGAAATATTGATGAAGGTCTATTTTAATGTTATTCTTTAAATTTGAGCATGCATGGTTTCGATCTAGGAGTGGGCAGTTTTTTGCTGAAAATATGACGTTTCTTGGAAAATGTTGTCCCAACAGTGTGGTGAATATGAAAAAATATGCACTAGTGCCATCTATTGCATACGGCAACATCGATTGCAAAGCTTATTTTTGTCGAAAATGCCTTTTCGAAGGTGTTTTGGAAATGCATGCCGAAATTCCTGGTTTTGTTTCCGAGAATGGCAAAAATTAAAAACATCTGCTTCCGTGCCAATGTGAATAGGCTACAAAACATAGTTTAACCTAATTCAAATTTATGTATAGCCATATAAGCACATTTTCCCGGTTAGATTCTATCACTTTCCTGGTATTTTGATGAAATCACATACATTCCCAGAAGTAGTACGATTATACTGAAACAATACTCCAAAATATCTGAAGAACAAGGACTTTCAATTCGTAGAAATGCGCATGTGGCATACCGTCTGAATTCCATATGTTTTTCCAAAACATTCAGCGCTTCACAAGTACGATGATGTTTTCCGTACGCATGAAATAGAGGGGAGAAAAGCAAGCAATGTTGATATCCTGATGCATTCAACTTCCAAGAAATTTTCTCGAGCTTTTAATTACGAGTGTGTAATACGGTCACAGCTTATTATGGCTGGGAAATTTTCAAGGTGAAACATTTGCATGTTCGATTTCCTGATAGCTCAATTAAAGATAAAGGAGAACGTAAGGACTTGGGAAACTTGTAGCAAACGTTGAGGGAAGGCTGATAAAGCTATGCTTCATAATGCGATTTTTTTCAACTACGTTGAATTGCCTTCTGCTTAGCTGGGCTACAAATACGTCTTAATTGAAAATTCAACCAAGCGCTGCGCAGGGGACGAGGTGGTTATCGATTTTAATTCGATGGTTCACTGAATCCTTTGTGATTGACGTACGAATATCAATCAGGAGCAATCACATCGATTATAAGGGCATTGTGTCTAATGATGCTATTTCTAGAATTTTCAGCAAGACTGGCGACATGATTCTATCATGCTTAGAGGGGTCGTTGCCTGTTTTTGCTGAGGCGAGGATGATGAAAACAGTTCGATGTTTGTTATCCTGTAAAATAGAAGTTAATGGTTGTTAATAGATGCCTTGTTTTTTGTGCATGAAGTTTTATTTTTTTTGAACAGGTGTGAGTTCTGAAATTGATTGGAAATTGGTCATGCATAGTTTTAATTTTCAGCGAATAATGAGGAGATTTTTAAATAAACTCAGATCAAAAATGGATTTGCTCTCGAAAACTAAGATATTTAATTGCGTGGAAATTTTTTTATATCCTGTAAAAATAATTATTCCCACAAAAATTAAAACTCAAGCTTATTCGTGAAAAATTTCAGGCTCGAAATAAATTATGAGGACAGAGTTTTTTGTATTTGAAATTCGTTCATTGCGTTTTATACGATTGAACCAACGTTTCTTCCCAAAAAAAATCGATGATAAACTTTTTTAGGCATTTTACTTTCGAATTCATTTTATTAACTGTACGATATTTTTGCTAGAATTTTCAAAAAATTCAATAGACTTCCTTTTACATATAATAAAACGTAAAAAATGTTTTGGCTCTTCTACCCTTGCCCCGCGAAAGGATTCGATTCGCGTAATTAATGTAAATATATTATAGCAACAAAAATATCCTATTTAGGTTATATGACGATTTTAACGAGACTAGTAGGTCTTCGTCTGCTCTAACAAAAACCAAAAAAGAGGTCGTGAACAATTCTCACTGAGAATCAGAAATATTCAAGGCGATAATTCGGGCTGTCCTTCCTCTACAACCATTGGAATTGATAAACTATGCCTGTAAACATCTCAGAATAAAGATTTGATTCTCATATCATACTCCCAGCAAGCCACTAGGACGAATTTAATTCACACGGAAGGGACCACTAAGGAATGGAACAGATCGAAGCGGATCGGGACGTAGCAGAAACGATCGGAAGGGAATGGATTAAAATGAAACTAATTGAAATGAAAAGGATCAAAGTGAAATGTATTGAATCGGTAGGGTGCGGATCGGAATAAAACATATTTAAATGGAATGAAACGTATCTGAACGGAACGATGTATATCAAATCGGATTGAAACGAATTGAAGCAAAATGGAATGGAATCGGTAGAAACGTAACTATTTGAAGCAGAACGGAATATAGTGGATCAAAATCAAAACGGAACTGATTGTCATGGAATTCATTTAAGCAGAAAGGATCGGCTGGAAATCGAATGGAGTCGACCGAATTGAAATGGATTGAAATGAAACTGAAAGAAATAGAACAAGAACAGATCGGAACGAAATTTATTGAAATGAAATGGATCATAAACAATCGGAGAAAAATGGTTTAGAACTGAACGAGTGGAAATGAAATGGATTGAAACATTCGGATGGCTCAGGCTGTATGGTCGAAAAGGAATTGGTTGATATTTTATGAGGTTGAAATGTAACGATATGAAGCTTATCGGATCGGACTGGATCGGATTGTATCGGAATGGGTCGAAACGGAACAATGTTAACTTATCAATTTATTTCTTAGACTTATTTTTCATAGAAAATGGTGTGTCACTCGTTGGTTTCTTAGGAAAAATTCTATTAAAAATGTACTGTTGATCATTTTCGAAGAATTCTCGCTTTATTCAATAGGGTACACCTTTTGATAACTGATGAAAAATTATTTTAGTTAATTAATTTGTGTTGGATTTATTGGATTTATGTCTGATATCAAGAGAATTGTTACAGGGAATGAAATGGAAAACATATTTCATAGACTTCTAATGTTCCATGGCCTGCTTGTATACACTCAATAAAAACAAACAGAGTGACAGTCGATAACGCAGACCGTTCTAACAATTTGGATGGCTTTCCATCTCATTAACATGATTTCATAATACATTATCGATTGTTTTTCATGAATTTTTCGATGATATCTGCCCAATTGTTGCAATTGTTTGTAGTTCGTTGAAGTAACAACGGTTCTTAACATTTTTCTGTAAAGTTCTTATAGTGACTGATAACACGGTTACTGAAAAAAGTATTATTCATCTTATTTTGATAGATGAAAAAGTTCAATTCCTTGTCCAAGGATCCAATATAATTATATCTATATGACTTGAAGGCTAATACCTTTGTAGCTAGTGCTTCGTTGTAGATATAATATTTTGCATAATTCATTATGTGACTCTAAATTTAATAATAATATAGGACACAGTTGATCGATATTCTCTTAAAATTTAAAAAAAATTACACTAAGCTTCCATGATTATCAATTTTTTTTCGTAAATTTTTATTATAAAATTGAAATGGCACTGCTATAAGTCTGCAGGATATGTCTAATTTAATACTAGTGTTGCAATGGAAAATCTAGTAGGTTTAGTTCATGATTAGCATACCTTACTATTGTAGGTTTCAAAAAATGATTTCTTAACTTTTCATTCAATGCAAAAATGCTGGATAGTTTCATTTTTCACTTTGACTATTCACTTAACCAACAAAAAAGCGAAATACTTCATTAAAAAAAATTAGAAGAAATATTGGATTTTTTTTGAATAAAGCGAGCGTAGGTATCCAACACCAAATATATTTTTTGAAGACATAAATATCCGTGCCATATTTTTGTGTTCAATTCAAAACACTCATTACTTACTGTCTAATTAATGAATTCATGAGATTTCATAACAGAATTACCTCGTTAGATTTCATTTCAAACAAATGTGTTTCGTCACTTTTATTGGGCCAAATAATATTCAAGATTAATCTCTCATAAGCATTTATTTTTTCATATTGAAACAAACATCAAAACAATTGAATTTCATTAGTAAATTGTTAATAATAGTGCATAATATTGTGTTAGTTCACCGGTGTTCAGTCTTTTCAGCAGATTAATTGATATTGAAAGGCAACAACCCACTTCGTTGCAAGCTTTATTCAAAAATGTTGTATAAAATCAATCGAACATTTGCCTATACAAAGTGTACAAATTGTTTGTAGTTTTGTACATGTTTGTGTTGAATCACTCGCATGTAACATAAAATGTTTTAGTGTATCGCCATTTGAACAGATACTAAACGTTGTGCGTTACAAAAAGCTGCTGCTCAAGGTCTTTCTTACATTTGTTGCAACATTTAACGAGCCATTAATATCGCAAATTACTGCTTTAGAAAGGTACGAATTTATCTGAGAATGTAACCAAAGCATTTCTGGAGATATTTGGTTGTTAAGTCTCGTCGACAATTCGATTGTTTATTCGGTAGTTATTTAGGTTACTTTTGTTTATTGATCGTAAATATGTGGTTTGGTATACAGTTTAGTTTTTGGAGAGATTGCGGGCTGCATCATTTGAATATATAACATTTTTGCAACAAGGTACCAATTAAATACTATTTTTAAGTCTTGAAACTGTGTTGGATATACAATGTAGTAATATGATTCGATTCACATCACAATTTCTAAATTTTTAGCTCATGAATTTGGAGAAGTTGGTGATGTATTTTTTAATCTCTGCACTAGTACTAGTAGATCAGGGCGGATCTGTTTTCAGTTGCCGTTGAGGCGGGGGGGGGGGCACACTGATTTTTGCAGCAAAAGTTGTGGAATAGCTCGTATAACAATAATTGACTTATGCTCTCTCTCAAAAAGTCGAAAACATTACAAAAAATCAAAATGTCAAAATGTTTGATAATTTAAAAAAAACACGTTTTTTCCCTATTCTCACTCTTAACTTTAAAACGGTTCATTTTAGGTCAAAGTTGTGTGGCAATAAAATTTGCGTAATAAAATTTTCTATAAGATAGGATTGGTTGAAAATCTTAAAACACTTAAGCCTTGCCGCAAAATTGTAATAAATATAAAAAAAAAACAGGTAGCAAAAAGCCATTTTTATGTTAATATTTTTTTACCACTTAAAATGCACTTAGGAGCTTCATATTTCGTCTAATTTTTTTTACAATATCATAGAATAGCATACCAATTTTCATCAAAATCGATTCAGAAGATTGCCCATAATAATTGTGCAATCTAAATTTATTTTAAAAAAATCAAATTTTTTGAAAGCTTGCAAGTCAGAAACTTAAGCTTATAAAAGTTTGAATTTTTTTTTCACATATAAAAAGGCACTTCACCTATCAAACGGCTGTGCATTCAGTCGTAGGAGCCATGCTTCCATCAACAGAATCCGCAGCCGCCCAGCACTGTTTCAGATTTTATTACCAAGTTTAGCAAAAAATCCTGAGGCTGCCCTAATAATCCGATTTTAATAATTTTGTAAAGTGCATGTGATAGGTGAAGAGTTGTTTTGCATGCGAAAAAAAATTCCAACTTCTATAAGCTTGCAGCTTTTAAAAATTTTGATTATTTAAAATAAATTTAGATTTCACAATTATTATGGACAATCTCCTATATCGATTTTGACGAAAATTTGTTTGCTATTTTATGATATTCTAAAGATTTTGGTGCATTTTAAGTGGTAAAAAAAAAAAAACAACGCTTTTTTCTCCCTGTTTTTTATATATTGCAATTTTGCAGCAAGGGTTAAATATTTTAAGATTTTTAATCAATCGTATCTTGTAGAATTGCCGCACAAATTTGACCTAAAATGAACCGTTTTAAAGTTACGAGTGAGAATAGTAGGGAAAAAACGATTTTTTCAAAAAAATTTCAAACATTTCAATTTTTTTTTAACTTCGCGACGTTTTTGAAAAGTAGCATAAGTCAATTATTGTTATATCAGTTATACCACAACGTTTCCCGCAAAAATCAGTGTGCCCTCTCTCAACGGCCAAATGTAGTCGTTTTTTACAGATCTGCCCTGGTTTATAATGCTACTGCCGCCTCAGTTCATTGATGGCGTTGAATTGAAAATTGGTATTTTCATTTATATTTCCACCTTAGCTTATAAAAATTCATTTGGAATTGAATACCTTAGGAATTCACTCGCAGGATTATTCAAGTGTTTCAGTTGGTTTTATATCCTATGCACATTTGAGATCAACTGAAATTGCTCGTGTATAGGTCGCGATTTTAAAAATGGAACAATGCTACGTAATGATCGCCATATGTCGTGACTGTATATATGAGTTTTGCTGCACTGAAATTTTCAACAATCTATTTTGCCTCAAAGCATAAGTTAATAGTTTTTTTGGACTATTTATAATATTTTGGTTTATAATCCTCATTCATGTCTATGGCGTGAGATATATTTATTATTGAATAGATCGCGACAACTTTTTTATTTCCTTCGTAAAATTTTAATTGATTTACATATATGTATGATATCGAGGCGCAATAGCCAAGTCTTCGATGATTGCAATAATCATCTCAACATTTCAATTCGTTTTATGTATTTCCCTCTGAAAAAAGGTTTGTATTATGTACCAATCTATTTGAAGACACTGAATAGCATCTTACTTGTTAAGACGCCTTTGTCTCAGTTAGTATACTTTATTCTGGCGTTCTAGTCAACTTTTTGCTAGTCACCGTGAATTCCTTATGTTTCCTGGTTGGAAATTCCTTCTTGACTCCAACTATCAATCGCAGAGCTCTTTATATTAACCTGCGTTTTGATTCCGTACATTTTCAATGACACTTCAATCATTCCGGATATTTTCTCGACATGCAATCAATTGCATATATGAGTTCAACGACGACAATGTGTATGCGAAGTGTGGACATGGACCACATATCTCAAGTTCGAATTGATTTCAATCAATACTAAAGCATTTAGTAGTATGGCGAATGCTAGAGGAAAATTGAATAAACTGGAAAAACTGAACGATTGCCTATGAGCCAAAGAAACGGGAACGGGAACTATCTAGAACAGGCTGTGGGCTCCTTTCTTATGTGGTATCTGGGCGCTTTGTGGCTAACTTGCTTGCTGGCTAGTTAAGTTAATTCATCAAGTTCAATTAAGTGGCACAACACGGAATTCAGGTTGCTTCTGTGCCAGCAAATGGGAAGCGCTCGTTGTTGCGCTTTGTTGCGTATTACGTGGTGCAGGTTGTTCAGACAAGGTATGACCGATAGACAACAGACAGACGACAGGATGTACAAACGTATTGTAATGTGGATCAGTCATGGAATGCATTTGTAAACTTCAGATTTAGCCAATGTACTATTAGAAGTTATTCCGTAAGGAGAGCTAGTTGAGGTAAACTTTCTCATGTCGCCATATTCTGTATGACATTCTTTTGGAAGCAACAAAAAAATGAGCTCATGAATGGATAGATACATACGACTTTGTGTCGCACTGGAAAACAGGATATCTCGCTTATATAGGAGAATCATCAAAAATGCGATTAGATAATCTAAATCACATCGATTGCATATCCAATTGTATCGTTCGGAAACTCTTTTCTAAAGGACAGAGCTTATCAAAAATGATTTCCTTGACAGAATAAATCATTTTGAAATTATATCAAATATCATTATCTGAGTTTTCCATGTTCAACATTGATGTACTCCTACTCTGTCATACAAATCACTGGAAATGGTGATATCAAAATTCAACTATAAATGATGTCAATTCAAAAGCAATGGTTACATTTTGAAATTCAATCACCATTAGTGACAAAAACATATTTCAACGTTCTGTGAAGCCTGGAGAATAAAAAAAGAAGAACGTCATTTAAACATTATGAATTTATTGAAGAAAAAATATATCGGCTTTAATGTAAGGTGACTTCTAAAAGACAGCAGCCCTAATCCCGAAAATAATTGACAACATTTCTGATACATTTAATATTGGCGATTTTATTCACTTGTCTGTTCTTTTTTGATTCTGGGAGTCAGAAATTAACAATTTGATAACACACACAACAAATGTGAGTTCTCGTTCTTCGTGTTACGCTCCGCCTTATTTCCCTTCCTGTATAAGTTATTTATTTAAAGATTTTGTAATACATAGCTTGTGAAAATTGTTGCTAGTGCTATACTACTGACACATTAGAACTCATAATGAGCTGAATCTTATTCATAATGAGCTGTCCATAATGAAGCGAAAGCTTCATCATTAAAAGTAAAATGAGGTAAACAATTTACTGATCTAGGTGCCAACTATAGGCAAAGCGAATGAAGTAATTCCACTATTTAATTATTGATTTGACATTTGGCAGTTTCTTTCTAAAAAATTTAAGATAATTATCGGAGAGGTGCTTTTAACACAGACTATGTAAGTTTGTAACCGGTGTTGGCGACACGTGAATTGCACTTGTTTTTAAACTTTTAACACTTTTACCTGTAGTTCAATTGTCAAACAAATCTGTGTACAAGATATGTTTTCGTTAAATGACAGTTCGACTGACAGACACAATGAGCTACCCGTAGTATGTCACTATTCTATCACGCTGTACCGGAGGTAGCGGCTTATTATGAGCTCTAGTGTGTCAGTAGTATTATTGATATCAAATACAGCAAAGATGTAACAATTATTATTTAAATTTGCGACAATCTAACTGTCCGAGATAATGATTGCTTGGTTTGGCTTGACTGATTGCCTTGGTTCAATCTGTAGTAAAACAATATTATAATTGAAATTCTCACGGAAAAATACATGAAATCGTTAAAATTATTTTAATTTTTTAATAAACAATTCCATTTTTAACATCGAGGAGCTTTTTATGACGTAAAACCCATATTTTCTTATACAAAAGAAAAAAATGTATCTTTTATCGCAATAACAACGAATCGGTGCAAGAAAAAATACTGATTTTATATTTCAATTCATGCCGACTGAACGAACTAGCAATAAGCTTTGCTAAGTCGATAATTATTATTGTTATGGCTGTTGGTATTTATTTATTCACACTGCATGGCGTGTTAGATCCATTAGTCATATGTGGCTAAAAGCTCGTATGGCATATGTATGTGTGTGCGCGGCCAAAGAAAAATAAACCAGACTAATATATGTAAAATAGCATATACATTATAATCGGTACATAAAACTCATCATGTGTCGTGAAACAGACTGTCGCGCCACAATGTCTCGCTGGGCCGCCGTTTTCTTTTGTCATCACCCAGCTTTTGCTTATGGGAATTTTCCACTGGGCAAGGGTTTAGTCAATATAGACATTTTAAAATAACTTAAGCTTGAATAGAACTAGCTGGTTTGTATTTTGCCGATAAATTATGTATGTTTATGATGTTTTTTTGTATATTATTTTCATGTATGGAAAATCACTTGAAGGTCCCCTAAACGATAAAAATGTATCTGCCATCAATTTATATCATCCAGTTGTCTAGCTGGAAGACTGTTTACACAGTGAAGCTCTTGAAGTGTGCCCATAGTAGTGAGCGATTTGATTTTCATGCGGAAAAGTACTGTATGACTTTGAATATTATGCATTATTTTAAAAAAAACCTTTGCTGATATTGTATTTTGTTATCAGTTCAGCAATGGAATTTAAATGTATTGTATACAGTTTTCACGAGCTGGGTAAATATTTATCAAGCGCTTAGATATTTAGACGTCGTAGAAAATAAGTTCCTGTTAGTCAAAGATATAACCTATATTAGTATATGAAATATAGATAGCTGAATAATTTTTGGCAGTTTCAAGGCAAGCTCCTAATTTTGGTAGAAAACAAATTATAATTTCTCAAATAAACTAGAGTCGAAAATACAGACTACACTTTTAAGATGTTTCATGTACAAAAAAAACATGACAACAATTTCTAACGACTTTATCTAGCTAAAGAGGTTTCAAAACAAATTTGTTGTTATTTTATATCGGGAAATAAAGTATGCTAGCCCCTTTTCTTCAATCTAGTGTAAAATTTAAAAAAGAAACTTTCCCAGTAAAAATTTTTATTTCAAATTTTTATCGCCAAATTATTATTAATATTTCGTCGCAATTCTGTTTCAATTCAAAATCAAATATTTCTGATTATACTCTCAATTATTATTACTGAAATACAATATCAAACCGGCTGTGATTTTAAAAGGAAGCGTTTACCGCCAATGATAATTGAGTCAACCTAAATAACTTTATCGCTTCACATTAGGTTACGTAAAAGTTGTTTGTTTACCCTCTTGATGATAAAGAAGTTAATCAATAGCACATAACGTGATTACAGCAACTACTGCTGTTTACCTACAAATAAATGCACATTTATGAGGATTTGGTGAGCGATTAAATATCCCAATTAAATGTTTGGACACAAGTTAAATGTTTGAACAGTGCCAAATAGTAGTGGTAATATGGGGGTTCTAGAGCGGAAGTGAAATCAATAAAAATTATCGATTTATTGATTTTGTGCAATCAATAAAAATTATCGATTTATTGATTTTGTGCAATCAATAAAAATTATCGATTTATTGATTTATGCTGACGTCATCACCACCGGAAGTGAACTGTCAAGGCCGCGCCCACAAAACCGCAAGCCTATTACGTCATCAACCGCAATCAAACCGATGAGGGCATTAACCCCTTCTCCCCCGCTCTCTCTCTACCACTCTCTCTCTCTCTCTCACACACACACACACACACACACACACACACACACGATCTTACCCACACCGGTGTTGCCACACCTAATTTTACACCCCCGCGATCCCACCCGATCCCACCTTTCACCGACGACACTGTAAATTCCACGCCTCATCACTTTCACTTTTTTCGGAGACACTTATTTGTTTGCCACGTCCAATTTCGAATTTCCCACGAGCGAATTACAGAGCCGGAGGTAAGTTTTCAATATTCTGCTTTATAGACGAAATTGCGTTGACAAGAGACATTTGTATCTAATTAATGTGTATGTGGTTTTTTATGCGAATTCGAATGAAGCAATTAAACAAAAAACACTGTAAATTGCACGCCGCGTCACTTGCACTTATATTTCCGAGACACCTTATTTGTTTGTGGCGGCCAACTTCAAATTTCCCACGAGCGAATTACAGAGCCGGAGGCAAGTTTTCAATATTGTGGGTTTAAAACGAAATTGCGTTGATAAGAGACATTTGCATCTAATTAATGTGCATGTGGTTTTTATTTGAATTCGATTGAAGCAATTAAACGAAATACCGTTGATAAGAGGCATTCGTGTCTATTTAGTAAGTTTGTGGTTTTTTTTATTCAAATTCGTTTCGCGCCATGGCGAAATCAAATGAAATAACGCCGATAAGCAGCATTCGTTTATAATTAATGTGCATGTGGTTTTTATTTGAATTCGATTGAAGCAATTAAACGAAATACCGTTGATAAGAGGCATTCGTGTCTATTTAGTAAGTTTGTGGTTTTTTTTATTCGAATTCGTTTCGCGCCATGGCGAAATCAAATGAAATAACGTTGATAAGAGGTATTCGTTTCTGTTTAATAAGTTTGTGGTTTTTTTGAAATCGTTTTGCGCTATGACGAAATGTTGTCCGTGAAATAGACAACTGTCCGAAAGCCGATAAGAATTTTCGAACACGCGTTTGACCGCATGCAAAATAGACAGCGACGGCACACGCGATTTGATAAAAGCATGCGGTTACGTTTCATTCGAGTGATATATTGCTAAAAAAAGCCGCAAGTATAATAGAAAATGTGCTATATAAAGAGCCCCGAAATTTGAATGAAGACCATAATTAATTACTTCGGAGAAAAGGTGAGCATACTTTATTTTAATTTAAGCTTTCGCTTTTAATTAAAGGTTTCGATTAGAGCCATGTTTGAAAGCAACGAATACAGCACGCCGATTGTGGTGGAGGATGATGACGTTGACGTCCTCAAGGAGCTGAACACATTAAACTACAAGCCGCTCCTCAAGGTAAAAGAGATGGACCCCTACAAATCATACCGGATTGCGGGCGCAAAAAGATGCAGCACCGAGTTCGGCGAATCCATACTGGTTGAGTTGGACGAGTTCCAGCTTTTCCTTCCAGCTAGGTATCGAAACCTAACGCAGGACGTGCTGCATCAAATGAACGCCGGCAACATTTGCGTGTCAAGAGGGCCCGCCCTAGGAAAAAGCTACGCGCTTTTTTTTACAAATTACAACCCCTAAAATGTTAAACACAAATTTTTAAATAAAAACATATTAAAAGAAAAAAGAACACTTGTTATTATTACTTTATTCAATTTTCATTGTATAAAGTTGTTTTACATTTCTAGCATCGATTAGTTCGACATCGGTTTTATAATCTACATCCTGAGCTCGAATGAATTCCACTTCACCATTGCTAAGAATTCTTTCTTTCATGTATTCGCGATATTCATAGCATTTTATATTCAGTGTTTTCATTTCATAGTTGCTGTCATAAGTGCAACGGATTGTAAGAATCAAGTCGTCTTGGAATTGTAGTTGGAAGTGTCTGTAAAAAGGTCGTTCACTTTCAATAATTCCTGCAATTTCACGCTCTTTTTTAATTAAATCCTGCCTGAAACCTTCAATTGCCTCTTGAACGGTGACATATTTAGTTTCTTCTCTCGCAGTTATTGTTGTGCTGTTCAAAGTTGTATTTTCTAGTGTTGAAATGGTAGATGTTGCTAGCTCCCGAGCATCTTCAGCCGAACTATTCAACCCATTGTTGAATTTTAATAATTGGAACGATAATCCAATTTGTACCGTCTCATTACTAGGTAGCTTTAATGCAAACTCCAAATTTCCTTTATTTCCAGCAGACTCATTTAGTATTATAGGTATCACCCCCGCATGGACTGCACTAAACAATACACACACAAAAAGGGCGCAAAAGATTCCTCCACGCATATTGAATTGCTCGTATTTGATAGGACGATTGGAAGAACAACAGATGCTCAATGATCTAATTTCATAAAACAAAGGGTTTTATAGTGCTTCCCCCACTCCTCCTCCAAGCCACTTCCAATGGTATAAATTTGAATCGTTGAGTTAACTTTCACGCAGTCACACACATAGACACACAAGATCATTAAATATGGATGGGAAAAAATTTTTGGTTGACACAATATCACGAAATCGGAAATTTTGTGTTTGTGGATCGGGATGGTTGTCGTTTAGAATTGTGAATTTAGTGATATATAATAGACACATGGAGGTATTTATGACTCCCGAAAACGGCGCAAGAAATCTTATATTGACAACGAGAATTGAAGAGATCCCCCGGAGCTGTCAGCTTGAATTCAATTTCAAACCCTTTCAACACGTTAAAATTGAAGTGATAGGTGATATTTTTTTGTTAAGCCGATGTAATTTGTTCTAAAACTATAACTTAAGGTGGAGAAATCACAATTATTGGGAAAGTTATCGATGGCCTCAGTAACTATAAAACTCCAAATGGCTTCCCACTGGGATGTTCATTCTCTGTTGAAGAAGACTGGGCGCTAAGCGAGAAATTAATGAATATGGAATCGCAGAGGGCAGGAGAGGAAAGATTTAAAAAGAACTTGCGGGGAAAATCTAATGTTTTCAATTCCAAACGAGTTGTTGACATTTTAATGGAAATGGATATAACACCACCCAACGACCCCTATGAACCAGCTATTGAACAGAATTTTTTTAGTAAATAAGAAGCTGCCCACGAGTAACAACCACACCATGGATTTGGAAAACTATTTGTCCTTTTTGATTAAATACAGCCGCATATTGTTGGAAGAACATCGCGAAGAAATCATGAAAGATGTATTATTTCTAATGTCATATTACAAAACGGACGAAACAAATTCAATTCACGGAAGACACTTTATCAGCTGTCCTTGGTCTAAAGACGACGCAACATCCGGGCCGGATACATGCGCCTGCCACAGTGTTTATCGAAAACGCAACAACATTGAAAAACTTATAAAATTTTATAAAAGACTAAGAAATGAGAGATGTGAAAATTTTTTGTATTAAAATGTTTTTCTTTATTAATCAATAAAATATAATATATTATGATAAATCTGATTTTTTAATCCAGGAATTATGTTGGGTTGGAAAGCCCAACCATTTAACATATAATTTATCTCCAGCTCGTTTTAAAACCCTTTCCACGAGGTACAGGTGAGGGTGTTTCGTTTTTAGCAATTCGTTTTCATAAAATCCTCCCTGTATGCGTTCGCCCTTATAATCTGCAAGCAAATATGTTGTTGGATTTGTGTTGTTTACAGCTTGCACTGTGAAAATTTCAGTTGTCCAGTTCGGAGTATACCCCTTCTCGAAAACATGTTTGTATTTACTGATGCGGACAAAATCACCTATTCTAAATTTGGGTTTCGAAAACACCTTTAAATTACTATAAACGGTTTTTAACAAGAGCCCCTCGTTTGAAGCATTCACATCGCAGGGCTTCAATTTGATTGTCCTATGCATTGTGTTGTTATACTTGTCTGCCAAATTTTGGACGTTATCAATCCACTTATAAGATCCACGTAGGCTAAACTCCTTCCACATCATTCCCTTCAAGGTTCGATTAAAGCGCTCAACTATCGAAGCCTTGAGGGAGCTGAACGTTGAATAATGATTGATGTTGTGACTTTGCATTAGTTTTTGAAATGGTTTGTTATAAAATTCTTTTCCAAGATCACTTTGCACATTTTTGGGGATTCGCGAGGAGTCAAAAAATATGCTTTCCATTGCGCCAGCCACCTCAATTCCACGTTTTGTTTTTAATGGAATGACCCAAACAAATTTTGAAAACGAATCGATTACGGTAAGCAAATAGCGATATCCTTTATTATTGGTAGAATATGTGCCCATTTCCACCAAATCAATTTGCCACAAGTCGTCGAGACCCTTTATTATAACCCGCCGCCGTTTGAAATTTTTCCTTGCTGCCTTATGCAATTCTTCAACCAGTTCTCGCTTGCTCATTATCAGCTGTGTCTCTATTTGTCTTTCAAAATAACTGTGGGTGTTGGAGCGATCACCAAATCTTCGTCATCATCATCTCCATCCCGGGCAACATCTAATGATTCTTCGCCGTCCTCCAACTTTTTATTGTGTTTTAATGTTAGCACATCAATTGATTTTGTGTTTTGAGAAACACTGTCGCTTGTCTGCTGAATAACCCCTTCCAGTTCTTTCTTCAATTTTTCAATCTCTTTATCAACATAGGCCTTTGTTGTAGCATCTTGTAACTGTACGGGATCTCCCAAGTTTTCAATTAATTTACCCCCCAAATCAAAGTTTCCGCTGTTGGCCAAGCTGAATCCAACACCCGGAAGACCGCGCTCTCCCCGCATAGGTTTTGCGCGCTTGCTTACAAAACGGCCAAACTTATCAACGCTCATGATCGTAATAATCGATTTCTCATTCGCCAAAACTTATTTAAAGAATTGCGTCGACCTCTTTCAGTTCTTCAATAATTGACACTATTTCGTTATTGTGATTGGAATGGCCGGCTTGCTGGGAAGAAACAAGTAGCCTCAATCTTTCCACCAATTCGTTGGGATCATCCCAGTACACATAATTGGGCTTTTGATTATTCACAAGCATAAGCCCGCTTCCCCCTTTGCCCCCAATAAGCTTGCTAACGATTCTTTTATACTTTTCGCCACCATTACCTTTGATTCTACTATTGGCATCATCAACAACAGTGCGATAAACATTTGATTTTTGAAGAATATCTTTGTAGTTTTCTAAATCTTTTGGTTTGTATTTACTTGGGTTTTTCATGAAAATCAATTCGTAGAGCCCCCGAGATGCCCGATACTCAATACCTCCAATATCAATTGCATGTTCTTTGAATTCCATATCCAAAACACCCACCCGAAATTTGTTGGAGCGCTCATCGAATTTGGGGCCATAAGTTTTATCAAGATTCCGACTATTATTCATATATTCTTTGATGTAATATGCCGATAAAGATTTTGAATCGTTTAACGATTCACTCAAACTCGAAGAGATCGGAGATGTTTTTACAGTTTTTATGGGTGTACTGTATTGAACTGGCGCCCGCAATCGCTTCAAAGAAAGAGGTTTATTTGGTGTTATCATTGAGGGGGAATGTTGTATGAATGAAACAGCATCCTCATTATCGTTATCATCAGAATTGTCTTGTAATCGTGGATCAGCCGAAGACAGCTCCCCCTTCATTCGGCTTTTTACTTTTTTACTAAATTCTTCGCCTGTTTTCTCTTTAATTTCTTTCAATGGCTCACTAATAGATTTAAATGTTGCTTCCAACATTAGCTCGTGTTCCGTTTTTCCGGTTTTCAACGCTTTATATTTTTTCCGCACATCATTTGATGCCTTTATGATATTTTTAAGTAGTTTTGAGCTCATTATGAGTTGACACCAGACGTTAAAAAATAGATGATGAAGACCACGCGTATACCAACTTGTCACCAGCTTGTAACCAGCTTGTAACCAACCTGCAACCAATTCGCAACCAACTTTGAGCTCAGTTTTCCACCAATGTGTTTCTCGGTAATGAAAGCACACAGGGCGTGCATTATTGTTTTATACTTTAATGAATATGTCGAACCCCCGTCTATAGCGCCCCACACCAATAGAACAATCTTTATTAATAACCAAAAACCCATATTTATCGCTCCAGCAATCAGCAGCCATGTTTCTAAATTTATCGAACGACAAGTCTGTATTCACATGATCACTGTATACATGCTTTAAATTTTGGTCATCCTGTTTAAACAATATTATGAAGTTTGCGTTGTCTCTAATCAAATGCTTGGGTATATGCGTATACGTTTGACACAAGTAGAAACTGTCAATGCTTTTGTGTCGCCCCATACAAAAGTACGATCTCATGTTATTCTGTTTCTCACAAGCGACGTCATCAAATATGAAAACAGAGTTTCTTTTGGCGTCGCTTGGATCTATTACCTCGTTATTTTCGGTGAATGTATAATATCCCAGGCCCTTAATGGGCGACACAACACGCTTTAAATACTCATATTTTGGTTGATACAACGACTTTGAATACAGATAAATATTCTCAAACTTCAAACCGTTCGGATGTAAGAGCAAGCTTAGCATAATATTGGTTTTACCAGAACTCGAAGGACCGACAATTATCGCTCGAATGTCATTTGGTAAAAGCACGCTATGTTTTATCCTCGCTCCGTGGTGATTATCACCAAAATCGAAATTTTCAATGCCTAGCTTTGCTTGTTGTTTTACTAGCTTCATTTTGTGTACTATGATACAACCACACATAAATACATTGTTTTATAGGGTTTTTCAATCTATTTGCAACGAAGGCCCGCAGCAAAAGGTTGTACATAATATAATATAATGATTGAATTTACCCGAAAATCAATTAGTAACTCACGAAATTCCACCGGAGGAGGTTTAATAAATACACTCATCAGCAATCTACCATTCGAGCTACATATACCGGGCTATAATTTTTGTGGTCCAGGCACAAAACTACAAAAGCGTTTAGCTAGAGGCGATCGCGGTGTGAATCTACTTGATGAGGCGTGTCGAGAGCACGACATTGCCTACTCCAAACACAAAGATACTTTAAACAGAAACATCGCGGATAGAATTTTAGCGGAAAAGGCGTGGAACAGAGCAACTTCAAATAACGCCAACTTGGGCGAGAGGACAAACGCCTGGCTGATTACAAACGCCATGAAAACTAAAGTGAAGTTGGGAATGGGGTGCATAAAGAGAGAAAGGCGAAAGCAGAGGAAACCGAACAAAACTTTATTTAAATCGGCCCTTAAAAACATAAATATTGTATTGAAGAGGAAAAAGCCGGAAAGCATATCGAAAACAATCAAATTGGCTATGAAAACTGCAAAAGATGTTATTAGAACAAAAAAATCTCTAGTTGAAACTCCGCGGATCATACCAATTCCGAAAGTTGGTGGTATTTTACCCCTCATTCCAATATTTGCTGGACTTTCAGCACTTGGAGCGTTAGTTGGCGGCGCATCACAAATCGCAAAAGCTGTTAATAATGCAAAAAATGCAAAAGAACAACTGGCAGAAAGTGTGAGACACAATAGACAAATGGAAGCCGTTGCGCTTGGGAAGGGGCTTCATCTGAAACCATATAGGAAGGGGCTAGGGCTTTACTTAACTCAACCATCAAAAAACTTCTAAGACGGCTGCCCCGTAGAGCGTTAACCGAACTCGATATATTCAAATTCGCTGAAAACATTCCCTACTTTCGTGGTGTATTTATGCGCGATCAGCTGCCAAAGCATCCCTGGTATACGGAGTGTGGCGTAATAAATTTGGATATTTCATCGGGCCCCGGCACCCATTGGGTAGCGTACTACAAACACCAAGATCATGTGGAATATTTTGATAGCTTTGGAAATTTGCATCCGCCAAAAGAAGTTATTTCCTATCTTGGTTCAAATATCAAATACAACTATAGCCGATATCAAGACTTTGACTCGGTGATATGTGGACACTTGTGTTTAAAATTTCTATATGATTGTGTTAAAATCTATGAAAAATAAATATAAATATTAAAAGATATAGAAATTGTTGTTTAGTATGGTTAATACAACATCATAATAAGCATGTCGATGACCTTGATTTTGAGTGGAATCACTTCTACATTAACCGCTGAATATTTTCCTCCCTTGGAATTGGCTGGCGACTATGTATGCGGTTTGGTTGACTTTCAAACATATAACTCCATTCCAAATGTTGATAACGAGAATAACCTTTTTCATATTGGAAATGAAGAAATTGAGATACCAGTCGGGTCTTATGAAGTTGACGATATTGCTCTTTACATAGAAAAAGAGCTGGAAAGAAGGGGAAAAAGGTATGCGCTAAAAATTAAAGCAAACAACAACACTCTCAAGGCAGAAATAAAAAGTAGTGAGACAATATACTTTAATCGGATGCGAACGGTTGGTAAACTATTGGGTTTTAAGGATGTGGTTCTACACCCTACCAAAACACACACTTCAACACTACCTGTTAACATTATAACGGTGAATGCAATTCGTATAGAGTGCAACATAGTCACCGGCTCGTATATTAACAACACCATTGCACACACTATTCATGAATTTTCACCAGACGTTGGTCCAGGGTATAAAATAATTGAAGCCCCGAAAAGTCTCATTTATTTGCCGCTGAATACCCGTGAAGTAAGGTTCTTGGAGCTAAAAATATTGGATCAAGACGGACAACTTGTTAATTTCCGCGGCGAAACCATTACCGCTCGCCTTCACCTGAAACCAGCATAAAATGTTGATATATAACCAAGATGCTGGTTCTCTTTCCACCAGTGTACAATCAGTGTCTACTTCTTCAACATCGAAAAGAAAAACACCAAGTGTTGTTGTTGGAAAAGCACACTTAACACAAGCAAATAAGTTATTTCTACAATCACTGGGATTTCATTTAAAGAAGGAAAAATGACGCATTTACTCAACATTACTAACCAGCCTGTGTTTAACGAAGATATTATAAAGAAGGAGTATCACACCTATACACCATTTTCGACAGCATACAAAAACAGCGATGAAATCAGAATTTCTATTCAACATCAAGACTTGTATCTACTACCAAACGAAAGTTTTCTATACATTGAGGGCGCAATAACTTCAACAGAAGGAACAAAATTAGATGCCGCCAGTTCTGTTCTCAATAATAATTGTATATCTTTTCTTTTCGAAGAAATGCGATACGAATTGAATGGAATTGAAATTGATCGTACCAGAAGTTTGGGGGTCACAACCGCCCTGAAAAATTATATTTCTCTAAGCAAAAATGAAAGTGAAATGCTACAAAATGCTGGCTGGTCGCCGGAAAAACATTGTAAAGTTCCTGATTCGTTTTTCAACTTTTGTGTTCCGCTGAAAATGCTGCTTGGTTTCGCAGAAGATTACAAAAGAGTTGTTGTTAACGCACGTCACGATTTGATCTTAATTCGGTCTAGGACCGATAATAATGTTGTTAATACAACAAAGGCTTATGACGTGTCCATTCATAAGTTGTTATGGCGAATACCACATATAACCGTATCTGATGCTGAACGACTAAATTTTCTCAACATTATAAAAGTCGGGCGTCCAATACAAATCAGTTTTAGAAGTTGGGATATGTACGAATATCCCATATTACCAGCAGCATCTAGTCATCACATTTGGACTGTGAAAACTTCTTCACAGCTTGAAAAACCCCGATTTATAATTTTCGCATTACAATCAGAAAAAAATAATTTAAAGGAAAAAGATGCAACTACATTTGATCACTGCAATTTAACAGACATCAAAGCACACTTGAACTCTGAAACCTACCCATACGAGGATCTTAATCTGAAATTCGATCGCAACCGATACGCACTATTGTATGACATGTACACCAAATTCAAACGATCATACTATAATCAAGATTCTCCTCCGCTATTAGATTGTGAAAAATTTAAAAATTTGGCTCCCATAGTTGTTATTGATTGCTCGTTTCAAAATGAAGCCTTGAAAACTGGTCCTGTTGATGTAAAGATAGAATTTAGAACATCAAGCATGTTTCCGCCAAAGACAACAGCATTTTGTCTATTGCTCCACGATAGAATTGTAGAATACAATCCGTTGACTAGCGAAGTTAGGAAATTGTTGTAGATCGGTTAAAATAAGAAAAAATGTGTTGTGTGTGAAAAAGCAAAATAAAGTATATTTTTTTTATATCAATAAAATTATCGATTTATTATTTTATGCTATTGTAAGCTGAGATTCGTGTTTCTTGGGGCAGCTGCAGCATTTGTTCTATTTTTTGATATTCTGAAAGCATACAAGCCGCATTCTGATTTCCATCCACAACAACAACGGGTATGCTGTTTGTTTGGGGCTTATTTTCGATTAACCAGTTCTCGTGGTGTTTGTGTAGGCTTTGTAAATACTCCATTGACACAAATTCTTCTTCGGCGCGGGCTCGTTTTCTTATTCGCTCATATGCTACCTCCGGAGATGTTTGAATATAAACTATAAAGACGCTTGTTTGGTGTGTTTTTAAAATATTTTCATCTGTAGCTCACCAATAAGATTGGCGTTAATCTTAAAGTTTTGTTCCATCAGATTATGGGTTTCTAATAGAACGCATCGCATTTCGTCATCTATTCGTCCAGCCTCATATAGACATTCTATGAAGCAATATCTAAAAAACTAAAAAAATGTTGGAGCCAGAAATCATTAACGCACCTTGAGCTGTACAAAGAGCGCTCCATTAGTTTAAACTTCTTGTCTGTTGATCGCATATGCATTTCAAACATGGTTAAAGTAATATAATTTTGTGTAGGTATTACCCATCGTTCTGGATCCTTATAAAACAAATCCTAAAATGTTTCATATAAACGTTTGGGTTTAATATGAGAATATGATGCTACACACCAATAGGTTGTATCCCCCTACATTTTGCCATTTTTTAAGTGGTTCATACATCAAGCATACATCATCAAATTTATTGAAATGATTTAGAAGTGTGGATTTTCCACATCCAATATTTCCTTCAACTAAAACAAGGAACGGTTCGTGTTTTTGCCCATTATCTTTGAGGAAAAAAAAAACGCCTTTTTTTATAAAATACAATGCTGTTATTATTTTCATATCAAATTTCACAATGTCCCCAAGCATATGTGCTAACTTTATCCTCCCTAATTAGTCTCTTATCGTCTAAGCTGCTTAAAGCTATCTTATTAATACACTCCGTATATATTTTATGAAGTTTTGATCTAAATACATACATGTCTCCTCTATAAATTTTATTCCTATACAAACACTCTCTATAATTATCTATACTCAATCTATCCACTGCAGTTTTCTTAACGCCTTTTGCCTTTTTTATTGTTTTTTCCTGATCAATACTTAATGAATACATTTTTGCTCTTAGCCCTATAAATTCGTTTATTATTTTTCCGTGCGTTTCGTCTTTCATTAAACCTAAAATTTTACAATTTTTCAATGGAATATGATAGGGATTATCTTTAGAATATTCTGAAGTATCAAAGTAGTTGTCAATATCGTTTAAAATGTCTCTATAAAAATCTTCTGTTTTAATTGTATAAATGAATGAATCTGTGTCCATATAATTTAGAAGAACATTTTCGCGATATTTTGGTTTCATATAAGTATAGTGAAAATCGTACATTTTTAGCTTTGAAATATCAAGAACGGTAAACCCCAAATAAATTGGTTTATCATAGCACACATTCACTCGATCCATCTGAATTGCGGCCATGTTGTTTGAAAATATGGCTATACTATGAAAGTTGGGTTTTGCGATAAGAGCGCGGGCGCCTAGGTGTCTGCCCCGACTTTCCCATTCTGTAACAATTTTCACATCTTTTCTTTTTTCCACGTTCTCCATCGTTTTCCCATATACCGCGTTGTTCAACAATTTAAAGAAATTCTTTTCAAACGAATTTTTGCTTTTTGTGCGATAATAATTATTCAAATCGATATAGCTCTTTAGCCAACAAGACTGTTTAAATTGTAAAATTCTATGAACACCGATAAGTCTTAGCCCATTTTCTAAGCATTGTTGCAGATTCCGATAGTGAATAATATATTTGTGTTTGTTTGTTAAGTCTGTAATAAGCTTTTTGTTTTTGGAACCCGGTGCTGCTTTATTTTCTGCACAAAAGGGTAAATCGTTGTGATCATTGTGTTTTAATGGGGGATACTCTAAATCGACCTCTAATATGTATCCAATATCAGAATCCTGTGGAATATTGATAATATCAATATCATTAACATTTGGAACCCATTCGAATGAAGAATGTGGAAGGGGTTGAGACATGGCCCACCCGTATAAGTTATTGGCATCCAAATATATTATGTATTTTGATGGATTCGCTTCAACAAAGCTTTCCATATATTTATTATTGGCTACGGAGTGTCGATGCGAACATTGGGTAATGCCCCCTCTAATACCTCGTTTGAAAAAATTGTACATGTTTATATCATTTAAAAGCTCTAGTGTGGTTTTTGTTGTTTTAAGCATAGCATCCCATGCTAGACCCGGAGCAGTGTAATATTGACAGGGATCCAACTCATAGATTTCTTTACAAATTTTCCTAAAATTTTCAAACACGTCTGTTAAAAGCAATACATCTGTTTTCAAATACAACTCTAAATAATCCCAAAGCGTTTTACAATTGAACTCTTTCCAGACGTTTTGCGCGTGTTTATAGTCGTTTTCACTACACTCACTATTTGTTAATTTACTAAAAAATTTTTCGCGTGGGGGTAAACAAGGGTCGTCCAATCGGCTCCACGAATTTATATACTCATAGGGGAATACGCCCTTTCTTGTTAGCAACTTGAATTTGCTTTCTTCCCCATATATTGAGCGCACTGTCTCTAGTTTTATCGCGGGTAAATATGTTACAAGCTCATCTAAACTACTTTGCATAAATCTAATAGAATCTAAAAATCGTAATTCAATCGTTGTGGTGCTATTGATCACAATTCTTTTTGATACCGATATATATCGCTCCTTATTTTGGGGTATAATTTTTATATCACCGTCCAAATTACCAAGTTCTTTTACGAATAAATGACAATCATATCCGGAAAAATTATGAAAAAAGATTGGAAAGAATTTGGGCACTCTAAATAATAAATTACATTTATTATGGGCTGGACCCCTATACTTTCCCGTTAAGTGGCAGTGGTCCATCACTCTGTCGTTTTC
Source organism: Oxycera nigricornis (assembly GCA_963942545.1). Classification (NCBI taxonomy): domain Eukaryota; kingdom Metazoa; phylum Arthropoda; class Insecta; order Diptera; family Stratiomyidae; genus Oxycera; species Oxycera nigricornis. The sequence goes on along the minus strand of OZ012660.1, from coordinate 110,591,044 downwards.
AAGAGTCTTTTTACATATATGACAAAGGACCGCTTCTGTTTGAATTTTCATTTCTTGGTTTGTTAAAGTATGCATCGGTTTTGGCATCATTATATAGTCTGAATAGAGCCGCCTTACGTCGTTCACAAGCGATTTTACAAAGCTTTTAGAGGATTCGGGACCTTTGTACGCTCTTAACCTATCTAATGACGAATCAAAAGAACACTTAATATAATATGAAAATGCACATGGTGTGTGCTCCTGGACTTTTGCTGTTGAGGAAGTTTCTGGGTCGGCAAAACAGGTGTTCACATCTTGAAGCAAACACTCAAAGTCGGCATAAATGACAAATGGTACATCCAGTTGGCGCTCAAAATTCTGATAATATAGTGTTGATTTTTCCGGTTTCGGCATGGTTGTCACAATTTTACCACACTCGTTTTTGTGTTGTAAGTGGGCTTCTTCGGTATGAAAATGTTGAAGACATGTATTGCAAATAAAAAGCTTTTCGTCGTGGAGTGTCTGTTGATAATGGATCAGCCTTAAACAATAAAAATTAGGGGAGGAGAATAGACAAAACTACAAGATTACCTTGAAAGGTTCTTTATCCACACATAGTGTTGGTCTTCGTCGGTGTTTTGTATCAATAATAAATTTATATGATATATTCGCTCGTTCTTTGTGTTATAATATGGCCCCACAATTTTCCGATTTTCGCGTTCATAACCAAACACGTTTACGCTAATTAGGGGGTTTAATTTTTCAAAGTTCGCTACATCGTGAACCTTTAGTGGGAACTCTAAATCGTTAAACTTTAATAATGTTCCATTATCCAGTGTTATAACGCTTTGCGTAATATCCGATATATGATAAGATGATGGTCTATCTGAACTGATTTGCGCGGGAGACAACGCAGAAATTATGCTCCATTTAAAACAGAATTCATCGTCGTTTTTAATATTAACACATGCACGCTTGCTTGCTATAAATGGTGGTAAACGCACGTGTTTCGTTCCCCTAAGCGGCTTGTGTTCGTTTATGTTTATTTCACAGTGAGTTATTTTCACTAGTGTCCATCCACTATCTCTCTCTTGAAACTCTTGCATTTTCTTAATAATCTGATCAACATTGTTCTTGAAACCCGTTTGCAACTCACATTCAGTTTGGGCGGCTTGCATCTTTGGTTGAAACGATTTAATGCTTATCAAACACACGCTTTCTTCCTTATCGTCTGACAAACAAGTTTTCATATAATCCCCAAATAGCTCAACATTAAACTTAATAGAGGATGATTTTTTTAATATTTGCTTTAATCTAATCATAAGTGGTTCCTCTAGTTTTTTGAAAAATACTTCCGGAATCAATGCGTTCTCATCTTTGTTTTGATATACAAGCGTTTGTATTCTGTTTTTAAAGCTGCTCTTAATGCTTTGAAAATTCTCATCAACAGAATGATAAATATTCTTTTTGTGTGTGTTTGTTCGGATGTGGCGGTTCCACTCTGTTGTTTTGACAATAACCAAGCACACATCACAAATTTTAAGGGGCGTTTGGTTGTGTGTTGACGCTCCTGCTAGGTTGTGATTCTTATATGGGTTTGTATTTTCTATTTTAAAGGGGGTTGTTTGTAATAGCTACAAAAAAAAAAAATACTCCTTCGCTACTCACCGTGCGTATGTTGTATGTGCCTCTTCAGAGCACCAGAAGACGGAAAGTCTTTTTCACAGAATTCGCACAAAAAACCTTTCATTTTTCACAAAAAATTGAAAACACCTTTCGCTATTAAAGTTTGGAAAAAACTATGGCTATTGTAGTTTTCGGTTCGCCTTATAAACAAAATCATAAACCACAATTATTCAACTTTCGTTGGAATTTTTCCGCTTTTTTTAAACTTTTAACCACATCCTCCTTTTGACCGAAAATAGATAAGCAAAAGCTGATGACGTAATAATTTTTTGGTATAACGGCTTTTATTTTCGTTTCAAAATTTACGCAAAACTTCGTTATCTAAAAATTTTCTTAAAAACCACAAACTTGCCTCTTATCAACGTTATTTCATTTGATTTCTTCAAAAGCGTATATCAAACTCAAATAAAAACCACATCCCCCATAGGTAGAACCGGATGTCTCTTATCGGCGCTATTTCCTCAAAGAACCACAATACTGAAAACTTACATCCGGCTGTAATTCGCTGTTGGGAAATTCGAAATTGAACAACACAACCAATTTTTAGTGTCTCCGAATAAGTTAAAGTGTCTTGCCGTGAAATTTACGGTGTCGTCGGTGAAAGGTGGGATCGCGGGGGCGTAAAATTAGGTTGTGCGTGTGTGGGTGAGATCGTGTGTGTGTGTGTGTGTGTGTGAGAGAGAGAGAGAGAGGGTGGTAGAGAGAGAGAGAGGGGAAGAAAGGGTTAATGCCTTCATCGGCTTGATTGCGGTTGATGGCGTAATAGGCTTGCGGTTTTGTGGGCGTGGCCTTGACAGTTCACTTCCGGTCGGGGTGATGACGTCAGCATAAATCAATAAATCGATAATTTTTATTGATTGCACAAAATCAATAAATCGATAATTTTTATTGATTGCACAAAATCAATAAATCGATAATTTTTATTGATTTCACTTCCGCTCTAGAACCCCCATATTACCACTACTCCAAATCAGACATGGCAAACTGTCCATTGAAGCTCCAGCATTCGTTAATTGAAAACAAATAGATATTATGTGAACACGCTAATTAATTGTTTGTTTCATGGCCAAGGGGGTTCCAATCAATTAATTTATGGCTTCCAAATATTAGGTTTTGCATTTCATTGAGATAGTTCCTGGAATCGTACAAAATAGCTTCTGTTCCGAACTCATAAACTCATCCATGGTTAACATTGAACTGAGTATTTTTTGTTGACATGTTATCACTGAACAGATTCATAAACTCATAAATATAAGCATAACATGATTATGTTTGTTTGCCGGATTTGTCCCTGTTCCAGCTGTTATCAATATTTAGTTTCAATAACTTTTCGTTATTACAATGTCCATTGTACGAATGATTGTGACTGGCTATCAATATGTTTACTTTTTGGAGGTGAACAAGGCAACATGAAAAATGATAAAAGATCGTTGGTTAGTATAACAAACTTCCTGAAATAAATAGGCAAAAATTGCTAGTTTGTGGACGACAAGTTTCGTGCAAGAGTAAATTAAAAAATAACGGAATAATTTATTGTGTGAATCTTTTAATAACCATTAAAAAATAGCGAAAGACATTCACCAAAGTAGAAAAAGAAATTTCTGATTTTTTTCGAAATAATCCACAAAATTTTTTTGAGAAAATTTTCTAATTGTAGTTATTGTGAAAAAATTACTTATGCAAAAATGACAAAGAACTAATCGACAAATATTGTAGAGATATGTACGATGGCATACGGTTAAAATTTATTGGATTTTCCTGGGCGAGATTTGTTCACCATATAAGAGACTCAACTCGATACGAGCATTGGCGCTGCAGCCAGCCATGATATTGTATCGCTTATTTTCACAAATGGGTGTCTTTTGCAAGGAAGTCTGATCCTGGCGAACCAACCACTGTTTGTCTGGACTGTCTTCCAGGGCAAGGCATCTAGGACACAGTGTAGAGTATAAGTTGCATTCACGATGGGGTTCTGGATGTCCGAAAAATGAAATAGCATTTGCAATTTATCACAATTGCAAGAATTTTGAATGATGGGTCATGTGACGAATGGTTGAAAATGTGAATTATATCGTTTGTACGATTTATGTTTGACCATCGTTTAGGTAGGAATCGTTTTTTTTGCAGTCGGTTAGGATATTGCATGGAGAACGATTAAACGTGATTATTTGAGGAAGCACAACATTTTTCAGCAAAATGTTGCCGGCAACATTTTCCAAAAACAATGATAACTAAAGTGACTACTGGTAGCACTACCCACAGCATTCTAAGGTGGCAATTATGGGAAGTAACATTTAGCGCGTCTGTCTATCTCTCCCGGAAATAACCTACAAATGGAGAAACGTGCGGTATGGGGGGAGGGGTGTCTTTGAAAATGTTACTAAGTATTACATGATGGAGGGGAGGAGTTAAAATACTTTAAAAATGGCCCCTTATGCATGTAAGAGGGAATTATTCAATTGATAAAAAATGTTTTTTTATGTTGTTTAGACGTAGCTGTGTAAATTAGAAATTTTTCATCAAATTTAGAAAGTTCTAAAGCAAAAATTAAGTTAAATATGCCCTAGAAATAAGTTTTTGATAATTTGAAAACTCGACAAATTGGGCTCGAATGAAACCAATGTGAACTTCAATCTAATGTCTCGTCGTAGTGAATAATCTAAAATTTAACCAATTACTGAATGTCCGCCACTTTATGTGATTGCAATAATCAAATCGGTTTAATTCCAGACTCACCCGATTTCCATTGAATTTTTATCGCCTTAAGCATACCAAAATAAACGAAAAAAATGTTTAAAACACCATTTATCGAAGGACATCTGTACGGTGTCGGTGATTAAAAGGAAATTGGTCTTATGACCGTCGCCTTGTTTACACAATTTCCAGACAAACATATTGGATTGTTTGAGTTTTCCCTCAAGAGTTCATGCAATCGATGAACTGATTTTGCATTGAATTGAATACAATCCTGTTGGTTGATTATCAGCAAATTATGTATTTATTTGCTAATGTATATTTAATCTGTTTTAGTAATTATGTAAGAAGACTTTTATAGGAGACGGTGCCACCGAAGTCTCTCGTGAAAATTGTTGCTTTAATGTTTAGTGTTTTTTATCTCTAGTGAATTTTGCTACTGCGTTTGTTTGTGATGTTTAGTTGAGTTACAATAAAGTTTGTGATTTAGATTTATTTTTTAACTTGAAAATTCGGGCAATTAGTCATACTGTTACGTTCATATTTTCAAACACAGAAAATCACTTCTTACATATATAGAATCAGAGCCCGTGGCGGAACAACTCCCTGCCTCGCCTTACGTACGATCAAGGACTAAACTGCCACCTCTATATTATATCAGGAAACCGTCCGGAGACTAGCCGTTGCATATACTCGCACACATAACCAGTCACATCATACCATTTACTCACGTGCATTTTGTTATCAGTAGTCTCTTGCTAAGTGTTAATTGCTACGTACTTTTCTACAGTTACACAATTGGTAAACACATGCGTTTTTATGGCTAGTCCCGACGGGTTATCCTTTTTCTTTATTGCTATTTACCCATGTCGGTACCGAGGCAAGGAGAAATCCCAGGTTTGATTCTAAGAACAAGGGATAGTCCAATCATCAAGCAAGGATTTCGCTTGGGTCACAACAGTCGGCCATCCTTCGATTTCACTGTCCTCAGTGAAAAGAACTTATTTTCCGATTTTTTTATGTCCAATACAAACTCTAGCAACGAAATCACAACCACGTCCATACTATTGTGTGTCTATTTGAAAATTATTACCTTTCACGCACCACCTACATGCATCCCTCTTTTATGAATCGTTCAAACAATGGTTTCTCTAGACCAATCACTCTAGCTCAAGTCTTCCAGAGAACAACTTCTCAAGACTTATACATTGATTTTACTTCAAGTCCTCCAGAGAACAACTTCTCGAGACTTATACAATCACTCCAACTTAATCCTCCAGAGAATTCCTTCTCAAGACTTATACAATGATTGTGCTTCAAATCCTCCAGAGAACACTTTCTCAAGACTTATACAATCACTTCAACTTAAGTCCTCCAGAGAACAACTTCTCAAGACTTACACAGTGATTGTACCTCAAGTCCTCCAGAGAACACTTTCTCAAGACTTATACAATCACTCCACTTAAGTCCTCCAGAGAACAACTTCTCAAGACTTATACATTGATTGTACTTCAAGTTTTCCAGAGAACAACTTCTCAAGACTTACACAGTGATTGTACCTCAAGTCCTCCAGAGAACACTTTCTCAAGACTTATACATTCACTCCACTTAAGTCCTCCAGAGAACAACTTCTCAAGACTTACACAGTGATTGTACCTCAAGTCCTCCAGAGAACACTTTCTCAAGACTTATACATTCACTCCACTTAAGTCCTCCAGAGAACAACTTCTCAAGACTTATACATTGATTTTACTTCAAGTCCTCCAGAGAACAACTTCTCAAGACTTACACAGTGATTGTACCTCAAGTCCTCCAGAGAACACTTTCTCAAGACTTATACATTCACTCCACTTAAGTCCTCCAGAGAACAACTTCTCAAGACTTATACATTGATTTTACTTCAAGTCCTCCAGAGAACAACTTCTCAAGACTTATACATTGATTTTACTTCAAGTCCTCCAGAGAACAACTTCTCAAGACTTATACATTGATTTTACTTCAAGTCCTCCATAGAACAACTTCTCAAGACTTACACAGTGATTGTACCTCAAGTCCTCCAGAGAAAACTTTCTCAAGACTTATACATTCACTCCACTTAAGTCCTCCAGAGAATTCCTTCTCAAGACTTATACAGTGATTGTACCTCAAGTCCTCCAGAGAACACTTCTCAAGACTTATACAATCACTCCAACTTAAGTCCTCCAGAGAATTACTTCTCAAGACTTATACAGTGATAATTCAAATGATGCGAATGACGACTCGAATTTCTATCTTATTATATTTACCAATCTTCTCAAAACGTCACACACATTCAAGGTAAAATATTCTGAGCCAGCAACACAAACTCAAATGTTCAGTAACTACATGCTTCTATTTGCAAAAGGGTAAGTGATGAGATACATATTTCTGGAATAAATTTGGCTTAATATAGCTTTAAGTAAAGAACTCAAATATCCGACTTAAAAGCCTGAAAATTCAACCATCCTACACTAAAAGAAAAACAATTCAAATTCACATCTGTGCCCCATCGATATCACAAATTATAGCAAGGATGACTGACTCAAGTATCGTCCGAGGAAATGTCTTCCGATCAGAACAGAATTGGAAATCATCGAGGGTAAACCATTTCTTCAACCCATCTGCGGACTGCACAGATTCTTATGGTTTCTGAGAAAGTTGAACCGCATCACCAAACAACGATCGTGTTCTAAACATTTGCGAACCTGACATGGCCCGCGATACGCTGCATGAAACTTTCTCGACACGCCGTCTGCAGGCGAATGCCATTTGGCCAGTACTAAGTCATTTTTTGAAAGGTTTGCAGCGATTTGTTATTAAGATGGAATTCAGCAGCGAGGAATCACTGAACCCAATTGAAATTGTCTAATGCTTCCAACCTTGATCCTCCTACGTTTGAACTATTTTTTTAGGTTAAACACATTTACCTTCAATTCCCTTAGTCGGGCTAAGGGAATACTATCCTCGATGTCGCACGAAGCTTCGTCAGTTCACTTTAGCGCTAATATACTATCCGTTTGACATCTCGGAATATAGTCCATAAGCAATTCAAAATGTCTTTTTCGTAGAGTTTTTGCAAATACGACTGGCAACTTTCTTTAAAAACATCTCTCACCTCAGTTACAAAATCTACTTTATCGTTAGGGCACTTCACAAATGACTGACTTTTGACTTCTCCATTTTCGAAACAATTTGCTCACATGCCGCGCCTCCATGGTCGTCAAATACGCCACACAGAAACCCATTCGTATTCAGGAAGGACGCCTTAGTCCTTGAGTCCTCTATTGGCGAGTTAGATCCAAGTCACTGATCACAAAATAATAACTCCACCTCTTCGCTCAGGCGATTATATAAATATTTATTTTTAAACACTTCGAATTCGAATCCCACTTCTGAAGTTGTTACGTTCATATTTTCAAACACAGAAAATCACTTCTTACATATATAGAATCAGAGCCCGTGGCGGAACAACTCCCTGCCTCGCCTTACGTACGATCAAGGACTAAACTGCCACCTCTATATTATATCAGGAAACCGTCCGGAGACTAGCCGTTGCATATACTCGCACACATAACCAGTCACATCATACCATTTACTCACGTGCATTTTGTTATCAGTAGTCTCTTGCTAAGTGTTAATTGCTACGTACTTTTCTACAGTTACACAATTGGTAAACACATGCGTTTTTATGGCTAGTCCCGACGGGTTATCCTTTTTCTTTATTGCTATTTACCCATGTCGGTACCGAGGCAAGGAGAAATCCCAGGTTTGATTCTAAGAACAAGGGATAGTCCAATCATCAAGCAAGGATTTCGCTTGGGTCACAATACTCAGAAATTTTTGATGTTTTCTCAGTATTTTTAAGAATTATATATTTAATATATCATCATGATTTTAACATGTTTCGGTTCATCTAGCTACAGAAGCTGATTTTAAAGCGGAATCATTTTTCTCTTCAGCTTGATTTAATTAAGGTACTTGATGTCAATAAGGCCTATCTTATTTGAAAGGCTTGAATTTTAAGGAAACAAAAACACAATTAATCTTCATTTCTTATTTATTCACGACGAGTAATGGAGAGAAACATTAATATTTTCTTTCTAAATCTGGGCGAAAACCTTTTTTTTCAAGAAACTTAGGACGTGGCCAAAATAACTCACGACGATCTACTAAGGCATATATACTTGAATCTAGGATGATTTCTTCAAAAATGTGTTTACAGATTGAATCTGTTTCAGTACATTTCTTTCTCTCTCTCTCTATTTCTCTTTTTCTTTGGATAATGAAAGGCTGAAAAAATAATGATAAGTAAGTGAACTTTGATCGCTATTCTAAATAGCGGTTTTTATTTATTTTTTAATCAGAAATTCAAAAAATAAAATATCTGTCGCCAAGAAATCGCCACGTATTTTCAAAATAGTTGGCCATTGCCAAAAAATTGTAATTTTTTTATCGACAACCACCCTAGGATAATATTTAAAGCCCAAGGCCCAATTTGGAACCGTATCTGGATAAAGTTATAAATTTTTTATTAACTCGAATAAAAATAAAAAGGTGAAGACAACAAGTAGGAATTGTTTAAATGAAAACGGTGGAATACGGGTAACGTATTAACACATGTTGAAATTATGAACATTTTAAAATATACCGTAACAACTGCTTAATCCTGTAAATAACGCGTGAGGACTAGTGCAAGGAGTCTTCGTGGGGTGCTTGCAAACTTCATACTGGGTTAAAGGGCTAGTATTTGTGCGTGTGGAGAAAGTATGTATTTTGAATGTTAGACTGATCTAATCAGGATTTCAGGAGCCTGAGTTAGAGCATAACCATTACATGTATCAAGTTGTTTACAATTTTTTAAGAAGTGCGTTATAGTTCAGAATGGACCCTCGTTTCAATGTATACATTTTGACTCAAGTCAAAACAGGGTATAAATTACGGACGAGCGTTTTGCTGACAGTTTCACCTTCCAGTATTTCTTCGGGCAGAAAAATGGGGTAATTTTAACATTACCTCAAGGCCCCGACCGAATTCCTGATGTTTCGCCTACGGTTGTTATATAATAGTAATATAATAATTGTTTTTTTTTTGGCTCATGAAAACAGCCTTGCATATAACTGACATTATTTACAGCGTTTTTGCTGTACTTTCAACATTTCGATTAAGACCTAAAAATCTGAAAAACGAAAAAGAATCATATATGCCGAGTAAGCACCTTCAAGGAACATCACAAAAAGTTCAATGCAATTCGTACTTATAATTTTGCTGATTACATATTACATATCGTCTTCATATTTCCTAACCATATTCTATTTCCGGCGCCAACACCCTTATTGCTGATGGCATATTTTAAGAAGGTGTTATTCTTTTTTCACGTTGTATTATTTTGCGCTAAGCAATTCAAAATTGAGTTTTGTATGGAAAAAATTCATTTCAGCATGCAAATTCAGTATGCCCGGGAACATAAACTACTCTGCAAACGTAAACTAAGAAATTTGAATAACGTGAAGAAGCACAACACAAACAAACAACGCGTAGTATATTGCTATGTGAATCCCAGATGTTTGTATTACGATACAGGACTGGATGGCCTTCTGATCAACGATTAAATTTCTGTTGTATGAGTAAATATTTATGAGAAATCGGAGCGGTACGGAAATGATTTTTTTTAACACTTTAGATAAAATATCTAAATTGCTCATTTGAATTGGTGATTTTTTTGTCATCAAATTTGAAGACTTTCTTGTTTACTTCGTGGCTCGATGATTTTCGATTTTAAAAATGTTTAATGGGAAAGGTGACACTGAAAATCAGTTTGACGATTTGAATTTGATAATCGAAAAGCATTGAAATAAATAAAACACGTCATCGAAATTTCTATTTTTGACACGCAACTGAACTTGGTAGGAAAATCGTAGAAACATAAGACATAAGAATACGAAAACATAAATCGACAGCTAAAATTTTTGTGTTCTATGTAAAAACAAAACTAAAATACATTCAAATATCACATAAGCCAATGAACTCAGCTATTGTATACGTGATCGTATATAAACTTTTTATGAATAATATTGACTAAAGTTTCGCTGATTGCAAATATTTTCATGTGTAGAATAAAAAGCTCACGCCCATATTTCTTTTTAGCAATTCAGAATTGAACTCAGATGTATTCTATGAATATTATTTGGTCGTGCCTATTGAGATTCGGACAGAAAAAAAGAAGCTCAAGTTTTTACAAAAATATCCTAGTTAACACCTCATTAAAAGTCAATTTTTTGAGCTAAAAATAGTCAAACATGTAGACGTGAATTCGTTAAAAAAGATGAATGGTTTGTTATACAACACCATCATATGCACTGGAATCATGATGATTAAAATAATGAAAAGAATGGAATCTTATATTGATCAGCAGGAATTGTCTCGGAAACAAGTTGGGAGAAAATCTATGCTTGTAAATATTATAGTGAACTATAAATATTATAGTGAATATACTTAATTTTTAATCAAGTAACATCTATATCTGAATAAGTGCTAAACCAGCCACAAACAGTATCAATTGTGGGTAGCGTCATTAAATTCAATATGAAATCACAGTCTGATCCAAAACAGTCTAATTTTTATTCATAGTATCTAAAATGATCAAAACATTCTCAAAACAAGAACTTCCCATTCATCTTGGTACTGAGAAATTAATAAAATAATAATCTCCCATTTAATACTGTATTTTTTGGTATCGTCGTTTTGCCAAAAGTATATACATCCTCACTGAATTTCAAAATGTAAATTTTTTCCATCCGTATTTCCTATAGCTTGAAATGAACTTTATGCATAAATAAAGATTGATTCATCGCAATCGCCTTGAAAACGTTCAATGTTTTCGCTTGAACTTTTTCTAATCAGTTCAATTGATTGCAAGAGGGTTAGTAACCTTCTAAATTTGCAAGTGACTAGAAAAAGTTCCTGTATCTATGAAAATTTATTCAAAAATGGCTTACTTCATTGTTATTGCACATTTGGCTATTGATACATTCCGATCAAGTTGACGAATCATCAGAATAAATGTTGGACTCAAAGAAGAAACCAATTTAGAGCAATGAAGTATTATTTATTAATGAAAAATGTATAATACGATTGCTTAAAATCAAGTCAATTATTGTTGCAAATTTATCAAATGTTTTTTGCAAGTTGAACACACACACAGTTAGATTAGATCTACATTTTAATTCATTGTAACGAACAATTCAATAATGATAATTATTCGTTTTGCATACTGCAAACTTTTAATTTTTTCACCAGAGTTTTGGTACGAAATAGTTTCACACATTATTTGTTCCACATAAAAATCATACAGAAACATGTGTGCGCCGAACTTTAATAACATTTCTAAATACTTTTCGACAGATAAAATATATACATATATATATATGTACATATATATCCATCAAACAAATAAAGACACCTTTAAATTTTTGCAAGATTTACTTTGGCTGCATTCCACTTTCTATATATAAACCACATGTTAATAATTGTTTTCCATCTATCATTGATATAAAACACATTTGCGAAGCCAAACAAATGATATTATTTAATCGTTGGTATATTTCTGCTGTTGCAAACGTTGATAAAAAATTATTGACATACTGAAAACATTTGTTAAAACATGAAAGTTTTTTTTTTGAAAAAAATATGGTTAGAAAATAAAATTTATATTAGTAGCGAATACTTTTAGGTGGTTTTTTTCTTTTTATGAATTTGCTTTTACGAATGAAAATAGAATCATATAAAGTGCAAGAAACTCTTGCGAAACGAGTTTGAGATTCAAGGTTAAGCAAAATATTAGCTGCTGGAAATTGGGTGTTTATGGGCTGTTGCGTCTGAAATTTCATATTCTCGTTTTATAATATGTGTATATTTTTCTTAAAAGCCTGCTTCCAAATTATTGATCTTTTGCGAAGGCGTTGTTCTTATCATCAATCAACTGATCGACCACTGAAATGAATCTTTCGAAGATTTTGATTCAGTATTTCAAGTGTACTTTTCTAAGTTCCAAAAGTTTGGTTGATGGGTGGATGGGGCAAAACTTTATGGTCCAATTTATTTAATATACACATACCACGTGAAAGCTATGCAAAATGATACAATTTCCAATCGAGAGCGTGTGCCCGCACGGTGATTAAGGGGTCTTCAGAGGCTAAACAGTCCCATATTTGGCCCTTATTTTGGTACGTGAATCGGCCACGCTGCGTGACAAATGTAACACAATTCTAAATCTTTTCAACGACATTTTCCATGGATTGCTTCAAATTCATGACAATAATTTCCAGCTATATTTATTTCATCAGTATACAGGGATGAATGAATGACAAAATGGCTGCCGAGGTTACATAGGTCTTGTATTTTCAAAAAATTGATTGAATTTTTTTATTCCATATGAAAGTATAGTACTTCAAGAGTATTCTCGCCAAATTTGAAGTAAATTCGAGCAATATTACCGGAGCTATAGAGATTTACCTAGCGTATTATACGCATGCAGCGCGGTTCTACTGCGTAAAATCAGCTCCTTTCTTTTTCATCAAACATCACAACATCAAAAGGACGATATGACCATCGCGAATGAGGCGAACGAATTACTGTATGGACCTGTGGGCAGTTTTTTGCTGAAAATATGACGTTTCTTGGAAAATGTTGTCCCAACAGTGTGGTGAATATGAAAAAATATGCACTAGTGCCATCTATTGCATACGGCAACATCGATTGCAAAGCTTATTTTTGTCGAAAATGCCTTTTCGAAGGTGTTTTGGAAATGCATGCCGAAATTCCTGGTTTTGTTTCCGAGAATGGCAAAAATTAAAAACATCTGCTTCCGTGCCAATGTGAATAGGCTACAAAACATAGTTTAACCTAATTCAAATTTATGTATAGCCATATAAGCACATTTTCCCGGTTAGATTCTATCACTTTCCTGGTATTTTGATGAAATCACATACATTCCCAGAAGTAGTACGATTATACTGAAACAATACTCCAAAATATCTGAAGAACAAGGACTTTCAATTCGTAGAAATGCGCATGTGGCATACCGTCTGAATTCCATATGTTTTTCCAAAACATTCAGCGCTTCACAAGTACGATGATGTTTTCCGTACGCATGAAATAGAGGGGAGAAAAGCAAGCAATGTTGATATCCTGATGCATTCAACTTCCAAGAAATTTTCTCGAGCTTTTAATTACGAGTGTGTAATACGGTCACAGCTTATTATGGCTGGGAAATTTTCAAGGTGAAACATTTGCATGTTCGATTTCCTGATAGCTCAATTAAAGATAAAGGAGAACGTAAGGACTTGGGAAACTTGTAGCAAACGTTGAGGGAAGGCTGATAAAGCTATGCTTCATAATGCGATTTTAACATTTGTTAAAACATGAAAGTTTTTTTTTTGAAAAAAATATGGTTAGAAAATAAAATTTATATTAGTAGCGAATACTTTTAGGTGGTTTTTTTCTTTTTATGAATTTGCTTTTACGAATGAAAATAGAATCATATAAAGTGCAAGAAACTCTTGCGAAACGAGTTTGAGATTCAAGGTTAAGCAAAATATTAGCTGCTGGAAATTGGGTGTTTATGGGCTGTTGCGTCTGAAATTTCATATTCTCGTTTTATAATATGTGTATATTTTTCTTAAAAGCCTGCTTCCAAATTATTGATCTTTTGCGAAGGCGTTGTTCTTATCATCAATCAACTGATCGACCACTGAAATGAATCTTTCGAAGATTTTGATTCAGTATTTCAAGTGTACTTTTCTAAGTTCCAAAAGTTTGGTTGATGGGTGGATGGGGCAAAACTTTATGGTCCAATTTATTTAATATACACATACCACGTGAAAGCTATGCAAAATGATACAATTTCCAATCGAGAGCGTGTGCCCGCACGGTGATTAAGGGGTCTTCAGAGGCTAAACAGTCCCATATTTGGCCCTTATTTTGGTACGTGAATCGGCCACGCTGCGTGACAAATGTAACACAATTCTAAATCTTTTCAACGACATTTTCCATGGATTGCTTCAAATTCATGACAATAATTTCCAGCTATATTTATTTCATCAGTATACAGGGATGAATGAATGACAAAATGGCTGCCGAGGTTACATAGGTCTTGTATTTTCAAAAAATTGATTGAATTTCAAGAGTATTCTCGCCAAATTTGAAGTAAATTCGAGCAATATTACCGGAGCTATAGAGATTTACCTAGCGTATTATACGCATGCAGCGCGGTTCTACTGCGTAAAATCAGCTCCTTTCTTTTTCATCAAACATCACAACATCAAAAGGACGATATGACCATCGCGAATGAGGCGAACGAATTACTGTATGGACCTGAAATCGACGTCTCGTTGAAGGTCGCTAAAAAATAACTTTAATTCATTAAATTGCGGTTAAAAAAACTTTAAACGCGTTTTCCACGAAACTTTGTTTTTTCGTGCGGTAAGCACGATTTCTCGAGAACGAATCGACCGATTTTCTGAAACTATGCGGAGTTCCTCTTTATAGTATTGACTCTTGCTTGAATGCAGAAATTTTCATTCGGTCGACTCGTTTTTGTTTTATACGAAAAAAATATTTTAAAAACGATGAGAATCGAAAAAATGCTAAAAATATGAGACAAAAATTCATTCAAATCTGTTTTAAACCTTTAAATTTCATTTTTTTCAATCCCTTCGTTCAAGCATGAGCCAAGGGCATAACCTGTACGAATTTTTTTGAATTTTTGAGTTGAGATGAGCCTGTACCGAAATATTCTACCTACCGCAAAAAAAAGGTTGGACGGGGAAAACTGCAGGAAAATTGACAATTTTCAATGTTTTTAGCTGAAATTTTTTACAACTTCTTGAAATACTAAACTTTTATGTGTGTAAATTTTGAATAAAATAGAGTTTTAGTTTTTAAAATACAGTTTTTTGAAAAAAAGTTGTTTTTTCCTTCAAACTCTATGTAACCCCTTAAGTAAAGTGTCGCCTTTGCTGCCAGGTCGTAGCTTATACATATTCACAATGAAACTTACCACTAGAATTTGCTTGAATTTTTAGGTCTGATTAATTCAAAATTTTGATTGTAAACGATCGAATATGTATAAGTTCAATCCTAAAAAATATTAAATGATGTCAACAGGACACTTTATGCAGAAAATTACTAAATTTAGTTTATTTTTGTTCAATTGAAGCGATTACTTTGCCAGTTTCCAAATAAAAAAATCTTCACAAAAAATTCAACCACCCATCAAGAATAATACCACAGATATTAATTTTTATAAAATATAAATGATAATTGATTCTGATGCAATCTATCAACAATAAACAATAAGCATAAACATAATGTCGAATACTGCAATGCAACATTTTGCACTTTGTGCTTGTTGTTACCAAGCCAATATTCGTAGGTTTTGGATGTTTATCATAACTTGATGTCAAGTAAAAGAAATGAAAGTTCAAATATGTTGAAATAGTGATTTCTTTGTTTGGAATCGGCTAATAAACATACAATTTATTTACACATTTCCCATCGAAACAAAACCACTTACGGTCAAAGTTTCATAATGAAATTATCGAAAATACTCTATTGAAAAATTAGCTACATTACGTCATTCGCAATGCGATAAATATATTTTAAAATAGATTTAAATACTTTCTATTTGTCACGTTTATCGCTGACTGAGAGTCAAAAACACTTGAAAATCTTAATCTTGTATTCGATTTATTGAAAATTTATGTTCGATATTGTTGACTGGCCAAATAAAAAAAATAAAGATTGAAATGTTTTCTATTTGCACAACAATCAATAAATCAACTTATTATTCTGTTTGTTTAATTAGTTGCATAAAGAAAAACAACAAAGATATAGATTATCGGAATTGATAGTTGGGTTAACAGTGGAATATGTAGGTGCGTATGGCTTTAGCGCATATCTGAAATTTTCTATATCGTCAAGTCATAAAACTAATTAGTTTGGTAGTATGTTTGAACAAATAGTGATAGACTCTCGGTACATATTTAAATATCGCAAAATATTTGAAAGAGTTTTGGAAACCAGTTGAAACTGGGTTGATAAGCAAATTGAAATATAATGGTTCAAAATCCAGAATGTTTTCAGGTGATCATAGTTACGAGCAGAATTTATTTTAAAGATTATTAACTTCCCAGTATATGGGAAGTTCTTGTAATCGCCTCGAAAATCGAAATTGAAATTTTCGACACATCTTTACGTTTTGAGGTCTATAGAGTATATAAAAAGTGTTTTTAGAAAGGGAGATGTATGTGTGTGTGTGTGTACGTACGTACGTACGTACGTATGTGCGTTCGTGGACACTTTTTTCTACGAGCATAACTCACGTAACCTTAGTCCGATCGACTTTGTTAAGGTATATCTCGCCAACCAAACATACGATTTCCTTGATCAAGGTGTCAATTGACGCGTATTGACATTTATGTGATTCTATCAAGTTTTTAAAAAAATTCTTGGAGGCGTTTTTTAATTTAAGAGAAAAAAGTGCAAAAAATTAGGGTTTTTTCATAAACAATAAAGTTTTAACCTGATTTGCGACATATAGTAGTAGTGTTTATAAAATTTATATACTCCA
Organism: Oxycera nigricornis; assembly: GCA_963942545.1. NCBI lineage: Eukaryota > Metazoa > Arthropoda > Insecta > Diptera > Stratiomyidae > Oxycera > Oxycera nigricornis. Next base: position 110,574,039 of record OZ012660.1, on the reverse strand, counting down.
AATATTGTTTGTGAAAACATCATCAAAACTTTTTCTCATGACTACGTAAAAAATTAAATTAAAAATATAAAATCATTAAAAGTCATCATGATTTTCAAGGTCATTTTTATCATTCACTATATCTCACGAACCAGACATAATATTTGCATCATTAAGGTGTCAATAGACGTGTATTAACATTTTTGCGATTTTTTAAACATTATATAAAAACTGTTTCAGCCGCTTTTTAATTTAATAAAAGAAAATGCAACAAATTAGGCTTTTAGGGTTTTTTCATAAAAAATAATTTTTTAACCTGATTTGCATAGCACAGTAATAAATGTTTATAAAATTTATACATTCTTATCAGTTTTTGAAGAGAATCCAGCAAAACCATATTCCATGATTATAAAATAACTAAATTAAAAATAAAAAGTCATGCAAAGTTATGATGTATACAGGGATCTAACGAATGATATTACTTTATATCTTTTATTCTAAGGAAATTGTTGTAAATTCAATCGAAGTTTTATAATATTTGCATAGTTTGAGCAGATTTTTAATAGTTTTTACAGTGTTTTAGAGTTAATAAAAAAACTGCTTAAATGTAGGAAATCCAAAAAAAAACCTTCCGTAGATGATATGATTAATATTAACTCATTCCTGTTACTGCTATGAATACCTCTCATTATTATTCTTTAAAGTAGTATTATTTTCAAAATTATTATTGTGTTTAATGTTTTTGATGTTTATGTAGATATTACTGGGAAGTTGACCGTGTGAACCTCAAGGGTCGCACCTCACGGCTTGTTTAGCTTACAAAAAGCGTCATTACTCGTTTTGTTCAGAGTCTAATATTTCGACTAACATAAAACGTTATATGCACAAATATTTTTGAGATACTGTATTTTAAAAAAAAAGTGATACATAAGAAAATCAAGAAAAATCGAGATGTGACCCTTAAAATCGCCATGTAACTGGTGATTGTATAAAATCTAATTTACATTAAAAAAATCAAAGGGTATCTAATATTTCTTGCCTGTTTATTGCTTTGATAAACCTTTTTTATACCTGTTTTCTCACCTCCATTTTAAAAATGAAGTGAACTTTCAAAAGTGGCAGATGAATAAACATCATAAAGATGTATTAAAAGCATCTGCAAAAACTTTTCACGATCAAAAGGGACGATACACAATGTTGCAAATGGAAAGCAAAAATTAATTGATAAACAATTACAGATTAATGGCGTAGTCTGTTTTCTGTTTAAAAAATCAATCAGACGTTTTGCAGGATGATTTTGAAAAAAATGCTCCTCTTATCCTAATGAAATTCATAGTAAACAGCTTAATGATGGAAAACAGCAACATAATTCATTGTGAATCACTCCCCCGATTGAATTGAATTTTTCCAAACAAATAATACAGTTTCTAATAAAACCTAAGCAACTTACACGATTCTCTTAAATTCTCGTATTTTAAATATCAGATAATTGGCCGATGTTAGTCTTGAAAAAATAACTCTGCCCCCTTAAAATATGCGAACATTACGTATGAATAAACCGATGAAATGTTTTTTTTAATGTAGGCATTTGTATTTACATATTCCACTTGTATGTGATTTTATTGCAAAAAGACGCATTTAAAGGGTGCATATAAATAAAAAAAAAACTTTTATATGAATACGCAGTTGCAAATGGTTGGTTAAAAAATGTTGTAAAATATCCGTAAATATTAAGGGAAGCAAATTTTTTAGTGATGAATACATTTCAGACGAGACTCGTTATTTTCACTTATTGTGTCATTCGTTTTCAATTAAAGTTTTGAACTACAATGAATTTGGATAGAAAAAATTAATTTGCTTTCGTTTTTAGTTTATTGTAAGGTAATGTCGATTCCTTAGAACCTTTAAGCGAAAAGGGGGAAACTCAGACTTAAAATTCATGCGTCAATATTAGAACTATTTGCACTGTTTTTCCGATACAAATCCATTGAACTCACACCAACGTACACACATACATATCTATCTATCTATCTATCTATCTATCTATCTATCTATCTATCTATCTATCTATCTATCTATCTATCTATCTATCTATCTATCTATCTATCTATCTATCTATCTATCTATCTATCTATCTATCTATCTATCTATCTATCTATCTATCTATCTATCTATCTATCTATCTATCTATCTATCTATCTATCTATCTATCTATCTATCTATCTATCTATCTATCTATCTATCTATCTATCTATCTATCTATCTATCTATCTATCTATCTATCTATCTATCTATCTATCTATCTATCTATCTATCTATCTATCTATATATATATATATATATATATATATATATATATATATATATATATATATATATATATATATATATATATATATATTACACTGAACGATTCCACTATATCTTTTTATCTGCTGTATATTAACTGCAATAAATTTCTTATATTTAATAAAATTCTTCAATCATCCTTAATATTTATGTATGACCTAAAATTATTCAATATCATATTCACACACGTCAATAGCATCAAATATATCAACTAACATTTCAATTTGAATTGACATTGTGTAATATACATCGTGAACTTTAATAACTATTCATATCTAACCTTGACAAAGAGTCAATGTGAAAATTATGGCATATTGATGTGAATGTACAAGTGCAGGGTTGTAAAACTGTGGTTGGATTTATGTGATAATTACTAAACCGACAATATGTCTAAAGGTACCGTGTCATGTCTACATGCATTTCTGTATACGACAGCCATTACAGGTCTAGAGCTAGCCCAGACTGCTTAGAAATTTTGTTTTTATTACAACACAGCAATCGTCCGACAATTGTCTAAATAAATTAGTGACTGAAAAAATAGATTTGAAAACATAAAAAATGTAAACATTTAGCATATGTATGTTTAAATTCATCAAAAATATCCGAATTTGCTATGTTTTTTTTTAAATTTAAGTTTATTTGCACGAACAAATTAAATTTGGAAGCTCTAACAACGTAGAGTGTTAATTGACAACTTATTAAATTTATAAATTAGACCAGTTTGTAGAAATAACAACCATAACTACTCATTTTCTAGCATAAGTATACTAATAGCTTGTGTTGCATCTTGCTTAATTCAACCAAATATATGAACAAAAATACAATTCTAAAATAATACGTATTCATACTGTCTTTAATTTGATATTCATATCATTTACCTTTACATATAAAATAACAATTAACAAAGAAACTTGTACTGGCCAAGGTTGATTGTGATTTACATATGACTGGTTTCGTTATATCAACCTAGACAACGATTGAAAGTATCTAGAATGGGAAATATTGAATGGATTGTTGTTTCGATTCGTTTATTTTGCAATGCAATATCAGTTTTTATTATCATTAAATTAAACCTACATATGTGTTTTCTTTCGCATAGTATACATCTCACCATTATGCCTTTAAAATAAAATATAACTGTAATAGATTTAGCACAGAATAATCATTATATATACTCTTATTTGTGTTAGAAGTTCGTATCATAAAATTCAACATTAAGAAGTTAATTTTGCTCGCAGTGAATCTAAAAATCAGATTGACTTACATAAAAATTCGTGGTCAAGACATTCGACTCGATGAATATCTATTACAAGAAATTTCTTTATAACAAAAGATGAAGCTAAAAAAGTTCCGATCCGTAGAAAACTCGATTTATTTTTATAATGCTTCATTCTATAGTACAGCGTTTCAAAAGTATCCAGTTTAAATGTGAGATTGATTGGAGCAAATCTGACCATTTTAAATATATGCTCTCCAACCAATTATTATTAATTTTTAAAAGCGTTTTTCTCAGATTTAGATTTTTTCAAAATCGGTGATCAATGTATTCCAAAAATTACTAAACCGATCCTTCCTAAATTTTGCACACCTACTTTATACATAAATCAGTAGGTAAAAACAGATTTTGTATTGTTTATTGATATTATTTATTTTAAACCAACAAATTAGCCAATTTTAATCGATAAATTTTCATAAATTAAAAAAAACTCTCTTTTTGCTTCCAAAAATTGGAAAATCAATAAAATGAAAAAGCTTGATGTTGTTACTTCGAATAACTCATAAAATAAGGTTTTTTTGGTTTTTAGTCAGCAGATTATCCAGTACTTAGTTATGGTGATCACCACAAAGCAACTTTTTTTCATGATTTTTTTTTCTGAAAAAAAAAATTCAATTTAAGTGTTAAAATTTACTCAAGAATGAAAAACTTAAAAACAACACTTTTGTTGATAGCTTAAACTTTTATTGTCGTCCAATGTTTGCGGTACCATGGTACTCGCCGAAGGTTTGATTTATTGTAACGCCTCCGACCCGAGTCGATATTTATTTTATTGCTGGTATTGCTCATTCATATTAATATTATACTTGTATTGGTCTATATGTTAGTTTGACACTTTTTTGTTAGCTCTTAATGTTTTTTTGACCATGGTTCGATCATAGATGAAGTCGTAGGATGTCAGACTACCGGTCTTATTCCGTCTGGTTCAAATCCCAATTACTAAAGTGACATGACTGCATAATTTCCATCGTCGTCCTTTAATAAAGTGAACTTGACAAACATTTGTAGTATATCAACTCGATATGAGATGTGATGCGGTTTTTAGCAACGCCAAAAATTAGTCAAATTGAAAACTATATTATAGTTTCTTTTGTTGCTCTAAGTGTCGAAAAAGTTAGCATCAAATTTTTCATATAATTTCAATTTTTTTTATTGTAATTTATGCCGGAAAGTAAAAGAAAAATTTCGTCTTAGGCAGCTATCCGTGTTTTATCCATTGTATTTTCTTCCGTTAACCAATTTTGTCACCTTTTAATAGAAATCATTTCTCTCGCCTGTGTCTTAAATAATAATCTAGTAAGTAATTGGATTGATGAGGGTATTCCCGTTACTGTAGGGTTTATTATTTCGCAAAAAAATATGAACAACATTTCGAAAACAATTTGATTTCTGCAAAAAATTGTTGAAATTTTTTTTCAGTAAGTTTTTAATTTTGAAATTTTCATGCAACTCTATATGCTGAAAATCTTAAAAACATATTTTTAACACAAAATTGTCGAAAATAAAATTTTTGAAAAAAATATTAATACGCATTCAATTCAAATTCTATTATAATTTTTTTTCCAAGAAAACCTGCCAAAAGTTTGTTCCAAACATTTGAGGGAAATAATTCTATCTAATATTTTCTAGGAGAGTAAATTGTGAAAATTAAGTCGCGGAAGAAAGAAATTTGGAATGCATATGTACCGATAAAATTTCTAAGAAAAAGCAAATCAATATTTACGAAAAACATTTGGAAAAAATATTACGTTTTTAATTACGATCCCAAATACGGAGGAAAAAATTTAATAAATAATTTTCAAAATGCTGGTTCATAACAGTAGATTTCATTGAAAAATGTTCATGTGCTTCTGTGTTGATCACGTTGCCCATATCTTCAAGAAAAAAATTTTTTTCCAGTACCACGTGGCAAATTTCCGTCCAAACATTTCTAAGAGATCGTTGAATTTATTATTAGGAGAAAATACTATCGCATTGTTATAATTCTTATAAAAATATATAATAATTATTAGTTTTTGTGAGATCCTTGTAATAGATTTCTGCGTGGAAGGAAAACAGAAGTGCAATTAATTTTTAAGCAAATGTAGAGGTATTTTGATTGATGATCTTTTATACTTCAGTAAAAATATATGATTTCAATCATGTCAAAGTTCTTGGCCAATACCCGTATTTTTAAAATAAAAATATGCTTAAAGTAAAAAAAAATTCTCTTTATTGTTAATTGAATAAGTCGTTTTTACCATAGAGTGAATGTGTCTAATATGAGATACTTTCTAATACGAGCAGCACTATCTGAGCTACCAAATAACTACCACATTATTTCGAAGCTCAAAAGGGGTATATCATATTTAAGTGTAAAACTCCCAGTTACATCACCATTGTTACCAGTTTTTGTCACGTTGTATTATCTAGCAGACACGTGCACCCAAAGTTTGTTTTAGCTACTCACCAAAATTATTTGAAGTGCTTTTGCAAAAACAGTTAAACAAAAAAAATTTCAATAACATGTCAAGTGTTTTCGCATACAATACTTTACTGGCATAGTGTGCATTGTTATGGCATCTTCATCCATATTTGTTTCTATTTGAGATCTTTACTATTGTATGACACCGCAAAATATTATTGTGCACTATTATGAGACACCAGATGGTTAATATTTTTAAATGATTTACCAGTGACTATCATAAATGGACACATGAGCAATGTAGATGAAAAATTGAAACGATTTTTAAAACATTGCTAGCAAAAATATTTAACTAATATTTATTAATTATTTAATTCTGTTTTTTTCTGCTTTAATTGTTGACAAGTTTTATGTTCCTCTTGGTAATTCTCTCTCTCTATATGAAAGCTGAAAACTATGTTTTTCTGAACACATCTTATTCTCTTTATGAGTAATATGGGGCAATTTTTCCCCAACTTTCAAAATCGACGGTCTTTACAATTCATTCTGTGAGATAGAAAGAAAATTACACATACATAAAATAAAAATGTGTTCAAATTCATTCTGATTTCGAGTATATTTTGAAAGGGACACTGACTCATCTTCAAGCACCGTGAATTCCCAACTTGAAATCATAAAGAGATCAAGATTGGTATCTCATAATATTCACCTTCGGACCATACACATATGTTACATACGTATGGCTTACATACATATGTATAAATATCTATTTATTAGTCCAGCGATTGAATATTTTTTTGTTTCAAATTTAAGAAATATCTGAATGCCGAAAGAAGTTTTTAAAAATTTTATTCCAATATTTTTTTAGTATTGTACAATGCATTTATATCTATGTATATAAAAAATATATTTTTATTAATTTTCTTAAATCTGATTAAAATGAGTTGGTTGAAGTGAACCAGATCCGATTCAGCAGATTAACATCTGAGATTTCGTGGAGTAAATTTTTAATACGCAAATCACATTCAAACCAGAATTTATTATTCAACATTTCGAAGATAGTTTCCGCTAAGACTTGCCAAAAAAAGCATAATTTAATACCAATATGACCTCATGCCGTCTTGACAAGTGTCAGCCAAATATTTACCACTCCCGTCAGTCAAATTAATTGAACAACGTTTTGCTACTTGCTTTGCATGCAACCATACATTTTTTTTTGCTTTCTAGGCTAACCAGTTTAATGACTTTTCGATATTAATTCGTACGGATTTTACGTGTCATGTCATATCTAGAGTGTATACACTTATTCCTCTTCTATGCAGACACGCCGAACGAAAGAAAACTAAATCAACATCGCATTTTTATGCTGAAGAAATCATGACATCATTTCTAAAAATAAATTATTTTCGAAAATAAGCCCTCGCGGCGAATTCGTTCCACATTTCAGTGTACAATTGAATTATCTAAAAATCTTAAGATGTTAAAAGATGGATAAAATATAATGAATATTCGGAACGCACGTACATATGTACGTATGAATGTGTAAGGATAAAGTGCCCTTGAAATGTACGCGCTGTAATAATTTTTTGTACGTTGCGTTTCGGCGAGTGTATTCAATTCAATTTAATGAATAAGGAAGTGTTGTCGATGTTTTTTTTGGATTTTTTCGGATAAATTGTATCGAAGCTTCTTGCATAATTTCGGACAATTATAATTTAACCGTTTTTCCAAGTCATTTAAAGTTTTCCCCGCTTCAATTAAATTTTTCCCAAACCGTTTAAACTTTTTCCTAAACAATTTAAACTTTCCCACAATTTTCCAAAATCATTTATATCATGAATCGATTTAGTATGTATTATTACAATGTTTTCTAAAACACACAAATGACGCCTGACTATGTGAAAAATGCGGTGGAGACTGTTAACGATACAGCTTTTAATTATTTCCGGTTGAATTAAACTTCATCTTAAATTAAAAAGCTTTTTCGAAAAGAAAAAAAAATCCTTTTTCGAACTAAGCCCGAACGAAGAATTAATTTCTCAAATTAGATATGCAAAGTTATTCTTGCCACATCTACCAGTTGAAAGGTTTTTAAAGCTACACACAACTAGCTAAAAAATCGCAAAAGAGAAAAGAGATTAAGTACAAACATTTCATCACTTTAGATCCAAAAGTTATGAAAAATCAGTAAAAAACGACGATGATTTTCGTCAGTTTTTACTGATTTTTCATGTCAGTGCTTAATGAAACTCATGCGAGATTTTTCTGGTGCATTCTTAACTCAAAATGAATTCAGCTGTATAAAATAAAAATATTGTTTCGGCTCCATTAAGAAATTATAAGGATTTTCTGGACAATTTTTTTTTTTGATTTTTCCCAAAAGTAGACAATTTTTTGAGGCTTTCATCATGAAATTTTTACTATTTTGGCTTTGATATGTGTTTTGACAACAGTACAACTGATAATGAAAATGAAAATCAATTCTCAATTTTCATTAATTCCAAGTCCAGTCATGGACGAAAAAATGTGTAAAACTAGAAAAAAATCTCATAAAGGTAAAGGGGTTACATAGGTCTTGAAGGAAAAAAAAAAACAAATTTTTTAAAAAATTGTATTTTAAAAACCAAAAATCTATTTTATTTAAAGTTTACACACATAAATAGCATTTCAAGAAGTTGTAAAAAAAATTTCAGCTAAAAATATTAAAAATTGTCAATTTTCCTGCAGTTTTCCTCGTCCAACCTTTTTTTTGCGGTAGGCAAAATATTTCGGTGCAGGTTCATGTCAAATCAGAAATTCAAAAAATTTCTTATAGTTTATGCACTTGGCTCGTGCTTGAACGAAGGAATTGCAAAAAAATGAAATTTGAAGTTTTGAAATGGATTTGAATGAATTTTCGTCTCATTTTTTTGCATTTTTCCGATTCTCATCGTTTTTAAAATATTTTTTTTTTCGTATAAAACAAAAACGAGTCAACCGAATGATAAATCCCTGCGTTCAAACACGAGTCAATACTATAAAGAGGAACTTTGGAAATTCCCAGCAAAATCGGTCGATTCGTTCTGGAGAAATCGTGCCTATCGCACGGAAAAACAAAGATTCGCGAAAAACGCGTTTAAAGTTTTTTTACCGCGATTTAATGAATTAAAGTTATTTTTTAGCGGCTTTCATCGAGCCGTCGATTCCAGGTCCATACAGTAAGTCGTTCGCCCCATTCGCGATGTTCATAGCATCCTTTTGATGTTGTGATGTTTGATGAAAAAGAAAGGAGGTGATTTTACGCGGTGGAACTGCATGCGTATAATAAGGCAGTTAGGCAGAGCGCACATACCGACCACGCGGTATTCAAATCTCTATAGCTCTAGTAATATTGCTCAAATTTACTTGAAATTTAGCGTGAATACTCTTGAAGTATTATACTTTCATATAGAAGAAAAAAATCTCGATCGATTTTTTGGAAATACAAGACCTATGTAACTCCTTAAAATTGGCGCCGACCTTCAGAACATTATCGGCCGCACCTATGCCAAATTTTATATCCGACGTCATAGATACTAAAAAACTGTCTACTTGTAAATGTTTTTTTATTCGGGAAGAGTAATTAACAAGTAGATTACGCAAATTTTTCCCATTCATAACTTCCATTTTTCAGATCAATGTGATTTGAAAATCTGGAAAATACAAGCAGTTTTCATTAAAAAAATGTCACAAATTGTAATTACATATTTTGCTCATATCTTCTAAGAAGACGTCGTACCTTCGAAGTTTATTGGAGAATTTTCACATGGTATCTTGGTAGGCATAATCTACGATCTTTTCTTTTCACCACCTCTATGCGGTATGGGAATTTTCTTAGCTTTGACTGGACTTTAATTGCTTGTATCCAAGCTGTTTCTAAATAAGATCCAAGAGATTGGTAACACACCACTTAAGCTAAGTCGAATGTTAAGAAGTGGTATTTTATATAAGAAAACTAAATTTAGCATTTCATACATATGTCCGTCCAACCTCAATTTCTTTTCAAATTCCCATTTAAAATGCCTCTTGAGAAAAATTCATAAAAGAATTTATTCTATCTGATAAATTAAGATAGCAACAAATACCAAATCTACGCCAGCAACAATTTGACGAGCAAATCGGCTATCGTCTAGCTGTGCTGTGCCGTGCCGATTCAAATCATTATAATAATTCATATTCAATTCTAATCGGTCTGCTGTCAGATAGTACATACATAAGATAGCAATCTTTTAGATGTTGAAGAAAAAAGCAGTTAGGCAAAAAAGACGACGAGATGAGCATGGGGTACAAGCAAAAAGTTGGTATTAGTGGGTCCAAAGTTGAGTTCAATTTTTTTCAGATATATAGAATGCCGGCAAGCGAAAGTAGAGGTTGCGAATTTTTTTTTGTATAATTTTGACATGGGTTAGATGTCGGCTTTCGAATCCCGTAATTATATCATTTTGAGCCCGTCACGCCAGACTTTCAGGCGACTAAGATACATCATAAATGTTACCACGTAGGCGAGTCATACATTTATTTTAGCAATGATGTCGGCGTTTTTTTTTAAACCAGAGCAGTTAACCGTTAAGTATGAAGCACGTGTATCTTTGGATCCTTTAAGATGGTAGAATTTAGATTAGAATCTTTTTAAAACCACTTGAGCCTCTTGAAAAGTAAGCTAGAAAATTCAAATTTTGCTGCATAATTTCCCACGTTTTTAGTTCAAGTGATTGTGTTGGCGGTAGAACGTTACATAAATTAGATACGTTATTGCGATTTTAAATCTTGGAAAAAAAAAAGAAAATGATAATCATCGTTTTATCATTGAATTTCAATTAATCGAAATCCTTTACGATTACCATCAACAATAAAATAAGTACCAAAGATCGTTTTTTATGTTATGTTTTCGGGTTAAGTTTGAATTTTTACAAATTTGAACTACATACATTATGGACGAAAATATTAATGGCACGTTGATTTATCAGATCTTGCAAAATTTTTGCAGTTGATATATCTATAAATTTTTATCTTCAACTCGACCAACGTCGTCACTCATAAATTATTATGCTTAAAATCGTTTCAAGTCTCCTGAAACAATTCATTAAAAAAGTATTGTGCTTAAATTTTCTTATCAGTATTTGTAATAGTCGAAGTTTATTTTGTAAAAACTCTCTGCCTTCGATAATTTAATATCTTCTTACGGAAATTTCAATGGTATTTTCTCATTTCAGAAGCATGCAAAGATAAATAATACGATTATTATTATGTTTGAATAATATCAACCAATAATAACAACCAAATTTTTCAGCGCCACAAATCAATGACTTCGCGTAAGAAGACCTAAATATGAAATGAGCCTGCATATATCTGTACATAAGGCAATGAACTTCCCCTTCCTTCTCCTACCCCTGCCTTTCCTTGTGGCTATGATAGCGTTTGTTCAGAATAAATCTAAAAAAAAATCTGGTTTTCAAAAAATTCTCAAAAACTCTCTTCAAGAAATTTCTAAGAAAAATATTTTTCTATTCTTCCCGATTGATTTAAATTTTTCCCAAACCGTTTAAACTTTTTTCTAAACCAAATATTTTTTTGCAATTTTCCTAGATTAATCAATGATTCAGAATGTATTATTACAATGTATTTATTTATTTTTCTAAAAAGCGCAAATGACGCCAGATCATGTGAAAAATTGTGTGAGATTTGTTAACTTTTTTAACTATATATCTATAGCATTTTCGGTTGAATTAAACTCCAACCCAAATTAAAAAAGTCATTTTCACTGAATTTAACTTTTCCCCTGATTTCTCAAATCAGGTATACCCAATTGAAGAGTTTGTTACAGCTGGATTCAACCAGAATAAAAAAAAACGCAAAAGATCTCGTTAGTGCTTCGTTGTGAAATTTCCATTTATTTTTCATCACTTTTGGTTCTGAAAAAAAACCACAAAAATCCTTGTAATGAAACTGATGCAACATTTTTCTGGTGTATTTTTTCAGAAGGAATTAAGCTGTATGAAATAAAAATATCATTTTGGCTCCGTGAAGGTATTATAAGGATTTTCAAAGCAATAATTTATTGAATTTTTCCTAAAATAGATGAAAAGTACTATAACTAAAATGTACTTCATACTAAGAATGCTACTAACTTCTGAACAGGGCTGTTAGTTTAAGTGAATTGGAAAAAAGTTTAAGTGACTTGAGAAAAGTTTAAGCGATGAAGAGCAAGATCTTGGAGCTGATTCACGGAAAATGCAAATTTAATGCTTTCAACTCTTGCATTTCTGTTGAATTTCCATTCTAACTAAGTAGTTAGTAGTAGTAGTAGTAGATTATAAGTATAATCTATTTTACTGTCAGCCGAACATCTTTAGACAAATCAGAAATCAATTTAATCGTATTTCAAGTGCTTAGATGCAGAATAAAGCGATTAATTGAAGGAAACTGCAAGTTCGCACTTTCTTAGTATGACAATGCCATCATTTTCACTTCATCGACTTAGAAATCTATGGAACTTTCTTCGATTCCGTCTTGAAGAAGCCGTAGAGCTATCACTTGGGAAGTTCTTTCGGCCGTTAGTCTTGCCTTTTATTTATATCTACGTGTGGAATTCCCTCCACAATGTTGTGTCTTGAATTGCAAGAAATGTTAATATATAGAGCATTCTTGTAATATTCTATTGCGTTTTGCTTCCTGATGAATTATCTCCCGTTGACCCGGGAAATGTTCATACTTTTTACAGGTCTGCTTCTATTTTACACAATGTTTAGACGATGGTGACTTTGTTGCTGTTTTGGATTAAAAGGAAAAGAATATAGTGCGGGATTATGGTTCAAACTGCTGGAAGTTGATATTACCGGAATCTATTAACATGTAGTTACTGGGTGATGAGGAAAACCACCCTCGCTCCTCTCATTTGGTGTCATTTTAGTATATAATAAGGGTGAGATACTAAAAGAGTTGAACTTATTGTAACTAAATTTTGAATAATAAAATTTGAAATTATTGAACAGCATTCCAAACGCCAACTCTCCATATCAGTGATGTTTTTTTTGTGCTGATATGAACGTGTTCTAAAACTGATGTCACCTTGATTTAAGTGTTCACATGTCACGTTCATGCATTCACATTTTGTTCGATCGATTCATCTAAAGAGAACGTGTATCTTTAATTTGAATCTATCTGATTTGTGTGCGCGAATTGTCGTAAAACTATTTGATATTTATTTACATCTTAATTGAAATGTGATTCGCACAGTGCTGGACTTTGAATGTTAAATAATTGAGAACGCTATAAAATGTTTTCATGTAAGACTATGAGTCAATTTTGCATAATTCAAATGTCTTTTATTGCTGTATGTCGTGCTTTATAATACTTGATGGATTAATCTTCCATTCTGTCTTGTGAAAACTTCAAAATAAAAGCTGCTTAATAACTCCTTGAAGCCTTTTCAAACGCTAACTCTTTGGCAAAACAAAGCTAGTATTCTTCACTTATCTATCAGTTCACCAGTTTTCTTCCACATTCATGTATTGTGCTAACAAAAAATAATAATAAAGATAGAATAGGAGGAATACTTTCATAAGACCTTCAGTCAAGAACATGTAGCGCTATTTCTAAAATTATGCTTACAGAAGCTCTTAACTGGGTCATAGTCACGTGCTACTTGAAAATACTCTTGCCAGTGTTTCATCTTCGAGTAGACTCAACGTCTTACTTGGCTCAATTTAAAATCAAGCTAATTACATATTGCTGAAAAAAACACTTTCGCAGGATACTACATCCAGCTCATGAGTAGCAAAGTATCTAAATATATTCAAGCGGTGACGAAAATGTCGACAGATCGTGCGGCATAAAAGTGAAACTTTATTGCCAAGTTTGCACCTCCATACTATCATACAGCGAAATGCTTTTAACGAAAAGTAGGACAACGATTTAAAATGATGCTTAGATCCTCTAAATTAGCACATTGAAATATGTGGAATACACAACGAAGACATAATAGGTGATATTAGCTGAAATAATGTTTCGTGGTTAGTTTACAAGAGCTATGGGCCAAAAAGTGAATTAGAAATAATTTCTTCAAAAAGTGTTTCTACTTTGCACAATGAGTAGGCAATCAATTGTTAAAAATTCCAAATTTGAGCTGCCCTTGTGGATTTCAACTAATTTAATTTGATAACAGCGTTGTCTGGAGTAAAAATCATAACAAAAATTCTATTTCAACCAATTGATATTGTGCTTAAAACTTCAAATTTGAAGATAATAATTACTGTTTTATCCCGAATATAAAACTAGGGATACATAGTTTCGTCAACTGCAAGAAGAAAAATAATAAGTTATTACAATTGTTCTTAGAGCTCTGAGAAAAATTCACACAGCTTTCAATTGCATAAAAAACATATACATGAATAAATACTTTCCTAAACCAAAAATACTCTCGATCAAATATTTGTTTAAATTCAAAATATGTAGATGCAACAATCAAATTTTTTGAAGAGATATATTTCATATAGTAGCGTAGAGAAAAAAGTATAAAATCTTATCAAGCTTAAACCTAAAAGTTATTTTTGCTGCTCCTTAATCCTTTTTTGTTGATGCTTTGCTTGCTAAGACAGTTGAAATTAAATTTTCATATAATCATTACAAGGATTAAAATTCATTATAAACAATTTTTTCTTATCCATTTTTGTAATATATTTAAAATTTTGTTTATTTTTATTGCAGGTAAGCTGGATCATCTATATTTTATTGTGTAAGTAAAAATATTTTTTTTGAAACCTTGGAGAGCTTTCAAGTAAATAAAAAGATTTATTTACCATGCAAAATGGTTTAAAATTTACTTTAAAATAGAAGATTGTGATAAATTTTGAAATCTCCAGCGAACATGAAGATACTGTGCATAAAATTGAAGTTTGTCTATTGATTTCAAAATTTAATAGACTGTTGAAGAATAGTGGGACTTATCAATTTTTTAAAAATATTTCATTACAACGTACACATATCTGACCTCGTTTTCCAAGTGAAATTATCAATTTGTTCGTAGCCTTTTTCGCGTTTTGCTTTCCTATCAGCTTTCAATATCCTCTATTAATTTTTCCCGTTGTTTTATGGTTTTTGTCTTCCAATGTAACCATTTCTTAGTTAGATTTAGAGAATCTCATTTCAGGCCTCGATTAAAACGTTAACTTCGATTCTGATATTCCTTACATGTTCGTCATTTTCTGCCCACTTCTATCGGGTAGTTCCTGTCTATTGGATTAACTTTTTCTCCTATTAGGCATATGATAACAAATGTTCAAAGGCTTTCTTATATTCCACACCTCAATCACTTACCTCTTAGAGTCGACCAATTTTACAGTGCAATATTAAGGTAATATATGACAAACTGATTGTATCTACACCGAATTGTCTAAAGCCCGATTCACATGAAGTGAACTCCCAAGCCGACTGCCAGTCAGACTCGCAACCTGATCAGTTAACAGGGTCACAAGGTGATCGCGGGGAATGAATCTCAGCAATCACCGCAAGTCGCTTGCCCAACCTATTTCAGTGTCTATTGAAAATATCAACTATTTTTCGTAATTTGGATGAGAAATTCACTCCACGTCGCTTTTACCTTACAACCCCGTAACATGTTTCCAGGACTAGCTTATCGCTTGAAACTTGTGACTTCTCGAATGAGTTTCAGAAATAAATCGGTTCTCAATTGGCTTGCGATTGCTTCTCCCAGTATAAACAGTGCAATCAATTAGTATTTAAACTGTTGATTTTGATTTAATTTGATCAACGGATATTTGACTGTACTGTAGTTAAGGAAATATAGCAATACGGATGCATTTGGTCCAGCAATGTGTGGTGATGCCTGAAATTTATTCACCGCAACCACCGTTATGGATTAGGTTCCCAGTCCGACTGGTGGTTCGATCGGAAGTCCGCTTCATGTGAATCAGGGTTAAGATTTTTAATTCTCTTGACGAAAACAACAACATAATGTTGAATAAATGGAGGACATATGGCATTCATGGTTGTTTACTTACCGATTTAGTTCAGTACAAGATTACTTGGGCTACAAGGCTTGGCTTGGCTTACAAGGTTCCTAAAAACTCAATTTACAATACATACAAAAACCAACTTAACTAATTCCATCTAGTCTATCAGCAATATTAGAGATGATGTACCTCACTTCATTATGAAGTATAACTTCATAATGAGTAGTATAAATTCATAATGAGGTACCGTCCAATAAATTAATGACACACCACGGTATTTCATTGTGTCTGGAAGTTGAAATGTTGTTGAAAGTAACCCCATGTTTTGCTTTATTGTGTAGGACAGTTGAGTTGTCAGGAATGAAAATTGTTTCACACTTTTTGTACCTCATGATGTGGATATGCTTACGTGTCAAGAACATCAGGTACGAACTTTATAATCAAATTTATAATTGTTTGAATTGATCTTAAAATTGTTGAAATTGATCTTAAAATTGTTTGGAATTCACTACAAAATGACGAAATGATAATTAAAATTGCATCTACTAAACTTGCTTGATATGCATATTAAATTGCTGCAATGAAATGTAGATGGCTCTTTTTCCTGATTAAACTACTTCATTATCGGTTCTTTATTATAGAGTAGGTTGTCTCCATAGTGAAGCGCTATTTCATAGTGAAATCGCCATCAAATCTGGAATTTTAATATTTCCCAACACAAATACTCAATAATACATACATAGCTTTACGTAATAAATTTATTCTAATGATGAATATTTAATACTTCTGGAAAATATATAAAATTATGCAACAAAATTAAAAAGCTATTAAATCATTCATTTTATATCATTATTATTTACAATAAAATAGATTTGTCATGCAAATGTTTTCTTAAAACTGCAATGAAACTTTTCCGTTGTTAACGCATACAAGTTTACAAAGAATTTATCTCCTTTGTGCGACCTGAATGATTGCAAGACAAATAGAAAAATGCACTTCTTAGTACGATCGAGACAATTTTATAAAATAGAAAGTACACTGCACTGCCATAATGCATTTAAAATTGCTTGCAGCGAGTAAACAACGTCATTATAAATTCCATAGTGTTAGTGATGATGTTGCAATTATTTTAGATTACATCGTTGTTGAGGAAATATCTGACGGTTGGAAAATCATTTTACTAGTGTACAGCTGAATATGGGTTTTGGCACTGTTTGGCGTGTAAGCGTATATAAGTTGTGTCTTTTATATGTTTTTCCGATTGATCGAGAGAAATGCGTTTGTTTTGAATCAGTTACATAGTTGCAAAAGTGGTGTATCTTTTGTTAGGAAGATGCAATATACTCTCAGCGATTTTTGATATTGTACGACCTAATAGCCCAATTTTTCTGTTGCATTTATTGCATAAAAACGCTAGTGATACATGTCCACATATGCCTCCTCCGCTGTCCCTATACGCATTCACGCAATCTAAATTTATATTCAATTTCCGTGACACGCTTTTCCATTTGGGTGTGGGATCAGTTACAAAAGCGTCCTACCATCCGAGTAACACGATTCAACCGAATGATTGACTGATTGGTTACAGTGTAGGAAAAGCTCACATGCACATTGGATTATTTCCCCGAAGATAGATAATTATTGTGATTGTTTGTGACCTCGTTTGTCGTCTCGTCAACAAACGAGGAGACACATTGTCTCGAAAACGTTTCAGCTTGCAAGCCTGCACTTTATCATTTTGTTAATATTTATTATTTTGCTGTTGTGCTGTTGCTTAACACTTTCGAGCGCTGTGCAATCACATCATTAATTAAACGATAGAACTTTCGAGTTAGGTATCTCCCATTACTTGATAGTAGTTTTACATAAAATTCCTTGATAATCGCTTTCGTCCATTACAAACAACTACGAAGGGAACACAACCGTTGAAGATATTTGATTCTGATTATGCTGAGAAAATTGCATTGTTATGACATCAAATTTTTTGATATCTTTCATCATTTGAATTAGATAACGTCGGTAAATGTTTGTGAGTTGCGTAACATTATTTTGAAATGAGTAGAATTGGAATTTTCTATTTGTTAAATGCAACCGGAGAGACATGGTTTCGATTTGAATTTTACAGTTCCTATTTCCTCGTTGAAATTCATTAAAATTTGAAATGTTCTTGAAAAGTATTTTCGGTGACTTGTAGAGCACATTCTGAAAACTTAATTAGTACAGGCCGATTTATTCGGTTAAAACGGGAAAATTTTGTCGAAAGCTAGAAATTGTTGAAATTGGTGTCAATGTTTGTTGTTTGTTTTTCAAAAGTCCTCACATTCTACCAACTGCAAAACAATAAAAAAAACATTGCGCTGAAAAATTGTAAATAAAACAGAAGCTATATCGAAAAATGAGATTAAAAATCAAATACATTGCACGACAAAATGATATAGCATAATTTATAGCATTGCTTACAAGTAATTTGCGATTAATCACTTAATGAAAAAAAGCAGATAGATCCTTCAGTCTTATCAATATGAGCACCGCCACCAAATCAAGCTAAAGCTAGTTGGTTCAAAATATATAATTTACTCGCATAAACAAGCCTAATTTACGTGTACATGACTATTGATTTCAATTTAATTCAATTAATCAATTACTAAGTCAATGAGCTGCAACTAGTGAATATTATTTTCGACAAAAAATAAACTATACGCTTAATCAGAAACCAGGAGATTATTCCGATATTAAGGTGCAGTGATAGTACAACACTTATTTGGGCTATCAAAATAATTCTTTTTGAAATACCGTCTTAAAAAGTCTTCAGATTTTCCAGTTCACTACCTATAAATGTACATATATGTGAACTGGAAAAACTGAAGATCTTTTAATATAATTTGGCATGATTAAGTTATGCTGGTCCTGGAAGGGTTAAATATCTAGTCTTGGCAACCATAAACACTTCAGTCAGAAAGTGGCGAGATGCGACCCTTGAGATCCACACGAGCAACTCTCCAGTAATATCTATAAAACTTTTTTAAACAATAATAATAATAATACTTTAAATAATAATAATGATGAGATATTACAGCAAATGAAAGGATTCTATTTGTTTTTATATGATTATATTTTGCAATTACAAGGAAACTATTTTTGTGTGATGAGTTATTCAATTTTCTTGAGCATTGTTTATTGCAAGTGGAAACCAGATTGAATTTTTTCAAATAAATTGATTTAATTTTTTGCACTCTTTTAATAAATTAAAAACGGTTGTACAAAATTTATTTTAAAAAATTACCTAACCTTACAAATGTTAATACGCTTTAATGAATACCACAACTGCATCATGAGAATAGGTGTAATTAGGTAATATTGTTCCTATTCAGTATAAATATTAAGTGTTTATTATTTTTATATGAATACTTTTTTACAATTTGGAAAAAACTACTAATTTTAAAATACTAAGGACGCTATCAAGCACCTTATTCTAAAATCATTGATTGCCAGAACTGCAAACTTCATTTTAAAATTTCCCCTCTTATACTGGGAGTTTCATAAATGAAATTATAAATTTTTTACAGCAGAAGGTATTACATGTTGGAGTCAGACAAAATGCATGGGATTTTAAATTAAATTAAATGATAATCTTAAAGTTTGGAGAAAAAGCCTTCTATGAAAAAATGATTATTATCGTTGTCATTAAATGGTATGATTGTAACCATTACAATTTTTCACTAAATTTGACTTAGGTACGTGGTTACATCACTTAGTTTTGCTAATAACATAAGGTTTTCTTGAAGAATTACTTTCAACACTACTGATAAAGCAGCAAAAGCAGTGTTTTGAGAGTTTTTTATAAATGTTTTATGGTGTACAAAAATGTTTTCAATTTTGATTTAGAATATAAAATACCATCGTGGAAAGCCATGTTTTCCAATCAGACCATTTTTAGTTGATAATCTTGGGAATTTAAGCGTATCTTCATAAATGCGTGACCCTTCGAAGTATCAAAAATTTTTGCGATTAATAAACAGTGACGTTTCTTTTATAAACAATTAAAGATCGAATTTTACATCAAAAAAAACAATTTTCTGGAAATGTATGCGAAATTCCCAAAACTTAATTTATTTTAAAAATCGCAAGTTCTTGCAAAAACAACTCAAATAAAATAAGAAAAATCTTTTGTATGCATCTGGACATTGCTGCTCTGCACACGGTTTACCATCTTGAAAAAAAGACATTCTTGACTGCCTCGCGTGTTGTAAATCAAAATTAAATATATTTTTGTGTACCTGAAAACATGTTTAGTAAACTCCCTAATTTTAATTTCTTGATTAGTAGTGAAGAATAATTCTTTTATAAAGCCTTTTTTTAACACGCCTGAGTGATATAACCCTTTAAAGGGGTTAGGCCACTATTAAACTGCTCAAAATGAAGATATCAATTTGAAATTTTATAAACATCTTCATTGAGGTTTAAAATTACACATTTTCATTGGGAAAAATTGTTCGAAAACAAAATGGCGACGGCAGCACCGCCGAAAAAAAAGCAAATTGGGCTTCGTGAATTCCTGGACAAAATAAACATCTGTGAACAAATTACCAAAAATATTTCATTAGTTTTGAGTATAAACTACTGCATGGGCCTAAATTTAGAACAAAAATGTTTTTTTTAAGTGTTTCTACCCTCCAAGGCTAGATTTATTATGTCGATAATGTTGCCAACATTTAGAGCTAGTTTTATGTGGAACTACGCTCTTCAAAAATTGAGGGATTTTAAGATCGTTTTTTTGACAAAAGGAGAGAATCAATTATCTGAGCTCTTCAAAAATGGAGGGATAATAAGAAGACTGTGTTTTTTTTAACAAAAGGATAGAAATTATATCGCCTTACTAGTCTGGGCTGATTCTTTCCCAAAAAAATGTTGAAGATAGTGTGGATCAACATCTGAACCATGGTTTTGAAAGGTTAGCAAAGTCGAAAGGAGTGTATTTATGTGAAAGAAATCAATTAATTTACTTAAGGTGTTGAGGCTAGTCCAAGTCATAAAGAAATAGACATTTTGAGAAACAATTTTTTTGAACTATTTTATGATGTTTTTATTTTATAGACTATACTAAATTTACATATTTTTTATAAAGTAGCTTTCAAGAAAATTCAAATCAAAACATCAATTCATTAAATCGGATGATCTTTTAACGAATAGTGCTGATTTTGTATTGGTGGTTTTCCAGATAGATGAAGCATTCAAAATTTTAATTTGGAGCTTACAGTTAGGGACAAAACTCTCCATACACCCACCAAATTTCATAAATTTAGAAGAAAATGCAAATATATATGAGAATTTTATATGCAACTTTACTGTAAATGTGTTTTTATTAACAGAAATTTAAAAATAAATAAACATTAATTAACTTATAACTGTAAAATTACCAAAACAAGAAAATTCAGTAAGGACAAAAGTGTTCATACATTGATCAGTTAGTGTACTCTGGTCTTCATTGCATTGCTTAACTGTTGTTTTTCTTCAAAGAACCGTTGTATTTCCCATGAAAAGCGTGAGTACGATCTAATGACTAGTTTGTTCGAATAATCTGTGAGCAAAAGAAGTGAAAAATGAGCAAGCGAAAGGGAGTAAGTGTTGAAATAAAAAAATTAATTATTGCTGAGCATAGAAATGGAAAATCATACCGCGCAATTGGAGCTTTATTTAATTTATCCCATGCAACTGTCCAATACATTGTTCAAAAGCATAAAAACACAGGACCAGTGGAAAATAAGCCAAGGAATGGACGACCAAAGAAACTTTCCAGGCGGGATATCAGCATGATCTTAAAAGCGGTGGACAAAAACCCAAGAGTAACCGGTCTGCAACTGGCGGAACATGTCGCTCATACTTCGAATAAGTGTGTTCACCCTAAAACCATCCGAAGAATGCTACGTTCCAATGGATATGCAAGTAGAGTTCTTCGTAAAAAGCCGCTAATATCTGAAAAGAATAGGCAGCTTCGACTTGAATTTGCAAAGCGATATTTAGGAAAGGAGTTAAGGTTCTGGGAAACTGTCTTATTTACCGATGAAAGCAAGTTCAACTTGTTTGGTAATGATGGCAAAGAAAGAATCTGGCGAAAAAAGGGAACGGCATTGCAACTGGAGAATTTGATACCAACAGTAAAACACGGCGGTGGCAATGTGATGGTGTGGGGTGGAATTGCAGCAGGTGGGGTTGGCTGATTGGTCTTTATAGACGGTATTATGGATCAATACTATTATAAAAGACTGTTAGAAGAAAATTTGCAACCTTCCGTGGACAATTTGTGTCTTGGCGAGCATTAGATATTCCAACAGGACAACGATCCTAAACATACTGCACGCTTCGTAAAGAACTGGTTGCTTTATTACGCACCAAGACAGCTGTATTCTCCTCCTCAGTCGCCGGACTTAAACCCTATTGAACATATTTGGGAACTTATGAAAAGAAAAATCTCGAAAATTCACACCAGTAGCAAGGAATCACTCAAAACTGCGCTTCAACAAGCCTGGGGAGAAATAACTCCGGAAGTCACTAAAAATTTGGTGGAATCAATGCCAAGACGGTTGCAAGCTGTTATCGATGCCAATGGCGGCCCAACAAAATATTGAAATATAAAAATATATTGAATAATGTGGAATTTTCAGTTCAACTACATAATGTATGAACACTTTTGTCCTTACTGAATTTCGTTGTTTTGGTGTTTTTACAGTTATAAGTTAATTAATGTAATTTTTTTTTTAAATTTCTGTTAATAAAAATACATTTGCAATAAAGTTACATATAAAATTCTTCTATATATTTGCATTTTCTACTAAATTTATGAAATTTTGAGGGTGTATGGAGAGTTTTGCCCCTAACTGTATATTGTTACTATTGAAATGTTTCCATTTAGATATTAACCGGATATTTGGAAAGTGGATTTTACGGCAACGATTATTTTTTTAAAACAATCTATTCGATTCTTCTGTTTTGCATAATCAAACAAGTTCAGCTGTTTTCAAAACAATATCGAATATATTTCTACCAAATTTGGATGAAACCTCATTTTCCTATCTAATTTCAATGGGAATTCAATTTTGCGGCTATTCTTAGCGTTCAAAACAAATCTTTCTGTCTCTTAATTTATAAATTATTCAAATCGTATCTTTCATAGATGGCGAGTAGTGTATATGTAATCTTTGAAAGCAAACCAAAGGTCACTTCTATTTTGGCTAAAGTTCTTGTGATTTCGTTCGAACATTTTGGCTACTTTGCATAACAACATCGAAGAACATGGCGGATGGACATGGACTCCACCCGTATGCTATGTACTCGTATATATTTACTGAGCCGAAAGCAAACAAACAGACGACGTGTTTCTAAATCCTTATTTGCTTAAATTTACATCTTGTTGACAAAAACACCTCCAGATATTGCTTACGAAAAAAATATTTTTATGGTCCAGTTAAATACAGTGTATCTGTGGATACCGTCTCTCGTATCTACTTATTTTTTACATGCAATTTCAGATTTGGTGAAACCTTTGTCGCTTTCAGCCACCGATTCGTGTTCAAGTCATGTTTGCCACGTAAAGTTGACCAAGACGGCAAATTGTCTGGCCAGAAAATTATAGTAGATTTTCTTTGGCACAAGGTGAACCAGTCAACAAACACCTCTTGGTCTTTTTCTAAGCACCTGAAAGTGTTCCGTTGGCAAAATCGGCATGGATTTTTTTTTCGTAGTAGTAACATTAAGATACTCTGTGTACAGTGTAGTAAAGCCTGTAACAAGCTTAGGGTGAACCGACAGATACAATTTGAGTAGATACCGTCGTTTTGATTGTAGTTGATCTTCGTCAGAAAAAAGTAGGAGGTGGAGTGGCAAGCAGTAGGCGCAGTTTGTTTTTTAGACCCGTAGCTTTGCTGACGTGGTATGGTTTCAGATTCGACGGTAACATGAAGCTGGGCTGATAGCCTTTGGTCGACAAGCAAGTTAAAAACAAGATTGAATTCTTCGTTGTGCGAACTTGTCTTAGTTTGATATATTTCAGCATTAATGGACCGTGTAAAGAACTTCACAAAAAAAACAAGCTCCAAGCATTCACCAGCAACAGGGTCTTCATCATTCGAAATTAACACCACGGTCATGGATCTTACAGCATTGGATTTAAATTCAAATCGGTTTTAAGGCTTGTTGCCTCAAGCGGTTGTGACTGAATCGGATTATTAATGGGCGGGTTCGAAGCCTTTGAAATGTAATTGCAGAGATGTTGAAAAATCATTTTCAAAATGATCAGAAATTTCAATAACATTTATTTGCATACTGGATTGTTGTTTTCATAAATTCTACTACGCATGCTACATAAGCCTGCAACGAGTACTTTCAGATGAAATTTTGCTTCATTAATCATTAAAATACAGTGCAAAATAATTTCAAATATGAAATTGACGATAATTATTCATTTTTTGTACTAATGTGCCTTGAATTATAAAATTTAGCACAATCAGTAGCATTCACATATGCTAATGAAACTGAAAAAAAACACTTAAATTCACTTCGACTGATGTTGTAGAGTTTGCACATTTTTGCTGTAAATTGTGAAACAAAGAAGTAGGTTTAATTTGCAAACACATATGTATTAGCAAATGTATGATGAAAATTGCAAATTTATACTATGTAAATTAAAACTTTAATAGAGAACAAGCCGAAAATAATGAATATTTGAAGATTTTGGAAAAACTTAATGAAGCTAATTATTCAAGAGTATCTGCTTTGCGGATTTCTGGATAAGATTCTGCGCGTTTTAGCAATTACAAAATGTAAAAACATTTTATAAAAAGATGTATTGAAACCAAAATTTCATTAAACTTTTGTTAAGTACATAATCCTTTCCGTTTACTAGAAAATTGATTGGATGAGTGGAATTTTAAATAAATTTTGCTTAGCAAGTACAAACCATGATCCAAATAAGGCGTGTAATAAAGAAATTGTTGTTTTTAAGATATATGCCGTCGTGCATGACAGATTAATTATATTTTAGGCTATAGCTATCAAGAAATCCTAGATCTCGAAACCGTTAATACTTTGCAGAACTACAACAATATCCTAGAATTTTTTCACTCGTGAAATACACTCAAGAAATAAAATTCCAGGCGTTAATAATGAATGTTGAATCTAGTAGCCATAATCGAAAGTCTTCTATTGTAATCAAAGAATTTTCTAAGCATTCTGGCAAAAGTTATCATGAAGTTTTGTCAAAAGATAGTTTGATATTTTTTTGGCAACATCTTATTTATCAATGTCAAACGTAGAAACTAAATGAAAGGGTTTCCCTTGTTGTAAAGTTATATAAGGTTATATTCTGGGTGAACTTCCAATGTTGATCCTAAGATAGTATTTTATGTTTTCTTAACATTCCACCCCTGGTTTGATTCAGATACTGCTTTCAGTATTAATTTTGTCATTTTAAGGATTTTTCTGTTTTGCAGAAAGAATGTGTCAATAGCAACTGATTCCAGATCATAATTTTTTACCCTAAATTTAAAATTTTTTCACGACTGCTAGGAGAAAAATAAAAGTAACAGACCTTTAGAATTTTGATTATGGATTTTCAAACGATTTTTTTCTACATTTTTAATTAGAACTGCATTAATTTCTAGAGACTGAAATCTGTCTACCATATCACCCAAATTAAATGAAACCGAAATAATGAGAAGAAATCCAGTTTAAGGCATGCCAATTGCTAGCTTAATATGTGTAGAATATATTCCTTAAGATTCGCAGTCATCCCGAAGTTGGAGCCTGTGAACGATACTGATCTCCAATCGGGCTAAGATAGCGCAGCAATTTTTTTCCTCAAAACCACTTCTTCATGAACCTCGAACAAGATAGCTCAAAAACTATTGGAGCTCTCATTTTGAAATTTAATATAGAATCAGACATGATAATTCACTGCAATGTTAACTTAAAATTTTCTGAAAATTATTCGAAATTATGAATAAATATATTAT
This sequence comes from Oxycera nigricornis, assembly GCA_963942545.1. Classification (NCBI taxonomy): domain Eukaryota; kingdom Metazoa; phylum Arthropoda; class Insecta; order Diptera; family Stratiomyidae; genus Oxycera; species Oxycera nigricornis. The sequence goes on along the minus strand of OZ012660.1, from coordinate 110,548,035 downwards.
GAAATTCATTTAAATTTGAAAATTTGTTTTCAAACGCGTAACGTTTATTAGGTTCATAATATCTCTGATGTTTTTAAAGTATATAATATTTCTGTATGCTGTGGAACAACTCAGGCGGAAACCGTCTCTGATGAAATTCTCGTATAGCTTGCAAGTTCTAATATAAAAAATGCATTTAATATATTATTCTATATAGTAAAACATTTAGAAATACGTATAAGAAGTTTCAAGTACGTAAAACAAATAGTGCCGCTACCAAAAAATCCTCGAAATTCGCTTCCTTCAAGTTGCCTAAATGTATCTATGCATTGAATACAACTGTTGAAACATGAGGTTTACTATGAACCATACTAAAAATAGATAAGTAAATTTATGCACATAACTACAAATGTTTGTGGTATGTTTTTTCCGCTTTCATTTTTTTGCATTTTTCTTTCAAAAATTAACGATTCGGACCATAAGTGAATAAATCAGGTTGGTTAAATATATTTACGGTTTTTTTGGGGGTGCACGAAATTCATTTTATTTTTTATTGCTTGTACTGTATGGTAGCCCCGGTTGAAATTGAAGCTAGTTATTACATTTGGTATATAAATATTTATTTCTATATTCCTTACTATTGAGTGAATATGTATATTTTGTTTTGAGCTTACCTCCCTTGAATAGAGTTGCATCTGATCTATTTTAGTAGCTCTTAATTTGGTATCGGTAACAAAAAGCTAAATTTTATTTTTGTATTAAAGTCCTCTCAATTCTGTTCACTAAAGTTATAGTCAGAATAAACAGGCACCACGAATTCGAAAAAAAAATTGCAATGGCAAAAATGGAAATTGTTTTAAAATAATTTGAAATAGTTAAAATTGAATTTTATTCAAATTTTTACGTTATGTGTATGCGTAATCTCTACAGATGTTCTAAAATATTTTTATTATTTTGTTTTTAAGCAATGCTTAACTCCAAATTTACAAAAAACATATTTTATATATTTTATTTTTAAGCAATGTTCCAATAGTAATATGACTACAAATTTACATCGCATCAAACTAATAGATTCAGAGCTGTTGATGATAGGATTATAATAATTTATTTAAATTAATTAATAATGAGTACCTGGATATTGTTCCGATATCTATCGTTAATCGACCTGCAAACGAAATTCAGACAACCTTAAGGCTTATAAAAAGCAACAAATTAAATATGTATAAATATGCATAAAATATATGTCACATCTGCTATCGAAGGCTAAATATTTGCAACAATCTAATAGTTGCCATTGAACAAATCGCAAAAACATATCAAAATTACTGCGGAAACTTAAATTTATACTAACACTAACATTTTGGCCAGTACCACACATTACTTCTCGTTGTTTATTGCATGCTTTCTCAACATGCATTGTGAACTTATCAAATAAAGTTTCTCAGACACATACATAAAAGTGCTTGTCTAAAGTCCTTGATATTAACGGACAGACAATGTGAACACCTTCACCTTGTCCTTGCAAGTTTCATGTAGCATTTGAAATAAAAAGATTTCGATTGATAAAGTGTAAACTTTAATTTGTTTTTACACATCGTACATAATTTGGACAAAATTTATGATCAAATTAAGTTGATTTTTTTTTAAAATGTCTATCATGTTTGTTGCCATAATTTTTGTAAGTATTTTACGATAAAATATGTTTAGTATCAACTGACATCATTCGGTACATATTTTTTTTAGATATTGTGTTCATAAACGTCCGAAATTTAATATCATGGGTTAAACTGTGTCATGAATCTGTCGTTTTTATTGCTTTAATACGACTTTATAAACAAACAGAGTACGCAAATGCATAAAACGCATGAAAATTTCAAAGGAGACAGGAACTCAAAATTTAAATAGTTGATATCATTATCTATTTTATCCCTCTAGAACGACAATTCAAAAGTTAATAGAGATGTTATGTTGAAGTCCTCTACGATTCCGTTTTATAGTTTAAATTAAATTTGACTAATTTTTTTTAGCAGTTTTTGTAGTATTCAAGCTGTTTTTGCTGCTTGGTGACTGGCGAATAATTATCTTATGATTTTGCTAAACTGTGCGAACATTAGATAAAATTGCATCTGTGAGAACTTGGAACGGTGTTCAGTGAAGTTTTTCCATCATAAAATCTTGATTCTTTGCGCTCATGCATATAAGGTACATTTGTGCCGATTCATGATGAGTTTTTTTGGTGCTGTTTTATATTGAACTTCAAAAATGAACTGAATTTGGCATTGAAAATGGCGCACGTGATGGTTTATTTAATTTGATTGGGTGTTGTTTTATTGCTTGAAATGAAAAGTTTGTGCATTACAGACCTAATTTCATGTTTTACTAAGAAGGCATAGCCTTGAATGAGTTTTTGCACGGTTTATGTTAATGTGGTTCATGTTTATGGAAAGGTAGTAATTTGATATTAATGATCTATTGAATTCCGGTTTGAAGAAAACTTGCATTTCTTGTTGGCTTTGAATGAAAATGGTTTTTGTAGCGCTAAAAGTTAGACAGCATCTGAAACAATCTTATATAGAATTTCATTATTCAAATGGAAAGGATGATCTACTCTAATGAAATTATCGATTTTTCAGTCAATTGAAAATAGCTTTCCGGACGCGAATTTAATCTTTTGTATTTAATTACAAACTGCGCTCCAATTGCTACATTTGGGGTGTAAACTACAGAATAGTGCATTAATTAAAGAAAATTGCCGGCAGCTTCAATTGCAACAATCGTCCGACAAATACTTCAATTACTTAACTTTTGCTTTCATAGTTTGAATTGTTACATCGAATGAACTAGATACACTTTGAAAAGGAAACTATTTCAACCTAATTTGCATAAACAAATAACAATATCTGGTTTGCGATCTCGTGCTTATCCTTTCTTCGTTCGTGCGAGAGCCATTTGATATATGTAACTACCGTCTCGCGAAACTAATTAAATGTTAATATTATGATTTGATGACTTCAAGATCGCAATTTTCCGCTATTCCATCTAAATGGGTTAGTTGGAAATGTGAATGGTAAATACATGACTTGAACAAGCACGGCATGTAAGCTGTATTACATATGTACGTATGTATGTGTGTATTAGGCTTGGCAAGATCTTCTATTAAACAACTGAATTGCGGATCAAACATACCACTTTTACCTATGCCAGTTCTTGCCGATGACGGAGTTTTGCGTCATTTTAGTAATTACCACATTTGGATAGCTCGTCAATCTTGAATTAAAAGGGGGAAGTGTTAGTGAAACAAACGTGAATTGGACGTGTTACAAGAATTATATAATTTTACAAGCATGAATCCACTGGATACAGATTTTCATTTTGTTTTTTGCGATTTGTATTTTCTGTTGTCAGTGCTTGGAGGTTCAAAACGCATGAGGTGCAAAAGGTGAATGATGTAACGTAATTGGTTACATAGTTGGCAAAGATTTGTGAGGCCATATTTATGATACAAAAACATGATGCCCAATACAGCTACTGAGAAATCAAATGAATTATGCGAAAGAAAATATAATTGGTCACTTACAGAGCATCAGTTTGGCAAGATATATCAAAGGCATATTTAAATTGATGTCCATTTTAATGAGGTTTTTAAAAAATTGTACCTTCAAAGTGTTTCATCATCCCCTTTATAAATATACGTACGTATATAGACATGTCGTTCAACTTACTGTTGCTTTTATCTAAATTATTCAACCGCCTATCTACTCCACTATTGAAATTAAACTCTACTGTAGCTAATATACTATTCTAGTTCGAATTGAACTTCTCCTCCCTCAACTATTGATCGTTACCAAAAGCATTTATTAATAACGTGACAATGACTTTGCTCGGGAGCAATAACCTAGCAAAAAGTTAGTATGGCTTCGTTATCCATCTAAACTTGTGTATTCCCACATCTAATTTAGTTGGACAACGAATTGCAAATAACAGAATGGTGGTAAGAGTCATTCATCATACCATATTTTGTTTGCATTTTCAAGTCATGTTAAACGAAATATAATTAGAGAGCATAATTGAAGAAGTGGTTTTGTAAAACGATCGTTTGTAAGCCAAAACCATTTCCAGTATTTCAGCTAAACATACTTGATGGAATTCTATTGAAATGTGTTGACATGCACTAACTTTTTATGAAAATAAAATTCAGTGCCCTTATTTCATGAGTTTATCTCTCACGTTGATATAAACCACTTAAAACGCAAAGGAATTACTGAGTAATTTTTGATGATAAAGGATATAGTGTTTGTTTAAAGAATAGACTGGTCGCTTGTTTAAAAAAAATATCAGCAGATTATTTGAGCAAACTTTTTGCTTTTAAAATATCATTTAAAAAAAGTTTTTTATTTTTTTTAAAAATCTGTTGTATGAAATTATTATTTATTTTTAATAAAACTACATGGTTTAAAATCTAGGGTTAATCAAAAACAATTTTGGCTTCCATATAAGTCCATAAATTACTAGTTTCAATTTTATAACCGTCTCTGATTTAAATTTTCATACCAAGTTTTTTTTAAAATTTTTATAAAAATTGGTTTCTGGCGCTGCTGGAAATATTATCTCCCATGTAAAGACGATATATCTTCACGCTAGCTAATTTCGGATTGATTTAAAGCAATTGCCTTTCATTTAGGCGTTTTACAAATCAAATCAGTTATTTTTTGAATCAAATTGGTAATTTTCTAAATCAAATTGGTGCTTGCTGAAAATGAGTTGCGTCGAAAAAATTTTAATTTGAGCCGGAAAATTACCAACTTAGTTAGAAAAATCAAGAATTTGATTCAAAAAATAACCGATTTGATTCGGAAAACACCTAAACTGAGTGGGAAACCCTATATAACATCCTTGTTTCCAGTCGGCTTTATTCTTCATATTTCTAAAACAACACTTTCGCTCGTCAGTATTTAGATTTAAATCGTCAATTACACGTCTGCCACGCTTATTGGAAGTCTGAAACTCTACGACTACGTACCATACTAAAATTTATCCTAAAATATAAAATTGTGTTGTGATACAAAAATAATTGAATTTAAAGTTGAATGTTGAGATATTTGCATACATAATACATACATACATAGTAAATTAATATTATTAAAAATTGATGACATTATTCAGAATTTGTTTGATTTGAATAACAATAAAGTTGTTGTCTTCGAAATTGTCTTGATTTCATTCAAAAATGTTTGCCATTTTTCGCAACTTGGCCATTTTTCAATTGTTATTAAATTATATTTTTATCACACAGTCAAGGTGAAAATAATTATTTGACCTTGGATTTCAAAAAGAATCAGATATTATAAATTTAACATCACGGAAGTTTGCGGCATCGTCCAGTTTTATGGAAAATCGTAATTTTTTTTAAAAAAACATTAAATGAACTTTTCCTCTCTTCAAGGTGTTAATTGAATCCTTTGAATGATTCATTATATTTCAATTTTAAATGAAAAATTGTCTTAATATTTTCAAACGACAAAATGAAGCATTTTCTCGTTAATAGCTAAAGTCAGTTGAAGGTGATATTAAATTTAGGAAAGATAGCAATTACTGAATTTTAGTATATATATTTGTCTCTTCCTGATAGTGTTTTCGAATAAACATTTCCTTAAAAACATATCGTTTCGTTTTTTCAAATTAAAATAAATTTTATAAATAACTGTTCGCTTTTTCAAAATTAAATAGGTTTTTATCGGAAAATATCATCCAATGCAATTAAAATTGAGAAATGAATGTTAAAAAACTCATTTTTTTGTATTCGCAGCAATTACTGTCATTTTAAAGCGCATTTAATAAAGTATTTAAGCAAAACTGAAAAGTTTTTCAAGAGTGTAATCAACGTGGGTGACAATAAAAAATTTATTGATATGAATAAATCGCCGTAATGTTAATCATTTCTCTAGGCAAACAGATTTTTCATTTAAAAAATTTCTGGAAAGCAGGACTGAAAATGCATTTCAATAATGGATGATGTTTTTTAAATCATTTTAGCAGATACTCTATTAAAAAGTAAAAAAATAATTGACGATTTTATTCAAGTTTCTTAAGCAAATCTTTGCGATAAACAAGAAAGTTTCTATTCCTAACTATTAATGTTTTCAATCAGCAAAGATTTTCTTTTGTTTTAAAGCACTTAGAACACTTGTATTTTGCATGCAATTATCTGTAGTCCTTCAAAATATTCAGGAAATTCCGACTGAAAGAAATGTTAAAATTGTATACCCTACAAACTCGTATATATTCATGAAAAGACGACGAAAATAACTCTGTCGCTACGTTCATTATGATAAGTATCGAACTCGACATCTTAATTTATCTGTGTCAACCAAAAACAGAAATTTTCAAGTGAAAAATAATTGACTTGAAAAGAAGAATTCATCATCTTCTGAAATATGTTTAAAATATGAATGATAATGATTTGGTCCAAAAAAAGTTTAAGAACGAATCGAGATAAGGTAGAGAAAGACAAAAAGTATTTGCTAACTCAATAAAGGAAATCGTCAGCATTGGTTGAAACAACAATCTCATTAATTTTCATAAAGTGAATCAAATTTCCGCTGTAATTTGCGTGCCCTAAATTTTCTTCGCACTAATTCAATAACAGTCCGTTCTACTGATGGGGTCATCTTCTCCACCTTGTCTTGCAGAGCGAATGGCCCTTAACAACTTCCACATTGTCTTGAAGTGCAAGCAAAACAATTTCTTTGTAGTGTGTTTAAATATCGGCATGACCATGCATTATCCACTTGCTAAAATATTATACCTAAAGCTCAGTGAAATGTACGTTCGTTCACATTTTGTTCCAGCAATCATACATGTTTTTCTTGACTACACAAAGTGCGTTTACCACGGCTTTTCAACACTGCATGTTTATGTGTGCGTATTTGTAATACTACCAAGCTAATAAGGAAATTGTTAAGGCTTTTGTCATCCATGATAAGATTACACAAGTGAGTGCAGTCTTTCAATATTAAGCCAACAAACGTTTGGGCACATACTTGAATATATGTGAAGTCCATTCCTGCGGCACGCATTTATTCAATTATGAGCACATGTAGCGGAAAGAGTACCTTGATGGTATATGTACATATTTATTGAAGAAATCAAAAATTGGTGACCTTTTCCGGCTGGAATTCGTTGGGATTATCCACTTATGATTCATAGTTGGCGATTTTTCAGATAAAATTCATGTCTAACTTTTTTTCCGTAAAGGTCTTTTCTGAAAATTCAGTCTTGCAGATCAAAACATAACAGTAGTGTTGTATGATACATAGAAAACAATTTAAATAAAAATTATTTGCTTAATTTTGAATGAATTATTATTGAATTCAATAAGTCCAGCTTCAACATCTTTGGCCACTTGACTATTTCATTACTCGGAAAACATCAATAAGTAATCAGGATGCACTTCTTAATATTTGATGACACAAAACTGTTTTAAATATGAAAGATTATAATAATATGCAAAATGAGAAGAAATTTTGAAGAGAGAAAATTTGAAATGCACTTTTGTTCCCTAAAACACTTAAGGCTTTAAAAACATTTCCTTTTGAAGAGATTTGCAAAATAAAATTAAAAATGATACTATTGTGTCGATACATCTCTAGAACCTCATACACTGCAAATCTGTAGACAGTGCAATTTTCTCTAAATCGTATGATAGTTCTTTTTTCTCCACCAATGATCATTGGTGACTTTCAAATAGATCAAAGATTAATGGCTATGCGAATTTGCCATGTCAATAAATAATGCTACGAACAATATACAGATTTGGCCACCTTTTGATAAGCTGAAGATTATTGTTTGCATTTTATTCAAATAAAACTGCAACTTTTTTATTTTAAATATATTTATTAATATTTGATGAACATTCCTTTTGCATTTTTTCGGTAATTTTATTCTTTAAAGAATTCCATTTTTACCACTTTTTGCTTTTGTAGCCAAATCGGTGTCATTTTTCTATAATTTTTTCATAGTTGCCATCAATTCTGATTTGATTTGCGAGTAAATTTCTGGTACTTTTTGTTTAAAAGTAGCCCAGATATTTTCGATAGGATTTATGTCTGGGCTATTTGCTGACCAGTCAAGGGTCTTTATGCGATCGGTTCTCAGATGCTCCGTGACTTTCCTCCTGTATGAAATCTCCATCTCCTTTAAATTTTTCTTTCATGTTAGGTATCATCTGTGTTCTCAGGACAGTTAAATATTAATCCACGTGACCCTCATTAACTATATAGAGTAGAAAGAGTCCTTTTGATGATTTTGCTAAGTACATCATGACCTGAACCGGTTGTTTTGCCTCCTTTTGGACATAGCAAGGTAAGTATTCTTCTTTTTTGGATCTATGAACAGCTTTAATTTCAAAAGAATATCAAAAGAAGGACTCTATTTGTTTGTATACCTTTCTCTCAATCGACTGCAGAATATTTCAGATATTCATTTGTTTATGTTTTTCTTTGTTGCATTTAATTTTTGCTTCTTACGAGGTCATCTTGAAAATGTCGAAGTCTCACTGTACGTACCAACGTAAATCCCTAAAAATATTGCTGAATAGCGCTCGGTCCTCTTTAGATTTCCGCAGGAAAAATCTGTCCTGACTGTCTGTTCTTTTGCGCGTTCGGCTGCATTTTCCTCTTCTTTTGCGGCTTCTTAACGGCTAAGAAATGATCGGCTTACTCCCAGTTTCCGAGCTATTTGCGCAAGAGTATAGTACCCCACTTCCAAAAACTATGAAAATTTTGATTATATCACGGCAATAACGTCCTATGCTTTACCCATAATGAATTTCACAAATTTAACATAAAGAAATTCACAATCACTTTCTAAAGTCGCATAGGAGACTGAAATATATATATATTCAGTAAGATATTACTCCTTAACTTAACTGTCTAGTAGTCATAAAATCAAAACAAGTTGCGGCCCAAAATAATTCAAAGGATAATAGGCTAGATAACTCTGAGCTCGCATCTAACCCATACTTAGGGTGTTTACAGGAAAAATAACATTTTTCTTGGAGGAACTTCTGCTATTTAAGGATGCCCTACCCAAATGGCATGGAGACTGTAAATTAATTTGCAATTCTTGTACTGTAAATCACATTAATACGAATTTTTATGAGGTGGTAATAATTTGACCACGTCTATGTGTATCCAAAAAAAATGTCTACTATTGCTACTCTTTTCAAGTATTCCGCGTAACACTAGAGTCTTTCTAATCAAAATTCCTACTGGTATTTGGCATATCCTCAAACTAGCCATTAGACTTATTAAATGGCATTGCAAACTTAATGCAATATGTTTTCAATGTCAAAAAATAGGATGAAACCAAATATTCAATTAGTGTCGTTGGTTAATTATTGTGCTAGTCAACACTGAATATTTGAACTCGGTTGGCAGGTAGTCAAATCTAGCATAATCATTGGAATTTGTATTGCAATTTCTCAAGAAAAACATTTAATTAACACACAAAACTGTTGATTGTTTTCATGTAAAATAATGAAAACAATGAGATCCTTTCAATTTGTCTATGGATTCGATATTGCAATAGCTTAAAATCAATTCTGTGAATTATTGTTATTAACTTCCCAGTATATGGGAAGTTCTTGTAATCGCCTCGAAAATCGAAATTGAAATTTTCAACATTTCTTTACGTTTTGAGGTCTATAGAGTATATATAAAGTGTTTTTAGAAAGGGAGATGTATGTGTGTGTGTGTGTGTGTGTGTGTGTACGTACGTACGTACGTTCGTGGACACTTTTTTCTACGAGCATAACTCACGTAAACAAAGTCGTATCGACTTCGTTAAGGTGTCAATCGAAGCGTCTTTGCAATTTTAAGAGCTGATTAGTTTTTGGGATACTTCGGTCGGGGGGGTTTGCTGTTTTGACCCTTTGAAGGTCATTTCTGTCATGCGGTATATCTCGCCAACCAAACATACGATTTGCATGATAGAGGTGTCAATCGACGCGTATCAACATTTGTGTGAATCTATCACATTTTAAAAAAAATCGTTGTAGCCGTTTTTTAATTTAAGAAAAAAAAGTGCAAAAAATTAGGTTTTTTTTCATAAACAATAAATTTTTAACCTGATTCACGTAATTTAGTAGACAATGTTTATAAAATTTATATACTCCAAACAATTAGTGTAGAAACAACATCAAAGCTTTTTCTCATGATCACGTAAAAAATTCAATTAAAAATAAAAAAATTATTAAAAGTCATCATGATTTTCAAGGTCATTTTTATCATTCACTATATCTCACGAACCAGATATAATATTTGCATCATTAAGGTGTCAGTTGACGTGTATTAATATCTTTGTGAAGTTTTTAACATTATAAAAACTCGTTTCAGCTTTTTTTTAATATAATAGAAGAAAATGCAAAAAATTATAGTTTTTTTCATAAAAAATATTTTTTTAACTTGATTTGCACCGCACAGTAATACCAGTTTATAAAATTTATACATTCTTATCAGTTTTTGAAGAAAAACCAGCAAAACTATATTCCGTGATTATAAAAAACTGAATTAAAAATAAAAAATCATTCAAAGTTATCATGTAAAGAGGGTTTATACGAATGCTATTACTTTATATCTATTATTCTAAAAAAATTGTTGTAAATTCAATCATAGTTTTAAGATATTTGCATAATTTGAGCAGATATTTAATAGTTTTTATAGTCTTTTAATTAAAAAAAAATGCTTAAATTTTGAAAACCAACAAAATTTTTCAACACCAAAAAGGCCCCCACCGATTGATCCGCGTGAATATTCAATCTGTCCTCATCGACCAAAAACCTTACATAATCAATGGACCCTCCCGTAGACGATATGACTCATATTAACTCATTCCTGTTACTATTACCTCTTATTGTTGTAATGTTGTTGATGTCTATGTAGATATTACTGGGAAGTTGACCGTGTGGACCTCAAGGGTCGCACCTCGCGGCTTGTTTTTTTAACGATTTTTGCATCAGTCAGTTTGAGTCGAAATTCGTGAAAAAGAGAACGATTCAAATAAAAAGTCACATGTAGCTCTAGCGTATAAATTAACCTGTCTTTTTCACTATTTAATTTGTATGGTTTAGTTATTTTTATACAAGGACAACGTTTTCCAACATTTAAAATCATCAGATGTTAAAATACATGTACCTTTCCGAGTGGAACTTAGAATGTTCTAGAAAATATTATGAGTTTCAATAAATCAACTTGTTTACATGCTAATTATTCAAATAAAAACGTTTTACAATTAACTTTGTTGTTTGTATTTTTGTGCCACAATTTTAGGATACAGAAAATAATTTTACAGCGTGGTCATTGCCTCGCAAATCGCACACATTGTAAACAAAACAGAAACGAAACACTAAATCGAAATAATGTTTTTGGCGAAGATCTAAGATTCTTTAAAAATAGCTTTAGAGAAGACTAGAACTGACCTATCGGTTCGGGGTAGCTGGTCTCCTTGGTGGCAAAAAGTGACTAATCGACGCGTATTTCTGGTCGATTTGGCTATGGAAAATATAATTTTAATTATTTAGAGACGTGTTCTTTCTGATTGAAGTGGTATTTTCGTTACAGGATCGAGGAAAATTTAACAAAAAAATATATATTTTTTTATTAAACATTTAACTGTAAAAGTATTTCTTTTTCATATTTACCTTTGGCTATATACCAAACGCAAATCTCCCGTACTAAAAAAAACTTACTCATTTTATTTATATTTGACTTTTTAATGGGTCTCATAAATTTCTGCCAACTTAGCAAATAATACAATACAAACGTAGATAAGCATGAACATTTCGTTCGCTTTTCCATCAAATATTTTATTACCTCATTTTAGAGAGTTCATTTTTAGATTTCAAAACAAACAAAATGTGCAACTCGCAAATCTAATGAATTTTTCTTTCTATTTTATTTTCAGGTAAGATGATGGTGACTTTCATTCGAAGAGTCATCAAAGAAATAGAAAAGATGATGTCGAGACAAACATTTAAAGGTGTTAATAGTCTCACACGAGCGAATAGAATTATTTTGAGAATATCGAAAAATTCACATATGGTATGTCGGCGGTATGTCTGAAAAGTGTATTTTTTTTCAAAGAATTTCAAATTCAATGATTTTGTTTTGATTAAATTAAATTTGCTGTTTTTGAGACAGTGGCAATCAATGCGTCAAAATGTCTAACACTTACATATAGTTGGCATCGAAACAAAAGTGATGATTTCAGATAAATGTTATTTTAGATAAAATTGGAATGCATTTATAAGATCATGTTCACTTAAAACGAGGCAAATCAATGGTTTCTGTTACGAAAATGCTGGTAAAATTATGTGAACGGTGTTCATAATTGTGTAGGGTTTTATTGAGACAAAATTGCGAATATTTTGAAAGCCATATAAGCCCAGACTTTGCATAAAGATTTCTGTTTATTTCTTGATTCTTCAAATTACCTTAAGAAACTTTTATTCAAGCCTGTTTGATAGTAAATGTTTTGTCTTTTTTTCTTAAATAACAATACCTAACGTTAAAAAACCCCAAAAAATGGATTAAAATTAGATAAGACCATAATATCTATGTTTGGCTGAGTTTTGCAAAAAAAACTTAAGAAAACAACTTTATCAAACAGATAAGTAAAAGAATGCCTCGTATATTTTTTTTGAAATCTCCTAAGATTGTTTAGCTTTATTGCAAACGTTTTATGCTAGATAAATCTATTGAACGATAAGGCATGTCTAAATTACATAAACGCAGCCAAGCCCAATAGTTTCAAATTTTTGTGCGTCGTATTTTTTTTGAAAATACATATTTTTGTGAGCTATTTATAGGACGAAAAATGACTAATGTCAATTAATTAATTGCTTACAATTTAAAGTAACTACAATCAAGAAAGTATTTTTCTGCAGTGAAATTCTTTAATTTGGTAACATTCCTTGAGGGGAAGCGTAAGTAGACACTCCGTTAATAGCAGACTGCAATACATGCCAAATTTGTCACTATTTAAGGAATAATATCTGTTTGGAATTGTTTATTGTTTCAATTTTTTCATTGGCTTAAATAACACATAAACATCTCGAAAATAATGTTCACAACCTATTTTTTCAATTTTTTTCCAACACGTGTAACACTTAATTTTTTTAGTGGCCACATTACTTATTACCGATTGTCCATATAGTTGCGTTATAGATCTTGTTAGTTGGTATAGAGAAGCCACTTTGGAGTGTATGTGATTGGAAAGGTTAAAAAATTGGCCAATTAAACTATTTAAAATTTCATGTAGAAAAATGATTTTCGATTGGGTTTTTCATGATATTGTGTTTTCAAAACTGGGACGCAATAGGACTCAAGCAACTTTTATCAGATATAAATTTAACTCCAGCTTTTTAGATAGATTGTCCACGAAACTACACATGATTTTTACGATTGATTAACAATTACGAATTTCGTAAACAAATTAATGTCGATTTTTTCGGAAAAAATCCAATTTTTTTCTAATTATTGTCAAATTTTCGAAAATTAATATTTTTTGATATGAGTCTGTCTTTTATATAATGAAAAAAATGTTAATTTTCTTTTTATTGTCAAGGGTAATCACTTCTACTGCGTGCTTAAAAAATTGATAGTGTTCCCAAATGCTGTACATCGCCATCTTGTTTTTAAAGTTTTGAAGAAATTTATTTTTATAGACTTGCATATATGCTGAAATGCTTTTAGATTGCTTTTATTATTTTGTCAAAAGAATCCTAAAAATCGTTTTATATTTTATTTAGAATTTTATGACGTTTCGTAAATAACTTCACCCTTTTTCAATCCTGATGAAAATTACGATTTAAATTCAAATGTCTTTTGTTGGGACACGATTACGTTGCTGGCTAGTTGTGGACTACCCCATTTCTCTGCCTTTCTATCCTGCCACACAGAAGTTTAGTGGTAAAGAAAACCACTGGCATATCAAGGGCAGCAGCTACCTTCTTGCGGTTAATTTTTTGGTGGCTTTACAGTGCCATATAGCGAAATACCTCATTTGAACGGCGTAGGTGATAAGGTGCTGGCTTGTCGATTGCAAGAGTGACATGAAACCAACAAAATGAAAAAGGAAAAAACCGAAATACAACTTGCCATCCTACTGTGGCAGTCAACGCGATAAATGCATTTTCATAGTATTTTTTGAAAGGAATATCGTACAGTTTTTTTAAAAGATTTTCTAAACGGATTCTTTTCAGTGAATTTTCTCCGATTTTTTTTGAAACGTATTATTTTTTCATTTTGCCGAGAGCTTTTTACTCTAAATTTTTTCAATAAAAAATTGGTTTCTTTTTGTGGAAATTTAATTATTGTTTGAAATCTTTTTTCGTAAGATTTTTCAAAAATGAATTTAAAATGAATTTAACGGTACGTTTTTTAGCTTATCTATTTTTTAAAATCTTTTTTGGAGTTTTTCTGAATGTTTTCGGTATTAATTTATATATTTTCTTGTCTATTTATGAGTAGCTTAGATGTGGAATTTTGATGCTGTATGTATCATTTGAGTCCTTTTTGTTTTAACTATTTTTTTTATTGAAATGCACTGTTAAGATGATGAAGGAGCAAACTTAGAACGACATAGATTCAATTTTTAAGTAGAAAATACTTTTCTGATAGATATTTAAGTGCTTAATTCAACGAGACGAAAATTTGTTTTTAACCGTTTTCATTTCCATTATATTCTACTTCGAATATCTGTGCCACTTTTGAGTCACTCTGCCTTTATTCATATATACTAGGTCTTCGATAATCCATATAAGCTCATCGGCTTTCTTCCTACAACAAGCTGTTGTACGAACAATACGAGGATGAGAAATTCATCTGAAGTACGTATAGTTGCATTGATGCCGTCTTTGCTGTTGTTGCTCCTTTTTTCTCGCGAAAATCTGGGTCAATGGCGTAGAATTCTGTTGGCAGAGACCAAAAACACTTCTTCGCCGAAATCGACTCACCACCTTCTGCATTATTTTCGCATCTAGGACGCTAAAGCATGATGATTGCTTATCTCACGATTGCAGCATAATAGCGCAGATACAACAATATGCATTTGGGCGGAGTAATGACGCTTTGTGTGATGCATTTGTGCCACAAAGTGAACGTGTAAGATGCTTGTGAATGGATTGCAGACAACAGTCTATGTTCACATTCAACCACGTTTGTCATGTGCCCGTCGGCTTTGGCATCCTTCTATCAGCTACGATTTATGTAATTGAAGGATATCCGCATCTACAGGGTTAATAGAGATCGATCCGAGTTTCGACCTGTTTCCGACTGGTGGTCTTACCTTGCCTCGGTAATCTGGTATCACGCGACTATTCGACGACAATCTGAAATTGGGTTAGACGATACACGCAAATTGGCTCTAGAATATCTTTTCAATGGTGAACATCGTATGTACGATATTTGTTTTGTATTTTTATGTAGTTTGTGCTCGCATTTTCTATGATATAATCAATATCAATCTGTATCCTAAATGAAATTAAGTTCTTCTGGCAAAAATTATAATTAATATATTAAGGGAGTAGTACCGGTTAGAATGCTAAAAAGCAGCATAATTTTCAATATATATTCTTCAGCTCCTTTAATGTATAGAAATTTTCAAATTTGCATGGGTAAAACACACATTTTGAAGATTATAGAAAAATTAATTTTTATTCATTTATTCATTTTCATTTTTCTACTAATTTATAGAGGGTGCCAAAGTTGATGTCTCGAAAAATGCCTCGTCCCACTGCGGACAGATAATCTCAGGAATTAATAACTTAAAATAAAAAAACCAAACCGCATTTTAATGAGAAATGTTTCTTACGTGGTAATCTACCACAATACTTTGAACAAATGATCAAAAGAAAAATAGGGGTTGTTTGTTGCTTTCTTCACTCTGTTTCGCTTACCAAATTTTTTAGGGTTGATTTTTGGTCTATACTGTGGTAGATTACCACACAAGATACTTGAATAAAGTAGCTCACCAAATTTGAGTTAAATCGTTTCGGCCAATCTGGAGAATAAGTGTCCGCAGTTGGAAAAACGTGATTTCGAGAAAAACGCGTTTAAGGAGGGAAATACATGTAGAATTTAAAAAAATGCTAATTTCGGATTGATTTAAAAATTATATGTTGTTTATTCAGAAGATTTTAAACGTAAAATCCTTAAAGTGCATGGCTCAAAGTACTTGAAATTATTATTTTTTAAAAACATTTCAACACAAAATGGCCGCGATGCTAACGAATGAAAAAACACCTCAAAAAATGCCTCGTACAACTTTACGCCATTTCCGGAGATCCTGCAACATTTAGAAGAAGAAAAATATGTAAATGAGATGTATACATAGTTCATACGTTGTTAAATTTCAATTTATTAAAAAAATGTAATTTTTACATTAATTTTAGAATAAACAAAAAAATCGATTACTTTTCAAAAAAGTCGCGTTTTAGGCAATAATAACCAAATTATTTGTTAAAAATTACAAAAAATATGTAAGTTCAACGAGTTTATAATACTCTTTTGTAGATGTGGTATAATTTTGAGCCGGATCGGTTCCTCATTTTTTTGAAATATTTTGTACGGAAGTTGAAAAAGTACTAGTTTGAGAAAAACGCGTTTAAAGTTTGCAGTAGATAGAAACCATTGATTATTAGTTTGCATTATAACTTACGCGTTAGTCAGCGATTCCAGGTCCTATTTCTTTAGAATTTCAGATTTATAAGAATATGGTAGGGGTACACAGTTATTAAACCGCCAATACCGCCGGATAGAAAGTAGGCAGGGACGCGCGGCAGGTGTGGAACACGGCGCTGCCTATAACGAACTAGAACTCGAGAACTAATACGAATATCGCTTCAAAACTTTTTTTGGCGTATTCTTAGAGTATTTGAAATATTTTAATGTAAGAAAAAAAATCGACTTTTTGAGCAGTTACATGTATTTTCCCCTTTAATAAAATTTTGAGACGTAATTTCTGAAGGTATAATAAATTGCAAAATGAAAAATTGATTTTTTAAAATTATAACGATTTATTTACAATAATCGAGGGGTTCAAGCATTCATTCATCATGCACCGAAATGAAGGGTAATATTTAAATAATACTCAAATAATGAAAGTGATCAATCACCATAGTTACATATAATTCTGTTGCGGTATTGACAAATTTTTCATAATATTTATGTGAGATTGGAAAGAAAAAAACTGTGTAAAATATCGTGCAAAATATTTTACTTAGAAATCATCAAGTTTTGGATTACTTGCTCTAAATTTCCTATAACACTTTAGAAAATTCTTTTAAATTTTGATGATTCTGGTTTGTAGGTAGAGTATTTGTAATATGTACAAAGTCCTGTTATAGTAATATTGGAGTAAATTCATGAGATGCATTAAATCCAACATACAATAGCTTCTTTTAAGCGATTAAATACATTCACAATCGGTTATTATTATCAGAATCGATAAATTATATAGCAGACTCCGAATTGCGTTCAATTTTCTACAAATGTAAATATCAATTGAATAAGTTTTGCAAAACAATTGCTTATCTGATTGTAAGTTTTATAGCATAAATAAAGCTGCTTTTTCTATCTAATCCATAATTCCATCGAATATTTTCACAAACAATTTTGATAACCATTGAACTAAATAAGAAATTTTTGTACTGTACCTTAAACGTATAATCACAAAATCATATTGTTATCGCACAAAAACCTTGTTGTGAATAATATGTTTTCGCAACAATTGAATAACGGAACAAGACTAAGATTGAATAAGTTTTAATGTGATAAGTACCATCGGTTTTTTTTTGCTGATAACTATCTAACTACAAAGAATATCTGGAAATGTATACAAATACATTCTGAATTGCTTTCTACTGTTTGTTCTGTAAGCTCTCGCGCGTACAATTTTATAGATATTTTTGCAAAAATCGAGTTGACAGAAAAACCTCAAAACTAGTATAATCGAAGTTTGTCTGACACAAAGGTTATCGTGCTTGCCTTCAATGAAGAAGGTCGTGATACGAAACTGGTCTCGAATGCTTGTCTCACAAAACGGAGAACAGCGTTTCATTAACATGCCTAGAAAAATGAGATTGTCCTGAAAATAGGTTACGGTGAAGGTAATCAAGTTACCACAATGCCGGCAAAGTTCTGGTTCTGTTTTTGTTAGAAAAGATATTAGGTGGTATACTTCTTCGACTTCCTTTTTTCGTGTAAAATTCAATAAGAATGAAACATTCAAATGCAATTCTTCTATTTTCTCTCTCCAAAATAGACAATTCATCTAATTTTAATACTTCACAAAATACAATAGTTTCAATAAAAATTCGCAAATTAAGATTTTATGTTCCAATAAAATATTTATCTATTTTGATTTCAATTTAATTTGTGCTACCAGCATTTTTCAAACGAATGCATAAATTGATTAAGCAATACAGGAATGACATAATGCCATTCTGTACAGCAGCAAAAAAAAATTATAAACAATGAAAAGATGGTGTGCAAATTGTGCTCGTATCTTTTAGCGTTGGACGCTGATTAAAGTTGTTTTAAAAATAAAATCGCGAAATGATCGCATGAACTCGCATTTCAATTGGACAATGGTCGCAAAGAAGCATTCATATTCCACATCTATTTTTTTTTTGAAAAGATTGATATGGCTTTCGTCGCAGCGAGTTTATTAACCGACCTTGACTTTTAAAATGTACGTCTGATACAGATATTTCGTCATCTACCATAGATACTTTATTTAGATACTTTTGATTGTGTAGCGCGTGTCGCTTTTATTATTTATTTACTTTGCATTTATAGCTATTATTTGGCGTATTAAATGGTATCGCATTCAAAGTGTGTTTTTTTGCAATCTATTTAAAAAATTTAATTATTCCATTGTTCAAGGCATTAGCTATGCATGTTTTTTTTTGAACAGTAGTAAAAGGAAGTCATAAATTGTACATAAATCATGTGTTTTTGATAACTTAATGCTCGTAATAGTTTAATGTTTCATTGAATCAGTCACTAAGCACCGTCTGTTTAAACTGCCATGAAAACACATATTTTTAGAAACCTAGAAAAACAAACAGAAATAGTATTTATGATGCAATTGAATCCTCACTAATATCAAAATGACCAAATAATGTTGCAGTTTATTTGAAGTATAGAAACTAAGTGTCATTTGTGATTACCTGCACCGGCGGGTTTAACATCATCTTGATCTTAGAACGCGAATATTCAGTAATGAGGTAACCGATGTTCTATCATTTATGAAGAAAGTTGTCCTTACTCTTCAGTAATAGTTATAATTTATATACCAAATGCAATGGTCCCTTTATAGTTACTTGAAGAATTCAGGCACATCTAAAACCTCTACGACGATTGATTTCCAATAGTACATAGGAGTCTCAAATGAGTTTTTAGACGTAGTTAAGGAATACAACTCTCACATTTTGCCGTTAACAGGGTCCTAACCAAAACCAAAAAGTATCTACCTTCATGATCCACTCGACCCAAGTGACTTACGATCACCTCACAGCTCGTTTTCAGTTGCCCATTCGGAAATATAGAGTGGCTTGAGAATACTACATACCGATGCTACAGTGTGTAGTAACCTGGTTAGGTTTTGTAAGATAAACCCCACCTCGATTGTGCCCGAAGACTTCAGTAATGTATCAATAACCGGCAATCAGAATCGTGAGAACGTCCTTCTTCATAAAAATCAATTTAAAGATTTTTTAAATTCACTCTTATATTCTCCGTCATTTTCATGATAATAATAATCGATGGCATAACAGCACAAACTATGCCAAGGTCTTAAGATAATGTTAGAGTTTACTTGAACAATGGAACACTAGGAAGTGAAGTCATCGACAACATACTCGTCCGCGAATATAATCCTCATTTAAAGCGGAGTGAATATATATGCTGATGCCGACAAGCAGCTTCAAACCTTGTACTCGATGCATAGGAAGCAAGCGCTCTAACTACTAAGCCACGCAGGCTACATATCATGCTATCTTATTGTATTATGGTCAATCTGAAACCTGCCTTTATCTCATTTCATATTTCTAATGATGTAATATCAAATCCACGTCTACCTCTTTCTTTGGCTTGAAACAGTCTAAAATGTAGCTTCTATGGTTTTACGTAAAGACTTGACCGGGGTGGCTTAATTTCAAGCTCTTCTTATCACACGGATTTTTATGATGCGACAACAAACACCCTTTCATGCAATTTTGGTAGGAAAAGTCTTATCGATCATAGGATTATTGAAAAAGTGGTGTTGTTGCTTTTCACCAAAAATATTATGTATTTCCTCCACGACTAGTCATGTACAAAGGTTGCAAGTAGCAACTGAAATACGTATTTGGAGGAAATACATAATATTGTTGGTGAAAAGCAACAACCGACTTTTTCAATAATCTTAAAACACCACCAAAATACTCTCAAAACACCCAAATTAAAGATCATAACATTCGGTTCATTATACGTAAATCCAAGCCGATTTCAGGAAGGAATTATGAGAGCACACATAGATATAACCGCAGCTATTGCAATTTACCTGACAAAAGCAACATCACCGCAGTCAGAGCGACTGACTTCCCTGGTCCGAAAAATTTTTTGTACGAGACCCTTAGTAAGGATTGGTCGCTCCGAGCTCCTATCAAAACCACTTCAGTTGTGTCTGAATGCATCAACTAGACCGATCCTCAGCTAGGATGAGGCGATAATCCCCAAAGTTAACACTGGATACTATTTTGTGCATAACGTTCCTTGTGTTCAACGTGGAGGCCTACTCAGCTGGATTTAACTCCACAAACTTTTTCAAACATGACGAAAGTAAGCTATTTCTCGGTCTCCGATGGTACCAGATTGCATATCCTGGTAAGGACTGGTGATATTTTGATAATCCTACTTTATATGTGCCTCAGCACTAAACCGATCACCATTGCGGATAGCGACATAGCTGCTTAGGACACTCTTTCTGACACCTATAAACAAAGAAGTCTCCCGGACTAGAGTAGGCGGGTTTCAACTTTAGTACAACAAAGATTTGTTGAAAAAGTTTCATTGTGTGTCGAAATTTTTGAGAAATTATTAACAAACTCTGTCAAATTTTTTTGAAATGGAACTGTGGAAGATATATGAAAGTTGAGCATTTCAAATGTACATCACAAACAACTTATTTAAACATACTTTCGTTACATAATCAGTTCAGAAAAGTCTTTAAAACATAACAAGTTCTTTTAAAAAGTAATGTAACTTATTTTGTAGTCTGGACTAAATTGATTTTGAAATGTTTAAAATATGAAATGCATTCCGACGACAGTAGACGATTTATTGTGTGCATTTATTTTAAACCATTCAACTGAATTTGGTTTGCATTTTTTTAAAATAAAATACGCGCTTTATCGAAACAATATTTATATATTTTTTGGGAAAAAATAGTTTGATTTTAATAATAATGCTGTTTGTAGAAATTATCAATAAATAATCCGTTGATATTTTTAAAATTAAAAATAAAACATAACAAGGATTTGTTGCCCGGAACATTTTTTCGCTGATTTTATTCTAATTTAGTAATCACTCGCTCATTTTTCTTATCCTGATTCATTAAGTCTGGCTGACTGAGCAAGGCTGATTTGATTCCTACATATTTAACTTATAAAATTTAAACTTATTCTCCAATCAATAGCGTTGGTA
Source organism: Oxycera nigricornis (assembly GCA_963942545.1). NCBI lineage: Eukaryota > Metazoa > Arthropoda > Insecta > Diptera > Stratiomyidae > Oxycera > Oxycera nigricornis. The sequence goes on along the minus strand of OZ012660.1, from coordinate 110,526,310 downwards.
ACGTCTTTCAAAGAGTTACGGTAACCTCCCCGATAATCGTGAATCTTAGAGATGAGAAACACAATAAAATATCTTATTCAATTTTAATCTTGACCTTGATTGGCATCATTCGCTAATAATTGGATGGTAAATCTTTCCAAAAACGATTTGTCAGTGGTATAGAAAATTGATTTATTGCTTATTGAATTTGATGATTGCTGACCTCGATTTTTGGTAACATGAAAATGATTATAGCCAGTATTCGACGAATGTTTGTAGAAATTTTTGGCTAACGTTCGGAATTATCCAAAACGATTATGTGTGCAAATCTGTATAAGTTAATTTTCCTATGTTCAAGTGAACGTAAATGTGTAATACGATAAAAAAAACCGTTTAAAATTTGACCAACAGTGCGTTTTAAATACTTTCTAAATTATGTTTATTTTACATAACAACTAAAAAGAGCTGATGTTGCTATATTTAAAAAAATAGTATAGAGAGCATAGTATTTTGATTTGTTGTAATTTTTGCTCCAATGCGTAAAAATTTGCATGAATTAAATGCAAGGGTAGATATTTGACGAAACGTTTCTAATAAAGCTATGCACGATTTTTCAGCGTCTGTTTTATTAAACTTAAAATAGTCTGAAATGTCGCCGAAATTTGAAATTTGTTTAAAAACGGATAAGGACCATTTAAAATTTTTGTAAATATTCCAACAGCTAGTTTTGTACAACTGCTAGTTAGCGTATTTACGCTCAAATAAATCGAATTAAACACACGTTGCATATCTATTCAGGAAGCAACAGTGCATGCTTAAATTTAGATTTGATCGATTGAAATTTAAGTGCACAGTTGGTGGTGAGATACTTCTTGTAAGAACTGAATAAGCATCACAGCGAATCCAAATGTACACAATTTGTGATGAAGCCAATGGATCAAATCGATGACACTGACATTTGAAATAGTTTCTGGTGACCGTTTCGAAGCTCTGCCAAGTTTTCTATCCTAGATACATTTGCTCATAAATGAACAATAACCGAGCGGAAAATTTTCTTGGCAATTACGAAGAAATCACGTCATGGTGGTATGCGACGTAGCGAAAACAAATCATTCATCATTTCGTTGAGAGATGTTCGTGATGATGAATTCAAAGCAATCATGAACACCAAAAACCATTTAATTCTTGCTGTTCTGAATTAATAGATTACATCCATATGTATTGGAAAATGCTAAGTAGACGACAGATCCTAATGTGCCCCAGCAGTGCAAAATGTTAAACATCTAAGTGTGCAGATTCAAAGAGGAAAATTTTTGATCGGAGCCAAGCTAAATTGTGCTTTGATTTTGCTGATATTTTTGTTTGGATGTTCGCCTAGTGCTGGTTTTCCAGAAAATGAAAATACTATTAAATTTAAGATTGAAATTCGCATTAGCCGACTGAAATCAACAAATTTTGATTACATTTGCCTCAGATTTGTTATGTCTTTCCGTCATATTCAGCAGCAATATTGGATTAGCATTTAATGCCTGAACGGTGAGAACATAAATTTTCTAGCTGAAGCATGTATTTCATGCATATGTTTTGAATTATGAGTAAACAATACTCACAACGTCTAGTGTCGGAAGACCAAACAATGTTATTCTGTTAGCTACGCTAGCTGCTAACACTAAAACTAATGCATGATCATTTTTACGATCAACTGTATATTGAGGCGTCAGTAACAGATTTTTTTGATAATAATCGCAGCAAAAGGATGTTTACGTAAAATTTATGCCTGAACAATGTCAATCTCCAAAAAGCAACAAGGTGTTTGGCTAAGAAAATATGAAATTATAGATCGCACTAATTTATTTTCTACTTTACACATCCGTAAATATTTGTTGGTGAATTCTAAATTTTATTTTGTATAGTATTTTCTATACAATATTTCATTTTTGACCTCTATTCGCCAAAAAATCTGAAAAAACAACATAATTGGTAATTATGATTGTATTATTTCCGTAAAATATTACACAGTTCATACTCTCTTGAAAGCAAAATAGGCTTCAACTTGTTCGAAGTTCAGATTATTTCGACTTAAACCAATGTCGCAATCAGTCCAACTATAGTGGATGGACTGTTTTACCACCAGAAATGAATTCATTCCTTGGCATTGTGCCAATTTTTCCACTTCATATACAGAATGAGGAAAATCTATTGCTAATTTTAGTTGTGCTCGTGTTGGTTTTAATTATATTGTTCAACGATGGGTAGCAATTGAATTGAGAACAAATAATGGAACAAGGTCGGATGGTTTGTAGGGATTTTTAGACGAAAAGCACAATACATATTCGCAAGGAGAAAATAAGTATAGTAAAGTTGGCTGATGAATATTTAGCACTATTTATTTTAAATAATGAACACATTGAAGTTATTTCTTTTTAATTCGAACATTTTATTAGTCGTTAGTCTCTAGCAAACAATTTTTGTTTGTATTCGTTATCAAAAACCTTCGACAGACACAATTTTTAATTAAAAATATTCAAAACTCCTAAGTAAATGTTGTTTATATTCCACAAAAATGTTTCAAAGCAGCGTCATATCAATTAATATCATTATTTCTACAATGCTTCAATAATATTTCAGAGTCAGTATTTATCTGTAGAGCTGTTTTTTATTGCCAATGATAAATGTACAGTTACCTTTACCTTTTGAAGAAATATAACAACAAACATATTCAAATTTACAATAAACCAGACTAATTTAAGAAAATTCCGTCAGGCATTTAACTGTGCTGCAAAAAAGAATGCAAGTAAAATTCAAAATGATGACCATAAAAAAATTCACATATTCATCGTTGAAACTCATTAAAACGAACTTCAATTCGTCACCGATTTCCTTACGTGCTCAAATACTCATATGCACACACTTATGGGTTATATTATACCGACTTTTGCTTAACGCAATCTTGGAAACGTATTTCTTTTATATTTTATTCGAAATTTCACATTTACGAGTAACATGTGCATGTAGGTACGAAGATTCAATTTAAATAATGAAATAAAGAAAGCTCTCAACGTTTTCGGCCTTGATAAATGTTGTTATTTCATTTTCAAGGAGTTTAAGTCGTTTCGTTTTGTTAAAATAAAATTCCCCTTCAGATGAAATAAAACAGATAAAGAATTTTCAGTTGTTGATACATCACATGCGTGATTAACCCTATATTTTGTAATCTTATAAGCTGGATTGTGGTTGTAGCGTGGTAAAAATGAGATAAATAATTTGTTCCCATATTAATGATGATCTATCAAATGATTTATATCTACGTATAACAATCGTAGAGGTTAAAAAGGTGGTTGTTTCTTTGAAAACAAATTTAAAAAATAAAAAATTAACCAGAATCCACGAAGTAGATATAGTAGTCAAAATAGACGAAAGAAAGTGCTAGCCTAGGGAAAATTTGCATAGAGCTGAAAATTAGCATATATCTTCAGCAAATCATTATAAATGAAAAAACCCTTTCGATCTGACCTTCATGTATTGAATTTTTCGTTCAAGATCAAAAATTCCAAAAGTCTATGCAGATATGTATCGCGTAAACAGTAGGTCGTATCTTAAAAGTATGTTTATGCTATAAATGTGTGTTTCGTGCAATTTTCAACAAAAAATATTTTAATATTTTTGTAGCTTCTCGAACCATTATTGGTTCTTAAGAGATTTTCGAAACGCAATTTTGAATTAGTCACGCAATTTACACTATGATGTATTCTGTTTACACCAAGCGTGTCCGTATTGAAGCATTATCGAATTGAAAAAAATGTAAGGAACATAGCAATTTTAAACGCAAATTCGATTATTCGTTGATTGAAAATTTCCGTGTAATCTAGAATGTCTTTCTTTTATAGGAAATCTAAAATTGAAAAATCGAATTCGCAAAGTAAAGAATGTATCGAAAAAATTGATCTTTATAATTATGTCGCTAAAAGTGGTATTAATTGCTTCATCGAACTATTTTTTCTTCTTTTATTATTATATATATTAGCTACCATTTACATAAAAATTCAAAGAATTTTCAATTCAAGAAAAAAAAATTCGGACCTTTCCATTAATTCCACTCACTAGGTGTCATCGACCACCTTATATGCGTTTCTCCACTTATTTTGAAAATCCTTTTCGGTTTCAGCAATTTTGTTTTAATGTTTTCTTCATTTCAATCCGAATATCTTTCGATTAGTCGAAGTTCTGGACAGTTTAGAGGATTAGCTGCTTTCGGTACCACGGAGATGTTGTTGTCCTCATTGTTGATCGAGCATAATGACTTGTCGCTAAATCTATCCAAAATGCTATAGATGCGTCGTGTTTCTCGATAAATGATTTTAGTCGCTTCTCTAACTACTCTGCGATGTATACTGCTGAGTTGATGGTACCCTTCGCTAGAAATTCCTCTGATCTGAGACCACATCGACATATTACCTGCCAAATCACATGCCGCTTGGGAAATTTGTTGCTTTTTTGATTTTATGTTTTGGGCTAACACCACCCTTTGATCCTGCTGTATAAAAGTCCTGACCAGGCAACTGTGCGAAATCGGCCTTCACGTATGTTTCATCGTCAAACACAACACAATCGAATTTGGTCAGGTAATCCTTGTATAGCTTTCGAACCCGATTTTTCACTTCTTTCTCTTTTTCCTCGGATCGATCGGGTACTTTTTGGACTTTATATGATCTAAGATTATAATGCTTCTTAATCCTCTGAATCATTGCGTTCGATTTTTGCACTTTTTGAGCCATATCTCGAATGGATGTGTTAGGACACTGCAAAAATTTCCTATTTACCTTTTGGCTCAAATTTGTATCGGATGGGCCTTTTTTCTACCTGATCAAGACTTTCTAGCAACTGGTAGTCTCTGTTTGCACTTTATAATCGTTCGTTTCACTGTTGCAATCGACGAATTGATCTCCTTTGTTAATAACGAATATTTACGAAGGGTTAAAGTTATTTGCACACAGTTACACTACGCACTCTTTTTTTGATTTGATGACATCTTTTCAAGAGCGATTTTACAATACGAATGGATTAGACTTTTTGTTGTTGTCGCATTTTAAAGCTAATTTTACATACCTAATGAAGACTTAAACTTATCCCAAGCAGGAGCTATGCAGGAGAAAATAAAGGTCAATTTTTTCCAATACAGTCCTTAAGTACTATCTAGGAAACAAACAAAAAGTTATCTGAACTCTTGAATCGTGTATCGGAAAATTATTGTTCATAATATTTCGGTGTAGTATCAAACAATTTTCTTGTTATGCTTGAAGAAGTTTTGAGCCAACCTCTTGGAACGAACACAACACTGAACCTCTACACGAAACATGTTCCGATTTCTCATTTTGACTGACTTAATGCTAACATTTAATTTACATGGTATTTTGTTGGTGTACATATTAACTATAAAAAGACACAACAGAATGTCCATACATAATGCATGTACATATTCGTTATACCAGCTATTTTTGACAAAATGAAAAATGACCATTGACGTCAAGTGAACAAGCTGAGCTGAGGAATCAGGAAAAATGATATAAGGAGTGCGACCGCCAATGGTGTCATTCAAAATTGGCATGAGGACGACAACGGAACCGAATTCGTGAAGATGTTTCCCAAGAATTTATAATTGTAGGCAAGTCATTGCCCGACCAAATCAAATACATCCATCTATTCGTTTCGTTCTTTGAAAGTTCAACACACATTAAATGTTTAGCATAAGACAATTTTATGATGGATCCGCGACATTGTGTCTGCCAAAAAAGTTAATGCTACATGTTGTATTCACCATCTGGCTGGCAAAAGTACGTTAGATATGATCGCTTTTAGAGGGGACAAGTAGATTGCTGATGGCCTCGGTCATGGAACAATTTTGGATGAGTAGTTCGGATGACGCAAGAACATCTTGAAAATTAAAGCTTGAAGTGAAGAAAAAATATGAGTGATTGCCTCTCATTGACTTCCCGTAACCAAAGCAAAAAAAATAAGACTCACCATACGAGACATCCACAAGTTCATATAGTTTTCTTCGTGTTTTTTTTTTCAAAATCTTCCTTTTCTAGTCGTTCTACATACGATTTTCTCTTCAGTAGTTTCAGCATCCCGCTGGCATCTAGGAAATATATAGAATTTTATGATGTCCTACGATGTCTTTGAAAAAAATCCATATTTTCGTCTAATTTTCTGCCCATTTAAATTATAGGTTTGATCCCTCAACGAAATTGACATGACAAATTGGTACATTGGCCCAAAAAAATAGTTGAATAGTAATTTCCTATTGCTTGACCAAATTGGGTTGCGTGACGAATTGGATGCGTGTGTTTGACTTTAAAATGTGGTATATGTTACATGTTTTGCGAATTTCAAAATTATCACGAACGGTAAGGTTCGTTGACTTTATTCGCTTTGATACTATATAATGTTCTACGGAAAACTTAATACGGTCGAATTTCGGAGACTAATGACAGTTTTTTAAAACAATTACACGCACGAACTGATCTACTTTAGCCGGAAGATAAATAATTTTATGATATTTTATTTTCGTAACAGGAGCTATCAAATAGTTTGTAGTTACAGTGTCTATTTCTATGCGCAATATCACGAAAAAAAAAATACTCTACTTCAAAGGTAACGTGGAAAAATCGCGATATGTTACTATAACTCGTGAAGACGAAATCATTCAAACCTTCATTGCCACGAATTTATGATTTTCCTCGTTGGTTTTGGAGATACATATCTATATTTTTTGCGCAGAGAGTCGTGCATGAAACTAAGTCCGACTTTCTCACTAAATTAATGATTTTTGATAGAAAACCTATTTTTTATGATTCTTCTACATACAACGTTCATACATTCCTTTTTGAATCACTCAATAATTGCGTCAATTTGTGCTGCCAATCATTACTACGGAAGTATCTATGTCGCATTCCGGAAATTCACGTATCATCCAGAGAATTGAATAAAATCCGTTCCTGTAAGTTCAAGACAATATCGAAATGCCATTGCTATGTTTTTATTTATTCATTTTGTTTCAAGATAACTTAATAGCGATGTTTTATTCAAGGTTAAAGCGGCGCAGCTTTTCAACAATAATTACAGATCTTATTATCTTTATGGGAAGAGAAAAAATGCATAGTTTGCCGGCATTTTACAATTCATAAAGCCAAGCAAGCATTTAATCTTTCGATCGCATTTGTGTGTGTGTGTATGTTAATGCGTGTTTATAATCTGTAATACAGTGTTAAACGGCGGTAATTTCGTTTTTAAATTGATCCTCTACGCTGTCGGAATACATTGGAAAAACTAAGCGATTTGTAAATTATCCTCGTATTGATTCCATCAGACATTTGTCCGCCAAGCGTTACTCACGATAATTATTGTTTAATTGGTAGCGAATCAAGTACAAAGTTTGTCGCATTCTTGTTGAAAAAACACATTTCACTATGCACTTACCATTTCCAAGAAAATTTCTATTGATTCTGTTCTAACTTGTGTAATGCATAATTTATAGACATATTCTGCTGACGAAGTTTGATCGTAAGTAATTGTTTGTAAATTGCAGAGAATACGCTGTATATCTTTTGTTAGTTAGGGGTTTCATTGGATTGAATTTATTAATTCATTCATTTCAATTTATAATGAAAACAATGTTTTCAATTGAAACTCTAGAATTTCAAGCTTTTTTGCAAGTAATTAAACTTATATAGCATTTCCCCTCTAATTTAGGTTTTTTCCAATTCAAATTCGCTATTTTCTGGTTAAATTGGTTGCAAATCAAATCGGAACTGTTACAACCCAAATTATATTTAATAACGTCAATTTGATTTGAAAGAGAAGTGATTTGATTTAAAAAATCGTCTATTTGATTCGGAAAGCACTTAAATTGAAGAGGGAGACACTTTAGATAATATCGAGTTTAGAGGCCTGCAATTTACCTTGTTTCCGCCTAAACTTTGTACTTAAGAACTCAGTGCTGCTCAGGGATAAATCTTAGAAACGTTGCTTTCTCAACGATCTCCGCCTATTGCATTTATAATGTTCTGCTATATACAGAGAACCTGAAAATATTTCTTATATTTTGAATTGTAATATTTATTATATTTTGAATTATAAGGCATAAAGTCCTTATAATTCAAGGGAAATAGTCATAAAATTCGAAATTTAAATTTTGCATCTACATATGTCTCTTAATTAAAATTGATTTTATATTTAAATGAGCTTCATAGTAAAAATTAGTTCAACTATATTTACATCATGATTTTACTTCAAAAAATCTAATATGTTTTTACGCTTGCAGCTACTTACGCGGATTATTTTTCATGCGGTCGCTCCTTGCAATTCTTTGAAGATTATATAAATAAGGAGGTTCTACCAGCCTTCGGCGATACAAAATGTACATCAGCCGTAACTGGACTGCAGTCACAATTGTACAGGTTAGAGTTTGAATTATTCAATAATTTTTTTTAAATGAAAACCAAGCCATTGCAAATTTTATCAATATTTTAAAAATTCGGAGAAACAAATTGAGAACAGGATTTTATAATATACCAGCAAAATTTTTAAGAAATTTTTCGTTACCTTCGAAAAGTATCCTTGTTTCGGTTTGTTTTTGGTATTTTTAAAATGGATATCCACCACAACCACAACATATTTACGATAACTTTTAAATAACAATTTGCAGCAATGAAGCCCGTGATATTATCAGTGCCGCTGTAAATGCATCTCAAGATGATCAAATTATATTCTGTGAAGCGAAACATACAATTATTCTGGAACGTCTATGTCATTTCTTATGCCAATCAATAAATGTGAACAGTAATCAAGTACAAATCGATGGAGTGGAATTGCGAAGAAAAGGACCAGTGGTATTTGTAAGCTCAAGTGAGCCGACACTACATTTAAATATTTGGGAGAATGCTGGTGCACAGGTTTGTCAGCAGTTTCGAAATTGAAGAAATCATCTGAGATGTTTTTAATTTATAATATTTTTTATCACACAGATTGTTATTGTATCAAAAACAAGAGATGGATTCCTAGACCTTGTAGATCTAGAAAATAAATTATCGTCATTTTCGGACTCTAAACGATTGTTGATAGGACTATTTTCTGGTACATCAAGATCGTCTGGAATAGAAGCTGATGGTGTTGCAACAACAATTTTACTTCATCAAGTAAGTTTGTGTCAGATGTTATTTATAAGGAAATCTTCAAAAATTGATGAAAAATAAGTTTTTTGTAATTGGAAGCTGACATTAAACAATTTGCTATGTTCGATTTCTACACATAATAGGCATAACTTAAATTAGCATTATCCCTTGCTAAATTAGTCTTCAACTTCTAGTACGGACTTGTAATTTCTTATCAAGTCTTAATAAAGTCAATGACTTTTGTATGTAGCTTAGTGGCGATTTCTTTTTTCTTATTAAGATCTGATAAAGTCGACATCTTTTGTATGAAGCTTAGTACGGACTTGAAAATTCTTATCAAGTCTTAATAAAGTTTATGACTTTTGCATAGAGCTTAGTATGAGAATATTTTCAGTAATTTTAATATGCTATTGTAGAAAATTCTCAAATTAATGTTGTCATACAAAAATTAAGAGGCATTTAAGAATAGTTGAAAATGCACTAAGCTTGATAAAATCTTCTTGAATTTTTTCAATTCCTTTTTATAATCAACATATTTTTTTAAAATTTTGATTATATTCGATAAATTCTAAATTATTTCCTTAATTGTTTTCAGTACGGTGCCATAGCTCTTTGGGATTATTGTCTAGCTGCTCCCTACACATCAATAGACATGAATCCCATTTTACCGGGATCAACAAAAGATATATTATTCTTCAGTACAAACAAATTTATTGGTGGCGTACAGGGACCCGGTGTATTAGTTATTAAAAAATCATTGATCTCGTCACATCATTCTACTATCTTAGAAGATTCAGTTGGAGTTGTAGAAATTATCCGGGCAGGACTCGCTATGCAATTGAAAGAATCATTGGGAATTCATAATATTGCTACGAAACAAGAGAAATTATGCAAGTAAGATCTGATTATAATAATATTTTATTTAGAATGCAACAATGACTGTTTTTTAGACAAATTCTATCGCACATAAGAACAATACCGGAAATAATTCTATTGGGACCAATACAGACGACAGCAAAGAGAATACCACTCCTTAGTTTCTTAGTAAAACATCCAAGAGGGTCGTTTCTGCATCACAGGTAAATATGATTTTCATAGATGTCGTCAAGAAATTTTTCTTATGAGCAAACAAACAATAAATTGTGGGGTTTCAGATTCGTTGTTGCTGTACTCAACGATGTATTCGGCATTCAAGTGACTGCTACATCTCATTGCGGGGGAATTTTAGGCATTAGCAAAACTGTAGCTATTGACTATGAAAACTTTCTGGGTGGCATAAACTCGAACTATGAGTTCTTACGTCCTGGCTATACGAACTTATTGTTGCCATATTTCATGACAGATGCAGAAGTTGGCTTCATTTTAGAAGCCCTTAAAATGGTTGCGACGGAAGCATGGAAACTGTTGCCCCAATACGAATACATTGAGCAAACAGGCGAGTGGCGGCACCATTCAAACTCCTTGATAAAGGAGCGTAAGTGGTTGGGATCAATCCGGTACACAGATGGACGAATGCTATTCACAGATCGTCGAATCTCGGGTCCAGGCAGTTTTCCACAGAATTCTTCGGATTGCCTACAAACCGCCCGGAATATATTCAATCGAGCACGAAAAATGGCACAAAAGTCAACGCTTCCACTAGACTTGAAGTTGAATAACGAAACGGCAGAGACTTTGAGGTGGTTCATGATGCCTGGAGAAGCACATCAACTTTTACTGGGTCATTCACAGAATGTTCGAACACATTTGCCATTTGACCCGAATAAAACGAAAGGTAAGTCACGGTTCAAGTTGAACTAGTCATGGTCCATTCGTGTTACGTAAAGTTTATGTGGTGGAACTTCTTACAAATGGAGGAGAAGTTTAGGATTGAAATCTGATAGAGAATGTTTACTTTCTGCAGATACATTGTCGCTGTTCCACATGTTCCGACATAACAGTCTTTCAGCGCTAGATGTGAAGCGTTTCAAAAGTCGTAGTCTGCCCACATCCCCAGTGCAAATACCAATGCGAAGACAGCAATCTTCACCCACTCCACCGTGCAGCCCCAAAACGATTAGCTTAACCGATTGTGCTTCGCCGCCTGTGGTGCGTTTCTCATTGGGTGGTGAGGTGACAACAATGGCAACATTCAACCCACCACGAATTTCTAATTTAGTTAATAGCGAAGAGGCCATCTCGAGCCGAAATAGGTAAGTCTTCAGCTTCTACTCAATCTCATCTTCATCATTGTTTACTAATATTCCAAAAAATAACGAGAACATTTTATCAGCATATCGTTTTTTTTATTTCACTGCCATTTGTTTTCGATTCGCAAATTCTAACCAAACCCATTGTAAATCGGATCTTCATTTAACGTTTAGATGTCATAGTTGGTCATCATCGCCTGGAGGTGTTAAATCATTTAGTCCGCAAACCCGAATTAACCTTGGATTGGCAAAGCATTCTCAACTGGCCGCGCATCGGTTAAAACTCATGCGAAAATTGTGCTCTTGCAGCAGCCAAACTGATTTACTTAGTCCTGTTTTTTCAACGCATAACTCATCGTCGGCTCCTAGCCTGCAAAATATCATAAAGGCTGGGAGGTTAGCTAAGATACAAATCGATTTATACTGTTTATATGTTTTGTCATAGACAAAAATGTTGTTGTATCTATTATACGCGTACATGGAAGTGTATCTTGGATACTATTTGTATCCTTACTGCATATGGGGAATGCTTTGTACGAATTGTTGCATGCATGTGGGCCTTAGAACATTGACTGGTTTTTTTTTGTAGACACAAATATAGTTTTATTTAGTGAGTGAACGTGTCAGTCAGGAAACTTCTGAAAATTGTTGAGTGTGTTTGATCAGCCTGATTTATGTCCTTATTTGCTTTTCTATCAACTGTCTCTTATCTATAGTGAAAATATTACAAGCGAAACTGTACTGATACACTGAATTGATGCCTTAAAACTGAATCATCCATACTTTCGTACATGAATAATGTCAAATTAGAGCTTCTACATCATTGATTATTTACATGAACATTTTTTTCACGAGGGTATCGTTTGCTGCTGATGTTACCATAATACAGACTTGAAAAATATAAGAAAAAAAAATATTATAGTTTTGAAAATGTTTGAAACAATTCATGTTCTAATTCAAACACATCGCTGCTTGGCAATCAAGAGGTTTTATACGCTATTTGAATGGTTTCACATGTGGCGCAAAAAAACGTTATCAACAAAATTCAACACTCTTTTTTTACTTTTCTAAAATTGACGCTAGAAAAATAGCGTTAAAATGGCGCTTAGTACATTTTAACCGTCAATCATCGATGTGTAATTCTATTGACAAAGTATACAACTGACCCACTATCTCTTAATTCGTCAAACATGTTTGGAATCGATTCGGAATTCGAAGCTAATGTTTTCATAATAATTCTCATTCGTGTTGCTTCAGTCTAGATGCATTTAATAAAGTGCTATTTATAGATTATCACCATTTTGAAGTCTAACATTAGTTGCTCCCGTAAAATTTTTATAAAATTTCATTTTCCTTTTCTCGAAAGTCTTGCATTCCTCTTAAATCAAGGAACATGCAAACAAAAAAATCCAGGCTCCAAAAATATAAACTGTACATATTTTATTATTAAACTGAAAATATTCTTTTTACATTAAAACCCTGAATAAAAATAGACAACTTTCTTATGAAATTGTTTCTTCTTTTTGTGTAGAGTTTGAGAAATACGACTTTTTGAAAAAATAAAATTGGAATTGATAAGTTGGCAGCCTTTTCCACAAAAAGGAAAAGATTCTTGTTACTGCTGTTACCTTTAATTGAAAATAGTGAAGTACTTTTATTCGACTTTAATATAATTATAAACTTTTAATGTTTAATTTTTACTTAATTTTATAATTCTGTCGGTAGTTTGACGATATTAGCATCTTATTCGATTTTAAAAAGAATAAAAACGATTAGATAAATGATTACTAAGATTTCAATTCGATTTGATCAATTTCGAACACATCAAATAGTTTATACAGAGATTTTTTCGGAACATAGTTTTGAACATTGTTGATACAATTTTATTATAGATGTGTTTACTTAACCATCTTTTACCACCACTTTTTTATTGAGGAAAGACGATATGTGCTTAAAATTTCAAATATTTGAACTTTCTGATTGTTTACCACTGTGTTAAGGCGCTTACTTTCAAAACAAAACATGTCCAAAAAAGGACAACTTTCAATATGTTTAGCAATTGAAATTTGTTGAAAATCTATTAACAAACAAAATATTTTTTGGGATTCAACATAATTGCAGTAATACATACGTTTTACTATATTGTCAGTTAACAACAAACTGTTTTTTGAATTTTTTGAACATGTGTTATTTGAAAGTAAGATTATTTAACAATATCAAGTATGGATATTTCTGTACTAAGCACACAAAGAGTAAGCAGAATAATTCTTCAGAATTTCAAATCAACCTGATAGTTTGGCGGTGCTTTTGAATAGAAGCACCCTGGAATTTGCTTTCGCTATTTAATTTTCAGATAAAATAAATTAGGGATCAAATATCAAATATTGTACTATATAATATTTCGTATTAAATGACTAACTTCTTACGAAATTGCTTTTGTATCGGAAACTACATCGTTTTCAGCCGCTTTTCTTGTTAATTCTTCAAATTTATATTGAAAGCAATTTATTGAGTTGAAAACAAGGGTAACCATACTACAGGATTTACGTTCCCTCATTTTACAAACTTTCATTTCACGTTGCTTCAAATTTTATATTTATTTTTCGAAATATGTCGTATGATGTGTTTTCTCAGAACTTGTGTGTTTCTTTCTTTCAATCTACGTGCTTCGCTTTACATGGTCATTTTATCTTTTACCTCGACTTAAAACGGGGAATCCCTGTATTCTACAAAGATTCAAACCCAAAAGTATCTTTCTTTAAGAGTCAAAAATCTAGTGCGAAAACTTCTATCACTTCTTTATATTGTATACTCGTATATATCATATCTATATTTTTGAAAATATTTTGAAACAACTTTCGCATAACTCAAATAATGCGTTTTAAAACATTTTTTCGGGGCAAATTCATGCTGTGTATCTTTGAGATAGTATATACATACATGTCACTAAAGATATTTTCAATGTTCTCCACGTGTTTTTAATAGACTCAATGTTATTTGTTCAGTCATGTTTATTTCATTCATTGCATGCATTATGTTTAAACACATACTGTGTAACAAACGCCAACACATAACAGATTTAAACAAAATACGTTTTTAAAAGTTTTTTTAAACTATAAGCAATTAAGTTTTCTAAACATTTCGTCAGTGAGCAACGTTTAGATCTAGAAAAATGTATTTAGTTTCAAAACTAAAGTATCTACCATGTCTTGAAACCACACTTGTAAACTCCCTATTTCCAATGCTTCACAGATTAACATTCTTACGAACAAAAACATTGCATGTTTTCATTAACTTAAAACAAAACGTCCTTCGATTTGTGTATTGATTCATGTGTTACATTCTACATTTTAATTTTTTGTACCGTACAAATTTAAAACAAAAGTTTATTTGTTAAAAAATAATACTATTTATTACTTTCTTTCAATTTTTTCCATAAAATCAGCACTTGTAGTGATTGCACAGAAGAAATTCAAGCATATGTAGCCGAAGTGACAAAGAATTTAGCAACAGAAATCAAATCGGAAATACGAGAAGTGATATCTAAAGTAGAGGATGTTCTCGAGGGCACAGATTGTGTAGATATGAGTTCGTTGAATATATATCCAATTTCCAATGTCAATACGTAAGTGTATATTCATTATGAATTGTTGCTCTCGCCTATTTAGAAAAACTAAAAATGAACTAATCAATCTTATTCCATTTCAGAATTGAAGATACTCGATCGGATTCTGTGTCGGCTACAGATGTTGCCGAATATTTAAAAGGTCTATCGAAAGAAATGGCAAGTGAAGTGAAATCTGAAATTCGTGAGGCGGTCAATTCTATTCCAGTTGAAAGTTATAATTCAAATAGGAAATCATCGCCACCCAATGTTTTTGTCGAGAAACCATGTGAAAAAGAAAGGTATTTTATTTCAATGAGTTTTTGGTTTTTTCATAAATGAGATTATCAGGATTTTGTTTGATCTGTCCGTGATAGGTACTGGATTCTATTTATCCTGTCAGTCTATATATACCAGTATATTTCTATCCCTATGATTTGTTCAAAGTATATTCGATGACATACAAATAATTCATTTATTTGTTATCTCCCCTTGCGATTCTTGTTTAATCACTTTTCTAGACTGAAAACAATTCCGTAGAAGTGTTTAAATTATTCGAGCTCATATTAATTATGCTGAAAAATTCATTAAATAGTTTTATGCTTTTATATTTAAATACTTTCAGAGCATCAAATCAGTTTATTGCCGACGGCAATCCAAAAAAAATAGTCTCGGAACGTTCGCATGAACGACACTGTGAATCTATTCCACGGCCAAACTCAACTCCAGGATGGCATCCACCTACAGCTACTAGTCCGGAAAATTCAACACCCAACTGCCCTTATACAGGGGCCATATCAAAACTAATGGACCCAAATAGTACGGCGTCCCAGGACTCTGGCATCAATATGTGTTTTGCTGATCAGGATGATACACGATTTCGCACAATTTCTGAACATTTTGTAGAAAGGTAATTGTGAAATACTGGCAAAATTGCCAACAAAATTTTGCCTGCGAGGTTTTAAGAAAGGTGAAACAAGGATATATAGTGCCCAAGTTAATTTTTGTACAAAAAAATATATGTCCTACAAATAATGCTTGTTGATTTTCAATTTTCCCGTCCTTGTTTCATTCTTCCTCAGCTGAAGTTTACTCATCAAATTAATTATTGTGTTCACACAGACCGAAAAGGACCTCCCAACGTTCGCGAAGTGATAGTTCGCACAATGATGCGCATCCGCATCGTCTACAACACCAAGTCAGTCACGGTCAAACGTCTTTCGCTAGTGATACTGATTGCGATTGCAACAATCGTAAGGGTAACAACTGTCCTTCCGCGCCAATTCTGGAAAACAGTCCATCGATATTGAAATTACCAACGTATGGACGAAATGAATCCATGGACCCAGAGGAGCAGCACCATCGATGGCAGCACTTGCCCAAAGATGTGTGGAAGCAAACCGCCGAGGTTAACAAAAATTAATTATGATGTTCATTTCACACTCAGCACCCGTTTCGGGTAGCTGTTCTACTATGTGAGACATCTACTGTATAAATGGTCTTGCTTTTTCACAACTCAATACTGTTGTCGAACCATGAATCTGCTCCTTCTCTTGC
This sequence comes from Oxycera nigricornis, assembly GCA_963942545.1. Taxonomy (NCBI): domain Eukaryota; kingdom Metazoa; phylum Arthropoda; class Insecta; order Diptera; family Stratiomyidae; genus Oxycera; species Oxycera nigricornis. The sequence continues at coordinate 110,509,808 of OZ012660.1, read as the reverse complement.
GGTGGTGTAGTACTAAAACATGGAAATTGTTAAATAGCTTGCTTGGAAAATGTAAAGAGGTGCAATTTTCATCGCAATCGGAATTGAATGATCCTCAGATTATTATAAATAAATGAAACTAAGAATGAGAAATTTAATATCGAATTACGAGGTCTGTTTGCTTGGCAAGCCAAAACTATCGTTCGATTGATATGAAACTGCATCTCTTGTAATTTGCTTGCTCTCTAACAAATGTTGAATTAATACTAAATCAATATTATTCATTATTGCGTTGAATGTCTAGTCAGTATATATGTATTTTGGTTCATTTTTTGTACGTTTTTATAAAGATACCGCCATTCTCGTAACATACATATATTTTTATACTGTTATTGTACTTAAAACTTGTTACGAACGTAATTAAATGATCAAAAAACATGATACCTGTAACGATGTACACTATATGTGATAAATTCAATGAAAAAATAAATAGTAAACATCTTAGAAATTTGAAATAAAGTCGGGCATGTTGATTGTCGGTGAACGGGGAGAAGCTACTAAAATCTTGTGTTCAGAAAGTTAGCTCAACAAATATAAATAAATTGTTACTAAACTCCGTTCGTTGTTAACATGTTTATTCCTTGCTGATGTTCTGATGCATTCAACGCAATTAATATAAATAATAATAAGATAAAATAACAGAAATATTAACAAATATTTGTTCTTTTGTATATATTATATAATATAATAAAAAAATGCATGAATTTGATGAAGCTTTAACCAAGAAATAATTGAAGAAAATGTTTGAAATACTGGAAATCAGTCAATGCGAAACTCATGTGCAATGGAAGAAATTCTTAAACAGTAGGAAATATTGCTGTAATGTTGCAGATGGGCAATATAAAACAGTTACGGAGTTTACTGTGAAACATTATTACTACATATACTCGTATGTACATAATATAAAGAGGTTTCAAAAAATTAGTTCAGTTGGTTTATTACATATATACTGATCAATTGTCTAGATTGCAAGATGTTTTCTTGCAACCGTTATTAGTAACGCTGGAATGACTTGTTTTCAAAGATTTTTAGAGCCATACTAATAAAACCGAAATCGAAATTTTGGTAAAGACGCCAACAATTTTTAACAAGGAGTGAAAAGTGTTTCTTGCAAAAATTTGGCTCTTAAACGTAACTTTTCCCGCCGATATCCACTTTGTTGATGATACTGAACAATAACTGTAAGTTCCCTTTTGTTTTTAAATTAAACATTGCCAAACAAAATTAAAATACCAACAATCATCATATGTGCAGCCCAAACACGCATTTAAACAACCACTGGGTGCAGCATTGAAGTGTTTTATATTTATTAATACACCATTTCGTCTGGTTTATGGCGAAATTTTTCCAGCAATCTCCCTGAATGGTTCCATTTGAACTTAAAGAAAATAAATAAATAATAAAATAAAGATCATTTAATGGAATTAGAATCACTTCTTGGTGGTAATTAATGATAATGAAATCGTAAATTTCAGTTCAACGAAATTGAGAAAAAAATACTATAACTTTTCGGAAAAATATATCCATTACGTACATTACACTGGAGACTGATTTTAATTCCAAAATTGAATTGAATTGAATTGAATTGAACCAACAAATGCAATTTATTACCAAGTATAATATTGGCTTAGATCGTAAAAATATGATATTATTCAATTGATCGTAATTTCTTATATTTTTCAAACTATTACCTAAATTACATGAAAATTCCGCCAAATCTAGGTTACAATGTAAGCGTTTGAAATTAAAAATAATTGTTGACTACCTTAAATGAAAATAAAATAATCTGTTTGTAGCCTGAAATTACATCTTGATCTTGTCATGTATAAATTTGAAATTCGGCTAAATTTGAAATTCAGCTAAAGTTAATAATTGTCGTAAATGTTTGTGAAACTTATAAAATAAAAGGCCAAATTATTTTCTGTCTGTAAAATGAAATGTTTAAATTAATTTGATAAACCCAATCATTTACATTTATGTCGTGATGGATTGAAAATAGATTTTGATAATATATGTTACTCTCTTCGTAATTTTATCGGAATGGATGAGGATACACAACGCTTACTCTGCATTTTAACTTTTTTCGTGATTCTGAATTCAACTCGTGTTTTCAAGTCGTTCAGCAATTATCATATTTTATATCAATTTAAGTAAAAAAAATGTGGAAAGCCGAATCAAAGATATATGTATATTTATACAGTATTATTAGTTGTCTTAAGATTTAGTTCAGATGAATACAAAACTTTCAAAAATTATTCACTAAAACCTTTGGCTTTTCACAACATTCAAAATTCAGCCTTCAACCTGAACCATGAAAAGAAATGAAATGAAAAAAGTATAGTTTTCCACAATCATCCACTTGAATTGGTGTGGAAATTGAACTGAGTTGCATAAAATTAAAATAGATAATATTTTAACGATAAATCACAAAAAAAGCTAAACTTATTTATTTCTTTAGCTGGCATGGCATACAATTTTACTAAAATAACTTCCATAATCGATTAACAGCTACTAAAACTAACATATTCGGCAATGGATAAATATTTCAAAAAAAACTCCTAGTTTGATATGAACTAAGCATATTCATCTCATTTAAATCCACAGGCAATTGATGAGTTCGATATGATTAAGGATGGTGATCGTGTCCTTGTTTGTTTGTCGGGAAGTTGTGCGTCCTTGTGCCTTTTACATGCTATCAGACAATTTTCACGTGCTCGTGGTATTCACATTGAATTGGCTGCGATAACAGTGGGAAAGTGTGGTATTGATCCAAGAGCTCTTATGTTATACATGAGAGACATTAGTATAGAATTATATATAGAGCAATCAGGTAAATCATTTATTAAATTATTATTAAAATGTTCCAGAGTTCACAATAAATTTGCTTTATTTTAAGGTGCATCTGATAATTATAGAACTAAGATTTGCACGCTAGCTAGAAGGAAGAATTTTAATGTGCTTGCAATGGGAAGTACTTTGGATAAAATTGCTGATGATTTCTTGATATCGGTATTAACCAAAGGACGACTGCATACACCACAGGCCCATTGCACAAATCGGTAAGCTAAAATTGATTTTTGAACGATTTTATCGCTTCCTTCTCACCTGAATCATCACTGCAATAAATTCTAATTGAACTATTCAAAATATTACAGAGAGGGTGATTTACGCGTGATACGTCCATTTATTTACGTACGTGAAAAATCCTTAGAATTATTCACACAGCAAAAAAACATGCCCGTTCGTCCATCAACAGCAACAAATAAACCATTAGATGCATCGAATAGCATACTAAAAGTTCAAGAAATGGTCAATCCGAATGTATTTGAAAATATCAAGAATGCATTGAGACCGTTGCTATCTTTTAGGTAGGACTTCAATTTTTTGGAAAAAGAAATGATACTACAGCCTAATTTTTTTTTACTTCTCCAGATTAGAAACCAGCAAATCAACATATGAACATTTGAAACAAGCATTACTAACTAGAGACTAACAAATTTATTATCCGTTTCATCGAAGAGGTCTTAACAAAATAAATTATTATAAACAAACTTCAAGATTACTTTGTGATTTACAATAAAAAAAGTTCTATTTTTTCTAAGAAAGCGAATTCTGTTTTATTTATTTCGTTTCTAGCAGGGATGGGCTAAAATTCGACCTTTAATTTTTATTTGTGATATCAAAATGGATCTACTGAGGTCAATGTCAATGTCGTCAATGTCATGTTGATATACGAGGATATATTGAAAATATTGTTGTAAGACATTAATTCTTGAAAAAAACCCTTGATATCGCAGATTCATTGACTTAACACATTAAATTAGATAATGAATTTATTGATACAATTGAAGAATGAAACTAAATATTACTTCTTAAAACACGTAAAGAGCTTAAAGTAGTAGCTGTTCCCGAAAGGGTGAAAAAAATGCTATTCACTGTTTTCGCAAAAATGCTATTGTAAAAATTGCCTGAATTAATAGCGAATGATTTTGATGATATTAAGTTGTTTTTATTTAATTTCTAATTCTATTAAAAGCTATGTAGGAATGTGGGATGGCCCATTAATTTGAAATTGATATTGAAACTAAAGTGGTGATTATTTTTTCATTCAATTGAGTAGACTTTCCTATTATTTGAAAAAAAATCAGCTAGTTATGGCTATGATTCCATCACTCCAATATCCACACGAAATGGTCAATGTTTTAGGATGAATTGAGTGTTTTACGACCTCGTATGGAGTTTTGGAACCCAAAATACCACAGCTCTGTTTATTGACATAAACATCAAGATGAAAATAGGCTTCATTCGAAAATATGATTTCGAGACCAAAATTGATGGAAATACATTTGCAAAATTTCCCTAGACTGTCCAAGCTTAAAAATTTTCATTGCGTGCAGGTTATTTCTTTGTTGTCATTTATACCATTTATACTTCTTCTTCTAAATTTAAAACAGGATAAAAATCATATTTCTACCAGCTGTGAATTTTATATTTTCTTCAATGAGAAAATGTTACTCAAATAATATGAGGTAGCTTCGGTTAAGGACAACAAAAATACATTTTTGTTACTAAAAGTTCGTCTTATAGAAAATTTTAGACTTCAGAGCTACAAAATTAGTTCAGAGAACATCAAAGCTGAACTGCTACAAATACTTATGGTCTCGATCCGTTTTTTGTTAGAAAGAATTTAAAATCTGTAAAACGCTTTTATTATCAAATTTTCCTTTTCTAATAACGGGCAAGCCTCGTATTTATCAGATTTAGTTATATTCCTCTTCCATAAAGTTCTAATCTTCTACCACGCGGTCGTAAAAATGGTCGTTTCCACTTGTTCTTCTATGACAGATTATGCATCCTTTACTATTTTTTCTCTGTTTAAATCTATTACAAATGTGACCTGCATTGTTGCATGCGAAATTCAGTAAAGATATACAAAAAACTAATATACTGATAAAAAGAATTTCAATATTTATTTGGATTCTGGCAAGAACATCACATTACATATAAAATTACGCTTAACATATTTTATCTAAATTTTTTCATAACTTCCACTAGCGTTGAATAAACTAACGCGGGAGCATCGATGCCCCAAAGGAAATCGACATGATTGAAATTATCGTAAGGAACCTTGAACATCTGTGAAGATTTTTGGAGTCGCTTGTAGATTTTTTCCACATCCTGTAAATCCGATTTTTTAAAAATTCATTTCATTTAACTTTGAATAAATAATTTACCTTCGGACCAGCTAGCCAATCGTTTTGAGCATAGAATAATGAAAACGGGGTGGTTATCTCGGTGATATTGTAGGAGGGCGGTTTGTCCTGACCATATCGTCTTATATTTTCCTGCGTGCCATAATCAAACCATTGGAAATTTCCATCTACAGGAAAATATTGACAACTGAAAATTGTTGCGAAAAATATTATATGAAATATCTACCTTCATGTATTTCTTGGGCGTAATGAACTAAAGTTTTTGTAGATGTTCCGGCGGGTGTGTGACTGAAGATTACGGGCATTAATGTCTAGAATTGACATAAAACGAGCAATTGGGAATATTCATCAAAATCAAATGTATCAAAAATATTCTGTATTATAAGATATAACTACATACCGAATTGAACTGTGATTTATCAAATCCGCATAAGACGTACAAACTATTTTCGCATATTTCCCTTTCAACTTGGGTCAGTTCGCATCCATATTTCGCCAAATACTTAACAATCTTGTTTTGTGGCATAAACTCATTGGCTCCCAAATATTTGATAATCATCTGGATTTAAAAAAAGGTGCAATTTTGAATACAACCGAAGAGTTTTTTGATCTTTGAAGAAGAAAAACGGATGACATGCATTTTTACATGAATGTGTGAATATCATATGAAAATATTTACATCGCTGTAAGTATGTTGACCTGATTTAGAAACACTAAAGATTGGAGTGAAATTTTTGTAGCACCTATTCAGCTTAAAAGAAGTATACAAATAAGGCTTTTTCATGGACAAAATTAAGTTGCGGTTCAATTGCTCATAAAAGAGTTATGGAGGCTGTCTTATTCTTCTCATTATCTTGGTATATCATAATTAATGACAAGAAAATCCAACAACCTAAGACAATTTTCAATCCAGACTTTTTCAGCAGAATCGCGTATTAGATATGTTTGGATATCTCACTGAGCATAAGAAGTAATTAGTAGCTACAAACATATATACAATTGATCAGTGGTTTCAATCACCATATTTTATCATGAATCCACAACTACCTTGTCCTTCAAGCAGTTAAAAAAACTTACCAATATTCTTAAGGACATGTTATTCAGTATACGATTGGCAATAATATCAACCCAACTCGGTATTCGGAGACCAGTCATAAGTTTCAAGGGGATTTCTACATTTAATTTGTTCGATTTGGATTGCTATAGTGATATCGATTGGTGTCTGTGTAGAAATGGAATTATGTGCATAGATTGCAATGAGAACAAGAGTTACCTCGATTTCCTTGGAGAATGGCGCCAACAATCGAATTGGACTCTGTACGTGGCTCATATAAGCAACAGGAGCCAAGGCGAACGCTCCCATGATTTTGCTGTTGTATTCTGGACGAAGGGCGAGAAGTGCAAAGGCCATGGTTGTTCCCATCGAATGTCCGATGTAGAGCAGATCGTCTGTTGTACTGCGATCATCCAGGTAATTCATGTAACTTTCTTCAGCTAGATTACAGTATATATGGATATTAGCATCTGCAGCAATTCATTGATATCGTGTAAAGCACCTTTGATCTCGTAAATATAATCGATCTCAGCTGGAATATCGTAAATGCCCATCTCGTGCCAGCTAAAGTCCCAATATCTGGAATCAGTGTTGCTCATAGAGACATGCTTCCTTGAGTAGGTATTTCCACGGGCGTTTCCCAACCATACATCGTATCCAGCATCGGAAAGAATGTATGCTGGAAAGGAAGCAAGTTTTATTTTCTACCATCATCTAATTCCATTGAAAAAATCACCCAAGGCTCGTCCTGGCCCGCTTATTACCCAATCCGCCGAACTAGAGAGTAATCCATGCTGCAAAAAGACCGGTTGTCCCCTCCCTCGGCCACCTTTTTGATGGCATCCAAGTCGTCCACAAGGTATTCGATGCATTGTAAGCAAGTAGCCATCCTCCGTCTTCACTGTATGAGCTTCAGCAGGATATCCATGTCGTGTTGCTATTTCCATCTATTAAACAAACTTTCATACGAGTGCGTCAAGCGAATCATTCTTATAATAGTTACCGTAGTTAGATCTATATCAGGATTGTACGGTGGTTCCAAAAAATTATCTTTAATCCATGTTAATGGATCCCAGCTAGAAGTTTCTCGATGTGGTAAAGTTGTGTCTGGCTTTGTCAAAATTTTAGCGATCAAACTATCGATAACCTGGTTACCATACGAGGACAAGACGAAATTCAATAGGAAAACTATTGTGAGCTTCGGTAATGTAACCATGTTTGTTGGAAAGAATGCTGCAAGAAAAGGTTTTAAAAAAAACTAGGTTATTTGGTTAAAAGGTACAAGTGAATTTTATAATTAATTATACACTATTCAATTTTCGAACCTAATTGGTTATTCATTGCTAGTTTAAAAATGAGTGTTTTCGTTATGAGTGCGCAAATCGCTACGGGGTGAAATTCACGAATGACGAATTTTATTTTTCGACGAACAAGCATCACGTGACACGCAGGCGGGGATATGAGTCCAGAGGTAAGCAGTTTCACGCACTCGGAGAATGTTCACGCTCTCGGAGACATTCGACGAATGTTTTAGGATCTGCGGTGTGTGAAACACGGTTTAATAAGTCTCGGATGAGGTAGAAAACGAGCGTTTGATGCTTCAAAGGACAAAAAATACATTTCACAAATTTCTTTTATGTTTAGGGATTTTCGTTTATTTAAATTTATTCTGGAACGGCAAGCATTATTGTTTTATTGTCGTTTTATCAGTTAGCTAATGAATTTTTTTAAAACACAGTCAAACTTGCATTTAACGAACTTCCTTTTAACGAAATCCTCTAGGTAAGAAAGTTTTCGTGAGATCCCGTGAAATGTTCCTATTTAAAGAAAAACAATTTAATTGTAAAGTATTATTTGAAAACTCAATAAGGCTGTTAAAAGATCCTGCAATCGTGAATTGCACAGTCATTAGTAAAATATACAATGAAACCAAAAAATTAAAAACGATAAATAAAACTTTAAGATACTTTGATATTAGCTGGGGCGGATACTTCCTTCCTACATCCTTAGAGAACTGAATATTTCCAGAGCTAAACTCATTTGAGGATTCATTTTAATTGTTATGTCTTTAGTCTTCAGTTTAATACCCGAAAAGAAAAACGATTAGAATTACAGAGAACATTCCTCTGTCTAAAAAATTAGAAAGCGATGTGAAGAAGAAAAGTATTGCAGAAAAATGCACCAAATCATGCATCGACTATAAAAAAAGGACTTTATTTTTGAAAGTGCGGATGCTTAAGATGGTCACCGAAAACGGTTGAAAACATGAAGGCGTTGGTCAGTCAGTTTTGAAGTGGATGAAAATGATGTATGGTAGAAAGCTGACGATTTCCAATCTTTTCACTAAAGAAAAAGCATCAGAATATGCCAAAAGTTTTAGGGCAGTATGATTTTCAGGTTGGCTTTTCAAATTTACGAGGTACCATAGCATCACAGGAGAAGATAGTCCAGAAAAAAGTTCCAGCGTATTGGAGCAGCATCACAAAAGATGAAAAATCACATTTTTGAGAAGAAGCTTGGAAGGGTATGCGGTTGACTACGTTCTCCACGTGAGCAAAAGAGCTGTATTTTTTAGACGTTTGCCGAACAAAACAATATTATTCAAATATGAAAGATTCTTTCGGGGAAAACCCGTAAGAAATGATAAACTGTCGTCGTTTTGCGAATATGACGGAAAAAGAAATGAAAACTCTCAAACATCAAATTTTAAAGGTATTAAAGATCTTCAAGTTGATTTTGAACTCAATAAAATGTTGTGGATAGTCAATGAACTTTTTGAATAATAGCAATTAAATTTTGAGAGAGAAAATATCAAGAAAAAAGTATTGTGGCTTTATTCGAACACAATAGTCCTGTTCATCTTGGCGCAGTTAAATAAAGTTGAAAAACATAAAGTTGCTTTTTCTCCCCCAAATGCATTTTCAAATTGCAACGGATAGACCAAAGTGTGATAAATAGTCCTAAGATGTATTATCGAACGGAAGAGCTCATTTAAGCTATGGACAACTATCATCCAGTTGACCCTGGTATTAATCTCAAACTGTGTATTTCGGAGTTCTCTAAAGGTGACCAAATTATCCTGTGTTATCTTAACAGAAACAACATTCAAAAATGTTTTAAAAAGGTAGGTTTTGCTAAGTAGCCAATTGAATTAGATAGCAATACGTTTATTGAAATTTGAATTTTTTTGAGTCAGTTTAAACCAAGCAAATTGATCAACGATGGTATTTTGCTCAAAGAATTTTTTAATGTTGATGAAAAGGTTCTTGTTGCTGAACATTAATTGGATGCTGATATTTTATATTCGGTTGAGAAGTTGAAATTAGAATTGAAAAAATGGAAGAAGCAGACGATGCAGACTTTCTTCAAACTTGCAGAACAGAAGTCTTAATCGCTTTCGTTATACCTTGCTGTGGTTTTCAGCAAAAAGAAAATTGTTTTTCATGAAATTAGATGCTGCAAATATAGTCCAACATGAACATTTGAAATTATTTTAACCAATTTTTTTTGCATATAAAATTATTTTTGGAATGTGTGGGTATATTTTTAATATGTCTAATTTGTGATATCTATATGTAACGATTTTTTATGTAATGTTGTGCATATTTGTGTACAATAATATTTCAACTAAAATAAAGTTTATTTATATTCAACAAAGTTACTGTTTACCGAATGGAACTCAATTTTCTTAAATAAAAGTCCGACTGTAAATCCTAAAGTTGAAAATATTTCTAACCAAAAACTTTATATATTGTTCTCAGTAGGATTATTGAAAATTATTATCTTTTAAGCTCAATCATAGCCAGTTTTATGAAATTGAAAAGGCGAAAAGCTGTTGAATCACATGTGCTCGTGAATCGTAAATAGGTCCTTGTTTTGTCAAATAAAAGCATTCCACGGAAGTTTTATTTATGGTTAGGTAGATGAAAAAGCTCATACCTTAAAGTTTACATACGCAATATTCAAAAAAAATTAAAAAGGTCGTAATATCTGAAAAAATGAACTTAAGATATTTTGAAAATTGTACAGAAATGACCACAAATTTCAATTCAAAAGCATAATCAACCTATTTATGGACGACTTCTCCATTAATATTTTATATTGTAAGTCGTTTTCGTTCAACAACAGTAGATGAATGAAAATCAGATCGCCTGAAATTCTTTCTTATTCTATAAATTAATGAACGTGAACTACATACATAATACCAACAAATTTCCAAAATGTGATAAGAACTATTCTAATCGAATATGAACAAATCTCTTTGTTCACATATTGAGGCTTGACATCAAATTTACTTTTCCTTGCGTTTACATATTATATTTTCGTTTTATTTACATATTTGCATAATCAGGCCCATAAAACACAAATAGTTTCAGATGCAGTCATCACTTTTACGAACCGGTCGCATGGAAAAATGGATCTTTTGATGCTCAATTAAAGATATTTTCTAGTATCTTGTAGATTCCTATGTATGTTTATCATTGAATTGATCACTGTCAAGCACTATCTGCATTGTTTCCAGACAATCAATACGAATGGATCATCATATGTTTACCACAATATCAATAAGTACTCACATTCGTGACCTTTATTTGATCTTATCTAAGTGACGATGTGAATCAACAACAACATAATAAGAATCGCATAATAAGTCTCGGACATTGTATACATATTACATACTTAAAAAATGTACAGACCTACATAAATGCAGGCACTTGAACTGATTACGAACGAAGATTCAACATACTTTCTATACTCACTACAATAACTTCGATTGGTAGATTTCTGAGATTGTAACAATTTTATTCTCACTTCACTTACACTTTGAGCTGCTTCTTGAACTTTCACAGTTTGTAGGTAAACAATGGTTTAATACAATAAGTCGTAGCTATGTTATGTTACTTATATGAATTACTTTTCAGAAGGAACTTTACTAGCACGGGTATAGGGAATCACTCTCTAAATGCAACTATCCACTAATCACATTCCAGAAATTCTGTAGCTTCTGCTTTCAGAAACGAAGACGCTACATCTATCTGTACACTCGATTAAGCTGACTGATTTGCTCGAAAAGTCTTGCTTGAGGCTTCAAGAAAGATTACCGACTGAGAAGTGGAAGATACAAAAGGCACAGCGGCGAGTAAAAAATGTTAGAAGGCTAGCTAGTAGCAAGCACATACATACATACATATGTGTGTGTCTCATGCATGCTTTAATTCTTGGACAATCAATTTGTAATTGAAATAATTTTTTAAAAAAAGCCTTGGTATGTAGCAGGGTAAAAATAATCTACGAATTTTTACTCAGTTTGCAAGGCAAAGTCCAAAAAGAAAACCAGATTATGTTTCATTATTTAATTAAACGAAATATTGTTTCTATTAACATTCTTTTTTAAAAATGAACACATGACAAATAAATTATATTTTTACTATCGACAAATCACAAAGTTTAGTTTTTTCAATTGAAATTCACATCTGTAGAACTATACAACTTCTAGAACTAATATATTCAGATTATTTATATTATTTTTAAATAATTAAATGATGGAAGAAAAAGGTCGATTCCAAATCAATGGTATGGTGTGATAGGATGCCTAAAAAATAGCCTTAATGTTGGTAATAAATTTAATACTAATAATGTTACAGTTGAGCATTCGGTTAAGAGCATTTATTTAGATAGATGGCATAGGCTCTCACTAATCATTAGCATTTGTAGATTGTACTTTTTGGGAAATAAACTATTTTTGTTTGATATTCCGCTCTTTTGACGATAATACACATCATCAAATTCGAATTATTTAAGTCAAAAATGCATTAACAAATTTAAATGTTTTCTTGAGCGTGTCATGTAGCTTTTTACAAGTATGAACTATCTACTCATACTACTTTCACGTGTGACTGCAAATGATATGAGTCAGGGTTTAAGGTTCAAAAATTGTTGATAGCTCAATAAGATCATCGTTTGAAATTACAAAGTACGGCTAAATAAACAAAACAAGTAATGAGTGAATCATTTGGCGACAATTTAAAGATATTGAAATTAATTTCAGCCACAACAATAGCGCACCTGCTCCATGAGCTTCAGCTTATTTCAAATTGTTTATGGCCGTTATTTCATTATAATTATACATTATTATAGGTGAATTTTTTGTCAATAAATGGCAGAATGAATACAAAAGCGATTAGTTGAAAGTATCATAATGAAGAAATTATAGGAATGACGAAAATTGTTCGTTTTGATGACTTCTAGATGTTTTACGTGTTCTTCAGAATTTCTGACTAATAGCTCACATATAGGTATTGCTTTTAAAGATAATCGAATCAGATTGTAGAGATTCAAAAAAAATATAATATAGAAGAAATATTATAATAGTTGTTTCAGTCAACTTCATAATTAAATGTTATCTTCTGACATAACTTTTGACTAAATTTTTGGCAAGGTATGAAGACAAGTTTGTTCATACTCCTAGTAAAAGTTCTAAAATTGACTATAGCTTGCGGGTTCGCTGTAAGACAAGGCATCAGCCTCACGAAGAAGACGAAGAAGCTTAATTTATTTATAATATGTAATTAAACTACATCCCAAAGTTTTCATATTGAAACTTTTAATTGAATAATCGATGCATTCATGCTTATTTGATATAACAATACCAGTTGCTACCTTTTAATCTGTTACAAGATGACATCGGCGTAGATGTTCCACTGAACGCATCAGCCACCATGATTTCACATTGTTTGAACCAAGCTCAATCAACAGCCGAAGGCCTCGCTAATTTGAGCGCCCTTAAACCGGAAGGCAACGCGATGATCCACATCGCGAAAATGGCACAAAGTCGACATCATAGTTCAAACACGGTTAGCTCAGAATGGAATCCGGTCAAAACTCCCACACGAACATGCTGCCGCACTGTTAAGTAGATCATCAACATTCCATTTATTCACATTTCATATCGAATTCAAGTATTATTAATATAATTGCTAGAAAATTAGTATAAAAAACTATGAGTTCCTTCTGAGATATTGAAACATTTAAACTATTACTTTGCTTACTTTACTTCTAGGAAAGAGTCCATTGCAGTGAGCATTTTATCGTTTCCCAGCTTGCTGATTCTTCCACCAGCACAATGTTCGCAAGTGATTTAGTTAATAGAAGTAGTGGTCAGGAGTTTATTTCAAACATGTGGTTTTAATACCCTGGTAATCCTGGCAATGAGACATTACCAAAAATACGCAAATTATTCTGATACGATTAATTGAAAACGTTTAGTGATTTGCCAACCGAATATTAGAAAAATTATATAAAATATTCAATTTATTGAAATAAGTGATACTCAATCGCAACAATTTTCCTCCTGTAGTTTGTAACTAATTCAATCATGCGTTGCTGTTTTGGTATTTTGTTTTATGCGCCATTTTCTCAGGATTTTTTTCAGGATGATGATCGGATTTTGATTCATTGTCTAAAGGATAATCTTGTTCTCGATATTCCTCTCTGTGGAAAATTTATAATATTTTCGGGAGCCTAGAAACTGTTATATTTCTTAACAACGGAATACATGCCAACAATATTTAAGCTCTTTTTCAAAAATCAATACTTCAAACCACTTTTTCAAAATTAAAATAATTTTAGAAAGAGTCCTTAACAAAGGAAACGTGTGTGTCTTAAATTTTAGATTTTGAAACTTATTAATTATTAATGCATGGTCGTTTTTAAAAACCATCACAAAATATCAGCAAGCACTCTTTTGTTATGCAAGGTATATTTCAAAAATTAAATATTTATTGCTTGAAATATTCACACATTTTCCTCTACTCCGTATAGATATAAATTCCCAGTAAACATCAGAACGATAAATAATACTTTATTTAATTATTGCTTATTTGCGAAAGAAAATTTACGAGATATTTGTAAATTTTATTTTTATTATACGGCCCAAATTGCCCTTTATATTATATCTTCGGTAATAACAAAAGCTACAACGAACAAAAATTTCACCAGCTCTATATAATTTTCTTTTTAGATGAATGGATATTATTGAAATTGAGCCATAGCTCTTAAGATATCTGCATACACCAGTCGATCAGCATCAATTCCAATCAGAAAATCTAAATGTTCAAATGGGTACGCTTTTACTCCAAGAGATTTTTTTAGTTGTGCATCGAAATCTATCACGTCCTGCAAACAACCAGCAATGGAAATGCAAAAAATCAGATATTATCAAAATAACGATAAATTTAAAATTTATATTACCTGACCAACAGAAAGAAGATCTTTTTCACCATAATAAGATGCAATAGGCACCGTAATTTTACTGATATTGTATTCGGGCGGAATCGGTTGTCCATATCTTTCTAAATTGCGTGTTTTCCCATAATTGAATTGTTGGAAACGTCCTCCTGTGAATGATGAATTTGGATGCAAATTGTTGAATTTAATTGAAGTTGGAGGGTATTTGGTAGTTCTTTTTATTCAGATAAATTTTAAAAAGTGAGTTTTTCCTGTAAAATAAATGCATGGTAAAATTGCAGATGCTTATAATTACTGTGAAAATTTTATTGTTAAATTAGTATAAACGTGCAATGGTCATTGAATATAGATTAAAATAAAGGCATCAATGTCCTTTTAACGTTTTTCTTTTTCATAGCTGACTTTCATTTGAGAAGTTTGAAATTAATAATCACTGCATTGTGATTATTGTTGTTTACAGTTTATTGTTGAAAATGTTACCATACAGAACAACTCTATTGTACAGTGGAAAGTAGAAATAATTAAGTGCAATATATTCAAGTCCACATGTTTAGAGAAAATATGATTAGAAAACTTGAAACTTCAATTTTAAATAAATACTTTTTAAATCTTTGTTTCTGACTTGCAAACGTACTCTAAATCAGCCCTATATTTTTTTTTAAACGACACTTTAATTTCGTGGTTAAAAATTTTAAAATTCAATAATCCGTCATAAGATCAAACAAACCTGCATGTACTTCCTGCCCATAATGTATCAAAGTTTTAGTTGATGTTCCTTCCGGAAGTGCATTCATGATAGGACCTATAATAGACTTTAAAAAATGTTACATATTTAAGTTTTTATCTTCCTCCAAGTAACTATGAATTTGCCAAAGAATACCTGAATAAAATTTCATTTTGTTGTAATAAAAATTGAAGGAGTGTTTTTGATTTCATTCAAATTTTTCTTCATGATTTGCGTTGTGTAAATAATTGTGGCCACGACTGTATATATCACATTTCAACTAAATTTTCAACAAGAAATAAAGGCTTAAAGTAGTCTCTGTGGACAACTTCTATAAACCATTAACAGTTTTTTGAACTAAGAAGTAGCATAATTATATTTACAGTATGTCATATTCACTTAATCGTGATTTGTTTGTCGATAAAATGTGAAAACTTTAAATGTCCATTGGTCTGCATTGCTGTTAAACTACAGATGGAATCATTTCATCGAAAATTCTTAAGTGTATCAAAAAGACATAATATAAATAGAAGTGGCGGACCAAGTCCACATCCTCATGGCCAGTAATTTAGCTTTCAATACCGAAATACCTGTCGTTAGCTACATCACTATTTACACAATCAATTTCTTATAAATAATGCACATCAACATAATTAAATTAATTAATTAATTAAAATTGATAAACCCTGATACACAAGGTACAATAAATAAAATCTTCTTTTAAAATAAAAATTTTTCAAAATATTTCAATATTCCATTATTGTACAAATTAACTATCATAAAAATTATTTTTTCTATAAACAATACTAAAACATCTATCCCAAAGATTACCACGCAAATAATAAATGATTTGGAAATGGTGGTTACATTACTTCCATGCTTTCCAACCAACGGTAGACAGCACGAAAAAGGATCTGATGTTCTATTTTTCAGAGTTGCTTGAATGAATTCAAATTAAAAGCGGTTCATATATTTTTCGGAAAAATTTAAAATACCTAATGAAATTAATTTCAACAATGATAAGAAAATCAATACCTCGTATACTTCCATGGTAAAGATATTGGTAACTATCTGGTTGCAAAATCTAAAGTTTCTTACTATAGTAACACTTACATCATTGAACTGAGGTGGATTATAGCCACTAATGAGAAATAGTTCATTCTCACAAAGTCCAGCTTTAAATCTTGAAGCAGTACAGAACAGAACACTGAGTAATTTCACAAAACGATTGCTTCGGAAAATTTCATTTCCATTTATCAGCCAAGTAATTGCCTGAGAATCAAAATACAAAATAGGCGACAGGGTTTTTTTTCAAAATTTATATTATTGAGCTACCTCCAGCTCCGTTGTGGCCAATGGTGCTGCAATTCGAAGTGGACTCCTTACATATTTCGTATATCCTACGGGGGCCATATTAAATACAGCAGCTATTCTTTCATTGTACTCTGGTCGCGAGGATAACAGTACATAAGTCATAGTTGATCCCATCGAATGTGTAATAACGATCATATTTGGATTCTGACTTCTGTAACCTTCATCGTCTGCAGTAAAAAGGAAAATTTAAGCATGAAGTGAAATCATAGCAGCTTCCGGTATTTACACTTCAGACTGTAAATATAGTCGATCTGTGCTGCTAAATCATAGATTCCCATTTCGTGCCAACTGAAGTCCCAATAACTTGATCTCGAGTTCGTGCTTAATTCCACATGAGCCTTCGAGTAGACTGTTCCTCGGGCGTTCATCATCCATACATCGTAGCCAGCATCAGCCAGCAAATATGCTGCAATCATTTATGAAAGTTATCCGAAATTGGTTCTTTAATAATTTTTTATCTTAGACACTATTCCTAGTTTCCTAGGTAATTTTAAGATACCCTTGCTTACCAATAGCTTCTTCTGGCCCAGTAAGTATCCACACCGTTGAACTGCAAAGGAACCCGTGTAAAAGCAGCACTGGTTGACCCCTGCCGCGACCACCATTCACTGTACAATTTCGGCCGCAAGGAATACGATGTGCATTTAGTAAATATTTATCCTCTGTTAATATGACGTGAGCTTCCGCCGGATAACCATGTCTTCGGATATTTTGAACCGAAGTTATTTCAAGGTCTGGATCGTGTGGCAACTCATCTATAACTTCTCTTAACCTTTCTACTGTATCGAATAGGGTTGGATGAACACCATTTGGGATTCCAATTAACATAAGGACTAATAATTGCAGCATAAACATGGAGATTTTGTTCATCCAAAATGGTTTTATAGCTGTGCCTGCAGAGGAAAGGTGTATTGTATTGTAATTTTGAAACCGTTGATCAGAAATTCATTCTAAAAGATGGGGGGGGGGGGCGTCAATTTACAAAGCCTTTTCTAGGTTATTTCTTATTTTCATAGCGACACTTGAAAGACAAAATAGCGCTGGCGAAACCGACTGAAGAGATTTTGTCGCGTGATGGCCATTTTGTATAGTTGCGTTCAAAATTCCCATGAGTTCGACATATTTACTGAATTTGCATATTTTCACGATTCTCATTGATACTAATAACTATTTCGTATTTTCAGTTGGTCTTGAACAAAATGAAATATGCAGTCAATAATTGGTTTATGCATGTAAATTTAAATAAAAGTATTACAGACGATGATGGCGAAAGTAATTGAAATTTTACGAGTAGATACTAAACAACGAAAACTACTAAAAACTACAAATTTTTTTATTTGATGAAAGCCTTTTGAAGCATATCATCTTGCAAAATATTGACTACAAAACATTTTACACGTTGATTACCACAAATGCAAATTTGATTGGATTTTTTTTAAAAAATATAAGCAATTTTTCATTAAAATAAAAACACGATACTGTGAAAAATCTGCTCAAATTATTCAAATATTATTAAACTTTGATTGACTGAAGAACACTGTTTTTAGAATAAGAGATATCAGGTCATACTATCCGTATGAAACGTTTTTACATTGTGACTTTTAATGATTTTTTGTAATCAATAAAAAAAATTGCTGGTTTTTTAACAAAAACCACTGAAAGTGTGTCAATTTCATAAACATTGATTACTGTGTTGTGTAAATCAGGTTAAAAATTCATTGTTTATGTAAAAAAACCTAATTTTTGCACTTTTTTTAAATTTAAAAAAGGGTTCCAACATCTTCTATATAGTGCATGACAGAAATGATCTTCAAGGGTTGAAAACAACAAAGCCTCCCATCTGAAGTTTCCCAAAAACTAATCAGCTGTTAAAAATGCAAGGACGCTTTGATCAACACCTCAACAAAGTCGATACGACTTTGTTTACGTGAGTTATGCTCGTAGAAAAAACTGTCCGCGAACGTACGTACGTACATACACCTCCAAATACACACACACACATATAGATTTATTTCTAAAAACACTTTAACCTCAAAACGTAAAGTAATGCTGAAATTTTCGATTTTCGAGACGATTGCAAGAACTTCCCATATACTACTGGCAGTTAATAAGATTTTTGCGTTCACTCTAAAGAAAACACATTAAACAAAATACGTTTACAACATTATCCGTTTATCCAAAAACTTTGATAATTTTAAAGAATATCAAATATAATTTTAGTATTTTAACGGTCCCAGATAACTAACTATATTTTACCGAACATTATTACTAACCTTTGTTATTTTGACTACGCCAGTAAAAAAATATCAAGAGTTTAATAATATATAAAACTGACGTCTTCTAGTATTCTAAAAAACAGAAACAAAAAATATTGTTTGATCTTTAGTATTTTATCTAAGATCAACTTTTTCATGCAAAATCAAAATTGAGCTAACTTTCAAAATTTGCGTCGCCGTTTTCCTATATCAAGCACCGATTTAAATTGCACGAGCAACACGGTACGACTGTAAAATAAAATAAGTAGTAACAAGAACTAAGAAACTACAGTTCAACCAAATTCACTCTGCACTATAAATGCATGGAATATAACAACGAGTAGTAAAATACACTTTTCAACACTGTCATGCATAATTGCATTTCTGTTTGAATTCGCTTAATCATTGTGCAACCTAATTAACTTCAAGTTTTACTCCCAAATTTGAACTTTTAAAATCTTTTGACTGTTAACTTCACCAGAATGATCGTAACATTTACCACGTTTAACACTCGGTATTCTGTAATATTCATAAATTTGGCTTGACATTCATAATATTTCTCTTACATTCATTTACAATACTAAACAAATTCTTCATCACACTATCAATTATACATAGTGTATGAAATTTTGCTTTTAAAGTTAGCTCTTACAATGTCAGCTGTAGCCTTTTAGTTGGTTCCTATCCATTCCTCAGTAATTGCGCTAATTCCACTCAAAAATCTCGACAGAATTAGTTTGAATGCTTATTTTCTTATTTGAATTCCTAACTTACCCATCGTATTTTTATTTTATTTTTTTAGCTGGTGCACTTAACAAGAACTTACAATACACTAGACATCTTCACAGTGAACTGTTGCATTTGAATCGTTTTCAGAATAATCCATATTTTCATTTAATTACTATTTCATGACCCTTAAATAAAATAATGGCTGTATAGTTTAACATACTTGAAATAAAAATGCATGAAAGCGAATTTTTAAAGTCTAGGAACATTCCTCTTGAGAAATCGAAAGTTGACAATAGTGTCATATGTATATACCAGTTATTTTTATTTATTATTACATAACAAATAACAATAATACATATCGCTTCTTATAATACTGTATTGTATTTTTTCGGGATTTATAAAAATATCGTTAAGAGTAGCTATCACTGCATAAACTTTCAACATTTTAAACAAATTTGGTAAAAATGAATGATTGAAGATCCATTGCAATATAAATTATTTTTAAGAAACATGTAATTGATGTTTATAGCAATTGAAATGTTACGATTTTTTTTTAGTAAAATACCAAATCAGACTTTACATTAAGACATCATAGTTGATTGATCAATAACAATAAGTACTGCTTTTGTTCTTCATCTTTTGTATGAAGTTTGTTGTATTGCCATTTAACTGCATCACTATCAACTGGAATAGAAGTAGTGATTGTCATGCTTCTCTTGTAAGATTCATTTTCTTTCCAGTCAGTTACATCGCCTTGCAAAAAGCCTATCTAGGATTTTGAAAAATCTCAGATTGGCATTAAAATCAAAATCTTGCAAGTCTGAATGACGATCAGCCATAAGGATATATTTAGATCGAGCATGCACAATTCAACCTGTTGCATTGCTGAGCGTCGTGCGCTCTAGATTATGCATGGCATGTTATCGACTTTATCACATGTGTGAGAGAATCATAAATTTGAACCATTAAAATGATGACTAGCCGTGGGAATGATGACCATAGATTTGTTTACTAAACAAACCTTAAATAAATAAATGATCGCCTGACACCTGTCCAGTGATAAAGTCGGTGACATGTCATCAATTATCTAGAGCGCATAACGCTGAACAATGCAACACTGATCGAGAAGAACCTTTAAATCTTTTAAATATCAAGAATTCAGGCTCTGTTGAAACAACTGCTGCAAGCATAATTTCGAGCATACCACCTTAATCAAAAAGTTCCCGGAATCACCACCGTGTGGCGCTCTCAGACACCCGATTTTTCCAATCCTTTTTTTTGTTGGTACATCTGTTATTGACATTCTGTCAAAATTTCAGCTTGATAGCTTGACATTTGTAAAAGTTATCCTGTATTGAGTACATCTGCCTTTGTGCGTGTTGTCGATTTTTTTCTTTTCTTTTTTTGCACCATGATAACGCGCCGTCGCACAATGCCATCATTATACGTGAACATTTGGCTAAAAACGCAACGAATACCATCCATCAACCACCGAATTCACCTGATTTGGCCCCCTGTGATTTTTCCCTGTTCGGTTGACTCAAGAAACCACTCCTCGAAACGCGTTATAGCACTCAAGATGAGGTCGTGGAAAAATCTCGGATGGCTCTGTTGGTCATACCGGCAACCGAATATAAAGTGTTTCGAGGACTGGATCAAGCGTTGGCACAAGTTCATTGCAGTCGACGGAGAGTATTTTGAAGGAGACAATATCGATTTTGATGAATAATATTGTATTTTTAATTTTCTCTATAAATTCCAGGAACTTTTTGATCAAGGTGGTATGATGACGGGAAGTCAACCAAATCATTTTTTTATCCACCTTTGGCTCTAGAATGACACATGATCCACTATGTGTTCCCGTAATTACTGAAGTTGTATCAAAACTCATAATCTGCGTCTTTCCATGCTTGCATCCACTGAGTCCGCAGCAACCCAGCACTGTTTTAGAGCTTATCACCAAGTTTAGCAAAAATTCTTGAGGCCGCCGTAATAATCCAATTTTAATTTTATAAAATGCATTTGATAGGTGAAGTGCTCGTGTATAGGTGAAATTCAAACTTCTATATGCTCTAGTTTTTGACTTTCAAGATTTTAAAATTTTTGATTTTTTTTTTAAATAATTGTAGATTGCAAAATTGATATGCGTATTTTACTGAATCGATTTTGATGAAAATTCGTGTGCTTTTCTATTATATTATAAAGATTTTTTAGGCAAATTATGAAGGTCCTAAGTGCATTCTACGTAGAAATGAATAAAAATAAAATAAAAAGGGCTTATTTTCTCCTTTTTTACATTATTGCTATTTTGAGGCAAGGGTAAAACAATTTAAACATTTTAACCAATCATATCTCATAGAAAATTTAATTACGCAACTTTCATTTTCAAACAACTTTGATCTTAAACGAACCGTTGTAAAGTTAGAAATGTAAAATCAATTTTTTTAAATAATTTTTAAACATTTCGATTTTTTTTATTAATGTTCCCGACTTTTTTGCGAGGGAGAATAATTATCAATTACTGGTATACGAGCTACTCCCGAACTTTTCTGCAAAAATCAGTGTGCCTCCCCTCAACAGCCAACTGAAAATAGATCCGTCCTGGTCTATAACGTGCTTGTTTCGCTACAGACTTGGCTTCTTTCCTTACGAAGCTTTTATCAACAATTCTCATTTTGCCAGGTCACCCTTTTTGTCTTTGAGCAAGCAGAAAATCTATATCTTCTTTAATTTTAATCATACTAATGGCATTGGCATGAGCAATATCTTCTGCTTTCTGTTTTACGCATTTTGAACATCAATCTAGTATCCTAGCCTTTCTTAAATCAGAAGCACAACACTAGTAGTACAGTGAGCTGAGGCTCTCATATTTAAGTTTAATTCGTTTTTTGTAATGGACGAAAACGTTAAGAACTTTTTAGAAGCCAACTTTGTTGGGTTCAACGATGTAGACATTTAACCGACAAACCATATATTGGTATTCTCCTTACAATGGATTCCTTACTACTAGCTCCCATACTTATAAAAAACTTAAGCATTTACGGTTTTATAGATTATTATAAAGTAAGTACAGTTTAGAAAAGAGCACAGTGAAAAAAACACATCTGCACAAACAATCCTCACAGTACAGTGTAGTTATGAGTGAGATGAAAGTATTTTATTTTAAAAATCCGAGAAATAAAATCGCCAAATTTTCAAATGCGGATGGATTTATTCTACATGTGATTACATTTTAAGTTTTGATTACTTTTGAATCGTAACAATTTCAACACAAGTTTAACGGTCAAAACTACGTATAGATGAAGTTTTTGATAAATAAACAATAAAAAACGATAAAACGTTTGCTTATATATTTGAACAAATTAAAAAAAAATTTCAAGTCATTCAATAAACCCTAATAAAATCATTTTCAGTTAAATGCCTACTGGTTATTTATTTTAAAACCGAAAAATCTCGTTACTCACTGCAGTGCTGCCCAAATCAAAATTCAGAGTGCATCTGAGGCCGACGCCAGCGCCTCTACCGCATCCGTCAAGCACCCGTATCTGTCATATCTGTCAATGCGTTCGCGAGGATATGTGACCGCGGTTTGATATTAATCTTCTGTATAATTATCAAATAGCCGTGCAAAATGCCGCGGATTATGATAAAAGGTGGTGTTTGGCGTAACACTGAGGTATGTTGGATGTATTCTTTTAATGGTTTCGACACCAATACCAATGTTTTAGGATGAAATCCTCAAGGCCGCCGTGATGAAGTACGGAAAGAATCAATGGTCGCGGATCGCGTCGTTGCTGCACCGCAAGTCGGCGAAGCAGTGCAAGGCACGTTGGTACGAGTGGCTGGATCCCAGCATCAAGAAGACGGAGTGGTCGCGCGAAGAAGACGAAAAACTGCTGCATTTGGCCAAATTGATGCCCACCCAGTGGCGAACAATTGCACCAATCATCGGCCGCACTGCAGCTCAATGTCTCGAGCGCTACGAATTTTTGCTGTAAGTTCTTGCAATGGGTACTCAGGTCCTGTTTTAACCACCTGGTTTTGCAGAGATCAAGCTCAGAAAAAGGAAGAAGGAGACGATTCAGTGGATGATCCGCGTAAACTCAAGCCTGGCGAGATTGATCCGAATCCAGAAACGAAACCGGCACGTCCCGATCCCAAAGACATGGACGAAGATGGTGAGAATGTTGTTGATTTATTGCATGCTTTGAGCCAATCGAATTAGGATCATTGAATTATTTTTGCCCGAATCAAGCTTCCATTATAAAAAGCGGAATACAATACATTTCGTTCCTATCCTAGTAAAATATCCTCTATACGTACATCAATTTTACCAATGAATGTGTGTTTTACATTGCTTATGATATTAAATTGTTTTCTTAATATTTTCTCCTAAGAATTGGAAATGTTGTCTGAAGCTCGTGCGCGTTTAGCCAACACCCAAGGCAAAAAAGCGAAACGCAAAGCTCGCGAAAAACAATTGGAGGAGGCGAGACGCCTAGCTGCACTGCAAAAGCGTCGAGAATTGCGTGCAGCTGGCATTGGGTGCGGCAACCGGAAACGTTTGAAAGGCATTGACTACAATTCCGAGATTCCATTTGAAAAACGACCCGCCATCGGATTCTACGACACATCCGAAGAGAACGTGGAAAAATTAGAACCGGATTTCAATAAGATGCGCCAACAGGATTTGGATGGCGAACTGCGTGTTGAGCAGGAGGAAAGAGAACGGAAAAAGGATAAAACGAAAATAAAACAGCGAAAAGAAAATGATATGCCGTTGGCAATGTTGCAAAATCAAGAACCAGCTCGTAAACGATCGAAACTGGTGTTGCCGGAACCCCAAATATCGGATCAGGTAAGAAAACGGATATTTATATGATATGATCTGCATATGGAGAAAGATTAAATAATTAGCTCTTCCTTCACTATAAAACATAATTGGTAGAGCAAACTATTTATCCAAAGCCTTGACCACACCTCTCTTAATTTTTTTTTACCAAGGAACTGCAAACCGTAATTAAATTAGGTCGCGCCAGTGAAATAGCGAAAGAAGTTGCCTCGGAGAGTGGAATAGAAACCACAGATGCACTTCTTGCTGATTACAGCATTACCCCGCAAGCTGCCGCTACACCTAGAACCCCCGCTCCGTATACCGACAAGTAAGTGCGCTATTCTATTAGGTTGTGCGTTCCTTACCGCAAATCATCCGTTTTCTGCCGTCAGGATAATGCAAGAAGCACAAAATATAATGGCCCTAACTCATGTCGATACTCCGCTGAAGGGAGGTGTGAACACACCACTCCACGAATCGGATTTTTCCGGTTCGCTGCCCAAAGCTGTTGCGATCGCTACACCAAACACAGTTCTCACGACACCGTTCCGAGCTATTCAAGGCGCTACTGGCACTCCTGGCGGCTTCTCCACACCTTCTTCGTTGGCATTAAGTAAAACGCCGGGCGCCAATACGCCAATCTCCGTCAGAGATAAGCTTAGCATCAATCCTGAAGAAGGTTTAAGTGTTACCGACACACCTGCCGCTTTCAAAAATTATCAACGTCAAATGAAACAATTCCTGCGAGACGGCTTGGCTGGTTTGCCGGTTCCGAAAAATGACTATGAAATTGTCGTTCCCGACGAACAAGACCAACCGGCCGAACAAAAACGTTCCGATGGCATAGTTGAAGATCAAGCCGATATCGATGCGAAGGCCATAGCTGACTTGAAGGCAAAAGGTAACCAGAAAATTTAAGCTTTGGATGTTTTTACGATTTGTTCAACTGTTTTCAGAGGAAGAAGAATTGGCAAAACGATCACAGGTGATTCAACGTAATCTTCCGCGACCGACAGAAGTCAACACCAAAATTCTTAGACCGCCCTCAGAGAAGCAAGGCCTGACCGATCTCCAAAAGGCCGAAGAGCTGATCAAACACGAAATGGTAACGATGTTGCTCTACGACTCCGTGAAAAATCCAGTTTCGAATCAACCACAAAACAAAGCCGAACAGCTGCAAAACTATTTCAAATCCAACCCGTATGAAGATTATTCCGAAAGTGATTTAAAAGGAGCGGAAAAACTGTTGGAGGAAGAAATGAAAGTCGTGAAGCAAGGCATGGGGCATGGCGACTTGTCACTGGAGAGCTACTCCCAAGTATGGCAAGAATGTCTCAGTCAAGTGTTGTATTTGCCCAGTCAGAATCGTTACACACGAGCAAATTTAGCTAGTAAAAAGGATCGAATGGAGTCTTTGGAGAAACGTCTTGAGCAGAATCGTAAGCACATGGCAAAGGAGGCGAAACGATGCGGCAAAACCGAGAAAAAGCTGAAAATTTTGTTGGGCGGCTATCAGGCTCGGGCGCAGGCTCTTTCAAAACAACTGCAAGACACCTACGATCAAATCGAACAGAATCACTTGGCGTTGTCTACATTCAAATTTCTAGCCGAACAGGAGAAGGTCGCGATCCCAAAACGATTGGAAGTAGGTTTGATTAGTGTATTGTATAAAGAAGTTCTGTAACGAGTTTGTTTTCAGTCACTTACCGAAGACGTCAAACGACAAATGGACAGAGAAAAGGACTTGCAAGCTAAGTACGCTTCACTGAGGGATGAGATGGAGGACTTGAAGAGGGCAATGCAAGCGTCATCGATTAGCAGAGAGTTCGGAGAATCGAGTAATAATCACACTGAAACGATTGATGATGCTAATGAACCAGAATCAAATGTTTCAACAGAAAATCAATTGACGACGGAGGAAGCTCCCACAATCGACGATGAAAATATGGAATAATGTTTGGATGCATTCATTTGGAATTGATGTCATTGATAAAATTAGAAATTACACAAAAGTTTGAAAATATGCTTGCACGGATTTCTAATTATAAATTCAATTCTTCTATCGTAGATAGCGCGATTATGTCACTATTCCGAAAATTAGGCGCAGTAAAATTTTAACCATGCATTCTTTCAAAAAAAGCTGCAGTATTGGTCAAAAGAAACATAGGACAGCCATTATTCATCCAAACTTATTGAGTCTTATTCCAAATAGGTTCCATTTGAAGCGATGCACTTCATCCAACGAAGAATCCAATTATTCAGAATTTTTAGAATCACATTCAAGGTTTGCTTGAAGTTCATTCAGCGGATTCGTCTCTATGTCTTCAACCAACTTAAAACAGGTTCCTCAAAGCGGCAATTTAAGTTTTGCGAGCAGAAGAAAGTCGCACCGAGCCAATTCTGTTGAATACGGTGATTGTTCGATGATATTTTCGTTCAAAAATTTGGCCACAATGATTGTTTTGAAACACGGTGCGTTACCACGAAATGTTCATCCAAAGATTTGGTCTTTCTCACGAATGCTGCTCAAACGCCTGATAACACCCAAGTAATATTTTTATTCACTGTTTGATCCTCCCGAAGTAATTCCGACTGAACAAATTCTCGAATATAAATAAAAAATAGCGAAATGAACCTCAATTTTGCCCGAACTTTGTCTCAGTTTTTCGGGTTTCGGCTTGTTTGGCAAGCACTATTCCGAAGATTGTTAGCTGGTTTGCATATCATATTCACAAACTCAATTCTCATCACCCCCGATGACACCTCTGGTGAATGTGGAGTCAAAATTCATTCGAAACAGCATGTTTTCAGACAATCGATTACGATGGTTCATTTAAAGAAAATTTAGGTCTTTTGGAGCATGTCGGGCTGCGACGCATCTCATGCCCAAAATGGCAACCGTAATAGTCCAAGCCGATTCATATCGAGTACCAATTTCGTCACTTTATCGACGTGTTCCACATTAGTTGAGATTAAAGGCCACTCAGAACGAAGCAAATCGCCGACGGCTTTACGACCCTCTTAACGCTTGGTACCATTCGAATGCTGTTGTTCTGGATATAACACATTCGTCAAAGGCGTTCTCCATCATTTCCAACGCTTCAAAACAAGAAATTTCGTTCTCAACAGAACATTTTAAACAAATTCATTGATCGATATATTTTTGCACCGTAAAAATTGCCAGACACTATTGAACCAACTTATGTTTTCGACTCTCGTTAACAAAATAAATAAAAAACCACGCTCAAACTTCGTGTCATACTACATTACAATGCTATCAATTTACGAAAAAGAAAAAACATTGAAAAACTAACTAACTTCGACGATTTGAGGACCGAGTCTCGGAACTTGTTTGACAGATTGTACTTCTCAAGGACTTAAACGAGTATTGTTTGCTTTAACTAGTATCCGTGTGAGTAATTTTTGAGCACCAATTGAGGATAAATGGGTTTGGGTAAACATAAAATATTCTCGTGAGGCATGCGTTAGGAATATATTTTTATTGTAATTCTAGATTAAATCACATTTCATGGGACTCAAGATTTCAAGATCTTCTCACCATAGCTATCAAGGCAGTATTCGACTACACTATATACAATTAGCAAGCGTCGTTCGATCGCTTGTTTGTTTTTCTTACTTATGATTGGATACAATTCATCTGTTTTCGTCATCCGATCGATGAGATCTGTTAGAGTTCCGCCCGAGAACACCAGCAATCTTTCCCAAGTAGTCTTCCTCAAACTGAAATGAGCTCTATTAGTTCTACTTGATCTGATGGGCCGACATATATGTTACATGCAGCATTGATACAGCGGCGCCAAAATATCAAAGAAGTCTTTTCCAGGATTTCCAAACGCTTTTCCGTTGTCGATTAACACTAGTCCGCCTCCGCGTGTTTCGTAGTGATGACGATCGCCATTCTGTATGAGAAAATCAAAAATTGAGGCGTCTATCAAATCCAAAAGGCGGGTTGTTTCGAGTTTCTCTTTCAACGGTCTGGAAACAAATGATATGAATGGATTTCATTTTAAATTGCAAGTCGTTACAAGCAGTGATTCATGTCGTCCTCCCATTGTGCACGAATTCCTTCCTTATATGTTCGCTGCCAGGGTGATCGATGCCGCGATATGGTTCCGGGAATCAAAAACAGAATTGCACCCTCAACTAAGTTGTTTTCATCGCCACAAATTGGTTCGTCCTCGGTACAATAATGGCACTTTCCATATACACAATACTCGGTTCCGTTGCCTGTTTCTGTACGGGATGATTAGGAAATTCTTAGACACTTTCTTTAAAACAGCATAATTCAATTTTACGATACATAAATAAATAAATGCTGGCTAAGGAGCAACTGAACATATATTAATCAAACAGCATCCGGACGTTACGATATTAAATCACGAAAATATATTTTTCGCAAGTGGAAACGGTTCGAGCGAGAGCCACGATTCCCAAGCAATTGCCTCGACACTGGCGACACATGTCCAATTCATAACAATTATTATCAGGTGCAAGCGAATTGTGCGTGATGCAAGCGGCGGCTCTTCTATTTTCGGCTTGGGAAAGTAGGCGACAGACAATGGGAAGGGAGCGCAGGCCCTAGTTGCCGCTACCCACCTTGAACCATCATTGTGCTCTTCAGATCGGCATCCGCCTTCTGGTGGACTTCCTTCAGATCTATCTTGCGACCGACCGCGATTGGTGTCCATCTGAAATTCAGCACGGCCGCTAAGTAAAATGCGTAGATCTCTGCATTATGTCTGTCCTTTCCACCGTAAACAGGCCCATCAATTATTTCGTCGCGACTATACCATTGCGGTTTAAAAATAACTTTTTGCTGATTTGCCAGTTTAAGAACTAATTTTAATTGGGTTCCTCGCGGCGAGTTTTGGGCTCTGGTGATGGGCTCCTTGGCGAGCGTGCTCAGCAGCTGCCCCATTGACGAGTCGTGCAGAGGGAAGATCTCGTTCTCTGCGGGCCACTGGAATTAGTAAAGGAGCAATCAGTACGAGCGCGTTCAAGTGCGCTGGCATACCTACCCAGTTGACGATGTCCCAAATGACGCTGGCGTTTTCATAGGCCGCAGGCTTGTAGTTTCGCAACAGCTTGTTCCTGTACATAAAGAAGCGGGGATTTCGGTTCAAGTAGGACGGCTTCAGGTTGCGCACCCTGTGCCTGACTATGCTCTCCAGCGCCCGGACGCTGCTGACCCTGGCGGCGTCATCGTTCAGCCGCGATAGCAGGTAAACGTTCAGAACAAACCCAAGCACAACTAGCGAAGCAAGCAACCCGACAACGCAAAGAACTCGCTTATTTGTCATCTAGCCGACATCGGGATCAAAATGCAACTGCAACAACTGCAAATATTACAGGCCGGAATCAAAATTCTGGTGGCAAGACATCTGGCCGCGGCGCGAGAAGACAATGTGTCGCACCACGTCACGGTTAATAATTGTGTATGTTGAACTCAATTTCGTGAGCATTTGTTGCAAAACACGACGTTTGTTTATGTTTGCACGCCAATCTGCACATCAAGGATGCCGGCGTGCATTCCCGCGCGGCAATCTTCGCTGTCAAAACGACAGAGCGGTCAGCTGACGCGCTTGATAACAATTGATAACCGAATGCAACAGCTGACTAGACTAGAATGTGGATTGTATCTTCCGCTTATCAACAACTGTAATGTCAATTTCAAAGATTCGAGAATAAGGAAAATTAAGGAAATCCCATACGACACAACGGTTATGGTGATGATGTTGCTGGTTTCCTAAACCGTTGCATCGTTCATGGTGATACCCATCGACAAAAATTGGGATCAAAATTATGTAGAAATGGGATCAAAAGAAATTAACTTTCCGAAACCTACGAT
The DNA here is from genome assembly GCA_963942545.1 of Oxycera nigricornis. Classification (NCBI taxonomy): domain Eukaryota; kingdom Metazoa; phylum Arthropoda; class Insecta; order Diptera; family Stratiomyidae; genus Oxycera; species Oxycera nigricornis. The sequence continues at coordinate 110,479,470 of OZ012660.1, read as the reverse complement.
AAATAAATAAATGGACCATTCTCTATTCAACTATAGCCGTGAATGAAAGAATTGATATTGAAATAAAAGTAACGTCATATCAAAGTGGCATATATATTTTTCCAATTAAAATTATTCAGTTAACAAAGTTCCATAAAAAACCACTTAATTAAAAACAAAACAAAATATCATTTCAATCAACAGTGAACTCTTTAAATCAATGATTGAAATTAATTTGTACAAAAACACTATCAAATGAGGAAACGTGGTTTCGGGGTGACGGACGGCATCCTCTTCAGGTGCTGTCATTTAACATCCGCCACCAGACAGCACGACCACGGTTAGGCCCATTGATGAATTAAGCTCATTATACTTCAACTATTTTATAAATTATTTGTATCCGCGCAGTATAACGACTGTCAATTTTACGTTAGCGTATATTATGCATACGTAGCAATTCTATATAATCATTTATTTTGAGTTTTGAACCTCCGTGTCTAGTCGACAACACCGCCTACTAGTGTGCTTTTGGTTCGCAACTCTGCTAACACTTTTTTTGCACATTAAAGTGGTTAACTTATTGCAATAATTTTCTTATTTTAACGGTCACGATTAAGTATTTAATTTGTTATCTTCTAGGTTTTTGAACAGGAACCAGATAAACAAAGTATGCTCATCAGCTTATATTTGAAATGGGATCATACTACATGTTGAGTCATAAGCAATCATCTGGCAAATGATACGCTGTTAATCAGTTGGAAGCGAAAAACATCATTTGCCAGATGATAACAGATAAGCTCTAATGAGTACAATGTACGAATCCGAGTCATCGTTAGCTCAACTACTATAGAGATAAGACAAAGTGTGTACTCATTAAGTTATCTTAAGAAAAATAATGTATGGTTTTAGTTAATAAGATAGAGATAACAATATTGTATAAAAGTTAGAGTAGAACAAAATAAAAGACAGTGTTCTTAGTAACCTCAAGGAGAGTGCGTTTAATTGCAAAATATCAGAAGGCTTTGGTTTCCAGGACTTCCCCTGCAAGGAACAATCATCTTTCACAGCGGTATCACAACACGAAGGCCTTGGCTTCCAGGACTTCAATCAAGCAAGGAAGTATCCTTTCTCAATACCAGTGATCCGTTTCATGTGAACAGTTCTAGAATATTGTCATTGGGTTAGAGACATACCTAAACCACCCTGTCGGTATTCTAGTCCATGTCACAAGTGGATCATCACGAGAAAGTACTTCTGCGCAAACATTGGTGACCCCGACGTGATCTCCTGTTGTGAAAGACTCATCAAGCGTCGCTATATACATCACAGCCAACTTCGTTAGAAGAGAAGATTCGGCCGACACCAAGGAGAACAAAGGCTTAAAAGATGGCAGATTTAAGTCAGCTCACGAAATCACAATCCACGCTGGCTAAACAAGTGAAGGCCACGTACGAGACTTACAAACAATTGGCGGAAGAGCGTAAGACGAAGAAGGCAATTCAGGATCGGCTGGATAAGTTACACATATCATGGCGTGAATTTGAGCAGAGGCATGATGAGATTCGGCAGTCGTTTCCAGCCCAGTTAGATCATCCGTATTTCAGCGAAAATTTATATGAGCAGTTAGAGTATATATATAACGAATACAAAGCAGAGTTAGAAAACAGGCTGCAGGTATTAACGAAAATAAACGATGACGATGAGAAGTCAGATGATTCTCAACGCACAGCAATCAAGGCAGTTATCAACCCAGAATTACCAAAGTTGATCCGAAAATGCAATCTAAAACAAACCTCGCTGCAGATGATGATGGAAAAAATCATTATATACAATCAAACGATGGCATATTACGAAACCATAATTGACAGGCTACAGGCTGAGTGGGCGAAAATCCAAGAGATCAACGATGAAATTCATGCGTTGGTAGAAGATCCACTTGAGCACGGTTTTGACATTCAGGATATCCACGAATTGGATACAAGGGTGCAAGACACAATGATTCAAATGAAAGATCAGTTAAATACACTTCGAAACCAAGCAAGTACTGGGCCATCGGTAAATCAACAACCAAGATCGGCTATAAATTTACCAACCATCACTATACCCAAGTTTGACGGGGATTATTTGAAATGGCCGCAATTCAACGACATGTTTGGTCAGTTGATTGACAACCAAGGAATCGGAAAGGTGGAAAAAATGTGGTATCTCAAGTCCAATATAACTGGCGAAGCAGAGAAGTTGATCAAACATTTGATCATTTCTGACGAAAATTATGACATTGCATGGAAAATCCTGAAGGAAAGATACCATAATAAGCGGCTCTTGGTTTCCGGTGTATTAGACAATTTGTTAAACCAACCAAGTGTACCAGCAGAATCAGCTAAGGCATTGAAGGCAATGCATGACACGACACGAGAAGGTGTCTTGATGCTGGAGAATATTGGTATCAAGGTAAACGGCATATGGGATCCAATGCTGCTCCATATACTAATGAAGAAATTGGACAATACAACGCACACAGCGTATGAGCAATCTCTGAACAATCCAAAAGAGTTACAAACACTGGACGAATTTCTACGCTTTTTAGAAAATAGATTCCAGTCATTCGAAGCCTTAGGAGCTAAGGCGTCTACAATAAAAGGAGTGCCACAAAGGATTAAGGTCACGACATGTCCAGTCATACAGAGCCCATTTAAATGTATAATTTGTAACAGAATTCACATGCTACACAATTGCGAAAAATTTGTGGCAATGACAATTCAAGATCGAGAATCAATCGTACGAAAAAATCAACTGTGTTACAATTGTCTGAGGAGAGGACATGGCTGGAAAACATGTCGGTCCATAAGCTGTAGGTCCTGCAACTAAAAACACCACACCTTGCTGCATAAGGGAATTAATGCATCGAGAAATAGTAAAGAAGTACAGGCAACAGTCAATGTAACCAATGCGCCTGAGAAAGACATAGAGAAATACGTGTTCTTGGGCACCGCATTAGCAACGGTTCTTGATAAAAACAAAAAACCAGTTGAATGCAGGGTCTTGTTAGACTCTGGAGCACAAATCAATCTAATAACAGAAAAACTCCAAAAGCGACTTCAATTGAATACCATGAAAGATAAGCTGCGAATATGTGGCATAGGAAAATCACAGCTAGATTCAAACGACCGGGTAAACATTGAAGTTCAGGCAAAGAATAGTTACTATGCAACAACCGTAGAAGCATATGTGGTCAAACAAATTACTGGTATGCAACCTCTGAAATTTATTGATACATCTCAATGAGAGATACCAGAAGCAATAGAACTAGCAGATCCTAATTTCAATAAACCACAGAAAATTGACATTCTATTAGGAGCAGAAATGTACGGTGAGCTAGTCCGAACGAAGCAAATAAAGCTCCAACCCAACTTACCGTTTTTACAAAAGTCAGTATTTGGATGGATCATACTTGGCAAGGCGTCCCAAGCTCAACCCAAAGAACGAACAGTGGGTATTACAACTCTACAACTTGAAAAAGAACTTACCAAATTTTGGGAGATTGAAGAAATTCAAGACGATAAGCCACAGTCCAACCTTGATAGACAGTGCGAAGAATTTTTTATCAATACGACATGTCGAGATGAGTCAGGTCGATTTATAGTAAATTTGCCTATGCTGAGTTCTCCAGAATTGTTAGGGGAATCAAGAGGAATTGCATGGAGGAGATATGAAAATTTGGAAAAGAAGCTATCAAGGGATCCGGAATTACAGTGCCAATACAATCAGTTTCTTTCGGAATATTTAAAACTGGGACATATGGAAAAAATACGTGAAGAGGAAATACCTGCAATACATTACTTCTTACCACATCACACAGTTATAAACCCTGACAAGAGTTCAACAAAACTAAGAGTAGTTTTTGACGCATCTTGCAAAACTACATCGAATATATCTTTAAATGATCTAATGATGAAGGGAATGAAGGTACAAGACGATCTGTTCGACATCCTGTTACGATTTCGAACATACAAACATGTATTTATGGCCGATATCAAAGAAATGTACCGACAAATACGCGTAGCTGAAGAAGACCAAGGATTGCAGCTAATAATGTGGCGTGATTCCCCAAAACACCAGATTCAATATTACAAATTGACAACAGTGACATACGGTACCAAGGCTGCGCCATATTTAGCAACAAGATGTTTAAAACAACTAGCAGAAGATGAAGGAGCAAAATATCCATCTGGAAGGATAGCAATTAAGGATTGTTACGTCGATGACATCATAACAGGCGCAAATTCTATATGCGAGGCTCTCGAAATCAAGAAACAAGTTACATCATTACTTCAAAAGGCGCAGTTGAAGCTTCACAAATGGGCCGCTAGTGACGAACGGTTGTTAGTAGGAGTTCCCCTAGATTTAAGGGAAGAAGAAAAAACGTTTGATGAAGATGACGAAAAATTTATCAAAACATTAGGAGTATCATGGCAGGCCTCTCAAGATATGTTCCGGTTTACCACAAAATGGCCGGAAGTATGTCCACACATTACCAAAAGACAAGTGATTTCAGAAGTAGCACGATTATTTGACCCATTAGGATTGGTGAACCCAATTACTGTCTACTCGAAAATATTCATCCAGAAGCTTTGGAAACTTAAACTCGACTGGGATGAAGAACTGAATGACGAGTTGACAGAGTACTGGACAAGGTTCAGAAACAGTTTAAGTTTAATACATCATATCAAGCTTCGAAGAAATGTAGTGGATGTCAACGCATCAGTTAGGATTGAAATTCATGCATTTTCAGATGCGAGTGAAAAGGCCTATGGATCATCAATTTACATCCGAACAGTGAACATGGATGGGAAAATTCAAACAAGATTATTATGTTCAAAATCCCGAGTAGCTCCAGTAAAATTGATTACTTTGCCTAGGCTAGAGTTATGTGCAGCACAATTAGCAACCAAATTGGTGCAGAAGGTGACAAAGGCAATACAAGTTAGGATACATCAAATTTACTACTGGTCAGACTCGCAGATAGTACTATCATGGATAAAGGGAGATCCCGCAACATTCAAAACGTATGTGGCACATAGAACAGCTGCCATACAAAGGGTATCTACCATAGAGCAATGGAACTACATTGCTTCAAAACAAAATCCCGCCGACATATTATCTAGGGGCACAACTCCAGAGCAACTTATCAACGCAGAACTGTGGTTCTGGGGTCCCTCATTCTTAAGTAAGAGTGAAGATCAATGGCCCGAAAGAACGTTCTCCGTCACACGAAGAGAAGAAGAAGAGCGAAAAAATGCTTTGATAACACATATCAGTTCCGAAGGCAGAAACGAACATCCAATCTTCAAAATAAATCATCGTAATTCATTCTTAACGCTTCAGCGAATATTAGCCTATATGCTGCGCGCGGTAAGAAGATTAAAGGGCACGAATAACTCAACATCCAGCGGAAAATGGTTGTCGACTACAGAATTAGAAGAATCTTTAAGAACAATAATTAAAGAGATCCAAGGGCTAAACTACCAGGATGAGATATTTCAAATAAAACGTGATGGAAGAGTAAAGGAACACAGTCGCATTGCACCTTTGTCACCATTTATAGACAAGTTAGGAGTAATTCGTGTGGGAGGAAGACTGGAAAATGCCAATATAACATATGACGCAAAACATCCGATGTTACTACCGGGGACAGATTTTGTATCAAAATTACTACTGGAGCATTTACATCGCGAACATTTACATGTCGGTGCCTCCGGATTACTAGCAATTACCAGGCAGCGATTCTGGATAGTTAATGGAAGATCTGTAGCCCGAGCAACAATCAGCAGATGTGTTCAATGTGTTAGAATCAACCCACAAATGTTAACACAAAAGATGGGAGACTTGCCAGAAAGGCGAGTACTTCCTGCTCGTCCATTCTTAGCAGCCGGAGTCGATTTTTGTGGACCAATTTCGACACATTATCGAGTGCGCGGAAAAAAACCTACAAAAAGTTACATTGCGGTATTTTGCTGCTTCACAACAAAAGCAGTGCACATGGAGGTAGTGTCCGATTTAACGACAGATGGTTTCTTGGGCGCATTACGTCGTTTTACTGCCCGAAGGGGATTATGCAAGGACCTTCATTCCGATAACGCAACGAACTTCGTCGGAGCCCGTAATAAACTACAAGAGTGGGCAACAATCATGTCGGCGCCAGAAAGTCAAGAACGAATCACGAGAAGCTGCAGCAAAAAGGGAATACAGTTCCACTTTGCTCCTCCAAGATCTCCTCATTTTGGAGGCCTATGGGAAGCAGCAGTCAAATCAGCGAAGAAATTATTAAAGCGAACATTAACATCAGCGGCCTTAACGTTTGAGGAGTTAAGTACAGTAGTAGCTGAAGCCGAAGCAATACTGAACTCAAGACCATTAACACCCATGTCTTCAGATCCCAACGATCTGACAGCCCTGACACCAGGCCACTTCCTAATTGGAGAATCTTTGACAACATTTTCCCAGCCCAACGAGGAATTACGCAAAATGTCAGCCATCTCAAGATGGAAACTGCTATCAGCCATTAACCAAGAATTCTGGAAGAGATGGACCAAAGAATATCTGAGTGAACTTCAAAAAAGATACAAGTGGAAAAATACAACATCCTCAATCAACCCGGGAATGTTAGTGCTCATCAGAGACGAGAACCTGTCTCCATTAAAATGGCCTATGGGAAGAATTGAACAAGTCATTAAAGGTAATGACGGATTAATAAGAGTGGCGGTAATACGCACCGAGAAGGGAAGTGTTGAAAGAGCAATTCATAAATTAGCTCCATTACCAGTAGAACATAATTGCCCAGATGAACCTGTTGAATCAATGGACATTGGAGGCAGAGGAAAACGAAAACAAGAGGATATAGAAAGTAAAACATCAGCTGTCAAAAGGGTGAAAAGAAAAAAGTTCACAACCAATGCAGCCAGTCTCTTATTGACTTTATTTTTTTGTCCGCTAATTGCATTTGGGGCGCTAGAACCAATCAAGCTTACCTCGGTTACAAACAACGCAGGCATTTATTTCGAATCAAGAGGACCAGGAAGATTGGTCACAAATAACTGGAAACTGATCGTGTATTACAACATGTCTAATTACTGGCATACTCAAAACATCGTACAAAAAGGGATATTTAGAATGAAAGGGTTGGCAGACACAACAACTAATAACGAACCACTCACAACTATTGTGTAAGGGCTTGATCAACAGTTCAAGGAACTAGAGGATGAAGATAAGGCACTGATAGGTGAACCAACAGCACAACCCAGAACAAAACGAGGCATAATCAACATTGTCGGAAACATAGCCAATAAATTATTTGGAGTTTTGGATGATGAATATGCTAAAAATATGGAGGCTACAATAAACAATGTCAAGGGAAGACAAGATGAGCTCCTAAGACTAATGAAGAACCAAACTTCAATAATAGATGCCACAGCTGATTTAATCTCAAGAAACCAAGAAGAAAGAACTCAACAATTAAGGACGATCCAGAAAGAAGCAGACGAACTCCTCGCCAGAGTCGAAAATATGGCAAGCGAAGAACGAGAGAATAAAATAACAACAACATTTTTAATTACAGCTCAATACACAATGTCATTGTTAAATGAACTTCAACGAATCCAAGCAACGTTTTGGGACATTCTAACAGATGCACATCACGGAAGGGCAAGTCCCCTAATATTACCAGCTGAACGATTAACAAGACACATAAAGGAAATTCAACAAGTCATGCCAATGGGCAACGAACTACCAGGAGTAAACAACTTGTACAGTCTAATGACCATAAAGGGTCAAATAAACAGACAATTAGCTCTGTTTGTATTAGAGATACCACTAGTTTCAACAACTTATTATGAAGTATTCAGAACGATCGCTTTTCCGATTCGCATCAACAATTCTTTCGTCAGAGTAGAGCCAGAAGCCGAATATATTATGGTAAACGACCACCGAGATGAATTCTATGCCTTAAATACGTTGGAATATAGTCAATGCCGAAAAACCAGGCCCAAAACGTTGTTGTGTGATCAATTACATCCAATTTACACGAAACATGCACCTCACCTACAATGAGAATTCAGCCTATTCGCCCAACAAACGATCTCGGAACAATGTCAAATACGAATTTCAAGACCAGGAAGAGATTGGATCCAACTTCAACAGAAAAATAATTGGTTGTATGCAATGGACAAGGAAACAACATACAATATCGTCTGCAATAACGAAAAATTTCAAATTCAGCTGAAGAATAATGGCATAATTACGGGACGACCATCTTACAATCCAATCATATCAAGGAGTTTCAACGGAAATAGAACAAAGCATACAACCAACTATCAAGTTTCCGGAAGAATGGAATGCCACGATATCGACCATAAACATGACAACTCAGTTGGCACCCGCACATGAAACATTCACGGCAAGATTTAGAGAAATTAAAATGAGACTACAGCAGCTTAAGACCCAAGAAATACTCCTAACCAACAAATCAACAAGTGATCAGTACCATATAATAGGCGGGTATGGCGCCTTGGGAGTAAGCGTTTTTGCATGTATCTTATGGTATATTATGACCGTTATAAGGAAGAGGCGGATTGTATCTAATCAACATATAAACAACATAGAAGCAGGAGATTTCAATTTGAGGCCACTCCCTCAACGCGGGGGAGAATGTTGAGTCATAAGCAATCATCTGGCAAATGATACGCTGTTAATCAGTTGGAAGCGAAAAACATCATTTGCCAGATGATAACAGATAAGCTCTAATGAGTACAATGTACGAATCCGAGTCATCGTTAGCTCAACTACTATAGAGATAAGACAAAGTGTGTACTCATTAAGTTATCTTAAGAAAAATAATGTATGGTTTTAGTTAATAAGATAGAGATAACAATATTGTATAAAAGTTAGAGTAGAACAAAATAAAAGACAGTGTTCTTAGTAACCTCAAGGAGAGTGCGTTTAATTGCAAAATATCAGAAGGCTTTGGTTTCCAGGACTTCCCCTGCAAGGAACAATCATCTTTCACAGCGGTATCACAACACGAAGGCCTTGGCTTCCAGGACTTCAATCAAGCAAGGAAGTATCCTTTCTCAATACCAGTGATCCGTTTCATGTGAACAGTTCTAGAATATTGTCATTGGGTTAGAGACATACCTAAACCACCCTGTCGGTATTCTAGTCCATGTCACAAGTGGATCATCACGAGAAAGTACTTCTGCGCAAACACTACATTTTCACAGAACAAGTACATTTTTTGCAAGTGTGCTCAGTTTCGATTCACATACATTTCCTTCAACAGTCACGAGCGAACTGAGAATGTTGATGAAAGATGGGGTATACCGTTGTACAGTCAGTGATGAATGAGTAACTGTTGTTTAAGTGTTTCCAAAATTTACAGCTGAGCAGCCGTTGACTCGTGTGCGATCTGCATGAATTAATTCAATACAGTCTTGAGTACATTGAAACAGCTACTGCTATAGCACACCATCAAGAGTTTTTATTCGAAGTGTTGTTTCTAACAAATGACATTACCAGTAGAAGAAATTAAGAGCTCTGAACAGGAAGAACGCGATCAATAAATTAAATAAATACATTCACGCTCAATTCGACGGAAGTTAAACACAAGCCTCTTGATAGTACATCAATTTAAAGCCCCGGCCAACGACTGTTTCGTCCGTTTCCACCGCCACCACTACGGGGCCTGCATTGTATTCCGTGATTGGAGCATTCTGAAACACGTTCTGAGAAATACTGGCGTCGTTGAGCTTCCCGCCACATAAACGAAGACTGTTGAAAGCGATATAGTCACCTGGACAACTGAATACATCTATGCCGGCTTGATTTGGTAGCACCAAAGGTATGCCCTCTGCAATTCAATTCAAGTTAGGGTAAATGCAGTACTGATAGGATCAGGATCTTGTAAACTACTTACGTTCGTTTAGGTTTATCAGTTGGAATCGTAGTTCTCCTTCGGCCACTTCGTTTGTGAATGTTACATCACATTTATCCAAGGAGCGTTCGATGCAAATTGCATAGTTTAAATTGTTCTAGAATAAAAGGATGAGTATTTATCAAAAGTGCTTCTTTGATTGCCATTTAGTTTTTTCAAAACTTAAACTGTTGGGTAATTTAGTGAAATGTATCGAAACAATTCATATGGTCAGAATGTTGCTGCAGCTGTGGAACCTAAATTCTCCGATAAATTTTAGTGAGTTGTCAAAATCAGCTGATACTCGGCTTGTTTACTAATAGAGGTTTGGAGTTCTTTGCTATGTGAAAAATGCAATCTTAATTTATTAAAGGTGATAGTGATTGCTAGCCTCGGTGCTCAAAAGCGAGACACAAGTTACTGCAGGTGCTTCGATTAACAGTGCAAAATTGCGGGAAACATTGAACAGGTTTGCTATATACTTCCTGATTTTAATTGAAAAATATGCTATACCAAGTTTTTCTTTCTACGTTGGTATGTGGAAATCTTCAAAAGACACCAAATCGCTCCTGCTTCTCGGCATGTCGGGCTTTAATCGACTAAAACCACCTCCGTCTCCTCAAAGCCTCTCTCTCCAACCCACTTTGATTGACTTATTCACTTTTTGTATGTGTGCTTAGTACTTTCCAGGAGATGAATATCAATAAAAGGGATAGTACAAGATTCTCATTAATTTTTTTCTATTATTAATTTTAGTGTAAAGGTCTGTTTTTATAAAAAAAAATCATTCGGTTTGGCTGTCTAAGCCTTGAGCTTTAGTAAATCTTCCTATTCCGAGTTTTGCTTTTCAAGTAGATGTTTCCTCAGTGCTGTTTTGAAAGATACCTTGGTTATCTCCTTTAAATCATGGCGTAAATTGTAAAAATTAGCCGCACTGTTAGTTAGATCTCTTCTCAGGCGTTCAGTCCTAGCAAAATTTATTAATATATTATCCGCGTTTCTCATTTAGTTTGATTGCTTTTCCTTGATCGTATTGTAATTTATGTATGAATTTCCCTTTTTCCATGGAAACCAACCCATTTTGACTGTACACCTCGGCCGTGGAAGTCAGTCTTCGTAGATAATCTTACATTATTTTTTATAGTTTGATTCCATATTAGAAGTCCATATGCAATTCTCCAAATTATGTGTGGCTTAGTGATTTGGATTTTAGTGTGGTTATGAAAGTATCTGAAACGATGTAGGATACCAACAATAGCTGCGTGTTTTTTCTCAATTGATTATCATGTACTGTCCATGAGAGTTTTTCGTCTATTGTAAGACCCAGTTATATTGTTTGCTCAACTCTTTTTAACCCTGAGTTAGATAAGGTGTTAGTATATAACAAGAAAAGAATAGGACCTAAAATGGATCCTTGAGGAACCCCAACACTAATTCAAGCTGATTGGCTGTAGTTGTTGTCGATTCTTGTTTTTTGTGGCCGTTTTCCTCTATGAACAATGTTTGCTTAAGCATGCAGCCAACAATAGATGAGTAACTTACATGAGCATCACACATCAATTACCTAAACAAAAGTTAGCTGTTTTTGTTGGTCTCCTATGCCGCTTCAATTTTCTGCCAACAAGGAATGAAGTTCAAATTATGTATGCGCATGTTCTTTCTAAGACTTTTCCTGGTATCAAAAACTGAATATAAAGTAACTCCATGGTAGAGATAAATAATAACCCAAATCTTTCAAACTATTTCTAATCTCCCGATACTAACCCCAACAGTCGAAGTTCACAAAACAGTCCAAGAACTCAACTTAGAAAGCCTGAACTCTAGAGAAAGCTAAATATTAATTTAAATGTATTTACGCAAAAATCTATACCGCATTGAACATAGCTCAGTACAATTAGATAGCATTTCGGACAAAAAAAAAGGTTTACACTATGAGAAACGCAAATAATATAGTTTTTGAACAAAACGCCTAAAAGAGCATCCCACAAACAAAGCAGCTGGTTTTTTCAATATGTTACCAAAAAACAACAACACATCCAACCAAATCGTTTAAAACGACACAAAAAAACCTCCTGCATGAACCAAACCTAAAATTGTCAAAATCTGCTTAAAAAAATCAAAGTTAACGATTGTTTTAACCTGAACCTGGATTATAAAGTTATATACATATTTACACATATATGGATTAAATCAAGAGGATTCTAAAACTTACAGATTAGGTGCTGCCCCTTATACCGGTTTCTATCGTCTGGGGAGTACTATGCAGTGAAATCATAAACGGATAATTATTGAAAAATTAATGGAGAGAATGCATCTGTGGAGACGAATTTGGTTTTAATCGTTAAAAATTCAATATGCTGGAGGCGGAAGTTATTCAGGTTCTTTCGAAGATTTCTACCTCCGAACACTAAAATAATGTGAAAAGTTACTGGGATAAAAGATTCCTAAAATCGGTTATGAAAAAAAAACTATCCATCAATAGCTATGGCATATTTGTCTAGTCATAAAAAAAATTTAACTGAAACGAATATTTATCGAAATTAGCCTACTTACCAAATACGTGGCAGTTCTATCTGAAACGACACTTCCAATATCATCATAATTAAATGACTTGATATAGCCTGTCGACTCCGGGTAGTACTGCAGACAGTATCTTGGTGCCAAGTAGTAACGAAGCTGAAACAGAAGTATACAATCATACATAAAAAATCGCTCACCATTCGAAATGTTTCTTACCTGCGTCACTCTTATACTAAAAGCTCTTGCCCCAGCATTTCTACCAATAATCGACAATTGAAGTTTCCTCTCAGGCGATCTGTCCACATCGATATATACTGTTAATAGATCGCTTACATTAAATCAAACGAACATGATGAATAAATTAAAAGCGCTCCCTTACAATGTTGACCACTATTGATGCCGCAAAGTATAGGAACAAAAAAGTTCTTATTTTGGCCAGATACTACAAATTGATCTTCTAAACAGTTGCCAGCTAGTGGTCGTCTTAGCTGTAAAGATGAAAGGTGTGTAATAATTTTCAAGTTGAAATCCTAGTCGATTATTTACCTCGAAAAAAAGCAAATCTAATCTCACTTGATGAACTCCTGGCTGTAAATGCACAGCAAACGCACAAGTCAATGGTTCTGCGGAGGCTAGTGGATAGTTTGGACTTTCCAAATATGAGATATCTTGTAGTGTTTGAGATCCACAACTATATCTAACTATTGAATTATACGTTAAATAATGCAGTGTAAAGCAGGTTTAATGTAATTTAGAGATGTAGCTCAGACTATGTAAAGAATCTAGCTTATAGCATCTATCGTCAAACGAATTTTATTATAATAAAAACACTGATCGAAACAATAAAATCCTTTCTATTCATAACATTCTGTACATAACAATATTATCTATGAAAGAAAACATTGAAAATACCTTAACAAAATAAATAAGTTTAATTTTCTTCTTTTTATCACTTATTTCTCGATATATTGTCTATTAAATTGTTTCAAAATTTCGATATTTCACCGTCCGTACTATGTATATTCTTTCTTTTTAAATTTTAAAGATTTTTGTGCTAGAACTTGTCCTTAAAAGCATCAGCGGCGGCTCGACAGGACGGGTGGGGTACACCTTATTAGTGAAGAACTGAGCCAACACAGTATGTGCCCAATATTCTCAGTTGAGCATTCTTAGTTAAAATTATTATTTCTGGCAATTGCACTTTTTCATACAAGCTGCGTACCCTCTGAACAACAAATTTCAATGAAAACTAATTATGAATTTCAATTTCATATTGCATTTAAAATTATACATTTCACAAAAAAATTTAAACTACCATTTTCCGTATGCATTTTCATTTATGATACAATTCCATAAACAAAGTGGGCCAGTCAACTCTCTAATTGAGTACAAGAAAGGCTTTCTGTTGGCATACATTACCCATCTTGTAATTGGTACTTCATGCAGAACAAATTGTGATTTTTTTGTGATCGCAATTTTTTACATACATATCGGTCTGAGCTAGCCCAGCCTGACTCCGCAAGTCATCATCATACCGAAATTTTAAAATGTTAAAACTCGAAGTGCATGCTTGTAAAAATTTTACTTCACTTGTCACTAGGAAAAGTGATCGATTTTAAATTGCCTCTCGATTCCTATTTACTAATTTCGAATATTAGTTTATGTATTATGTACGTCATTAGTATAAGCATTAGTATCGTTATTTTTTTAAAATTCTAGCGCAAGTCAACCATGTTAGAAAATGATTTTTAAAATATAAATTGCTAGATTGTAAAGTTATATTTTTATAAGTTCTCCAAATTTCCTAGAGAGTTTTGTTGCATCGATTATTAAAGTCTTCATTTAAACTTTATTCGTGATATAATTCAGCTAGCTACTAGCCGTATTTAATGATGGTTAAAGCTTAGTGTTAAAAGCAAAAATGAAGCAATAAAACGAAACGAATAAATAACGAAAACATTGTCCGCTTATTGTTGAAAAATATTTGGTTGATTAAATTTGGAGAAGAAATCGTTCATTTATAAATTTATACCATGTCCGGACATGAACAGTTCAATAAAGAAAGATAACTGTGACAGAAGAAAGAAAAAAATACTAATGCTACATTAAAAAAAATGATTGGTTCACTGGGAGTGGAAAGTTAAGTAAATTATATTGTTATAATTGTATTAAATCTACAATTTGTTGGAATTTCATTAGATAAAGTGATTTAAAACACATCTGTAAGCCAATACAAAAATACTGGAGATTAATTGATGGAGCTTATGCTACTTTAAAAGCAAAATTATTTGGAAAGCAAAAAAATTCAACTTTATATAATTCGGCTTTTCGTGAAAATACTATACTATACAATAAATTCGTTCACAAAAATCGAAACATAGTTACTCATTTGATTAAAATTTATTTAGCTACTCATAGCAACCATTGAACTTAATCTACAATAACAATAGCGAGTTTATAACATTTTTAGAGACATTTTCGTGAATGATTTGATTTATGCATAGTAAAAATTTAGTTATAAAAAGCACATGACCTCCGAAATAAACTAAATGCACTGTTTTTCGTGGAAAATCGATGAAGGCACAAATATCAATAATTTTTTATAGCTTTCTGTTATTTTTCGATACGCGAAAAAGACGTTTTTATTGTAAAAAGTTTCGTAAGGCTGATGAGCATAGCAGGGGGTAGTAACGGCTGAAGATATTTTTCAAGTTTTAGTCCAAAAATATAGTTGCTATTGTCTTAACAATAAATTAATTACCAAAACAAATGACGGAGCATCAATTACGTCGGATGAACTAACTGAACTTCGAAATTATTTTTTTGAGTTTAAAATATAATCCATTTGATTTACTAGAAAAATCTTTTTGAACGTTGTATTTTAGGCAGATAACAGAAACTTTACAGCTTGTTTGCAATAACGACTCACAAGATTATGTTCTTTCTTTACCAGCTACTTTGGCACCAGTTGAACGAAGTTTTTCTGCTTTCAAGCGTATCAAAAACTGTTCTAAAAATTCGACGATTCAAACGCGGTTTAGAAAACAAGCTACCATTGTGATTGAAATTAAAACTTTAAAAAAGATTCCCGGTTTCAATTTTGTATCACAAAATTGATTGTTCTCTTTGCTGAGTTAATTGTAAATTGATTCAAAGTAGAAACTATCATAAATAAATAATTATTTTAGTTTCTATTCGTAAGATTCGTTAATTTTTATTTTACTATTAGCTTCCAATTCCTCAAAATTAGTTCATAACCTATCTCTTTCCTTGAAGAATAGCTCTAGACCTCTAGACGTTGGTTTTTGCTAGAAAGAGGGCTTAGTTGTGCTCTGACTAACATATAACATAGAATCCTCCACTATCGTTTGCCCACTCTGTGTAAATAAGCACGAGCCGCTACTTAAAAAAAGCCTTAGAAAAAAAAATCGCGAAATAAAACTTCTAGATTTTCAAAAAGTCAAACGAAACAAAAGTTTAGATACTTTCCTCATCATTTACCAAAACTAGCAACATATCCTTGCTCCATACTTACATACACAACACACTCCATATCCTCGAGCACAGACTCCTGCTACTATTCCGCCACGACTTTGGCATTCCGACTTGTAGAAACAAGTGCCGTTGACCAAACGAATGCGATTCAACGAACCTATGCACGGTCCATTTTCAAACTTGATCACGTCAAACAAATTCAAAAATCCTCTACTATTTTCAGGTCGTTTCACAAATGTTGGACCTAATCCGTAGAACATATTTTTTACACGATTCCCTATCAGCGCTAGCATTTCTTGAAGGCTTTGCGGTCGAGGCAAAGGAAAGACCGTATTTGAGGATAACCCCGGCTGCGGCAATGTAGCCAAGATAGGTGGTTGAGGGATATTTGGTAGAAATGTGTTTGGAAAATTTGGTCTAAAATTAGAAATAGGAAATCCACTGGGCTGTAACGTTTGGAGCCCTATGCCAGGTGAAGCAGGTCCTAAGGCGGAAAATGGTATATTTAGCAAATTGTTTGTTTGGTTTAGCAGCGAGTTTGGAACTAATTGTGGTGTAATGTTCGGAGGTAGAATAGAAGGCGGTACCAAGCTGTTTGGAGAATTGTTATTTCCTATCGAAGGCGCAGGTGGTACAATAGGTGTATTTTGCGGAATATTGTTTAATATTGCAGGTATTTGAAAATTAGGAACAGCGTTTGAAGTGTCGTCATCGAAATCTTCTAAGTTGAAATTCGGATATCCAGTACTGGGAAAATTTGGCGGTGGTAAATTCGGGTTTTGCTTCAATGAAGCGGGATCAAAACGTAATTGATATTTCTTATCGTAACCCAATTTATGATACTGTTTCATGTTGATTGTTGGTTCGAACTTGTCACTACGATCTATAGTTTTAAAATCCTCGACATTTTCTTGGTTTTCATAAATAACCGCTTTTGAACGAAAAATAATCGACGGAAAAACAGTCAACAATATTAAAATACTCATTTTTACTTCGCTAAAAACTACGTATCACTCTAGCCAGATATCAAATCACAATTGAGTGTAGTTCAAAGGTGTTAACTTGAGACTGAAGCATCTAAAAGAAAGACTTTCCTTTTGTCGTCAACGACCGTGAAGACCTTAGAAGTAAGTCATTGATTATTATTATTTAAGGCACTCAAGCGTAATTTTTGGAACAACTTATAAGATGATAGAAAATTGCAAACGAAACAAAACAATCAAGTTGTGCTATAGCTAGGGTAATTGGGTTCATGTTGTTGAGTAGTTTCTAATTTTTCAATATACATATTATCTTTTCATTAAAATCGTTCGACATTAGGCGATTGTGGCAATCTTTTGTAAATTACTGAATGATCGGCACAATTGTTTGTTTGAGTTCATTTGAATTTTCCCCACTGAAAATGAAATTTTACCAACTGTTCCTTCAGTATATAAAAATAAAATTGTAAAGAAAATTAATAAATGAAAATATACGCGTACATTTTAAAATTATTACAGCATAGTTCGTTTTTATGTGTTTGTTAATACATAAATGTTTCTCTTTAAGAGTAATGTTTATGACTTGAACGATAAAAAATTCTATTAAATTTAATCTTAATTGTCATAAATGTATATCTAAAACAAGTTCTGAAATTCAGAAAAAAGACACAAATCATCAGAATGGGATCAGAACAATCTCATCCACAATCAGATGTGCAATCATCACTTTCGAATCAGCCACGAAATCCGAATGCAACGAGACTTCAACGTGGAAACACTATTGCTACAACTTCAGGAGCTAGTAAATCATCATACGATGATTCCTATTCCCAAAATAGTGATTCACGGCCAGTATCACCGCCAATAAGTGTTTGCTCGGACTCTGATCTTCCTTACATATCGTACACAAATCGGCCAATCGGAGGTAACCAGGAAATAAAACTTATCTTCAAATTATCTAATTCTACCCGTTGTCTTTATAGATTCACCGAAAATCCGCAATAAGGGCCAGTCGAGCTCAAGAAATATAAGATCAAACTCCATATCGTCAACGACATCACGCAGGCCCGTGAAGTTAAAACAGCGTCCTGTCTCGACGGCTCACAATATAGTGGTAGTAAAGTCCGCAGCAAAAGAACCAGAAAAAGATCCAGATATTGCTAGAATTCAGGTGAGTGGTAATTGGGAGGAAGATAGGTTGCAGTGGCATACTTTTTTTCAGAGAGGCTTACTTAGGATTCAGTAGGCCCATTAGGAGAGCCTAGAATCTTCACTGTTTTAGAAAGTGCTTAGCATTCTTATCGACAATTTTGAACCGTTTCTGCGTCTCTTTCCGACCTGCAACTCCAAGGAAGTTGTTGAAGGGAACGGCCAATTGTCTACTTATTGAACAGTGTCCTGTTAATATAGAGAGAGTGAAACTTAACGTTTCACGAATCATATTAAGGATTTGCTTGGTGTTTTTAGAGCTCATTGTAAGCCAAGCCTATCTGGTTATTTTACAGATTTCTTCAAGTATCCATGTTCTCTTTGCAGCTTTTATGTAAGGCTGCTTGAAAATAGCTTCAAAGAAGCTAGAGGATGCTCGACCTGGGAAGTTAGTGTGTAATCCTGAGCATAGTATCAGTATAGGTTCAGAGTGCAGGGACATTTCGTTCAGTTGTGAAGAAAATTCTATAGTTATTTCGGATGTGGCGAACGCATTTGATATTGATTGATTAGCAGGCATGCTATCAGTGAAAATATTTAATTTTCTCGGAGAATTTTTTTTTTGATTTTGCAGCGAAATAACTGTCTTATATAGCACCATGGCCTCTTCTCGAAAAACACGACAGTAGTCTGGGAGTCGAAGAGATAATTTTAGACCTAGATGTTTTGAAAATACACAACATCCGACTTTTCTTTCCGTTTTTCATCCATCCGTGTGGATTGCCGCCGCTTCTCGTGTCCCATACCTTTCCTTGCCCCATTGTCATCCCTGCTCGGAATGATTGTCTTGAATGATCGGAGAATTAAAGTCTACTTCCTCTCTCGTTGAAGTGAGTAGTTATCACTAAAAACTCCTATAGTTTAACTTAAAAATATGGATTATGTTAATTATCTATTCGTCTGACAAATATTTAAAATTACTGAAAGGGTGAGTAACAAATGAGATGTGTGTGACATTGGTTTGAATTTTGGGACTATTGTGACGAGCTATGTTGTGCTGACAAATAGAGCAATGCAAATACTTACGACATTACTAATCCCATCTCGTAAAAATATCTTACTAATAATTGTTGATAATTTGAGGTCGAATATTTTGCATCTAAAAAATGTCCGATAACACTTTCTTCCACTCACCCCTACAACCTAATTACTAATAAAATTGCATATTAAGTATATGCTTAAGTTTATCTGTTAACCTCTTACCTTACTTTGACGGGTCTAATTTGTAACAACAGTTTTCGATCTAACATGAATATCTCGAGCGAGACTTTTGGAAGCAAATGCATAATGCAAACGCGATTGTCACGAGTCTCTCTCGTGGAATGAAGATTGGGTAATATAGATAATTAAACACTAAACACTTAATTCACACGCTTTCTAATTGATACAATAACGTCGCTATCATTGGATTCTTCATCATTAGTTTCGACGCCCAAAATAGCTATATCGTGTGAAGCACACGTATCCGTATTTCAGCTCGTATAACAACTGTCCTCGAACACTACTCTGGCCAGTTTAGCGCGCATCGTCTCCTGTCGGATTTTGTCGAGCTAAATGGTACAGTAAGGGGTTAAGTGATTCCTGTCTTCTTTTCAAATTTGAATGCTAATTTTCTTTAACGTCCCCAATTTTTAATTTAATGTCACGACTTGAATTTATTTTATTTATCTTTTTATATCTTCAATAAAAAAATTCAATAAATTATTCATATGTTAAATCTTATGGTTATTGTTCAATCCGTGAAACATCAAATAAAACTAAATAAACGTAGAATATTAATATATAAAACCAGTGCAAAAGATGAATGGCATCAAGTATTTAACAGTAACAATTTTTCGAAGCATGGCGCATATTAAATTCTATCTGTTTCTTTTCTTTCTGTGTGTCGTCGTACGCCTCAACCAAAATTAATTTGTTGTTCGTAAGTTTCGGACTGCCTTGTGTCATACAATGATTGGTTACATTTGAAGTGACCGCATTTGTATCTAAATAGCACACGATGTCATCAACCTTGTATAGTATTTCATCATGTTTAACTTTGATTTATCGAACAATTTGACAAGTATTATTAAATATTTCAAACAATAGTTCGAATTTGGCTAATCTTATTTTGTTCATTAAATTATTCTCAATTTATAGTTTATATGCTTAACAGTGAAAATATAGTTTGCATTTCCGTGCAAATATTTAAGAGCTATGCTAATTTTATAGTGGTCCTCAAATACATCTCTCAATGTATGATATGGTTTGTTTATAATTTTGCGAAAAAGATAATCATTTACGGTAATGCGTGGAGGCAGATCAACAAAGTTAGTTCATAATTGGTATGCTGATTTTAATTGTTTCCGATTGACTCATTTTGATCAGGTCATAATAGCAATGCGAAAACCTACTTAAATAGCTGAAGTTTTTATGTGAAGCAAACTCAAGAGAAACTTCATCAAATTAAATTAGGATTTTAGCTTGTTTTGTGTTGCGTATAGTTTATTGTATTTGATTTTTTTAAAGAAATAATAAACAACTAAAATAGGTGGCAGAAATCGCTATGAAATTATCGAATAGTTGATTGATTTTTTCGTATATTAGTTTTATTTTTGAACATTTTAAGGGCTTCTGTTTACTTTAATCTGAGATAGGTTAGCAGTATGTAGGCCTTTAACCAACAAATATACCATATTAAAGATATCTTCTGGATCTAAATCGCATTACATTCTAATTCAATTTTCGTTTGAATAAATGAGTCGTCGCTCCCAATTTCGTACATTAACCCACCTTAAAATTGAAAGCATGTGGTACAAAAATTCACCCATAAATGACGAATGGATACCACTTTTTCATCCCATATAAGGCAACATCACAGATTTGTTCTATTCTCGAACGCTTTATTCAGTGCTTCAATATACACAAGCATGTTGATCAACAGTTTAATTCTATCTTACATGAATGAATGAAATTAATTTTTTGCGGTACAATATAAACATAATATCATGACTGGATGTGCCTGCAAAATGACGGTAGTGTTTAGTTAAGATACTTACAATAATATTATAATATTAGCTTTAAACCACGTAGGCTGGAAATGTATTATGTGTCCGGCAATCCTACGCTAACACGAGCTACCGCTGAGTTGCGAATAGTTCTTTGATTATGATTGCTATTGTTGGTTGTTTCAGTGTCACTCCAAAATGCAACATTGCTTACTAAATGCCTGTGAGCTCGACTTATAGGTGCGGGCGTAGCTGTTTGATTTCGTGAATTTCGTTTGAGATTATTTGGTTTTTGACCTTCATCAATGCGATGGTCACCAGCATGTGGGTTGATGCCGAATTTTTCTTGGGAATCTCTTGTTGTTCCACGGTTGTCATAATGATCGGCATCCAAATTAACTTTTATGGATCTTGTCTCTTTTGGAAATAAACGTCGGGGAAGTTCGCTGCCACGAGACTCAAATTGGTACTCGTAGTCGTCTTCAAAATGACGACCTCTGTTAGCATACCGTCGCTCTGCTCGTGTAGTATAGGATTGACGGGAATCGTGTATTTTGTCTCGATTATCCTTAGCGAGAATGTAGTTTTCCTGAAATCCAGGCTGCCGTTCAAAACTCCTGTAAGTTTTATTATAGTGTAAAGATTTTGGATGTGCTAGCAATTGTTTTCTTTCTGCATAAAAGTGATCATCTTCGTTATCTTCATAATATTCAGTTATTGGGCGAGATCGTCTAAAAAGAGTTGTCGAACGCATAGGTGTACGCACCTGTCTCCTTGGAGAAACAACATATTCATCTGAATCATTGAAAACTTGATATGTCGGTTTGCTTATTGAAATATTTTTCACATCATTTTCGATTACTTTGATATTATTTTCAGCTGAAATATCAGTCATGCTTTTCGATTTGCTCAAATTTTTCATAGTTGGCTTTTTAGGCAGTGAACTTGGTGTAAGTTTTGTTTCAGTTTGGTTGTTTTTCATAATGCCTGCAATAGAAATGATACATAACACTAAAACGCCGTTTGTAAACAACTTAAAATATCGCGAGCATTTTTTATATGATACGTATTGGAAGGTCTACATTTTCATTAAATTTAAAGACGTTTATTTCAAGTTGCATGATCACAATTAATTTTTTTCGATTTGATTTGAAAAGAGAATGAATAAAATAATCAAATAAGCTTCGTTTAGAATGTATAATTTTAAAAAAAACATCTTAAAATAAGTGAGAGTTTTCAGGCCAAAAAATAAAGACACATTCACTGACTGAGTAGAGAACATAAATTTAATTTGCAAATAACACTACAAAAAATACTATTGTACAGTTGTTTTAAATAAATAAATTATGGAAAATATTAAGTCGATCATAATAAAATGAACTGAGCAAAATCTCACCATACAATCAAGTTCGAGCTATTTTTTTCATATTTAATAATATCACAACTAACACAAAAAATCAACCTCATTATAAATCCAAGCAAATGAAATGAAATTATCGAAATCCAATAAAATGTATCAAATGATATTTTAAGCAGAGAACGCCATATTGTTAAATGTATTGCTTATCATGTAGAAATCGTTGCTTTAAAATCGATGATTTATTAATTTTTAATATATGAATTTTGAAAAATATTGATTTTATAATGATTATTTTTGCATCTCGTTTTGGTCTATAAACTGAAATCCTTTCAACTATTTCAAATTTCAAATTTATTTGATAACAGTATTTTTTTATTTATTTTTTTATCGACTTTTCATGTAGAACCTTGCCTTTTAATCCTATTTATAACTGTATTACGGAGACTTTTGTATAAAAATGTTGTAGTGAATTACTAGTATCGAGACGTGTTTCTCATGAAAAATTTTAAAAAGTGTCTCAAAAAATATATCTCCGTCGAATTTAGAAACTTTTCACCTCTCGCCTTTGCAATATTATTTATTGGAGTTGAAATTAAAAGAACAAACAATCTAAAATAAATAGGAAATGCCTCATTCACCTTGACTTTTTTCACAAGTGACGTAGGCAGGCTTCATATTTTCGTTGTCATCTTTAATTGTTGCATAATTTCCACGTTTCCAAGCAAAACAACAAATGCTGTTAAGCAGACTGTAAATGTTATATGTACTTAATATGGAATACGAAGGTAAAAGATTCGCTACCGACTGCATATTTATAATATTAGCATCTATGTATGTTGTTGATTTTCAAGCTGCTAATCAATGCCATGGAACGGATTCCGAAATTTCCCGTCGAATTAAATTAGCAGCTTTTAAAAAAAATACTAATATTCGAGTTTGAAGAAGTTTTATAGAAATAAAAATTAAATATTTATGTATTGACATGATTTATTGTGGTTGTTTTTAATGAGTGTATAATTAAAGCTATTGTAAAACAAAAAAGGTTAACAATCGTCCTATTTATAGATGCCAAACTCAGTGTTCCCGCCTTGATTCCTGGTACAGCTAAATCCACTCAAAACTGGACGAATGATCTAAACATAAAATCAAAATGTCAAATCTGCAACAAGTACTGTTTATTGTATTAATTGTTAAGGAATTCTTTAGGTCTAGTTGGTCAGCATTGGTAAATCTCAAAGACAAGTTTGACTTCAAGTAGAGATGATAATGTGACATTTTAGATGGAAATGTAATTTATGAAATTTTGTGAATTTTTAATTTTGGCTTTAATACGTTAACTGCCTTATCACTGGCCAATGTTTGAAAAAAGATAAGAAATTGGGTTGTGCCATAATATTTGTGCTTTTTTCCAAAATGAAAGGATTCCAGACGAAAAGTCGTATGTCTGTACATATATTGTTGTTTGGGTTTTAAAACACATAAGCGCGGTTTAGAGTTTTAGCATTCTTTGGCTTGACAATTAACGTGTTAAAGATGTGAGGTCAACCAAAACCTCATCAACTAAACAAAATTATAATCAAAAATGATATGTCAATCTAAATTTATGGAGAAATTTAAACACTCCGGACCCCTTTAACAATTGAATATTTTGTATTGGATATTATTTCCACACACCTATATTCATTCCGCCCTTGTGTTGGGTTTTATTATCGATGAATGATATTCGCTTATCGTTGGTTTTCGTCGAGTTGTTCAAATTCTTCTCGACTTCGACGTTAGAGTTTTTATTCGTTTTTGGTTGTTGCGGGGTTGTTTCGTTGTCAAAATCATAAAATTGTATTTTCGATGAGAATGTATCACGCCTCTTCAAATTCGATGGCTTCGCTGGAACGTTGAATTTAGGCTTTGGTAGATTTTCGTCAAGGTTGATCTTTGACGACAATTGCTGCTTGTGCAGTTCATTAGGGTTTACTTCTATTTCGATTGTTTTTTCGGGAGTTCGTTCGAATTGGTTCTTATATCGGAGCCTCGATCGAGTATCCACCACTGCTTCCATCTTGGATTCATCAGGCCAAAAGAAATTGGTCTGCTGCCTATTTGGACCACTTGCATGATCCATCATCGTGGCCGGAAGACCAACGAAAAATTTTCCGTTTAACATATTCAAATCTTAATTGAAAGTGTGCCAACAAACAAAACCACTATCTCTGCACACGGAATTTACTCCACTTTATGTTCAAATATTCTCACTTTCGTATGTTAATTAGTTGCATTCGAACACTGCACAATCAAGCAATTGATCTGACTCAACCGAACGTTTAAGCGCGACTGCATATTTTTATCCATAGTTTCTGTATTGAAAACAGTCCGGACAACGTTCATGGAACTTCTGAATTTGGTAGTGTCTACTTTTATTGATATATGACGAGACTTTGAATGTATAATACTGCTTGAGAAAAATTCAAATCATATAAGCAAGAGGTTGTTCACGACCATAGCACAGCCCCAACACCTCCCACGTCTGATGCGGTCAGAAGCATGGATTATGGCAATACAACTTTTTGCCATGTATGTATTTTGATCTCTTTGACAAAGTCAAATTCGCGCGTAATTGGCTTCTATACCAGTTTCTAATGCTTGATCAATGATGAACATCTGCTTCACATCCAAAAAATGGCTTTAATATGAAAAACCTGAGGGTCTTTCAAGCTAGTTAAGATGGGATCCTTCGTTTCACGTAACCAAATTCATTTGTTTGTCGTTACAAATTGTATCTAAGATTAATGCCGTTCTGCAACTGCTGTTATTACTCACTTGATTAGTTCAAGCTTCAACAACCTTGGACACGCATGCATCCCACATACAAATCACTGGTAAAGCCACTTGTTGGTATTTCTTGAAAATAAATAACCAAAACAGTATGTAAAAGAATGGGGAGTAATTCCAAATACTCGTAAAAATAAGCTGCTTGTGTAAAAATGTGGTAGTCATCTTGATGCGCCCCATTTATATCTGCAAGTAGAAATGATTTATAAGTACAATAATCTACCTCATAACGACACCTCGTATAAGACTTTTCGTATCATCGACGGCACTGATTTTTCTAGCGTATTTTAGGAAAAGAAGCATCCATTAATTCTCGATTCTTTTTCTACCATGTAGGAGTTCGTAAGATATCTGCGAGCATCCTTCCTTTATTACGTGAGATTTTATGTATTTGTTACTTATAATGAAACATCAATTATTTTCGCTATATATTAGTTGTTTATTTTAAAATTGACTGCGAACGAGGCATTGATTCTCAGTTTTTCTTTCTTAAAGAAAAAAGGGGAGTATTTAAAGCTGTTGTTATTTTCTTCAAGAGTTTTGAATTAATGTGAATCGTGAAAATAAATTTCAATTGTCAAAATCGACTTTTGTTAACATATAATAAAATATATTTATAAGACAAGAGTTATTATCTGTTTAATTGCTTCGAATTTAGGAACAGCCACAGATCCAAAAATACTCCATAACGAACAGTATTTTCGAAAACATTTAAATATTAAAATGGTTGTTGATAGTGTTGCATCTGCTTGAAAAGAAGTAAAATGCAACAATATGAATGGTGTTTGGCAAATATTATGGGCACAGTGTATTTTAGATGGAAATGATTTTGACATCAAAGCAGAGATTGCAATCATTGTAAACAATATTTTGAAATTCGGACATTAAATCAGATTAGACCATTTAAATTGGAAATAACGAATAAAAAGAAACGCTCGTTAAATATTTGTAGAATTTTTTTTTTTTGGATAAACCACTAAGATGTACTGATAGTCGCAGCAAATGTAAGAAAACGGCCAACCATCGAGCTGATAATTTGGTTCAGAATGCATATTTCTTTCTTATCCAGGTAGTTACTAATTGACTGACTCAATCGAGTCATCAAGTTCTTAGTGATCAACGAGCAAACAAGTCATTCCGGAATAAATTAGCCAGTATGAAGAAAATCGAACATCGTGCCGTAATAAAATTCCTCACTAAACAAGGAAAGACACCTCCGATAATTTTTCAAGAGATGTAAGCTGTTTACGAGGACTCTGTCTCTGGCAAAATCATGGTGTACAAATGGCATGGTCTTTTCAAGCATGGAAAGGACTCGATTGAAGACGACATTCGACCCGGACGGCCTTGTAAGAAATCGTCGAAACAGTTGAAAAGCTTGTATTGGAAGATGCCCGATTGAAAAATGGTTGAAGTATCAAAATCCACCATTTTGAACATTCTACTTCAACATCTTTAGATTACAAAAGTCAGTGCAAGATGGGTTCCGAGAATGCTGACAGCATTTCAAGAATGCAAGCGTGTCAAATGTGTTCACAAGTTTGTAATTCAGGAGGAGAGCAGAAAGAGGATGTTATGGCCCAGATTGTAACTGGAGACTCGGGTTCAACATGATGAACGGAAGGGAATCTTTATGTCAGAAGAAGACCTTCAGAGAAGAACGAGGAGAAATGTTTGCTGAGAAGAGTCAAGCATCCACCAGCAGTCATGATTTGGAGCTGCATATCAGGAATGTGTCCGGGTCCTCTCTATTTTGTTACGGGAACAATGCGGCAAGATCAATACAAAACGGTTTTGGATACTGCTCTCCGATCGCCTTTTGAATGTTTGAACACCCAAGAAGCGTCATATACTTTTATGCAAGATGGCGCTCCATGCCACACCGCAAAATCCATTAAAAAGTATCTCGCGGAGCATGAAATTCCCTTACTTCCCTGGTGTGGGAACTCACCGGACTTAAACTCAATAGAGAACTGTTGGTCTATGCTAAAAACGAAAGTTTATAGCTTTTCAAATCTAACAGTTGAAGTATTGAAAAAGAGAATCGAAGATATCTGGAGAAATGACAAGGATATTGAATCCATAATTCAGAAATGCTTTGAAAGTATGCCCGACCGTTTAAAAGCAGTAATCAAAGCTAAGGGGGGAGTTACAAAATATTAATAATAAAGACGTATTTTGTACGTACATGGTATAAACTATCAATAAATATAAATATTTAAGTTCAAGTACTTCTTTTTAATGTAAAATGAACCAAAGTATTGAAATTTCACAAAGTTTCTAATTCAATGGCCACCTACTGTACATTCATTTAATGCTTCATTTTTGACGTTCAAATTTATGTCCTTGAAAAACAACACATAACATAACTTTTGAGTTATTTTCATTAATTCACCTCTTACCGAATTGCTTCACTATACTAAAGTACTAGTAAGTTTTGCTAAACATGTCTAATGCTCACTTTTTTTCATAGAACATTCCAATGTTTCTTCCTGTGATGCGTGGTACTCTCTCAGGCTCATCGAGTCGAGATCCCGAAATTTTGGAAAGATTACAACCAAGCCATTTTCACAATATTTGCAATCGTATGCTCATACATTATAATATTTGTGCGACCAAAGTGGCAACAGATCAACAGCAAATCGGTGTTAAAATAAAAGAGGTAACCACAAATTGTTGAGCATACATTCATTTTGGTGTAACCAATTTATAAAAATTGCAGGTTGATCAGCGCATAGCCAAATTGTTTGCCGCTTATGTTGAAAAGCAGAAAGCATATGCCGTGTATGCTGAACAATTTTCTAAGATTCGATCAATTACACAACATTTGACGAGATGCAATAATTTATTAAATCAAAATATCGAAAGCCTAGAAGCGTTAAACAATATGCTTGATGTTGATAATAGATTAGAGCCGTTTGTTTGGAAAACTGACTAGGATAGTTCATGACGCCACAGACAAGGCAAACTCTAAATATGAGTGTATTTTAACTTAATATATGTTATGCTTGAAATGACCAAAGTATGAAAGGTTATTTAAACACAAATAGCTTATAAATTGTTTTATTGATTTAAAATTTTATGAATCCGCAGTATTGAATTTAATCTAAATAAAGTTGCACTGTATAATCTAAGACAACAATATTTTTTTATTGTCAATAATTTCAATTTACCAGTTTCATCATCTGAGTCCACCAGGAATCAAATTGAAATCCCGATAGAATCAACATAAATTAAAAATCACATTTGCTGAAAAATGAAGATAATAAAAAACTAAGCCAATGTGCCCAAAAAAACCTTAGAAAAACACAGGTGAAAAAATATCCACTGCACATTTTTAGTAAAACATTTCAACATTTCTTGTTTTCTCCAGAGAAATAACCAAAAAAGTCAGTGGAACTGCTTTGTCATCACTTATCCAATAGTATGACACTCTACAAATCCCAATGGAAAATTTACTTTTTTATTACAATTTCAACAGTTATTTACGAATGCGTTTTTGGAATAAAATATTACGAACGTATCTCATTTTCGAGAACTTTCATCTAAATTGAGTTCATTGTTTTTAAATATTATTAATAATCAAGAAAACTCTCAAATATTCCTTTAATCATATCGACACCTTCTTACATTAAAATACTTAGCATAACGATTGTATGAAAGCTTGTATTATAATAACAACTTTTTAAATATGCTTATAAAAACGTAAACAAAAAGCACTACCAGTCCCAAATGAAAAATATTTCTTAGCCAAAATAATCTGAAAAAAACAGCACAATTATGATTAACTATACAAAATATAAAAATTTATAACATACAATAATAACTTTCTTCTGGCATCGGGTAAACTTGTTTCATCGTCCTTAAGAACATATTTTCGTATACCTAGCATAAAGTTTCTAACGTAGGTATCGTAGTTCATATCGTTTATGTCACATACGAAAAGATTCCCATCGTTTGTAGCCTTCACTTCTCGTGCTAGTCGCTGTTGATTTTTATTTTCAAAAATCCATTCATGCAAAACGAAAAATTTTCCTGTAAAAATAATAACTTTAGCTGTTTTTCGGGTCAGTTAAAAATATGAAAAAATTGACCAAAATATTTTGTAAATTTTTTTTCTGAATGAATTTAAGAACTGATTTGTATGTTGACGACCGAGGTACATTTGGTTTAAGGTCGTTCTATTAATTACCAATTTCACATGATGTTTGGAGTTTTTTCGCCATTTTCATCATAATCGGCTTATATCCTTGAAATCGTGCAACTAAATCATACAAGAAAGCTGGAAACATATGATAACATGTTTCATAGAATTGATGAACTTTTCTGTTCGTAGTGTATTTGAAATGTGGATACAAAGCTTGATACTTGGAGGGATAACGCCTGGCCCATTTTTGCGTGTAAAGACCTAGTTGCTCCCATTTAATTGGCTTTAACTGGCCAGAAGTGCAATTGTACACGTTTGTGCGTTGTTCGCTGCAATATTGAAAATTCAATTTAGCTACTTTGTGGTTAATTTGATGTAAGTTTTAAGCAAACCAGCTTACTTGCGAATATAACCTCGCCAAGCTGCCCCTATCATTGTGTTCACCACAATATCAACTGGGATGATATCACAGGCAAGCTTTCCATCACCAAATATGCTTTTGATAGTACCTCGCCCGATTTCCATCATAATTCCTGTTATGCCTTGAATATTGTCCACCCAACCAGGATAAGGCTCAGATAAGGATCCAGTGATTATTGAGGGTCGTACAATAGACACTGAAAACTGTTCGCTATATTCTGCAACAATCAGCTCAGCTATCGATTTCGTCAATGTGTATGAATTTGGATGGGGTCCCTAGAATGAAAGGAAGAGTTTAGAAGTGTCGTAAATACAATCAACAGAATTAGTTAAACATAATTTTCCAAAACATAAATTCTAGAGGATCAGTCGCTTAAAGAACCTACCCTTATAGTGTCTAATATTGAATCAAGGACTTCGGCTGGTAAAATTTGAACTGATTTCATAAAGCAGTCTTTGTCCAATGGTGAACTGCTTGGGTAGACAGTTTCTCCGACATGCTTGCGACCAGGATTACAGTATGCAGTAGAGACATGGACAAAACTCTATTCAAATAATAAAAATGTTTAATACTAATTACAATATTTTATTCTGGGATGAATTTACAATACCTTCAATTCCGACATTTTTGTGCACATTTCCATCAAACGACATGTGCCATATGCGTTGAGGTTTCCAGCATTTTTTAAGGGCTCGTTAAACTTTACTGTGGCTGCGATATGGAAGACAATTGTTACGTTTTGTAAGATCATCTGCATGTCTTTATTGGAAAGACCTATGGGATAGAATTAATAAAAAACCTCTGAAAATTATTCCTTAAAATTAATTTCAAAATATTCCCCAACGCACTGAAAATAATCACCGAACCAAATAACTAAATAAATTTTTACCTAATCGCTCTTGAGTCATATCTCCAGCTACACAAATAAGTTTATTCAGTGTTTCCTTGTTTGTTGCTTTCAATCTATTGAATATTTCATGCTTGATGAGCTCCTTGTAACGTAAATCACTAGCAGCTCCTCGTTTTGAACGTACATGAATATATATAGTTTTCACATCGGTACAAGTTCGTAAGAGTTTTTCAATGAGGACTTTCCCCACAAAACCGGTGGCTCCTTGAAATTTTCAAATATGACAGATCTTTAGAATTAAGTTTTCAATTTTTGAGAATGAATACCTGTAATGAAAATAACTGCATCTTTATAAAAGTCCCGAATGCTCATTTCATTCCCAGAAAAATTGATGATTGAGAGTGTATCTGATTCACAGAATACTTTACGATTGTGTTCTGTTTCCATGGCTGTCTCTTTTCTATTTTCCGTATCGCGTGGATTTGTATGCATATTTCCATCAGGTTCCATTAAAGTTGTTCTAATAATGTGTTAACGATTCTGAATTAGATGAAAACATAAGTCTATTGTTTTTAATATTCACCACTTAACGTGCTGTTCATCATATGCCAAAATATTTCAATGGTGCAAAGATACCAAATTCACACGTGAATGCATTTGCATATAAGTTAAAAACACAAAATTAAGCATGAAATACAGCTAATATTTATCATTATTTGCTAACCTTATCACATGTTAATTAGAACTGACTGAAAAAGGAATTTGTGTATTAAAGCTACATGTTTTGATGCAATTTTTATTGCTTCCTCGTGAAATGTTTACTAGGGGTCGAATTCAATTCATTAATTTTTGTAATTCTGTGCAATTATTTTCAGTGTGGATTCTTTAGGTGTCACCGTATTGTAACTTATATTTTATGTTTTTGATTTTTCTCTAAGAGAGCGTCCATTAATTATTGGAAGACTTTTGGAGGAAGGTGTGAGTTTATCTTATCGAATAGTTACGCAAAGTAAGTTGGAGGTTGATGGAACCTACAATTTACCTTAGGTAAGTGTACTTTTTTATATTTAATTCAAAATTTATCAAAAAGGAGTCGACGGCAGTGGTTGATAAGCTGTACCGGCGACTTCATTCGTCTGGCCTTCAGCCTATCCATAGTTTAAGTTATCGTCATTATTTAATTGTGGGAGTTTTGGGAAGTATTTGATATCTTCATAGAATCCATTAACATTGATATAAATACATAGTATCAAATCTAGGTCTTTAACTAGAAAAATATGCACCCATTATAAAATGAAAAAAACATTCAGAGATAACTGAATCATAAATCACGAAATACATTTTTTGTTGTTTTCACTGTTCTGCTTGAAATAAAAGTCGGGTTGCTTCACTTATTTCGCTTCGAATATTTGTTCGCCTGCAAAAATACACTAAACTCGCAACACTGCCCGTCCGTTTACATATCTTCGGCTACCTAAGTTTAGTAAATTTCATTGCACACCACTCACCGGTGAAGCTTGCTACTCGTAAACTGTCGTACTGTGTTAAGGTTTGCGTGCGAAGTTCAATCCTGGTGACACATTTTTTTGATCCTTGTAGAAACCCTTTCTTTTCCCGAATAGAACCCTAGGAACCCCAGGAGATTTTTCTTTAACGATGATAGATATGTTAGAAATGGAATAGTATAAATTATTCTATTAAATTGCAGCGATAATGATTCCAAATCACTATGATTCATATATACCATTCTCAAATGAAAAGCGTTTGAAATAAATTGGCTACCGAAACTAATTGATAATTTGTTTCTTGTAAACTGAAGCACTTTAATGAAATTTTCCTCAAACTAGCAATTATCAATTTTGTCCCATTGAGTGGTAATGGGTATTTTTCCGAAAGTTTTTGACCATTTTAACTTACTTGCGTACTGTTTTTTTGCTGCTGTGTAAGCAAACACTATCTATAATATTGTAAAATAATTAGTTACCTCAGATTTCTAATTAAAAAATGGCCTGATCTTTTTGAGAACTTCATCATGCATTGATATTATTCACAACAAAGGAAGGGCTACGTCTAAAAATGTTCCTTTAAAAAATACATCCTTTCAGTGTTAATGGGATATTTTCAACCTCGTGTGGTTGATTTTCACTTGAAAAAAGTTCATTCGATTAATTTATGGAACGTTTTTTCTTGGTCCTGATAAGTTTTCAAAATGTTAGATGAAGCCTATTCAGATCAATTGATATTGTCCAAAATTAATTTTAGAAACCTTTCAAATTCACCTTCAACAGAAAGATGGTGGATAGATAACAGGGTCATGATATTCTAATCAATTGTTCGACTTGTGATATTTTTGCCCACGATTCTCACAATACGGATAAACTGAATGATCTTTATATTTAAAAAAAAATCTTGACTGTTTTCCACTTGATTCAAAAAAGTTTAAATTAAAAGAAAATGCCAAATATCAATAATCTGTTCATGCTAGATTTGCATTTTCCAAAAGTTTTTTAAAGTAAGTGGAATAGAATAGAATAAAACATTTTGCATCAACTTCTCGATAGTGTCGATAAAAAGGTCAGAACGAGATCAATAGAAAGATCTCAATCTGCGTAGTTGAACTCCATGAAAATATACGTATCTTGAATACTAGTCAAAAATTAATAAATAGGATCACTACCAACACGTCAAGACTACGCCATTCAGATTCGTATCGCACATTAAAAAGTGCCTTCAAAATTCTTTTCAAGATTTGTTTCAACTTTTATTCACTACTATCGATTATGTCTAGCTGAGCCGAGACAACACTTTTTTTTAAATTTCCCATTACAATTATTTATGTAACAGCCACATCAAATTGACCCATAAGAGATACAGTGCAATTACATGCATTAGATGCAACTCAAACGCAGTATCGTCTTGAGCATTTCGTCTGCACTTGCAATGTGCAGTTTCAACAGACGAAGGCATTTTGCTTGCTGGATTGCATTTGGCTGAGTGAAGAGATGTGAAAGTAATCATACTGGTACATTACGCGCACTTTTAGTTTTAAGGCTAGACAACCAGTTGTTCACTTACCGCACCGCGAAAATTTATAGCAACGTTTATATAAAATTTTCACTAGGCATCACAAAATAGCCGAACATGAGGAGGAGGACGACACTGATACATGATACTTGGATACTTTTCTAAAGTTTACAGTACATAAGGACGAACGCCGTTTTACAACACTATCTAGGATTATTCTTTGGGCTCCACTTTAAAAATCAACACTAATCTGTACCACTATTAATTATCCGAGTGGCAGTAGTACTGGGATGCACGTCCGTTACTTGTGACTACTTTACACTTTCTAGACAAAGTTTGCAGACTTGCATTTAATATCTCCAGGCGAATGGGATATGAAGAAACTATATGTTCCTCTTGCTATTTCTTTACCACAATCTATTTGATGGTGGTAGTAAGGAAGTGAATGTGGTTTGGGTTAGTTCAAGTGGTGCAAAAAAAAACCAACATCGATTGGTAATGATGGAAACGAAATAGCTTTATACTATATACTGACTCGTACTATCCAAATTCATAGCTAACATGCCTCATGGAATATTATCCCTGTGAATTTAGAAAATTGGTATGGTAAATGCATTGCAAATATCGACAATCAGTGATTTTTCGTTTCCACGAAAGTGTAAAGTTTAGTCGGAAAATTAAAATGTATCATAAATATTGATATATCTGAAATTTCCTTTTTAAATTCCTAACTGGAAATAGTAGTGAAAACATTAAATTAAGTCGACACAACATGAACAAGTTTAGAAATTTCAGTCAGAAAATCAAAGGATTCGTAGAATCTACCTATCTAAAATCATTCTTAAACAAATGGCAGAAAATTCAGGAGAGAAAAGTGTACAACAGTTGTATCGGTTTATGTATACTTGTTTTCGAAAATTCTTTAAAATTTTCGGATAAGATTTTTTTTGATTCGTAAAAAAAGTTAATATTCAACTATATAATTTATATATTGGCAAAAGCTTTTTGTCTGACATATTTCCCTTCGAATTTTCATGATAGATCATTTCTTTTCAAAATTTAAGTAACTTTTTGAGCTTGTAAATATATGTTATCTAAATGTGAACAAAAATAATTGTTTTATTTAAATTAGTTTCCAAAACATTTCAGTGGAATATTATTGTCCTGCAGTAAATTTTCGAAATTAGTTTTGCATAAAAAATTAAATTTACGCAATTAAATTGCACAAGTGACACATTATGTAAAATTAAACTAATTTTTAATTTTTCATGACTATTACTGTGATTTTTTCAAATCCTCAACCCTTTTTTCGGCTAGTATAGCAGCTTTTGTTTCGAAAAAAGTTAACGCCGTTCAAAAAGTCCCCAGTCTAACATATAGGTGATGTCTCTTACAAAAACTTGTAAGGCAACTCTAAATCTAGCAAGCCAACAAGGTTTTGAAACTGAGATATTACCAAAATGACATTTTTCTATATATATTTTTTTTAGTCAATCGAACGACGGTTTCATGGACACATGCCTTTCATGGTTTTGCGTTACAACATTTGTAATATTGTAAATAATTGTAGGATAAAGATCGGTTAACTAAACGACCTTCGTCTCATTCTCATTACACTCAAATCCAGTGTGTTAGATAGTAGCAACCTTTATTTCAAACGTGCTAAAATTTCATAACATTTCAACCATTTGTTGAAGGGTTCTTTCTAGAAAGGCTCTATCTACAAAATTGAATAAATAGACTTTGCATTGTATGTAGAAACTTTCCGACCAAGTTTGTTTAGTCTTGTGGTATTTTAGTTGATTTTCAAATTATAAAGGCTTTCTGACGATAAGACTACATAAAGGTTAATCTATAGAACGACTTTTCTTGTTATTTTATTCTAGGCAAAATCTAGGTAGAATCTTTAAAGAGGGAGACGTTCAGTTATCGAAATATTGAAATTGTAGAAACTCTATTTTTGATATTTTCTGAACAATGAAAAAAGAGATATTTATCATCAGCATAAAAAAATTGAATATAAAAATTAAAACATAAAATGCATGAAAGTTATTTAAAGTGTCTATCTAATCGATCACAAATTACGTATCAAAGTATATATCTCTAAAAGAGTATGATGCTAGCTGGAATATTATCTTGTTACTTTGCAGCTAACTTATTTTTGGTCTGCTTTGAACAGGAGCAATTAAAGTGGTTGGTAATCTTTGGCCTGGTTTCCATTTTAGCAAAGACAGGGATTGCCAGCGCTTGCATTGCTTTCGCGAAATCTCAGGTTGTGTAGTAGGAAATGATCAGTTGATTTCTCAAGTTTGAGTCCAAAGTGTCGTACTATTAAATGATCGATAACTCCCTGAAAATAAGCATGGTTCACATGTGGATGACGCTTATAGTTTAATGAATACCTACATATGAGAAAATTTTGTCAATCAAAATAAAGGCAGAAGCGCGAAGTCTGCGTATAAATTTTTTTAAAAATTTTCTATCAGAAGTTCCATGGACAATAAACAAAATGCTGCGCAATTTTTATGTTTGGTGTATATGACAATAAAAGATCTTTCATTCTGATAAACAATTTTTTTCATAAATTATGTAATTATAAACTAAAGATTTCTATTTACAACGCTTGACAATTTCTGTACATAAAATGCTAGCCCCCATTAACAACTCGAACTTGCTGAATGGTGGTATCATCTGCATCAATATAATATTGTTTTCTTCGAATACTTTCATGAATAATAATATCTTTCAATGTTGATCCTTTGCTAGCTATAAATAAATGCTGTTCATGATCGAAATTTCCCTGTAGACTTTCCTCCATATTGATTAAAACTATATAAATATCCCTTTTATGTAGATCGTCTGCTAGGATATGAAGTCCATGTATAGCTGTAAAATCAAATCCTGTGATTTTTTTACAATCTAGCACTACTGGTATTTGAAACTCAGCTGCATTACATGCAGCCAAAATCTTTTCCCGTAAGAAATCAATGCCAGTGAAATAAAGTCCAGCTTCGGGTAGTACGTAAATGTATTGAAAATTTTCAGTCTGAAATTGAAAATGATTAAATAAAATTGATGGTGCAAAATACACTCTCACCTCATCCAATCTAATCTCAATGGTTGGTCTTGACCATCTCAAAACCAAATAAAAAATGTTGATCAAAACACCACACATCAAACCAATTTCTACGCCTAGTACAAGGCAAGGAACAAAACAGGCAAACCACACAATCAAATCCTTTTTGCTCTCGCGCCATAGCTCATACAAAATATGAAAGTCGATCTAGATGTGTAGAATTATGTTTAGCTATTAATTTTCCTGGTTAAGAAGTTTATTTTACCATGAACATCACTGCACATATCAGAACTCCAGCCAAAGTAGCTTTTGGGATGAAATGGAAATACGGTGTGAGAAGACTGAGCGCCAATAAAACCATGGTTCCTTTTATCGAATTGTATAATAAATATTTCTGTTATTCTGGAACTAATATATTTTTATCTCACCAGAATATATTCCAGACAACGGCGTGCGTACACCACTAGCCTGACTCACCGCAGACCTTGTGAAGGCTCCACAAGTGGGTGAAGATTTGAAAAAGGATCCAATCAAATTGCAGAGGCCGAGCGCCAGCATTTCCTGTGTTGCATTGACTCCATTCGATGCTGAGGTTATTAAGTAATGGATTTCGTTACATTAATCTAGATGAAAATTTCCGCAACTCACCGAAAGCTTTTGCAATTGCAACATTTGCCAAAACAGCAACCACAGGTACAACAAATATTCCTGATCCCAGTTCAGTCATAATTTGAACAAAATTATAAGTCGTATTTCCATGCGTAAATTGAAATGGTGGTAGACTAAAACTCGGAATTCCTGGTTCCACATGTCCTGACAGTAAAAATGGCAGCTTCAGCTCAGAACTAGCAGCCCATTTGAACGCTATCACCGAGGTGAATAGAACGACTAGTGCATTTCTGGAAATACTCAAATACCAAAGTCCGCGTTTAATAGCCTTGCCCCTTTTGGTTTCAGTGTTGACGGGAATGCGAGCTATTTGCTAAAATAAAAGAAACGACGGTGGTATCAATTATGTGTAGTGTTCTTGAAATTGAATCTTCCCTAAGAATAGTATCTTAGATAACAATCAAGACAACACTTACTCGAAAACATAGTAAAAATATGATAACTGCCAAGCCGAGTACACTATCACCTATTTTTGTAAATCCAATATGTTTACAAAGCTCTACAATTGAATCAAAGAATCCTTTCGATTCATATTTAATTCCTAGAAGACTCTTAAGCTGTGAGCCGATAATAATTATAGCTGTTGCAGAAGTAAATGCACTCGTAACGGGAGCAGATATGAAATCAACTATGAATCCTGAAAAATATGCATACATTAGTATAACAATCGTTAATGCTAAATTATTGAAATAAAATAAAATACCTAGCTTAAAGAGTCCCATTAATAGTTCCATGAGACCACACATGAACCCAAGTACAACAGCAAATTCTGGTGGTTTATGGAATGTGTATTGCAGAATTAGAAGTGACATCAAACTTGTAGGACCGATTGATACTTCCTTCACAGTTCCAAAGAAAACGTAAATCAAGGAACCTAAAGCCAAATAGCAATTAATTCTATTAACATTTAAACATTAACATTTAAATACCCATAAATGCAGCATATAATCCATATTGTGAAGGCAGTCCTGCTAACGCAGCGTACGCTAAACTTTGAGGTATTATCGTTAATCCCAATGTGATTCCTGCTATCAGATCAGCTAAAGCTGCTTCTTTGTCGTACGATTTGATCCAAGTTAAAATATATATTTTCTCAATGATCCATGGATGTTTTTCTGGGGGGTCTAGTGACGAGACACGTTTTTTCAGATCCTTCACTGACGTGAATTTGGTAAGTTCGGCAAGTTCTTCGGGCTCAGTCACTAAACAAAAGAAAATATTATTAAGTAAGAATCTGAACTGTTAGACAATTTAAATACTGAACTGTTAGACAATTTTAATACGTTTCCATAATTCTAAAACAGCGGGCACAAGTAACTTCATGCAGTTTTGAACGAAAATTATAATATTTGAAATTATCTTCTTCGTTCCTGATTTTAATTCATCACCTTCACACACACGGGAATGAAGCAACGTCCCCGTTTTAGTCATCCATACAAGTTTTGAGTTTAGTCTCTCCAAAAATCGGAAGTGCAGTGATTGCTGGCAAGCCAATTCAATCCGGGGCTCTACAAGGTAGATCACTTCTCTGATTCTTCCACCCCAAACTTCATTACCTGAGATTTAGTCACTGTTATGCTCCATTAAAAAATATCCACGGGGCTAAACAGCTTAAAATCAAAGAAAACCAAACAAATGTTCTAGACTATACCTCCAACTCAACTCTACAACATTTTCGTGGGCATGCCGAGTAAGAATCACAAGCAAAACCTACACGAGAGCACCAAAAATCAGCTATGTCAAAAATGAACTAACCCCGACATAAAAGATTGCTACTACCATAACAAAACTTAACTCGCAAGCAAACCAAATTTTCAAACGAAAATGCTACTCTCGTCGGGACGACGGACATCAATGAAGCTCACCAGTGCCTGAGCTCACCCGACCATGGCTTAGCACTTGCTGTCCCGCATGCTTAGCGCGTCTAGGCCTCCCATCGTTCAACTACAATCGTGCTTGAGTAGCTTCCACTAGCGGTCCACAAAGATTTGCGCCACCAAGTATGGTCAATTCCACAACCGATCAGGGTTGCCTCAAATCTGCAAAAGTACGCAAAAAATCCACCAGTGAAAGACTATTGCAACATCATTCGTCTGACAAACCGCCAATGATAAACTAATTTTTCTCACGTGAATATATTCATAACAATTGAAAAAATAACTGATATTTAGCGCCAACCGTGCTTAACGAAATTCACCAACTTTAAATATGCACTCTTTGGATTTTCTAATTAACAGCGGATTACTGTTGTGCAGGGAAATACCACAAAATTCGATTCCCGTGAAGGTACAAGCATTTAGTTATTGGCTACCACTGCTATTCCTGCAAAGCAACACGTTCATCTTCTTTTTCTCTGAATATATTAACTGATGCTTATAAATATTTGAGATACATATTTCTATTTCTATTTATCAAAACAAAAAGAAGCTTACACGCCACAACAATGATAAAATATTAAGTTTGCTATTTGTATACTATTTTTATATCACGTTGTATTCAGTTCACACTCATAAGTCTTATATTTTAGTCTCTCAAGTATTCTGTGAAATTTATAAATCGAAACTAAACATTGAGTGGAATTTCAGTACAACTTTGCACTGAACGAAAAATAATTGTCCATTCAGTGGTTGTTATGATGATAACCATAGCGGGCTATATCTTTCAGAAAATTCATTGTATTTAATGTGTTACTATTTATTTGCCCTTTTCCAAAACACCATCAAACATCCCCGCAATGATAAACAAACTCCTCTACAACTCAGGACGCTTTCTATTGTAAAGCCCATTATCTTACCTCCGGAGTGTGTATCTCGATATGATAGTTAGTTTTCATGGCACATGTAAAGCATTTGATTTAGAATATAAATTAACTTCAGATACACAAGATTTACTGTATACTATACTTAATATTTGTGTGTGCATAATACTAATCAGCTAAGGCAATAATTTTACGACAGTTAGTAGCCTTCTGTGAAATTTGCATAAATAGATTACAGAGGAGTTTGCATGTACTCTTAATTGTTTGCGAAAATCAAATTAATAATGTTCATTGAATTACCCTCGTATGGACGGATTGAACAGCATTGGCAAGATAAACTCAATCCTATCAGTGATTTCAGGAAGCCTGATTTTCTTACGAATTTTGTTTTAATTTTGTTAAAATGCCAATATTCGGGTGGAAATACCT
The DNA here is from genome assembly GCA_963942545.1 of Oxycera nigricornis. Lineage (NCBI taxonomy): Eukaryota > Metazoa > Arthropoda > Insecta > Diptera > Stratiomyidae > Oxycera > Oxycera nigricornis. The sequence continues at coordinate 110,438,776 of OZ012660.1, read as the reverse complement.
TTTCTCATTCAAAGGCTGCCCAAAAAAATATTCACAAATAATGTGAGCAAACAATGCTGTGCACCAATTTTTTTTTTAGTATGCACATTCTATCATATAAACCCTGCTTAACGTTCAAAAAGCAAATTTGTTTATTATACACACGTTGATTTGTTTATGCGCAATATAATCAAACATGAATCATTCTTAAAATGAAGAAAAAACTCCCTTTTTAATCGCAATATTTGCCAAACATTTAATAGATAAGCTGGGACTTCCCTTTTTTCTTTATCAGCATGGAACAGAAAATCTCCTAGTCCCATCGATGCCGATTGGATTGCCGTCTCAGTATATAAATGCTAATTTTTGCATTAATCGAAAGTATTCCATTAAGAACATCCCCAAAGTGAAGTGCTAGCTATTATCCCCCAAGTGTGTTAAATTCATATAGCCGAATCATGATCTTCAGATTATTTGTGGTACTTTCACTCTTATCGGTGTGTCTCACGCTGCCCCACAGTTTCATTCGAGATGAAAACATATCTGACCTTCAAAAACATTATCGAGAATTCGCTCAACCAGAATTCGCGTACATAATTATTGGAGGCAAATTGGAAGACAACCTGGAGCCAATCCAAGAAGAAAATTTGCCTGGTCTTTTGAATCGTTCAAAGAGGTCACCACAGGACGGCAAACGGGGATCAGTTGCGCTAAGCGTGCAAAACCAACGTGGTTGGGGTTCTGATGTTCGAGCCGATGCAAATGCTAGACTTTGGCAAAGCCAAAATGGAAGGTCAACTTTGGATGGTAATGCACATTACAGTCGCCATTTTGGCGGGCCCAGTAGAACTAACCGGCCCGACGCTGGAGTCGGATTGGAGTTCAAACACCGATTTTAGATTTACTCTCAAGCCTTACGCCATCAACTTGTAAATGAGGAAGTGTTTCCTTAAGCTCATTTTAATAATAAAATATTGTTAATCTAATTTTATTTTACTTAGTTTCAATATCATTGATAATATTGATCTTCATGGTTGTAAGATTTCACTGACAAACACAAAATGTTCGGATCTTATCGAATTTGGAGCTGATTTGTTTATACTGTCAATATAATGTCCCTTAATAGGTGGTTTTCTAGAAAAGAATCGTTCCAAGATAGGTTAATTAACGATCCAGAGCAAAAACTCATATTTTTTTGTCCTATTTCAATTTAATAAACAATTTCATCTACGGTTTTATAATAATTTTCCAAGACGGGGTGATTTTCACCCCCAAAAAAACAAAAAGCTCGCATTGAGCATGTATAACTTTTGAAGTAAGAAGAAGAAACATTTCGGAAGTAATGCCGTATTTTTACCGTCAAAGACTGGACTACTATCTGGTATTGCACTTCTGCGGACCTAGTAAAATATATGTGGCAACAATTAAATCCTGACTAATTCTGCCTAAATAAATGTTACCTCATAAACAATATTTTGGGTTTCATTGCCCAAAAAGAGGGTTCACACAAAACCCACGTTAGAAGACCATTTTTTTAAAAATTTCAAGTACATGGTATGTGGCTAAGTTAGACTTCGAATCAACGAAATGAATTTAAGTTCCGTTTTTATTAGAACTACCAAACATATTAATCTATTATATACATTTTTGCTTCTTGTCTGGGATTCCCATTTTCAATTGACTTGCGCAAAATAAAACCGCGAAAAACAATACTTTTTATTTCGTTGAATGCTGAATAAATAAAAGCTTTTGCGAAGTTCACATAGGTCTATCATGCGTATCAGATATGATCTCGTGGTAAGAATTGTACGTCGATTATACTAACTACAATTATCTCAGGCCAAACATATGCTAAATTTGGCACTAACAAACATTTAATTTGTGAACCTTTGATAGTATTGTTTGAATAGCAAATACATGTCAATACTGCGTCCTTCGTAAAAAAGGGAGAATATAATGATAATATAAACGGGTTAATAGATTGAAATTGATCGAAAGTTAGCACTCTCATTTGAGTCCAGTTTGAAATATCGTTTTTGTTTAAAATCACACTTGATGCAAGTTCATTATTTTTGTCGAAAGTAACTTAAGGTGCTCTCAGCACTCAAATAAAAATCTTCATAAGTGTGTCACGTAAAACTTTTTAAATAGAATCTGTGAAGATGAATGTGATCACGCAATAAATGATAAAAAAAATTTGTTGCAATAAAACAGAATTTTAACCGTGACAATTTATGTTGGGTTAAAAAGCTGCTTTTAAAAAGGTCACCCAAATATTTAACCGACGATCATTTTAATAAATATTCACTGTTAAAATGCCATTCTGTTTTTCAATTTATCAATTTAAAGAGAGTTCACTCGTTCATTTAGTAAATATTTTTATCATAAAGCACTCGTCTTAGTTTTAGTAATATGTAATACATGCAAAAAACTGTTAACTCAAGGTCAAAAGTACCAAAAGTATTGTTGTTCATTCCACAAGACGATAGTTGAAGAATATTGCCACTTGGTGTTCTATTTGCACTACTAATAAACTCTTCGCCACTTTGGCAGTTATCGCTAATAATTGGCGACATCCTGCAACCTAAACTGACTTTGTTCACCGATACCTGTTGACTAGCGAATATATCTACCTGAGAACTTATATAGTAAAAGCTTTAAAGATTCGTGGATACCACACGTTTTTGGGGGGTGTATGTTTTTTTTACAGATTATAGCCACCACTTGATATAAACATTGTTAATTTGCCATTCCGAGAACTATGAGAAATGTTCTATTGGAAGCTATTACTTCTAAGCATTTTACACTTACTCATTTCGTTGAACCGAATAATTGATAGATGTTAATTGATGACGCTTAAGCGACAGGAAACAAAGTTATTTGACTGCTCGGTGACTGTAGCGACTTGCGAGGATCGACTGTCTAACTTACTCAGGCCTAAATTAATTTGCATGATTATAAAGATATGACAATTGTTTGTAGAAATTGTTTGAATTCGTCAAAGATAAGATGTAACGTTTCGCTTTTGCAGCAGATTACCTGGACGTAGCATATGAGTTTTTACGCAATTTATAATTCGTGTAAATAACGCAAGAGACGTAGTTCACAGTCAGATCTTTACAAAGATTATTTTTTAAAAGATTCTGGCGGAAAAAAACACTGTCTAGTACTTCATTCATCTTACTTAAAATATTAAGTAAACTGTGAAAATATGAGAAAAACTGGAAGAAGTTGTATGAACCACGAGTACAAAGTCCTCAAAGCCTGTACATACCAGTTGTTTTTAAATAACTTAAGTTTAAGATAGGAACAATTTGAAGCACTTTGCAAAAAACGAGACTTGTTGACTTACAGAAGCTATCGCTATTTTAGTAAATTCTTTTTCCGAACTTGTGAAACCATTCTTGGTACCATGTGATACTATTATTATGACGAATAAACCCTCACTAAGTACCAGGTTATCTTAATGAAACGATAAACATTTTTTGCAGGTCATTTACACATAATGACCCTTTACTAGTTGAATTGAATACATATGCTGATATCCAACAATATTTGTCATAAACTCATTTTAATTAAAGACGAAATCACACACTTTTGACTATCGCATGTAAATCTTCGAAAACGTTAGAACAATGCTAAACAACACGGGTATTATCTTTCGAATAAAGCTTCTAAATATACTTACATGATCAAAGCCAAAATACATACAAGCTTCTTTCAAAAATACGGTTGTTTCCTATTCATACAAGAAATGGAAAATTATTTTTATTTGTGTAGAAGCTTAGCAATCAGTCATTCATAGTGATAAGTAAGTTATACTTCATTTCAAAAATTAAATCATACGTATTAAATCATCAAATAACGTCTAGAACTCAGATGCTTTGTTAAGTTCTGCAAAAAAATTCTATCAATAAATATAAACGAAGGCGTGTACGATTTGTTGATTTGATTTTTGTTAAGCGTAAAGATCCATTAACTTTAGAAGGCGAAAAAATACCATTTTTCAAGCATTTGTTTCTTCGAAACTTTATTATATATTGGCATAAATTTTTTTTTATAGTATTATTTCATATATATATATATATATATATATATATATAATATATATATAAATAATACAAAAAAATATAATTTTTATTTTTTATTCATTATTCTCTTTTATAGAGGGTGCTGAAATTTAGTTCTGAAAAAATCGTTACTCCACGGCGGATAGATAATCTATGGATTGGTAGATGTGACAAAAAAAATTTAAACGGCACTTCAAAAAGCAAGGTCTCTTACACCGTAATCCACCACCGTTTTCAAAAAAATTAGTTCGAAAAAAAAATGGCGGATTTGTGAAAAAAAAATATTAAAAATCCACCGTTTTTTCGTAGTTTTTTGAACGCCAATTTTGTCCTAACATTCTGTTAGATTACGGTGTAATAATCACTAACAAATAAAACGTATCAAAGTTTTTGAAAATCAGTTCGGTAGATCCGGAGATTATCTGTCTGCCATGTAAAAAAACATTGTTTTGCGTAAAACGTGTTTAAAGTTTTTATTCCATTTTGCTGAAGCGCTTTGCTTTTGTGCAAAATGAAAAATTAGTCATTTTTCAAAAACAAGATCTTGATATGTAGAAGTCTAAATAAGCACTGAACACATGCAATAAAATTGCAAATATAATGTATCTATATACATTATATTTGCGACTTTATTGCATGTGTTCAGTGCTTATATTTCAGGAATTTATTATCCAACTTCTGCAGTGGATAAGATTTTAAATCTATCAAGGTCCAATAAGTACACAGTTGAAGTATACAAAAATTTTTTTTTTAATAATTTTAAACAATTAATCAATTGAAAATGGCAACGTATCCATAATTACATAAAAAAAATCCAGCTGTCCTGTTGATTTTGAAGATCGAAATAGTCTAAAACATAAAATTCCAAATAAATTTTGTTTCGTATGATTTTGGCTATGATTGAATCATAAAAATCAATATTATTTTTAAAATTAACAAAATGGTGGTAATTTCAAAAAAGGTTATCGAAATTCAATTTTTTGAAATGATTTTGCGGTTAAAATCAAATGGAAATAGTTCAGATATTGACTAAATTTCCAACTATGCCGGCATACATATGTAACGAATAAGTGGCTGAAATTTCAGAAAAATCGGTCGGGAAAGCAGTGGAGCGCCGTTCGCTCCGAAACATACGCTTCCCCAGATGATTATATTTGAGCTTGAAGTTTTTTTGCCTTTTTTTCATTGAGTTTCAGAAAATTAAACAAAACAAATAAAATCACTTTGTTAAAATCAATTTTAATTGTATATACTGGCGCATCAACCGTAATTTAACTATTTCTTTTCGTCCGATGCTCTGTAAAATAATTCAATGTATTTTAAATATTTGAGCTTTAACATTCAAAAAGAATTTTCCCGTCATATTGAAAACAAATAAAGCCTTTCAATTCGAACATTGTTTAAACTTTTCACTTCGCCCTGAATGCATGAATGCGATAAATATTAACTTTTTTATGAATAATACTAATGCATGACAAATAACATGTTACTATTAGGAATTGAGTACTTTTAATTTGGTTTCAATAAATAACTAGCATATTAAAACGCTCCCAAATCAATTCAAATCAATCTTATATCCTAAATCTATAGATGCCCTAACATGATCTTTTAAACTAATTATTCCATTTCGTAAGCATTCTTGGGTCAGAAACTCTCGTAAAGTATCTTCGGTCTCGCAAAACAATATATTATTTCCTGAATCGATGAGATGCTGAAACTGTAGCGATAATTGGAACAGAATCAAAGCTTGTGCACGATTTCCTTCATCTAAATCCAATCCTAGTTTCGATATTCCTTGAGCAGCACTGAAGTCTAATCCGGTGATTTTGCGACAATCAATAACGACTGGAACTTGAAAATCAGCCTCGATACAGGCTTTCAGGATGCGTTCACGTAAATAGTCGATACCAGGAAAGTACATTCCATTGCTGGGAGTGACTTTTATAAATTGCATATTGTCAACCTGCAAATAAAAACAGTAACCGTTAGAACCAACTTGCATACTATTCATAGATTGTTTAGTTAGAAAAATTGTGTTAGCTTACAGTATCAATCTTCACGACAATATTCGGTCTTGCCCAAAGATATAAAAGGTATGCAGCTGTGACTGCTATTCCAAAAAATAGTCCAACTTCGACACCAAAAAATACACAAACTAAGAAGCAGGACAGCCACGTGAAGAAGTCCCTCTTAGTTTCCCGCCATAGTTTCATCGGAAGCTTGAAATCAATCAGAGTAACGATGGCACACATTAGAATTGCTGCTAAACAGCTTTGCGGAATATAATGGAAGTAAGGTGTTAGCAGGCTCAAAGACAGGATAACGAGTACACCTACCGGGAAAGAAAAATACATTGAAAATCGTGTGAGTTCATCCAAATCCGACCAAAATCAAAAATCCAGCATATTTACTTGAATAGATTCCAGCTATTGACGTTTTCAGACCACTAGCACCACTGATAGCAGCCCGTGAAAATGCTCCACACGTTGGCATCGATTTCACCCCGGACCCTACAATGTTGCACAGTCCTAGAGTAATCAGCTCCTGACTAGCATTGACAATCCCTTTTGGAGCTGAAGAAGTGAACGAAAAAGTGAGTATGAATGGCACACCTAAATGTAAAAGTTTTCGCATTGAATGATGCGATATAAGGATCTTGTTCAAGTTTTCTACCATTACCTAATAAAATATAAAATATAAATTTGACTCATAACTGATTTAAAATTTAGACAATATGTATTATTGTAATTTTCGATAATCCTGCTAAGCTCCTAATTTCAATATGTTTAAACTTATTTTTCATGGAATCATATGATCAATGTCCTTTATCCATCGCTTTCTTTAGTAAGGCCACTACAAATATACTTACTTAAAGCTTTAGCAATTGATATGTTTGTAAGGATCGAAACAAGTGGGACCACAAATATTCCAATTCCTAATTCCGAGCATATTTGCACAAAATTGTATGTTGTATTCTTGTGTTCTATATAGAATGACGGAAATGAGAATGACGGCATTCCTGGGACAACATTTTCAGTCAAATGGAAAGGTACTTGTCCATTTTCCGATTTAATTGTCCAAACAAACGCCAAAGAAGCAGTGATGAATACAATCAGAGCATTTCTCGATAAACTAATATATTTTAGAGTTTCCTTCAGGATCTTTCCCGCACGTGTTGATTTGTTGAATGGTATATAGGTCATGTACTGTAAATAAAATGAGTACAGATTAAAGCGTATCATTGTGGGCATTTAATCATTTTAGAAAAACCTCTCATACCTTAAAGCATAATAAAAATGCGATAGAACTTATACCCATGATGGCATCGCCAAGCCGGGCTTCATCTAATTGCAAAAACAGCTTTTGTATTGAATTTACAAACCCAGGAACAAGATATTGAATTCCAAGTATTACTTTTATCTGGGACTCAACTACTAAAATGGCTGTTGCTGACGTGAACGCTTTTATAACTGGCATCGAGATAAAGTCAAAAATGAATCCTGAAAAAAAAACAATGAAAATCACGCTACAAAATAAAAGCATGGACACAAGAATGTATTTAGACAGAAAATTCAGTAAAAATAATGTTTTAAACATATATATTTTTAGCGGGCTGCTTTCAATCCTTTGTATTATTATTGTATTATGGGACAATTCGTTTCATAATTTCAAATTAAATTCTCTGTTGTCAAACATCAATAGTTTCAAAATTATAGATTTTAGTTCTTATATTTTCCTTTTTTTGTGCATTCGAATTTGAAAGATACACTTCTGTGTGAATTGATAGGTTTTAAATTGATTTTTAAAATGAACTACATCAACTACATGTTAGATGACAATTTTTCTCCAGTAAATAAAAAAAATTAAAAATGTTTAAATAATCCTTAAAAAAATATACATTTTCAAAAACAATTTTTTTGAACTGCTGTATAACGGTTTTTTTTATTTTATTGATTATATCAAGCTTTTTGCGAAATTTTCAAATCAAATTTACAGTTCTGGACCAAGTTATCACCTCTTTCTCTAACATTTGCGATGAGCTGAGCACCAATAAAGTACGTGTGGTTTATCCAAAATCAATGTAACAAAAAAAATTAGTGGTTTATCAGTTTAGTAATCGATTTTTTTATGTTTTTTGACCAAAACTTTTTTTCTACAAATAAAAAATCAGTTTTCCCTTCTTAAAGTTGATAAGGAGCCTTTCAGATGTTACCATTTTGCTAAATTTGGAGTGAAACAAAAATGCTTCGATTAAGCAATAGATGAACTATTCAACTAACAACTTCTTTTTATTTCATTGATTTTAGACCAGCCACTAATAATGTACTAATGGTCATCGTGGAGCACTATTTTTTAAAAAAAGGGTCGACAGTCCAGCTGATGTTTTGGTCTAAAAACAATATTTTTGGCTTCTCAGTAAATAGGAAAGTTATTGTTATTGGTCCGAAAACCTAAATCAAAATTTTTAATATATATTTACGTTTTTGGGTTATTTTTAAAATATTTTTGGAAAGAAGTATGTATGTATAAATTTATTAACAGTCATATTTTTTCGATTTGACTAGTCTAGTATTAAAATTATCACGGATTCATGATTCAATACAAAATATTATACAAACATAAAAAAATTATGGGCAGTAGTATAGGTGTAAGTTTGGACGTGAAGTTCGATATACTTGGTGTCACTCTGCAATTTTTCTCCAACTTTAATAGTACAAAGTTTTGAATAGCTTGTAATTGTTTATAGGAATATATTCCTCAATTTTTCATGGTAAAGTTAGGCATCCAATACGTGAATGATTACTTTTGAATTGAAAGTATAGGCTCTATAGTTGCATAAAACATAGAGTGTATCGTCGACTTATCCGTAATTTCTTGGCTATCACAGAAAGATTGTACCTTCAAATCGTGGTAGCCAAGGTGTTTCAATTTTGATTTTAGAATAAAAAATGGTTCTTTTAGGAATGCGTCAAATATTTTTAAAATTTTTAATAATGCAAAATGAGCCTAAATTAAATGTTGAGATCCTCATGGCCATTGCATCAGGATTTGGTTAGGTAGGTGTAGTGCATTTATGCCGTCCATTACCTACTACCTTTCTGAAAAATTTCATCTTTTAAGCAATGAACCAAATAACCTTGCGGTCACCTCTCTGCCTAGTCTTCTAGGTGTTACATAAAAATCTTGTAAACACACTGTATTTGCCAGAAATGTAACTTCACTTCTAATTGGGTTAGAAAATTTTTAAACATATAAATATATTCATTATGAAAATGCTGACCTCATAGATGATAATATAAATGTTTGAAAAAGTCCTTCCTGTTATGCAATACGGTAATCTAGCAAGGTATTGAAATAAGTTTTAACCCATTTTGATGGACGGGAAAAATTTTGAGTTTCCATAAAATATGATTGACCAGCACGTAAATCTGTTAATTGCTTGCTATCAAATATTTTCAAAATTGCTACCACGTTTTCGAATCCATTATCTACAATATTTTGGTGAAATATCTTTTGGCCTTTCAGCCCTGAGTTTCTAGAAATAAAAATTCAAATTTGAGAAAGTTGGATTTCTTCAATGAAAGTATATAACTTAATTTTTACTCGATTATAGGTGATGAAAATCAATTATGTATGTATGATCGCAAGTATATTTCAATGCGGATTTCCAGCTTAATCCAAGAAAAAAAGAAAATCTATACTTCTTTTTTAATGGGATTCGAATAGTATTGTCAATTTTAAGAGAAGATGTATTACTTCAAATGGTTCATCCTATGATTGACGTTGAATTGTGTCGATGAATAAGCGTAGAAAGCTACAATTAATAACGATGCAAAATACAGAAATAATAATTCAAAAACCTCGACATTCGAAATATGATAAGACAACAATCGTCAATTTATCTTTGAAAATAAAATGACTACTTACACAGTCAAGAGGTAACAATAAGCTGTGAAAAATGGATTTCACCGACACTACAAAACAATTGGCGCTATTTAAATTTTATCTTAACGATATAAATGAATTGTTTTGACTTCCGGATAGTATGGTAACAGTTTTAATACATAAGTGAGAAGACAATTTTTAAAATTAATTTTAATTTGGAAATTTACTATTTATTTTTTCATGGAATAGAATAATATTAAATCGAGATTCATAAAATTTAGGTGGATCAAGGAAATTGTTAGTAGGTGATAAAACATTGAGTTTTCACAAGTTTGATTTTAAAATAAATTTATATTTACTTTCCCGTCTTGTAAGGATTACTTCCCTCTTAACTAAATTGTTGGTGGTAGTTTCATGTGAGCAATTCAAAATCGTGTTTCTTTCCAAGTTTGAATTGAAATCATCGTCAAACGAATGAATTGATGATTAGCTGTTACGGTTTATCATATTCGTTGGCTGCAACTATGTACTAGAGAATGAATCATTTCAATGAATTGTGCCGGTTTCTTCATTCATCGGTACAAGTGTAGATCATTCATCAGTACAATTATGTGATTAACACGTTATTTATTCTGATTTATTTACATACATACATGTATAATTGAGAACATTTTAGTGCGAATTTTCGTCCACATCATGCATACACATATCGTTTTTTTTTTTCAAATTTAGAAATAAATGCAATAAATCAAAAAGATTCACTCTCGCTTTCTTATTCAATTAACGACCATTCACTAATTGGCAAAAATCGGACTGAGTTAGTATAGCAGCCAGCATCAATACTTCAAGGCAAACATTTAACTTAACACTTGAACTATTAGAGTAGTAGAAGTGAGTTCAAGCAGAATATTATTTCAAATAGGTAAAATTGCCATACTACATATATCTACATATGTATCTTAAAATTTACACCTTTTCATTTGAATCTCAAAGTTAGTTCAATCATATTGATATGATGTCTATATTTTTTCTCTGATTTTTTATCTATACGTTGATCATCGCAAGAAAATATACTGACTTATACTTCAGCTATTAGATATACATCCACTAAAATTCATTAAAAGTTTTTATTAATGTTGATTAAAAAATTTAAAAATGGCTCCGATTCTAGGATAATTCAATAAATGTAAACATTGTGATCACAATCGATTTTTTAACACATATTTCTTCAATGTGTAATATTATAATTCTGTACATTTCAATGATATTATTAGACATGACGTAATATTAAGTCAAAATTTATTTATTGTAAATAAAATAACCAAACGGCTGACTTATTTTTATCTACTGGTCAATAATAGTAACACGCACATTCTATTTTTACAGATACTTTGATTTAAAGGAAGATTTTAGATTCGTATTATAGTAATAATGGAATATAAAAAGCTTTGATTATTGAAGTGTTTAATGCTTAGTTTCAATCACTTCATAACAAGAATGTTCATTTAGACACATAAAATTAACTAAACGTGAAAGTTCAGTTGACTGTAACTAAATTTATTTGTGAACCGTTTTCAACTGAATTGCTTCATATATATTTTTAAACAAACATCAAACAACTTACCCAACTTTAAAATGCCCATTAGTAGTTCAACACATCCTGCCAATAACGTCAGAATGAATGCAAACTCCATGGGTTTGCCGAAAGTAAACTGTATGGTCACAAGTGCAACAAGGCTCGTTGGTCCGATAATTACTTTTTCGACGGTACCAAATATTAAATATATTAATGGACCTAGAAATAATAAAAGAATATATATTGTAATAATATGCAAACCTTTAAGCAATTCCAAGGATTCTATAATTTTTTTGTATTATAAAATAATTCAAAAAAAGTAGCTAGAATCGTATAACAAATTAATTTTTATCCAACAATTAGCTATTTATGAAGAAAAGATATTAACTTGGCCTTCCCTGCCCTATCGACTAACTGTTACAAGTGTTAAGAGATTCACACAAAAAAACAGTATTACTTCTATCAAGTCTATCTTTCTTTTCCTTTATTCAAAAAATCGGGCAAAACATGCGATAGGAGCGATTTAAGGATAATGCTATCTTTTCTTTTGCGTAAAATTAGATTACCATGTTATGATAAAAGAATTCGGAGGTTTTACCGCCAGACGAAATCATTTTTAAAATTAATTTTGATTTTCAACTGCACAATGAATTAATTATGATATGATAAAATATCTTAAAGTGACGACCATGGCGCGTAATATCTATCTGGCAATTTAGTGGCACAGTTGAAGTGAGAATGTAGAAGTCTCTTTCCATTAGTATGATGAATCCCTTCTAGGGATCAATCTGGTACCATGGATACTGTGTACCTGGATAACAGTTTCCTCCAGCTTTGATTAAATCCCTCCAGTGGTTGTAAACGTGGTGGCTAAGGATTAATGCCTATATAACGAGTAGGAATTCTTTCGATACAACTTGGCGTTACGAACACCCTCTATCTAGATCGTAGATTTCGATGTGCAATTGTGTATTATTCACGTGCCAAGAACCAGAGTTCGGCAAAGATTTTAGATTGACCACCACGAAATGACCTGTAAGCTATGAAGGAACCATGCACTAAAGATAGAACTGGTACCACGTGTCGAAGGAAACTTTTCGCGTATATGCGGAGAAATGGTAGTCACATAGTAGCATACCCATGACTTAAGAAGTCCGTGGAGGTCAAATCTTTCTAGGAGGATCTTCACGTCAAACCAACCGGAAGATTCTGTTGGTTTGTAATCGTATCTTCGCCAAAAGTAACTAAGAATGAAATATGTAACTGCAAAGAAGTTTCATATAAATTAAATTAAACTCGATCCTTTATTGAGTTGTATTGAATTATGTTCTCAATGATGGTATGATTGAACGCAATATTCATTTATCCACTAACAGACGAACAAACGAAACATTTTACTTATTTAGAAAAAATTAAGTTTGTTTGTTTTCCAATAAATTTTCTTAGAACAGATATTATAGGCGCGGTGAAGAAAATTTCACATCCTTCATTAGAAATTAGCACATCTTACGGAAAGCATGATCCATTCAATTGTTCTAAGCTTTTCATCAATTAACGTAGCTTCGTTAATTAGAAACAATAGCAATTATAATACTTACCAATAAAAGCTGAATATAATCCATAGTGCGACGGAAGTCCTGCCAATTGAGCGCAAGCTATGCTTTCAGGAATAATAGTCAGTCCCAAGGTGATTCCCGCAATCAGATCTGATATCGCAAAGCGTGTATTGTAATTGCATATCCATGTTGTTACATAGAATTTTTTTTGCAGCCACGTTTTGATTTTAGCATTTCGATTCGAGTTTGATTTTTTCACAACTACAATATTAGGCTGTTTCAAACTTGTGGTCTCCATTTTCAAACTAATCGTATTTCTAAAACTCTAAACCATATTCATGACCGTTCGCGAAACACTAAACCATGTCCGTTCAACAACATATGTGAATTGTATTGATTTCTTCTTTAAATCAATTTTTGTTGTTTTGTAAATATTTTTTGGCATGTATATTTTCTCAATTTAGAAAATTAACTTATTTTTTTGCCGCGAGTTAAGATCAAATTCCGTGTAGGTGATAATCGAATTAGGCCCAGTGCTAATATTTAATAATAAACTCAAACTACATATGACCAGACAAAAGTGTAAATAATTTATTGCTTCGACACGTTACCGAATCAAACTTGCACAAAACGTTTGACCGAAGATAACTGACTGACCAACAAGCTAATACTAAGGAATACACTTGAATCTTTCAAGCTATGACTATAGGCACATACCAAACGTATCATCATAAATATACTTCTTATCACCTTGATCTTGAGTAAATTCGATCTAACTAAATTTATCTAATTATTAGCTTAAATTCAGCAAGGGCTACGCGACTATATAAGACTATAGAATTCCAGTGGCGTTCATTTTGAAATTTGAACAATGTATCAAAATATTCTGGTGGATTTAAGTAAGTTCAAGTAGCATTTATTATATTATTAATAATATAACCGATATGATGTTAGAAATTGAACACTTGCATACTCTTCGTGTTGTCGAATTCAAGTCTAAAATTGTTTGAGAATGTATTTAGCAATTATCGAGACAACTAACCGAGTCGTCTGTTTCTCTGCTTACTTTAAATAAAAACAAGTATAATATCCTATAGCTAACAGTTTACGCTTAGTAAAATTGAAAAAGCAAAATTCGCTAGCTATCGTTGAATTCGTAAAATTTCAGCTACACAACGCCACACACACACACACACTTAAGTTAGATTTTTTAAACTTATAATTTAAAATCCAGCATTTTTTTATTATACACTAGATGTTGTTATAGTATCTACTGCAGTAAAATAAATTATTATTAGCTTTCTTATTTCTTAGAAATCATATTTATTTGTTTCATTTTGTTATGGACCTTCCTCAAGTTACCTATTCAATGTTTCTTGTATTTACGTTGTTTCTTTCAATCATTTCAATACAATTCGTTGCATGGTTTTTGTTTGATATATTTGAATCTTTAATTTTTATCTTTGGTTTAGAGTTTCTGAACAGAATATGATATACAGTAGGCGTTGATCCTTTTTTATCATCAATTTTCATGTGAGTTATTTGCAATAATAAAGATTTGCAACAGATCTACGCCAATGTCTTGTCGTCATTGCAATGATACCACAATGTTGACGGGACAATAGCATATCACAATGGAATTGGAATATACAAATAAAGCAAATAGTGACGGTATGCGGGGCAACTTTTCGACATGATATAACGCCTCAAATCACTTTTAATTTGATGGAATATCAATTGTTCTTGGACAAACCGAACCAAAACTATGGTTGATAAAATTTTGCAAAATAGAAAATGGAAAATTGTTAGTATTTTCCCCTGTCCACCCGCAATCAAACTTTCTGTTGATACCAACATGACGGGTCTGTTTCAAGACGCTAGGGTACCGGAACATTATCGTTCTGCTATTTGATTATCTATTTGATAGTGAAAGACAAGTCGTTAGGTCTCCGAATAGCATAAGAACACGGCTACTTAAGCGCATGTTCAATTGAAATGATAAAAGATAATAATAGCCATTTCAGATATCTAATGCACTATGCCAACTTTAAATCGACTTGAGTGAACGAATAATCGTCAAATGGAAGCAGTAGTCTTCGACACCTACCCATGATTGGCAAATTGCTCGCTGAACAATAATCAGAAAGCAAATTAAAAACGCGCATCGAAATTATAGGATGTGTCTTGTACGTTTCGGAATTAAAATGGTTAAATCCGTATGTCGACTTAAAACGCATGACAATATTTCTACACGTTTTGGAGTGAAAGCCAATTCAATGGTCAATAATTTTGTCAACTGAATAAATTTTACGTTTGTTTTTAATCGAGTCAGTTAACATTCAGATCAAAAAATATTTTGAATTCACGTATAAATTGGTTGCTGAAAGCTTTCGTGATGGAATAATGCAGTATATTTTCCATGAATACAATACCAAACATCAAAATTGATCTAATGAAATTTATTGCATTCTTAAAAAAGCCATTACAGATCGAAACAATTATATAATTTAATCATATTGTTATAAATACAAAAGGTATATATGATTTTTTTAAAAAACATGACCACATAATATGATACAGTATAAAAATGCAGAAACAATAACTCTAGTCTTTTCCATGTAACAATAAACTAAATGGCCCAGTACCGTTTACTTAGATAACATTTTCTAGAATTTTGTACACACTGTGTAGTATCGTCAGCAAACAATTAGATGGAAGAATGAAGAGGGCAAGTTAACAGTTTTCTTTGGTTTATTTTACTTTAGATGAAATCTGATTGATGAGTTCGTCGCAGCGTTCACTGGTTCCTTTGAATGTTTTCGGATGAGGTCCAATCATTTGTATAAATTGTGGTACATCGGATGATACCTATAAGAATTCAATTTGATATTAAGCAAGTTTTGCAGCGTAATCGTATACAAAGCAAAACAAATAATGCCCGTAGCTTGGCCAACTGTAATGATTGGTTTGCGACTTAAACAGCATTTATTTTAAAGAATCAGTGTAAAAATTTATAATTAAAGGTAGGTGATTAACTTTTTCGGAGTATTTTAAGCAACTATTTCCTTCTTGCAGCAATGTACAATTTTTATTAAGTATTAACAAACAATTCAAACAAATCAAGAATGAATTTGAAAGGTTACTATTCATTTTTTCTTTATGAGTATTTAAGAGATGAAAATGCACTCACATTGCAATGTCTATTATATAAACAAAATTAAGCAGTACATTTAATACGAAATTACAGGTCAATGTATTTAATGAACGAACAACTTACGAGAGTGAATGTAGACAAAGCTCTTAGGGTACGGAACAGATGTTCTTCTGATGGTTTTGTGTTGAGAAATTGCAAAATAGCCATGGCTAGTTCGACGGCTACATCATCAAATACCTGCAGATAAACAATCAGGCAAACGTTATTGTTATCTTGAATGTTTTTGTTTATGTTTTTTGTTTGTTTGTAATAAACTAAGCCCTAAACATACAAGATAAAAATTTAGTTACAAGCTAATTTATCGGCATTACGCGAAAATTAACCTAATTGATAGTCGTGATCTGTATTGATAATTAAGCTATTTTCATTTCCAAAAAATTGTTATTTATTCATTTCCAAATTCATGCGCGATCTCAATTGAAAAATAAACATGTGTTTTATTTGTATTTACCCGAAGCGCACAATGTTATATACTATACACTTGTATCATGAACAAGTTGACCATGAACCCTACTTGGCAATGAAAACATTTTCATTGATTAAAGACGTGAGAAGGATACAAATGGTGGATTTTAGCTATTATTATTTTTAAACAGTTTATGGTTTGTTTATTTGTTTCTCAGAAAACATAATATTTACTTTAATCAGTAGCATAAGTTAGGCACAAGTTTGTAGTTGTGTTTTATTAACAAGCTTATTTTCACGTGATTCCAGTTAGAATTTAAAGTAAGTTTTAACCTTAAATTGCATACGAAGACAAATATGAATTTCAACTTCTATGTCCATTTTTTAAACCTGAAATGACAAAGTAAAAGATAAAGAGCACATGTATCCAAGGAAGTGCACCCCCTTCCTTTACAACTAAGTCCTTTTATTTTATTTTTCATCCGTGTCATTGCATAACCTCGTTTTTGAAAGCGTGGGCAACATGTGAAAATTTAAAATATTGGAAGCACGAAATAAAACATAAAATATAATATAAAATAGAATATCAAAGATAAAATATAAAATATGGGAGAAACTAGATGTTTTTCGAATATATTTTTCGCCTTTAATTACTTGCATTAATTTTCAATTCATCGCATTTGTGGCTATTTTGGAACACTAAAATTTTAACTAATACGGAAAAGTATATTCGCTCAATATTTCAATAACAACTAAGAATCCAAAATTTGATTTTTCTGATGAAATGTCTTAGGTAAGTTGGTTGTAGTGACAACCCCGTTTATCAAAGACCATGATTTGATTTGATGATTATTTGAAAACCTTTTCACATTTCTTTTCCTAGCAATTCGTAATACATGCAATAGAGGGTTAAAACGTAGGAACTATGCGTGTACTTTTTCATTTCATTTTTCCTTAGTTGTTTTATGTTGATATGCTACTTAATTAAAAGACAGCGACATCAGCCAGCACATTGTGGAAAAAATACATCTTTGCAGAACGTTTCGAACATGGTTTTTCTAGTGCCAGAACAATGAATGTGCAGCAACGATGATTTCGACATAAGTAAAAAGCTGTGATTAGTTTTCAACTCTTATGTTATAAAAAACAAACAATTTGTAATCACAAATTCTTAACCAATGAAGTCAGCAACAGCATTATAAAATTACAGGAATTACCCGCTTTATAACGGTCAGACAATATTCAAATATGCATTACTCAAAACTACTAATCGCACATTTATTGTCTTAGCATAGGGGCGACAACATTTCAACTGGTTTGCATTGGTGACGAAATACAAATAGGGACTGTTCAAAGTGCAACAAAATAATACGTACCACAGTTTTGACTTCCTTTATAGCCAGATTGTACATAATACTAGTTCCAATGTCTTGTAATGTTGTGTTTGACGCAAGTAAGCAATGAACAGCCACCTTAGTTGTACCACGAATGTTGGAAATTGGCTGATTATTATATTGCCATTCCGAAATATACAGTAGCCATTCGGAAGCACTAACATTTTCGAACATGTTACACATCTGCATGGAAATTCACAAAAATAGCGATATAGCATCTGTTTTATTTGGATCTAGGAGAAAATACTTACGAATAGAGCCCATGCAACTTGCTCTTCAATCGGAACTTTGTCAATGTCTTGTGAATAGTTCATCAATACGTGATCCCTTCGGTCTTGATGGAGAATCAAAATCACATCGTCTTTGAGAGCTGCTGCAGCTAAAATTCGAATCAAATGTACACGAGCCTCTAACGAAATTGTTGATTCCCGTAGCATACGATCTGTTGGAAAAGATGATCAAGTATTTATATGTGCTTATCTTAAATTACTGTTAAGTAAAATATATAGTTAATGTAATACTCTACACGAAATAAGGACAATCATCGGATAAATTAATGCCTATTTATCTGACAATTAATATCGAAATTTAAGATAAGAAAGTAGATAGAAAATGCTCGTAGTTAGTAAAATCATACTTGCACTCACCAACGAAACCCAAAAAGTTGTCCCCTAGAGCCCATGATCCTTCTCCTTGCACCAAGTACTGATAGAGCTCTTCAATATTTGTCTCCTCTTCTTTTGTCAGTTTACCATCAATCAGTTTCACCAAATTGTCAAGTTCAACTTTAGCCTGAAAGTTTAAACAGTTTTATCGGTGAACATGATAAAATTAATACCAAGCTAAAATTTACATCTATGTCACGATAAACAACAGGCGGTACTCTGTTCCTTCTTCGCTCCTCTTCCTCGGCACGTTCTTTCGCTTCTTCCTCGAGTAGCTTCTCGGAGGGTAGCATTTCTGACGGAATAGGTTCCGCCGTGCCGTTGGCTCCATTCATTTCTTGCTCAACTTCCGACATGCCGTTATTCAAGTTTGCTTCACTTCCGGAGTCAGAATTTTTCGAGTGTTTGCGCTGTTGCTTCTCCTTTTTCTTTTCTCTTTTAGCTATCTTTTCGCGAATGTTTTGTCGTCGTTCCTCGAGCGCCAACGATTGTAGGCGTGCCTCTTCGATTTGGTTGTTTAGATCATCAAACCCGGGGCTGGCTTCACGCGCAGTGATTTGAGGCTCAAACGAAAAATTTGATCCCTCTGAGCCTGCACTTATGCGTTCAATTAAAGGGGCTAGAGATTGCCCGAGTGGTGTTGATAGAATTTCGACTGGTTGGTCTAAAATAAACTTGGGGATACTAACCCCGCATAAAAACTGACAAAGATCCTGCGAAAATGTATTGCAGTTGTGGCGTATCAAGCTGTATTGCGAACCCCTGTAAGCAAATGTAGTGTCTTACATAAATTTCTAATTAATGAGATTGAGAGTTAGATTAGATTCTTCCTTTTCAATTTAAGCTGACTTAAACGAATTGCTCATGAAGACTATGCATGCATTAAGAAATTACTATTATTATGCATCGCTACGACATACAGTTTTTTATTCGATATTAATGAACCGATTGGACGAGACTGTTTCACTAATCTTATTGTTTCTCGTAGTTTAGGAGACTTTCCTATTTTGGGCCACTGACCGATATCTGGCACACATCCAAAAATAACAATTCACGTAGAGACTTTACACGCTTCAATTTTAATTTTTTGCTAAGCGACATTTAAAATCATGGATAATTTGTTCTTGTGTTTATTAATATCATTTTATATTTTCGATGTATTTTTATTTTGCAATCAAATTTGAATGGACGTTCGTATAAGATCATATATCAAAAATAAACTGTTGTGCGCCGAATGCAAGTTTGCAAGAAAATCAAAGATTATTTATAGAACCGGCGAGTGTGACACATTTTCGATATCAAATTGTACACGCACCAACTAAAATCACATGTCTAATTCAATTTTCAACCACTCACCTGAAGGTACTTTCAGCTAATCCTCGAATATAGTCTTTGAAAATTTGATATGGTACAAAAGTTTCGCCGATTTTTTCTATTTTTCCCGGTCGACCTAAGATAGTTGCACCCTAAAATACGTTGATTTAATCACCATATAAATGCACCATCTTCTTAAGATAACATTTTAAACAAAAAGAGAAAAAAATAAAGTTCAATTCAATCACTGCAATTTTGTGCGAGTTAAAAAAATAAACAACGTCTTTCGGAAAACTAATTCCGATCGAATTGGAAATCTTTTCACGTCCAGCTTGAAACTGAGAAGCAGGATCACTTTGGACATAGGCTAGACACGAAAAATGCGAGCATTGCCGTTGTGCACTTTATTTTCGTGATGTTCTCGAGAGAGAAAATTTTTCTGATTTCGTTATTTTTAGAATTGATGACTCAAGGATTAGATACTCGATGAAATTCCACACAATAGAAACTATATTAGAAATTTGTAGCTCCAAGTCGGAATGCTTCTTTAATTATTATTAATATAGTTTGGATGGATAAACAAATCTTATATTTTTGGCAAAACATAAATGGGAGAGCGAGAGCCTTGATATTCAGTTGATAATTTTTCAAGTCATTTGATGCAGTAAATTAAGGCATAAATAATTAAAATTGAAATCAAATTTCGAACTCATAAAGATGAAATTGTGTTTGCATGTAGATAGAAATCTTGAGTGAAAATGGAAAACTGGCACGCAAACTATATGGACATAGTTTTGGAAGAGAATTATATAAAATTGCAATCAACATTTTGAAAATCATATTCAAAAATAAATAAAATCGGTATAATTTATTTCTCTTTAATATATTTATTTTCAATATAATTATTTAAAAATTAGAAGAAAGCAAATTTTCGCAAGAGCGCTGTTGAATTTTTAAAAATGAAGAGAATTTGAGAGCATTTTAATTAATCATTTGCAATTCAAAAAGTCTATTTTATATAAAAGTTTTGATTTGTCTTATTTTTTCTATAGAATAAAAGCTAGAGGCGCACTAAATTAACGCCTAAAAACTTTTTTAGCATTTTTAGTATCACAATTTTTAAGAGTTTTAAACAGACCCTTATCGTTTTGCAATAATTACACAATAAGTCGTGTACAAAAGACTGAAGAAGGTTGCAAGTAGCAACCGAAATAATAATTACAGGATATTCTATTGATTTTTCAA
Organism: Oxycera nigricornis; assembly: GCA_963942545.1. Taxonomy (NCBI): domain Eukaryota; kingdom Metazoa; phylum Arthropoda; class Insecta; order Diptera; family Stratiomyidae; genus Oxycera; species Oxycera nigricornis. The sequence continues at coordinate 110,417,472 of OZ012660.1, read as the reverse complement.
GTAAATTTAAATCTGATTAAGAGATGATCGTCAAAATTTACAACACCAAACAAAATTACAAACGACTAGTTTCGGGTATAAAATTTAAAATAAGATGATATATTTATCGGCCCATTTGTTAGAAACATTGAAATGCTTTATACAAAACAGATAAAGATGAAAAAAATATACTTACCGGCGGGCAACATTGTATACCTTGTCCTCCAAAAAAGTATTCTTTTCCGAAAACCACTACGGCCGTGTGCCAAATACCATCAATTTGACGACCTAAACAACATACAAAACAGTTTGTGTTAGGTAAAAATAAATGCCGAACTCTACACAAATATATTGAGCTACCTAATAGCATTTGTGACATCATGGACGCCATTCCTTGGGTTAGGTCATAAATATATAGTTCGACAGTTTGTATGCCATCATCATCCATTGTTGCAATTGTATCTGAATGTGAGGTTTTAATTTGTTTAGTATTCGACATTTAGTAAATAAAATATTGTTTATTGAAAAAGTTAAGTCAAACAAAAATGTTGGATTGCTTTCAGCAATTTCTGTTCTATTTTGGTATATTTTAGCGATTTTTTCCAAACTTTGCATTACGCTGTGATGAAATAAGTTTCGTTGTCGGAAATATTTATGAATCCTTCAGAACATGAGCGATAATATAGATGATTTCAAAATTACTCTCCAAATCAATTTACGCAAAATTTCTTAATAAGTAAAATGTAAGGCATTAATTTAACTCTATTGTGGGTATCATACTAACGTTAGATTGCAAAAATTATAAGTGCAAGAGATTTAAACAAAGCCTGCATTTAAGGGTTCCTCCCTTTCTCGAGCTATCAAAATTGGGCAAATTTATAAAATTACGATAGCTACTGAGTTGAAACTTTTTTTATTACTTTTAACTAACATTTAGCTATATGCTCAATTGTAAAGTAAACAATTTTGGATACTGGTGCATATATAGAATGTTGAGTCAGACGTCTATAAAAATGAGCCCCAGGTGGCCGCCAAGATTTGGGCCGATTGAAATATCTGAAGGATAAATTTTTTGATGTCATTCTAAAATACAGGCTTTCAGATATAGTCACTAGTAGTAAGACAATTTTATTCTCTTATAAAAAATATAAAATGGCAATCTGTTGATTTTGGAGAGAAATAACTCGTTGCTTTTTCAAATAAGGAAAAGTTTTACGATTAGGCGGATAATCCCTACGTCACACCATAAGAAAATGAGTATTTGCCATAGTAGCCAACTTTGGCAGAAAATGCATTTTTGAGAAAAAATTCGTTCAAAGTTCACGATGCCGCCAGTCAGACATACTTCACTGTTTTAGAAAATCACGACAAATGATTTTCTTATGAAAATAAAAAAAATGATTTTCTTATGAAAATAAAATAAATAATGATTTTCTTATGAAAATACTAAAATAAATAATGATGCTCTTCTGAAAATAATAAAATAAATAATGATTTCGTGAAATACTCTTTTGCAAAGACAGTCTCAAGATCCCATACGATGGTAGGGAATGGGGGTGTTTGAGTAAAAACTACAACGGAAAAAAGGGTGACAGGCGAACACATATTCTTACAATACTTGGAAAGTGGCGCATCTTTTCAGTAGCATAGTTAACAAAGGCTTCTTCGGCGAAAATTAAAGCGCTGTTGAATCTGCTGTCTACGGACAGACGAGTTAGCGATGTCTTGGTCGTGGTCGTGAAAATTCATTGCACTTAACGAGGCGATACAATCATTTCTAGTACAGTTTGAGACCGGTAGCTATTCGGCAACTCTTCTGTATCGGGGTGCATTGGCGTGCTGTTGCGCCGTCAACAGGGGTGCCGCTTCCCACAGAGCGGTGAGGATGCTGATAGGTCTGATCCTTACCAAGGATTATAACGAAGTCCATGCAAGCTCCCGATAAGATTCTGGTATCTATTCTCAGAAAAGCAGTGCTCATAGCCCTAAGGCTATGGGTTACTGACTAGTAAGTTTATGGGGGCCTTGGTGCGAGCCTATCGTTACCCGTAGCCTAAGAAGCTCGTGGTGTTAAGACTTATCCGGCCAGGAAACCACGTTAAACCCAGGAACGCTTTCTGCACTTAACGAGGAAAAAATTCAACTTAGACGAAACGGGCGGCTGATTGTACTATTGGCACAATTTCCGAAAGGAGCAATGTACAGCTGATGATTTAATCATCTTGGGAAGCACTTCAATTTTTTTTATCCACAATAAACCTAATTCAAAAAACTATACTGGGCTGTTGAATGATGCTTTGATTAACTCTTTCAAAGAAATGTTTAAGGCTTATGAACAAGATAACAGGACATAATTGTTCAGCAACGCATAGCAGACATTTATAGCTTGAAGACGAATTAGTGAACGTAAAATTCGAGTTTAAGAGTAGTTAGCATTTAGTCCGGATTTAAACTCCATGGAAAATTTATGGAGAATCATAGACGAAATTACGAGGATGGCAGAAAGTTGGGCAGTGCCATCGACCTCAGAGGGGCCACTATAATATAAAATTAACTGAATTAGGAAATTTAATAGAAAATCGTCCCGACAAAAATTTATTAAGTAATTTCAAAGAATGTCGAAATAACTCATTGTTAAAAAATTTATAGGAGTATAAAATTTCGTAGTTTCACTATTATTATTATTGTTATTTATAATTATTTTCATTTTACATTTACGTCAAATTCAAAATTAAATTTAATGCTCTTTTAATACTGTCTGCTGACTAATGAAATTGACGAAATAAAACCGACAGCAGTGTGAGTTATTTAATAAAAATAAATTTTCTTTCATGAACTGCATCAACTAAAATTGGTGGAAGTATAAATTGATAGATTTAAAATTACTTCCGGCAGATGCAAAAATAACAATTTCTATTTTAAGCACTATACATTCAATTGTCCAACAAATCGCATTTGTGAACATAATTCAAGCAATATAAACATCTGAGACATGTGCAACGATCAATTGTTTCAAACTTGGCGGTCTGTTTGATTACATACATGATTTTATTAATACACTCGATAATCACTGTATCCACAGATTCGAATTTTTAATTACACGTGAAATATTATTCTTTCTGAAATTGAGTTGAAAGTTTCATGTTAGTATTGTAGACTTTTTTCTAGAATTTTTTACAATCATCAATGAAAACATACCTTAATGTTCAAATAAAGCGATGTATTGATTCTTAAAAAACAATTAAGCCCAAATTTTAATTGCAGCAAATATTTTCTTGATTAAAACATTTATAAACTCTCAACAGACCACAATATCAACACGATTTGTCTTAAACCGAGCACAGTTTATTCAACAATAACTTTTCGTAAATACAACGCACCTGATCTATGAAAATCTTAAATAAATACTAAAATAGAACACGTTTTTCCACAACAAAACACCTCCACAACTCTCCACAAAATTTCACTTTTCCTAAGTCGTCCAAAATCCACTAGATCACCTGAATGAAAGAGATACGCACGAAGACAAGAAATACGCCGTCGCGATGCAGTGTCCACGTCTAATAAATCTTTTTACGTTATGAAAATAGAATATCATATAAGTGCATGAAACGCGACGACGATATTACTTCCTTGTTTTTCTTGCCCAGACGCCACCTCACACAGAAACGATGCATATATGCTACTCTTATAAATATGATCGCGAAACGAATTGCAGGATCGAAAAAAAAACTTTTCACTGACTATTTACCTTAAAATTACTATAAAGACTAATTTTCTAATGGGCCGAAACTATTTTGGCTAATTTTGTGTCTCGATGGCTATTTCCGCACACTGCAAAATTTAACTAAGCTCTTTTGTGAAAAAGTTGATGAAAAACGCAAAGAAGCACAATTTTCCCACACACCTTTCAAGTTGTGTATCAATTCGCAAAAATAAGTGAATATTGGCCACTGATGTAGTGTCTGTTGTGTTTTGCGCAAACGATGAAAAATGCTTACCAACAGTGACAGTGGTTGAAAGTTGTTCTTTTTAATTTTTCGAAATCCAGCATTCACTGAATTGTTTATGAGTATTTCAGTTAAGTAATTTTAACCTTATCTCAATAGGAACTATAAATTTTATATCAAAGCATGGTATCCTGCTTAATGAGCACTGCTGCACCCTTAATATAAATGATTTTAGTTAGCAGTTAATCAACCATCCTGAATTTTAACACACTAATAGGAATATTCTCGCACTTAGCCCACATTTCCTCTATATTTTACACTCAAAATCGTATTAACTTAATGTTAAAATAGTCCTCATACAAGCAACCATTCAAAACACTTCTAAAAATAAAGGAATTTCGTCTCATCTTCATCAACATTATGATAACAGAGAGTGAAATTTTTGTTTTGGCTACACCACGTACAAAGAAATCGCGCAAAGAATCGCTCACTCTATTATCGTCAGTGCCAAGTGGAAATTCAGAAAATATCAAACGTACTTCAAAGTTCGCCGAACTGTGAGTGTTAATGAAACACTGCTCGTATATCAGCAATAATCAAAACTTTATATTTTATACATTTAATACGCATTTCAAGCGAGATTACAAAAAATGTAGTCATGAAACTTTTTTAAATGTCAGTCTTAGAAAAACCGAAAGAAATACATAATTTTATTTATGACGATTATTTATTCTTGAAACTGTTTTACTAGTCGAATCGAAAAAGATTTTTACTTCATAACCTCCTGAATTTGATATAATATATTATTTAAAGTTAAAAAATATGGTACTGGCAGGACAAAAATATTTATATTGTTTAAATAATGATAATGACACATTTTACCATTGTATTTACTGAAATTTTGGACAGTAAGGTGGATTTAAAGATTTTTCAAATAGCGTCATCATAAAAAGTGTTATATAAAAAATGTGTAACTTATTAATTACGAATATTTTTTTTTTAAATATGTACACTCTAGCCTAGTTTATCCAAACAACTTCTTATCGGAAACTCTATTAACCGCGCAAATAAGAGATATGCAACTTTCTCAACAACATTTTCATATCCGATCTGACTATCTACTGTTTGGAATGCAAGTTATGCGAAAATTCAAACCAAAAGACCCACGTAACAATGAAAACTTCCAAGTCTTACATGATCAGTTTTCGCGAGAGTTCAAGAGAAACCAACTCAGTAACAGGAAAAATACATCGCAGATTCTGCAATCAAAGGGGCCAACGGTAGTTATTAGTGGAAAAGATTGGAAAAGGTTTGCAACGATTTTAAGATAGTGCGATTAATAACAAAGACGATTTTATATAGACCGCAATTTCTTGAAAGGATAATTCGTCGATTCTACAATTGAAGTGATTTTTTTTTTCGTTTAAATGTAGGGACAGTTTAAATTTTGACCTATTTGAGAAAAAACAATCAATGTATGAAAACTTAAACTAACATCCACCAAATTATTCTAATTAAATTCTCTGCAAAATATTACAAAATAAAAGTAAATGAAGACTTTTTGATTTTTTTAAATAAATTTGGATTGCACAATTATTATGGGCAATCTACTGAATCGATTTTGATGAAAATTTGTTTGCTATTTTATTATATTGTAAAGATTTTCTAGGCAAACTATGAAAGTCCTAAGTGCATTCTAAATGGTAAAAAATGAAATAAAAAAAGATTTTCCTGCTTTTTTATATTTATTGCTATTTTGCGGTTAGGGTTAAATGTTTTAAAATTTTTAACCAATCTTATCTTACAGAAAATTTTATTATGCAACTTTAATTGCCACAAAGCTTTGCTCTAAAATGAATCGTTTTAAAGTTAGGAGTGAGAAAAATAGGGAAAAAACGATTTTTTTAAACATTTCGATTTTTTTAATGTTTCCGACTCCTGAGAAGGAGGATAGGTCAATTATGGTTATACGAGTAATTCCACAACTTTTCTTGCAAAAATCAATGTGCCCTCCCTCCGCAACGATCAAATGTAGCCGGTTTTTACAGATCCGCCCTGGTCTATGGTTATTTTTCTATTGCTGAGCTTATAAATAGACTCTTTTAATATGTTGTTTGGCTGCATCTTCTGTCTGTGGTAATAAAGTAAGTTATATGTTTTTATTCTTGAAGACTAACGTTATAAAATGGTTTTATTTTTATTGATTCAAACTATTGAACGTTTTAGGGCTGTATAGTGTGAAAATCCAGAAAATTCCTTTGTTGAAAGCAGTCTCTTCACTTTGATTTCCAACATAAAAGTTTCATACGTAGCTTTTCATCTTATTGAAAATTTCAAGAAATTGATATTTAACTTTTCTATAAAAAGATGCATCATCTAAAAGGAACACCATTTACTTTTATCGATTATAAACTTGTTTAAATTTATAAAAATTCATTATTTTTAATGTTTTATAAACATTTTTTTATTTGATTGTATGTTTAAACTCTATTCCATTCCTCGATAAATCCTTTTGAATCTTAAACTTAGTAAACATTTATTTAAAATAATTTAGCACTTTTTACAATGATGTGATTTGAAAAAGACTTAAAATTCACTTTAATATTTAAAATTTTGATAATTGTCGTGACAAAAAGACCTTTTTTTCATAAATATCACTATCATTGTACATACTTATATTTTGCCGCTATAATATATCGGGTTTCAAATAATATATTAAAACAAACCTTTTCGAATGAAAATAATTAAAATCAGAACTCTTCTTGAGAATTAAGAACTTTGAACGATTTTTCAGCTTCATTGACTCGACTTTGCATATTCATATACAGAAAAAAACAATCACCATCGCACTAGGTCACATGAACGACATTTAAAATGCCATGTGCATAATTGTGGTCTTCCCAAACTTCGACATTTCACCGAAATAAAGCTAATAGAATTGCTTTTTCACTGAATTTTTAATAAATATTATCATGCTGCAATTGAATCTACACGAAATTTTCACGATACCGTTCGCGGTAAAATTAATAAATTTTGAACTCTTGGTGCCCTTTATTTTATGTTTATTGACATCAGAATGCCAAATTTTTTTTGCAAGCAATGCTAATTATTTCAATGATTTTAATTCATTCACTTTAATGTTATAAATATTTACATTTGGCATTACATTGGGAGTATTACGTGGAATGAAATTGAGGAAAGTGCTTTTAATGACTGTTTACTATTTGTAGCATACAATGTAAAGGAATTCTGCATGTGTTGATATTCACACGAAATTTATTCGCAGCTAAGGCATAAGTGAGGAAAATGAAATAAACATATTTTAAGATATTTTCGTTTTTACTGTGCTATACTAATTATCAAGGTCTACCCGGGCGTTGTTTTCAATTTTATGATTTTATTGTAAGAGAATAGAATTAAGAGGTAGAGCATTCTTAATATATGAATAGGAAAATTTAGTAGACCCACAACCAATTTAGCCAGGAGAAAATATTACGAAGTGATTCTCCAAAGCAAATGCTTCTCTATTATTTGAAAATTATAGCAGAATCTTCTCCAGTGGATCTACTTATAAATATGTATAGTCATTGCGATAAACATAGCAAACAGCGAATTTTGTTGAAGGAATTTTGGTAGCCTTTTTTCAATTGTAACTTAATGCAAACTAAATGTAGGTTTTAGATTTAATTTGGAACGACTTTATTGTTCTGTGATTGTAATTGAGGCTTATAAATGGAAGAGAGTGAACAACATTTTGCAGAAAGGGTTATAAAATTTGCAGGCATTTTTTTTAATTGGGTAATCAACTGCCATAGCAATCAAAGCAAATACTTTTGGCATATGTCAAGGTTTTTTAATCGCTGATATTTCCAGATTTTACATTTGTCGTGCAAAAACAAAATCGCTAAGCACTTAAACCCTTTTTCATTTACATGCCTCAATTATTTTCGACACAAAAATATATTCATATGCGAATTTGAATAACAATTTAAAATGCGATAAAGAAAATGCAATTCAGATAGAAATTTCGAGAAAAACGACCATAATATGAGAAACGCGAATAATATATTAACGAAATTTGCTTGGACAGAACACCTGAAGAAAGATTCGATTAACAGTGCAGCTAATTTCTACAACGACTTGCCCTATGAGTTAAAACAAATAGACAAGTTATCATCTTTCAAAACAGCATTAAGGAAACATCTACTTGAAAAGCAACATAGTGATACTCAAGGTATAGGCAGCCAAACGGAATGGATTTATTTGTGAAAGTAACAGACCTTTATACTAAACTTAATGATTAAATTTTTTTATAAGACATCCCTAATATCGATATCCATCGTTTGGAAAGCCCAAAATCAACATACAAAAAGTGAATAAAAACATTGCATACGAAAGGTGCAAACAAAGAGTGATAGAGCGAGATTTGGAAGAAGCGGAGGTGGTTTTAGTCGGTAAAAGCCCGACATACCGAGACGTAGGAGCGACTCTTTTGAAGATTTCCACCTCTAAACTTTGAAAAAAGTTCTAGATAACAGCTTTTAGTAACAATAAATTGAATAAAGTTGTATCTCTTAAAATACAAAAGAAAACTGTTTTAGACACATCTTTTCATTCTTACGAAGTCGGATACGTATTTCGGTCGATCCCTTTGCCAGTGTTTGTTTAAATAGTCTTAAACACTAAGGAATGGATCACCAATTTGTTAGAAAAGAAATTTTATTGAGGACAGGATGGGTTCTAGCGAAACGACTTAAATCTGAATTCGTTGGACCGCAGATCTCGACTGTATGTAAATTGTAAAATGATATGAAATGAGAATCAGATTGTAAGTGACGACACAATTGATTAATATAGAGGAAAGGAAAAAGGATCAATTTTCTTATGTGTTACTTTTTTACTTCTAGCGCAAAGTAACAAAGAATCTGATCGATTTTTGAGCAGAAGACGTGAGAAATCAGAAACTCAATGCTATTCTGTATATGAATAAAATTCAACAAGACCCTTGACTGTTTCCGGGGAGAAAATCATTCAGATTCTTCCCAATCGAGTCATTGAGCCTAATTTTTTTTTGTTCTTATCTCAAGACGTTGACCCTATTAAAAGGGCCTTACATGTTTTGTGTAGACGTGGAATATGTAATTTTTGTTGATTTATATTCTGATCTATTTAATTGATAATTACGGCCTTCGTCGGATCAACCAAAAAACTTGCGACCTCGTAGTACAGCCGACACTAATATCTTAGTTATGATTCAGAATGATAGTTAACTCTTGAATTAACACTCACTTGGCAGAGATATCGTAAGAAGAATAAATACCGCAGAAACAAATCGAACCGAGCTACTGGACGTTGGTAGATCAACTGCTGTCTTGGACAAATTCAGATATTTCCAGACTGATCGATAACTCGGCAATTGTTTTAAATGACTTTGCAGCAAATGCAAATGAAGTATAAACACCACCGCTACTGACAGCTGATTACGAATGTGAAAGTAAACAAAACCGAATGTCAGTAGTTAACAGGTGGAATTACCAGCCTAGCGTCGATAATTATTGTGGATTCTAAACATGGTTTTCGTAAGCCAGTGTAGTGTTTAGTATTTCGCTCAAGATGGACGGTTATTTTATGAAAGGCCGTTTATCTGCGTTGCTGATTTATGCGGGAAAGTAAATAAAACAGTAGAGCACTGCTGACTGATGTTGAAAAACAAGTAATTTTTTTTATTTCATCAGGGAGGACGAAAGAAATAACATAAAATAATAAAACGTAATAAAATAACATGATAAATAATTTGTGAATATTTGCGCCATTCAATAATGAAAATGTAATTGTCAAAATAGCAAGTCTGTGCGGGCAAAACGACGAACTAGGTAGAATTAATTTTTTAACACTTCTTCGCTGCTTGTTCAAAGAAAATAATTTAGTCTACATGGGCGTCTTGAAAGATTCAGCGCTCGAAATTCCGAGCCAGTAGCGTGCATATTGCGTATATTGTTAACAACATCCAAGCCATTCTGGTTTAAAATTGGATAGACTTGTGTGTGTTTGTGCATACGTCCATAAATGTGAATTTTTTATATATGACGATTATTGTCTGTAAACATTTAAATTAATAACTTTATTTCACTGAACTCCATATGTTTCTCTTCCGCATTGCTTATATATCTTCTACAGCTACACAGAAGTCATAAAAATGCCGTTTTGGCAAACGTTACCATTGCATACACACACAGAAAGAGAAGTTCGATCTTTCAAGCTGAGTTTACATGAACATATTTCGAGTCGATCCAACAAAATTTCCAACTCAACCTGGTTGACTCTATGTGCCGCTTAAATTATGCTTCAAACCCTGATATACAAACGTTAAATTAGGAGAGATTGAATGCGAGAAGGGCGGCGGTAACAGTTCAAGACAGCATGGCATGGGTTTTTCGAAGAATCAAACAAAACGTTTTAAGGTGATGTAGTCATTTATAGCATTTCTCAAATGTTTTAGAGCTCGTCCCAAACGTTTTAAACTTGATATTAAAAACATTTAAACCTTTCCTTTGTAGATTTTCGCAGTTTTTTCAACGTTAAAAACTTCAAACAATAAAATGCAGCTTCAGTCTCTGGACATATTTACTGATTGCAGTCTCCTCCAAAACAGAACCGTCGCTTCAATTTTTCAGGATGCTATAAATCGAGCAGTGTAATGAAAACAGCCTACTTGAAATCGCAATGAACTACTAATTTTTTTTGTATATTTAGTACATACTTATTTAAATGTTTGAAATATGACATGAAATGTTCTTTGTAAAAATACCAAAATGTAAAAACCGTATTTGTTCAAATGTTTTTTTCTATGCGGCGATTCAAAAAAGGGGTTAGGCGTTTATATGAAAATTTAACTAAATCGTCATTTATTACCCGTTCCAAACGAATAGTTTTAAATTTGTTAGGCTCGACTATACTCACATAACATTCGCCTAATATCACATTAGGAATACTATCCGGTACCTCTCTTTTCTTTGGATTAAGATCAAATAATCCACATCAACTCTCACTTCAATACCATTTAATCCAACACATACTTCATCCAAGGACATGATGAAGTATATGTTGTATATCAGCTTTTTTAGTGAGTATTGTCTTGTACTTCATTTGCAGCAACATCTACCACTAATAATTAGTTCATGTTAAAATACTCTCTGAATATATTTTTTTATCCTTAGAGCTAGGTGAAATTTTTGTCTCTAAAGATGTTCTTGATCTTGAGAGCGAGATGAGATTCTCTAGTTGTATTAATTCTTTGTATAAAATAAACTCAAATTATCTTATCTTTTGAAATTTAAATTTTAAGTTTCCAAATTAATAAGAATATTTTTTTTTGTTATTTCCATGCAAAAATGAGGCTTCATTCTAAATAAAAAGTGAGCAACAGTTTAAACTGACGAAATACATTAATCATGTTGGAAATGTGGCGGCTCCCACTTTTGTGGACTTGTTTGGACGAATCTATTAAGGACCTAGTATTATTTTTATATTTGATATGCTTATTTTTCTCTTGTTTAGTTGAATAAAAAATACCAGACGTATTCATAAAATGATATTTATTAATTCATTCATAAATAGCATGCCAACTTATTGTTCTTAACATGGCTCATCGAAAAGTCCTGTACTACTACCGGATGAACTCCAAATTTACCAATGTTCACTTAAGGTGAATGAAGTGCCATTTATCAACTGTGAAAATGAAAATTAGTTCAGCTCATAAACATATTTGAAAATAAATGCAATATATTACCTGAATGACCAATGTTTTCCGATTCACATGCTTCAACCGGTTGAGAAAGAATTCTTTCAGCATCATCTTGTGAAATGAGATATGCAGAGTCGGCCACCGTTAAGTTTGTGCTAAGGGCAAATCAAATTAAGAAAAATAGCAATTAACATTCGATAGACGACATTGTAGTCTATTTACACTACTGCAATCATCCAATTTTCAATATGCTACTTCTATTGACAGAAATGGAAGAAAAAATTTGTGGTTGAAGCCAATATTGACTCTAGAAGAAGCCCAAAGTTGCCAAACGAGAAATTGAATCCCCCAAAATAAAAGCACAAAATAATCACCCGAAATAATCTCTGACCTCTTAATGAAACAAAAATATGGCTAACTGATTTATATAATGCATTGTTCCTCACAACTTGCCCATGGGAAATATCGAAATCATTGTCACTGTCGTTTTATGTTACAGAGTATTTAGATGAATACGTTTTTAATCATCTCTGTATTGAATAGAATGTTTAATAGTAATCACTTCTGGATTTTGTTTTTGATTGTTGATGATATTGAAACAACGCGCTCAACTTCTTAGTTGGACACAAAAGAAAATAAAACGATAAAGGCCAGGCCACTTATTTTATTTGGAGTGGCACTCCAATAGCGGATTCCACTTTATACACATTGGATCGGAGTACTTATAAAAATATCACTGTAAAACATTTGACTCCAATTAATAGTAATTTTTCATAAAAAATTTTAATATCGTCATGCTACAAACAAAAGAAGAACTCCGGATAACGGTGGCCGCAAATGATTCAATCAAACATTTGGATGTAAAGGGAGAGCCTGTTGAAAAGTTTCCAGATCTGGATCAATGTCTGAGCTCGAATGCCAAAATTTCAAGAATGCAATCATTTCCATTATTGATGTTCTCTAAGATTCGTCTGACAAAAAATCTTCAATATCAAGAATGCCATGATTAATATTTTTGCAATTGCTTTGCTTTAAATAATATTTTTCCCACACTATAAAAATTCGTTTAGGGTGAATTTTTGACCGACAATTGCTATAAGCCTCGAAAATACAACTTTTAATATAGACCTTATATTTGAAGATAAATCTGATAGCGCCAATATATCTATTAATAAAGAGATCGACGTGGAAACTGTATGAAATACATACTTAAATAGTATAAATGGGTTTATTCGCCAAAAACAAAATATAGCTTCCACAGGAATCCTGATTGGACTGTATATAATATCACAACAAAATTTGTTGCTTGGGTTCCTTTGATGTGATTCACTTTTCTTTGATGGTATTACCATGGACGAATCACAGGTTGCTAGTGTGTGGGACAAACTTATAACCTCCATTCCGACAAATAAAAATAACATAACAGAAAAATAAAGAATAAAATAAAGTAAACTTGTTTTTTTTATAGAATCTTATATGACGTGACCTGAAAATCTATACCAGAATATAAACCTTAAACAAAAAATTTATGGTCTTATTTATTTCAAAATTTATTCGGTTTATCCGATTTTTTCTACAGTGTCGACATTTTACTGCAATAAATATTTCTTTAGGCTGCATAGAAATCTACATAATTTTACTGAAAAAGATATTAAATGATTTTATTTGACTTTCTGCTCTGTGCTCATAAAAAAGAGCCGAAAAATCGCCAGTAAAGTCGATTTCAATGAAAAGATAGACATATAAATAGATATAGATCCTTTTACATATTTCACTGTGCATATTGCCAATGGAAAATCGGAGACTTAAAAATTACTAAGGTTTATAATAGTTTTGACTCTTATTTATTGATGACACAGTAGAATTTTTGATTCTTAATTGATTGAGTCGTCATATTTGAGAAAAATTAAAGAATGGAAGATATATAAGCAAATCATTTTTTTCACACGTTGACGACAGATGTAACGCAAGCTTTACAAGACAGAATTACGTCTATGCAATAGTGCGGGAGCCCAGCGCGGCTCGATGTTTAATTAACTCTTTGGATATGTTTTAACTTGACTCAGTATTTAATTTTAAGGTTCAATACTCGCGCTGTAGGAGAGGGGATCCTCAAAGATCATGAACTGAATGAATTTGAATTATATAAATAAGAAAATAAATAGGGTCAGGAACCCTACAAATAAATTATAGTACAAAGATACAACGAACGAACAAATAAACGGCATTCTTCAGCTCGAGACTTCCTGCGAAGAACTTGTCTTTCATGTACTCGCACCATAGGAAGCATCGGTCGAAGCGTTCGATTGTGCTTTTTCAGCAAATCATCACATAGCCATTATATCTGCAATCTTTCTATAAGTCACACCTTATTTCTATTCTTTGGATACAGTTAAGGATTATTTCAAACTTCAGTAGTTATGTTGAATCACATTCCAACCTAACGTCAATGTATGCCAACCCAACCTTATTATATGGAGATCCTACCAACCCTACTTTACTACAATATATAACGAACTATAGTTGAATATGAATAATCAAAATGTGACTTCAAGCAGTTCAAAAAATACATTCGAACTCTGGACATTTCATACGTTCGAGTCAAAAGGAGTAAATTTTGCGAAGATTTTCTATAGCACTTTTTGCAAGCGGTATTCTTCGGCATGATATCTACGCCGAAATTAAACCAAATAATTTTGTGTTGATTCTGATTGTTCATGAGAAAAATTACTTCACTCGATAGCTCAATTTACTCATTTATCACAAACGCTTCTTACCACGAAAGAGATCCTCCATCCAATTCTTTTCGAAGCAATCCTTGCCAAAATTTGTGTGTTTCAGCCACGACATTTGTAGCAAATGCAGCATTTTTCGCTTCTCCATTGAATGCAAATTGATTTTCTGGCTTACCGTCTGGAATTTTGTAAATCTAGAAGTAAACGATGTAAAAGCTACCTGCAATTCGGCTCCACTTCAGAATGTACCTTGAACCATTCAACAGTTGCTCGTAAAAGACCAGGGAAATGCTTCTCAATATCAGCTATATCGTTAACTTGATCGGCCAACGGATCCTTCACATCAATTGCCAAAATTTTCCAATCGGTCTCACCTTCATCGATTAAAGCTAATGTTCCTAGAATTTTCACTTGTACAACTTCACCTCTTTCGGCCACACGATAGCCAATTTCGAGGACGTCAATTGGATCGTTATCACCTATATATCGTAAGATAAAAAAAAGTAGAGGAGATAGAATATTATTCTAAAACAATATAGGAGAATATTATCATCATCTAACCTTTAGCGCATGTTGATGGCTCAATATGCTCGGGATTCTCCCACGTTTGAGGCAATGCACCGTAGTTCCAAATGTAACCATGATGCGGGAAACAGTTGGCAACAAAACGCAATTTCCCCTTTTTCACATCTTGTTTGATGGGATTTAAAGGCACTTTAGTCGAGATCTGCGGGCATAGTTTAGAAAGGTTGGAAATTCAAATATAAACGAAAAACTATTCTAAATAGAATATGGTTTGTCGGTAGTGGGATCAACTGGAATTTTGTATGTAAAATTTATAGTGTTAATGAAAATTATATGTTAATTTTTTTTAAATACAGTAGACTCTCATTTATATTATTGTGCTTTTAGGTGGATGGTATTGGCAGGCCCTCATTCAAGACTAGTGATGGGTTTCTCGTTGGATTTGGAAATACTGGCAAATTTGGTACGGCACACTCAAAAGAATCGTTCAGAGCAAATTGGTCAAATGAACGACATTAACTTTAATATGCAGCAAAACGCTGAACCTCTTCTGAGCGATGAACGATGATAGCACATAAAACGCATCGTTATCTACGACACATATGCACACGGGAATATCCTGGAAATGCACAACTTCTATACGATGAACAGATACATCTTCCAGAACGTTATGGACAATAACACAGGAAATGCTGAATCGTTTTCTCCTATCTATATTTCCTTCATTTATATTTACATTAGATAACTCATTTTTGTTTAAAAATTATTGTCAAAAGAAGTAAATAAATAAAGTTCGCATTGAGATTGATATCCTTTTTGTAGTCAAAGTCAAGATTGTTAAGTTATTTTAACAGAGACATATATTCATATCAGCAACGTGATTTGAAATTTCCAACTAATAAAAATACAATTAAAGCTAGAGTATTTTGTAAAATGCACATTAAGTTATTTAAACGTTTATTAGAGTTGTGAAAGCCTATGTAGCAACCTTAATTATCGTTTATTTAGTACCCTCGATACAAAGGAAGCATATTAATTACTGTTCCTTTCATTTAACTCAATTCGTAGTAATTGCAATCATTTGATATTCCATTTACCACCCTCTTGAAAATCCAAATAGACATGATGCCGTTTATGAAAGCGATTTAGCGCAATTATCACGTTTTCATGTCTCCTCTATCGATTAATAATAAACAGGTTGCACGCAATAGCTATCAATCGTTCAAGAAGAATTGCAATTGATACTTAAATAAAATGTCACTCCTTCATAATAAACAACGTGTACACAGATGTTTATCAATTTATGTTGGCAAAAATAGGAATACGAATTAGCTTACCTCCATTTTAGCGTTTGTCCATCGTGGAATTTCCACAACCATATTGTATATTGTCTTTGCATCATTGGCATACAGCGGAATATCGTGGAAAGGTGAAATAACTTGTCCCGCGTCATTTTCTGTAGTAAAATAAAATATAAATAGTATTTAATCGATTCATGTTAAACGCACGAAAATTTGATATCATGACGATAGCAAGGGTGGCGGTTCAAATTTTGATAAACACAGGCCTGCGAAATTCAAGTTTTTGAAAAAGTTCCAACTGGGTGCGGTGTTTTGAACTAGTTTCGATCCCAGATCTACAAATACCCAATCTGAATTTTTTCCATCAGACAAGGATTTTTCGAATAATAAATTTGAATTTTTTACGAATTTTAAATAGGAAAATTGAGTTAACGGCATCCGTTGTTTAAAATTTTTCTATTTATTACCACAACCCACAAAAATTTGCTTGTTAAAATTATAAAGGCTATTTTCTTGTCTCTGCAAAGCTACATTTGATATCTCTTTGCCTGCGGCCTCCCACTAGTGGATTCTGCTTTAATAGCCAGCAGTAGTTATCCATCCTCCTTGGTATCTTCGCTTCATTTCTCGAATATCTTGACCAAATATTGCAACTTATTCTTGACTAATGTCATATAGATTTTCAAGGAAGCAATCAAGATGAGAATAATGAAAATGAACTCATGTTCTAACACAAATTTTTAATTTTTTTCAACGTACTTTTGACAATTTTTACTTAATTTGGGGCCTTTTCTATTTCCTAGAAAATTTTCGATGACATTCTTGAAAGGAATCTATGTTTCCCTTTTTTCGTTGGTACCTTTTGTCCATGAAAAGTTCATTCTTCAGGAGTTTTCGTAAATCTGGTCCAACAAATACACTTTCTTTGAGTTTTTCTTTAGAGAATCCTACGAACTTTAGGCATAGATATTGAAAACAACTTCTTCTTTCGATTAAGTTATTACAAACTGTGTCATGATGACAAGTTTGATTTCTAACGATAGAAGCAATACTTTTTTAGGATCTATTAGACTCTTTTTAATTTGACAGATTTTAATGTGTTTCTCTCGATTTCCATGTGCAAATGTTTTTGTCTACTGTCCCAATCACACAAAAAAGCAAGAACATTAGGTGTAGCTCGAGTAGCATGCTGATAACTTTCAAGTCAAATGTTCGTGATAGTTTAGCTTTGTAAGTTTGAATTCCATGTTCTCGAAGCATTGTTTTAGAACTACAAAGTGACCCACAAGCAGACTTGTATTATAACAGGACGAAGTCCAAACTTTTCTTCGAAGAATCAATGTAAAGTCTCTATTCATTTTTAATGTAGTCAACGTAAAACAGAGACATTAGCTACGGAACATCGCTACAGCAATCTAAATTCCAATCTCGGGAAAAACAAGGAGTAATTCTCATTTTGTGCACCAATAAAATGACGTACCAGAACTAGTTAGGCGAAATCCTAAAAATTTGGCTGTATCTTTCGAGAACCCTAAATCTCGCAAAAAAATCATTTAATTTATTTTATTTAGAAAGTAATAACTCCCTAGAATTGTATTCAAATTTCCATCTTCCTCACCTTTTAAAGATGATGTGGCCGTTTCTCCCTCTATTGTTGTAGTTTCGATTGGTGATTCAGGGATTGGAATATCTGCCCTATGAGGTTTAGGGTGAACAATAGAACGAACACTTGAGATTTACTCCATTCCAACCAATTTAATATTTTGATGAAATTCGACACAATAAATCAGCAGCCAATGGAAGTTCATCATGAAATTGCACTGTATAGGTCATATTTATCAAGAAAAAATAAACAGCTGTCTGCCACTAGTTTCAGCGACTGTCCGATCCTCTTTTTCAAAAACACGTTTTTCTGAGAAAGATGCACAATTTGCTGTTCAAAGTTTAGTCCATTTAAATGATAGTTCAAATTTGCATTTTAGGAAGAAAGGAAGATTTTTTCAGCTGCAATAATGAAATTAAGTTAAAGTTTCTAGGGTTACACACCATTTGTTTGGCCGCAATTTTCAAAAGAAAACGAATATTACATTTCCGTAGCACTCACAAAAATGTGCATTGCAATTATTCAAAAATTTAATTTTCCGCCACTTTTATCTAAGGGACTTTGGGTTTCGACGAAAAAATATGAGCTAAAAACGATGCCAAAAAGAGGGGATCGTTTTTCGGGAGTCACAGCGTCTTTGCTTATACTTTTACCGCGTCAAACATTCAAAGCTTACTTTCAGAAAATTTCGTCACGAATCGTTTGCAGTATTGGTTGTTGCAGTACATGTACAGTGGTGGGAGTTATTGCATCCGAAAGGGAAAGGAGTCATGTGAAAAATACAAATTTAAGCCAAAGAAATGACTCGCGAATACAAACTGCCCAGTGAAAAGGCTCACAATGCATTTTGGTAGGCAGTCAGATTTTTTGCAATGTAAGAAAGGTCGAACAGTGAGGTTCAGTTCAAGTATCTGAAATCGTAGATCTCCCCTTTTGGCGAACAGCTGGAAAAGAAACGATGGTGATCTATGCCTACATGAAGTCGCGGAAGAGTTTCTCAGTACCGTAAATGAAACTAATATACTGGTCTTTTTCAACAATAGGACTCTGCATATAGAAAGCAACTAAGTACTGAACATGGAAATCTCCAGACGTGTGAGAATGTTGCATTTCGTCGAACTCTTCATTTGTTATGAAATAATCTTATTCTGTAAATTAAAGAGCATTCAAAAATCAGTTCAATTTGGGGGAAGTTTACGACAAAGGGGGGCTACAGTGATTTGATTGTACTATCACAGGAAATATACGATAAATACTTTTCAAATACATTTTGCCAGAGCTGTTCCAACCCACGAGATGTGCAAATTGTGAGAGATGTGGTTGGCTTTTACCCTGCTATGTGACTATTAGGTGCATCCCCCGGTAGTATGAGCTTTATTTAATGGAAGATAACAGCACTATAAATTAATCTCATTACGGGCTGCGCCTAGACCTTGAGCTTTGTGCGGTCTAACCTAAAAGCAAACCGCACAGAAGTTCCGCACTAAAATGCACTCCACATTCAATTACCAGCCAATATCCTCATTGCATCCCACAGCTTCCTGTGGGTAAGTGGAAAATTAACAACCTCCTTCCCGCGCAGGCAAGCAAATTCGACAAGAAGTTTTTTTCTGAATGTGAAAGCAACCAAGATCGCATCTCATTTGCAATGCACACTTGTCAACGATTTTTTTTCGCCAAGAACAACTTGTCTAGAGATAAGCAGCCTTACATAATTTACATATTCGAAAGTGGCGTTCACTTACTGTAGTAGATCGCGTAGCTGGTGGAGTTCTTCACACCCCTTTCGACCGGAATGTATTTCGTGGACATCGTACTGCTGGTTGAGATGTGACGAATGGGAAAGCGGGCGGCCGGCACTCGAAAATTGGTCAATGAATGAGACGAGAAAGTCCTCGAGACGCTAAAATAATCAGACTTGAACTTCTGGAATGGCAACGCACCAAGTGTCGACACGACTTTTGCAGACCGCGACCAAAACACGTGTGACACCGGCACAAACTTTGATAGCATGTCGACATCTAGCCTCTTCGGAAGTAAACTGTTTGACGTTTCTCTTGATGTTTCGTTTGGTGTTATTTGACATTTGTTTGAACAATTGTTCCGAAACTCCATGGACTGATACTACACACAGTTTAGATATACAAATTGTGTTGTAAAAATGTGATTGGCACTGTAGAGTTGGGCTGTTCGTTTAAAATATATATAAATTTAAATAAATGCAGAAAGAAAATCCATTGGAAAAAATATATGTTTTCAAAAGAGAACCATAAAGCAGTTGGATATAACTAAAATTCCAAATCAAACCTGAAAACTGAACAACTATAAGAAAACCACTTCAACAAAGTAACTAGCCTTTCAATTTACTACCGGAGAGAATACATAACATAACGAACCTACATTCCTTTAAAACAGTACAAAATCAATATTTAAAAAATACCTGCTGCAGGACCAGCATTCGAAGTAATTTACAATCACCTCCACAAAAATCAAAGTGAAAAATGAAGTCAATAAAAAAAAATAGAAACATATATTCTGAATTATACACAAATTGGGTACTATCCCTCGGACAATTAATGAAAATTGATGGAGAGAGTGATTTGAAGGAGATGGCCAAAAATAGGCTAAGAGTGAAGCCAACAATATATTCAGGTTGCATTGATAATCGATAATACATTAAACAAACTTTACAAATACATTCATCTATCTAGAAAAGATAAAACACACTTCATTTTACCTTCTTCACATTATTATTTTATTAATTGGTAAATATTTTAACATTTGTTTAAATATTTTATATATTAATTTATCGCAATTTTCTAAATTATTTTTGTAAATACATAAATAAATCGTAAAATATTAGCATCCATATTGATCTGATTTAAAATTTGTTCACATATGCTTTTGATTTGATTAACATTAGTAACTATTCGTTTACGTAATAATAGTTTTTATTTTAAAGTAATACGTATTTGTTTAAACTGGATAAAATTCTCAATATGATTAATTTTAAAATTTATTTATTTAAAAAAAAATATTATATCACCTCAATTGTTTCGTATTCTACAAAAGAATTGACCAAACAAGAATGCAATGAAGACGATTAATTTAAATGAGTTTAAATCGTCCGATGAACTATTTTCGTCGATATTGTACTCCTCCTTGGGCAAATATTCTCTAACGTGTCTTGTTTTATTCATCATCCAGTAGAATGCTGGCAAATTACTTTGCCGTTTCAGCTCCTCGCCAACAAGTTCACGTATTTTGGCATTGTATTCATTTAACCATCGTTTCTGAAATTTGTTATTTTTTATTATATAATTTTGACAGCCTTTGATATTATCTGTTTTTTTAATAAAAGAAATTTAAATCAAATATATTATTAAGAAATTATTTCTATAAGAAAAAAAAGCGAAAAACCTTTGAATTCATTTGTTAATTCGAAAAAATTTCGTATTTATATATAGAATTTTTTCCAAATTGAAAGTTTTCTGAATCAAATTGCGAATTTTACGAATCATTTTCAACAAATGTTTTGTGATCCGTGATTATCATTTTCGAAGAAAACTATGCTGCAGCACCCAACTGTTGCAAGCGAACAGAAGTTGAATTAATTATTAATAGTCTAGTGCTTATCTCAAAAACTGTCGAAATAAAATGTTGGTGATCGGAAAATTAACCGAATTAACCGATAAAAATTGTCTAAAAAATCGGAAGCCTTTTTTTGATAAATTGTTTAAATTTTTTTTAAGTTTCGGAATTTTGGACCGTCATTTCATTCATATATTTTTTGAACTACTGATTTGTTCGGTGCGGTTTATTTCAAAAATCACGTAAAAGTTCACTTTTTGAAGTTTTCAAGGGTGCGCTCATACCTTCTAACCGATACTAGATGAATCCATGCACTCGTGCATTTATGTATTTATAGAACAAGTGATTCTCTACAACAATTGCCCTAATAAAATTCATTGTATCCAATACTGGTATTACAGCGTAAGCGGTGAAAGATCAAAAAATTACGGTCCAAAATTTCAATAAAAAAAAATTTAAAAAATTTGTAACAAAACTGTGGAGAACTTTTGATCTTTGAAGCAAGCTTTATCGAATAAAATCAAATTCAGATTTTTCTGACCACTAAAACCTCCCATTAGCACTGGACTATAAATCAAAAAGATTCTCCATTTCATTTGTAAAATCTAATTTGATTATGCATAAATCTAATTTTGACCACAACGTTCTTAATTTGATTTGAACAACTTTCAATTTGATTCGAAAAATTTCCAACTTGAAGGGGAATTGTTATATACATAGAATGATGCAGTGCGGAGTTGTAGAGTAAAGTATGTAATTAGTCATGTGAATACTACGTTGCTGTCTAAGGTTTTTAAAATATTTTATTCTTGAAATGAGTACCAGAACTGTAATGAACTAATAATTTACCTGGGGCACACTTAACAGTTGTTTATCAATAAGCTTTGGTTCATACGGCATAAGCGTAACTCCTTGGAATTTCAAAAAACGAACACCAGACGGATGCCGATGA
The DNA here is from genome assembly GCA_963942545.1 of Oxycera nigricornis. Lineage (NCBI taxonomy): Eukaryota > Metazoa > Arthropoda > Insecta > Diptera > Stratiomyidae > Oxycera > Oxycera nigricornis. The sequence continues at coordinate 110,395,092 of OZ012660.1, read as the reverse complement.
CCAGTATCTACAACTTCTAATACGTTTTCCAATCGTATTCCAAAGATGCCGTTTTTATAGTAGCCAGGCTCTAAAAACGTAATTAAAAGTTTAGCATTTGAATTTTGTACGATAACTTATATTGTGAATATCTTACCGTTTGAGAAGAAGTATCCTTCTTTGAAATTGAACCTTTGATGTGCTGCGTATGATATATCAATGGGAGCTGAATACGGAAGATTAAGAGGATTGTAAATTTTATTTATATATGAAACTATTCCCATTACATTACTTACATTCGCGAACTGAAGAATATGAACCGATACCATGTCCAGTTGCGTGTGGATAATCGCTCATTGAGTCCCATCCTGTGCTTCTTTAATATACATTTATTTAATTAGTAAAACTTAATTGCACATATTAAGATATTTTTGAATGCGGTTAAACATACATTAATTTGCTAAAAATAAAAAAATTGACGGAATGAATAGTTTTAGGAAATATAATGAGACTTTGTAAAATACTGGATCTTTAATGATAACAGGAAGAAAATGTTGATTTAATTGGATATGATTGATACCTTCAGTTGAAAACAGAGCTGTCCAAGAAAAAAATGCGAATATTGACTTAAATTGAGTAAAGCACTAAAGAGGGCTCTATATTTCAAAATGAAAAATTTGTCTGGTTAATTTTTGTCTCCTAAATCATTTTTTTCTAGTAGGAAATATTTATTAACTATCAAGTTAAAGTCAGCAGTACAAGTTCAAAAATTATTCTTCTTCGTTGTTTAATTTTTGACTTGTCGATATGAGAAATAATTCGAGTGGCATAATGTCCCTTTTCTAAAAAAAATAAGGTGTCTATCCTAAGAGCATATTGATTTTTTTTTAAATCCATGCTTACTAATAGGTATAGAAATATTTTCAAGAGCTATGGTCAATCAATTATAGACAGCTTATATACTACAACATAATCATTTCTAATACATAATTTCTTTGAAAAGTCTATATCCACTAATACCTTGAAAAAGCATCTAGTTCCGATGGCCATATATTTTCTGGGAATTTCAGGGTCGACAAACGAATTATTCCAGCAAGAACATTTGTATACGCTGTTTTCATTTCATGTGTTGGTTCGCCGAAATGAAAAGTCCTGGCTACATCGGTAGTTCCTTCTAAATATTGTCCTCCCGAATCAATAACCAACGTACTTCCATCTGTAACCGCGATGTCTGTTATGTTGCTTGGCGAGTAGTCCGGTAGGGAGCTATGCGGTCCAAAGGCGACGATAGTGCTGAACGATAGACCCTCAGAAGTATCCTGTGATTTTCGGGAGCGGTCCACTTCACGTTTGACTTTCATTTCAGTCCATTTGTCGCCAATGTTGAACTAAAGTAGAAGATTCTTGAATATTTATATGAATCTAGTTAAAATATTTACCCTTTCTTCTAAGTGGCTCATAACATCGCACATAGCTGCTGCATCCTTTACATGGGCTGTGTGCATTCCAGCTCGTTCCACGGAGTTCTTTTGCGCCTTCATAAATACGATAGGAGATATTGCTTCATGAACTATAGTTCGGTTGAAAGCAGTGTATATCGCCTCTGATGCTCCTAAGTCGAATATGCATCGGGATGGGACTAACACACGTTTCCATAGCTGCGCGAATGTGCGAATGTCTCGCCAGACCATTTTATAGTCCTTAACTCTGAATTAACATGAACTTAATGAAAGATTTCAGTTATTGCTAGTGAAGTCTACTTACGAAACACACATCTCGTTATAGCAGAACCCAGACTCGAGGTGCATCTCCACTTCCAGGCTCATTTTCGTCTGATGCGTATACAAAATTATTTGATCATGCGCCACTATCAGGTAGCCCTACACTAAATTGGTTTTCCAATTTGCTCAAGAATCAGGAAATGTGGATAGGTTTTACCTTGAAAACGGGAGTGTACGGAATGTCCGTGCCTCGTAAATTCAATATGTAGGCGATTTCCGGCAAGGAGGTCACTATTATAGCATCACAGTTCATGCTTTTAAGGGTGGAACGTAACGCGTTGATTTTCGACTTCCATTTCTCACCCGCATATTGAGTTTCATGCACTCGAATCCTATTATCTTCTACAGGCGGTCTATCGGGACCCCAAATAACGTCCACAAGATTATTGTTAACTTTCACCAAGTTAAGGAAGTACTTCAGATACAGCTCCTTTTCCCATTGCCTCCACATGATAAATGGTATCAGATGCGGATCAACACCGATTCGCATGTCAGGTTTAAGGATTGCCTGAGAAAATGAACTCCTATGATTGTCATATCGTGATTTTCAATGCGGCAGCATTTCTTACCCCAAGCCAATCTATGAGTGTTATATTCTTGGAACTGTAGAATATATCCCAGTCGCAGTTCAGTTCGCCATTCGCTTGTCGAATATATCGGTCGTCCACCCACAAGGCGGCACGTTTCGCTGTAACCACGGCTATTCCGTTCGATTTTGTAAACCCAGTTATATATCGAAGACGTCTATCTCTTTCGGCAACTTCTTCATTTTGATGCTCGTCGTAGGATGGAATGATGTAAGCGTCGATTTCAGGACCTTCAATTGTCGCGCGTATTAACATTTGTTCGCGTAAATCGTGAAGCCGCAAACGATGCGTGCTTACCGGTTGAAGCTTGAATCATACAAAAAGATTTTTTTGGGACTGTTTCGCTCAACTTTTTGGAAAGTAAAATTGTAAAATTTCCAGAACTTTTCAATTATCCATTAATATTGAATTTCTTTGAAAAACCTTCCATAGTGTTTAGAATTGTTATTTAAAATAAGCAAAATCAAAAAAATATATGAGCGTTAAATGTTCATCTTCTTCTTAGGGTGCTACATGAAATATTTCCAATCGAAAAAACAAGTCTTTACAGTTTTTCTTCTTCCTTATTTAACAACCACTATTTTTTTCAATTACTCATAAGCCGAAATTTGAGTTGAAGTGGTGGCTAGAAGGCACCAGAAATATAAGTTCTTTCAGAAGAACGGCAATAGCTTCAAACGTATTTAATATTTAAAGAAAAATTCCTAAATAGATTAGCTTTTATGATTTTATTATAAAATTAAAAGAAATCCTGGTGAAGAAAATTATAAAAAATTCAAGTTTTAAAGTGAGACTGCGAAAAGTGAAAGTAAACGTGAAGAATCAACACTGTATTTAGTTTTTATCAAAAAGTTTGGGGTTAGCAAAGAATATCGCCAAAAAAAATTAATCTTCGAAATAGATGAAAGAACTGATTTAAAAGACGAGAAGGATTTAAATAGTTGCGACTTTGCTTCCAAAGAAAAATCATTGCATAAAAGCGACTAGCATAAATTCTTAGAATATTTTTAGCTTTCCATTGATTTTTAAACCTATTCTATAGTATTTCTCTCTCTCTTGTTTTTTCAACGTTATTTTGATTATTTGAAAAATTGAATGAGTTATCAGTGCATTGAAAATCGTTGCACCGAAAAAGTAATAATACCGACTGAAAATATTTTTTTTAAAAAAATAAGCGTGTATGGAACAGATCAGAATGGGCAGCTAAACATTGAATTATTATGCTCTGCAGATTTGTTCAACATTTAGAAGACAATTAAAATCATTCTAAGGCAAGAACAGCGAACTTTTCGAAACAGCACGTTTCTTCTCATACCTTAAAAATCACACATTTTAACCTCTAATGTCTTCTCTAGCAGCAAGATTAACGACACAAAATCACTCCGGATGATTGGAAAATGTTTGCTTTTATAATTTATAATATGTTTTGATTTGAAGACATAAAACTGGCAACCAGCCAGTAATTGAACTAGGGCAACAAATACAAAGCTCTAAATATTTTATAAATGTGGAAAGCATCGGAGAAATCGCCTTCATAACTATTTTCATGGTTTTTCGGTCATGTTTGCGGCCCACACGTGAATATTTTTCAATTATACGTGTAATAATTGGTAATGTCTGGCTTGTTTTTATGAAGTGTGAAGATGTATTAGTAGGAAATAATTTATTTGGTTATAAATTACCAAGATGTCTGTGATTGTTTTATTTGTTTGATTTAATGAAGCCGACAAAATTTAAACGGTCATCTTACCACTTTGCCTTTTCTGTAACTGCATGTTTCACGTTCGATGCCATTAAGTCTTTCCGCGAAACATTCAGAATGTAGAGCTGAAAATATAATTGTTATGAGAATACAATACAGATGGCTTCGGTTAAATAATAATGCGATTGTTTGGATCTATTCAACTGGAAAAAATTTTATGGTTGATATTGTGTTCTAGATTAGAGATTGTGATAGATCGTCATCAAGCAAGAATAGATATAAAAGCTATGAATGATGTAAACTAAGATTCATACAATAAAATTGGGAAACAATTGCATACCATTGGCATTGCTAAATAATGAAACCTAGTCTTAGCAAAATTATACCAAAATAAAAAAATGTACATTACTATCGAGAAATATTTTTAGGCTTTAAGAATGTTGTGCCACCAAATATTAAATTAATTTAAAAGAATCTATTTTTATCTAAAAGAACAAATTGTTGAAATTCACCGGAAACTAGCAAAAGAGATTAAATCATTGCAAAGCCATCAAACCTAATCGAAATTATTCCACAAATGTGAAAATCTTCTTCGAAAATGTAAACAATTTCAACGCTTTGATTTTGGCGAGATAAAAATCTTTTTTTAATGCTCAACGAATGATGGTTGAAAAATTTCTACAGTAAAAAAATTTTTAAGTAATTTTTCGGAAATAAATATGACACAAACATGACACAATTTAAAAAAAAAACTACTCAGAATTCTTCTATTGATGTTAAAAACCATAGAATATTGGTCCAGTGCTAATGTGAAATATTCATTGCAATCACTCGCAAAAAAGTTTTCGTATTTGCAAAAGCGTAATTTTTGATTTAATCAACAAAGCTTGTCCTCCATAAATTCAAATTCAAATTAAGAAAAAAAATGTGACACAAAAATGTACATTCGATATTTTTCAAATTTGAAAATTTATTAAACACTTTTATAACTTTGTAGAGCAGCTCCATTGTTTTTTAAATTTTCAGAAACTTTCTTCATATTTTTTTACTTTTCACAAACTTCCTTCATATTTTTTTTAGTTTTTAGAAACTTTTTCATTTAAATTTTCAGAAACTTCCTTCGCATTTTTTTAAAAATTATTAACTAATTTGGCTCGCGGCTATTTAAAAAAAAATACTAAAATTCACTTTTGGGGCTTGTATGGAAGCGATCATAACTTCTAAACGATGGTAGATAAATATATGCTCCCGCGGATATTTTTGTAGCACAAACAATACAACAAACACTCGATGACGTTTTTTGGATCTTTTATTGTTCTCGCAGCAATAGCGGAAAAAATTAAGAAAACGACCTTCTAAATTTTTAAAAATTGTTTAAGTTTTTGAAAAAAATGGTGTATGAGATAAGCTTTATCGCTTAAACAAAAGTCGTATTTTTCCAACCTTAGAAGCTTTATTACGAGTGATTTTGAGATTAGTACTGGACTACAAATCATCATTGATGTAAACTATATGTGTTTTCCATCAAATGAATAGGTAAATATCAATGTATAAATATCAACAAAAAATTGGGATTAAATTTCTATTCAATTAATTTATTCGTCCGCAAACCTATGAAAATGCATTTTGTATATTTTATAAATTAAGGGAGTTATCCTTAATGAAATGCGAAGTGTTGTAATTTTTAAAAAAATTAGTGATTAAATTTAATTTTTTTTTTAAATTAATTTAATGAACTAATGATTTATTTAATTAAATAAAACGAGTGGATTACGGCAACAACTATTGTATTATTGTGAGATTGAAGAAATAAATCTGTTGATTTATGACGAAATTTCAACAAAAAAGAAGCTTTCATTCATCGTTATTTTGTTTGCCAAAAAAACGTTTGTATTGTTTCATTTGCGCAGTAGAAAAATCGATTTTTCTTTTACATTTTAGGTTTTATTTTACCATGAAATTTATTTTGATTAAAACATATCACAAGCCGATAGAAGACCAGTTATATTTTATGTGTTAGGATCAAAACAATTATAAATGCGATACGAGCTCAAATTGAATTAACGCAATTGTGGCTCTGCTAACCACAGAAATCAATACCGCGGAGTGTGTCTTGAATATTGAAACTCACAACATCTACGTAGGTGTATTTTTCAAAACTGCGGTGGAAATGGAAATCGTTTTCACATAGGTCGCTGTATCACATATCAACTATAACGTTCCTGATTTTTAATCAAATTTACCTGTGTATAATACAATCACGTAAAGGGCAGCCCGATTTATGTAGGCTAGGCCCATGATCACGGCAATCAAGTTGTCTCTTCCACGCCTTCCAAAAAGTATCTTTGATTTATCATCGGCTGCAAATAGATCGGAATGGAATTCTTGGATTTATTATTAGCCAAGCAAAATTGTGTAGGTGTTCTTATGACTATGCACTACTTTATTTCGTAATGTCTTCATATCTAATAAATATTTTCATATTATGATCCACGAGTTAGGTCGAAATTTAGTGAAATATCTTGCCTTGAATTGCTTGCCATCTGTGCAGCGCACAAATTGGATCTCATCCAAAAATGAGGCAAGTAGAAAAATCTGTGATGGCATTTTAGAAGTTAGGGAGCATTTACGCGATTCCTTCAAAGCGTGTTCAAGTAGACGAGTGTTGAAAGCCCGCGAATTATCCTCATTATCAAAATGAAGATTGGTTCTAATTTTGAACGAAACACGTCCGTTTCGAATGAAAACAGGAAGCACCAACCGAATTATTCAAGATAGAAAATGGCATATGGAAGTCTTCAATGGCACGGTGCTCTGCGAATAGACAATAGGCCATAATAAATTGGCCGATGTGGTTTCAAGATGAAAGTGGGCTGTCGTGAATGTTATGCCGTAGAAAAAAAACATTCGAAAATAATAATTAGTATTCCTTTTCAGAATATTTGGTAATGAAACCGCAAGGGCACCGCGTGGTTCTGCAAATTAACCAGATATATTTGAATCTCAAGCGGATAATGCGATGGAAAAATATCTATCGATATAGCTTTCAGATAGTACTAAAGGCTCAGTTAAAACAATTTATCTCTTAATTCATACCTTTTCCGCTAAATCAATGAAGAACCAACTTTGACCAATGTTACTTGTCCCTGCACCTTTCATTTTCTTATACTATTCAGTGAGCAAATAGCAATCAAAATATTATAAATTTTAAATGAGTTGCCTAAAACTAAAGTGGTTTATCCAAAGCCCACAGTTCTTTAAATCAGGAGATCTAATTCCAAAAAAATATTCATTTGCAAACTTTTCGATTTATAATTGATAATGAATATTTTTCGATTTGAACTTAAACATGCATAACACTTCTCTGATTTGATTGTTTCAATAGAATCTAAGCAAGTCATCTATATTTTTGGGATGAATTTCAAAGAAAATAAATTACTGATGACTATACAAATTTCCAAAATTTTTGTTAAACCCAATTCATGCTCCAAGAAATCATTTACTGCAAACGATTTCGTTAGTGTTATGAAAAACATTTTGTGCGAATTTTAAATGAATATCTTCGTACTGTTTCCGTTGGTTTCAGTTAATTTTGATTTTGATTTGATTAATAATACAATATGAGTGTTTTATATCTATAGTAATATAAAATTGATACCTTATTTGAATATAATATAAGCACATAAATTAGCTCCCATTTTCATTCTGAAAAGATTTTTTATGTTCTGCATGTTTGGAACTGAAAATATCTTTATGAAAACGCACTCCCAATTACCAAATAGCTACATATTTTTGTAATTGATAGCCAAAAGGCAGAAACATGAGGCACGCTAATCCGAATCCTTAAAAAGTCGCAGGCAAATCGGACCAAGTCAAAAGTAGAATGGATAATATAATAATTACAGTATATTTTTTTCCAATGAGACATGACTTTATTATGATAAAGCCAAGAATAAATTCAATAGTAATTTTTTTACAATAACATTTTTGCATCGAAATTCTTGATAGTGCCTTAAGCGTGCATCCAATTTAAAAATATCTGTTGGCAAGTCTTACGAAAAATCGTCCCGTCAATTTTCCGCAGACTTTCATGCTTAAATACGATTATCTAAAATTTAAACTCTTTCAAGAGCAGGTTGGTATCCCGACATTGGTCACAACAGTGCAATAAAACATTTAATTTAATAGACGGCAGCTGCATTTTTGTACTCTGTCGAAGTTTATTTCATTGTATGTACTATGCCAGTGCATGATCAAATGCGAATAAAAAAATATTTCCAACTGATTGTTTAGCATCTTAATATGTAAATTTCCCTTAAAATGTTAGAGTTTAATATAATGTAGTTTAAAAATTATCGTCCAAATAATTTTGACTTAAAATTATAATCAGCATTTTGGTTGTTGTATTTATTTAGCGTTAATATATATTTGCCAACAATAAATACAACATCTCAAAAATCATAATTCAGTGACAATCAAATTCGAAATTCATAAAATAAAAATAAAGATCAGCTAAATAGAGAGACATCAGATCAACTCAATTCATCTAACAATTTTGCGTTGGCGGATTGGTCAACAAATAAATAAAAGCAATTGAACGATAAAAAATTAAACAAATATCAAATAGTCGATTGACCACACAGCCTGTTTTCATTTTATGGGCAAATGCAACCAATTAAAATTTACCAATTACCCAATTAATCCATCCAAAACGAAACCAATAATTTTAAAATTCCAAGTACTGACCAATTGAACGATGTGCTGTCCACTCGTTCCACTTGAATTCCAATTGAAAATCGCAAGACAAAGATTTATAAGATGTTGGGAGGCAATTTCAAAGATGATCCTTGATTCAGAACTTATTTTTGGCGGCACACTCAGTTATTTCGCTGGCAATCGTTGAACACAAGATTTTTGAATTTTTTTTTTGAATTTTCCACACTTTTCACAAACGTTCGCGATGATATACTTCTTTTGAAACAACACATTTATAAACAACACGTCAATCTAGATATTTTATTTCATTACTGCATTCGAAATCGCCCTTTGAAGTTCCCTATCCGTAAGAAACGGACGTGCGTTGTGTGTGCTTGAGGAAACTTCTGCAATCTACCACGAACCCGCTAATTAACTAGTCTTTGTCGGCGCACAATCCGCGTCTTCTCACCACAATATCAAACTGAAAACTGCCGTGACTTCAGAAGCTTCGGAGGTGAAGCTTGTGATTTTCTTTCCCACACGAAAAACGAGGAAAGTCTTTGCAAAGCATGAAAAATGAAAACATTTACTAATAAAATTTATGTTAATTTTCCGGGACGTGTGTTTAGGTGCGATTTGTTCAGCTGATTTGGGAATAATGTTGTGGTAGGAAAATATTCTTCTAAATTAAGAACTGTTTGATGATTTCAATTCAAGGCTAATAGCATTATGTAACAACCCGACGCTCTACAAATTAGCTTGCGTCTAATATCTATTATGGACCTACTAATTGTTGACATTGCTAAAGGAGTTTGCATGTAGGTGACTGTGTCCATATTCAGCGGAGGCATGTGTTACTAGTGCTATTAGCATTTAATTAAACTGAATGTTTTAGTATTATGTGCGATGTGATTATGCAGAATATAATGCTTAAAACTGGACAGAAATGCGAGATATTTACTTAGTTTCATTTGGAAATAGAGTGGACTTGAAAAAATACTTCAATCAGAACGAACGATGGATGATGTTTCGACCTTGAATCAGTTATAGATTTTCTTTATTATGATTTTTTTAAACATCTAATTTATACGTTTTTAACACCTGACTAGCATAATTTGCAGTTAATTTTTTCTATTGCAAAAATAACGTAAAATATCTAAGCAACACATTTCAAGGACAGAAATCCTTTTGTCCAACTTGTAAGTAGCGAGTTTTGGAACTTTGTGGTAAAACTATTTGTTCGACGTGATTGAATATATGTATACTACTTTTTCACTTTAAAAGTCAATCTAAATATTTTTTAATGTTGAAAATTTCAACGGACACGATGTCCGCCTGACTTGTTCCACGGCGCACAACTTAGCGTCCGCTTCAATTATGTAAAACATCAGAAAGGATTATAATTATATTTTTAAAACTTACAAGCTCTATGTCAATCTTTATAAATCAGAAGAAAAGTGATATTTTGTAAAATGAAATATCCTTGAAAAATGTTCGATTTTTCATGATTTTTTTTCGATATTTGAGTTTCCAACTTGGTTGCTTCATTAAAATATTATTTGGTACTATCCGTTATACCGATTCTTGTCGTCTGGGAAGTACTATGTACTGAAATTTAAATACGGAAAATTACTAAAAATTAATGGAGAGAGTGATTGAAGGAGACGGGGGTGGTTTGAGTCGGTAGAAATCCGGCATGCCGAGAGGCAGGAGCTGATCGGTATCTTTTGAAGATTTCCACCTCCCAACGTTGAAAAAAAAAGAATATATTGATCACAAATATTATCAAAGATAGCATGAAATCACAACACGATGTAGTAGAAACCCATCAACTACAAAAAATTTTTCAGTTGTTATATTAAATTCAGCAAAAACAGGGCTGTAACAATCGTAAACACTAGATTTTTTTTCAACGTTGGGGGTAATCTTCAAAAGAGACCGTCACTAGTATGTATTTTCAAAAAGATGCAGATCTTACATTACAACCTTATCCGATCTTTTACTCATGAGCTATTGACTTTGTGAAAAAAGTATTTGCGAATCTTTTTCCTAGAAAATTTTACGGACTAAATTTTTTATCAAAACTATTCTCTTGGAAAAATTACATACTATTTGTAAAAACAACTAAAATTTAACCTGTTTATTTCTCGTCCGCCAAAACGCATGGTTAAAATTAATGACACTTTTCTGGATGTATTTAGGACATCCAAATTAAGGTCAGCAGGCCAAGGCTCAATTTGTACTAATGCTCTATTGATGACATAAAGACTTTTACAAAAATTTCGCTTATTCAGATCTTTTAGAAGTTCTACCCTATTTGAGTTTTTTTCTGATAAATGTATCTGTGAAAAACTGCAGAAATGCACAAAAACAGAAAATAATTTCTAAGAATATATAAAAAAATATATTTTGTATTTATGTCGGTTGGATTTTCATGGATCCTAATAAATTAAATCAACAGCAAATATCTTTTCAATTTTACAATATATCTTCTAAGGAGAGATGGTACTTTTTGTGTCTCGTTTTGAGAGGTAACATTCCTTTGAAATCTATAATAAATGAGAGAAAATTGTGATTAAACTACTCAAAAAAACTTAATTTTTATTTTGAAAAAAAAAATCTTTTAAATAAGAATATTTGTATATTTCTTGTCAGTTGTCGCAAGCACTAACAATTTATCGAGAAAATTAAAATTTAAAACGAGCAAAATTATTCATTTTTTTACATAAAAAAAATCACTCATGTTGTCGATACTGAATGCTTTTATATGCTGCAACATGTTAAGTCAATCAACTTATCCATTTTTGAGTTATCATGTAGATGGAATTTTCAATTATAGATTTGAGAAAATAACGCTTAAAATGGAAGAGCTCATATGTAGAAGATTTTATATGACATTTTTTAGGATCCCTTTGAATTAGTGGTATTTTAAGTTATCAACAAGCTCAAGTACTCAAACTTCAATATTCAAAAAACTTAAACAAATGACACAGAATATCTTCACCTGTTTAGCTCTTCAATTATGAATATTTAGCTGAATATACCACATCTAAATAATATGCCTTTTTCAATTTATTTCTTCTGACGTAAATTTTTTTAACATGTATATAATAAATGAATTACAAATATGCAGTAATAAACAAAAAAGGATAATAATGTGACTATAACTCATAAAAATTTATAGTCGTAAAGTGAAATATATAATTCAAAATTTGGTGACTTGAGTTTTATTACATTAAAATTTACAACTAGTGAATTTTTTAGAATTTAGGCATGAAAAGTGGAATGGAAAAATTTCAAACACATTATCTGATATAAATTACTGAAATTTTTACACAATTCAACAATATACTTAATTGGTGATTTGTTTAAAAATTTCAATCGGACGAGGGACTACTCGTTAAATCATTGTTAAGGCACTTATTCAATGAATTATGTTTATACGAATTCATAGCTCAGTTTAAAAATATGTTTCAATAATTTGGGAAAACACTTTCACACAATAACAAAACACATTTTTTTTAAAAAAAGTTATGTTTGCATTCAATAGTGAAGTTCTTAACAAGATGTTTCCTTTAAAGCTAATCTTATTTTATAATATTAAAAAAATAATTCAAGTTAAATGAAGCCCAATTTCACAAAATTTGAGCAAGTTTTAAATTGTGGGTAGGAACAAATTTATTAAACAAGGAACATATTATTTTGAAGAATTGCAAAGAAAAATTTCAATATTACATTTTTCTGAAGGAAAATATTTCTAAAATCTAAATTTCATTTTGTGGTTTACTCAGTTTTGTATATATGTAGAGAAAAAAATTGCCGTTGAATCATAAAATTGATGCTTTAAATTTTAAATTTTTCTTTAAAACGTTTTCAATGCTACATCATACGTAGGATAGTATTGGATAAAAATGTTTCAATAGGATTCATGATGTGAAAAGGGTTGAATTCATTTAGTTACTGGATGTTCCACACCATGAATCAAATGGATTTATTTCCCTTGAGCAATCAACCAATTTACATGCCTTATTGTTTTGCTTCAATGAAAAAAAAACTGTTTTTCGCTTCAGTGACGCAAAACTGTTTACACGACCTTTCAATCATACATATTGTTTTGTTTGCGCGTAATCCTTATACTGACAATAAATTAACAAAATATTATGAAACGAATTTTCGACTTAGTATCTATTTCAAAACTGTTTGAAATTTTCATCAGTTTTTCATCACTAATATGAATTAAAACATTTCCATGGAATAAATCCACCTGAATCAATAATTCCTTGTTTTCGTTCTAATAATAAGAGCAACTACCAAATCAAAAACAACCCTTCTCAATTGACGCTCTAATTGCATGCACTCTGCCACCGTCCATAACGAAATCCTGATTTTTTTTGTTCTATGCCTGCCTGTGAGTGCTAATCAGGAAGAGGGTTGGTTGAGAAAATTCACCCCACGGCAGTAAAAATTGTGATTTGGTCCATCGAAAAGTTAGAGTTTTGGCTGGATGCAATGAAAATTGGAAAGTCGACATGTGTGCCCCATTCAACGAACATTCCATATGAACGATGATGAGGTGCATTTTCAATGGTATGTGTAAATGTTAGTTGTAGCGACTGTGAGGGTTGTCGAATCTATTTAGGTAAAGGAATAATATTTTTCCAAAAAACACAAGTAAATAGATGCGCCAAACAGTATATATTAGAATTGTTTAAATATTTTAAGGGTTATTTTGCTGTCCTACAAATAAACATCATTATTGGGCTTCAAAGTGAATATGGAATTTATTTATCAAATTCATTTATCCAATTCTTTTGCTACGTTAATTACATTTACATTTCTTTTCAGGCTACCTTTATAATAAATGTTTCCAATTAAGATTAACTTATATTCTCCAGGTAAAAAGGACTGAAGATATTCAGGAAAGCTAATGAACACTTCTTGCACCAATTTAGACTTAAGTTAATTTCATCTCCTTAAATTTTTTACCTGTTCGCTATGGGCAGAGTGGTAGTCCGTGCATTGCCTTAATCGTTCAAGTTATATATATACGAATTGAGTATCTTGGGGATCATTTAAAGTTGGTTTCAAACGATTCAACATTATCAAAGAGTTCTTCCTAGTGACCATATAAAGATGAATAAATACCATCCTGAAGAATTCAAAAGTGCGTGTCGTAGGGATCATCGTTCTGGGATGGATTTAGCGGCAAACGTGACTCCCTTGCGTCCTATTAATTCACAGTCAGCTTGCCGAAGATTTTCAATCGAGAAGCCAAGTGAGTTTACCGATTCCAGTCGGCGCAACAATCGTGACTCGCGTTTTGCAGAATTTGAAAAACATTACCAGCAGCGAAACAATAGTGAACCACGAGAACTGACTGATGAGCCACGTTTATGGGATCCTGAAGATGAAGGAATCGATGAAATATTATTGGTTCTCTATAGCGATGAACAGCTGGCTGATTTTAAGGATGGTGACTATCAGGAGCTAGGAAGAGTATTCTCGAGTGATACCGCAAATGGAGCATATGAAACAAGTGTTGGCGCCATTCAACCAGAATCCAAGGACCTCAGGCAGCAGTGTGCTTCTGTGAAACAGATCCGTAAGCAATTGCAGAGTGGCAGTTTTGTGAACAAATGCAAGACCTTGTGCCAGAATTTATTTGGTCCTTGAGGAAATATGCCAACCAATCAAGTTTATAAGCGTCCCCGGGAGCTTCCATCAAATATGAATAAGTGAATTCTGCAGTATTAGTTATTAAGGATATTTGTGATTTTTTTGTATTGAATAAATTTTATTATACCATATAAAGTCAGTCTATATTTATACGAAAAGGATTTCTCATGATTACCTTTAAATTTTTTTTTTACCGGCGTGAGGCTGTGATGCTATAATTCGCTAAAGGAAATAGTGGAAACAATGTGAGAGATATACACCAACCCTGTTCCAAACGTTGCTTCATGTGGAAGTGATGCTGTGCGCATGGACCTATATTTGTTTGTATTTGGGGTTGCTGTACTCTGTGGCTTTGATGTGAACTGTTTTGAGCATGAAGCCATGATTCTATGATGCCACACCATGCCAGTATCAGAATCATCAACATCGACTTTCATGAACATAGCAACAACAATCAACCTCAACTTGTTTCGTCGTCTTCGCTTTCTGTTCAAGGATCAGTCCGAAGTGAGTTAAAGTGTCGGCGACATCGTGGCGTGCTGAGACGACTGTTTGTGAAGAAAAGTGCCTAAAATTCGGTTCAGGTCCTTGTTCTTGCTCGTCCTATCGCTGGACGTCGTTCTTTTTACTGAGTACTGCAGTTTGTGAGCATCTTCAATATTCGCCATGCATCGAGTGGTCTTCCGTTTGCTTCTACTTATAGTCTGCACAAGTGAGTTTATGTGTGCATATCCATTTATTTAATCGAATAAACTACCAACACGGCCATTAGGATGAAAGTACGGAAATGTCTATATAGTATCGCTGGTGAAATAATAGAGTAATCCAATAATGTTTGCTCTTTGCGTAAGGCAACTAAGTACCAACCTAGAAGTGGCCTTAATAAGATAATTTGTGGACGTGCGTGTAGGCGGTAATACTTGCGTGGGGCATTTGAACTTGACCATCAAAAAGACAACAATGCAGCAATTGACCTCCGTACCAATGAATGAGTCGCATTCTGTATTCTGGGTGGTGTGTAGTATCCCCATATCAATTTGTTTGTAAACACTAGCACGCACAGTTTTCTAGCGGTTCATTTTTCCATTTCCACTGATAGTCTGCTTGAAAAGACGGATCTATCAGCTTGGAAGAGGAGGCGTCGGACGAAAAGTATCTTCATTGATATATGAATTGATAAATGTTTGTTTAATTGAAGAGCATATCCACCATGCTGTGGTTTAATAAGCTGATTTATGTTTTCGATAACGGCTAAGAAAAAGAATACTTGCAGCGATCTCCAATGAAGCTATCCAGATGCTTTATTGAATCTATTTATATTTATATGCAAAAGTACTTGCATAGATCAACCTGAATGAATATTAATTTATTTTGAGTGTGAGACTGATCAATATTTCTGTTCCTATTACTAAATTTAAAAATAAATAGTTATAATTTAACTATTTCCAATTGTAAGGTCTCATATTCCATCAAGAGATGAATGGTTTCACAAACATGGAACATGCACTTTTGTCGCGTTACGAAGAACGTGACGTAAAGCGTCTGCCTCCCAATCATGGTAGGCAAGGTTCAAATCATATCGCTGATTATTTCTTCGAACTTTCTTCTTCTGCGGATTCATATTCAAAATAATAATTGCACTGTTACTGGTTTTCCAAGAACATTTGGCAACAAGGATCAATGCGAAACTGCATTTTGCAGGATATTTTAATGCCGATTCGCACAAACTGGATTAAGTGTTGCACATAGGCTACGGGTTTAGGAGATTGTTAAAAAGAAAATTTCTACAAAAAGCATGTTTTTTTCAATTTTCGAGAAGTAGGCGGTATTCTCATACGAGAAAAGATAGGTAGAGAGGGAAAATATGCGAGGTTAAATTGACACAACTTAATACGGTCTGGTAAATTACGAAAGGATGGGTGTAAATCTTCTGAGTGCAATAATGAATCTCAAGAAAAAAGGCTTACTTGATCTGGGTCAGAACAATTTTTTATACTGGCAGGGAATGTTTGGTAGTGCTCCAAGAGCAAATCAACCATGCGCAAAGCTGAAAATTGATATATCAACGAATTAAAGATAAACATAAGTATAATTATGATCTGGAATGTTTCACCCTGTCGCGTTATGTAGATAATACATTTCAAATTTTAATATGTTTTAATTCAGGGATTACAAAACACGAAAAACATCTTACCAGGCCATTCCGAAGGTCGCATGTAGCTGGCAGACGATTCTGGATATGCTGTTTAGTTCAGTTTAGTTGGTAAATTTAATAATTTCTTTCGCGAAAATCTTACACTCAGGTTTTGTATAAAATCTTAGCAAAACAAAGTACGTGTTGAGAACACAACCAAAAAGTAGACCTTGTAGGAAGTCAGCATTAGCCGCCATCTTAACTTACATTTTATGCCAATATTTCTAAAACGGTTGACTATACGAAAAACTATATTTTCCTTTGTAGAATCTATAGTTTCCGATATACAGCACCTTAAAAAAATATTTTAGTTTTGTTCTATTATGCATTGAAAATGGTTGATTTTGCCGAAAAATAGTGAGTCAAATTGCTTTTATATATTATTTAGTGAATCAATTTATCGGACCATATATAAAGAAAATTATTTTACGCTCGGTCGACAACGTTACCTTCGAGAATGGATGTTAATCCTTTTATTCTTATTGGTATGGGTTTTGTCAATATCGGTTTTGTCAATATCGGCTAGAATGGTTCAACATGAATCTTGTCCTTCCTCCAAAGAACGCTCATCCAAGCACAGAGCTATAGTTTGCTATGCAACACAACCTTGGAGGAATTTTAAAGAAGTATGCTACATACATACATATGTATGTGAAACATCCCCAACACCAATGGCAACAAGTCGCGCCAGCCTCGCAACAAAATGCAAGAATAAAATATTATAATTATTATTTAGCAATGCAATAAATTAAGAATGGAGTAGTATGAAAATAATATTTCGCCTCACCTTCGACCCGAAGATGACGAAAAGATTGTTAGGACACACTCTACACAAAGTAGCTGATGGATTTTTTTATACTATTGGCAGTGTTTACAACACATATAGCTCTAAAGGCTAAAGGCCTACCTGATTTGAGCTCCGTTTCATACTGTAAGGCAAAGGATACCAAAACTTCTTGGTAACCCCAAAAACAGCCAAAAAAAAACGATTACAAAACCATTGATAAAACGCGCTGGAAGTCTTAGATTCATAAGCGTTTTTTTAAAATTTGATCCCGTTTTAAGAAGTATATTTTAATACGAACTTATTAATTTTCGTCACTGCAAATATTATTCAGTTTTTTCATCTCATTTTTTTCTGTCGCCTTAAGCATTATATCGAAATTTATTTATATGCCAACATGAATTTTAAACTAATAAATTTTAATTGATAAAGTCAAAAACTCTGCCATAAGAGGATCACCTGAACATTCGCTAAATTTTGTTTATAGTTTACAATCAAAATACAAATATAGTTAACAATTTAAGCTATGAAACTAATTCAAAGTATTTACGACCGATAATCGATAAATTCAAATAAATTTCAAGCATAATTTCGCACGCAAATAAACATCACATAGACGATCACAAAATAATAAAAACCAATTTGTTAAATACGAAACTGTCAATGTTTCATGAAATTTATTCACTAGCATGTTTTTTTTATTTGCTTGGGCATTTCGGTTCGTTTAAAATAGAAAACATGAAACAGCACATCAAGCAAGGTCCACGTTTAAATATTTAGAGACAAAATTGACATCAAAGTCAAGTCCATTTCTAAAAATAAAATCAGTACAGGCAATTAGAAATTTTAAACGAGACTAATTATGGATGTTAGATAGTACATTGGAATATTGTAGAAAAATTTTGCTTCACAATTGCAGATTAATTCTAGATTTATTGGAAACATTGAATATTCTAGTTGGATTTTAAGAAGATAATGGCAAATAGTATAAGAGAACTTACGAAAAATATACTAAAGATTTTACTATACTTCTCGATGGTAGTGTAACTGCCCAACTAGACTAGCAAGAATACTATAGTGTGTGTCTAAACACAAAACTAGGAAAACTTACAAAAACATGGGAAAACATATTTACAAGGCCCATTTTCAGCCTGGTGAACATATTTTTCAAGGCTGAACATTCTATCAGTTAGAATAATTCGCCATTCAGGATGAGAGATCTTCCAAAGTTTAAAGCAAATAAAGTATGGCCCTTAATTTTCACCATGCATAATTTTCAATTCTGAATGTGCAATATTAAGTTGGTTTCCAATTCAATTTCAAGTAATTTCAAAAATAAATATTATGTCTCAGCAACTCAATTAAAAGGATCTAATAGACATTCTCCGGTAATCTACACCTTCCAACTATAAATGATGAGGAATATAGGCAGCGCGTAGTCATACATCCTTCCCTGGATCTCATATGATATTTTATTCAATCAAAACAAGCCTGATGGTATCATCTTAAATGAACAAAAAAAAAATACACCAATGGACATTTCAAAAGCCTTATTGTTAAGGCATATGAGTGGTTTCGAAAGGAAAGAGGTCTTTATTTGTGGAACGAAAATAAACTTTATTTCTATGCTTATTGCATTCACCCGTGCTCACGTCACAGTGGTTGGCTTATGACTAACTTGTTATGGAGCGCATTAAATGCGATGACCAGTCTCAACACTTCCGCCGTCGGAGCGTTTTATGCACATTCCCAGCTTGGTGCGTAATTCGACAAATCTGCGTTTTGGAGACGCTTTGGTGAATATATCCGCCAACTGGGCTTCGGTAGGCACAAAGGTTACATTTATTTCACCATTCTCGACTTTCTCGCGTATATAGTGAAATTTCACGTCAATATGTTTCGTGCGCTTATGAAATTCTGGATTGTGAATTAAACGAATTGCGCTTTGATTGTCGACGTACAGTTTCATCGGTTTATCTGACAAAAACCCAAGTTCGCATAACAATGCGCGAAGCCACACGGCCTCTTTCGTCGCTGTAGACGCTGCTATGTATTCCGATTCCGTCGTACTCATTGACACGAGTTTTTGTCGCTGAGATGACCAAGTTACAATTCCGTTTGACATACAAAACGCGTAACCTGTCGTCGACCTTCTGGTGGCAATATCGCTCGCGAAATCTGCGTCTGAGTATCCCACAATTTCGACACCCGACTCCGATGCTCGGAATTCAATTCCCATATTTGTTGTCTCTATCAGATATCCAATGATGCGTTTCACTGCTCGCCAATGACTATCGTTATGATTGTTCAGAAATTTGCTGACCGAATTCACCGCGTATGCAATATCTGGGCGTGTTACTACGGCAAGAAACATCAGTGATCCTACTGCCTCGCGATATGGCACTACTTGCCTTTCTGCCTCTTCTGACTCTGCCGGATACAAAATAGTATGAGGATCCGCCGGTACGGAAACCCCTTTTGCTCGACTCATTCCGAATCTCTCGATAATTTTCTTTGCGTAGAGCTCTTGATGTACAAACATCGACCTTGACTCACGATCTCGACTTATTTGCATACCGACGAAGGTACTGCAATCACCGATAGTTATCTCAAATTCTTTGCTTAACTTGCCGACAATATTCTCGATTACATCAGCAGACTTAGCTGCAATTATCCCGTCGTCAACGAATAGCGCGAGATACACTTTAACATCGTCGTAGATGCCGACATACACACATTTGTCCGAATTTGTTTCAATTAGATTGAAACGTTTTAGAACACTCGCGATTTTCACATTCCAGCATCGCGGTGACTGTTTGAGTCCATACAATGCCTTCTTGAGAAGACACACCACATTCTCTCGATCTTCGTTGACTTCAAGTCCTGTTGGTATTTTCATCCTAACATTCTCGTCCAGAAGTCCATGGAGAAAAGCAGTTCGAACATCAAACTGTACTGCTTCGAGATTTTCTTCAGTGATGATCGCTAGGAGTACTCGAAGGGAGTCGTACCTCACAACCGGTGAGAAAGTCTCCGAATAGTCCACACCTTCTCGCTGCATGAATCCTCTGGCGCATAATCGTGCCTTGAATCTGACCACGCTTCCTTTCGTGTCACGTAGAACTTTGAAGACCCACTTGGAATCTATGTTTTTTTCACCTGGGATTTTTGACACTATCTCCCAAGTCCCGTTCTTATGATGTGCATCGAGCTCGTCCTTGATGGCTTCCGCCCATTGAGTAGCCTCTGGACCTGATACAGCTTCTTGATATGTCGTTGGAATAATGTGTTCCACGAGATACAGCCCATATCTCTTTGGTTGGTTGATCGTCGCTCGATTGCGCAGCACCATCGGTGCCGAAGTTTCTTGCTCTTGTTGCTGTCGAACGTTTTCAACCCTGTTCGTTGCTTGTCCAGTTGCCGCGTTGTCGGCGTCTACAAAGTCGACTCCTGCGTTTATGACGATAGCCTCGGTATCGTCTTCTGCATCTTGGAATGCATCTTTATTGATTTCGCTCTGCATCGGTAGTGTGAGTTCGACCTCGGACACTGGTACCTCCGATTCCACCTCGCTCTTTCGTTCATTGAACGCTACATGCCTAGAAATAGTCACAACTTTTGTAACATGATCATAGCACCTGTAATTCGATGACTCGCTGTCGTATCCCACGAAGATCAACTTTTTCGCTCGAGGATCGAATTTTGTGAGCTTCTGTTTCGGCACGTATACATAGGCGTCGGAGCCAAAGATTCTCATGTGGGAAAGATCAGGCTTCTTCCTCGTCCACAATTCATACGGCGTACAACTTCCGCTCTTCCTTGACTGCCCGGTCCTGTTAAGCGTGTAAACCGCTGTAGCAGTTGCTTCCGCCCAAAGATATGCTGGCAGCTTTCTCGCTTGTAGCATCGTTCTCGCTGCTTCCACTATTGTGCGATTGTCTCGCTCCGACTTCCCGTTCTGTTCCGGAGTATATGGTGCTGTGGTCTCCAGAGTTATTCCTCTTTTCTTCATGTATTCGCTCATCTTCTGGTTGCAGTACTCGGTACCGTTGTCCGTTCGTAACGTTTTCATTGTGCGCCCAAATTTATTGTTTACAAGGCGCTCGAACTCCTTGAATTTCTCAAAAACGTCCGACTTGTGATGAATAAAATATACGACTCGATAATTTGTCGCGTCGTCCTTGAAAAGCACATAGTACTTTGCTCCTCCTAACGACTGCACCGACATTGGTCCACACACGTCACTGTGGATGATCTCTCCGGGATTGCTCGCCGTCTTCTTGACCTCTCTCTGGAACGGAAGTTTATGTAATTTGCCATACTGGCAAGCTTCGCAGAAGAAATCTTCCGTGTTCTTCAGGGTTACCCCCTTCACAAGCTTTCGATTGACCAACTCGATGAGTGCCCGCTTGTGTATATGGCCGAGTTGCTCGTGCCACATTTTAAAGTTCAGGGCTGTTACGTTGACTTCTCGATTCTGCTTCGGTCTTCGGAAATACATTCTGTACAACCCGTTGTCCTGTTTGGTTCCGGTTGCCTCAACTTTACCGCCTCGCTTTATTTCTACTATTTCTTTTTCGAATTCTACTTTGAATCCTTTGTTCGTGCAGGCACCGACGGAAAATAGGTTTCGTGTAACACAAGGTACGAGTAGGACATTCTCGATGATACCGCTTTCCCATTCTCCATTGACGAGTTTCTCGATACGGACTCTCCCGACGCCTACCACATCACATACACCGTCATCACCCAACATGACAGTTTCCCCTATTACCGGCCGTAGCTCCTCAATCCAGTCGCGACGAGATGTGACGTGCTCCGACGCTCCGCTGTCGGTAATCCAGACATCCACTTTATCTGCGTCCCGCAACTGCTTATACTGCTCGGCTGTCGGCTGATGTTTTCGTTCGCCCACTACTAATGCTCTCGCGCTTTCTTTCTGCGACTGAACTACGAACACGCAACCACGGCTCGACTGACCTTGATTCTTGTCGTTTCTGTTGCCATCATTTTTCCGCTTCTTGCACTGACTCGCGTAGTGTCCCATTTCCTGGCACCGAAAACACTCGATATTCTTTTTCGACTTTTTCTTTTTCATGTCTTTGTCCTTTGAATGCGCACCGTATTTCGAACTACTATGCTTAGTAACCGCTAACGCACTCGTTGTGTCACCACACTCACTTTTGTTCGAATCTTCCCTTATTAGTCTTTCTAACAAATACGCGACTGTCTGACGCGCCGGGTCCACGCTATCCCACGCTGTTCTGAAAACGTTGAACTTCGACGTTAAACTCGACATAATTTTCGCAATCACTGCTGCGTCGGAAATTCTTTCGCCGAGATCTATCAACTGTCGCGCCATGTTTTGTACCGTACTCACGTGCTGCACGGCCGTGTCTGTAGGACCCATCATATAGGTATAGAACCTTTGTGTTAACGCGCCGACGTTCGATACCGATTTCTGTTCGTGCACTGCGATAAGCTTGTCCCACATTTCTTTAGCGGTAACACACACTAGCACACTCACAACTTGTTCGTCTTCCATAGCAGACGCGATGATCGCCGTCGCTTTGGCATTGTCTTTTATCCACAATTTCGTTTGTGCGGCATTTTCACCATCCTGGTTCACTGGTATCGTTCTTGTACCGTCGACCACGTCAAATATTTCGTTCGCCATCAGCACTGCTGATATTTGAAATTTCCACGCTTGGAAGTTTCTCCCGTCGAACCGCTTGACCGATCGTACCAACGCGTCAGCCGACATTTTTTTTATGTACCAACGAGACTCTGATCACTTGCACACTGAAGACCAAAAAAGAAACGAACACTGCGCGTATTCTTACGCGCGCGATACGACACGAAACTCGTTGACGTAAATTCTCGCTAATTCGCTCTTCTCCAATCCCAGAGAATCAACTGGCTTTGATTCCGCGTCCCGTTATTACTGTTTATTTGTCCACTGATGTCGCGCCTGCGTGCCTTGCTCGCACGCGAAGATGGCCGCCTTGAGTCACAAGCTCGAACACTTTTACTTCCCACGTTTTCACGATCGCGATATTTTCACACTTATTCCTTCCCAGCAAAACTACTTTCACAATGGCTACGTTGCCTGGGCCCATAACCTGTTAAGGCATATGAGTGGTTTCGAAAGGAAAGAGGTCTTTATTTGTGGAACGAAAATAAACTTTATTTCTATGCTTATTGCATTCACCCGTGCTCACGTCACAGTGGTTGGCTTATGACTAACTTGTTATGGAGCGCATTAAATGCGATGACCAGTCTCAACACTTATTTATTTTTGTCCTGCATGGTTCGTTGACCATGCAGACACTCAGATTGAGCCGCCCATAGAAGTGGAGCAGCTAAACTTCATTCACTATTTCTAGAGGATGCAAAGAAATGAGTTCACAAACACCAAGTTTACTTCATCCTCGAGGATAATGACAACATGATAGCTGTGCAACAACTAATATACATCTGCCTGTCTGCTGGAAAACTGACGTCAGGACAATTTTTGTAGTCGTTATATTAGTAGTGTAATGTACAAGGCACACATCATGGATGGATGGTCTGAAAAGTACACATTTGACTTCCTTAAGATGCACATGAGTACACTCATGTGGCAGTTGCCTCCACCCATTTTTTTGCGAGATGGTTTTCACTAAGAATGTATGATGTCCTTTGTCGCTTGTCTGAAAAGTGTCTAGAAACCCACGTGACGATGTGAAGAAAGCTGCAAATATTGTGTCTGCAATGTTTTTCTTTTCCCATAGAGCGTATTCATGTGAGGAAATCACGATTATATTGACGGAAAAGTGTTAATGAAATCTTGACTCTCTGTACAGGATATAAAACGATAGAGGTCTCAGAGTATTTATGTTTGGAAAGTGCTGTTAAGAATCTAATAAAAGATCATTTAAAGCGTACCTAAATTAGTGTTTTTCAATTTGATTCAAGCACAGTTTTGGAGCCGAATTAAACTCTTGTATCTTCTTTAGGATTATCACAACAAACGCCTGTTATCACAGCAATATCCGCGGAACAGATAAAAGACATTGGCGAATCCGTAAAGTTGAATTGCACCATTGAGAATGCAAGCAGTTATGCTGTGTCCTGGGGCAAACGACATCGTGACCAACCCTCCGATAGTGTGTCTTTAGCATTTCACACACAGTTGACTTTCAATGATCCCCGTTTCGAGGTTGCTCAAACAAAGAATGGGTCAACGATGATATATTCTTTGACCATAAATAATATTGAAGCTACAGACATGGGAACGTATGAATGCCAAGTCATCATTTCATCGCTGCAAAAAAACACGTCTTTAGTCAATTTGCTGGTAAAGCATCCTCCGGTTATCTCGCTGTCGGAGACCACTACTAGTGTGAACGTTGCCGAAGGACATCCTACCCAGCTATCGTGTTCAGCAAGTGGATTTCCGACACCAACCATCAGCTGGATACGAGAATACAATGCTATTATGCCTCATGGTGGACACGATCATAGGTTAGTAGTCGTACCAAAAAAAATGTTTTTTTATGAAGCTGTGATAATAATACACTTTAATGTTAATTTTATGAAATAAATATTATTACAAATTAAAACTGAAGGGCTCTCCGTGAGAAGGGTGTAGCTACATTTTTGCCACTTTTGAGTTGAGTCCACTTTTTTTGTCAATAATCTATCCTCGCTATAGCATAGAGGAAATATTCATGGATATTTTTGTGGGTGAACCAAGCATGAACTATAAGTCGAATACATTAAACTTTATAATTTATATTATAAAGGAAGTTGATACTGTAAAAATGGACTCACCTCTTTCATTCTGCTAGCCTTTCAGTTGCTGAAGCTACTCGTAAATTTTTAGTTCTGGTTAAGGTTGATTGTAGAGTGTTGAAAGCAATCCCTTTATTAATAATAATAGATACTTCAGTTTTGTAATTACGAGTATATGTTCCAAGTTGTTTGATTGTCCTTTTGATGCTTTTCACACAAAAAATGGATGGTATTGATGCACTTTCTCACAATAAACACAACTTAATACTTTTGTGTGTGCAACATTGCAGAGGAAAAGTCATCAAGTTCGATAAAACCCAACGTGAGGACCGTGGGACCTACCACTGTATTGCAGACAATGGCGTTGGCAAGCCCGATAAGAAAATGGTCTCGTTGGAAGTAGAGTTTCCACCGAGCATTACATCCCCCCGACCAAAAGTTGCACAGGCAATTGATTACGAAGTTGAGCTGGAGTGCAAGGTGGAGGCATATCCTGCGCCATCAATTGTTTGGTACAGAAATGGAGTTGCACTAATGAGTGAGGGTCGTTACAGGTATGTATACTTTACTTATAGTGCATACAAAACGGAAATGCAGAGACAAATACTTTCTATTCCCATTGTAGGATTACAAATATAGCGACTGCATTCGAAGTCACTAATTCCGTAGTTCGAGTCATCACCGTGGATAAGCATAGCTACGGGGATTATTATTGTAATGCAACAAATAAAATGGGTCACGATGTAGCTAAGATTAATTTATATGGTATGTATGAAGAAGCTTGCTTATTCTTTGCATTGAATTGATTTTGAATAGAGCTCTGCTTGGTTGTTTGCCGTAGGAAGAGAAAAGATTTATTGATCTGCTTTGTACATGCCCATATACAAAATAAATTTGATCAAAATATCTTGTTACATTTATTTAGATCCCTTTTTATTTATTGGAAATTAGAGTTATATGAGTCTGAAAGCTAAGCGTTTTAATGAAAGTCGATGCAGTCCACAAATAATTAAAAGTCTAATTGAAATTATTAGCGCTTAGTTTCGTTTATTTATCTCCGTTTGCAGTGATTTCGCTCTGATTTTTAGCTTTTACTACTTATTTTTAGGCTTGAATGCATTATGAATTATTATGAAATGTGACAGAATTGCTTTAGTTTTTATACGAAAAAGGAAAAATGAACAGAGCTGAACTTTGATTTTCAAGCATCGAGAGATTTTTCATATAATTTAACTGAGTTATTACTTCTTTATTCGAAATTCTTTAATATTATAATTTTACTTTAATTTTGATTGGGCGTATATTTGTTTTATTTCTTCATTTGATTAGAATCAGTTTTGCCAATACTGACGCCGAATGCCAGCAGCAAATAAAATATCAGACCAGGTAATTTGTAATGTGTTCTTTGTTGTTATAATTGTAGCCAATAAGTTTTTTAATTAGTTGTAATAAAGCGTGTTTTTATAAAAATACAACCGACAATATATCTTTAAACAGGCACATTGTAGCACTGAAGAGAGACTGAACTAATGTTTGCATTTCCCGATTGATTTAGACCTTATCTCAAAATTTTGGACTTTTCCCAAATGATTTAGGCTTTTTCGCAACACATTTGGATTGGAGTTGCCTTCAATATGTTCGTATGCTTAAATCTGCAGGGCAAAAGTTTATGAATTTTGAGAAAACTACAAACCGTTTGGGAAAAGGATCAAATGTTTTCGTAAAAAGTCTTATTTGATTGGGAAAAAATCCGCACCACGTGAGAAAATGTCTAAATCAGTTGAAAAATGCTACATTTAAAATAATAAAAAAATCAAACGAGTGTTGTCTGTTGTTTTCTTATTATTTTAATGTAACGCTGATTCGATTAATCTTAAATCGAGTTAATTAAATATTTTTTTGTTGTCTAAATATTCTTTCATTCCTAGAAACAAAAAAGGCCGACATCAATTTTTCAGGATTGATATGGATCAAAAGTGGCTCAACAAGTGCAACAAATGAGAATCAATTACTCGCATTAATTGCAATAATCGTCAGATTAATATTATTAGTACTAACCACATAATTTTTCTACCCTTCATTTTATATGTAACATGAGTGAATAAGACGATTCTAACCGTAAGAAATTTAGATTTTAATTAAGATTAAGCCGAAATCATATCTACAAGTTGTTGATACGGTTCTTCCAAAGTTTAACAAGAAATGTTGCACGAAAATAATAAATTTATTGGAATTTTTAAAAATTGACATGTTGAAACGAAAATTTTGATGAAAAAAGGTAAAATCTTTTTTAAAAAAAAAACAATTATAATGTTAAACGATAAAAATAGTGGTTAGAGTTCAAATAGAGTTTTTACCTAACGAAAAATAACATGTTTGGATTGTTTTTGGATTAATTGTGACAAAAGATTTTTACATTGAAGTAAATTTTTCAAATTTAATGACAAAAGAATTGTTTAATTTATGAACAAAAAGGTTGATGATTTCACTTCATGGTTTTCACACTCTACTAACTATTTGTGGTCATGAGAAACAGAAATCGCAGGTAACATTCTTCATTTGCGGATAGAAAAGTGACCCATGGAGAGAGTATAGTGTCTCAATTTTTTATTTATCCTTTATGCAAGGATAATTTCAGTATCAGGAATCACTGTTGAAAGGCAACAATCAATTTGTACTGGTGCTCTAATGATGATGAGGACGAATTGACTTTTGTCTTACGCATACAGGGCTACAAGATGCTATACGTTGTTATATTCTTTCTTTGAGGGCTCTGTATCCTTTCACAATCGGTGTAGTGCTGATGCGATCAAGGGGTGCAGCCGAAGAGAAAGTTGCGTAATCTAACGAAGCCTCACTAGGGACAACACCTTGGTTGCACTGCCCTATGATTCCGAGAAGATAACTTCATACGACTACGATGAGGACACATGACAGTGTGGAAATGTATCAAGTTTTCTTGGGTTCAGCATGGTACTGCCCAGCTATTCAAGGATCCTCTTAACATTGATGGGATTCGACGTCCTGTAGCAAATATTTGGATTTCCGTGATATCCGCAGACGTCTAGGTGAACCTCGCTTTGACCAGTGAGCCATGAATGGGATCTTCAGTCTGTGAAATTGCGAATTTTATTTGCAAAAACTGTACTGAATATTTAGGAAAATGAAATAATACAAAATTAATTACCAACAAATAGATACGGTGAAGAAATATATGCTCTAACATATAAGAGAATATATTGGTGGATTTTAAAAAAACCTCGACAGCAAGTGAATTTGAACTACAAGCGTCTCGAACTTATTGACTGTTTTACAAACAAAATTGGTTCCGTATGAATAATAAACAAACATCTTTTACATGATAAAAATCCTTTAATGTTACTATGCAATTTAGTACCTATTTACATTGTTAGTGTACCTGCTACAAATAAAGAAATTCGCGAAAAATCATTGATTATAATATTAGATATAACAAAATAGCATAAGAAAGTTAAAATTATTAACAGACTGACTCCGAGTTAACGTCAAAACTAAAGAAAATCCTATAAATTTCATATTATTTTTCTCCGAAAATACAATTTACTCTTCCCTTAAAACCCGTGAAATGAAAATTTAAATCAATGAGCAATTCAAAAGCGCCAAATCATATTTAATCGTCCTTAGCTTCGCATATGGTATGTAAATACCTACAATTATGTTGATTAACAAAAACAGTGTTTGTTTGCGCAACTTATATACTTAAAAAAAATTCAACTGATGCTAAAAACATTACTTTTCACACGAGATAAGTAACATAAATTAACCCTTAAATGCTCGCCGCTCATACAAAGCGGATGCAGTATTGGCAGTGCGTACATGCTAAATATATTTATGAATGAGTTAAAGTAGTTGACTAAGCTTATGTCTAATGGAGGTTTTATTTAAAATTATGTGTGATATCATCGATTTGCTAGCTTATGTTTTGCCTCGAACATTTTTCCTCTTATTCGAAGCTGATCTAAATCTAATAACAAAATTACCACGCGTTAAAGGATTTTGTATAAGTACACTATTTTGTTGCATTGCCGGTTGAACTCACGCTCGCAGGCAAATCTTCGTAGAAATAACAATAAATAAAGACATAACATGCGTGAATCGCACTAAACCGCATTGATTGCGATCGGGGCTCCAAGAGCTCCTGGATGATCCTGTGTTGAAGATGTTAAATATGGTGCGATCGATAGCCGATTGGGGGTGATTCACAAAGAACATGAAGAAGCAGCGTACTGCCATAAATGGTGCTGGGCCGAAGTTTCAAATAAATATCAATCGTCTTATGACTACAACAATATCAACAATGGAGGTTTTCCCCAGTTAACTGCAAACCGCATTTAAGTTTCTGTCGATATTCACGTTGCTGTTGTTCTCCACCGGCAACTTTGTATTGTTGTTGTTTGCGTTGCTATAGTTATTGTTGTTAGTGCTAGTGTTGTTATTATTGTTGTTGTTCATTAGATTCTGTTCCAGGATTGAGTGTTTGAGCTTTAGCAGGGCAGCCTTGGCTTCCCGTTCAGCTTCACGTTCGGCTTCTTCGTTGTCTCGCAGTTCAGCTTCTCGATCCTCGAGTTCGTCCTGTTGCTTGTCCATGGCTTCATTTTGGGTGGTCACCGGAGGTGTTGGCACAGTGCCCGGTTCTTGTTTGATGTTCTGCACCAGATTCAGAGCCTCTTCCCTCACTATTTCCGGCAACTTTATTCGGAAGTTATCGTTGATGGGATTCATGGGATGATTTGCGGGCGGCGATTGCTGTTGTATCTGCTCCATTGCTTCCAACTCTTTATTTCGTTTCTCGCGCAATATGTCCTGGTTGTACTGCATCAGCATTTTGCGCTTTGCAAAATACTTTGGATGCTTCCGCCCATCCAGGATTTTGTTGCTGCTGTTTGTTTGCTGTATGGAATATTTTTCAGGGCCTATATTATTGTTATTATTGTTCGTGTTATTCATGTACGCCTCATTCATTGCCGATTTAGATCGAATATGGTCACGGAAAGTGAGAAAATTAGGACTCGGGATCGGAGTTGGATTTCCTGTTGAATTCAAATTGATTGCATTGTGATTGTTGTTGTTGGTATTAGTATTGCTGTTGTTGTTGCTGCTGTTGATATTCGGTCCATTCAAGATGTTGCCACTTGCATTTATGCTAGCACTATTACTGTTGCCGTAAATTGTCGAAGAAGATGGATGCGAGTTTTGTGAGGGCGTCGAGCTACGATATCTGTGCATATTCTCCTCATTTGATTTCGGTATTCGAAGATCTTGTTCCGGTGGTTCTGTAGTGCTCTGTAATGAAATTATCGTTGAAATACTTAGTATTATAGAATTCAAATTTATTATGCAATGGGTATGCAATCTTGATTATGATCATCTAAGCAAGAACCCAATACTTGCCTCTGTGTGAAGTCCCTTAATGCGCATAGTTTCTGCTACTTTCAAGAAGTTAGGCAAATCTTCGTATTTTACATTGACCTGGAAGTCGAAACAGAGTCTATATTCTGAAAATCTTTTCACATTAACGTCCTTTATAAAAAGCTTTACTAATTCACATATTTCAATAGAATCAATCTCCACAATGTCAATTGAATCCTGTATTCATACATTTGCAAATTGAAGTATTCAATCGGACACCTATCTTTGATGCCACACTACATACCTGTCCGCTATACATAAAATCAAGCAAGCCTTGCATGTGATTACTATCGACATCAGTCATAAAAAGTATTGGATGGCTACATGGATGGTCCAAGAAAATTTTCTGAAAATATGGACTACAAACTGAAAGTACCTGAAAATTACAATAAGCAAATTAGTTTCAATTTGAATAATGGCTATGAATAGTTTTATTACTAATTTATGAGCTTTGAAAATTTTCCCTCCGGCTGCAATTGTTACGTCGACCATTTTCTCGTCTTTTTGCAAGCTATGGAATCCCTTGCACATGTTGCCGTGAAAATTGTTCCAGGATAGCAAGTACTGAAAATATAGTCAAGCGGCAAATTCAAATGCTCAATTCCTATCGAAAATTCATTACAACAAACGTACCGTGAAATGAAAGCCTTGCATTTTAAAAATAAAAAATTATTAACACATAAATCGATATGTACATGGTTTCACTTAAATATATTTTCAGATAAAGATAAAGCAGGATAAGAACAGAGTTAACTTATACATAAATGTAGCTAGAAGTGTGTAAGAGCATATTTTGCCTTTTATGGCCAAGGATCAAGCATATCAATGGCACTTCCCTGAACATTTCACGGTACTGAATAACTTTACCTGGTCGATTGTTTGATGCTCCGGTTGCGAAGCATTCTGTTGATGTGGTGGCGGTACATTGTATTCTGGCGTTTGAGGTAATTCCGGTTTCCGTCTGTGAACTTCTTCACCACTGAAGACATGCTTTTTCGACTCCTCGGCAACACTACTATAATCGCTCATTGGCGTATCTCGTCCCATATCGTCGTAGCTTTCACTTTCACTCTTCAGTTTTTGCTGCTGTTTGATTTGCACCAGCTCCTTTATATCCATAAGTGATCCTTGTGTGGCGGCTGCTATGGCTGATGAAATAATTGGATCATCTTCAAAAACACTATCGTCTATGGTCTCCTTGAGCGTTTTTGTCGATGAGAATAATCTTAAAGTGGGATCGTTTACTTGATCGCTAAAATACACATCCATAAGACTGAAAAATGGCCATTCACGTCTTTTTGGCTCCTCGGATAGTTTTATTGCCTAAAAAAGCAGAAAAAGTACACGGTAATTTCGAAAACATGATGAAAAATGTGAAAGTAACAGAAAAATAAAATTTCATTAGAAAATATTCCAATTCACGGCTGAGTATTAAAATGAACACTGAAAAATACCCGAGAGCATTTCCCAAAATTTTGCTGCTTCGAAAATAGCGAAATGAATGCTCGGGAAAATTCAACAAAAAATTGAAAAATAGTTAACTAATCGTCTTTAACTACAAATCTGAAGAAACAAAAAGATTAACAATAAGGGTTTTTAAGCGATAATAGTACATGGCAACGAACATCAAATGAAAACGTATCTACTACAAATTAAAAGTATTTAGAAAAATCATTTCACATAAAATTCTAACAACTATTTATTCATTTTACGAAATGATTTTTGTGGGAAACCTCTCACCGGAAAATTTAATAAACTAAACGCAATCTTGATTGGAGAAAAAATGAACGAAAATATTAATATTTTAACAAAAGTCTAGACAAAAACCTCACTTCCGTGAGTGTGGTATGCGGGTGGTATAAGAAAGTAATGAATTTTACCCTGACCCTCTTGGGTGGAAGGTGGCAAACGTGTTGAGTAAGGGGGTAGTAAGCTCTTTCGATTCCAAAGATTATGGAACCGGCGTTACAAAAAAAGCTTATGGCAAAGAATATAGAGCATCTATCTTCAATTGATAATAGCCAAGTTTCGAATCTCAGCGCAAAAAAGAAAATTTTGTCTTCCTTGATTTCAAGTTTTCTTTATTGGAGGCTAAATCTCATTCAAATACATACATATCTAAAGTAAGTCATATTCACCTCACCGATAATCGTTTTGAAAGATAGTGTGGAAGGTTTGTTGGGTCAAAAATCACATATAGTACAAATTTAAGACCATGTAGAGGTTTGAAAACGGATCGGATTGGGTACCTCAAACAATCGGATTGGAAAGAGTCGAATCGGAACAGAAAAAAACTGTAATAAATTGTAAATAAACGGCTGGTAATTTTGTCCTGATTTTATAAAAATATTTCCACCGTTTATGGTTACTGTAAAACAGGGAAAATAAAAGTAAAATAGAAAAAGATTTACAATAGTTCAGGCCACTCGTTGGTACAGCAAGAAAAAAAAGCATAGGTATAAAACATATAACATATATAATTTTTTAAATAATTTTTTGAATTTCGGAAAATAAAATGTAAAAATTTAAATAGCTTTACAATCAAAGTTTGTACAATCAGTAGAGAAGAAAATTGTTATAAAATAATTTGCATTACTCATAATTGAAATCTATGCTCCTAGGGACGTCATCTGTTCGAAAAATATCCATAGATATTATAGTAAACCTTTAGATAGCATCTAGAAGTATTATGTGGGAAATTTCCACTAAAATAAATCTATGCTAAGTTTTATTGGCAATAGATAACATTTTAAACATAATTCCAAACAAATTCATATATGCTGTAAATGTTGCTAATTTCACATAATTTCCATAAGAATTATCATTTTTTAAGAAAAATTTACGCGAAGGAAGCTTGAAAAGATTCGAAAACAAATCCGTAAGATATGATTCTGTAAATATATTTGGGGGATAAAGTATCAATGTATAATATTTACGAAATTATTAGCACAGCACAAAAAACAAACACAATATTAGTAATTGATTTCATCTTCACAAAATACTACGTGTTGTTGTTTTTTTTATAAAAGAAAAATTTCCTTTTAACTTTGTGTATCTTTATTTGGATTCTTAATCGATTTTCGACCGTAATCGATTACGAATCCAAATTTTTCTTTTATAAAAAACACAATAAATTTCCTCAAATTGATCTTTTTTTGAAATATTTTTGCCAAACGATTTTTCCATATTAAAATACCAACGGAAAATCTAATGCAAATATTCGTTTTTAAAAATAAAACAAATACTGCAGGAATACGTTTTGATGTGTCCTTACAGAAATTTTCTCAAAAAGTATTTATCGCCGAAATTTTGTAGCTTTTACTGGATTTTTAAAAAACCCTATCAGTCGTATTTTTTGCAAACGTTAGTTTTCAACGTGTATAATTGGGGAAACATGAGAAATTCCAGGTATAGCCTAGTCAAATTGGATAATCAATGGCTGATCTTTTTTTTTTAAATCCCAGTGAGGAGTTTTTGTTACACGTTTATTTAACATAGAACGTGTAAAAACTCTCTTTCGAAATTTTGTGTTTGTTGCGAGGTATTCAAGGTAAAAGATTATTGAAATCAGTTTTTTTGTCACCAATAGTTTTGGAAAATTTTAAGAGAATAAGACTAGTTTTTGAATTGTTTAAAAATATTTTTATTTTGTATATAGTAGCACACAATATTTTAAGTAGCCTTGACGAAAATTTCTGCCTGGTGCCTGATGTAAGAATTGAAACCGTTTGAACTTTTTTCGTGGTTACTCCCACGATGCCTAAATAATTCATGCACGTAAGGAAAGCATACATCGAGCTATTAGTGAAATGAGAAATATTTGATAATGTACTGCAAAATTGTACTAAGAAGGGGAGCTACTTCTTAGTCAGCCATGGCAGTCATTTAGCTGAAATTATTTTTCATAAATAATCAGCAAGTGTATGCTCTTGAGTGAATCAACGAAAATTAAAATATATTCGAAAGTTTCGTTTCAATAGCAATTAGAAAAAGAAACCATCAGAAAAATAAGATTCCAATTGATTTTGTTCTCTTTATCAGAAGATAGGATTTGCCACGTTTGGATCACTAGTTCCAAACAAATCGGCTAGGATCACTTTGTATCATACGTAAGATATTTAATTGTGCTATAAAGCACTAATTTCGCAATTTACTTGCACATCGTATCAAGTTAAACTTTTAACAGTCGGCAGTCAGCATTTCATTATTTGCTCTCTATAGATAAAATCTTCGGCTCAACTTTATAGTGTTCTGTACTTAGAAATAAAACTACTGCTGCTGTAAATGGATCATACACCTAATTGGGGTAAAGTACAGATACAACACAATTGTTTGCTACGAGCTTATTTGCTGAAAACGGTTGAGGGAAGTTCAGTTCTAGTGTATGCAAATTTTGTGGAGAAGATCAAAGTAATAAAGATGATAAATCGACTGCCTGCGAGTTGTTCAATGGTTGTTCTATTTAACTTTTGCATGCAATTACTAGTAAATATTGTCTCTTCAGAATGGATACGATTATCAGGCATTCTCCGCTCAAAGGAAGATTTTATTGTGACGATGTTGACTTATTTCCAATAAGAACCGGCATTATGAATGCGTAAAATCAACGTAGTAAAAGCGTTTTATTTAATATCACATCCTATGTTTGCTTTTAGTCTTGCGATCGATTTTTAAACTACGTCTACTTAACCGATTCCTATGAAACTTTGCTTACTCATTCCGATTCGGGTATTTTGTAAACTAGGTCTAATTCTTAAAATTCCAAAACAAGACAATTAGATTGTGTTGCAATCATCGATTGTACACGTTTATGTTAAAATATGTTTTACCGATTTTATTTTTATTATTGACTCATGTTAGTTAAATATCCTTATTTATCGTAACATGTTTTCAAAGTAGTTTTTTTTAGGAAAAAATGCAGAACGGTTCACCTAATCCACATTCTTATGCAAAGCGGTTCAGTAATAAAAACAGGAGGTTCATACATTTCGTAACGCAATTTTTCTCAGCAGCTAGTATTTCAAAATTTTTAAAAGCATCGTTATCATCTTTCTACTTCTTTATGGTTTTAAGATGCAAATCAACTATTTTTAGTTTTCTTCAACAGTTTTGAGCTGATGTTAGTTGGGAATTCTAATTGTGGAAATTTAGCTTTAAAAAAAAACCGTCAACTGGCACAACATGACACCTTTTGAAAATATGTTGTTTGGAGCTCTAGGGTGTACATGGTATGATACTATTCTTGTGTGTTTTTTGTCTTATCAGTTATGAGCGAAAATATCTTCAACGTGCAATTTTGTTTTGGAGGTCTGGAAAAGTGTTCCATTTTAAAATGTTATAAGCTTTCAAAATCGCAATTGAAACTTGTTATAATTTACTTTCTATTAGTAATATTAGTTGGCAAAGTTGCACCCGAAATCTTGGAAAGAGTGGAACAACTGCATCAATCTAGAACTGAATCCTTACCCAAGATTCTTTCATAATTTTCCTTCAAATCGGAAACTTTTTAAAGAGCTAGTGCGAGATATTGTTCCTCAAAATGATGATCAATCATCAACGAGAGATGAACTGGAAGACATCAACGTTGCCTAAGAAATTGATGGTACGATTTTCAAACCATTGATTTGAGCGTTAAGTTCTTGGCGAATGAAAAGTGTCGGTAATAATGCTGCAAAAATCATCCATTATAACGGACGTGGATAGTTTGAGATATCATCCCTTAGAACGAAAGACAATGGTCGAGGTTTCCATTTTTCCGGATAAGACTTTCGTCAACGTGGATGATATTTTGCAGAATGTTGAACCTTCTTACATGGAAAACAGAGACCAAATTTTGTTTTTTGACAAAAATTTTCGAATTTTTTCTAACAGAATAGAAGACTATTTTCCCCTTTTTTGATTGATACTTGTTTAATTGAACAATTTTCATTATTTAAATATTCCATATTTGAATGATAAAATTAAATGTCCCTTTGTTTTTTTTTTTGGTGTTTTACATACATTGATTTTCAGACAGTTCGCGAAGTTGCGCCGTTTCCCAGGTAACTTTTTCAACACCGTTTTTTACGCAAAGAAATAGAAGAGCTGCTTACACACATTGCCAGCTTACCACAGATTCTTCACCTAGAGACCAAGACTCATGGTTTTAGACGGTTTTGAAGCATTTTTGAGGATTTTTAATTAGGCAAAAGATAGGTAGGGGAAAAAAGTGGCAAAGTTGTTCCAGCTGATGGTATAATAAAATATTCAAGTGTAAGGAAAAGAAAAACAACTAAAATAAAGCTTTGGATTCCATCCCCCGTTCATTTGCTTTATTTGAAAAATTCGATTGTATTCCCCTTCTCCAAAAACCTCATGCTAGTGTGTAACATTCAAAAAATCGATGTTTTTTGACGGATTTCAAAAGAAAATACCTATGAAACTAAAGTGTTAAAACTTTATCACGATCGGAGCATCCTTACTATTTTTATTTCAATATTATTGGAGCGCGTCTACGGTGTGCGCGACATCCCCCTATACTTATATATACACTAGGCTGTTCCTCCATTTTGCTGATCCATTGATATGTATATAATCCATAGCTAATAGAATATTTTTATAGTTATATATTTTGTATTTCAAAAGAGAAATATGACCCTAAAATGGTGACAGTTTTTCCAACGTTAGTCTTGCTTTAATGATTTTACGATAAAAAAAAGTTGAAACCACTTTTTTAGACACGATGCGCAACTTTTCTCAAAAGCTATTCAACCGATTTTCTTGAAATGTTAACCACATATTTATTACCTGTGAAGTTATCGTTGGAATTGCTGATATATTAATATTTTTTATTTTTATATTTTTTACAAACGAAAAATTACTGAAAAAAGTGCTTATGTTTGAAATGCGGCCATTATTTTTGATTTGCAAAATAATTATTTAAAGGTTTGTGCGATTGGCAGTGACAAAAAAAAATTGAATTGGTACGAAGTTTTGTGTTTCAGCTGATAAAGATAAATTTAAGAAATTTAAGATATTTGTGCAGATGCCGCCATTTTATATTTATATAGTACAAAACATTTGAATAATTTTTTTTATACAATCCAAATTAGGATTTATTAAGCCCAAAAATGTTCAAATCTATATCTTTAATGAGGATCTTTAAAAAATGGCTCTTTATCACCGCGTTCACACTAGAATGGTTTCTTAAATAATTAATGTACGCCAGTGGCGGCTCGTGGGAGTTAAGTATGATGGGGCTACTGGTACGAATTTTTCTATCACCAATTTAAGTTCTTATGTGAGTTTCCAGTCCACCCAAGAGGTACCACATGTGGAGCGTTAAGCGATTTTAAGTGATCGGTTTCCCCAAAAGTAGATTCGCTGGCAATCAAAGATATATTCCTATTATCATGTTTTGAATAACATTTAAAGCTTTAATAAAAGTTCAGTGCACTCTGAATAAAAAAAATGTCTAAAAACATTTGAATTCTTCCAACGAAACAATTTTTTAGTGAATTGAGACGACTTTGGTCCATGGTGCTCGATTTATAACTTTAGATATTTTTTAGGGTATTGAAGCATCTTTCCGACTCGGCAGTAGTAACCGGCGTTGTTAAAACTATTTCTATTAACTTACTTGTTTCTTGGAAAGACGAACAAAGGTTATTATCTTTAAAAAAACTGTAAAGCTGGACAATGGAAGACATATTTTGAAACATTTCGTTCGAATAGCGTAATGTTAATATTAATTAAATTTTCTACCGAATTCATATTTTGAAAATACCGATTTTTTTTTACTAAAATTGAAATTCAAACTTCTAGCAAGTTTTAGCACATGCAAGGAAAATCTTGTTAATTATTTATTTAATCAAAATCAAAAATACCATAACATGAAGAACCCTTTTCTGAAACAAACTTTAAGCACTACAATACTTTAAAAAATACGCAACACTACGAAGGCACACTAAGTACTAATACCAGGCACTACACTGATGAGACTACTTTTGCATTAACAGTCATCACCTTCACCCCCTTCGGCCCGTCGTAAAAAAATGTTGCTCATGCCTGC
Organism: Oxycera nigricornis; assembly: GCA_963942545.1. Classification (NCBI taxonomy): domain Eukaryota; kingdom Metazoa; phylum Arthropoda; class Insecta; order Diptera; family Stratiomyidae; genus Oxycera; species Oxycera nigricornis. Next base: position 110,356,417 of record OZ012660.1, on the reverse strand, counting down.
TCAAAGGTATTATCCAGACCATGCCAAGACTAAACGTAGTCGAAGCACTAAACGGGCTGCATATGATTAACCCGTCCACGATGTATACACATGTAACTTCAAACACGCACACTCCCGCCGCATCAGCATAGAATTCACACAATCATTCAAATCGAAATACTCTTTTTCGGGGCAAAATCCATGTAGCCCTTTTCTCGTAGTAAAGGTGCAAAATTGTGTAAGAGAAAATATGTTTGAATTTCACTGTCAGCTGTTACTCGGTGCAGGCACAACGAAGCGAGTCGAAGAGAAAAACAAATTGTTCTACAGTGCGTGGCAAGAAGACTATGTGAAAGTAAACTGCAGCATGAGCGAAAAAAATGCTACATTATATTTTGAAATGAAATGAAATTATAAAAACTATATTGAAATCTATAATGACATTTTATACATTTGCACTAATAACGGCTCATCAATAAGTGGTGGGGCTGAGCCCCACTAGCCCCAAAGATAGAGCCGCCACTGATGTACGCTCTGTATGGTCTTTCAAAGCAAAATTGATTGAAAATAACGACCAAGAACTACGTATCAATTCGAGCTGAAAAATCAAAACATCTAGTATCTGCACCGTGCAATCTAAGAAGTCAATCACCGAAGAAGAGAAAGTGATTCCCCACCTTTAATACAGTTGATGGTTTCATCACAATAATTTGGTAAAAAAGTAAACTTCTGAAATGCTTAAGACAAAATACCATTCGAAATGATCAATATCAAAAATATTGAATGTAAGATTCAGATTAGGCTTGGAAACAAATTAATTGCATTGCTTTCAAAAGAGTGAAAGCATATTAATCTTACACGTAACCGTCTACTTTATCGGCGAACCCATTTGATCAATAATAGATTAATAGTATTCCGAGAGCGAAAACCTTTAGATGGCAAATTTGTTTTGAACCATGCCATAACCTTGTCACAGTTTCTAAAATCTGAGCTCGAAAATTTCAGTATCCGTGATCATCTAGCCATCCATCCATCTATCTATGTATCTATCTTTTTCTGCATACCACATGCACAGGTTCAGCTTGGCTCCATGCAAACATACCCAAGACCATTAATTTATTTCAAAAGAGTTCTTCAGAAAAGACGTCATGCAAAAAACGCGAAATGTTCAAGAGTGCAGATACATAGATAGACAGCTACGTTACGCGGATTGTGGAGAGAAGAAAAAACTTGAAATGCTTGTCATGCGCCAATGTGGGAGAAAGTGATTCTTGCGGTGAAATCCCAGACTGGGTCAATTCAACGGAACTCGGCGAATGTGCGAACGCGAACCATCGGCTTTTCAGTTTCATTTTCATAGAGTTGTTGTTGTTTTCTTGGCTCGCTAACTTACCTATGGTTTTTCGATAGTTGAACATAATGCAAAGATACTCGTATCTGCTTACTGTTAGACTTTTTTTAAAAACGTTTTAACGACTTTTCTAGAATAATAAGAGTAAGATGCAAGCATCAGGTGTATGTGTGGTTTTCGCGTAGCAGGCCAACATGTAAACGGTTCGCTCAAAATCTTTTCTAGCCCCGTATGCAGCGTAGTTAATCACCTTCAACTTCTCCAAAGATTTGTTTGCGGTTAGGAAAAACACGTCCATTAAAAAAACCTTCAGGTTGGGTGAATCAGCTTCGTAGACTTTAAATTTCCATAGCAAAAAATTTCAGCCAAGACCTCCTTTGATCAGAACCGTTTTGAATTGGTCAATGAGCAGACCAATTATTAAGCTCTGATCTTAGCGAGCCTACATTATGCTCATATGCATATACAGTTGCTCACATAATTGAGCGTACACGCATGTATGAATAACTACAATTTGATTAACGCAAATTGCTCTTAGATTTTAGAAAAGAAATAGTTTTCTGTATCCCAAAAAACATTATCTACGATATTAATCTTAAATTTTACATTTAAATATCGTTTTAACACAGAAAAACATAAATATGACACAATTTCACCCTCACAAAATTAGGCGTGCACCTAATAAAATGTGTGATATTAATTAGTTTCGCGAAATATCATTAATCACATCATTGTACTTTCTGTAACCTAATAAGTGTTCTTTTGTTTACAGTTATAAAATATGTCATTCGTGCTCTAGTTTAAGGGGTTACATAGGTCTTGTATTTTCAAAAAATCGATCGATTTTTCCATATGAAAGTATAGTACTTTAAGAGTATTCACACCAAATTTCAAGTAAATTCAAGCAATATTACCGGAGTTATAGAGATTTGAATATCGCGTGGTCGGTACGTGCGCTCTGCCTTACCTAGCGTATTATACGCATGCAGCGCGGTTCTATCACGTAAAACCAGCTCCTTTCTTTTTCATCAAACATCACAACATCAAAAGGATGCTCTGGACATCGCGAACGCATTACTGCATGGACCTATAATCGACTATTCGATGTAAGTCGATAAAAAATAACTTTAATTCATTAAATCGCGGTGAAAAAAAAACTTTAAACGCGTTTTTCTCGAAACTTAGTTTTTCCGTGCTTTAGGCACGATTTCTCGAGAAAGAATCGACCGATTTTGCTGAAACTTTGCACAGTTCTTCTTTATAGTATTAACTCGTGCTTGAACGAAGGGATTTTCATTCGGTCGATTCGTTTTTGTTTCATACGAAAAAAATATTTTAAAAACGATGAGAATCGGAAAAATGCTAAAAAAATATGAGACGAAAATTCACTCAAATCCATGTCAAAACTTTAAATTGCATTTTTTTTCCTTCGTCCAAGCACAAGCCAAGGGCATACACTATAAGATTTTTTTTTTGAATTTTTGATTTGAGACGAACCTTTACCGAAATATTCTGCCTACCACAAAAAAAGGTTGAACGAGGAAAACTGCAGGAAAATGGACAATTATCAATGTGTTTAGCTGAAAATTTTTTTACAACTTTTTGAAATGCTAAACTTTTATGTGTGTAAATTTTAAATAAAATGAATTTTTGGTTTTTAAAATACAATTTTTTGAAAAAGTTTTTTTTTCCTTCAAGACTTATGTAACCCCTTAAGAGTAGTGCAGTTTGTTACGAAAATGCTTAGAACTAGAAAAGATTTTTGTCTACACGGCAAATAGTTATTAAATTACATTTTGACGGGAAAACTTTGCGCGAAATAGGAATAATAGTGGGCAGAACACATTCCACAATTCAAAAAATTATAATAAGTATAAATGTATAAGTATATAAATGTACAGCTATTCTACAAAACGAAGCAGAGAGACGTAGAGAAAAAATTATCCCTAAGAAACAAACAGTTATCATACGCAGAATTAAGGAGAAGGATAATCCAAAAACCAGTGTGCCCAACTTGTCGTGTGAAGTGTCCTCGAGAATCATAGAGTTGATATCAGCAGAAACAGTTCGTAGCGTTTTGTGGGATGATGGGTTCAACGGAAGGGCTGTTGGCAGAAACCATTTATTTCGAGAAAAAAATAGACTGAAACGATTAGAATTCGCAAAAAACCATACAAATCTTTCGGACAGCTTCTGGAATAATATTATATTTTCGGACAAAACAAAAATCTTATTCGGTTCTGATGGTACGGAAATCGTTTGAAGAAAACCAAATACGAAGCTAAATAAAAAAAAACATATGGAGCTTATCGACACAGTCATGGATAAAATGAAATATTTAGGCATCGTGCGAAGAAATTTGAAGTCCTCTGTAAAAAAAATTACAAATGCCCCTCGTATATTACTTTCAGCACGATAATGACAACGTTCCCAAGCTCTTAAAAACTCCTCTTCAGTCTCAGGACCCCTAACCAAGTGAGAATTTGTGACATGAGCTCAAGTTCCGGTTTAAAAACTGTGGTGCTACGAATAAAAATCAATTTAAAGAAAAAATCTAGGTAGAGTAGGAAAAGATTACACTAGGATTTACAAAAAAAAAATAGTGGAATCGATGCCTCGACGTTTAGAAGCAGTAATAGCAGCCGAGGGATATGCAACAAAATATTAATTAAATTAGTTATTACATTTTTATACTGACATATTTTAATTTATAAGCTGTACGCTCAATTTAGAAATCTGAAAATTTTTTTATTTTGTGAAAAATATTGCTTTCATAAATGAAACAGCAAGTTGAATTATTTAGCAAATAGTAATTTTTATATGGGAGTACGCTCAATTATGTGAGTAACTGTATCTTCAAATTTGTATGCTTTTTCAAATTTGACTTGTAGAAAAATTCAAAATTTTTGGCGTGTATTATCAGAGAGAATACTCGTGTTGATAATGATTAATGCTGTTTTTTTTAAATGCATAACCTACCGACTTTGAAGACATTTATTCAAATTTTTCTACGCCAAGGTTTCACAGACTAAACAGGCTACTGAACAGAATGATAACCGTGATTTATGGCTGTGAATGTTGTTACGACGATTATTGGAGAAAATTTCACGACATCTTGTTCAAAAATGAATTCTATTCATTATCTTGAAAAATTGGACCTGAGATTATTCGATCGGAAACTTTAAAGTATCTTTCAGGTATATGCATGTTGTATATAAAGACTTTTTGAACAAATTAAGGCTTAAAATCTCGTTGTTGTGATTACTGCAGTAGGCGCTCGGTAAGGTGAATACTCACCCACAAATGTGAAATATCCAGTAATAAAAACAAACATTTTTTTGCACCTTACAATGTGAACTGACTGGAAAATATATTCTGTAATGTGAACTTCAAATTTTTTCATGAGCAATGAACAGTTTCTCACAGATTCCAGGAAGTGCAGAATTCTGAGATTAGCTTAATTAGTCGTTCTGTAGAAATAAATAATAAAGGACAGTAACAATATGCGACACATTTCTTGTATGAGGCAAAAGTATAAGTTTTTAACGTTACAAAAAAAATTAAATTCTTCAAAAATTAAGTACTGAGTGTAGAGCCGTAAGGTTGGCTGAAAAATACTGTGTGTCAAAGTTTACCATATACACATAACTGCGATAGAGAATAAACCTTCAACTATTTTAAAGATGGTAAAGAAAACGGAATGTGGACCAGACAATGAAAACCTCCGATATGACAAAAACGAAAGAATCATTATTAGTGGTTACGTCTCCAACGAGAAGGAAACGCGACGATTTCCAAGTTGCTTATTTGTGAAAAAGCAGCGCAAATGAATAACCATTATAAAGAATGTCGAAATTATTCTGCTAGTCCAGGTTGCGTTGCCAAATTCGAAAAGCATAACGGCATACGTCTGGTAAAAAATTACGGGAGAAAAACTGTCCAGTATTGTTGACTTTGTGGGTCCATTTTCAAACAAACTCCACAGTATCCTCAGGGAATTATCATTGACAATTCAACAGGTCTATAATGCAGACCAGTCGGGCCTATAATGGAGTCTACTTCCAGTTAAAACTTTTGCCGTTACAAATTAAAGGACGAAAAGCAAGGAAAAGATTACTTTTCGCACCTGTATCAAGGCAACAGGGTGTCACAAGCTTGAAGCTTTTGATGATTGACAAATCACGAAAACCTAGTATTTCTAATAACTTTGATAAGCCAGTGATTTAAAAATCAAACCAAAACGCATGGTCGACGGAAAACATTTTCTAGGATTGGTTTGATAATTCTTTTGGTTGCGAAATTAAAAACTTTTTTAATGATTTGGATTTTACTCTACGATTTTCGCGATCAAATAATTTACCACCAAAGAAACTGCTTTTGACGGAACTATGCGATACGATAGTGGAAAAATTTACAACCAGGGATGGCAATATAACGGTAGTGATTTTTACTCCAGGTGTTACTGCTTTGATTGAACTCATGGATAAAACCGTGATAAACCCAGTCAAGCAGGCCTATAAAAAAAGTTTTTTGATCGATTATTGCAGAACAAGAACAAGAATTTGCTAAGACCAGGACACCTATAACATTTAAAACAGCAGTCACAATCTTCAGCGCAGTATGGACAACATTGTCATTCCCTGTTATAGAAAACTGCTAGAAAAATTAATGCCGGAATCAGAAAATTGGGAAACTGTATTTATCAACTTTTCGGGCTCAAATTAAAGAGTAACAAAGGACAACTTCGAGGAAAAAAGAAAAAACTTATTCGTGCGAATCTGTATATTTCTAATCATCGGATACGAAGTTGGATACATGAGAACATTGAAAATGAGACATCCTTGGAAAGCTCATGAGCAACAACGAAAACAGCAAAAACTTTGCTTCCCTGATAAATGATTGTTAAAGTAATTTTGACTCTAAAGTATACTCAAACTTTAGGCACATACAAAATAGTCTAGCAGGAATTTGCAAAAGGTAAGACGCAATGTTTTGTAAGTATAGAATGTTTTTGATGGATTTAGTAAAGAAAATCTAAATACAGTTTAACAAACAATTATCTTAAGTATCTGAAACTACAAATACTATACTAAAATAAAAAATTCAGTAGAAAAAAATGGAATCTCTCTATAGAAACTTTTATTCGAGAATTCAAAAAAACCAAGTCTATGTGTGTAGTTTATAAACATGATTTGTGGATAACGAAAACTTTATTAGATTTCCATAACTCAAAAACGGATAAAATTTAACGTATGGGATTTTAGTGATTATATTTCTACGGTCCATGGGTATTTTTAAGTAGTGGAAAATGTCAGTAGGAAACTATTCATCGAAATTGAAGTGAAAAAAATCCTTTGAAACATGAGAAATTTGCAAATTGTAAGACAGTAGTTCATTTACAACAATTCAATTTGAATGGATCAAAAAGCAAGCAAATACATATTAAGAAAAATAGATGAAACTTAGGTACTGTTGTTTTTTTACTATCAACAACATTGCATCGTTGAAAACCATATAATTAATTCTTCTAACGATATTTACCAGCGAACATAAAAAAATTCTAAAAAACAAATACATATGGCACAATCGTACTTTCACCAAAAACATGAATAATATCAAAGGGTACATAAACAATTCAAATATTTTCATATTATCTAAAAATCTGCACCAAAAATACAAAGAAACTAGAATAGAAATGCGGGGAATAAAATTAAATATCAGCTCGACCTGAAATGATGTTAAATGAGATTTTCTATGAAAGTTTGATTTAAAGATTTGCCTTCTTAGTGCGCACTAAGTCTAATTTTTGTGAGCAATTACGCCAAAGTGAACTTTCATTTTTTTGATTCAGATAATTCTTCATGGTTGTGTACAAGCATTGGATATTTAATTGTACGTTACAAACAACAACATAATCCACGATTGTAGAGTTTATTTCACGGAACTAACAACATTTCCCATTTAAAGTGCGAGCTTAAACTGAAATTGACCTTGCAGAGAAAGTGATTTTTGAAATGAGTTTATGAAGATCGTTTGCCGCTTGGTTAATTTGTACCAGCAGTTGAAAATTTCCGAAATAAATCTAGAAACAAGTTCTGCACAAGCACTATGGCCATGATGAAGAAATGTTGTAGTGCTGTATGTAAGTGGAATTTTAGCTCGCTTCGAGGATCAGTTGCAAAGAATAAATACGAAAATTGAAAGATTGCCCTTTGATTAATGTAGGTTAAGGCTTGGCTGCACAAGAAGTTTCTATATGAGTGGGCAGGTATTTTTAAAACGTAATCACTTTTGATGATTTCGTCCTCGCTGGAAGGTAAGGGTTTTCAGTTCAAGCGACCATAGGAGCCAACAGTCGGGCACTATTGTAACATCAATACAACTAACAAGAAATTGGCCACCTGAAAATGTACAACTGTCGATGGTGTTCCCTCATCAACAAAAATCAATACAATCAATCCAATTTCAGCTTGAGCAGCTCTAAAATAAATTTGCAACGCCTTCAGCTAAGAAACACTCAAGAAATACTATGAATGTTATTACATCGACCATGCAGAAGTAATGGGTTATTGACTGAAGAATCAGAAAATGCTGGCAACGAACAGTGAACTGTGAAGCAAAAGTAAGCGAGTCGCATGTTGCCAACTATAATTTTATACATTAAAAATAAATGCTTTCGTACGTGTGCTTGCCGAAGAGAAAAGTGAAAGCTAAAGAAAAGAATCTCAGTAACAGTATCGGACGCAAACCGATAATAGTTGCTTACGAATGTGTTGGCGCATTCCTACGTTGCTGAATCATATCAACAAGAAGCCTGTTTGCTTCGGTACTCGAGTAGCCGTGGTGCGTTGCAAAGTAAGCAGGATGGGAGAAAAAATAAGATAGTTTTCTATTTTACTTAATGTATGCTTGAAAGCTGTTTGTCGTATAAAATATCTGAAAACATATTTTGATGATCGTTAAATTCGAAGTATTCTATGTCGTGGACATTTGATAGTGAAACTGTTTTGATTGATTGTATTGCGATGTCTTCTATATTATTTGATTTATACAATACATCATCATAGTTTTTTAAACAAGAAATGAATGTAAAAGAAACCATCATACCAATATTGTTAAAAAAATTGGTGTATTTTTTTAAACCTTAGAATTTATGAAGCTTATACCCCGTTTCCATCTACGCCAAATCTCTAGATTTTGTCGAAGTGATTTGGTAGTGTTTCCACTTACAAATCGGATGTCATTGCATGAGACGACATAAAATTTTGAAAGTAGATAATTCTCGTTATTGAAATCGTGGTGTGTGTTTCGCGATTGCGTAGTTGTTAACAATTGGTAGAAAGTGGAATTACAATGGAATTCGACGATAAAAATTTCGTTATCCTTATTGTGACACCAAAATGACTTGTCATTCGTATTCAAAACACAATTTGACAGTTGCTGAATGTGCTGAAATACAATTATTTGCAATGCTGCCACACGCAACCATGAGATTTTGAGTGGATTTCGATGAAATCTACAAGATTTACGATCGACTGGATTTCGATTTTTATATGGGAAATCTACAAGATTTCGATGAGGATTTGGGAAAGTTGCCTAAATCTAGAGATTTGGCGTAGATGGAAACGGGGTATTATACTAAAATTGGTATAAATGTTACACTTTCTAATTTTATGAAGCAAATTGATCGTAAATTAATGTAGAGTTGATCCAAAATAATACGTGGATCTTTAAGGTAGATCAAATCTCAACACCTGATAAATTTGATTTCAGATCTTATAAAAATTCGTTCGTAGGATTGATCATATTTATTCCATTTATGGATTGAACAACGTATTTCGAACAATAGTGCACAAGCTTAGCATTTGATGGCAAACTCCTCAATTTTCCGCTGCATTGACTAGCAGTCATTCACCGCCCAGAAATAATGACACTAAATCAGGAGCCATTAGCAACATGCAAGCTTCATGGAAGCTAAATACATATTCAATTTTAAGTTCCCAGAAGGAACTTCCTCTATCGGTATGCACACCTGTGAAAATTTTCCTTAAAAGATTCAAAAACGAATACTTTCAGTAGCAAACCCCTCGCCAGTGCACCGTTTACTCTGCTACATTTACCAAAGAAACTGAATAATCAATAAAAATATCCTTGATGCTAGTGTTGAAAGAACCGATAATAAATATTGAAGTGATAGATAATTTCAAAAAGTATTTTACCAAGCGGAAAACAAAGGAATGTTAAGGTTTTTTTTTTGTAGTTGAAAGTGTTTATACCACATACGTGAATATTTTTTTGAATATATTTTATTATGGTATGTTTTAACTTTGAAAAATGTATCAATTTTTTTTAATATTCCAAAATTTCGAATGATCAACACTTTCATCCACCACGGCTACTGTCTGGGTTGTTTTGCGGCGTCCATTAAACATTTTGTAAACTTACTTAAAGTCTTCCCAAGTCACTTGATTCATATTCCAAGGCCTTCAAATTTTTTTGCAAAACACTTGCCCCTTTTTCTAAATTATTCAAACTTCTTACCAAGACAATGAACCCTATGTCTAAATTGTTTAAATCTTTATTCACATCACTCAAACCTCTCTTAAGTCACTTAAAACCTTTTCCTTAACCATTTAAATATTTTCAACCCCTTCAAAAATTTTCAGGACACTTGAACCTTTTCTGAAACATTTTTTCAAATCATCTTCATCTTTTCCCGAAGCACGTAAATATTTTCCCAATTTTTTAGACATCTTTCCAAGACGATGAACATTTCCTTCAAATCGTTTAAATCTATTTTCAAATCACTTAACCCTTTTTCAAATTACGTAAGTCTTTTTTCTCAACACAAAGCTCATATTCCAAGTTGTTCAAACCTTTTTTTTAATTAATCGAAGCTTCATTTCAACTTTCTTAGACTTTTTCCTGAATCATTTAGGCCATTTTACAAATAAATATAACGTTTTAGGTTTTTTTGAAGAGGCGTAAATGATGTTGGAATCGTAATTAAATTTTGGATGCATTTAGTTTGCTAAATTTTTTCAACCATTTATAAAAGAAATCGTTTAACTTTCCTATATAGTGTAGCTGAAAAAAGTTATAGCAGGATTAATATAGAAGAAAAATGTGTTATTAATTCTAAATGGGTATGGCCCATATTTAAAAAGGAAATTAATAATGAAACAGTAGTAGCCAAGATAATTTGCGTCTTTTTAAGATAAAGTCTAAATTGTTTTAAAATTTTACTCAGTCAAAAGACGAGAGAGTTCCCTATGGCAAGCATGTATTTTAATTCATACCATAAAATCTGCTATTTGTACTTTTTTTTAAAATTCTTGTCTTGTCTTGTCAATTTTTTGTTGTTGTTATTGCATATTTTAAACAATATTTTTTTTGCTATTACTCTTTTTGTTAACACTGTTGTTGTTTGAAATATTCCTAAATCTACTTTCGCGAAAAAAATTCTAAAGAGATTCCGTTTCTATGCTATCATTTTCAGAAAATCACATTTTTAAAACTCCTTTTAATCAACCTTGCAAGAGTTACTAGCGATTCCTTACATTGGGTAATGCAAAAAATGATTAAGATTAGAATGGTTTATACCTGAAATCCGTCAATGATGCTATTCAAGCAAATGATATAATACGAGATAATATAGTTTAATTGATTTAATTATTTTACTACATGATAAAACGTTAAATAACTCACCTTGTATTCCTGCAAAAGATTATTCCACTTCTTGATAATTTTGGATAGAGGTAATGGTACGTTCAATTCACGTTCTACGACCCTGAAAATGCAAAAAAAATACGATGATACATGGTGAACTACATTCTAAACATAATTTTGAAACTCATTACATCTGAATTGATAAAGATTGGGCCTTACGCTGTATTTACATACCAACAGGATTCTTAAAATCCATTGATAAAATGCAGGGAAAGCTTCTCAACCGGAATTTAAATGAAGGAACAAAAATCGAGTGCATGAGTACAATGCACAAAGCATTAAAGAAAGTAAATACAGATACAGAGCGAAAATTAAGAGTTGAATTGTTTCAGAATGTGAAATCAATTCAGCCATTCAAATTCTTTTAATTAGACGTGCCATTGTGCTGGCGCGAATCTCAAGAAAAGGCCGTAATTACTTAATTTGCTCAGGTGTATTCACCATCGCTTGTCCAATATATCCATCTATTCATCAGCTCAGTATCCATTCTCCTGCATTCTCCTGTCCATCCGCCAAGATATCTAGTCAGCATGTGTGCGTGGATCTATTTTTTTGCTTTTGCTTCTCTTAAATTTTTTTAATGCTGTTTTTTGTATCTATCTTCACTTTTTCATGCTGCATATTTGACAAGCAGTTGTATTACATTCGCTTATGCACGTAGATACAGATACGGCTGAATAGATAGATTCGGCAGTGTAACACTTTCTCTTTTTAGTGACCTTGTATGGCGATCATTCTTGCGATTATAACAGGTTCATAACAAATTCGAAAATTATTCTTCAAAACTTTCTCCAGGAAATGTTAAGTGATGATGGCGATGGCGATGGTGATGATGACGATGGTGTTATGTCGATGAAGAAGATGTGATGCGTTTTAAGAAATAAACTTTTTAACTTCTTACAAATGGATTGAATAGTGAAACTGATTTGGTGATTTGGTCAAAGCTTGAAATTGGTTAGGACTGGCATTCGTTGTTATGCAACTTTCGTCAATTCAGAGTGACTTGGGATGAAAACATATGAAAAGATTTGCAAGTTTGCAAGCTGAATTTTACTAAGAGTTTGACTTGGAATGCTTTTATGTTTGAGTGTTTACACGTTGCCGTGTAGCTCGAGTTATATGAAAGCGAAAACATATATATATATAATGATAAAAACCATATTGAGCTTAACTCCCACAAAATTCACCAGGCAGCCAAACATGAACAAATCAAGATTTCAAATAAATTTTTGACCAGGCAATAAATACATAGTCTAGAGAAATCTCAAAAGTATTTTCAAATCATCAGTGATATGCAACACGGAGGTAGAATTTGTGATAGTAAAAAGGCGTGTATAAAACTTTGTGTACCTTTCCAATAGATTAGTTTAACGGCATCCCATATTCAAGTAATAACTTTGGTCAGGATATTTTACGAGCTCACAACCACAACACCTTAATGCCCCTTCAATAATCAATTAACACAATTGAGAAAGTGCGCAGCGAATTTAGAAAGATTTTAATGGTACAATTAAACGCTGTAGCTAATAGTTAAAATTACTTTTCAGTTTAAGGCTGGGCGATTGGGACCCTTCCCTAAAAATGGCAAAATAATGATAAATGTATGAATAACTCTAACAAATATCAGACGAATCTGCAGCGAGCATCTTTTCATGTTTCAAACTATTTGTGTGATAAATGAAGTCATCATCAAATGAACGTATCGATGAAAGCTTACGTTAAAAGGGCGATTAGTCTCTTTATTTTGTGATTTCTTTAAAAAAACCATCTCTTTCTCAATACAATCATTTTTTTCTTTAAACCAATCATTTTTTATTTTCATAGAGCACCTTATATTTTGAAAAAATCTGTAAAAAATTGTATGTGGGACTAATCAAACCTACTAAGTTATCAGTGTTTTTATCGTACTGAAATCAGCAACAACTATAAATGCTTTTTTTCTTAACAGTGAATGTCTCTAGTGAATCTTCAGAATCACTTGAATCAACTAAGAATTTTGTGTTTAGTTTTCCGATTTACTTTTTAACATCAAAACTAATTGTTTCGAAAGGTAAAAATTGAACTTTCTCTTGAATCAGTCGCCATTTGAAAACCAAGTAAGTTTTCCATAAATTTCATCTTCCATTTTGTAGAATAAACGTTTTTTTTTTAATTTGTTATCACAGAAAGATATCACGAACATATGGTTTAACTTTAAACAGATTTTTTAAAAACAAAAGGTGAAAATGAAATTTAAAAACTGTATTATAAAATTAAACTTTTTTTAAAGAATAAAAATCAAATTCAATTTTTGAACGCATTAATAGTTGCAACGTATTATCTCAACACATATTCATGCGATATTTTTCATACTTTGAATAGATAGTAATTTCAAAAAATTCCGATTAAAATTTTTCTTCACAAATGTTTAGAAAAAACGAAAAATTTAAACAAGAACTTTAAAAAAAATTCGATAAACGACCTGAAAAAATTTCAAATACTGGAAAATTGCATAAAAAATTACTTTTTATAGATAATAGCTACGAAGCTAAACAAAAATGTTCTTCTGCAAATGATTTTCTCTTAACTATTCCAGTAATAGCCAGGAACTTTATTGCCAAAAAATTTATTCAAGAATTTCCCAGCCCAGTTAAACTTTATCTCAAGTCATTTGAATTTTTTCCCAAGTCTTTTAAGTTTTTTTTTTCAAATTTGCCTCAACTTGCAATCATGTTGAGGACAGCATAAAATTGTGCAGATTTATCTGAGAAGTTAGCAAATAACTAGCAGTTCGGTGAAGAATGATGTTTTGGTAATGGAACAATGGAAGAAGTGAAAAGCTAGACCGCACGCACATCCCTTATTTTAAAGGTTTGCCATCTTATCCTCCTATGCTGAATCCGGCCGAAAAGGATGGATATGTTGCTGAAACTGTCTACTGCAGCCTGCTACCACATAAATTGATAAGTTATTAGGCAATGATAAAAGGGAAAGGTTTGAGTGACATGTGAAAAAGTTTAAATGATTTGGGTTCAAGTGACTTAAAAAAGGCTTTAGCGATTTGAAAAATAAATCTAAACTAACTGGAAAAAAGTTGAAGTGACTTGTGAAACGATTTAAGTGCCTAGAAATACTATAGATCTTTATAAAAAAAATGGTCGAAATTGTTTCTTCAAATAATAAATCAATCGAGATATTATAAATTCCTAGTCATTAATTTTAAATAAAATAGGTTCCAAAATAAAACTTAACCATAATAATCATTGAAAATTTTATGAAATAATAAATAATTTCATGGCGGAAATTTTGTTTTTAAAATTGAAAAAAAAAACAGAAACAAAATTTCAATAAACAATTTTTTTTTAAAATAGTTCATAAAAATCCAGAAGTTATTTTTTGAAGTTAAATTCATTTGCAAATAAGTTGATTCCAAGTTGAACGAAAAATTAATGAATGTTATCCAAAAAAAAATTAACAAAATAGATGAAAAACTTGATGTCAATTTTTTTTGAGTTTGTTTCCGAAACACAACTATCGAAAGCTTGTTTGAAAACAAAACGAAATTCCAGCAAATCTTCCAGATTTTTCTTAGCGCGGAAAATCAGTGTGGAATCATTCAGTCTAAATGTGTTTCCACAACCGAACCTGAAGTTTAATATATTAATGCCAATAAATTTCAATTTTTAAGACAACAAACTAAATTTTCATTTCTCTTAATTCGATATAAGCTTATGGTCAGCGAAACATGAAAACAAACGCATTAGAACGTAAATTAGTACAAAATCTAGTCCACAGATAAAAATATGATTCAATATTTCCAAGTAAAATTTGAACTTTTCTCACTTTCATTGTTAGATGCCTTTACAAAAAGAAATCACGTGAAAGTAGAATTGAAACAAAACCATTTCGATGTGAATTTATTTACACTATACACATTTACACTATGTATCTATTTGCATGGAAAAATATTGATGATGCTCTGAAAGATTCATACGTTTCGGCGGCAAATCAATTTGTTCGCAATTGTTGAGAATTCATTGTGCAATTAATAAAAATTGGAAGATACCGTAAATGTAAAGTCTAGAAAATCATTTTGGATGTTGATGTGCTAAATTTATTTTGTGCGTAAGGCGAAGTAAACTTTCGATGGCTTGAATTGTTCATGAGAAAATAAAAATTAATGATTCATTGGAAATTAAACGGTTAAAAGTTTTGCTTCAAAACTATGATTGTTTAGATACTGCTGAAAATGCGTTACATGTGGAATACGTAATTTTCTTGAAATCAGTCTTATTAGGATTAAGTGCCCACTAAAGAACTTCAGATTTTTTAAATAGCTTACAAACGTTCATATCTCATTGGTTAGGGGCGATTTTTTTTCGTAGGTTCAACATACACATAAACGATCTGCTATGAATGAATTGGATATAAGTTAATCTAGAAAAATTTTTTAGAAGACCTGAAAATATTCTGGCGTAAACAATAGTTATTCATCATCATCATCTCATTTTTAAGCATTAATTGCCAGAAATACAAATAAATTTTTTAAAAATATATTTTTTGGAAAAAAAACATTTATTTCAGTTTTCTATTAAATTAAAAGGCAGCTTATTAAATTTAATGAAAATTCAATGATCTCGCAAAAATATTAATACGCTTCGATTTACACCTGAAGGATGTTATAACAATATTTTGTTCGTATGATATCGTGCGTGACGTAAATTACCTTGGATGTTTCCAAACAAAAAAAAACTGCCCAACCGAATCTTACCAGAATCTAATCAGCTTAGCTCATTGACAAGACACTTAGATTGACAAAGTCGATACGGCTTTGGCTACTTCAGATGTCTTTCTAGAAATAAATAACCACAAACGTACATACGTACGTACCCTCACATGCAGACTTGTTTCTAAAACCACTTTGAAATTACTTTGAGATCTTAAAAAGGTCGATTTCGAACTACGTAATTAGTTCGACATCCTTTTATGCTGGAAACTTAATAAGTTACAGGTATTCTTTAAATCTTCAACTTCATCAAATAAGGACTTCAATCTTCGAATTTGAAACGATCTCATCGACATTGAAAATATTGGCAACTTTCATAATTTCAACTCTATCGCTACCTAAAAATATTCAAATAAAAAGGAGAAAGGCATTCAACAGGCAGTAGTGGCCATTGCAGGTCCTTAAAAAGCAAATATAGAACGATTAAGATGTATGACAAACAGCCGCTCTCAGACAAAGTCGTACACTATACAAATGTAACAAAATATGCCTGAAATGTCTAATGTACTGCATACAAGTCAACACTTACGAGAATGTTAAATAATTAATATGTTGTAAAATAAATTATGAAAATAAATATACAACAACTAGAAAATCAGCTTCAAATGGAAAAGGACCAAAATCACACATCATCGAAGTTCGGACATCCCCAAAGGAATCTGGCTTATTCCGCTTAATTGAACGTTCAATATTTGGTGTGATATCCTTTCTTTTTAATCACCATCACATGGTTGGATGGCATTGACTCCACTTTCCATTTTTTTCACTATTGTTCATTTGAAATCCGCTTTGTTCTGCAATTTTCCCTTCAGATAATTTCATAGATTTTCGATGTAGTGCAAATTCGATCATTTTGGCGCAGTTTACATCACGTGAGGACCCCATGGTAGCCAAAATTGAACGGTATGGGCTTTGTGTTAGGGATCATTTTCGTGGTATAGTTGCCAATCACTACAAAATTGAGTTTCCGTACACGTCTTGCAAATTCAGTCTTGATCATCTGCAAATATTTCATCTGGTCCACGTTACCTTCTTCAATGAGATGCAAAATTCCTGTTCCAGGAGCTAAGGAACACCTTCGAACTATGAACGAGCAACAACCATGATTGCTAGTTGCAGCGCTTTGTCACTTCATACACTGTTGAGTGGCTTGTATTAACGTTCGCAGCTATTTTCCCCATAGATCTTAGTTCGCGCGGTGACGAAGGATATCCGGCTTTGACTCTAAGAATAAAGGACAGTCATCCAGGAAAGATTTCGCTAGGAACACGACAATATTTTTAGAAATTTTCAAATTTCTTTAATGGTTAGGTGATCACGGTTGCCAAGGTGCCTTCGGATGTGTTAGATGTACATATGTATTTCTTTTGCGAGATATGAGCGTTTCCCACCGAAACACGGATAGGCAAGACTTGTATTGAATTTTGACTTCTATCAGAAAGTCCACAAAGAATAACGCTCTGATTTTTTTGAGGACAGCAGTTATGTTCATTATTATTTAAAATTATTATTTCATGAAACCTTTTGGATATGCCAATGCTTTTTTATGAATGTCCGACTTTGATTGTATACCTATGTACGTCTCTTCCCTATTAGTATTAGCTTTTATTATTTCTTTTTTCTTTTGGACGCTTCGAAATTGTTTGTTTCGATTGAGTCGCGAATCCTTAATGATGATTAAGATTTTTTGAAAAATTGAAACTAATAAAAAAATATTTTAGCTACATTTGATCGAACCTGGAGTACCTTTACAACATCTCCATTGAAAAAAACTGGGAAAGTGTATCTCTAAAATAAATTCTTCTGACCCGCACGGATTTTAAAAATTGTTCCATGAAACGCTCAAATTATCTTCATCATAACATCTTCATCTGAAAATTAGTCGTGTTTATGTTTTCTATGATCATTGCTTGCTAAACTTTGCTTCAGCATAATTCAAACATTTCACTTGAACATTTAACGGACACTCATGAAAATTTCAAATATGTGAAATCTACATTTTATCACATCGACATTCATTGCAATGACAAACATACTTAATAGAATAAATTTGCATTTTTTAGGATATCTAACTTTTTTCATAAATGTTGGTCTTTTACATTTCTAAATTCCATTAATTGAAAATTTCTCTGGAGCAATTTGCTTTCAAGGATTAAGACGTTTCTAATTATTATTCTAATGAACGGTTTCAAAAACCACAAAAGAACTATGAAGTTTTCGTTCTACTTTAATAAAGCCACGCTTATTGCGGTAGCAAATGGTCTTCAAGACGCAAAGCGATTTATATATTTCCTTCAAATCAGAGTCTCGACTTAGAATAAATCAAATCGTATGAACATTAAAACAAACATCCACTGTGAAGATACCAAATGGAATTATAACGGAAATAAACGTTTAAACAAGGTGGTAAAAGTTTGATGTATAAGAACCAAAAAGCAATAACACAATTACAGCTAACGTATATAAATAACAATAAATATACTTACGCCCATGCATACTTGGAAGCGTTCCGTTTGCCCGTGAACAACGGAGAAAGTTCAGCACGTAGTCGAATTAGAGTCTTCACTTTTTCAGCTTCCCCTGGAAATAGAAGAAGATACAGATACAGTCATACTTGGTGTTTTAATCAAATGAATGGAAACATCCGTAACAGTGTCGGCATGTATAAATTATAATGTCAATGTGAATAAAAGTTTGTCGGCTATTTCTTGTCCTCGGGGAAAAAATGCATTGGGCACAATGTATCTGTAAATCTAAAGATACATTGGCGAGTATCAGAAAGCATCTGGAACAAAAAAATCAAAAAGGGTTTTAAAGATTTAATGCTCTCATAGGGCAATTCACCTCCGATAGATAGATAGAAAAATCGGCAAAAAGAAAAAAAATGGCGGCTGCCTGAACAAAATGTTCAAAAAACGACCCTTTTTTCGCCCCAATTTTTGTTCACTAAAAATTCATTTTTTGTTGTTTGGTCTAATTGAGGTGAATTGAATTGCCCTGTAGGAACGTTTAACAAATAACTGTGTAAAATTTCATTAAGATCGGTTCAGTAGTTTTGGAGATAATTTCTGCACCGTTTGAAAAAGGTCGTTTCGAGAAAAACGCGTTCAAAGTATTTTTTGCTTTTAATTTTTGAAAAATCGGATTTTATCACTTACTGCTTTATCAATAACTGCTTTCGTACACGACTAAATAGATACTGAGGATGGAGGAGAAATCTTCTGTCCAAAGTGTTAGCCCTATTAATATTACATTTGTGGTAAAAACGACATCCACCAACATTTTTACATTTTTTTTAACTTCCCAGTATATGAGAAGTTCTTGTAATCGCCTCGAAAATCGAAATTGAAATTTTCAACATTTCTTTACGTTTTGAGGTCTATAGAGTATATTTAAAGTGTTTTTAGAAAGAAGTATGTATGTATGGATGTATGTGTGTGTGTGTGCATGTACGTACGTACGTATGTGCGTTTGTGGACAGTTTTTTCTACGAGCATAACTCACGTAAACAAAGTCGTATTGACTTCGTTGATGTGTAAATCGAAGCGCCTTTGCAATCTTAAGAGCTGATTAGTTTTTGTAACATTTCGGTCGGGGGGGTTTGTTGTTTTGCCCCTTTGAAGGTCATTTCTGTCATGCACTATATCGCGCGAACCAAACATACGGTTTGCATGGTTAAGGTGTCAATAGACGCGTAATACTATTTGTGTGAATCTATCAAATTTTGCAAAAAATCGTTGAAGCCGTTTTTTAATTTAAGAGAAAAAAAAGCAAAAAATTAGGTTTTTTTTCATAAACAATAAATTTTTAACCTGATTTGCGAAACTCAGTAATCAATATTTATAAAATCTATATAATCCAAGCAAAAACCAACAAAACTTTTTTTAATGACAACAAAAAAAATGAAATTAAAAATAAAAAATCATTAAAAGTCATCATGATTTCAATGTCATTTTTGTCATACACTATATCTCACGAACCAGATATAATATTTGCATCATTAAGGTGTCAATCGCCGTGTATTAACTTTTTTGTTATGTTTTTGCATTTAAAAAAAATCGTTGGAGCCGTTTTTTTAATTTAACAAAAAAAATGCAAAAAATTAGGATTTTTTCATAATTTTTTTTTTAACCAGATTTGCACAACACGGTAATAAATGTTTATAAAATTTATAAATCCTTATCAATTTTTGGAGACAAACCAGCAAAACCTTTTTTCATGATGTCTAAAAAATTAAATTAAAAATAAAAAATCATTCAAAGTCGTCATGTAAAAAGTGTTCATATGAATGATTTTACCTGAATACTCTTATTCTAAAGACAGTGTTGTTAAGCCAATTAAAGTTTATTAATATTTGCACAGTTTAAACAAATTTTGAGGAGTTTTTACAGTACCGTGTTTTAATTTTAATATAAAAACTGCTTAAATTTTGAAAATCAAAAAAAAATCAAATTTGCATTTGTGGTAATGAACGCTTTGAATGGTAAAATGTTTTGTAATCAATACTTTGCTAGATCATAAGCTTTAAAAAGCTTTCATCGATATGAAAATAACAAATAACGTACAATAGGCTTTGCAACCTGCCTCCCCCCCCTCCCGATTAATCCACGCAGATATTCAATCATCCCCCTTACCTACGTAATCAATAGATGATACGATTAATATTAAGTCATTCCAATTACTGTTATGAGAGGTACATTATTATTATTTAAAGTAGTATTATTGCCATAATTATTATTTTGTTTAGTATTTTTAATATTTATGTAAATATTACTGGGAAGTTGACCGTGTGGACCTCAAGGGTCGCACCTCGAGGCTTGTTTTTATTTATTTTATATTTTTTGTTTTCACAAAAAAAAATTAATTTTGTTTTAATATTTTTGGCTTCTAAACAAGCCTAAAATTCACTTCCCAGATAAATTGCATGGTTTCATATCATGTCTAGATAACCATTTTTTGGTGAGGTAATCCTCATAACTTCCTATGGGATTGTGGTCGAAGCGAACTTTTTATGCCATACCAGTGGGGAACCCCCTCTCCCGATCCTCTCTTACTTCGTCTTTCGGGGGTGGGAGCCAGATTCTTAATCTTTACCGATTATTATAAAGTCAGCTACTTCATGCATTATCAATCAACTCAGTTCAGAGCCATCGAATCCTTAAAAGACTAAAGACATGTGTATTGAAGACATAGTGCCAAGCATATCTATGCAAATTTCGGCACCAACAAAGAATATATTCCAATGTATCAAAAAGATACGTTTCCTGTGCGAAGCTAGTGCTGCATGCACGAAATTTTCCTGCATCACTCTAAACTGGAATCAGTGCATTAAATCTTCTCGGCAAAGGGAAAAGATACGAGACGAGCAGCTGAAGAGTAATTTAATATTCAGATCGATCGTATATAGGTTACCGTACCAGCCTACCTGGTCGTCTTACTTGCCCGATTTATGTGCCGCATACATATCTTTCGCATTTTAAAAATGGTGATCGCAAGTCAACCAGAGTATCTACTGCAAACACGGCGTATTGAAATAAGCAGAAGCACCGCATGTTTGTACTTGCTGTCTGGTCTGTCTACCTTTCTGACTGAAAGTGGGTTATCTGAATTAGAATCACGTCTTACGGTATTTTCGTGTCGCTTTCCTGACTGATACTCCGCGGCTCATTCTTATTCTTTGCAAGATGGCTAGTGATGCCTTGCCTCCCCTGGGCAAGCTGCTGAAGCAATGTTCAAAGAGCTCGAGGTACGAGTAGCGATGACAAATGTATCTGTCACACCACCTCTTCGTTTTCTGGGTGCCATCGTGAAGAAAATTATCAAGTCGGCTGAAGCTGGGTACATTGTGGCGCATTCTTAACAAGGTGTGCTGCATTTCTTGGCCCTATTTGTAGCAAGAATGTTACCATGTTTATGATTTTGTTCGCCTATTTGACTTGTAGGGTTATCAGAGTCGGTACCCATCAACCATGTTGCTTGTGAGACGTGATTGTGGTATAAACCTACTTTTTTAAATGATAAAACGTTTTTTTTTATCATTTGAAACTATTTTTCTGTAAGCTGATTGATAAATCAAACATGTCCACCTCCTCCTCTCCTAAGTAAAAACTGAATCATATCCACGTATATTCCGTCATTTTAAGCATAATTTTCCTTCCATACATGCTAAGCTTCAAACAAACTAGATCATACTTAACAATAATAATATAGAAATCGCCTGTCTTCAATTCGTCAGTATTTATCTACAAATTTCGTTTTATTATTGGTGTAAAAAATCCATTGGAACTATGTATTCTTCAATCGACATAGCAAATTGAAACTTCGGAGGGACATTGGACAATTGTTCATGGTGAAGTTAAGTATCAGATTGGAAAATATCTGAATTGAAAATATACAAATGGCATCAGATATTGAAGGATGTTTTCAGGATTTTGAGATGCACGTGATTCTTTTCAATATCGGATTTCTTCAAATATTTCGAAATTGTTAGTGCAGGAATGTAAGGAGATCATTTATAAGTGAGTTTAAAAAAAGTCGATCCGTTAATTCATTAAAATATTTAATAACAATATTTAGTTTCCGCAAAAAAATATCCACTTGTTTTCGTTTTGATTTCTCCGTTTCGATTCGCCTACTCTTTCTTTGCTACAATTTCAACTCATTTTGTTTTCTCAAGACTGACAATCATTCATCTAAAGGAATCAGCTTTTGGATAAATGAATTAAAAAGAATAAATCAGGAATTGATCCATTGGGGAGAGAATAGAGTCCACAGGAAAGAATAGAGTAGCACCAATGTTTTTTCAGAATACATATCGAAAGCAAGTAGCCGGGAATTGATCCTTAGAGAAATCCACAAGACAAAAATAGAGGAATACTAATGCAAAAGTGGAGTGAAAAAAACATAAAACATTTACATATTTCGAAATGAACCCAACCTTGCAAAACACTTTTAAAATGATAGTCGAAAGGATGGGCACCAGTGAAAAAAAAACAAGTAAAGAAATAAAGACGAAGAAACAAACAAAGTGGATAAGAATTTCCCCAAGATATTGCATAGATAATGTAGCTCACAAATTATAGTGATTTTTGAATCAGTAAATAGTACCAGGATTATCAAAACGGGGAAGTGCACGGATAGACGAAAAATTCGAATCAGATATGTGATAAAATACGGAGAAATTTATTTGCTTTTAAGGGGGATATGCAGTTTTCGTATAAATGCTAGTGTAAAGTATCTTCCAAAAAATTAAGAACGAAATTATTTGCAGCCGTTTCGAAGATATAACCTGTTAACGCTACTAATCTCCGCTCTGTTTGAGAACACTCAGCAAATTTTACCCGTGTTTTTCTCAAAATCACTTTTTTGGAAAATAACTCAAAAAGTATTAAACCAATCATTTTGAAATTCACCACACTTTCACATATAACAATAACCTTTCATGTGGACCTAAAATTCTTTGAGAGTTATTAAAAAAAAATTTCGGTGGCAAATATCTTTAAATTTTCGGGAAAAATCGAGCGTTGCTCTTCAAGTATGTACCATTTCTCGAAATTTAGTTTTTGGGTTTATTTAGAGTATGTGGTTCTTAGTAGTGTAAAAAATTAAATTTTGGAAAATGCGTTTAAGTGTAAAAAGCCTTTCTACCTTGAAAACCCTCTCCCCTGTATAGATATTTCGTTGTAGATGGTTTGGTTCAAGAGTAAAACTTATTTTTACGAAAAATGTGCAAATGGAGGTATATTCACGACATAAAATTAATCACAGGATAAATGAAATGAAAAAGTATGTTTAAACGAAAAATTATTCTGAACTATTGGAAAGATGTTTTTTTAAATATTTGGAAAACACTAGAAATATGAAGTAATAAAAGATTTAAATCGAGGGATTTAAAAACCTAAAAGCCCCGTTTGGCCGACCATCAAAGTCGCCATCTAGAGAAAGACGGACTTTAATTTCTGTTGTTTAGCAGGACTTGCACATATCCGCCATCAAATCAGTAATCAACATAAGAGACATATACAATAAATTGGTTTGTCCTGACACTCTAAGAAATATTTGAACAAGGCTGGGTATGGTGAACGTGTAACTTGCAGCCGATTAAAATGAATACATATATAAAAATCTACCGTTATGGTTAGTGTTAGTGGCATTTTGGTAACGGGATTTATGTTTTCCACTGGTGTCGGCAAAATTGAGCTTGCTTAAATCACTATGATACAATATGGTTATCATAACGTCCTTAAAATGAATTTGCTTTGCGATCTAGATTTTGGAATCGAACTTGATTTTCTAGCAGTAAAAGGATCCCAGACTCATCGCCGAAATCGTCAAGCTTTGATTATTGTATAATGCAAATTCACCGCTGCAATCCCTAAACTCAATCCCTATTGGGCATTATTGGAGATCGAGTCAACAGGACATTCGATTGCGTAAAATAATAATACAGAAATATTCAAAATATGAGACGAAACAGCTTGTCAACTCAACCTAAACATGATAAAGATTTTAAAGAGACCCTGAAAATTATTAACTAATTCATATTTTTACCAAATTTGCCAAACTTCAATTTTTAAATATTTCTGAACCATCCTTCTAAAAATTGTCGCAAACAATAATAATGTTATAAAATTGAATTTCCTACGCTTCTGGATTAATAGCTAATGAAGAATAGAAATCGATTACATTGAAAAAAATAAACAAAATCAATTTTTTCTCGCTTTTTCGTTTCAAAATATTTCAACAATGGGTGAACGTAGACTTTTTCTGTTGTGTTCTGAATGTATGAATATTCAAACAGTTTATATCCTGATAATCTCATGGAATCGTCCCCTCAGATTGCGGAAGAAATTTAGGACATAAGTAGAAGACGTCAAGGATATTCGATCCTTAAAATATAAGACAGCAACACCCCGCCCCCGTTCCCCAAATTTGAGAATAAAGGCTTTAAAGTTGTAAGTTCAATTTTACATTTTTTTTTATTTCACCCTCCACCAAAATAGTCTCGAAAGTATATCAAGAACCCTAAAATAATCAATAGAACAAACAGATAGAAAGTTCATTCGCAAATATTAAATATAAATAATTTTAAACAATTTTTCAACATAATCAAATAATTTTTAAGAGCATATAATCAATAATGATAATTTTCAAGTAACTTTCTTGACGAAAATCCCTTCTCCTGCACAGATTATTGTTTTGTAAATAATTTTTTGAGTCGTGTAAAAATGCATGGATTTGAAGTGGAAAAAATACTTTTGGCGAAACTATAATATTGAATCTATGAAAACTAGTTTGTACTCCATAAACTTGACAACTGTAGCTAATTTCTTCGAGCTGCACGTCCTTCAATTTAAATTGACTTTTATTATACATATTTAAAAAGTTGCTGGGAAAAATAATTTTAAAAAATCTTGTGTCGTACAGGAGTGATTACTTCATCACTATTTCTGTTCAAAAAAGGATTGTTTTTCTAAAACTTTCACCAAAACATTTTGGGATTTATTTGACTACAAATATATGCGCAACTCTTCTACATTTTTATGATTAATTGTAATCTAAGAATTTTGAAATTTATCATTATTTTTTTAGATGGTTTTTTGGTAATTTTTCTCCAAAACTGAAGCTGATCCTAGATAGTAAAAAAGCACCTGTGCTGTGAAGAAAAAATTATGCTTAATGGATAAAACTCATTATGCAGAAGCACTATTTATATGAGTCACTTGCTTTTTGTGGAACATTAATATACACTTAGTTAGCATAACAGTTATAGCACTAGGGCTACACATTCTTCAAGCCAACTTTGCCTGGCAGCATCGTTTAATACCAATAAGAAATGCTGATATCTGGTCTGGAGGCAACACACGAAAGATACACAAACCAGATCAAGACGTCTCAAGCTGAAGAAACCACCAACTTCTTCGGTACTACGTTGCGGACGCAAGGGAACGTGAGATCACCCTTTGACCCAGTTTCAAGAATTTCTCTTTTGCCCTTGTTCTTGGTGTGCCACTGGTACCAAGTGTGGTTTCGGTTACAGGCACGGCACTAGATCCAGGCAAGTAACGCTTCAGAACTGGCTAACGGAACTAACCGTTCGTTCTGAAGAAGATAATAGCTACGGTGGTAGGTAGATCGGATGTAATGGTACTGCTATCGGCCAAGCGGTACTTTCACGCATTTCGAAATTCTTCAGCTTTTTGGAAAACACTAAGAATTATTCATTGGCATGGTCATACGTACAGAGATATGCAGAAATTTGGATATGTGAAACCGTTTAGGCTACTCTGCTACCATCTTGCGTTACAGTTGGTCGGCTTCGGGCCACTTGGCTATCTTCTGAAGTTATAATTCTTTCAAATCGTATTCAGCATGAGCACGCCTGGAAAGATGGAATGCTAGTCGAAATCGAAAAAGACTGAAGCTGCAGACACACCAGCACACACACACAGTGCACAGTAACAGAAATGGTAGGTATTCTGGCGTGCGGCTATAATTATTTTTGGCACAGATTTGGATTTATAAGTGAAATTTGCCAAACTGGTTTTCTATTTTCAACGATTTCGATTTCATTTGTGGCACTGCCGTAACAAAGCAAAACATGACAATCAGCAAAAAAGCATGTTGGGATTCTGCTTTGCAATTAATTTTTCAGTTTCATGCTGAAGAACTTGTACCAACATCCATCACCAATCAAACATGAGCTTTGTTATTCGGGAAATACAAGATGGAAAACTTGAAGTGGGCAAATCATGCAGCAATTCGAGAGGATTTTGTAATCTAACCGTTGAATGCATGTATGCTGGTTCGCATGGAATTTTTGATGATTCCGAAAGAAACATCGAAAATGCATGTAGACGTGTGTATATGTTTCTTCAGGCAATGTAAATGAGCTTACTAACAACAACTACGAACAAATGGGTTCAAGCTGAATTTCACGGCATACAAAATCACTAATCAAAATATGGCTCATTTCGAGAAACAACAAATTATGACTGTTTTTACAACAATTGAGCTCAACTTGCTCGAACCACCTTAAAGCGTAAAAAGTAAGTGTTTCTTTTTTGCTTTTCTGGTTGTGCTAGCTGACTTTCACTTTTGTGCTTAAAACAATACGGCACCAAAAGATTGCTGGACTTTTAAAATTTCCATTATGTATTCTGTAGCAATATTCAAAAGGGACTCAAAAAAGTGTTCTACACGTATCGCCATAAATTGAAAGAAAATCAAATAGGATGACTTGATCAGAGAATGACATCGCCAAGTAAATGAACGCTCTTGTCTATTTAATTGAATACAAAAAAAAAACAATTTTCACTTTGTTGATTTTCTTATCCAGAAGTAGCTTAGATAGATACCAGCAGATACCCGGATAGTAACCACATGTTGCACAGCCTTGGTCTATAAATAATTTTTCTTCACTTTTGCACTGGCTGTGAAACACGAAGGAAGTTTTAAGTAATGCGATTTTTATTATCGATAGGAAAATTATTGAAATATATTTGCGATGGATCAAGAATGTAATTTTTAACCTAACATATATCCCTTAAAGATGGTCTTGAAACGAAAATTTGAGGTACATTTTATTGGGATTTTTTATTTGGTCATGTTGGACAAGACAAGGACAAGGAAAGACCGTAGTCGGAAAAATATCTCAGGATGTGAATTTGGCGATTCAATTTTTTTCGAAACTGGCAGGTGGAATCCTTCAGAAGATACCGATCAGTTCCTATTTCTCGGTATATCTGATTTTATCGACATAAACTACCTCCAGGTCTTTCAAAGCTCTAATTCCATTACTCTTTGCTTGGACGTCCTGGTACAACATATTCGCTCAAAATTTGTTTTCTTGCTCAGAACTTATTAACAGATGATGAATATTTATTTATTTATTTATTTATTAGGAATTCATCTTATAGACTAATATCGCCCAATTACAAGAAAAATTAAACAAGAAAAGAAAAGAAATATATAGCAAAGTAAAACTAATTTACATTTACATTTACATTTTGTTTAAATGGATATAAGAGATAGTATAAGAACCTTAATAATTTTTATCAATCAATGGTTATGAATGTATACTAAAATATTTTTCATGCACATCAACCCGTTTGGCGGAAAACTTGAAATTTTCGATACTTTTATTATTTCAAATTTTCGAAAAATAGTCCAGTGCTGATTTGAGATGTTTTATGCAATTGTTCGCAATAAAATTTTAGTGATTGAAAAATCTGATATATTATCTAATCGATAAGACTTGTCTACAAGACCAATAACTCCTCCAATTATTTTGCAATTGTTTAAACTTTTTCTTTCAACGTTCAAAGTTTTGGACCGTAATTTTTCAACCTACCTCCGTTTGCGCTTTAAGAATAGTAATCAAGACACAAAAAAAATTAAAAATACACAAACATTGAATATTGTCTCAACTATATTGCAAAAGCTACTTAGTTTATTTGATAAAAGAGACCTTTTCTTGATAAATTTTTTGGAACTCTCAACTAGTTTCGTACGGAGCATTTATTTTCAAAATCAAAGAAAAACTCATTTTTGACGCGTATACCAAGGTGCTCATAATTTCTGAACGATATTAGATAAATCTATGCTCCCGCGTACTTTTTTTATAGAACATACGATTCACTATAACAACTGTCTTGTAATCAGTAGCGTATGCAGGATTTTGATAAGGGGGGGGGTTCATATTTTTGAAGTCTTGACTAAGTACGTTTGCTAGGGCTTCGGTGTAGATATGAAGATATAATTATGCAATCATACTTAATCATACTTTTTCACCGATCAAAGTTGGATAATTCTGGTAGACTTTAGCCCGATTGCATGTCTGGTTTCATTTACGTGGCTAAACTTGTTTACCCAAGGGGAGGGGGGGGGGGTTTGAACCCGTAAACCCCCCCTGGGTACGCCACTGCTTGTAATGTTTTTGTATCATGGTCGTTTATGAGCATGAAAGGTCATTTTCATATCTACAAAGATTGCGTAACAATGTTATTGGTCAAAAATTATTTGGCTCTCTTTCTGGTCGCTATGAAAATAAATGTTTTACTTTGCCAATTTTAAAATAGCAAAAATGGCGGCTATTTAAAAAAAAACTAATTTTGAGAGTGGAAAATTGAGTGACAATCGGAAAATGTGATACTGATCATAATGATTCCGCTACCAGCTATAGCCAAATATGTGTACAACAACATATTAAAAAATCAGAGTGATCGGTTAAGAAATTCGCTTTCACTTTTTTTACGATTGTTTTTTTTGAACTCTATACACTTCTACTCTGCTATGCCTGGGTCATAAAAAATTTCTTCCTCTTTTTGATACAGCTCCTGACTAGCTAATTGTGCATCTCTGCGAGCTGTTCTGATTTTTTGAAAAATTGTAGCCTAAAAGACCCCTTACTCAAGTGAAACGAGAAGTTGGGTGACCCTTAAATGAGTTTTGACTGAATGTTAGAAAGTTCGACTATTATTTTCGGTCCTACCGTGGTAAAGTCATCGTGTAAAATATTGAACATCTTTATTGAACTGTTAATTTTTCCATCCTTGAATCTAGATTTTTCTATTTATTTGTCTGCCTTATATTGCTATAACTCTTGCTGAAAATATAATCCACGATACTTTGAAATTGACGTAAATTACTAGAACCAACACTATAATCCTTTTTGACAAAAAAATCAAACGTAATTTGTCTAGCCGTCATATTCTAGTTTGGGCAAAACATATCAAAAGAATTCTGCATTGAATTAATAAAAAATAAATTTAACTTTTTTCTAATATTAATTACCATTTAGGACTTTCGTCTATGATTTTCTTCTTATGATTGAATCTAGTGATAAAAGAAGTTGTAATTATCTAAAAGTGAGATTCAGGTTGAATTTCCTGCGAATTCTAAGCTGCTTAAAATTTAAGCTGTAATGCGCATAAGTATCCCAAGAGGGTAGTAAATGCCCTTTTGGTAAACCGTGCTGCTGAATTGCAAATACACTTAAATAGTAGGTCGTGACACTGTACAGCTTTCGAACGAGAAAAAGAAAGGGATTGTGCTTCCCAATCATAGCCATCGCCCTATCACAAACTGTTCACTTAATATTTTGCAAAAGTATATTAATTTCATCAAAAATCGGTGATTTAAAATTATCATACATACATCTTCTTGCAAAATATGTTAAAAAATTGAATAAGTGTGAATGAAAAAAGACGTTTATATTCAGCTGCATTCTTACAGTTTAAATGTGATTTGTAAAGTTGTAAAAAGTGTTTTTAATTTCAAAAACGATGGGAAAAGCTACGAGCTATTCAAAATAATGTTTGTATTCAGATTCCTAAATTTTTACCCACTAAATGTCTCGAACTCACTGTTTGAAATTATTCGTTTCATTGTCTTTAAATTCTCAAAAAAAAAATTGACTTCAATATATATGGTTTCATCAAACAACGTGTTACATACTTTTCTAAAAGGTGTCCTCATAAGAGCACCAAATTTTAACTTCGCAATTTTTCAAATAAAGTTGGTAGTTCAAAAATTTTCATATGTACCATTTGTCTATCTTGTTGTTAAAATAGAGATAGGCTAAAAACAAACTTTATATAAAAATGTAGGAGGTATTTGGGAAACAGTTGGTAAAATACATGAAAATTTTGATCGAAATAATGGTTCACATGAATCATCAAACCGAAAATCATTGCAAAAATAATAGCAAATTGGTTCAATTCTGGACACAATGTCGCCCATGAATCCTTGCAGCGGGAATTCACACGAAAACATAGCCGCAACAAGAGAAAGTAATACTGAATTCATAGGGTCATCAATTTCATGTCCTTCAAAAAAAGTTATGTGTTAGAGTCACTAGCTGCAAGTACTTGTAGTAAATTTGAATTTATCTACCTATTTGATCCCATTGACGGAAGAACTCAAATCAGAAGACCATTTTCAGCGAAGAGTATTCGTTAATTTGTTCATGCAATATCAGCAAGTTAATAACAATTTTACTGAAAGAGTTGGTTCCAGTGAAAGGGTACACTTTCAAAAATGGTAAATACACAATTTTGTCGTATTTAAGGAGCAGATAACCTAGAGAAGTCGATGAGTACGTCAGGTCGAAGGATTCGCATTATACAAATCAGAAAAGCCAACACGGTAGATAATTTACCATCAAATTATAAACTTTGATAAACTAAGATTGTTGATCGTATATTATTCTAGGTATGTGTTGATCTCCAATATCAAGGACTATTATATGATCTTCATCGAAAAGCGATCAGTCGTTCTGCCAATTTTAAGCGGATTTTAATTGATTCCTTATTAAAGGTACCACTACTGTGTTGGTTTATTTCTTTTTCGTGGGCGTTTAAGGTAGTGTCAAATTTATCTCAAATTTTTGACAAATAATCTTCCAATAAACAATTCTCAAATTCACCTGGCCTACAAATTCTATTTTATAGGGCAATCTATCTCAACAAGTGTGTGCAGCAATATCTGTCGAGTATGATTTACAAAAACCGATTTGCGTCATATATCAAATTTAGAACCATAATATGACATATGCCTTGATAGATTGTTAATTACATTTTTTTTCTTTGAAAGTCAAAACGACAGAATCATAATCTCATTCGAATATTGTTTATTTCATCTAAGATTGTGTGAGAATTCTATCTTGACACTCTAGTTTTCTGTTCAGCACGAAAACAACCAATAAACCACAACTGCGTACCTTAATGAAGCTCGTCTAAACCAAAAAAGAATAGAAACAATTGTTAAATTGAAACGTTGATAACACATCACACAATCATCGCCCAAACAATAATTACTTTTGAGATTTTAATCCGTTTTGTTTTATTATTAGTAGATACGAACGTGATAGAATGAAAAGTTCTCGTTCCACTTCTTAATCATACTTAAATACACTCTTAAGGTATGTATTGTTGTAGTTTTTTTTGTTTCCCTGGATTGATACAACGAAAAAGTATAATAGAAGCTGATAATGCTGATAAAGTAAACACTCCATAAAAAACGAGCGTGTATTAAAACGAGCACAAGAAGAAATCCGATAAGAACAATCCAGCTATGCTGTCTGTTATCTCGAATAATTTCCAAGAACGTTGCAAAATACGTTTTAAAGACAACTAAATGTGAAGAAATGCTTTACAATAGAGTTTTATCAACGTGCAGCATTTGCGATAAGCCTAGGCTTTTTGGGGAATATTTCCTTTTGGAGAAACAATAGTAGGAAGATTAATATTGTTGGAGTATCGTACTTTATGGCATTTTGATTCATACTAAAACTTAATTCGCATTTCTTCGAAAATCCGATCGTTGTTTTTTCAGAAAAGGTCCAACTGAAAAGCCTTTGTAACGTATGACGAAAAATTTAAGAATAATTTTCAAGTATTATGTTTGAAACAAAGGAATTGAATTTTATGTTAAGTAAGATTTTTAGAATCCACTTTTACATGAAATTCTTTTCATCCTACAAATCTTGATGTTGGGAAGAAGTTTCAATCAAAATCACAACGAACAGTAGTAACACATCGTTTTGGATTTTAAAATGCAGGCTGGATGTAAACCTTATAGATGACTGCCATAAATTATCTCTTAGAAGTTGAATAATTAAAAATCCTAGTTGATTTCAGGCCGACTATGGAATTTTCTGCTTTGAGCCAAGTAAGTTCAAGAAAAAAACTTAACAATATAATCCTAATTGAGCTTCCACTTTTTGAAGACATTACCTTCAGCTGTTTCGGTGCAACGATCGCATCTTTTTGTTCGTGAATCTCAATCAGTACTATCGTTTATACTACTATTGAGTTCCATGTATCTATCTATTTCTAATTCAATTTTTATCCCATCTCATAGTTTGCTCGACAAAAGTTTAATCTGCCTTTTGATTTTTCGTTTTCACTTTTTCCTTCTAATAAATTTTTTAAGCAAAAGCATCTTCGAATTTACCTGCCTTTTTTCAAAACAGTTTTTCTGTGTAAATTATTTGCCATTTCGAAATTGATTCATTTCGAAAGATTTTTCCATTTTTACGAGTATCATAAGTTAGATATTAAAATAGCATTTGGCGAGTACGAAAATCGACTAGTATCCAAATATTTTTCAATCTGATAACATTTTTTTAGCTGGGAAAGTATTTAAGCTTTTTAATCGAAACGTTTGTGAAGAAGAAAACCCAGCAACATCATCTTAGGCGTCCAGTTCGAATAAGTCCCATGAACAGTGGAGGATGTGTAAATATAGAAAACTATTAGCTGAATTATATCGATAGCCATAAATGTATCTTTGGGAACAACACCATACTAACAGATAGTAACGCAAAACCATCACGAACAGAACAATGAACAAAAATGCTAAAATTCATTCATAAAATTCAAAAAATTTCGAGACAAGGAAAGTTGGGCTTAGGAAAGAGAGAAACGAGCATTTTGTGAGGTTTTTAATTTACATTTAACAAATAACAAGTCACATTTGGATCGGTTGGAAAGTCTCAATCAGTATCATCATAAAAAAACAGCAGATACTTAAAAAAACAAAAAAAAAAACATCCCGAACACGGTCGCACAACTGGCCCAGTGCTAAGCCATTGCTGGCTGAGCACCACATTACGCTCGCTGAGTCTCGTTCGCCAGTGCTGGCCCAGTAACATATCAGTGCTGGATGATAACTACGGGCGGACGTTGTACGCCAGTACTGGGCCAAGATCCACAAGCAGCATTGGCCCAGTACAGGCCCAGTACTGGCGCACTACTGGCCCAGTACTGGCATACAACGAATTTGTTACTCCGCCAGCACTCAAATGGCAAAATGAATCGGCGGCGGCAATAGCCACGGAAATTTGTATGAAAATATCATTCTTACATGATATTCGTCGTCCGGCATGTGAAGAAGACGCCGGCATCCAAATGATGAGTGAGTGATGTATCGCCTTTGCCACTGAGAATTGAACCCGCGACGTCTATCGCACGAAGCAAGCGCTGTAGCGTCGAAGCCATAGAGACAGTTAAGAACTTACGTGCACACATTCGAACACATTGGAAAGCAAGCCGTCAGCCGAGCATCGATGAGAGAGTGAGCGGGCCGCCGTCAGCGACTCTCCGTCGCTGTGCGACGGGTGAGCGTCGGCTCAGTATTGAAACGTAGCAACTTGCCAGCAATGGGGGAGTGCTACGAAATAGCACTGAGCGTTGTAACGTGGCATTTGCATTGCAAATAGTCGTTTATGTTGCTGATTCGAGATATGAAATTTGCCAGTCGTCCGTATAGTGGCGGATATGAATGCAATTTGGAAAAGAAGACATTTTTATCAATATCTCGAAAAATACGACTCGCACGAAGATGTGATGTCCAGCAAACATGGTCAAAATGCAGTTTTATAAAATTGTGGATCATCCATCTAAATTTATTTTATTTAATGATGGCGCCAAGGACAAAATCAATAAAACTGCCACCGCACTGTTGCGATTGGACGTCTATCAGTTGAACTTCTTTTCAATAAATAAGAATAGAATTCAAAATTCCAAGAATAAAACAAAAAGTCTCTTCTTCAAAGTCGACTGCGTTGCAATTAATTGCATTGTATGAGGAACAATTGCTGAAGTGCAAATGAAAAAAGCTTCTGCATTCAGAATTGCTTTTTTGCCAGTTTCTCGTAGCTCGTTCGTATTTCTACATCAACAAAAAGCTATGATTGTTCACAAATCTGTTAATTCAAAAAATCTTTTCAGCCTAAGTTAGTTAGCTTTGCATTAAGAAAAAAATATTCATATCAAACTAGATCAAAAAATTGCTTTTTAGTCCACATAAAATGTTTCAATGAAAGCTTGATGAAAGATTCCTCGTCACATTTTTTTTGCAAGCAAAATTAAGTGTTGTTAAAAATTCCAATATTATCAGGAAAATTAATTTGGTCGAAAAATGGTCAATTAGTATTCAACAAATATTTCTATCAGAAAAAATACGGTTAACTTTTTCAATTGACGAAATTTGATTTAATCGAACAAAACTTTTTATGTCAGAAAACGCTGTATTTACGCTTCAAAAAGATTTCAAAATCATCTTAAACGTTTTCTGGTTTTGTTAAAAACTATTCAATTTAGTTTGGAAGAAAAACTTGCTACGACATCTAAAATCTATTACTACGTCTAAAAAGTATTAAAACACTCTTGAAAACATACTCATTTGTTTTCAAGGGACACTTCTAGTTCTTGTAAAAAGCACTTCGGGTGTAAAAATCAATAATGAAAAATTGTATACTAGTGTGTTCGTTCTAAGAACAAATAATAGTGTGGCTTTCGTGCCATTTACCTTCGCCTGCAACACATTTCTTCAAAATATCGAAGACTACGAAAGGGAATACTGTTCAGCCCACACTCACAAAATGAACGTTTATGCGTTCAATCAATATTAACTATGAGTTCAACAAGAATTGCAAATAATGCAGTGATTTCTGGCATGTTTTCTTTGCCATTCACTTTACATTTCAATATTAATGCAATACTATAAATTCGCGCATTAGAACTAAGCAATACTTATTAATATAACGAACTTGCACTGAAGCTCACTAGGGAGCTTCCTCCGAATCGTTTAACATTCTGCTTATATCATAAATTGTTATATTTCAGCAATGGCTTCAAGCATTGGGCCAGTGCCGATCGCCAAGGCTGGCGCAGTGCCAACCCCCAGCACTGGGCCAGCACTCGAATGCACTACTGGGCCAGTAGTCAGCCAGCACTCAGCCAGTACTGGGCCAGCACTGGCAGCTGACCGTTGGCCGTTCGTTGTACGCCAATGCTTGGCCGACGCTTGGCGTTGTTTCCACTGCCATCAAACCCTGCTCGGGATGTACGAAGAAGTTCTTTGAGCTTTTTAAAAAAAATTTATTAACAATATTTAGCAGTTTCAATTTTTTTTATATAAAGTTTATTTTGTTACAGATGCATTAATATTTTTTTCAAGCAAGTGTTGAATTTGCCATAAGTCTGTAGATATTTAATGTTAACGAAAAGTGAAATTTGCCTTTTATTCTGCATGTACTGTAAACACTACTATTTTCTCCTCAAATTGACTACTGTTCCAAATCACAATACGACAGCACTACTCTCATTAGCGATTTGCTATCTGCGTTCACTGAATCTTTCTAACGTTTCCGTAACTTACCCTGTAGGAGGATGCTACTTGCTCGAATTTTGTGGCGCTCCTGACACCTTTGCCATCATCAATGCTCTTCACATGGCCGGACAGCTTTATGAGGCTTGATACCGTCGTGGGTTCTTCAAAAAGTTCATCAGTACATCTCGTAGTTGTATCGAGTTCACCAATCCGGTCCATCCCTTGCAATATATGCCTTAGAATGCAGGACTAAAAAAATCTATTGCCTTTTCCGAACGGATGGTCGTTGAATATATTTTTTTTAGTATGCATTGTTGAATTTAAGCATTTGGAGGACAAAGAAATATCCTAGCTATTTTGCAAGTAAATAAATAAATCCGATTGGATGTCTGATTATAAATAATAATAATGCAGCGTTGCTCTACAGTCAACTGGGCCAAGTTTGGGTTTAAATTATATGGTAAACTCATATCCAAGAGGCACTTCAAAATTAAATAAGTGCACCAACTTATCTACCTTTTAAGAAGATATCAAAATATACGAATAAAGATTGACTACTAGTCCCGAATATTTACATTCATTGATGAATGGCGTGTTTTTCTTTATGATGAAACTGGATTTTCTGATGAAAGTGTGTAGAAGATAATAATGATTCCTAATTGAAAAGATAAGTGGTCACCATGTTCACTGCTTAGTTACCTGTGTCAAAAAATAACAGCTTAGGCATTAAAGGGAAAAAAAACGTCCGAATGACTGCTAATCGATCGATCAATTTGGGCATGCACTGCCTGACTATGATGCCTTAAGAATTGAATAGATTGATTCCAACAGGTGGAGAAAGTAAACTTTCATTTTATACCACTACCAAATTTAAGATAATTCAGATACATGGATAGATTATTTCTAGACTGACCATGACACCTTTTCGCTATCTCTTTTGCATGTTTGATATATTCAAAATGCAAACTAATCAAAAACATAACAATTCAGCTTTAGAAAACAAAAAAAAACGATGAGCAAAAGCTAAGAATAATTTGTATCTGAATTCGTCACAAGACAAGCGATTTCAGTCAACTATCTAAATTTCGTGCAAATCTTCACGCGACCATATCGCACATACACCCATACACTCGCTCTCAAGTTTAGGCGAATATTCATTTAAGATTTTTGTCATACATTTTGCCTGACGAATACAAGAGCGGATGAAATCTACACCGAAAAAATTTAATTGGAAGATTTCGGTGAAAGTGTTACCGTTTGAATTTCACCAGCAAAAGAAAGAAAATATCAGCGATCAATCGACCAGCTAGGATTTATTTAGACCGCGTTTGCGGTCGGTTGTGTTGTTTATTGATAGTCAGTCATATACATCTCTTTTTTTTGAAATGGTATGGATAATAGATACATGACTATTCTTTTCATTTGCACGGCTAGAAAATTTGAATGATTTGCTAGTAGTATAGTGCGTGTTGGTGTTGAATGGATTGATGATGGTTAGCGGTAGGAAGTTTTCTTGGGGCAGTGAGCCAAGATGTTGGGTGAAAGTATATTGAAAATAGCCCAGAGGTCTTAGCACCTGCTAAATATGAATTGTTGCAGCACCAGGTTTGGAGTTGTATGTTGCTTGTTGCCAACTATTTGAAATACTTCGTAAGTTTTTCTAATTTAAAATGAATAATAAAATGAAAAGGAATCTATTGGAAAATATTTTTGCTTTTAGAATATCATCGAAAACTTCAAGAGTTTAAAATCTGCATTAAGGGGTTAAATGCAACAATTGTTTACTTCATTTCAGCGATATTTATACTGAGAGTAATTTTCATACTCGTATATGTACCTGCAATAATGCAAAGCAGATTGTTTGGGTTAAGTAATAGTTGTGTTACTGAGAACAATTTTTCAAACTGAAAAAAATTGAAAGCAACTAGCATAAGATTGTTCAAGTAAGCATTTAATTTTCAATAGATACTACATTAGAAGCTTGACTAATTGAACCCCGGTAACGTTAAATTCCATTATACGGTTATCATCATCAATGCCGCACCAACCCAAATCGGACCTTGGTCTCATGCAGGTCTCATAACTAATAGATAATGCTAGGTAGGGTTGCTGGCCCTCTCACTGGTATGCAGAAATTCTTCGCGACTTTTGGTGTTGGTTGAATATTCAGCGAAAATCAGGATAAATTAAGAAGTCAGTTCTCCTTAATAGAGTTCACTGTCAATAATTCGAAAAACTTCCATATATTGCGGTCACCTTGTTAGTCTAAGTAAAAATAGTAGCATTCTATAATTTGAAATAAATTTGAACACTCAGCATTTCGAAGCGATCCCTGTATTGAGACAGTTGTCACTGTTGTTTATGCTTAGCTTATGGAAAATAGGGATTTCAACGCTTTTTATTCTATATAAGTTTTATTTTCTTATGCCACTGATCTGACAAGGGGTATCAAGGTATATAGGCAAAGTATGCCATTGCGCACGTCTAATATTTTCTCTCTCGCACAAAATGGTGACGTCACGATTGATGTTTTTCGGCCTGAAATATTGATTCCAGTGAGCACTTTTACATCAATGTGACGTAACGTTTGATGAGATGAGCAGAAGGAACCAAATCGGACATACGAAAGAGTATATCATGTCTTGTCTATATAGTCCAAGAGCTAGTGGACTTTACAACATATACACTACCACGTAGTATAGAAGAATTATTCCTTACAGCTTCCCAATTAAGAAAATCTGAAATCTGGCAAACCGAAATAAAGAAGAGGCGGAGCTATAAGGCTTTAAAGATGAAAAATGGCACTTACATGTCTTACTAATCGTAGATCGTAAATTTGTGGAAAATTTAATTTGCAGTTACATTTTCATACATTATTTTCATGAATAAATAGCGCCAAAAAAGGAGATATCATTTTTCGGGCGCCACAAATTCTTTCTTTTGACTTTGACCGCATTTGGCGGCTACTTTAAGACAATTTTGTAGTATAGGCCGTTTGCGGTATCGTTTGTTCTCATCACAGTACTCTGACGAGAGTTGTGGCATTCTCAAGGTGGAAAACTTCCGTGTGAAATGCATTTTTCAGTAAAATAAACGAAGATAAGCGCGAAGATAAACCCCCCTGTATATAATATATAATAATATTCGCCGTGAATTTTTCCACATTCTGTGCAAATATTCGTTGTGAATTTTGGTAGGCCAGCGGCTTTTTTGCGATTGATAGGGTAGGTCTAATAGTTAGTCTGAGTTTAAGCTGCTGAAGTTACAGATTTTCCCATTTGGCCGCAATTTAGAAAAGAAAATTAAAGTTGACACATCCTTATCGCGATAACCAAGCACGAGCATTTTGAGAAACTTATAGATCATCAAATTTTCTATGACTGATGCCTACATAACTTTTTCGTAACTAGTAATAAAGTTGTAAGCTAAAAAGCACTTTAAAACGTGAAGAGATAGTTTTTTGTTAGTCAAACATTCTTTATGAATATTTTGTCACGAGTCATTTGGAGTATTGTTTGTTGCAATCGATGTACATTGCCAGAAATTATTGCGTGCCCTGAAGAGACAATTCTCGTAAAAAGTTTGGTTTTAAGCCAAATAATTTTGCAGAAATTTCAAGATGCGACATCGTTTTGGACTCAATAACTCCCGCCAATGAGCATCGATTGCAACAAAAATATTGCAAACGACTCGTAATAAAAATTTCTTAAATTGAGTTTTAAATGTATTTCGTCACATACTTAAGTGACGAAAAAGAAGTTTCGGCCTACGAAAAAAATATATTTGAGGGCGAAACTTTTATATTATAAATAAAAACTTGTGATACATGATAAATTTTTCGACTGACTGTTTTCGTGGAAATTGATCGAAGTTTGTTATGTCCAATTATCAATTCAACAAGTTTGGCTGTTTGCGCAAACATGATTATAAAAATTATCAAGATAGTTGAAGCACTAACAGTTTTTAAATTTTTTTTTAAAAACTCGATAGTTAGGACAGCTCATCTGTATGGATTTTGAAAATAACCGTTGAATATGTAATACTAAAATTAAAGGCCCTGAGATGATCTATAGTGAATGCTGTGAATGTTGCATCATGAAAAGAATTGTATCGTGTTAGGGTGGCTATAATGATACACAGCTTTAGATACATATATCAAAACACCTTTCCACTAAACTTTTTCTCTCTCTTGTTGCTTGTGATCATTCTAACTAGGTTCAGTTGGAATAAACAATCTTCAGACCCGAGCTACAGAGATTCTCCTGTAATATTCTACAATTCCATCAGATTTATAAATGATCAAAAAACTATAGATATTTCTGTACGATTTGAGTGACAGCGCTCATAATTATTTATCGCCTCTAATAAAGCGAATTTTTAACATACTTAACTCACTAACAATCAATGAAATAAAAATATGGGACCCCACTACTCAATTTAACCCAAATTGTATCCTGACTCGTTTAAAAAGTAAGCAATCAAATTTTTTTAACAATCCAACCACAAATTAAAGCATGGTTGATTTAAACTTTTGAATGTTTGCGGCTTGGGTAAATATAAAACATCTACGAATTTGATAGACATTATCTAACTGGGTTAAAGTAATTTGAGATGGATAATATAAGTCAGCCATCAAGTAGAATGTCTACAACCATAAAATCTAACAATCACTATACAGTACTGTTTTGCTTTAATTTTTTTTTTGAAAAACATCATCAAATCACGAAAATGAAAGTTATGAAAAGTTAAATTTAGCCTGTTTGAAAGTGGCTAAGTTTTTAGGATACTTACTATCAAACAATTTATTGAATTGATTGTGTGAAATTCAATTGTCGAAAAACATTTTGTTCGATGCTATTTACAAGCAAACTTCTAAGCTTTTCAGAGGCGTACAAAAAGATTTTTGAAATAGAAGTTCTGCTTCAAAACAATTCCCCCAACAATGTATGTGTACAATACCGCGTGATGTGCAAAGAACAAAACTATGCTTCTTATCAATAAACACGAAAAGAACATGTCATTGAATTTTCAATACACAATACGACAACTAGATCAACGATTAATTACTCATGTGAATTGATATTGAGTTTTGCCTATCAAATCTTTTAGATTTTTATCAGCTACAAATTATTCTATTCTAAAGAATGTCACCAGTATACGATATTTGTTTCAATCTTCTTACAGTTAGAAGGAATGATAAGATAAAAGTCTTATTTGGTCTTAAAATTTCAAATTATATCTGTTTGTTCGGTATTTCACGAAATAATATTATTTGTTCAACTACCACTGTGTAAACAAATCAATTAGACAGACAGACATTATTTAAACCAGATAAAAGATAATTGCGCTATTAGCTTAGAATAAATGCTGTTGAATAATTGCGATTATTAGTGAATCGTTCAAAATGTTATTAACAGGTGACTTGCGAAGTAATTAGATGTTGTTTTTGTTATATGGACCTAATTTGTTCTTGTTTGTTCAGTTCGTCGTTACTTCATAAAGAAGAAGAACAGCAGGATACGATAGGAGTAAAATAATTAAACCTTTGATGATGCCTAAAAAATTCAGTGACAAAGAATTATAGGATCGTATTTTTCTCTGATTGAATTTTTTCACAATATTCCGGGTCAAATTGTCTGATTTTATATTGCAAAGTATGTCGTAAGGACGAACACGGTTGATTAAAAATTCGTTAGAAAAATATCAAACTCAAATCAACTTGGGGACACAATCGTAAACTCTTTCAAACTGGAAGAACTAACCGTTTGACTGCGGGGAGTGTATCTTCAATATGAAATATAGAATAAAAATTGCTTCGAAGCTTCTAGACAAAATTCCCAAGAAAATTACAGAGGTAATATTTTGCAAATACACATGTATGCATTTTCCAAGTAATATACCAATAACTTTTAAGATATGTGTTTTGCAAACAGTATTTTGAAAAATTTTAGTTGAAAAAATAGTTAAAAAAAACCAAATGACATTTCGTATGCAAAAATTCACAATAAATTTTTTTTGGGGCTGGAGACACCAAGAAATATTTTATGCAA
The DNA here is from genome assembly GCA_963942545.1 of Oxycera nigricornis. Classification (NCBI taxonomy): domain Eukaryota; kingdom Metazoa; phylum Arthropoda; class Insecta; order Diptera; family Stratiomyidae; genus Oxycera; species Oxycera nigricornis. The sequence continues at coordinate 110,314,425 of OZ012660.1, read as the reverse complement.
ATTATTCCGATTTGTTGCGGTTTTTTCTTCATTTTTTCATGTTTAATTTATTTCGTGATTTTCGTTTCGCACCATATTTACTCAAAATTAAATTCAAAGTGAAAATTGTAATAGAATATAGCTGAAGCAGCTTCTACGAGCCTCGGTAGGGGTTCTCCAATTTCCATCAAATAGGTTTATATGGAATGTGAAAAGTGAAACATATTTTCATCCAATATCTTTGAGTTAAATCCAAACGATCAAATAATCTAGAAATAAATGGGGCCAACGGATTTCAAGACACACATTGCCGATTCGAAATGGCAAGTTTACTATATCGAAAGTGAAGTTTGTGGGTTCGTTTCGTTTAGGTTTAAATTATTCAATTTTAGATTGTTAGAATAAATTATTTAGCTACGAAGTAACTATATACCACTGTGTTGTTGATGAAATTTGCAGACGTATCTAATAATAGAAATACTGTTTTAATCTAAAATTTCAAAGAACAAAATGAACAAAATAATGCATTCGCGAATAATGGTTGCTGATCGATGCTGATTTTAATATCGCACGCAATAAAATTTTGGTGATCGGAAAAATCTGATTTTGATTTTAATCGATACAACTTGTTCAAAAGGGCAAACGCTTTTCGTTGCTGCTTGAAAATTTTGGACCGTCATTTTTTTCCTTTTACCTCTTATACGGCAATAACGGAGCAGATCCAAAAAAATATTTGGCCCCTTATTGTATGAATTAACTTGATCTACAAATAAATCCGTGGGAGTATAGATTTATCTAGCATCGTTTAGAAATTATAAACGCCCCGTGAAAATTTCAAAAAAATAGTTTTCCGTGATTCTTGAAACAATTCGCGCCGTGTAGTTAAAAAAACTATATGAAAGAAGTCTCCGAAAGTTGTTAAAAAAATATCAAGCGTCTGTATCAATGTTTCAATATTTCAGCCAAATTGCGAAAGTTTTCAACTAATTTTCAAATTTAAAGAATATTGAACGTAATTTTTTTTCGCATTTTCTTTCTATAATTTGATATTGAATGTTTCCTGACCTATGGAAATAAAAAATATGTCACTTTTGGTACTTATGGAGTTACGAATGGTCGATACTTTGGTGCAACAAAAAGTTTATGGTATTTCTTCGTCTTGGTCTATCACTTTTTTTTTGATTTTGAGTAAAACACCTTGAAAATCAAAACAAATATTTTTGCTACTTTTAACAAATGATATTTTGCTTTTTAAATCCAAACACATGATATTTTTGCTATTTCACCAATTTTTAAGGCCCATTATGTCATAATTTGTTGGAAATATAACAGTTTTGCAATGCAAACATTCTCAGGATTTTAAAATTGTTACAACTCATGACAATAGTACAGCTCAAACTAAGTTATATGTTTTAATATGCAGTATTTTCCTTTGACTGGAAAAATTTAACAACCCACTAAATTCTTTAAATAAAATAAACAAAAAATACAATGAACTTCTCATTGCGACAACTAATAGTACACTGCTAGTACTCAATACTGTATGTGGCGTATTTTGCATTTCACTAGGTCAGAAAATATTTACTCTCAATATTTAGAAGAAGAAAAAATATGCGAGAAAAAGGCAATTTGATTTTTTGAAGAATTTCGGAGGCTTTCTTTACAAATTTTCATGAATTATGAAATAATCCGGCGCGGCTTGGATTATTTCGAAAACCACAGAAAAATTCATTCTTAGAAGTTTTCACGGGGATGCTCATAGCTTTTAAATGCTACTGGATGGATTTATGCTCATCAAAAACTTGTTTATAGAACAAACTATACTCTAAATCAATTGCCTGAAAAATGCTATGTATCTGATTAAGCGGCAATAAATCTCAAAAGGACAGTCCAAAATTTTAAAACTTTTTAAAAAAAATTTGTACAATTTTGTATAACATTAGGAACAGCTTTCGGCCTCTGAGGCAAATTTTGTCGATTAAAATCAACATCAGATTTCTTGAACTACCAAAATTTTATTGCGAGCGATCGCATTCGGCATCTCACATAAGTACTGAACTATAAGCATGTATGGTGTTCTTAATTTTTTCTATCTATAGGCAATACATCATTTGTCAAGATTGATTCATTTTTAATCCGTACGTTTTTTACTTAAACCAATTTTCTTCGAAACGATAATGATTCATGCTAAATCAATTTGAATTTGCAACAAAAGAGTTTGATAGGACTGGGAGTAATATTTGGGATATCTGGGTTAATAAACGTTGAACAATTTCGAATTTTTCGCTTTGTATTGATCTAATCTATAATTTTTTTGAACAATACTTTCAAAATTTCACCTTAGAACGCATCTATCGGGCATACCTTTCCCATAGTAGGGAAGTATATAGATCACGTTAAAATAGATCATCAAGAACAAATTATGTGATTCAAAGTTTTAGAAAATACGGCTTGAATCAATTTATTTTACTTAAACGGTTCGGTAAATGAAACATGCATCATTCAAGTCAAAGAAATGCGAAAGGCAACAAAGAAAGTACTAATTGAAGATATGATACAGATCATCGTCATCACCATCAGTGCAGCAGATGAAAGTTCCATTCGATTCGTCTTGCGTCTTAATGAAGCTCATCAGCGAGAACTACAGCAACTACAACTGTTTGCGAAAACAAACGCGAAAAAGAAATGGTTAAAGCTCAAACGATGATCGACTTGAAAAGGTCTGAAAATTGGATCGACCGTACTTAATAAGTATCTGCACATCAATCAACCATTGTACAAGAGAACGAGGAGTATCATCAAGAACTACTCATTAAAAACCTACTTGAGATTCAGTGAACGCGATCGACATATCCCAGTACGCTAAAAGAACCATAGATGATGCTGCCCGCAAAAGACTCTTTTGCTATTCTTCTTAACCATTATGGAAGAAATACATAAAAATTCAACTGAAGTGGTCGAAATTGTGTGAATGGAATACAAATTGTTGCTGGATGTCCTATTTTCCCGTGCATATCATATATGAGTAAGCATGCAATGAGTACTGCAATATCAAGTATCCTCTTTCACAGCCGAGCAAAGCAAGTGATGAAGATAGGATACGATTACAACAATCATCACTTTTGCCAATATTTTGGTAACAGTCTTTACTGAAAAAGCTCATTGGTTTCAATTGTAGGACCGGAGGCTGTTCAAGGTTTAGCTAATTATCAGGATCTAATGAAGATAGTCTGCATTTTGTAATTGTAATGTAAATAAATAAATATTTAAATCAAAATTATGATTTTGAAACATTTTTCATAATACTGGCATCTGCAGATCATTATTTCTTTGTTTCAAGAGAATTTTTTTCTCATATTGTATATCTTACCGGTAAGAGTCTGTTTTTTGGGAGACTCTCTGTTCATAGGGATAGCTTGATTAGGGCGAAAATTAATAAATGGGTGTAAAATTCCGTGCAAACTTTAATAAGAGACACGTTTACACATTGTATATTAAGGATTAAAAGCAATTTAATCGATTTTATTATGCTGAATTCAATTTTTCACAGACTGTTACTCATGCTTGCATTCCTCCTCCATGTACACAAAATACCGTTCAAAAACAATAACAACGGGCAAAATCCCACTGAAACATGTACATACATATAGATGTATGTATGTATGCACAGGTAACTTCACACAGGTAACTACATCTCTCCACACTAAGCAACTACCATTGCTAACTCGAAAAGAAAGTAGAACAGTGCAAAATGGTAAAAGAAGACAAGAAAGTGCTACTCAGGTCCGTTCCGAAGAAAACATTGAAGAAAATCACACTGAATACGAAACCATGCGAAGATTGTAGATAGAAATAAGTACAGATACGCGAATAAATTGTTTAAATTACATACATATGTACGTGCATCAAAACGATATGGTGTTGTATAGTATATTAGCTTTATTTTCAAGCTGAAACTGCTGTAAGACTTCTATTAATCGAATATGCTGGAATGCGATGATGCATCATCATGCTGCGTGCTGATATCAAAAAATGAAAGTGACTACAAAAGATATACTTTATTACTTAAGATCTCTCGTGCGCGCGGGCTGTGTTTCCACTCGGAGGCATCTGTAGAAAGTTCTTAAATTTCGAAAGATGTTGAAATATGATTGCCCTTTGGGAATTATTTACTTAATTTTCTGGGTACAATAAGCCTTGGGTAGCACATACTTGCTTTGAAATGCTAGTCATCGTTGGTAGGTCATGGAAATATTGAACAAATTTCTACATCTTTTATTAAGCGTGTCCAAAAATGTAAATAATTGACGAATGCCGAGTGACCATTCACAGATTCAGGGGATTGGTGGACAACTCTGGTTAAAGCCGGATACTCTTGGTTCAAGGCGTTCGGCAAATATCAAATAATCGCCCCTTATGCTACTACTCGGTGTTCTGTTGTTAGAAAATGATGTTTCTGAGGAAGTGATGCCCTGTCCGAAGGGATAACATCCTGTTGTCATTTTAAGTGTAAAAACAGTTCATACACAAATTAAACCAGTACTTAACAATCTTACATTGCTTCGACGATGTTGTCAATTAATATTTTTAGTATTTCAGGTAATATACGCTTGGTGATTGTCAAACATCTATTTTTGTACTTCTGGTACTCCAGCAAATTTTTACAATACGGTCGTTTTTTACACGATGCATCATTATTAGAACACTTCGCGTTCTAATCACAGAGCGGCGAGTGACAAGAACAGTCAGTTAAACATGTTAAAATGTTGATGCATCTGAAGAATTTATTTGTGCTAATGTTCATTGTCTTTACAAACTTTAAAGTTCTCAATACTATTTGGTATAGCCATTATTTAAGTTTTATTAAATTCATAAATTTGGTTTCAGTTCTTCGATCTTTTTGAATTTTGAAATAATTAGTCTTTCTATTGTTTTCAATTATACGAATCCAAACACGTCATCATCATCAGTGTTGCACCAACGGAAACAAATCCCAGGTCTTTTGAATATAATTCCTCCATTTGTCCCAGTTTAAAGACGATTATTGTCATCCCTGTGTTGGGTGAAGTATAAACCAAAGTATACAAATGATTCGTCTATTGTCATATTTTGTATGGTTGAAGTTTTTTTTCATGTTTGCATCATGAAATTAGTTTTAACCTAATTACCTTAACCTCTGACACACAGCACATGAATCCTTCTTTAATGTGAGAAATTGGTCGTTTAATGAGATTGACATCATCAAACTAGAAAAAATATCCACGCCATATTATTGAAATGCATTTTTCGTTTGTTTTTCGTTGATACAACATATTTTTTCAATACACCAATGAAAATGGTCTCAATTATTTGAAATAAAGTATTCGTAATTACATTGTTTTCACAAAAAAAATCGAATCAATAATATTAGTAATATTTACATTAATATATATATATAATATATATATATATATATATATATATATATATATATATATATATATATATATACCGCACATACGTACATACACACACACACAGAAATCTCTCTAAAAACGATGGATTTGGATTCTAGAGACCTTAAAACGTGGAGATATGTGAAAATTTGGGATTCGCAAAATCGACCCCATTACAATAACTTCCCATAGGGAACTGGGAAGTTAATAAAGTAAAACCAGAAAATATTTAATTTATGAATTTAGTTTATGAAGTGTCAAAAAAAAATTTTCATTATGAAAACAAATATTTTCGTTGTGATACCAAAAGGATACATTAAAGGTTTTTTTATTAAATTTTTTGTTGTGCTGTGGTATTTTTCTAATAAAGTGTTCAATGACATGAAGATGAGACCCTCAGCATACATTGAAACCCAAATAGGTGTTGAAGCTCTAACTCAGTTCATCTTAAACTCTGACTTAACAGTCTATTTCGACTATCCTTGATTTGTTCGACTGCACTATTCAGATATGTATTCCAAAGTCAGGCATTATTTTGTATATTTTTTTATGTTTACTGTAGTATGCTTGCTGGGAATCCACGAAGACCTGGTGCATTGTATACAGAGCACTTTTCTTCCACCAGTTTTACTGATAATATATATTTGATCTATTGCCGATTGATCGGATCTAAATTAATCATGGATTCACCAACTATTGTATTTATGATTGGTGTCAGCTTTTTCCAACTGTTTTCGACAGAACTTAGTAAGACGCACACAAAAATTATATGCCATTGTGGTTGTGGCAGCATAATTTGTCTCCTTTCTTATATATAGAGCATATTATTCTTTTGCGGCAATCATCGGTTAGTGTTTCTTGGGTTCATGCCATGCAGATGATTTGATGGAAGAGAAACGCCAGTTATGTTCCTCCTTTTCGGAAAAGCTCTACTTATTAGACCATAGATTTCGAAAATCTCATTGGATTTTTGCTACAGTAGGGTTGATTCTACCTCTTCGAAGGAAGGTATGGTCGAAGAACAGCAAATTGCCGGTTGATCATAGCCCAATTTTTGTCAGCAAGAATAACACATATTTTTTTACAAATTGAGGTAGTAGATTTTTTTTAAAAATTTTGAACGATTTTTGAATGATTCTTAGTGTTAAAAACATTAGCCAATATTTTAGTCCATAAAAATCTATATTTTGTACCGTGTATGCATGCCTATATTGTCAGGCTTATGAAAAAAATTCTAGCCGATTCTTACTGAACAGAATAGCAAGGGTCAACGAACGATTACGAAATGAATGTTATCGGCGCATAAAAAAAACACAGATAAATTCTTTCCTGCCTACATGTTGTTCCAATATTGCATATTGATTAGAACTGCTTAAAATTATCTAATGTTCTATTGTATTATCCTTGATTCTGATCTAACACATTCAATTCAATGTCAAGTCAAAACATTTATATTGATTAAGCCTGTTGCTATTTTCACATGTTTTACCAGGAGTTCTTTATCGAAAGGAAAACATATGATTACAAATTTAACATGTTTTTAGTTAATTGTGATATCGAATGAATATGATTGAATTATTTATAGGCTTGGAAAGTTGTTTCGATGATTTTTTTTCGTAGATATTATGTTTAAACGGCTTGAAAAAATTTATTTGTGGATTGTTCATTTGCGAAGATCACGTCGTAGTTTCGTTTCAAGAGAGACATAGAAAATGATATAGAAAAACGGGAGTTTCCGTTTCGTACTATATTTATTCTTGATAACATACTACCAATTCTGACGATAATGAATACAATAGTAAATTTCAATGTGAACATCGTTGCGTTGTTTCAATAAGAAGTCCTTGTTCATAGGGCAGAAAAACAAGCAACAATAGAATCTCTTAACAAAAATTTGTGTAGTTTCCAGAAGTAGTCCTTTCAATAAAATAAAAATACGCTTATAGCTTATTTCGATAAGCGGAATATAATTGAAATGTATGTATAGATGCACCCAATTTAAATTCAAATTTCATCGAAATTAATTTTATGCATATTTTGTTAGCCAAGAATAATAGGAGGCTGGGATCTCCTTATGACATGACTGCATAATATTCTATTCAATTGCAATTAGGCAATTGAAGAGGAAAGAAGTGTTTCTTTTAAAGTGTCACACTTATTTTGACTTCTATCCTACCGCTATAAATTTTAATTCAAATTTTGCGTTTTATCCGCTTTAAACTTCAAACGCTTTAGAAACTTTTAGGGTGATCATATTCTTTGAACCCTCGCCTGTACAATAAATATTCTCGTCGAATTCAATCGAGATCAGGACTAATTGATTTTGAATAATTTTATATTTGTAATTATATATTTATAGCTAGTTGTTTAATATTTCCGTTGCTTTTAAATTCATTTAATTTCTTTCGAAAGTGCGTGTTATTTCAACATTCGCAATAGTGACGACATTGATGTACTGGAAAGTATGGTGAAATTCTGTTGCAAGAAATCTTCACTTCTAACTTTTACGTCTTAAAAAAGGAGGGGAAATGTTAAAAATTATTTTCAAATTGGGTTATGAGTTGCAGAAAAACTGCGAAAGTTGGGATGCATTTTTGTCCGAAATGAAGCCCGATCAGCACTCGGTGGAAGATTTGACGCCATCGAATTTTTTTTTGGAAAAATGCCAAGGAACTCTGTTATTCCAAAGATACAAAAACAATTGACGTACTTTAGGAAATCGTTTATCGAGCTATTCGGGAAATAGAACCACAAAGAATAAAATATGGACTGTAAAATTGGGTTAAGAGGATGGGATAGTGATTTTAATGCAAATAACACTGCATTTTATAGATAATTGGAAGATGTATTCTTTTTGATAAAGCAAAAATTATTTAATAATACTCAATGATATAGTGTTAATAACAAATTCAAAAAGAAACCAACTGAAAGGCCACACATAGATCTAGTGTTAATAGCCACACTATATAAACTATGCAAATGCAAAGAAATGTTCGTATAGAATTTCCTTCGATCTTATTATTTTTAAAGGATGAGTTCCGCTATCAATTAAATGATTCTGAAACGATACTTTTAACTTTGAATCTTTTAACGTATAGGAGAACACCCTAAATTATAAGATATATTAACCAATTTTTCTAGGAGAAAAACTTTAGCTTTCAATCGAATTAAATAATAAATAAATTGCCTTCTTCTATTAAAAGATGTAAATAATATTTCGTAGTTGTTTCAGCGATAAACTTAAAAGTAATCCGCTTCTAATGCATTCATCCAATCAGAAGTGCAATAGCGATATCCAATTGTAGTATAATAATAAATGAAATCATCATCAACCGCACACTAGTCCAAGTTGATTTAGCCTTGGCCTCCTAAAATTAATACTAGCGCGAAAAAATCTTTCCACTCTGCAATTTTGTTTCTGTACTTAATCTGATTTTAACAACCACAAGATATTGACTGTTGCGAAATTAATATTTATTTAAAAGTATTTTGTTGAGTTTTTCAGGCGATCCATAACAAAACGCAATTTTTCTACTATGTATTATTTAATTGATTTATTATCTTTCAATCTATTGCAAGATGATTGTGTATAATAAAATTAGATTCTTTGCAGGTTGAGGACTAAGTTAAATAAGTACATCACAAAACGACTTGCTTCAAGTATTGAAAAATTTCTGAAAATTAATTTAATGCGTTTTTTGACCTCCTACTTCAATTTTTATCACGTTTATCTACATCTTCACATCAATTTGACATCTTGTGCCAGTTTCGAATCCTGAAGGCATTTTAAAAATCATCAAATCGTTCATGGATAGTGTTTCATAAAAAATTCAACGCAAGTAACTCGTAAACAAAGTAGCTATTCAAAAGGTGAAGTCATCCGGAAAAGTGTTTGGATTGAGATGAAAATAAGGATGTTCACGAGAAGCAAACTGTGACTTATTATATATAATTTGGCTATCATCTTACTATAGAAAAATTACATCCTCGTCAATTTGGTACTGGTGAGAATGAAATGGATGAAACGTATTGAAGGACATATGTAGCAATTCAGACCTACCTCTAATATAAGCGCCTAGTAAGAAGTGAAAAAAAATCAAATATGGAAAATTGTATGAATTCATATATGATATTCATCTATGATGAATCCATTTATAACAGATATTTATATATTATGAATTTCGAACATTTCACAAGCATTCAATGGAACCCCTCTACAATTTCTTCAACATGTAAATCGTGCTATAAACTTTCAAGGGTATAACTCTAGGGACTATGCCGTCAGGAAGGTTTGAAATAGATGAAAGCAGCATACAAATACATCCAATCTATATAGATATGTGCGGAGCGGACTACGGAACGTGATCATAGAATAGAGAACATTCAGGGCGCAAGGATCTATTCGAACTATCGCGCATATAAAGATGATTTCAATCAGACTTTCTGTATTGAATCTCTTGATCTCTCTAGATTACTAACTCAAACAAAAATTAATAAAAATTTACTCACGATTTCATTCTGTTTATTTGTATTAATTTAAATTAAGGCATTGATTTGTTATCAGTTCAAATCAAATATTTGCTGAAGGAACTCTCAAATTTCCATTCGAGCTTATCATTCGGGGATATTTTTTTCCCGAAAATCAATAGATAATTAATGATAGGCGCCAACTGATTATTATGGCACCTAAGATTCATGATACAATGGTCGAATGTGCATTTGCCCAGCGGGAAATCCAATAATGGCTGCTAGTTAGATGTGATTTGCAGATATTAATATGTACTTACAGCAATATCTTGTTGTATATTGGCAATTTGGCTGCGGTTGTGCCATCTTCTTGATAAAAACATTCGTCATCATAGTTTCGTTGTATTCCTTAATATTGTGGCGCGAGTCGATCCGAATCAATTCGTTTCGACCCGATCATTCGTTAAGCTTTGATAAATGGTTGGTGTTCGATGTACGTACTTCACCAACACTGTTTCAATCCAATCCGAATCGAGTATTGTTTTCAGTTCACTTTTCATTCACACCGCAATTCGAATCAAATGGTATTGTTCTTTCTGCTCTCCTGCTTTTCCGCTTGTCTCTTGGGAAAACGTGAAAATGAGGCACCTGAGATAATAATGGGGCGATAAGGCTCACGCGGAGTGTGTGTACTTCGAAGGCAGTCCAATTAACTGCTAATTACCCACTTAGATTTGTGTGGAGCTGGGGGAATTGCTGGATTTGTTCGGCGAGCCCGAAAAGTGCAGGTAAGTAGGCTGGCGGAGGCGGATGATAATAGGCCAGCAGATAAAAGATACCCAGTTGGGAGAGGTGCACATGTGAGCAGCAAAACTACGACAATCGCGTCACACATGCGAACATACACTTGCACAACGGTAGGTACTTGTAACCACTTACGTATGCATGGGCATGTGAAAAGACCGAACTTTCTTCTGCAGTTATTTTAATCACGGATCTTCTTCGACGGCTTCTGTTGCTTCTTCATCGTTTTGTTCACCGATCGAGCGTCTTCTTCCTCCACTCAAGCACAGTTCTTCTTCTTTGTTATCCACTTAGTTTTTCGCTGTATTCCGTTTACATTTACGTTTTGTACAGTTACGTCTCTTTGCAAAGAGAAATTGTTCTAAATAGCACTCTAACTACCTTGGAGCGTTTCGCGCGGTACCGCACTATCGCGACTTTCTAAGAATTAGGTTAGAATAGTTGTAGCCCGCGACAAGAAATACGTGAAGACACGAAAGTGTCGCAACGGTTGTGGCGGTTGCGATCAGCTCTACTCCCAAGCCTGGAGCTGTACACCTAATCTGGCTATCAGGAGTTGGCACAGTTTGAAAATGGGGGTTACACTAAACTTTTCGTCAGCCAAAATATGCTCGAATTCGCGGATTTTATGCGGGCACCAAATAACGATCGCCTCAATGGATGATTCGATGGCGTTCGTCGTTTGTTGTTCAACGTTCACTAAACAGATCAGTCGAGCACACACTTAAACTTTTCCAAATGAGTCCTTTTCGGTTCCATTGTCGAGGATCAGGGACGGATCAAGGATACTAACGAACTGCATAATGTCATGCTGCTTTCATGGACACTAGCACACTTGTCTGTACGGAATCACTAGTAAACTCGGACACATCACGACTGTTATCATTCAAGGATGCAATCGAACAACACAAAAGCACTTGCAGGACATGTGTTCAATCCACTAGAAAATATTTCGCACGAAATCTTTTTACTGTCTCAAATCTACATTAGACTATCTATCTCTTCGCTTCAATTGTAATATGTCCTTAAGTTCTCTGATCCTGTAGTCCAGATTCACTGCTATGACCACTCACTACGCTGAGGCGCACTTCCTACTCTCTTCAGTGAACTTCGCTCGGGATCAGTTACGCCAATTGGTCGACTATCAAAAGCGATTAGCGCACTAGCTTACGACAGGTACAATTCAGGCGGAAGGTGTCTCACGTTTGGCTACCATTCAAACTTTGGATGCGCGAGAACTGAGTTTCCGATAGCAAAAACTTCTTCCCCAGCAACATGCGACCTCAGGTGAGCAACTTTCTTGGCTCAACGTCTTGGCTTGACTCAGCCGAACTCTTCAAGATTTCTTCTTCAGCGCAGACCGTAAGGCGGAGGAAATGGAAATGGAAATGGCCTTTCTCCGATCGGATTCAATGTTGAATTCAACCAGATTCGTATGGGAAATGCGAGTCGAGGCTGGATGAGAACTATGGATGGAGCCAAGTAGATTTCATTCACCACGAACTATTCGTATCAGATGTGCTGCCTGAAGAAGGAAGAATAGCACGCAGAATACCTGGTGGGTTGCCTGGGCCCCGTTGCTACTGTCGCGCAGCGATCTCAACAATGTGAGCATTTTCTTCAATGGATAGACGAGATACAGATAGCTCCGCAATCCGTAATCGCGGAGACGGCCACGACGACGAGGGCGCGACGGTTAACTTTCTTCGACGGAGAAGGGGTGAAGATATTATACGCGGATTGTACTATGGATACTTCAAAGCGTTCGGAACGTTAACGCGATTTCGTACTTTTGTTTATCAGTTTCAGCCTCAGCTCCAGCCCCAAATGGAATCTGGAGACTATAGGCCCGAAACTGATACCAACGAAGATATGTATGAAGATACGTGCGACTGTAATTGTAATATTGCTGGTAATGGTGGTAACTTATTCACCTCGTATCGCTAGTGAAATAGAAATTAGAAAAGCCAAGTATTTACGGTGGAAGCAATGAAGAATCCACAGAGATTAACAGTGACTCTAATGCATTCTATGGTTTTCTCTTTTTTTATTTTTTATTTTGATTTACAGCGTTCAGAGAAGGCAGGATGAAAGATGAAGCATTGATGCACTTTTAATCTAGAGGATGGACTTCATTTAATTTTAAAATAATATTCTTTGAAATGTAGAAGTTGGTTTGCTTCTTCATTCATACGGTTCCCGAAAGAAAGCTCTGAATTCAAAATTCTCCACTATTTCTTCAACAAAATTATCAATAATTAACGGTTAAAACATCTCGCCAAAGCGGTTATTGATTTTTTGGAAATATGAGACCGCAATTGATTAGAATATGACAAACATTTTACTAATATAAAAAAAGGCAAACAGGATAAAGTTTTAAATGCAACATTAATCGATGAAAAATTTGCAATGAAAAGAAACTAATCTCACTCGGTAAAAGTCCCAAAATCGACTTTATCAAAGTACAAAAATTTTACGGATCTCTACACAGATTTCAGGAGTTTTCACTCTTGATTTAGGGGTTTTCTCAACTGTTATGGATAAAACAAGGGGAGCACGGTTTTTTGGGTTTTATTTATGCATTTTCAAATGAACTTTTCTCGCGTTTTTAGTTATAGCTAAGCTGATTTCAAGAAAAAAAACTACACACTATTTCATCCAAATGAAACCAAACTGAAAGGAAGGAAGAAATATGATTTACAGCATTCAGGAATGTTTCTCTGCAGTTTTTTTCATAAGTTCCACATGTGTTGAGCATCATCCTTAAATGCTAGAACGATATTCACAGTCATTTCACAGTTAGAGCCTGTGAACACAACTGATCTTCGCTAGAAATTTTATACGCGTTTTTCTCAAAACGACTTTTCCGTAAACCTCTCGCAAGACAACTCAAATACCAGTGGATTACTTATGTTGAAATTTTACATAACTTAAAACATAATATATACACATAACAATCTTCGATATGAACCTAAAATTGCAATGTTGCAAATAAATTAATAGCAATGCCAAACAAAGCTTTCCATCCACTTCTAAATTCAGTTTGAAAAAAAACTTGTCCAATGCACTCAAATAAACATTTTTGTAATTACAAAATAAGTTAAATTTAATCATTTGCAAACAGTTTATGTATTATTGCTAGGCAAATAAAACACAATCTGTAAAAATTGTTAAAAATAGCATTATTTCGTTGATAAATATCGTAAAAACTTTGTGAATATTTAATCTTCTCAGCACGTACCATCTTTTCAAAGCCTCAATTTTTAAAAAATTTAGTTCCACATCGAAAAAATTTGTCTGATATGTGAGTTTTTGAAAAAAATCTTTCCAATGTTTCACACGAAAGCCGCAAACGCTAGATTGTACTCCGTGAAACAACTCGAACAAAAACCGCTTTCGATGAAATTATATATTTTTACCAACTTCAAAAGAAAACAAATTGATTTTGAAAGTTAAGACATGCAGATGTACGTGTAAGAAGTTTCAAGTATTTCAGAAAAACCATCTCGCAATAAAAAAATTCCAAAAATTCGTCAATTCGTTCAATTTTTGAAAAAAATGCTGTGGCATTTGGCGATATGAAGATATTTGAGCCTCGTTTTTGCTTTTTGTTTCGAAGCTCAAAGATATGGAATTTAATTTTTTATACTCAGTAATTTAACAATTTAAATTACTTCATGAATGATGTAGTCATTTTCTAAAAAAAATAGAGGATGCTTGATATCGTTTCAAGTGTACAATATTCGTGCGGGCTTGGTGCAAGAACAACTGAAGTCAAATAAATTAGTTTGCGTAAAATCAAGTAACGTAAGATGGTAGTCCAGATAATTTATCTCTGAAAAAAACTCATTTAGAAAAAAAATTAAAATAAATTTATGAAAAATATTAATATGAACCCATAAAATGTTGAAAAACAATATCGAAATTTTTTGATTGAAACCGATAGTTTTTCAAACATCGATATAAAAACAAAACAAACAAAGCAAAAAAGTTAGTAGCATAAAATTCATGAGAAAATGGTTATGATTCTGAAATGTTTGGCCGAATATTTTTTTAGAAAAAACCCTAACGGCATAATTGGTTTCGCTGGTTAATTTAATTTATTTTATACTATTTCTGCAAACATCCAGGAATATGTAAGCTATCATAGATTTTTTCAATGGTCTAGTTTCAAGAACACTTTTGAACTGTTTAAAATATGCAACTGCTTCCTTTTCCTTCATATTTTTTGGAAACAAACGTATATTTTGTCGACAATTTGCAGGCTTCAGCGAATATTGCTGAAACCTTCAAATTGTAGGCGAAACGAAAAATAAAACAGTCTTATCTTTCTAGTAACATAGGCCTGCATGAAAATAGCAATCAGCTAGTTCGGCTAGGTTTTTTTAGAAGTGTATTACGAAAAATTGTTATGAAAAATATACATCACATTTCAAAAATTGCAAAAAGTTGGCATTTCTCATTGTGTTTTTCTTATTTATGAGACTTTTTAACTGTTCTTTTGAGTTAAACTTGTGTACTAGATACAAATTAAGCTTGAATCTGATTTCAAATAAAAAACTGAAAAAAAAACATCTATGTTTTATGTAAGATTTTAATTTCAATATAATTTGTACTTGCTGCAATGAATGCTTTGGTAATCAAATGCATAGAAGAGTTCTTATCAAATTAGAAACCATAATTTTTTTCATAATCGCAAAACAATTTTCACATAAAATCACTAAACAATAATTAACATTTATAATGATTATATTAATATATATCGATGATACGATTAATATTTATACAATCCACTTACTGTAATGAGCATCACACCTTACACCTAGACCGTATTTTTATTATTGTTTTTGTTATTATTTCTATTATTATTTTAATATTTATCTGGATTTTACTGGGAAGTTGTACACCTTACTGTTTGCTAATAATGCAAGCAAAGTTAGGAATGAATAAATTGGTGATGTTGCAGTTGAGAAAGTTTTTTTTTTCATGTTTAAAAATTAAAGTTCGATGACTGAAAATACACGGTGAGCAGTACAGTACGCGCAAGAGTATGAAGCTTCGATAAAATGGATCATCCAGTAATAGGTATAAGCCCTAATCTTCTACATATTACCATTCCATATCTTATAATCTGAATGCAGTGCATAATATGGAAAGTTTATTGCAAATGTAATACAACATCAATGTTATATTCTAAAAAGGTATTACAGATTTATATAGAATAAAAGAAAAATAGGCAGTTCAATTTTTGTGTTATGAAAAAAAAATTCCATATGTTCATTCAAAAGCATATTAAAATAATATTTGTTGATAAATGAATAGATCATATATCAATGAATAAATACATTTGTACATTTATTTGGATGTATCTTATGCTTATCAACATTCGACTAGATTTTTTTTATCGGAACAAGAGCTATCCAGTAATATGAGCTCGCCTGTAATATGCCTGCATCAGCTCATATTATCAAGCGCGCACTATACTGTATTCTAGGATTTTTGGGTAGTGTTTCACCCGAAAAATTATTTTGGCTTTAATTACAAAACATATTTTTAAAAGCTTCTGTAGTGTTATTTGCACAATGAACATTTATTGAACAGCCCAATATATCTCCCATAGACTGTTGCCAAGATTCTCACGCGTATTCTTTCCCCGATAAGATTTTTTAACGGCTCAAAGAACGTGTGTCCGTTAATACATAGTAGCCGAAGAAAATGCTAACATTTCTTTCGGAAGCCCATTTCTTCAATGCAGAAATTAAACAGTTTACAGTTCTCGAAAAGCACCTGCAACATTAGCATTCGTTCGAAGCAATCAAACGACCTTTTCGAATTTCTCTCGACACTTGGCGCAAGAAAACGTAGGCACAACAGCTTCTTTGCAAGCAGCAAGCAGCATAGGCCTTTCTCCGCCTCGTAAAAAGAAGATGCTGTGTTACGGATGAACGGACGAGAAACTTTTCGAATCTGAAAGATATTTTCGTTATATATTTCTGTAGTTGCTGCAGGTGCTGCCATACAGTTTGCTGAAGAGTTAGACGCATGGTAATCATGATTGAATTGAGGAGCTGGAAGATCGGAATGGATTCCGATAAAAAGGACATGAAGCAAGTGTTTTCAGAAAGATATCAGCGATTTGTGTATCATGTCATGTCACCACATTATCAAAGTTTCCAAATATTTTCCTAAATTTTATACAGGTGTGGCAGCTCTTCGTATCTTCACTAACCACCAAAGTAATAAAAGCGATCTCAACAGCCTTGGCTCGATCTCAAACTCGTCATTCAGAGTGGTAGCATGCAGCAGCTGCTGTGCCAAAGTATCTGCAAGAAATGCTATCCGTGCTTTTACACAGTGACCCACACACGCATATTTTAGTGCGCGATCGTAACAGTAAAAGCTACCATATGATCGCCAGAAAGCAGAAGATCAAGAAATGAAGCACAAACGGCTAGAAATCCATGCAGCCTAAGAAAATCAGCTAGACCACCAGCCTACTCCGTGCTGAAGAAATGAGTGTGTGATAGAAGCGTGGAGCGTAGCTGTACACCCCATAAAAGCGTAAAAGTGCTGGCCAAGCCAGGTGCGAATGCAGATGAACTCATTGGTGGAGTTTCTCTTTTCAACAACGTGTTAATTACCAGAATAGTGACGTATGCTCTGTTTAATAATTCTGATCAAGTTTCAGAAGGCATTGATTTAGATACGATTCTGTAGTTGTCTTGTTTCGGATTCAAATAACCCGTACAACCTTCTGTATCAAATAGATTTGAGAAATGTTCTGAAATTGACTGGTTAAACTAGATCACTTTCGAATTTCTCTTCAAAAAATAATTTCAATGATTTTCAGTTGATGAATAAGCATTTAAATCGGATTATTCACAAACAAACGAGAGAATTAGCCATGGAAAAATTATTGTATCTAATTTTGAATGAGTTGTAACGGTTAGAAGCTACCATGTTTTTTTCATGAAAAAGATACTTATATATTTAACGGTAATGTATTTTTTCGAGCTTAGTAAACACTTTCAAAGGCAGAAGGAATGGGAGACCGAAATGCGAATGCATTTCTTTACATGCTAGCTTCTATATTTGAGGAATTGATTCTCGAAATCGCTTCTCGAGAACAACTTTGATAAAAAAAAAAATTTATTGAACAAATCGAAATCAACAGGCATTATGGTTTGAATCTCCGTGCACATAGTAAGAAAATACGTCCACTACTTTTAGATTGGTTCACAACTCTGCTAACACGATTTGCACACAAAATTAGGGTTTTTCGTTTCCAGAACTTGGACCGGAATGGAGACACGTCAGCTGGGATTGTTCATGAAAGACTTTAAACTTCAACATTTTATACTCCATAGATAGTTCTAGCCGGTATTCTTCAAATAATCTTAAATACTCAACAGCAGTATAATTCCTCGTTCTGATCGATCGGATACAAAATAACTCACAATTACTTGGCTAAGTGTAGTTCGATTTGATTGAGAATTTCTAAGTATGCACTACAAAGCAAATGTTCCGCTTTTGAGCCTAATTTCTCATTTATACATGCTTGTAGTTGGATAGTGGCCAAGCTTCCAGAATTAAATTGATGGGAAGAATCGTGCTTTGTAAAAAAGGGTCTAGCCAACAATTCTTTTACACAAGTTTCCTATATGTTGTTTAAACAAGAAAATTGAAAACTGCGATAGGACTGATTCAAAATTAATATTAACTAATTGTTACTTACGATCAGGCGTTGAATCCCGTGCCTTAAAAGAACCTAATTAACCTGATGCTGCCAGAGGTCTTCAATCACAGCTCAATAAATATCTACTCAAATTATTAAAAATCCCAAGAATCTAATAAATATTCAAAGGAAGGAAATTTTCACGAAGATAAGATGGCAGTAATTTGTTACGAATTGTTTCAAAGGTAGATAGCGAGTTCAATCCTCGAAAGATTAACTTCTAACTAAATATAATCAAGCAAATGATCAAATTTAAAGCATGACTAATTATCTGCCCACCACCTCCCTCACCTTCAATTGTATCAAAATTATGCTGTATCAATTAAACATCATGTGAGGGAAGTTATCTACGAGCAACTAGGGCCTTTTGTCCGAAACTTCATCATTATCCACTCCAATGCATCCAATATGAGCCTGGCTGTATATATTTTTAAAACAAATCCTAAAATATGAGATCTTAAATCCTATTTATGCAAATATCTTGTAGAGCAAAGAAAGATTCAGATCACAGCCTATCAAAAAAATCACAGATCTCACAGTGTCGATAAGTGATCTAAATTATTGAAAATTACATTGACTATTTATCTTTACTTTACAATTTGACATATTATTTTAGCATAGAGTTAAACGGTTTTAGTATATTTCAAAGAACCCTGAATCCATTTACCAACTGTCTGCAAGACACGCGGTATGATTCGTTCCGTTTTTTTGGTTCTGATTCGATCTTTTCCTACCGATCGCTGATCCTTTTCGACTCAATTTGATCAGCTTCACAGTCTCTACTCATCATTTACGCACGAGCTAATATTCTGTATGATGCACAACATTACAACTGGTTCTAGAACCCATTTGAAAACAAGTATCAGTGAAATATCGCATTTTTGGAATGTTTGAATGGGAGTCCGCCAAAAAAAAAACACTTTTAGGTTCACCACTCATTGCGGCCGATAAGGTAAAAAAGAGCTCTAAATAAATTTCACCCGTTACGAAAATTACTCAAAACTATGAACAGTAGACACCCACCATTATTGAAAATAATTTTCGATATTAAAAACACTCCCCTGAAACTTTTAGAGTAGAGTAAAGATTTAAATTATATTATAGAATTGGTAATGCATATGGACATATGAATGGATAGTAGGAAGTAAAATTAAGCATGAAATAAATTACATACTTTTGTTCGATGGTAAGATTGGTCAGATAGCACTCACACCAACACCGGGAGCATCAGGGAAATCAAAAAGCACTAAACTAATTGTTCAAGAGATGTAAAGTTGAAGGTGTTGAAATCTTTGAAATTTGTTTATATTATCGGAACATTTCTGAAAGTGATGATCGATACAAATGCAATTGATTTATAAATGAAGGCTGTTCCAGTGCAAAAAAAGCGCATAACAGCTTCCAGCAGGAAAGTATTATCCATCAGAGGTGAGAATTGATCCTTGGCTGTCTTAAAAGGAGGGCAGACGCTCCACAATCCAATCATATCCGATTGAAAAGAAATTCAACCAATTGATTTATTTTCAATAGGACCTATTTCGGACCAAATTTTAGTATTGAAAATATTTTTAGGATTGTGGAATGACTTTCTTCATAAATATATTTATTTGTATCATAATTGCAAGGGCATCGATAGCCTATTTTTGATACGGCAATGATCTAAACCTACTCGCTTCACTGTAATTTTTCTATTGTCATGCTAAAACGCAATCTATTTTAATTCAACTTTACTTCATTTTAGCCTATATTGATCTTGAATAATAATTTAGAAAACAATTGTTTGGTTAATTATTTTTTCTTTGAACTGAGAATATTTCAATAAAACAATAAATAAAAATAAATAAAAACATTAGTTGAACACAATGGATGAAATCAACGCATCTTTGCTCGGATGGCAAAATTCGATAGACAGAATCCAGCGATCGCCATAATTTAAATTAGGAGAGCCAATGCTCACGAAGGGATGTTGCACTACGTTAAATATAAATATGAACGATGCTTCACCAGCCCATGAAAGTTAGTGGTACAAAAAAATCTAATGCACCATCAGTATAACTCTTAATTTCATTTTAAGCATTGTAAGGTAAGGAACTAACATAAATATCATATAAAATCAAAGTCAAATTTTGCAAGGATTGATACCATCGAACAAGCCCACTTTTAAATGCTGTTCAGTTGTCCACAATAGAGTTTCCATTTATAAATTCCAAAACGATCAAAAGAGCAGACGCTAATTCTTGCTTTCTAAATTTAAAACTGTTTTCAGTTGAAGTTAACTGAATTTTTGCGAATTATTTTCCAGACAAATAGTGAAATGTACATATCGTCGGCGAAACCGGAAAATTGTGTAACTTTATTTTAGCAAATTTTACAAGAATTATATATCATATAACACGATTAAAAAAATTTAGACGTTAATGTGCGACGCGATTTCAAGGGGTCTTTCTGGTTAAAATGTTTCAACAAATCGAAGAAAAAAATTTCGCGGATTTTATATATTTTTAAAAATATGATATAAAAGGTTTTAGAGCGATATCGTCATTCTAAAATTATTTTTAAGCGCATATAGTGAGACGCTATGACAGAGTATTTTTCGACGCTACGCTGTGTTTCGGTATTCTCGACTCCCCACCTGTTTTTAACATCTGCTTCGATCTGATTCACTGCGTGCACGATTTGAGAAAAACTACTAGATCGATAACTTTGATTTTTGAATACGTTATTGTACACATGTATGGCGATCGCATGAACTAGAATCGTTTTGATTGGTAGAAAATTTCCCAATTTCCAACCGATTTTTTATCTTCAAAAATCGATTTCTTCGAAAAATGGCCGCCATTTTGTTATTTATTTGAAACAAAACAAATTTTAGTTCATGCGATAGCCGTTTCAACAAGTAATAAGTGATCTTTTATTTATTTTCAGATCATCCAGTCGCATAAAATTATGCCCGCAGTCATTTTTTGATGTTTTTTTTAAAAACTGTATGTCAAAAAAACAATTTAAAACTTCAGAAAATTTTTGAAAATGATATGATGATGATATGATTCTTTCTATGAAAATAACCTGTTTTTTTTTTGAAAACCATAACCAAAAAGATCTCTTAAAAGATAAAAAAAAAATCTCTTTTTGTTGCATTTTAGATATGGTTTTAGCAATCAGAATCCATTAAAATGCTATTTTCGAAAACAATTTAACTTACTTTCTTCTTTAGTTTTATCGACAATATGCACTACTTTATTTTTTGGGAAATTTTTCAAGGTTCACGTAATTAATACGACTTGAAAATGCGGTTCAATGTCTATTGATTAGAAACTCGAGAAATTTCAATCAACTTGTGTGCTCCCGACGAATCATGATATATGTACATATATAAAAATATAAATGACGCATTCCTAAGGTACTTATCAAAACACTTCTTAATCATAAATGTGTAAGTCCTAAAATTCTTAGTGTGACGAATATGAATTGCCTCAATAAATTAAATTAAATCATTTCCTTTTGACGATGCCGCGGACGTCTTAGCTCGACACATGCATCGGCTTCTTATTAGAACTAGTTTCGTAACTTGTACAAATAAATTGTTGGAATCAATAAAAATAATGCCCAGCTATGGACTCCGTTTTATTATCAGAATGTACTTGTACTCCTCGTGTTTTGTTGTTGTTGTCTCGAAATAAAATAACAACACGGTTACCCAGAATTAGAAAGATATCTCGTCTTGATAAGTTGATAAGAACAATATACAAGATGAAGCAGATAAGGATTGAACGCGTATCTTGGACGTGTTTCAGCTGCCGTGCGTTTTTTTCTTATTGTTATTTCTTAAAGAACACTTAAGTCGTTTGTTCTTATCTAAGTCCGTTTGTTAGTTTAGCTGCATTGTTCAGGTTAGACACTAAATAATGGAGCAGGGCGTGACGCAAAAAGATCGGACCAACAATCATCCATCGGATCTGCATGTGCGATCAATCACAACAATCTAGATACAATTTTTGTCATGCTTAGATAGATGTTAGCCCGTGCACGTTGAGACATTCTTTTGGCAGGCGAGAGTTCTGTTGGTTGCGCGACGCGATGCAGGTGAAAGTGGAAGTAGTGTTATTTTAATTTGATGCCGATGCTAATTTAAACCATTCAAACTTTCACTAATGCTAATATTTTGCTTTTACCTTGACAGATGACGACAACCGGCCAAATGATCGATCGGTCTAAAGATAGCCCGCTCGGAATTTCAAATTCAGCCAAAATTATCCAATTTCAATTGATTATTTAGAAATGTTCAGAAAAAAAAATTTCGACCTTGTCTGATCACTTTCGAAACCACTTTTTATATGAGATTTATCGAAATTTCAGAAGGAAAAAACTTTGCTCTACTTAGTTTTCTTGTGATGCTGGAAATTGAGTCTAATTTGCGTCGCTTGTAGTTCCCAATTCGCCACCAAATGCAAGAAGTGCATTCAAACAGTCTCAGTCAAATAATTGATGGTTTCTCACGCGCAATTCATAGGCGATTCAAAACTTTTTTGCCAGCAACGTAGACCACCTAATATTGTCGTTTTAAACAAAATTAATTAAGATAAACTGCAAGCATTTCATCTGTAGAAAAATCCACAATGGCTGGCTTATAAAGCGATAGAAAGTGGAAGGAATTTTTTCGATAACATCCGAGAAAATGTCTAAGCACTTATGTAATGTCGATTTGAATGCAAAACAGAAAAACACATAATAAATATATTAGTTATAAAACATCGGATACATGCATACACTGGGTTAAGCAGTTCCGTAAAAATTTGCGGCGAATTCAAATTCGGCTAAAAATGTAAAAGTTTTTTTTGTGAAGCCTACTGGATTTCACCGTAGAGTAGCGATCTTTTACTATTGGAGCTAGTGAATGATATCTTCCTTTTTTCAAAAATGTGTCCAATAAGAAAAAATTATGTGTTGGTATACTGTTTAAGCTGCTGTAAAATAAAAATTATCGTAATTCATTTGATGAATATTAGCACAACATAGAATAAGATGTTTTCCACTAAAACATGAAATATGATATGCTGAAGAATTTTATGGGAAGATAAAACTATCAATCGAAAATATATAAAGCAGACAAAATCAAAAATTTGAATACAAATTATTAAAATTATCAAAAGCTATAAAAAATCAACATTTTTGAATATTATTTTAATGAGAAAAGTCCTCAACAAATTAGCGAGAATTTTTAAAGTGGGGATCTAGATGTAACGCCACCCAAAAATCGTTGTAGTCAAACATCTCAAGCGTAAGGTGGTTCAAATAGAAATCTGTTGCCATTCAAAAGTTATTGTATGTCAACGTGGCTACACCGCTTAGCCGAAGTGCACCACAGTTATTAGCCACATTTTTCTCAAAGCAGCATTTTTGGAGTTTTTGAGAGATATAACTTTGAAACAAATTGGCCGATATTACCAAAATTGTCAAGAAAAATATTACATTCAACTTACATTGATTTGAAAATTTATTTTTATCGTGTAAACAAAGCACAACTGGCTAAAACGTTTTGTAAAATTTTGCAATATTTTTTCTGAAGTGTCGCATTTTTTTGATTTTCGAATTTTTAATACATATTATTATTTTTTAATAAAATCGTATATTAATTTGGATAGCGACCAAAATTGGCCCAGGGGCATAAGATATCTTAAAGTGACCTCATTACTTGAACAACGAAACAAGGTGATAAAGTGGTCAGCAACATGCTGGCTCTTGGTTACTACGTGGATTTAACTCAGGGAATCATTAACAGCATTTACAATTGATAGTCCGCCACCAAATTTCGCTTAATCCAAACCTACACGTCGTTGAGCAGTTTCAAACCTGGTACTGGATGCACTAGAAACGAGCGCCCTTGGCAGAAAATCGTATATCTTATTTAAAAATCATGGAATTTAATGAAACTGAATATCCCTTTTATAATAAAAAATTCTTCGATTTCACCTATTTATGCCAAAGCTCAATAATTTGAACTGCTAACAAGAAAATCCTGTTTGAAATTTTGATCGCTGAATTTCAAAAACTAATTTTTTTATGTGGTGAAATATTCACTTAATTATAATTTAATTATATTTTGAAGTTAAAATTTTATTTATTTATTATTTTTCAGTATTTTTGGCATGTATTCCTATGTAATGCAAATACTCATATACATTCAAAATTAATTGGTTACACCACTATGAAATATCAGATGCTAAATTTTCAGCTTGTGCACAGAATCGCATGTTTTATACACTGCCTACAATATTTTATAAGCTTTTTTTTATTTTTTTATTTAATACTTTGAAGAGTTTTGGTTTTTTAAACAGTTTAGTTGAGTTGTAAGGTTATCCTAAAGTTTTTTTAAATGTAAAAGTGTTTTTTCCTCTGGAAAAATAAGATCGAATTTTTTTGTTTATTCTTCACATTGGGAAACAAGGAAGAAAGTTTATAGAAGGTAATACATATTTTATATGGACATTATTTTCTTGATTCTAGTGACAAGATAAACGATAAAAAAATTTCAAAAATTTGTAACCTAAAAATTTGTTCTAAATTTTTACCCACGAACAAGAATTTCGTGTGATAAAATTGAAGCGGATCCGAATTGTCTCACTCCATCCCGTTTCAATCCTCTTTCATTCGTTCCAATCCGATCCGTTTCAAGTAAATCCTTTCTGATCCCATGCTTTTCGACCCGGTTCGTTCTAAGCCAGTATAATCTTATACTTTCATTCGATTCGGCTGGTGATATCCGTTTTTATCCAATTCAATTCGATCCGATCCGTTTCGATCCGATTCGATTTTGATATTCACGATTCGATTTTGATATTGACTGATACGCAGAATTGAAAACAAAGCCTACTGCAAAAAATTGATCAGCATAAGGATTGGAACCTCGACTATCATGGAAAAAAAATTGGTCGGCATTGGGATTTGAACCATGACTATAGTGAATCGAGGTAGACACCCTATGCAACAGTTATTCGTACCATGACAAATGCTAGTTGCTCGATCTTTAAATCATTTTCAATGACAAAAATATTTTCGAGAAGGATAAGAAATAGTAAGTAATGATAAAATTTCAAGACGAATTCTAAGAAATTGTCTTGAGAAATCGAAATCGAAACCGAAAGTTACAAACAGCAGCCGTAAACAGTGTTGAAATTTACAACACGTTACTCAGAAACTAATATATAATAAGTATTAAACGGATTATTATGAACAGATATGTACATGCATTCACGCATACAAGATAAATTGATGCGAGGCTCATAAAACACACTAAGTTTTCTGAGTAAGCTTTTAACGTTTTTTCGGAAGGTATTTGGGTTACGGAGAGCTTGTTAAATTTTATCGTGACTATGGAAGGAGTGGTCACGCCATCGGATGCGGGCAGTCTTTTAATAGAAAATCTTGGAGCACGCCTAGACTTTCTGTCCATTATATGTTCAAGCACTTTTTTAAATTCATTTTTATGCATGCAATGTATCAAAAGCGACTTCGTATCAGGTTTGATTACATAAAAAACAACATTCAAATGAAATTTTGGCAGTCTTATCCAAGCCACTCTAAAACTAGTTGCTCCTATTTTTTTGCTTGTATCTATGTATCTCAGTAGCAAGTCACTCACACATGCCAAAAGCACTCTGCAAAATAGGTGTTTGCCTCTAACTGAAAGCAAAATTAAAAATCGAAATGATGATGCGGGGGCTTATCTCTTACCTGTCGAAATTCGCCAGCTAACACCAAATGGTTGTAGCCGAAAAAAAGTCGACATGCCATCTCGCAAAATCGTAAACACGACCAAATTGGGCCAAATAAGACTGAAAGTTTTTGGTGAGTGATTTTTTTCTTGTCTTCGGCCGAACGTGTGCTTTCGACGCCGACGTGAGTGTTAGCATCATCAATTCAACATCGTCGTCAGCACTTTCATTCCATTCTTATCTGCGAGAAATCTGAAATCGGTGGGTCTGAATCTGAATGATAAGCGCCTTTCTCAGATTCAGATTGACCTCAATCCGTTGAAATAAAAAATAATAATAAACGAAATTTGTTAGCGTTTGTTTTCGAAGTGATGCGACCAGTTTTGGCCCGAGCGAGCGAGTATCGAATGAGGAATCGACCTACATGCCTTGTAATCTAGAGTACATCAAGTAAATCCGGAGCCGAGGAGCAGAGATATGTACATAAATGAAAAAAAAATTATCTTTATGGCCGACTTTATATGTTCATGCCAGGATATTCTAAGCGGACTAATCTGCTCCAGCAGTATTTGTCTTGCTATTATTCTTGAGTAATTTTCGGAAGTCAATGATGGTATATCGGAAATTTCGATATTATCGCCGAAAGTAGCATAGCACCCCTGGGCCCCGTGAGACACTCTCAGGTAAGTCTCTTAGCCCCTACCAAATTTTAAGACAATCGCCAAAAGAATGTTGTCTTGAGCGCATGCAAATTGTCGTAAATCCACTTTCTCGTCGCTGGGCCAGAGACAGGGCGGCAGGCCGGATGCTCCTCATCTGACCTCGTTCTAAATCACGCATTCCCTTCCATTGGGGCATTGGAGATTCGGTTCATGTCTGCAAGAAAACCACGCGCTCTTGCAGGTAAGCCGGAGCCAGTTCGGTGCCTTCCGTGGAAAGCCTTCCGCGGATGAGGTGGTCGATCAACAACAATAACGATGTCAACGAGTTTACCTTGCCCGTGTGCCTAGCTCCGCACTGGGTGCTGCCCAGCCTATTGATCACCCAGGCGTTATACTACCTGGGCCGCCTCAGAAGATTTGTCCGAATCTTGCCAAGAAATTACCACAATAAGCGTAAAGTTTTCCCAGAAATTATTTGTACACGATTGATCGTTAAAGCAACATTACTTATACCGTGAATGCTTCCAATAAAAAATGTTAGAAAGGGAAAATAAACCCAATCCTCCCATTTCCTCAAATATAATAATTTTAGAAAAACTAAAAATAAAAACTAGTTTCCTTTCCCATTTGAAAAAAAAAATCTCTTAAAAATTACATTGCAGCAATTCTATTCCTCCATGACTATTTAGGTAGCTAATTGTATCTTAAAGCTATTCCGTCCCCTTTTTCCTTTATATCTCACGAACTACTTTCGGAGCAAAGCGTGAAACTAATGCTATGCACACTTTTCCACCCATAGCCACGGGGTGGATATGTAGTTTCATCCGGCGAATCCTTCATGAAAATAAACGCGGTCCCTTTATTACTTTGGACACTACTCACTTTGCTCGCTAAGACTACCCGGGCAGCGAACATGAAGTGAAAAAGGGTTCCGGGTCGTGAATTCACGCATCTGAAATTTACTCCCCCGAAGGACTCCGCTGCCAATCGGAGGAAATCAACACGGAACAATATTTGTAAGAAAAGGAGAACAGAATTATGAAAGATAAACATTCTCCAATTGACTTTAAATGGTATAATTTCGAAATGAAGAAAATATATATGTATAAATTACTTACGATTTCGTCCTTATCTTAAGTCCGGCCAGACCGTAGCACTTCTCGCTGAGGTCGCTATCATAGCTGCTTTGGTCACAACGATTGCGATTGTTCTTGAAACTCCTGTCCTAGTTGATTTGGTGATCCAACTTTTAGGTTTTCACGATGAAAGCAACTAACAATTATCGTCTTAATTTGTGAACGTTGTCCACCACTCTAAAGAGAGGAAAAACAAGAATTCATTCTGACATCCAAATACTTTTCTTTGTTAGCGACTTACCTGTGGTCGCAGTCTTGCTTCATGAAAGAAGCTGAGCAGTTTCAGCCACTCTCATGTATGAAGTTTAAAGTAACGTTCTATCCCACAATGTCTTTTCGGAAAGTTGGTTGAACTTAGAATTGTTTCATGAGAAGCGGAAATGCCGTATCTTAACATATGTAGCATAGGACTGTGGAGCTAAACCCTCGTGATAGGTTCATATGTTGAGTAGCTGAAAGATTTTGATAATGACTTTGATCTTTGTGCGCAGTTCCATCGGAGGTGTACGATTTTTGAACGGCATTGACCTAACAAAGTTCGAGTTATGCCGTTTCAAAAATTGGTCCATTGACTCTTAATCTGATAGCTAGAGACCACACTCGTCATTTCAAGTTCTAAGAACCTAGTGATAGCAACAACTATATACTAAGAACCTCTTGGAAACATAAGTACATAAAAACAACATTTCTTCGATGTCCTAACAGTTAACACAATTGACAATTACTCGATCTTCATTAAATAAATAATTTTCTTTTTCACGAAGAAACAATTTTCATGGTGAGTTACTGTACATACTTGCAAATAGCTCTCTCGCATTTAATCAGGAAAAATTTGGTGGAAAATGTAAGAATAATGATGTGTAGAGTTCCGTTTACTCATTTGCTTGGATGAACAATCTGTACTAAGCAGGCGAAACTCGAGAAACAGGTTGATTCCACAAGTTGTTCTGCAGGCATTCTTGTATTATTGAATGTTGCAGTGGACTTTCATTTCAGAAACAGGCGAATGAATTTAAAACTATGCTACGGGTGATTTCTTGTCGTGCATCTTGGAGAGAGTTCTTTGAGAGTTATATGTCTTATAAGTTTTTGAAATGGGGGTGGCCTTTTTAATTGCTTATTTTGTCATGGTCGCGAAAATAATACGCCATAGATCGAATCTTTACATGCTAGTGGTTAAATATCGAGTAGTCGATAAAATGGGAAAATTGTTTAAGCATTTCATTCTTCCAATATAAGATTTATGAAATAAATGTGAAATTTTCTTGCAGCTCTTATTTGGGCTATTTTCATTTAAAATACTAGAAGGATACAACGGGAAAATGTTAATTGAAAAAGTAGTCCTTCACAAATTTATTAAAATTAAATTAAATTAGGAATTTAATATGTAAGTCGATTTGATTTGTAAATGGTATTAAATGCGTTAAGTGTACACTTTCACTGCCTGATTTCTATAATTTTTTTAAAATCTTGATTAAATATAAAAACCAAACATAAATTATTAATGACAAAAATAATGCTCAATTTTTGTTTAAAAAAACAATCAAATCATTAAAAACCAAAGAAGTATCAGTAAAAAGATTTACTTTTAATCAAATTACTACAAAAAAAAATTACGAAGATGAAACTAGAAACAGCGTGTTTACTTTTATTTCTAAACGGGAAAAACTTCGAAATTCACGCGGGCAATGTTTTTACCAAAAGAAAATTATGTATGTTATTTTAATTTTTCATTTCATATTATTTATTTGTTTTGTTTTTCTTTCCTTGTAACTGTAATGCAAATGGTATTTTTAGTGGCCGAAAATATTTTTGTACGTCTTTACAATTCCGATTTGGGGAGGACTTGGATTCCATATTTTCAATTTATTTCAAAATAAAACTATTTATTTTATTCTAAATTTTCCTTCTTCGAAAAAAAATTGTTTATTATATTTTTTTTTGTTTTTCTCAAAACAAAATCATTTATTTTAATTTTTAGTTATAATCAAAATAAAATTATTTACTATATTTTCATTTTTAACTTTCACAAAAACAGAATTATTTATTTAATCTTAATTTTTAGTTTTTATTGAAAAAAAATCGGGCAATAATTTTTAAAAGCGCACACAATCGAATTTTTGAAAAGAAACTAGGAAGCATGCAGTAGAAATATTTTTTTCGTTTCGAGTCTCTTAATTGTGCTTTCGACGCGGAAATGTTTTAAAGGTTGGTAGGAATGGCAAACTGGCAATTTTAGGTTAAGAAAAGCTGGGAATTTTTTTATTAAATAATCATAAAAACAACAATTCAAATATTTTTTTTGGAGGGGATTTTCGGAATAAAAAAAAATTTCAACAGATTTAGCTATAGGTAATTTATTTACTTATTTATTTATTCAAGCACATTTTACAGAGTTTAACTCCAATTACAAAATGTATAAGAAAAAAAACAAAGTAAATAAAAATCATAAGAAGAAATTAGATGATAAAGTAAAAAATTGAAATAAATCCATTAACTAAATATTACATTTGCTAAGTTGCAATCCTAATCATGGTCTAATCGTTCGTTCGATTTATTTAAAACAGTTCAGCTCTATTAATCACACATATCATATTGAACTTTCTTCGTGAGCAAGAACTCCAAATTTTTGACCGGTACATTTCTGATTTTCACTTCTAGGTGAAGTTTTCGGCCACTTCTCACATTTTCGGAATATACTAACTGCTTTTGGAAAGAAACTAGAAAAATCGAATACGTAGCGTCATAGGCGTTAATTTCTCTTCATTCATATCGAACTAACTGTATGCGTATACGTAATTAAGGCTAATTGACTTTGACAAGTTCTATGCACATCATGATGGGAAGGTGCTGATGGATGGATGGGATACCTTCTTCCGCCACCTCTCTGTATTCGTTTGGAAAAATCAAGTTTGGAAAATTCAAAACCAAACCGTTTGATATGTATCTGAATGCAGTTTGAAACGTATTTAACTGTATGTCACGAGAAGATAATGAATGGGCATCGAGAGCCGCTGGTATGAAATGATTATTAGGCCATTAACGAAAAAATTCGGACGTTAGTCTTATTAGTGAAAGAGTGGTTGAGTTTTCGAGCTAGCATGGAGTGATATATTGACCGACATATTTCAGTTAATTTGGAAATTTCTACATTTATTCTTAATGATTAAGTGTTGCACTATTGCATACTTAGGTATAATAATTAGACCTACGAGAACAGCTGAAATATTTCAAGAATCACTTTTCAGTTGTCAGAACGGATTTCCATTAATTTTTATTGAATTTGTGGTTTTATAATTATTATTATTATCTATATTATGTCTATTATGTTTTCTACAATATTGCTTACCTAAATTGCAAAATGATCAACAAGCTCTGTAACGAATCAGGATGAAGAATGTTTGTTTATTAGTGGATGTAAACGAAAATGGATATTGGTACACTTGAACGAGCTCACTCTTATTGTCTACAATTCACTACGTCAGTCTCCGTGAATCCATCAATCCGAAAAACTCAAAAAGGATTTATTTTATGATTTATTCGCGACCTAGTCAACAATAATGACTCAAGACTCCTGCGTTCAAAACTAAGTAACCAGGATTTGTCTTCGAAACCGGATTATCCTGATAAGTCGCTGCTAACTCGAAGAAAATGAAGAAGCAAGAGTTATGTTCAATAGCATTGGCCACATCAGTTTTTGTAACTTATAAATAAGCCCGAAATTGCAAAAGCAATTCCTGTTTCTATTAAGATTTTAAAAAGCACACTACTCGACTTTTAAAGAAAATGCTCCATTTTTCTCGCAACCTCTCTTCGAAGTAGTGGAACACACGTCAAAATGCTGCCATAGATTTAGGAGACAACAATAAAAACGACGTCAATAAAAATAGTGGACATTTGTACGCAATTGTGTGGCGAAGGATTAAGAACCTATACTGCTTTGCATCGTGGATCTGCACCTAAAGTCGCTTTTAATCTATATTCATCTCTAAATATCATTCGCTATGGGAATCAACAGCGATACTTTCATAAAAATGTGAGATATGAGACAAAGTTCGAGTTCAACCGCTAGAAATAGTTCGATTTTTTATGGTAAAATGGAAATTGATAACTACTCTGGGAAATTAGCGAAGTAAATTTACGAAAATGATGATAAATTTACTATGTACGAATTGTGAGTGAAATCAAGTCTTTTTAATTAGAAAAAACAACAACTAAGCAATATTTATTATCATTTGATCCATTTTATTTCCTTAGAAATATTGTTTTGTAACTAACATAAATTTTTTGAACGTTCTATGAAGTGTTGAGGCTAAATTTTATTTGCACTTTCCACGAATATGCATTTATGATGGTGTCCTCATAACGGTTTTTCTTCTTGTGTTATCATGACATTTCAACATTTTAATTGTGACAATTGTATTTGAATTGATCATACTTTAGTACAGTTTATTTATTATGTATCACGCTTTCAAAACATATTGTTCGTACGTTGTAATGTAAATTGTTAAATAAAATATTTTCATATTTATCTGTACAATACATATGTATTTCATTAGTAAT
The DNA here is from genome assembly GCA_963942545.1 of Oxycera nigricornis. Lineage (NCBI taxonomy): Eukaryota > Metazoa > Arthropoda > Insecta > Diptera > Stratiomyidae > Oxycera > Oxycera nigricornis. The sequence goes on along the minus strand of OZ012660.1, from coordinate 110,281,932 downwards.
TTATTTATTTTCATATCTTGTACTGCAATTACAATAAGATTTTTATGAGGTTATTACGGTTATTTGTATTGTTCATTTGGATGCCAACATAAAAAAAATCATCAAGGGTTTCTTGCTCAGTGAATAGAGCTTCTTTGCCATCGCAAAATTTATATTCATGATAAGTTTGAGAGATGAATCCATTTAGCATAATTATAAGTATTATTCCAATATTTTTCTTGCCAATTTAGTTAATAATTCTCGACCATTAAACCATAAAGTCAGATTCAGTCGGACTAAATCTAAATTGCTTCTAGAATTTTTGATTTTGTATTTAATTAGAACCACTTGAAGGCCTCCATTCTTTTTCAAAACATGCAATTGTTACAAACATAAAAGTTAGTAGCAAAGCTTTAAAAAATTATAGTCATTGAAAACCATTACCAACTTTAAATCGAGAAATACATTGGATTGTTTGAAGATACCAACGATTGACTAAGGGAATATTTTAAATGTTGTAACCAATTTATTTTCTTTAAAAAATTTCAGCTGTAAATTGCGAAAAAAATTCACTTGAATTTAGCCAAGCTTTGGTCGTATTCCAACGAATCGTTCCCCAGTTTTGAAATTTTAGGATGAATTTCAGCGAAGGAAAATAGTAAAAACGGGTAAAATATATTTGACCCTTTGAAAATATTAGTTGGACAATATTCAGCTTAAAAGTAAAAGTTGAATAAATCATATCCTTGCTACCATCGTAAGGGAAAGCATACCAAAAATTATTTCAGACGAAAAAAGATAACTATATAAAAGATGTATACGGCTTAGAGTCCCAAAAAAATTCTGTGCGGATGCCATAATTTTGTAGAAATTTGAATCTTTAAATTATAACGAAGCACTTTAGAACCCTATAAATAAAATCCAGGCAAGTTTAGCAACTGATTTTAATATGTTTTAAAAAGAAATTCGTAAACAAGATAAATCGCTTTCGATCCTACGAAATTGATATGTACATGTACAATCAGTCACTTCTGATCTGATCGTCCATTTTCTGAACAAGTGATCATGTTATACATTCATCATTACCAGATCTTCTTTCTTTTTTACGCTCGTGTCTTGCAGACGCTCCCATTGGATCCTAGATTTAAACCAACCCACATCTACATCTCAAAAACAAGCTATGCATTTTTCCAAATATCCTTGATCTTCCCGTAATTATTTTTGTAAGTTCATCTTGAGCTGTCGTACAAAAATAATTTCAAAATATTTCTTTTCTCCATTCTACCGATCACTAATACATGCAGTCTCAACAGTACAATATCAATAGAATATCCTTTCATTTTGATCTAATTCAACAATCGCTTATGCACGATTTATTCAAAATACATTCATTATATCTTATATTTTCATAATGTATATTTTTAACAATTTCGAATCAACGCCTTAAACATAGCGACTATATTAGGTTCAACGCGATTAAAATATTTCACTAATTTTACGATAACCTATAACATATTGAAGACTACAAAAAAAATGTTCTAAGTTGGCCAGCGTTAAAACCTTTTGCTATTCTACAATCAAACATTAGAAACTCATGTGTGTTTACATGTATTACCTAAGTGGAATTTATCTTAAACTATTAGTTCTAATTGGAACCTGTAAGTTTTTGTAAATGCTTTTTGTTTCATGTACACTCTTGATGCTGGCTGAAATGCTATTCATTATATTTTGGAAGGCTAGATGATGGCATGGTTAAAAGTCAGCTGCATTGGATAAGCACCATTATTCAATTTGAATTTCTAAACATAGTTCGTAAGTTTTGTGAATGCTTTGCAGATGTTGCCAAGAAATGTAAATTAGATTTGTTTTTGCAAATATAAGAAAGTATGAGTGAATGTCATTAACATCGCTTGAAAGGTGAAATAGTGGAACAAATAATGAAAATTGTTTGTCGTCAAGCAAAACGTATCTACAGAAAGGCATAAGTGTTAGGATAATCAGTAGACGTCTAAGAATAACAACGGATGTTTAGTTTGTTTTCAGAAGTTGTTAGTTAATCTATACACAGCCAAGAAACCCCTGGATCACACGACACATTCATTTGCTTATTTCTCTTTCTTTCTATCTGTTTCAAAACCGTTTGTTTTGCTATGAATTCACATAAAGTTCATTCTCGTTTATTGCTAATTAAACTATTAACAAATTTTTTTTACTAATCAAAATCTAATAGTAAACTTTAAACTTACATCACCCAATTACGAGATTCAAAATGATCGGTATACGATTCAAACAAGTAATGAATAAAAATCATTAGTTAGGTAATTATAACATGTGTGTTTGAAATGTAACATGTAACGGTCACACGAAGAAATAAAAAAATAATAATAAATGGTCGTGTTGTCGCTCTTAAAATTGATGTGTTTACAATTTAAAAAAAAACATGTTGTGATAATTATAATATAAAAGGTTTGCTTGTTTTTCATCTCAACACTGGTTCAAGCATTTCCACGAAAAGTCTATTCATTGTAATGTTGCCCTCGCGATGTATATTAACCCAAAATTTTCGTATTATCTGATCAGCTTGCCGCAGTGATGGTAAAAGCAAGAGCAATTGTTGTTGGTGAGATACAGCTAAGTTATGCCTGAAATTAATAAAAAAATGAACTAATTCTGAGTAAGAATTGAAAAAGAAATGGTTTATTTGTAATCTGATCGAGGAGATTCGATGAAGTTATGAATTTGAATTATGAATTGGGTAATTTTTTTATTGAGGAATAAAACCGCGCTCAGAACAACATTATTGGCGAATATCAAGGTGAGTTAGGGTCCGGCTGATTGGCAACAATTCAGATATTTCAGTAAAACATTATAGAAAAGTGCTGAGGAAAGAATACTGACGTGCATCTGGACTTCGTAGACTTCCAGCAAGCATGCGATAGTATAGATCGGAATATAATTCATAAAATAGTTTTTATTTGTGAGCTACCCGCCTGTCTAAACCAGATGACAAAATCACGATGACCGACACAGAGTCTCAAATTACAGTTAAAATAAGATGATGACCTGGCCTCATACTCTTCAATTTGGGCCTGGAGTACATCATCGGAAAGATACTGATGCACAACACTGCTGAATAAGTCCAACAAAATAGTGCTGATGATATCAATATCATGCAGCGACCAATTTTTGGCATCAAATAAGTGTCCATGAATATTTTGATAGCGGTAACGAAAATCGATTTCGACAGCACTGAAAATAAGACCAAATTCATGATCCAAACAAGAAAAAGACGCCAATTAGACGAAATATGACAATGGATAGCTTGAAATTGGGAAATGTTGACTTATTTAATTGTTCAACTCGCCAAAGATACCAGTGAAAACCACCAAATCAAATGGCATATTATTATGGTCAATAAAGTATACTTTTCGATTTTCTCAGCAATTAACTGTAAAAAAGATAAAGGTAAAGCTACTATCTACATTTTTAAAACTTATCAAGAACAAGATAAAACTTTCTGTAAAGGAATCTGAGTCTTCAGAAAACCTTTCATCATTTTCAATTTGGCCAAATGAATCGGAGAAGTCAGACAAAGGTTCCGTGACACCAGCAAGGAAACCCCATTCCAAAGAACGCATTGTCAGGACCCCCGAAATCATTAAACGGGCTCAGGAATTGATTTTTTTGGAGGATCCGAGCCAGTCAATCCGAAAATTGTCGTCAGTTGTCGGTGTAAGTGAGAAAACTATGCGTCGAATCATGGAAAAGGACATCCGCTACAAGTCTTATATATTTAAAATAAAACAGATGCTTTCTAAAGCTGCAAGGACAAAACACGTTGAACGCTGTAACTTGCTTTTGTGTTTTTTACGAAACAAGGCTGCCGGACGCCTCAGGTTTTTTTCTGACGAAAAAATCTTTACTGTCGATGCGAAAATCAATCTAAGAAATGATCGCTGGCTCGCTCATGACCCTGAAGATGTCCCCATTGTTTCTAGAACGAAATTTCCGGCGAATGTTCACGTGCTAAGTGTTGTTTCCAGTGAAGGTGATGTTATGCCACCGCATTTCTTTAACAAAGGGGAAAATGTTACGAAAGAAGTTTATTTGCGTGTTCTGATGAATGTGGTGAAGACTTGGATGGAAGCGGTATCCAGCAGAAGGCCGTATGTTTTCCAACAAGACGGTGCACCCGCGCACACAAGTCATTTGGTGCAAAATTGGTTGTCGGACAACGTGGACATGTTTTGGTCCAAAGAATTTTGGCCTCCTAACAGCCCAGACTTGAATCCTCTGGATTACTATATATGGAGCGTGGTTGAACGGGACACTAACAAGTACAGACGTCCAAACGTCGCTTCATTGAGAGCCGCTATTGAAGAGGTATTCGCCGAAATGGACCGTGCCGCATTATAACGGGTCTGCGAACGCTTCAGACCGAGGATAGAGGCGGTTATCGAAGCACAAGGGGGTTATATAGAGTGAATGTGTTTTTTTTATGTTAAGCAAACAATTTAGTAAAAGAAACAATTATAAACTTTCCCATTTTTGTAATAAAAATTATTTTTCAATACAATGTTCATCTTGTCCGGATTTTGGCGCCGCACCCTGTATTTCGGGACTCGTGAAGGACAACCCAGACAGATGAACGAATTACAACCATGGTATATATATGCTGAAGAATCTATGCAGCCTTCTTCAGGCTGGTCATGAGGAGTGTATGGATGATAACGGAAATCCTAAGCGTGCAATGACAGGACGAGCAACTAGCATTCGTCCAACAGGGAAACCATGCAAACATCAATCGGACATAATAGACAGAGATTGCACATCAATGTTGAGATCCGCAGGAAGAGATCGTTTGATCGAGACAGTTGGTGCTTTTAGGAGTTCAGCACTTATCCATGCCTTTTTCCATCATATACCATTTTTATGTCTGTTCTTAGCATTGTAACATTAAATGATATCTCAATCTTGAAATTCTACCAGCTCTGACCAAAGGCTTTGCTTACCAGGAGTTTCCCAGCGAGATCATGAACTTGGTAGGGATTGATTATTTGATAGGGGGGCTGTTAGGGTGAGGGTAGAAATGACCACCAATTTGCTGAAGTCTGAATGTCAATTCCTTCACCGAAGTTACGTTCGGTGTAATTTGGAGTCAAAACGGCCGCACCCGCTCATTTGTAGATTCAAAGCTCCCAGTGAATTATCAATGAAGTCGCGGATGTCAACAAGTTTACATTTGATATTAAATGGCAATTTAAATAAGTTTAGGGTCAAAAAAGATAGGCAGAAGGTTAAAAAAACAATGAGCGAGAAATGCATGGCTTCATGAAGCAACGGATCATTATCAAACTTCTAGCAAAACCAGGTGTAAACCCAGGCGAAATGCTGCGGAAATTGAAGTCTAAGTTCGAGGAAAACACGTTGCTTAAGGGGAAAATATTTGTACAACCATTTAAAAATCATTTTTTGATTGTTCATAAATCGTTAGAATAATATCTTGCGAATATATCACCAACGCTTTACAATTAAATTCATAGAATTTCTTAAATTATAGCCCTTGTCTAATTGGTGCCCATCGCAGGGTTGCCAGTTTATTTTCTAATATCTAAGAATCCAAATGCAGTAGATCAGTCAAAATTATAGTAAATACTTAGAACTTTGTTACTAATTAGGAGCTAAGACACAGCATAAAATTGCAGTGATTGGCAGAAACAAAGATTTCAAGCAAAAATAAAACCAAAAAACCGAGTATAAGTGCGAAGAAAAATTGTAGTGAGGAAGTTCATTAAGACTATTTGCATGGCTATCAGATCATTGAATATTTTACGGCGTTGATTGCATTCTCACAACTAGTTGTATGTCGTGAGTGTAAAAAACAATTTGAAGCAATCGAGGCGTGGGGTTTAAAATAATTTTATTATGCCGCTGTGACCGCACAAACATCAACCCAGGACCATTTCAATCGAAGGACTGTACTTGTTATGCGCCTTTTAGGCATTGCTAGGGAACAGGTTGTTATTTTGCAACATGATGAACATTTGCTAAGGTTTCAGTCAAAGCTCATATTGTAAAATTGTTGTGCATTTACATATCGCTTCCCGAAAAGTATCCAATCTTGTTGTAAAAAATCTGTGGAGGAAGAACAACGGGAAAATAGAAAATAGGAAAGGCCTATTTTAAGTTTTAAAATATCAGGTGACGATTCCTGGCAAAAATGTGACTTTAGATCAATATACGATGTTACATCGCTCATTGGCTACTACTCGGACAAAGTCTGGATGTGCGTACTGCGAAAATTAAACAAGGACTGAGAAATATCGGCAGCGGTATAAAGGACACGAGCCAGTATGTCAAGAGAATAAAAAGAGCTACTTTTTGGTGCTATGGAAATCGAATCAATCGAAGATATGTTTTTGTATGATTTAAAATATGGTAACTATATAGAAAATAGAGATTGAAAAACAATCAAAGGAATACTAGATATAAGTCCGTATGGTGACGATCTGCAAGTAGGAAAAAATGAATATATTGGCCATGTCCAGATGAGAATGGTAGTTATCTCCGAAATATTTGAAAAACAAGGAAATATGAAGGAAAGGGTAAACTATCCGAAGCGTTAATAAAAAAATATCTTTATACTACGGGAATTGTAAATAGTCTTGAAAATATGAAAAATCTTGCAATGACAACTTATTTCCATATGTGCTCAAACGATGATAGACCAAGACATGAGTGAAGTGGCGATAAGCTGAAGCTCCTGGAAAAAATCTAGGACTTATTGTTATTGTCCGAATCCACCCAGAGATTCTATTGCATGTGTAGCCAATATTTGACGATTTATCTTGAGAAGATTTCCTCCAAATATGTTTGGGTGGTCACACGTAGAGTGCCAGCGAAAGTTTCAATTCTGCTACTTGGTGTCTCGCTTCACAGCATCTACATTTTGGATCAAATATCATTGAAATTGTCGCGTATATTGCCATTGGATTGTTTAATGAATGAATAATTTAGATATCAGATCGTGGAAATCATACGTGATAAAAGTAAATTAACACAAAGTGACAGCTTGTTGATGACCAAAAATGCTCGAGAAACTTTTCAATAAGCATTTCTTGAAAAAAAATCAGTTTTATGATTCTACGGAAGGAATATTGTATGGAACTGAAATTGGTAACTAATCGGTAAGTCGCTGAAATCATTGAAATGATCCCAAACTTAACAAGATTTTTTCTCAAAACTATTCAATTGGTGGAAGCGATAACTCAAAAAGTTCTTTAACAATCGACCAAAATTTTTGCATACATTCTATACTATTTTTTATGTTCAACTATTCTTGAAAATAATCGCGCAAATTTTCGCGATTGTTCGGGCAAATATCCAAAAATATTTGGACAAAGGTTCGGGACAGTTTTGGAGAATCAGGCAAAAACTTTTTTTTTGAAGCAAAAATACAATATACAATACAAAATATTTTGAAAAGTGTTTCAATTCACGAATTTTTACCAGGTTGATTGCCAAGCATATTTTAAGCAAATTTCATTTATTTACTGTCCACCCAAATCGGTCGATACGAAAATTAAAATGTTGCAACTGTATTCAAACAATTATATTAGAATTATGTATCCGATGCAAAGCGATCATGTACATATTTTTAAAATTGGCCAAGCCAATCAGAAGTGAAATCGCAGTTCTGGCAGCCACGCCGGATTTACAAGATTTTGCTCTGGAACGCAGAGAGAGTACATGTGTCCAACCATCTGAGGGTGCATGTTAAATTATTAAACTGAAATTTAAGGCCCCGATTATTTGCATTCTATTCATTTTTACTTATCAAAAAGAGTGAATGCTTTTATCTCAAACTCTCCGATTTTCGCATTTTGTCTGCTTACATTTGACCTCGTTTTGGATCATTTGTGTTATGCTTTAGTGAAATAAATAGCCGTAAACTCACCTCTGGATGTATAAACTTTTAAGCTGGCAATCGAAATAATCAACCATAGAATAAATACGATGATATATTATTTTTTGAGATGAACATGAAGACATTTCCGATTCAGATCAAATAAATTACGAATTTATTACTACGAACGGCTATGACTTACCTTAATAAATAGACACAATCGTTGAGCGCACTTAAAATAGAATCTCGAAACTTCCTTAACATCATATGGTCATCCAAACGAATATCACAATTGGACAAAACTAAAGCTTTTAGTAAATAATATTCCTCCTTTCGCGGCGAAAGCCTTTCTAGTCGCTGAGCAATTTGCACACACTATTCGAAAGAAATTGGAATGGTTAGTGTTTATTTATTTCATATTTACGTATATTGCTAAAAAATATAAACTTACATGATTGTAGAACTCCGTGACACCAATCTCTTTGGCCGTGCGTTCATCCAGCCAAAAGTCTGTAGCAAAATAAATTTTCCCAGTGAAGGGAATTGAGCGATGGGCCGTTTGTAATGTAAGTATTTCGGTCCAAGACACTTGTAACAGCTTCATTTGATCATTAATCGGCATATCTGTAAAGCCAGGAATTTGTTTTGCCCAACCAATCACACCGACCAAATCTCGATCGTACAGATCACTCATAATACACAATATGTCATGGGTATCGGCATCGATTCTTTGCTTATCACCAAAAACCAAAGACTTATCATCGACATCTTTGCTAATCAGATTGAATGGTAATTGGCCCATGGTATATGATTCGGGTTCATACGTTGAGAGGGCTTCCAACATTTTAATATCGTCAAGTGAGGTCGGTGTGGTTGTCGTTGATGGGTAAAGCACTTGCATTTGATACGGGTTCGATATCGGGTTTCTTCTATATTTCTGTCGTCCGCCTCTTACACGATCGAGACGAACACCCTCTTTTAACATGCCCATTAACAGACATTTTTGAAATCGACACGCCTGACAAGCTTTCCGTCGTCTCTTATTTATTTCACATTCATTATTTGCTGGGCAGGTGTATTCAATGTTGCCTGAAAGAAGTGGAAACAGATATTACTATAGGCGTAACGCATCGTTTGAAATGTAGACACGAGAACATTTTACAAAATAAGAAACAAACAGATTATATATTTGCCTGGCACGTGTATAAAGAAAATGTTGTTTGCCTACGTATTGTATGACCGTAGATCTTCATAAACTATCTAAACTTCCATTTGAAATTATTACTGCATTTGTTGTAGACTTGGAGACACGCTCGTAAAATAGTTTTATTTCCATTATGATCAAATCAATAAAAATTTCGAGCATTATTCAGTCTGAATAACTTGAAACTGAAGTAAAATATAATCAAGATTACATTGAAGAAGCAAGCTTCACGTTAATAGCCAGTCTAGAAAAATGGCACATTTGAAGGGTTTATAGCAAGGTGGAGTTGAATAGCTCCACTTTTTACATTTGGAAAACTACGAACTACCTTCGACAAAAGTATTTCACATACAGTCCATGCACTTTCGAATTTATTCTGAGACAGACGGAAATGTTTCGGAAAGTGACCCTAACTCAAAAGTGGAGATACCTTCTTTTGGTTGCAATCTATTTAAATCAATTGGCAAATAATTACCTTGAATTGTTCGTTTGAAAAAAGCTTTACATGCTTCACAGCTTGCCACGCCATAATGAAATCCTGATGCTATGTCACCGCATACCAAGCATAGTCTCCTGAAATTCAAATATTGAAATTAATTTAGCTCACACATCAATGGCAATCTATATATATATATTTATACCTGGGAATATCTTCTTTCATGGAATTTTGACTGCCTGAATCGCCACAAACATCGCCCAAAGTGTTTGTCGTAGAGCTACAGAATTGCCGATCAGGAGATCCAGGCGAAGCCTTTTGTGAATAAATCAAGTATTTTATTGTAGTAAGATGTACAAAGCGGATAGAAAATAGTAGAAACTCACCTGAGAGTTACTAGTATAAACTATTGGTTGGATTTGATTGCCACTGGATGGTGTGGGGCTGCAACATGATGTCTCGATTTCTTGCTTCACTCGGCTAATAGAGCCGTCCGTCATCATTGAAACCTACAAAGAAACGATTTGATAACAATTCATCCGATAATAATTGAACAATGTAAACATGCACATATGAGGAGTCGCAAGCTTTTAAGGTTTTGATAAGAGTTGAATGTTTTTAATTTTTGTACTTTTGAGCGGTGTAAGTTATACCGATAAGATGTATTATAAGGTGTTAGCGGTCTATCTGCCTAGGTACCTTGATATTGAAACATATATTGTAATGATTGCGGTCTTCCAGCGATTAATCTACGAGCTTCCAATGAACTCTTAACCGACGATAGTACGTCACATTACATGTTTCCCTTTATTGCTTTAAAACTTCAGCCAATTAAATTAAATGCAGCTTTACAAATTTTCTTGGTACGAAGCTAAAGTCCACTTTAGAATATACTAAAAAATAACGCATTTGCACATCGCTTTTTCAAAACAATCAAGACTCCATAAAAATGTACTTCTCGTAATTTTGAGCGACATTTATTGCTGTCTTCTTAACGTGAACCAACTTTCAACATTTCAAAAGTCATTATTCATTAAAAGTTTTTGGCAAGTATTCATCAACAGACGCAAAAGAACCATCGAAAATTGGTTTCGAATTGCTTTATAATTCACTTCGGTTCCTATCTGCCGTTCATAAGGCAGTCAATGAATTTGGAAAGTGAAACACAGCTCGCCACAGAACATAAATATAAATACATGCACTGCAGCAGAATGCGCAAGAGCGTGAGTACATAAGATTTCTTTAAAAAAAAATCAGCAGCCTTGACTTTGTTAAAAAAAAATTACAAGTTCACGGGCTGCCGTCAAAATATTCTGCACAAATTTGGTGGGAGACATGCTGTCTTTTGGCAATGTGTTTTAAAATTTATTTAGTCAAAAAAGTTTTGCACTCAACCTTGGGATGCAGTTTTATATGCATCCTTAGAAGTGCAGTTTACATGACGAAGTGGTGAGACGATGCCGGATATGAATAAATTCAAAAAAATGGCGATTATATATATTGCACTCTTTGGAAATTTAAGACTAGCCGTCCGACATCGAAATAAAATCGAATTACCAATATTTCAGGATGAAGACAGACGAATTCGTTTGTTATTTGTTACTGACATGGTTCGGAAAACACAGACAATAAGAAAAATGTATTTCAATAATTATTATAGAAAACAATATGTGTGTGTTGAGAGTATTATTTTCACTACCTACAAAGACTTATGGAAACGCTACAAATACCCTGAGAAGTGATAACAAATTGATATTAGAAAGCAATTCAATAGTTCTACGAACGAATTAATAATTACAATAGCAAATATCACCGTCATATTGCAAATAAGTTAATTGTTTATAAAACTTGGGGGTTAAATTAAATGATAAGAATATTCTTTACAATTCCAGATAACGCTGCAATATACTTCTTCCACGTCAAACACTTTGCGGAATACGAGCGTTGCAAACGAGTGCATTGAAAAATTGGATCAGAAGCAAAATTGAACGTGTGACCAGTTTCAGCTCGACAAACTCGAATTGTTTGGAGAACATAAGGCGGAAATTAGAATGTGGCAAATGGTTTCGGCTATATTGAATAATAGGTTCAGTAATTTTTTAAAATAGCTTGTCATACTTTCCAGATATTTGCAGCTTGCGAGGAGCATTTATCAAGCAATTCAGCCAGAGAAAGGTGAAAACAATATACAAACATGGTAAACAAGCGAGATATCCTTTTGTAATGAAGATAGAAAACTGATTTATCGTCATTTCATAAAAACGGTTTCCATCTGTAGTAGGCAAACGAAAAAAGCATATTCAAATAAATTGGAAAATGGCAAATGGATGTTTTCGACCCTAGGCCAGCTCAAGCTACTAAACGTGTTTGAAAGAAATGAAAATAACGCGCACACAATTTAAATTTAATAATAATTCTGCAATATTTTAGATTCAAACGGTAAGCTAAGACAAAAATGAACCTTCAAATCAAGGAATAAATGAAAAATTCTGAAGATGAAACAATTTTTTCTCGATACAAAAACTTTTATGCCGGCTTCCCACGATGCGTGCGATTATGCGCCGCCCCAGCTCACTCCAACGTGCCGTGGCAAGGGGTGCGTAAATTTTTTTGGCCTGTCCAAGCGAGTTGGAAACATGAAATCGGGGCACATGCTGACCCGTAAAAATTTGTGCGGCATGACACGGCAAGCATTTTACGCGCTGGGGAAAGTCGCCATTATGTTCCTGCCACAAAATTCATCGTATGAAGTGTACCTAATTAAAAACTGAATATATTTTAATGAACCACATCTTGCACGAACTATGCCCTTAAAATAGCCAAAAAGCGCATTGCACGCTGCACGAGTATGAACTTTTTTTTAAAAAAAAAGTCCTGGCCGCTTCTAATAAAATCAGGTGTAGCAGCACACGAAAAATGTGTCTGAAGATTTTTTTTGGTCCATAAACGTAAACGTTTTTACGATAGATATGCTACAAATAGCCAGACATGAAAAATTATTTCAGCGAATTTTTGGTATTTTTTTAAAATGTGAATTTAATGTACTTTCAATTTTTAACTTCTGTGTAGTGCTGTGGATTTTTTGGTACATGATATTTTAAGTGAAATAAACTTTTTCCACGGAATTTTCAGTTTCTTTATAAGGATGTCCGACTGTTTTTCATTTAGTGCATTTTTTGGAGAGAAAAATTGTTGTTGATGTTGGTATTTAAGTCAGAAAATTGTATTCCGATAGAGTTTTTTTTAGGGAAAATTTCTGAATTACACATGTTTGGGTCAATAATATTTGAAGCTTTAAGTTTGAAAAAAATTCAATTTATCAAAAAAAAAACTCCTTGTAGCACATTATAATTAATATCGTGCCTGCATTTTTTCTGTATATATATTTCAAAAAACAATCTGCCGCAATATAAAACATCATCTGCAGCAAATTTTTTTCTGCAGTTGTGACAAATTATTATCCCGACTGAGGCAACAATTATTTTATTGCAAATAATTATTTAATGTTAAAGCTGTGTGTAAATTGATAACGACACATTTTAATGTATCTGACAATATTTGCTGAACTAAAACGAACAATCGTATGTATGCAGTTCTTCTTTAAGTATTTTTTTATGGTTGAAAAATATTTTGCAATTTTTCTTAGCGGATTTTGTGCGCAACACGGAATATTTCATGCTTTGCAATTGTATATTGAGCAAATAAAAATAAGCAACTTTCATTCACATTACGCCAAACAGTAAATTGCGAAAAAGCTTTCTTCACAAAATACATTGTAAAAATTATAATTTCGTAGTTAAAATTCAATTAAAATGTTTAATTACTGCCAGCAGTTATGGATTTGAATGCAGAACATACTCAATTACTTGCACTGCAACATACAAGTGTATTTGAACATCTAATCGAACAACTTAGTATAAATTTACTTCTTGGGTGTTAAGACTTACTTGCGTATGGACATACAAACACTCCCAATATAACATTTCACCCAACGTTGTATCTTTTGTGAGGCTCGACTTGGTAGCTTTGGCATTCAGCTTTTGCGGCCAAGTTCAAGGCAAACCAGTTTTCTTAGGTGTTTTTTTCTCTGTATTTCTTTTTTACCTTTTCAAGTTATTTTGCGGTTTTCTACACACCCGACTTCTTATTCTGAAGCAATCAATACAGTCGGGGCTGTTTATGTGAAAGCATTTAATCAGTTTTTTGCTTATCAAATATTTCAGTGTTTGATTATCGAGTGAAATTTTTCCATAGATTTTTAGTACGATATAAAAAGTTGATTTAATTTTTTTTTTAGGAAGACGTGGTTAGGTGATTCGTCAATAGATTTTAAGAGAGTTTTGAGAATTCAGAATTTTAAGATTGCGTGACACTAATCGAGTCCTTTTCAACCAAGAATTGGTCTAGGTGATATCGAACGTTAATATTTTATGCGAAAGCTTACAATTTATGTACATAAATTAAATGCTGGGCTTTGAGCAATTTGGTTGAAAAGGCAGCTCCAACAACTGAAAACGAAGCAAATTGCGCGAAGGATGTGCAGTTGCGTTCATGGAAAAGCACTTACAGCGGAAAGGGCGCATCCAAAAAAAGTTGGGAGCTGGATTTTTTAGTAGGAATTTTGTTTTGAGATACGTAGCATTGGAGCTAAGTTTATATTTGATGCATCTGGATTTTTTTGCTCACTATCACTTCATCATTAGAACAATGAAAGAATTGTTCAAGCTTGTAGTCGACTTATGCAATAAGAAGCGGCATAAAATCGAGGCACTGATATTATCTTATAATTAATTTCTTACATAAGAAAGCCACGGTCGCATAACAACTTTGCAGTTCAGTTTGACGTCATCACGCTATTAAATCTGTACTTAGAAGATCTGTTTCGCGCTTCAAGCTTGCCGCGTGCTTATTTATTCATTTTTTTTGCGATTGCTTTGCCTCCTCCAGCAATTCTGCATGCTATGCTCGTGTTTCTCGGACAATTCACAACCATAGATTCTAATATCTTATTGTTATATATTATTTCATTAAATGATTTATATCGACAATTGTCGATTAAATGCACAGTGATTGATGCAGGCTTTTGTTTGCATTTTATTAAAGATGCTCGCGATGGAAGTGAAACTGATAGGCAGCAATTTAATTTCCTATTGTGTTATTTAACGACATTTTGATTCATTGTTGGACAGGAGTTATTTAGATAATATAAATAAACTATTATGTTTTATATTTACAAACAAAAGTTTGTAGACAATTGTGTCTCATCAAGCTATTTCTTTTAAAATCAATCAAGAATTTTCGATACCTCAACGATCAAACAGTTGTGGAAAAAGATGCACAGTTTGCACCGCTAGATTTTAACTACTTAAAAATAGGTCAACGTTAGAATTATTATTAAAATTTCTTAGTAATTTTCTATTCAATTTCCTTTTCAAACATGCCTGAGACATACATATAAATTATAGTCTACAGTATAATATTAGATATATTTTTTGGCATCGGGATATGAGAATTTTGTGACCAAACATCCATTTTTTGAGATTGAAGAGGCTGTGGGAGATTTTTTGTTCAAATAATAGATTTTTTATCTTAACAGCTCTTTCGTTCCTCTGCTGTTTCTATCATATTTTTTGTTTTGTTTGGGACACCTTTTAGTAGTGCTGATTTGTTTTCCAACCATGTTTTATAGTTTTTTCCTCCAAATTTGTAGTAGTTTTCATCATAATTTTCATGTTTTAAAGTTTTCTCAATTTATTCTCAATGTTTGTAAAGCAAATAACCTCTCTCCAAGGGAAGGAGCTCCAATTAAGTGTTACTTACAAGCTAGAGAGTTCTCACAAAAGGAAATTGTTAAAAACCCGAAAATTTCCCTAGCTTCAGTCACCAGAGTCAAAAAGCCATGTCTGTGGGCATCGATTATTCAGACTCAAGAACTGAGCCGAAGGATGAAAAGAAAACTTTTCATAAAATGGACGTACCATAAGCATAAACTTGAAAATTAAATTGGAAGACTTAGAAGGGAGTTTTTGTGACTAGCTTGTCTACTGAAAAACTTATCGCTGCTGGTATACCTGTTCGTGGTCCCAGGAAAAAAGCAAAAATAACTCCCACCATGGTCAAGAAACAATTAAAATTAGGCAAACAAATGTCCAACGAGTTCAAGAATGACTGGACATAGATTACATAATAACAAGCATAAACAATTCTATTTAAAAAAATATAAATGACTAAAAATTACAACCAAAATAGAAAATAGCTAAATAGACAAAAAAAAATTGCGTTAACGATTAGAATCTCAAATTGTTTCTACATAATATAATAGATAAACAAAAAATCAATACACAGGACATACTAAAAACACATTATCTAAAACAGTATATACCCATATACATACAAAGTTTTGAATAATTATTGGTTCAGGATAAAATTCTCGCATTCTGCTTATCGAAAGCGGCCATAAGGGCAGGATTTATTCGTCATTTGTGTTGCTTCATGCGTTAATTCAACTTTTTTTTTGAACTCCTTTTAAGTAGGAAATTTAATTGATTCGAAGCAACCAAGTAAGCAACATCACACAACAAAGAATTTACTTCTTGAGTCCCTGACGTAGTGACCCAAACATAAATCGGGGCGATGCTAGGACGCTCCACAATTTTCGTGGAGCGGTTTTTAAAGATTGGGTTGAAAACTACTCGACGAAGTAGATATCTGACGATAAAACATACGATTATGAGAGAAAATTCTAACAATGATGCCTCAGCTTCCCAAATAGTACCACGTTTCTATCTAAACTGTGATGCTACATTGATAAGATGGATTGCAAACGTTGGGAGGCTTATGCCTTTCCATATCGAAAAATCATTCAAAAGTCGCATCTTAAAAGGAACCAAGAAATCCCCCGATTAGGAAAAATTCATTGGAAAGGGCGATTTGCGACAGCATGTAACTTTCAGCGACGAGAAAAAGAGTTCAATCTGGACGACCCAGATGTTTTCAATTATTTTTAGCACAATCTCCGGCGAGAAAACAAAATTCTTTTACGACGAGGCATATTTTTCATGTTTTTACTCTCGGAAATATATCCATAATAAAACAATAGTAATGCAAACAGTTTTTTCAACTAGGTACTTCTAGGTTGATTTGCTAAAAAAAATTCTACGTACTTTATTTTGAAAGATAATCAAATGTTTATGTAAATTTCCAATTAAGTGGGAGATTATTCAGACTTCGGAATTCCAGCCGAATCAACGTGGTTAAAACCAAAATAAATTAAACATCTACAACAATATGATAAAATTCCAGGTATGACGTTGTCAGCAAATTTTTATTCACAAACAAGTGACTCTCATTTTAATAATCATATCCAACAACAACAACAAAAAACACGATTCCACCACCTTTTCGCAACACATTAAACATCTACTATTATTTATTCAGAGAAAAACAATTTTTTTTACGTCTTGTTCTGTTCTAAAGGTGATTTAGTAGAAGTGGATGCCGAAAAAAACACACTCAACATACAAACTCAAACTGTTTAGACGTGAGGCAGGTCATTTCGGACGAAACCAGATAAAAATACACAAAAGAAAATAAACAACAACTGTACAGATATTAACAAATAAATGAATCATTTCGGTCGAAATAAATACAGAATTAGGTAGTAGGCGCAATAGCGAAAATATTTTGGCAACATATTCACTTGCAACCGGAACATTTTTCAGAAATGTTGAACTGGTTTTTTTGGTGGGGGGGGGGGGGGGGTAGTAGCTGAAAATGGAGATTACATGTTTAGAGTCGACATTATGATTTTGCTTATCAATTTGCATGTTGTTGGAGAATATTTATTTAAATACGAAAATATTTCGAGGTCATTAGCACTTGATATTGATCATAACAATTTTTAGGAAATTTGATAGAATTCACTGGAAAAGGTTTGAATCGTAGCCCACGCCTATAATCATGGGCATAAGTGTTTGAGGTTGCACCAATCAACAGATGAATCTTTGCTAAATTTTCATCGAAAATTAGGCGTACGTTATAGGCTTTGATAAAGTTGATCCAAAACATATCGATTGAACATGAGGGTGGCGGAGTTTTATCTACTCTATACAAGGATCTCTTGAGCTGTAATCAGACACGAAGACCTTCGGCAAACCCCACACAACAAATCGACTAGCTTCAAGGAGTGTGAATGGATAGTTCGGGTGATACCGAAGCAAAGATTTTAGATTTGGGTTTATCGTCACTCGTCGGTATTTTATTGACGTCAAAGTGCTTATGCTTGATCTCGAGTTTTGACTCCTTTCGCACAGGCGACGTTGAACTAGGCGAATGTCTTCCGTTGCTAGGCAAAGGCAGTGTTGCAGGACATGGTGCCTGTGTCTGTTTGTGCATTACACGACCGTTATACAATCTTGCGAAAGATGTGTGATACTCAGATTTCTGGAGTTTATTTGTGGCGTGGTGGTGTCGTCCTTTTAGAGGTAACATCGGCTAACGCTGTACCCCCTTCAATTGCCAATAAATCGGGTAAGAAACGAACCTAAGACGAATGAGTTATATCGAAGAGTTCATTGACAAATTAGGTTTTTCTTAGTAAACCACAAGTGTTTCTGAATATATGTCCGCAGCTGTATAAGGTTGCATGTTAATGCAAATTTTTTGCTTCGTTCCGGCCCTGAATTGTTTGTATGATCGAATCGATTGCACTATGCTTCATAGCATTCGAGAAAATAAAAAGGCATACCTTCGTAAGATTGCTTCTGGATCTTTGAGCTTCTGTTTCTTGTGCAATTGGCGATATCAGCTTTATTTAATAATTTCATCTGGCATACAAGCACATCATCATTAGGCAAACATGCTCAAATCAACAATTTGCCACCACATCAACACTTTTTACGGTCGCCCGCTAATTACTATTGTAATTTATTACTTTTTACTGCCACAATCGCGAGCATATTCGCAAATCTCACCATTTATACTATTCACGAATTTATTTTCATGCATCAATCTTTTGCAAATGTAGCCCTCGTTCGCAGCGTCCTGCTAAAGTCTGACACCGACATCCGACCCACTGTAAATGTCTATACGCATATGTACCCATATATGTGCAATATATTATGTTATTACGCTTTATGTGCCGGGTCTCCCAAAAATAATTGACCTTGACAACGAAATGTTTGTTAAGTGTTTGCGTGCCAGCCAGCTGGATTTTTCAGATTATAGAAAGCCTCGGCTGCGTGTCTACCCTGGATATTTTTTTTTGTAGTGAATAATGTGCCTTTTAAATTCTTTGATACTCAGTTGGGCTTGTTTGTGCATACATTTAACAAAAAGTGAATCTGCTTCATGTCTGCCTACCAACCAGCAGACTCAGGGTTGGGATACATTTTCGGGTCGATAATTGTAACTTTTTAGAGTAATACTCACTATCATCGAACTACGTTTTATGTTTTGTAAATAAATCAACAAAAAGGATTTCATAGTTAATCAGAAATTTCGGAATGAAGTTGAAAGGTAATTTGATGAAAAATTGTAGCTTTTCAAATTGTTTGTATTTGAAGCTTATTAAAGCAATATCAAAATTTTGACGCATCGAAACATTCAAAATATTTTTCTACGATTCTTTTAAACCGAAAAAAGTTCAGAGGTGAACGTGCACTACTACCGAATTTTTGCGAAGCGTCAAATATAAATTGACGCGTTCGGCCCGCATGAGATTTGCCGCATTTGGGCACCATCCCAAGCATCAAAATTATAGTCAGAAATTTTATACAAATAAATGTGTGTTTCTGTGTACATACTCACAAAAAATACATACAATACATTATTTACACATGTTTATACATATAAGTGTGTGCGGGTGTGTTTGATCAAAATTTTGCTTCATGTTTTGCATACCTATAGAAGCGATAATATTTGAAGCTTCACTACCGATGTTCATGCACATTCAACGAGTTGAACTAATCTTCCGGAATCATTTTGAGACTACATTTGAATGTGAAATGGAGCCGCCGTCTTTGGGAATTGAACTTGGTACTCTTATACTGAAGCGTAATCGCTTAGGCATCTACAGGACCTATAATCTTGAAAAACGGAGCAAAATGGAGCCACTCACGTCAAATTGATAGTATATTGCGACCGTATTAAGTGCTCCAGTAAATGTTGCAAACATTATAGTTGGAGAATTTTATGGTTTTTATTTGGGAGGACACGTCGTAACAGGAGTACATGATTGTTTTGGTTTTGTATAAATATCAAGAAAACCATCATTTTGAAAAAATAATGATTTGTAGAATGTTCTATAAATTTTTTTAAAAAAACAATCATTATTGAGTAAAACATGAGATAAAGTTTAAACATCTGCATACCATAGCGGGAAATACTCTCAGTACAAAAGCCCATCATGCATTTTAGTAAGCAGGTGGTTTGGGGGTAAGTTTACGTGTAATGAAAAGCTAGCAGTGGAACTACCTAATTTTTTAAACTATGCGAAACTAATAAAACTTGAAGCTTTTATAAAGTCAATAAATTCCGTTAAGCTAGAGATTACTGTAATCAAAACGAAAGTGATATTGTCAGATGTAACTTTCTAAGTTTTGTAATTGATTTTGATATTTTTGAATCTAATATTCGACTATTCTGTTTAATCGATTCCCTACTTAAGCAGGTAAGTATTGCTGCTAAAGTATTGATGATATTTTAAAATATTTTTGACTAAACATTACGTCAAAAAAAGATTCTAGGTGGCCAAAATGATGTTTGCCAAAATAAACAGCATATTTGGAACTGAGTTTTCTTAACAATCATACTCAAAATTTACTAATTTTCAACTGTATTCAAAGAATCGAAATAATTCAAAGCTACAACCCTTAAAATACAAGATTGTAAATTGTCATTTTGCTTGAACCACAGCGACAGTACACTATACTGCCAAATGTTGTGCTTTTTTTTACCATAGCGAAAACCACATTTCATGGCTGAAAATTTTGGCAAGCAACATTTCGAGGCATGACATATTGCAAATAAATAATTATCTTTGCATGCCTTACAATAATATTCGATGAAGAAGCATTGTCTGAGTCTTCATCTCGGACAATGTAATTTTGTAATTAGTTTTGTTGAGTGTATATGAATACTTTTTTGTAGGGTGATAAAAGCTGATTAATTAAATAGTAGAATTTCTGCTTATAAACCAAGTTTTCAATTATTAAAAATAAGATCAACGCAAAGTAAATATTTTGGCAAAAACTGAATAAACGATTTTCCACACCGGGAAAAGCAATATCATACAAAACCCAAATATCCGCACACATGTGGCAAAAAAAATAAAAACGAAGCCAAATTGTAATCAATATTTATTTTCGAGGCAATGCATTATACCGTATAAAACGCCATCGATTTCTAATAATTTAATCGCTACAAAATATTTGCTAATTACGTTTGTTGGATTATTTGCACATTTTGCTTCACAAGACAATTCAATTAATCAGCAGTATTATTGCGTAAAAAATATTTGCGATACACATTGTTGTTTTGGTTATACAAGTGTTTGATAGTGATGTGCGTTACAATCAGATAGTATAGATGATAGTATGTTTCAATATGAATGATTTAATAGCAGATCAACAGGTGATTTTAATTGAATACAGATACAGCACATGTTTTTAAAATGTTATTTAGCCAAATTTGAATATCTAAATGAGGAATATTTTTTATTATTTAATACACAAAAATAGTTGAATCAGCTTCGTGTTTTTTTTAGTATGGAAAAATGTTTTGGTAATCAATTTTCCATCCGTATTAAATGCAATTGAATTTAGTTTAGTGCGCTAATTTTCGCATAGAAGGAAGCGGAAGATGATTAAAATAATAATTTACTATTGAACACTTGCGTTCTGGGATCAATGTTTTCCTATAATGCAATGAGAAATGATGCACATATTTTGTTTTAACAATTTTCAAATAATTTTCAATTTTTCGTAATTTTTTACACACATCCAGTGAGACAGACAATCTAATATTTTTTCAACTCTTTAAGCTTAAAGTGCATTATATTAATAAAAATCAAATTTTATCCTATTTGCCAGGCAAATTCTTTCATATCTGATTAAAAACGAAATTTGATGCAAATTCGATTGGATCTTTAAAGAGTCAATAATTTGCAATCGTCAAAATCGCCCTGAAATCTAACGAATCAAAATATTTAAAGAAATAAAAGACACAATCAAAATCAATAATATTTACACACACGATTGATTGTACATTTGCTAAATTGACATTATGCACAACCAATTTATTTTCGCCAAAAATATTGTTCATTCATTTCTTTCTTTTAATAATACATACGTGAAAGGTAACAATTTACGTTTAAATTTACGGCTCGTAAAAAATGTGCCAGTCGTCAAATTTTTCAGTTTCAAGTCTTAACGCTCTGTTGGATTTTTAATTAGTTCTTGTTAAAAAAAAAAACCGTTAAACCAAAAATGTCTTAAACCAAAAATGCAACACATGAAGACCAACGAAACATTGCCTCTTTGTGTACATTTTTTTATACTAATGGATTCATCGGTCTTAAAGGGGTTGCATCTAGTCATATGGTAGAAAATGGTGTTTTCCAAATAAATCAACTACTTAAAAAGTTTATTTTTAAATATTTTTTCCTTTTTACAAGAAAATAATTAAAGCCGATATTTACATATCATTTGAAGAAAAGAAATATATTTGAAGCCACATTTGTTAGTCAGTAATTTAGGTAAATACTAAAATATATCAATTACTTTTCCAGTAAGTAATTTAGGTTCATACCAATGTATACCAATCATTTCCGTAGTGAAGACACTACTGGTTTAAAGTTATCGTCGCTTTTAGTGTCTTGTTGTTTCACTGTAACTTCAGAATAACGATTGTTGATCAGATAAAATATACTCTCGCGATTGGAAGAAGGAACTTAGAAAAAGCTGATTTTTCCTTTCAAAAAAGCGGCTGTTTTGCATAAAAAAAATACCTGAAAAAATCTGAGATAAATAGATTCAGGCATTTTCACCGAATGAAAATATTCACTTTTGAAGAAAAAAACTCGTTTAAAATTGTAGCTGATGTATACGTATATACAAAAATCATTGATTTTTTTTCGATTTTTCTAAGATGATCACAAAATTCTGGACATCACAACATTTTTACGATATTATACTCCAAAAAAAATTAGATTTAAAAAAATCAATTTCTCAAATTTTTTGACTGAGTGTAGCCCCTTAAAAGCAGCGCTTGGTTAATGGTCCATTAAAATTCACTTTTCATTCATTTTCAACTCGTACAGGTGTTGATTTATAACCCCCAAAATAAACGCAAAAACTTGTTTCTTGAAGTTTATAGTTACGTATATGTAGAAAACGTAAAGCTTTTGTAACGACTAGCAGTGTTTTCGAATTTCTATTCAATTTGAAGGGTTTACAGTTGAATCATAATAAAATTCATGAACATGACGATGTTCCATTAAATTACTATCCAATATTCATTGCTATCTATCTGAGGCATAGTATCATATGTATATAAAACAGTGAAATGGACAGTAAAAACACACGAAAGTAGTTTCTACTAATTTTGATGACATCAAAAACGCATTTGGTGCATGAAACTTTCAGTACAAAAATTGACTCATTTCTGCACGTTTAAATCACAAAAAAAAACTAAAATATTTCAGAAAGGTAACTTAGTTTTTTTATGACATCTTTTCTATTTATTAGGCTGTCTATGCAAATTGGAAATATTGAATCATTTTTTTATATATATGATTCTTCGTTCAATACAGTCCTCGACAATATACGAGTAATAACATACCCACTGTTTTTTTAGTTTTAATTAGATACATACGACAAAACAATTTCCAATTCCATTTAAATAAGTATTTACATACGTGCTTAGAATATTTTCCGGAAACTCCCACTAACTAGCAACTTTCGTTTTTATTATTATTTTTAAGGCAAAAAATAGCACTCGTAATATTTTATCTCGTTTTTGAATTGAATCACGCAACGCTGTTTTTGAGGATGTTTCAAAGTGTGAGTTTGACGATTTATACCTCCATTGAAAGACTTAAAATGCATCAACCATAGTGAAATGTTTTGGTAGAAATAGAAAGGCTGTGCAGAACATGACCCAAAATATTCGCAGAAAATTGTGGAGAAAGACTATGCGTAAATAATTTGAGGGATTTCCGAACAACTATGTATATGGATCAGTGGCGAGGCGTTCATATAAGCCGATTCGCATCGGCTTCCCTTTCCAAATATGTTCCAAAAATGTCTAACACTTCAGTTTTATAAGGGAATGAAGTGTTTATTTATTTGCATGCATCACTGTAAACATGCACAATAGTTCCATTTGATCTCAGTGTTTATTCCATCATACTCCATTCTCTTCATTCTACACATCCTCATAGTTCCATAATAGCCAGCAAAGCGATCAACATCTGTAAGAGTTGCAGCAAAGGTTTCCGAGTCTCGAATTAATCAATAATTTAAGGTGCCGTGGGCATTCAACTCCCGTTTGTTGGAATGGCAGCTCGGTTTTCCTCAATAGGATATGGAAACAAATCAAAAAGCCGGTAGCGTTCCCGGCTTCTCAAATAGTAAGCGGCTTACCCACAGTAATTTTTCACCCCTCGCCACTGATATGGATCGCGACGAATTTTTAAATTTCTGCTCGTGAAGTTCTAGCGCAAACCAATGTTGATGTCAAGGTTCTTAATGTACAAGGATCACTACGTAGTGCACTTTATATTCGAAGACAGAAATCACAAAGGAAACTGCCACTGATCACTCAACATCAGGAAGTCAGGGGGGAATTCTCTAACAAAAACAATTTCATCGGCGTAAAGATGGCGTTTAATATCGACAGTCCCGATGGTTGGGGATACTACTTTCACGATTTGCAGAAAGAGCGATATTTTCTAAATAGGGACCTTTACGGTGGAGGTATATGAATGATTTGAACGGTGATAGGTATTGATAGTCGATTCGTCGATTGACTAGGACGAAAATATTTCTTCATGGTATATATGGACAACATGTCTACCACCTTTTTGTGCTTGGTTCGTAACTCTGCTTACACGATTTTTACAGGAAATGGGTTGATTTTAGTTTCCAGAACTTAAAAGAGTGCCACCATGATAATTAGAGAAATGTGCGGTTTCGGTGTGAGGACAGCAATCTCTTCGGATGATGCCGCTTTCAACCGTGCATTTTTCCATTTATAAAGCTAGTATCAGAACATTTTTTGGAAACGAAAAAACTTCGTTTCTATCAAAACCTCCTTTACTGTTAAAAATATATCTTTGCTAAGGCAGTATGAATCATTAGAGGATATAAAGGACGCCATTCCACACTAGGATAAAATATCAAGAAAATATACTCTAAAATTGTATGAATCTCTTTCCAAACGTTTCATTGTGGTTGTAGCTAATTGAAAACCTGATATAAAAACATTAATAGAAAAATACATTTTTGAAACCCCAAAGTGTCCGAATTTTAAATGTGACATCCTTTGCCACACTGCAAATAATCATTCCGCTTAACTGATAGAATTCTCCAACCGTATTCACTTATCATTGCTCTTTATTTAATAACTGTTATTATCTACTACACATGAACCCGAAAATCT
This sequence comes from Oxycera nigricornis, assembly GCA_963942545.1. Taxonomy (NCBI): domain Eukaryota; kingdom Metazoa; phylum Arthropoda; class Insecta; order Diptera; family Stratiomyidae; genus Oxycera; species Oxycera nigricornis. The sequence continues at coordinate 110,256,747 of OZ012660.1, read as the reverse complement.
TGTTACATTTTGTTTATTTGATTTAAATATTTAAAAAAAAATTGGAAGGAAGGGGCCTGCTATCATGTTGTCGTGGAGTGTATACAGTGAACGTTGCTGTGAGTTCCAATAAATAATAAACATACTGTGAATTGTCTGGATGATTCTGGATGTGGAATGTACACAATTATGCCCGATTCAAATATTGGCGCATCAATATCAATACATAGACTCAAGAAAACCAGTCTTCTTCAAGTAAACTAATAAGAATCGAACATTTTTTTACGTATGGATACTGATGGTTCTGTTTTTATTCTATTTCATGCGCATATTCAGTTGATGTTCAGATTAAACAATAACAAAAATCATCAGGGACTGCTAACCATTACTTTCTTTCTAAGATGCGTAGTATGGATGAATCATTAAAACGAACAAAAATTAAGGAACTAATTTGACTGCCAGTGGCAATGGAAATACATACATTTATATTTGATAAACTCAAGATTAAAATTTTTGATCATTAATTTTTACCCTTTCGATTTGAATTTTTTTTATAAATTTTATCATAAGAATATTTTAGATAGGAATGTGAAAAAATTAATTTACTAGACGCCAGACTAAAATTTAAAAAATCGATTGATTTTATGTACTCAAATAAAACGCCTATTCAAAAATTTTAATTCGAATACAGTGAAACCTCTCATAACCGGACACTCATGATGCCAGTCTTTTTGTTCGGTTATGAGAGGTGTCCGCTTGTAGGAGGTGCCCGCGAGTGGAGGTTTCACTGTATTAGGTTTGTAATCGATTAATTAAACTTTATACGTACCACATCTTGCATCCAGCTATCCATTGCAGTTGAAACGTTCACTCAATTTTATTCAAGGAAAAAATAATAATAACCAATTTCAAGTTTTTTTGACGTCCGCAAAATCCAGATATTTAAATAAAATTTTAGAAATTCGAGTTCAAAATTTATCAAATACACTTTTAAAAATATCACAGCACGTTCTATTAATGTTGAATGCAATGAGACACACTTATTTCGATTTTCATTATTTTGCTTAATTTATAAAATCCGAATAAATCTCACAAACTCACTAAACATTCAGGCAATGTGGTATTGTTTTCGGCTTTTTCGCATTTACCTTTGCTAATAATTATGTAAATGCAGATTGTCTAGTAACGAATCAGTCAGTATATGGGGAAAGCCATCTGATAATCGTTTGAGGTAATATTACTGCAGCACAGTGCATTTTATCGAAAATTTTCGAATTTTAAACTGAGAATATTCACTATCTCCCCCATGTTTCGTGGCAAGCTCTTATCTTATTTACATTCTCTCGCTAGGGAAAACGAATGCACATTTACTATAATTTATTTATGTTATATAATGCTGGCCGATTCCCGACAATTTGTTGCAACCACGCAACACACAACTTGCATTCTCGAAACGAAACGATACGAATTCAGTAAAATTTTGTTATCACAGTAAATAAGCTCCACATTTCGCCGGTTTCTAGCGATATACATACACTTTTTCTAGAATCCAATTTCCGTTCAGCTAGAAGCTCGTACATATACAATCATAAAAAAACTAACAATAATATAGAAAAAAAATTGAATCGTTCAATAAATAAAAACTTCAGTCGATTTTTGTTAGATGAAAACGAAACTGAAAGCTTTCCACGACGTTCGAGACTCGGTCGACACTTCCACCTTTTCTTATTAGATTTGCCGAGTAAAAAACATATTACACACTATAATAAAAGCTCTAGAATTGGCTCCAGACCAAACTTATCTGTGCGACGATGTGTCTAACACTAAAGAATTCTTTTTCGCGAAATGATTATTTGAGCTTTGTTTTTATATATCAGCGTGTGCTTGCACATATGTACATATTTATATACCATACTTTATACTATCCATATGATGATGAACGAAGCTTATAGTCTACAAGCTTCAGCAGATGTACATATATGTATGTATAGTATGTTAGCATTCAGAAAAAATCACGGGAGCATTACGATACAGATACTTATATCTTCCCGCTTTGCGAATAGTGTTCGGCAATATGCAAAATCTTGTAACAAGACGTTGGCAAACTTCTAGCGAAAGTGTGCGTATGTGTAGAACTTATGGGCACGGATGCATTTCAAGTGGCGATCGTCATCGATGATCTTATAAAAAGTTGCAATAAATTCACACTAGCGCTCATGAAAATTGAGAAACTGCCGTAAATGTGAACATTCTTTTGATTGTCTTGCTTTAATCCATATCAAATGTGAAATGTATCTATGTACGCATATAAACATCTTCTAGCATTGCAGGGACTCCAATCAATTTTGATTTTCCAGAGTGCGTTGTGAATGTGGATTATTCTCACGATGTAAAATTTGAATAGTGGATTTTTCGCATTTCACAGGCTCATACCAAAGGATTTTTTTATTTTTGGTAAATGTTAAGATTATGGATTATTGGTAAAGGAGATCAAGATTGGCGGGGGGAGTCCTCTACTACTATGTTATAAAAAGTTCGCGTCAATCACGGTCCCATAAGAAGTTATGGGGGTTCTCCCGCTAAAAAATTGTTATTTTGCCTATTTCCAGGGATCATATCATAGCAATGGTGCAAAACGTCGAAACGTGTATCAAAAGCGTTAGCCTTCTGTACATATATTACATTTATGGTATAAATGACATTCATCAATTTTTTTAAAAAAAATTGTATTTTTTTTACATTTGTTTATTTTTATATTTTCATTTTTTGGGGAAAAAATTTTATTAATTTTTTTCATATTTTCGATTTCTAAAGAAGTCTAAAACTCACTTCCCAGATCAATTTTACGGTTTCGTATGATCTCTGGAATTTGGCAAAATAACAATTATTTAGTATAACAATTATTTATGGGGTTGTGACCGGCGACGCGAACTTTGTATGTAGAAGGATCCCCTTTTCAATCCCCCCTAACCACACCTCCTTCGGGGATTGGAGCCATAATTTTAACCTTTACCTTAATTTTTTATTAACTTTTGAACAGCCTGAAAGTTTTTTCATGAAAATTAGATCGGCATATACACCAGGGCGGATCTGTATTCAGTTGGCCGTTGAGGGGGGGGGGGGCGAGCACACTGATTTTTGCAGGAAAAGTTGTGGAATAACTCGTATAACAATAATTGACTTATGTTCCCTCTCACAAAAGTTGAGAACATTAAAAAAAACGAAATGTTTAAGAAAAATCAAAAAAAATCGTTTTTTCCTACTTTTTTCATTCCTCACTTTGAAAGGGTTCGTTTTAGGTCAAAGTTGTGCGGCATTAAAAGTAGCGTAATGAAATTTTCTACAAGATAGGATTGGTTAAAAATCTTAAAACATTTAATCCTTGCCGCAAAATTGCAATAAATATAAAAAAGGAGAAAAAAGTCTTTGTTTTATTTAATTTTTTTACCATTTAAAATGCATTTAGGACCTTCATATTTCCCCTAAAATTTTTTTACAATATTGTGAAATAGCAAACAAATTTTCATCAAAATCGATTCAGTAGATTACCCATAATAATTGTGCAATCTAAATTAATTTTTTAAAAATCAAATTTTTTGAAAGCTTGCAAATCAGAAGCTTAAGCTTATAAAAGTTTGAATTTTTTTCACATATAAAAGAGCACTTCACCTATTAAATGCACTTTACAAAATTAGAAACGAATTATTAGGGCGGCCTCAGCAATTTTTGCTAAACTTGGTAATAAACTCCAAAACTGTGCTGAGCGGCTGCGGATTCTGTTGATGGAAGCATGGCTCCTACAACTGAATCCGTTAATTGTTATACGTGTTATTCCACAACTTTTACTGCAAAAATCAGTGTGCCCCCTCTCAACGGCCAAATGTAGTCGTTTTTTTACAGATCCGCCCTGGTCTAATAAGGCACTCATTAAATGGACGGATCAGAATCTAGAAAGTTTTTAAAAATTATCGATTAAATTTTGATGATACGAAAATCTATGGATTAGGAAAAGCAACATGAGATGTTTTTGGAAATGTTAAGACTCAAGTATTCAACAACGTTTGACGCAAGGAACGGCCCTCGAGGTTTACAGAAGCAGTAATACTAGCCCAAACAAAATACATAATAATATGCGAAATAATAATAATAATAATAAGAACTAAATACAGCATATGGGGTGAGTTAATATTAATCGTATCAATCTCTTAAAGCCTAATTACACTGCCACGAAACTATAAAGTTTTAGCGCCATTTACGATTTTGGTCATTATCGGGTTCAAAATCACGTATTTTCCATACATCTCAAATTACCTGCGTAACGTAACGTAATTTGAACAAAATCACGGATTAATTCAACCTAGTAATCGATGTTGATATTGACAATAGATGTCTCTCGTTGATATTTTCGAATTCACCACTCTGTTTGACACAATATGCCAATTAAATGCAGTGCTCCTAAAAATAGTGATTTAACTTCTATAAAAATAAATTGAATTCAAACAGATGTGAATGCAAAGAACTGCTTGAAATACATTTTTTATCGACTTTTCCATTGGTTTCTAAGGGGAATATTGACATAGCTTGATACTTGCTTTATTCATAAAAGCTTTTATAAATACTAAGGCATCCATATTTTGAGATCGCAACTGTTGAACATGTTCATCTGACAAACAAAAACATATCAAACGATCCGAGGCATTTCGAAATGCGTCAATCAATATTACGTATTTTCGAGGCAATAATAAATGATCTATTGGGGAACGTCCATTGATTATGTACGACTTTTGGTGGGAGGGGATCTGATTGAATTTTTACGCGAAGCGAAGGGATAGAACTTACAAAACCTTTTTTTTTACGTAAATGGTTACTCAAATAGTGAGAAAAGTGGGTTGTATCTTCTAGCGTGCGAGGTTGAAAAATGACACACAGATAATCAGCCATTTACTCACCAATGAAAATGAAGAAAAGGCTAATGGCAGGAAAAAGGTGATCATTTGCGAAAATGTAGGGTCTTCACTACACTTTTAGGAAGAACTGCCAAAAAATAGTATTTAGAAAAGAAAGACTGTAGATACGATTCTTGCAGCGTTCTGGTTGTGTTTTATAGATTCTTGTGAATTTATTTAAACGTCTCCCGTTTTCAACGATATATCCAGACCACCATTTGGTATCGCCGGTCATGAAAGCAGGTGATGAAGCCGTTAAAAATGATAAAGACCGGCTTAATTTTATTACAGAATTTAAAAACGAATTCGCACCTTGAAAAAATAACAACAATATATAAGATGGTAGTCCCGAAATTTGATCCGATAGTCATGCTAGCTGGCGACATGACTAGCTACTGGAAAAGCAAATTTTCATTTTGTTGAACAAGGAAGATAAAATTGTTTCGATATTTCGCAAAGCACCTTGGTAACAATTTCTAGACAGACAAAAGCAAAATTAATCATACATGATTTTGATGACTTATGAAGCGATTTTTGAACACTTCGATCACCTGTAGATTGATAGACCGGGAAACTCGTCAGATCTTAGCATGATCAATTAAAACAGCCATTTTTAGAATATTTAGTCTAAAAATAGGCAATAGATGGAATCTTGTTTGTAACGCGACTAATATTGTAGAGTTGTGCAAAAGCTCCAGGCACTTACAGAAAACAATAGAGAACATAAATCGTATAAGCTGTTCATTTAATATACTTTGCAGTAAAAAAAATTAAACTTCATTTTGTTAACATCATTTAAACTGTTCTTGAAACTTCTGCGACAATCCTGTATATTATGCAAAAACAATCTGGCATATTACGTTTGTTAACGATCTTATAAAAAAACAATGCGAGCAACTAATATATGCTACATACGATGACAATATACAATTAAACTGCTTCGCCATTTACTCAATGAACCCTTATCAAACGCATATATTAACCCATAAGAGCAAGTGATCGTAACAATGATTGTATTTTACGTAATATCCTTCGAGTTCGCTGGGAAATGTGATTGTGCAACATTTTGTAATAGTTTACATGATCGTTATACGGTTCAATATTTTTATTAATTTTCTATTACACGCTGATAATGTTTCTACATTATTGCGTTGGATTATCAAACAGAAAATTACTAGCTGTTATATTACGAACGAGGATAATATAACTCTAATGTGAGCTCGACATAGTGTCTTATGTTAGTTGACGCTTTTCTGCATGATTCAGTAATTAAATATCTAGTATTCCCTTGCAAAATTTGAGCTAGTAAAACGTTTTACTTCATCTACAATTAGTATAATTTTAGAGTTTCCTGGAATGAGATTTTAAATAAAAATTTTAAAGGAATTTAGTAAAAATAAATATTATCGCTCACTAACATAGGAAAAAGGTGAAAGACGAAAGGAATTTAATTTATAACTTACAATTCCATTTCTCTCACTTTATGCTCGATAAACAACCTTCATTTAATATTATGATCTCGTATGAATATGAAATTAGAAAAATTGAAAATTAAAACATGTCCTTTCGAAAAGTGAAACACGATCGTGAAATATTGCTTGTTAAGTTTGATTCGTTTTTTGGCCATGAAGGAAGCAAATATTTTTTTAAATTCCTCAAAAAATTGGATCTTAAACTTAAACTTTAACTGAATTTTCGAACAAACATGCTTGAGAAGCCGTACTAAATATTTTTTTTATTTTCCCCTATTTTCTTGGCTGTTCCAACATTTGCCAGAATGGTGAAGCATCATGCATTATCTAGTCAGGTACTAAACATTCACCGGAAATGCTTATGCCATTTTTTTCATTTAACCTTTTAATGTTATTGAGTACGGTGGATGTCATTCGCTTAAAAATTCACTTGGCTTTTGCCTAATAAATTTATACAATGCTTCAATGTAACACACGCATCTGGACCAGACATTGTGACAAAAATCTTATTGCAATGCAAAATAATTTCTGCATAGTTTTTTTGAAATCAACGAATTTGAGCTGAAAAAAGGTTGGAAATACATGAACGATACTAACCAAATCGGTGCAAACTTAACCCTTTACCGGAGCTATCGAATATTTGGTGGCATCTGTAGCTTATGTATCTTGATAATATGCTTAAAACACTTTATTTAAATGTGTTGTTTTATTTCAATGACAGCAAAATTTTCATTTTTTTAAAATGTTGGCTTTTTTGACAAAATATTTTAGAGAAAATTTACACTATTTGTTCAAGCAACTACTCTTGAATCTCAAACAGGCGAATAGAATTCTAGGCCTGACTAACTACCAAATCCAAGAAATAGATCAAGTCGCATCTCTTACAGTATAGGTACCTTCCGTTGAGATAAGCTGATGAATTGATTGATGACATGAAAGTCAAATTTGAATTTTTCTACTTAGACTGCTGTATTTTTGGAAGCACCTTGCAAAAGAGTCAGCTAGCAACCTGTGTTCGCGATGCAAATTTATGAAGCTGCTGCTATTAATAAAGATACAAATGGTAATGTATTTTCGCATCCATCCATCCTCTACGCTGTCAGTGCAAGTGAATGATGAATGAGATGGAATGCTACACGTATTCGCGAATATTTTATATGCAATGCAGTTTTTTTTTGCTTCTGCTGACACGGACCGTGCTTCTTTGTATCTTAGTCAGAAAATTCGATTAGCATGCTGACATGTTTAGGAGCGGATACAGTTTGTATAATTGTAAATTCTTCAATTTAAATATAACCCAAGGATGATTAGAGACAGGTTATTGCTTCAGTTTAACTTTGTACATAGGGGTCAAGATGAAGTTGTTATATTTGATATGACTGCATAAAAGAATTCACGAGAATTTAGCAAAACTTATGATTAAACGATTAGCTAAACCGATCGAAAAAAATCTCAACACGAGATCCAATTGCACAACAAACTTACATAGGAATTGCATTAACTAGTCAAAATAATATTTCTTAAATGCAAATATCTTGGAACTTTTAAATTATTGTACATATGTTTGTATACCACTAGATTTATTTTTCTTCACATATTGTTCTATTCCAAGTTGTAATGTGGTTAGTTTTTGTAGTAAGCGTACTAAAGTTAAATGGCTGGTAGTGGAAAAAAACGTGAATACGACATTCGACCAGGAAAATTTGGATATTCTTGTTCTAAAGAGGTTCATATTGGAGCGAAGTCAAAATGCGCCCCTTGGGAACTTTGATTCAAAAAAAGACAACCATTGCACCAGAGGTTGGATCAACCATTTCCAAAAGAGGCACAACATTCACAGCAAAAAAAAATCGATAGTGAAGTAGGAAGTGTGTCCACCGAAACAGCACAGTATGGAGTCAATAATTGAACAAATATATTTTCAATGGCAATTTAATCGTCTGACACCATCTTTAAAGACGCAAAATGTTCAGGTGAAAAGTTGTCCAAAGATCGAACTACGGTTTAGATATGCGCGCAAATTTAGGTGGCCCGGGAAAAGGACAACTTTTGGTCATATCATAGTCGAAATGATCTCGATGTTTAAAGAACAGTCCAAATATACTGGCACTTGAGGGGTTACATAGGTCTTGAAGGAAAAAAAATTAGCTTTTTCAAAAAATTGTATTTTAAAAACCAAAAATCTGTTTTATTTAAAATTTACACACATAAAAGTTTAGCATTTCAAGAAGTTTTTAAAAAAATTAAGCTAAAAATATTGAAAATTGTCAGTTTTCCTCGTCCAACCTTTTTTTGCGGTAGGCAGAATATTTCGGTGCAGGTTCATCTCAAATCAAAACTTCAAAAAAAAAAAATCTTATGGTTTATACCCTTGGCTCGTGCTTGAACGAAGGAATTGAAAAAAATTAAATTTAAAGGTTTGAATGAATTTTCGTCTCATATTTTTCAGCATTTTTCCGATTCTCATCGTTTTTAAAATATTTTTTTCGTATAAAACAAAAACGAGCCGACCGAATAAAAATCCCGTTTAAGCACGAGTCAACACTAACTTCTAACTAACAATTACAACTTCTTGAAATACTAAACTTTTGTGTCTGTAAATTTTAAATAAAACAGATTTTTGGTTTTCAAAATACAATTTTTTGAAAAAGTTTTTTTTTCTTCCTTCAAGACCTATGCAATCCCTTAATGAATTAAAGCTATTTTTTTGAGCGACTTACATCGAGTAGTCGATTCCAGGTCCATACAGTAATTCAGTTCGCCTTATTCGCAATGTCCAGAGCATCCTTTTGATGTTGTGATGTTTGATGAAAAAGGAAGGAGCTGATTTTACGCGATAGAGCCGCGCTGCATGCGTATAATACGCTAGGTAAGGTAGAGCGCACGTACCGACCGCACGGTATTCAAATCTCTATAAATCCGGTAATATTGTTGGAATTTTCTTCAAATTTGGTGTGAATACTCTTGAAGTAATATACTTTCACATGGAGTAAAAAAAATTTCGATCGATTTTTTGAAAATACAAGACCTATGTAACCCCTTAATGAGGCTAGATATTTGCGGATATTTTTGCACAATATCTGAAAACAAAATAAGCATCTGGCAAAGATATGTGAAAATCTTTTCGGTTATAGAAAACTTATATGCTTACCACAAAATAGACAATTTGCTACATATTCCATAAAACACAACTGATCAAAATTTCGCTTTTATATGCATAATTTCAGAGGCTATAAAGTGCCTGAGATCTTACTACGAAAACAGCTCTTGCCAAAATTAATAGCAGTAACGAAGAATTTAAAATATTTTTTAATGAAGCAGTTTTGATGGCATCCTGGGGGATGTTTCAACACAACTATCACAAGATTGATGATGAGTTTTATAGTGACGATCATATTCCGGTGACTCAACAAATTTTGAATTCGACTAAATTATAATTTTTAATGGATAAAAAAAGTTTAGCATTGGTAAATGGATATTACGAGTGCTTTTCACAATTCAGTTTCTGTAGCTTTAAAAAAAACCGTGCAACTTATATAGATTTAAATAGACATATTGATTGTGCGAATAAGATTTCAAATAGAAGAGTTGAACTACGGAATACACCATCAATAATCAAACCAAAAAAAAATACCAAATTTTTTTTTGATTTGTTATAAATCCACTCTTAAAGAATAAACTAAAAAACTTCAAGTTAAAGATTAAATTTTCTTCTAAAACAAACTAGATACAAAATATTTGTGTAAGCTAAATTCAAAATCAGAAATTTAGTTGCCTAGTGAATTGAAATCATCCAATTTGCAACGCATATTTCGAAGACAAACAAAATAAATCACATAATAAACCATAGATTCAAGCAGACAATGAGTAGAACAATCAATCGATATTCTCGGTCAAGGACCAAAGTGGATAGTTGTCTTCGTTAAACTTGTACAACTGAAGCCATAATGTTGTTAACATGAGTATTATAGTGTGTAATGACAACGAATATTACAAAGTATTTCTAATTCAAACGAACATGATTATTATCGTCGACTAAACATTAGGCTTTGCTTATTCGAAATTCATTTCAATTGTTATTCAACAGAATAAACTATGCTAAATCAATATATTCACGAGTCTCTTTCATACACACGAATAATTATTTTCGATATTCAATTTTTGCTATAACCAAGACACTGCATTTTAGTGGCTTCTTAAGTATAAGATAACTTTAATATCTATTGAACATTTGCTGTAGTGAATTATGTATGAGCTATTATTATTTGTGTGTCTTTCTATTTAAAGTCCAGAAGCGATAAAATATAAATTTTCATATTTCAATAAAACATACATTTCAGAGGCATTTGTTGAGCAAACTTATATTCGAGTTATTCAAAAGATATTAATCAACATGAAAAGAAACATACATACATACATATTTTTAGAATAACCGATGAAAGCAAAATTCATAAAACTTTCAGAGCTAACTTAATCAGGTCAAAACATACTCAATTTCATTGATCTGAACGTTGATAAAATTTCTCTTGTATATTATTTTTAGTTAATACGTTTTTAAAGTCATAGAATTATCATAAATTTAAAATAACTAGGACATTAAATATCTCAAAAATAAATCAATAAAATTCTACAAATACTATAACTGAACATTTAGTTAATTTTATTTAGATACACATAAACATTTTAGTTTCTGAAAAAATGGATTTGGATAAATCGAACAGACGAAATTTGAACACAAACAATCAAAAATTAATTTAATAGGCGACTCTATTTCATTCTCAGAAACATTTATATACTAGTATAAACTACCTACAAATCAAAATATTTTAAAGGCCAACATTTTCAGAATTTAAAAAAAGCTTTATTTTTATGATTTCTGTTTGAACATCAAATATTTAGATCCCTAGTTTTGCCGTTAAAAACGTGAATTTTGTTTGATTTGTGGTTTGTTTAGTGATTTTATTTTTAATAGAAATGATATTCTTTCGAAAAATGTATGATTCCTGAAAACATGGCTGTTAAAACTACGTGAATCAATTGTTAGCTAGTAAATTTTCAGCAATACTAAAAAAATATCAATTTGCGCCCAAAAAGTATTTAAATACTCAAATTTGAATGATAAGTTCTAAATGTAAGTAATTAAAATGTTAAAAGGAGAATAAGTTAAATCAGTTTGATGATGAAACCTTCATTTTTGGACGGTTTAGTGCTAAGACAACTAGTATTGCAAAAATTTAACAAAAACAAATAAAATACGGAGTGTACCGAAAAATAACGAAAGTTTGTTTTCGGGGTATATCTCTGATTTCAGATATTCAAAAAAAAAATTAAAATACTGCAAGAAATTTTCCATGAGAAGCCAAAAAAATATTTGTAACATATTCGTTTCTAGGATTTGCTTCTGACAATATGTCTTCCAAATAAGAACATTTCGTTATCTAGTACCTAGAAAACTCGTACTAAAAAAATCGCGTCCGTTTTAACTAGCAAAAGGACTTTATTCAAGAATAACAATGGGTTGCGATCTGCTATAAAGTCTGGGCCAGGCAACAAAAAGGGATTCGGCAGATAATAGTGCTTGCTGACTAGCTTCATCTCTATTGTTAAGCACACTTTACGCTTTGGAGCCGCAACTGGTCACAGGATGGGTAATCCTGCATGATGCCTTAGAGACATTCTGTTAATACCATGAAAATGGCGAAAAAGGAAAGTTATAGCTTTCTGTTTACGTTTGAGGTCACCATCACCGAGGAATTGAGATGTTGAACGAATAATTCTGCCCAAAACTTGAAGCATTATAGTATTCGGCGAAACTAAATTTTTACATCGATTTTTTTCCTTTCATTTAGAAGAACCAGTAAACTGTAAGGCTACTGGTTTGCTTGACAGTTACAAGGAGTCCGCGGTCTAGAGCATTAAATGAAAGAAAAGTATTTTTATTTTTGTAGTTTCCCTCAAACAAAATACATTTTTCACGTCTGGCATAGAACGCCAAAAAAAATATTCCTTTTCTTTGCCCTCAAAATGGCTTTCTAAAGCCTTCTTCATTTCATTTTCGCTGGCAAATCTATGACCTCGCAACTCCTTTTCAAATTGGAAAGAAAAGAGCCAGGTCTGGATCGTAGATTGGGTGGTCGATTTCCAAGAAGACCGTTTGCTTCAAGGTCTGCCTCGAAACTCGCACCGTGTGGGCAGGCGCATTATTTTTCAAAAACAGTACTCCTTGCGATGATTTCCCATGTCACTTCTGTACCAATGGTTGTCGTGACTGAGCTAATAAATTTGCGTAATATTAACCATTCATAGTAGTCCTCTTTGGTAGATCATCAAGCAGCAAAACACCATTGCTGTCTCAGGAAACAGTCGCCACAAGCTTTGATGACGATTTTTGAACCTTGAATTTTTCGGCGGTTTTTCGCTCATTTTCATCCAGTGCATGGACTCCTGTTTGGATTCCGGATCATCTTGTCGAATCCAGGTTTCATCTACAGTTGCGACTCGTTCGTAAATTTCTTCTAGATTGTCCTCGACTGACTCGAAAAAATTTATACTAGTCTCGGGCCGCCGCTGATTTTCGCACGACGATAGCATTTTTGGTACGCAACGTGCACGGATTTTTCTAATATTCAAATGCTCGTGCATAATTTCTCTAACTCTTTCTTTGCTAATCTCTGCAGCTCTTCGACTATCTGCCTTAATTTTATTCTTCGGTCGGTCAGTACTAATTTTTCGACATTTCTACCATTTTCCTACATCACTACCGTCACAGGACGCTCCGTGTGGAGATCATCAATACAGCTCTCTCGTCCTTGTTGAAGCCCATTTTTTGACCATGGCATATGAAGGTGTAGATTTCTGAAGAACTGATGACATGTCTTCAAAATAAATTCGGCAGTTTTCCTTTACTTTGTCACGACGTATTCTATCCTAGCAAATAAATGAGAAACGTCGCTATACCGTAGAAGACGAGTATACCAACCATAATACTCGAACTTATTCTGTACCTTGCAATTAAAATTCACTAGCAGTCTTGAGGTACTTGGGCTGCTCCTATGTTAAATCGCTGCGACGGATAGAATCCAAGATATGTTTAGGCCATTCATGTCAGCAATTTGTTTTTTTGAAGAGTCATTATTCAACAGTGTCGTCTAGCACTTGGTAGTATTTAGAGGTGTCATTGTTGACTTGGTGCAAATTATTTCAAGCAAACAATTTACTCATAAAATCCGGAAAAAAAATTCATCAACCGAAAAAAGCGACTCCATTAAAAACTGTCTACACTTTCAAACAAAGATTGTAGACTTGTTGATTAGACTCCCAAAAAGCCTACTTCCCGACATGGACCCCAAACTCGAATCTCCCCCACATTTTATTTAATTTAAGCCCGAAAGCTTGGGGCTCACTTTCCACTGGTCTCTCTTTCACTTGGCTGGTAATAATCCGCACGGTACGCCATGTACCCAACACCGCGCACCCATTCCATCAATGTCGCCACTCGTTCGGCTCCCTCTTCCGAAATCCATTCTCGTTTCTTTTCATTCGCTTTTTTCCGCCGACTCTAATTTAATCCTCCGCGCAATGGTTGGCCCTGAACTTGACTTAAGTGACTGTGTTTACAATCGGCAAACAAAAAAAATTGACACATATGTTTGGCTTTTGCGAATAAAAAAAGTTTACACACACTGCACGCGGGACAAGCTTTGACGAGTTGTGTGTGGTTGTTTGCGAAATTGTATAATTATCGCGAATATCGCGTCTCGAATGGGGTACGATGACGAGCATTGCGCAGGGTACAGCTGCCAGTGGGCGGTAAATTGCTGTTCACTTGAACGAAATCCACATGTGCTGCGAGCAACTGAGCAGAAATTGATGACCATGTGAGTTTCTATTCATTGCATGCAGCTTAGCAATGAATATGCAAGTAGCACGTAATTGAGGGTTTCATAACACAAGAATTATGCAGCACTAGTACTCGAGCAGCATTGCAAAATTCAATGACAGTGTCATACTACATAGTTAACAAGAAAACACTATTCTTAGCATAAATGGAAGTTATCTACATGCAAAGCATTTGTTTTGAACTATTCGTCAAAATCTGTTTAATTAATTGAAATTGAACATTTTGTAGAAACTATGCTAAGTGCAGTACAAAAGATTTCACCACTTGATAGAGATGTATTAGTGGCCATACTAAAACATATTGAACTCCAGACGAATCGAACTCGATTCAACCATCGGTTAAATTATACTCTGCTCTCTACTTTAAGGGGGGAAATACATGTAACTGCTAAAAAAACCATTTTTTTCTCTTAAATTAAAATGTTTCAAATACTCTAAGAATACGCCAAAAAAAGGTTTGAAGCGATATTCGTATTAGTTTTCGAGTTATAGTCCGTTATAGGCAGCATGGCGTTCCCCAGTAAGTCGAGCACACCTGCCGCGCGTCCCTGCCTACTTTCACGCCGTCGCTATGGGCGGTTCTCTAATTATGTATCCCTACCATATTCTTATAAGTCGGAAATTCTAAGGGAATAGGACCTGGAATCGCTGACTAAGTTATAATAAAAACTAATAATCAATGATTTTTATCTACTGCGACTTTAAACGCGTTTTTCTCAAAGTAGTACTTTTTCAATTCCGTACAAAATATCTCAAAAAATATTGAACCGATCCGACTCAAATTTATACCACATCTACAAAAGAGTATTATCTTCTCGTTGAACCTACATGTTTTTGTAATTTCGAAGAAATAATTTGTTTATTAATGTTTAAAACGCGATTTTTCGATTTTTTGTTTATTCTAAAATTAATGTAAAAATTACATTTTTTTATAAATTTTATTGGTCAAACTATGAACTATACATTTCATTTACATATTTTTCTTCTTCTGAATGTTTCAGGATCACCGGAAATGGCGTCTAGTTGTACGAAGCATTTTTGAGGTGTTTTCTTCATTCGTTCGCATCGCCGCCATTTTGTGTTGAAAACTTATAAAAAAAAAATATTTTCGAGAACTTTGAGCTTGTACTTTGAGGATTTCATGTTTAAAATCTTATAAACAACATATATTTTATAAATCAATCTGAAATTATTTTTTTTAAAAAAAATACATGTATTTCGCCCCTTAAGAAGTAGAGCATTATCACGTAGCAATGATTGGCTTCCCGAGCTAAGGATTAACCTCAAAAAATAACATATCATTTTTGTCGAAATTCAGTTTTCCTTACATATTTTGCAGATTAAAAGCATTTTATTTTTGCTCCAGATTTCTCATAAGTTCACATTTAATAAACTTAGCTCTATTGAAGACCCAAAATTCATCGAAAATATGATATGTCCAAGGTATGTCATGTTTTGAAACTAAACGGATTTTATAGTTGCTGACTTTTGGTTGTGTTCGGTTATTTTTGAAAAGTGAACTTAAGCACACAAATAGTAATGGCGACATTTCATTTGGCGCAGCCTATACTATTTAGAACTAAATGCTACCACCCTACTGTTACATACCAAATGCAATCCTTACTCGACGAGTGTGTCACCATCTTTTCTTAGAACAAACGTTTGGTCATTCTTGCAATAAATTAGGGCACATCACCATCGAATGTAGTTATAAGTTGCAATCACTATCAGCAATTGTTTATGCGGTTATAATTTGAAATAATATGAAGAATAAATGAAGCAATAACACTAATATTTTGACATGAGTCGTTTGCAGTATCATTTGTTGCAAGCGATGTTCATTGGCGCGAGTTATTGCGTCTCGAAAATAGACACCTGCTTGGAAAAAACCTATTTTTAGTTACATATTTTCATGCGGATTGTCCCCCATCGTTAGTCAATAACTCCTGCAACAAATTGTACTGCAAACGACGATTGCTTCATGCAAAAGAATTGTGAAAAAATATTTTTTTAAGTAAATGTTGGTTGTATTGCGCCATAAAGTGAAAACAAAGAACTTTTGACCCTGAAAAAATTTATCGCTTTTTTTCGAGTGAATTTTAGATCATAGCGTTAATATTATCATAGCTACAAGAAAGTGACGTAGATACATGTTGTGTACAGGTTATTTATTTTATCGTGAAGTTGGTCATAGTAATATGCTGTTCGATCTCGTCCTTTTCATTACCATCTTTAACGACGCAACAATGCCGAGATATAATAATGAGTAGACATAATTATATACACTTTCAGTTCATATTCCTTTAAAATTCTATATGAACATTTTCTGCATTGAAACTGAGAGTGAAGCTGTTTTGATCGATTGAAGAGAATCATTTAATGCAGCTCTGTGATTTATCGTTTTCTTCTTTTCGCACTTATATAATTTTTTTTATCTTTGGACTGACACAATGTCTATCCTCCCATTTAATTTGAAAAAAAATTTGATTTTGATTTATTTTGGAGTTCATTAATCTAGACTAGACATTGCTAATGGTACTTCTAAATGCCTTAGTGACTCAATAAAATGTTACTTTAGTCTCGTCAACAAATTCGTGATAGTGAAAAATGTTCAATAGTAATAAATAAGACTGAATTTCGCATAGAGCAATGCTTGTTTAGTATGATTTGACATAATTTTCTAGTCAAACATACATTCGTAACTAGCTTTGATTGCTTGTTCTCGGTGAAAAGGCAACGAAATCTTTGTTTAAATGTCGAATTGACCATGGGCAAATCGAAACGTACGAAATCAAAAGAGGAGCAGTGAAATTGCACTAAGCTTATTCTACATTTATGTAACTTATCTACCTCAAAGGCAACGGAAGAAATGCTATTCAATGGATAATTAAAGGTATTTTCGTTTAAATGAATTTCATTGGCTTCAGTCAAGAATCGACTCGCATAAAGTCCATTACATACAATGACGTTCTAGCTGACTTTGCAGTATTCAAACAATTAAATGCAATCATTAATTTCAACATCCCGGACATTATTTTTGTGTTATTTCCAACGAATAAGCGGCATGCAATTCCTGTAGGAAGATTGATATCCCCGGTGTTGATTCGGACGTGAATAATAAGTCGTTTGCCACTCCTTCTCTCGATTCAACGATGATTTTTGGCTGCTGGTTAAACACACCAGTTCGGTAACTTTTTTCTTGGTCATCGTCACTTTTAAAAAAGTAATTTTGAGGCTCTTTAAAACGTCGCTGTTTGGTTTTTTTATATAAATATTATACATCAGTCTGCTCGTTACTTTTGCCAAGACTACTTACATACAGCTGAATAAGTTTAAAAAAACGGCTGAGAGCTCTTTTAAGAAATGCTTTTTTTCTTCACCTTCGACACTGCATCCAAACTGGGCAGATGCATGTGTGGAAAAGTGGCATTCATTATATACATATGGCTCTGTGTCGTTATCGAAATGTTTTTTGGTGGCGTGAAAAAGTCAAGCAAACAAGAGACAAGCAAAAAAAGCAAATCTCATTGTTTGCCAGCCAGACGAAAATCATTAAACTTATGAATATTTAAAGTAGCTACGCCTGAGTTGCTGGAATGGTCATTCAAAAATACTGAAATGTTTAATATGCCGAATTCAACGCAAGTTATTTTGTGAAAGAGATAATTTTTTTAACCTGTTTTCAATATTAAGTTGATTTATTGACTACAAACGAACAACTAATTTCTAATTCACAAAAGTTATTTAACTAATGCAATTTTTTTCAAGAATTCAATGGGACTTTATCAAATTTAAATACATTTTTTGATTGTGGGAATGGAAAATATTTAGAAATTTTCCATATTAAGATTGGAAAAAAAGATTTCACAATGAATGTGTTTATATGATGCAAGAAAGTTACATTTGCCGTATCTACATATAAATTGTAGTTTAACAACTAACAGGAAACCCACAACAGTCGCGACCGCCATCCTTATGTTCAAAGTGTAGGACACACAACCAATTAAAGGTTCTGTTTATTGTTAAATTTTTCCTTCTCTTTAAGGGATTACACCACCCTGGCTCGGGAGAATGGGTATAAAATAATGAACACAGCTATAAAATGCAGAAAATTATTCCTAATTTACGCATACACATTTAAGTTTTGTCAATAATTCAAAAAATACAATAAAAATATGACCGAGATATGCGCCGTCAAATACTACCCTTTTATGAAAATTCTTGTCAATAGTGGAATTTTCTCCTCTGTCAGGAATCGCTTTAAAAGTAAGAAAATATTCTTTGTTAATTAACAAAGTAATATGTAGAATCTAGCATAAAGAAAAAAACTAAGAATTGTTTTAATAAAAAATCAAATTTTTTTCAAAATTTTGAGTTTTAATGATTAATAACTTTATTCAAAGATCATCTAGCTCAGATTTCTGATAAATTATTTAAAAAGTTGTGTTACACATTTCATCAAAATCTGTTTAGAAAATTTAGTTTCGAGAGAAACTGCTAGGCTAGCGCCTTAAAACCTTTTTTTTCAAA
The DNA here is from genome assembly GCA_963942545.1 of Oxycera nigricornis. Taxonomy (NCBI): domain Eukaryota; kingdom Metazoa; phylum Arthropoda; class Insecta; order Diptera; family Stratiomyidae; genus Oxycera; species Oxycera nigricornis. Next base: position 110,237,921 of record OZ012660.1, on the reverse strand, counting down.
CAATTATACTGATTCAGTGATTCCTGAACCATACATAAAGTCTGACATTGACGTCGCGATGTTCCCGATTCCTTTCGACATTCAAACATTCTTAAAAATATAAACAATAAATTTACAGGAAAATTGTTTGAAATACTCCGAAAACCACAACCTGCTTTTGGTTTGGAAACCTCGAACGAAGGATCAAGTATTTTTTATATTGCAACGCGTTTGAAAAGTTCGTGCTGTAAACTATAGTGGTTAATAAATGTTTAAATAAGTGGACGCTAAACCACAAACGTTAAACAAAATTGCCAGTATTTTGGAAGCCTAATGAAAAGAGCTACATTACAGAGACACTCTTTTAGAATGGTTTCATTTTTAATATGAAGCACAGAGTTGAAGTTCAAAGTTTTTTTGCTTATAGGAAATGCCCCAGGCTATCCTGACACTTTAAAAAATATTCATCTTAATATCAATGTTGTGTTTTTATCTACAAACACAAAATCAACCAACCAACCAACCTCTCATTTGAGGAAGAATCGCAAGATTTAAACTTTAAGCTCGAAAATCATTCCAAAGAATTATCGAAGTTATCGACAGAAATTGAAAAATGAACGCAATTACCTTAAACGACTGATTTGCAGATATCACTGAGTTAATTAAAGAAATCTCTCAGTCTACATCAAAAGCTTGTGGGAAAAAGCTACTTCCGGACTTATTGATTAACAAAGTTCTTCATACTCTTCTCCCTAACACTCGCTCGGATTAAATTCGAAAAATCATTAAACTAAATTTAAATGGGTTTAGTAAGTTAAGAGAAGCAAAAGAACTAGTTGCTCGCAATACTGACGGCTGCGTAAGACCTTGCTGCAATTTTGGATGAAAAACCTTAAGCTATTGACGATTATGGGGACGAAACTGATGAGCTGCACAGAAAATTGCGCTAACGTAGTTAGCAAATAACTCTTTTTTTTATTTCTAGAGGACTGACGAATTTTTAAGCACATATATTTTTCATCGCCATTGATCCAAACATAGAACGGAGCTACACGGTTTAACGTCGTGCCGAAAAAGCAACAGTTCTACATCGAGTTGCTTAAAGGATTGCGAAATGAAACATCTAAATCTAAAAAAGTTTTTTCAAATTTAAGGGATATGCTCTTCGATTTTTTTCAATCTAAAATTAATGTGTGTTATGTGTAGTTTTAACTAGTGATTAACCAAAAAAGACCAACGCTATGGTAGTCTTGGTCCTGGTTCTTGCACGCTCGATCTTGGTCTTAGTCTTGCATCTAAAGGCTTAGTCCTGGCCTTGGTCTTGTCTGTCAAGTCTTTGTCTTGTTTATAAGACTCTTGCAGTTTTGTATTTCCACACGCAAATATTTTGTACAGCTTGTTATTCAGGATTTGGTTGTTTTTTAGCGTAGATTCGGTGTTTGGAAAATGAGTGACATTAACCATTTTTCAAAATACAAAATAAAAAAATGTTCTTCAGTTAGCAATAATTCCGCAGTTCGGCCTTTTTCTGAGTAAAGCCTTGTAAAGTCTTGGTCTCTATCTTGCAAGCGAAGTTTTGGTATCGGTCTTTTCAGATCAAGTTTTGGTTTCGCTACCACAGAAATTGTCTTAGTTGTGATCTCGGTCTTGATTTTTCTGCAACACTAAGATCGATTCTGCTCCTCACTAGTTATAGCAATATAAGATGTGTAATTGTACATTTTCTTAATGCAATAATATATTTTTTGAGATTGAATTCAACTCTAATTATTTATTTAGCAGGAAAATTTTAGGTTCAATACTCACAAATTATAATAAGGGTTTATTATACTCCGATAGTATTGTAAGCAGTTTCTGGGATAAAAAATTCGAATGGCTTCGAAATTGAAACAATAGCGAAAAAATGCTTCTTGCAAAAAAAACTACGCTAATTGGGTGATGTCAGATGATACTCTTAAAATGTACCCTATGGAACATGCGTTTTCAATATACATAAATGTAAAAAAATAGCTCACAAACGTGCAGCGGCACATACACTACCAACGATACAAATTCATCAGCCAAATACATCCGTAAACATTACGAAATTTCAACTATCCAATCTTTTAATCTTTACTATTGACTCATTGCAAATTGTACGACAAATTGCCGTGTACCCTGAACTTTTATTCATATTTCATGTTTTTATTTGAGCGCTCAATCAGCGATGTGAGTGATAAGTTATATCTAAATGATAATCCTTTCTAGGCAATTGTGACTTTCATCATAAATTTCCCATCTAGTATTTCTGCTCAAAAATGACAATTCACTGATAAAAAAAATTTCTGATTGATAAGTTACGGAAAATATATAGAATTAATCAGCAATATAGAAAATTAATTAACTAGACCATCGTGATGAATCGTAATAAAAATCATTTTTTTCTAGAATAGATAAAGTTGTATACATTTTAAAAATATAAGATATTATTCGTTCGAATCCAAATTTAGGAAATTTTAAATATGATTCAAATTGAGGACTGCATGTTTTTTTTAAAAAATTAACAAACAAAATTTAACAATTCTGTTGGCTTTTTCGGGACCATAAGTTGTTGGAATAAATCATCTTTCGTCAGTTTAATTTTTGAACAAATTCAGGATTAAAATTTAACAGAAACGAAAACCATAAATTATTATTTACATGTGCTCTTCTAACAATAAAATTATTATAACAACACTAGCAAAAATTACAGTAAGAAACACATTTTACACATCATTCTTTTTTATAATTTATTCAGTGGAATTAGCCTCAGAACCTTCAAGAAATAAAAATATTAGGAGCCGATATTCGTGCTATGAAATTGGGTACTTCACGAGCAACTCTCGAATGAAATAAACTACAAAATTACTGATCGCAACAATCTAAAAAATAGTAACATTTCCCAAGCTGAATCGAATAGGAGAATATGGACTTGGTAATTGCAATGCAGCCAATATTGAATCACAAATCAATCAATAGTGAATTATGGTTAGGCTCTTGATAGCAAAGTCAATGTTTTTCAAATAATTTTGGAAATCATAAAGATAACGTTTACTGATTAATTGTTTTTTCATTGCATAATTGCATTTCTGTAAAAGTTATGGCTAGCAAAAAGCAACTGTTTAAAGATGAATTCAATTATTAAGAAACCAACTTTTTGGTAGTGTAAAAAATTGTTGTATCTATGAAGAAGTTTTTCTATCGTCGCTTTGATGAAATAATTAGAAAAATTTGAAAAGAAAAACACGCTTTTCAGAACTGATCATGATTCACATTTTTTTATTTTCATAATTTTTACGTGAATGGTTTCAAAACTGTCCAGGATAATGCAGAAAAACAATTTTTTTTATGAAAGTCAGCTTTATTTTTCAATGTAGTAAGTTTGTACATTTTCCAAAAGATTCTTCATATGCTTGAATGGCATTTTATTCTGCAAAATAGGCATTTACTAATCTAATGACTCTCATATGGTGAAAATCTCTGACTTTCAAGCGAAACTTTGAGACTAGGAAACAGAAAAAAGGCACTGGGAGCCTGATGTAGTCATTACGGTGGGTGGTCCATCAATTAGAACACCAATTCGTGAATTTTTTCCTATCTAGACTATTGAAATGAGAGACGATGCGTTATCATGACGGAACAAAACTTTAATTTTCTCCAAATGTGTCGTATAAAGCCATTTGTTGGAGTTTTCTGATGTTTTTGGTAGCTCTTGCAGTTTATGGGAAACGTTTATCGCAAAAAAGCGAGTACGATGATATTTAAATTAACTGCCCAACATTTCATTGCAGCAAATGATAGTACAGAACATGAACAACGTGCACTTCAGTTTTAATTTGCATAGACGTATTGATCGTCAAATAGAAGAATTTTAAAACGACTCAATATTTGATTTTTGTTTCCTTTTTTACAGAAATATCAGAAATAACATCGACTGACACAAACGGCTGTTAAACAACAACTGAGCGTCAAACATGGCCGAAATTTTCAAAAGTATCTGTCAACGGATGCGCAATTATGCTACCAGAGTATTTGTAGTGCCTTAAACACTGCGTAGATGAAAACACTGCATTTATCGTAACTTATTTGTTTGAATATTTATAGTTCCATATTAACTAAAACGTGTACTAACGAAGAAAGAAGATTTCGAGTTGCTGTGCGCACGCGTTGGTGGTCGAAACTGAACAGGACGAGATTTCCCTTTTTTGTTTATCGTTTTTGACGCCTAGGTGTGCTGCTGTCGCAGTGTCGTTCCTACATATTTTTGAAGAGTAACGCCACCTTTATGTTGAGACTGGAAGCTTTTAATGCATTGCAAAACATAGATGCAGTCATTTTTCATCAAATTGAAGAAATTCACTTCAGTTTTCTAGTGTGAAAAGTAATGAAGGAATGCATCCAAAAATAATTCCCACGTTTAAATTACATCACAAAAAAGCGTTTTTAAGCTTTAAACCAAAAAAACTTTTCGGTTCGATCAAAAATATCCTAAAAGAATAACTTTCTTGCTTCACATAATGTCGTAATTTTGTTAAATGTTCAACATAGCCATTGCATGAGCATTTCTTCAGAAAATCAAATGATTCATCGCAATTGGACGGTGATTCGACCAAATTCATTACTAATGCGAGGGATTTGCTATCTAATATTTACTTTTTTTCTATCTAACATATTAGTGGACTACTGAATTACCTACAAATAAATATGCATCGGTACCGAACTTGAACTGAAATTACTACCCCGATAATGAAATTGAACATTTTTATTTATGAAAACTAATTCATAATTTAAATGAAGCCTGCAAATGCACACTGCCTTCATTTATTATCGTTCCTTGATTTACAACCTCAAAATTAGCAACGGAAGCACACCAAAGTGTTTTAGGTACAAAGTACAGCAGTCTCTGTGCTATCGAACTTAGGAACCAGATGGATTACATCCATGCAGAAGTCAATGATTAATGTAGATAATGCAATCGACTATATGGCACTATCTTGACACCGAATTTAGATAATTTCAAGCTATTTAAACGTGCGTGAGAAACAGTAGCATCCAGTTGCAAATCAAATTAATTCCGGTTGAAAAGCAAACCTAAGTTGGTCGTCGAAAATCATAATGGGCCTAAAATCTGATGCAGTCATCGACAGGATTCGTACACGTTTGGGCAAAATTGATCCCAGCAAGCGTGAAGTGACTCACATCTACAAGTGTAGAATTAGCAATGGTGGAAAGGTTGTAAAAACTTGGAGTAAGTGGTCAAATTGTTATATAAGGAAAGTTGTTCATGTTTAACAAAAAAAAATATTTCCTTGTTTTAGTGCTGGATTTGAAAAATGTTAAATTGTACGAAGGCGACGACAGTGCCGAGTGCATTATAGACTTCGACGATGCAGCTTTTGCAGATATTGCTGATAAGAAAATGGATCTTGAAGAGGCGATGGGAAAGCAATTAGTGAAAGTTATTGAAGGCGATAAGGCGTTGGCAGTCAAATTGATTCCATACATTGCAACTGTTTAGGTTTTAAATTTTAAGAACGCCAATAAACTTTTAAGAGAAAATAAATGAGATTGAATCAATCAATAACTAATGGATATTGAGTTTTCAGGTTTTTTTTTGCGAATTCATGGTGATGGAATTTATCAAATATTAGCACCTGCTTGTTGGTCTCAAAAATCAAAAAAGGCATTGGATGTATTTCTGATTTATTAAATATATTGCAACTTGGATCATCGTGGCACACCAGCTCAAATCGATCCTTTTTCAGCTTTCAAATTTCATTTTTTCTAACAATGAGTCTGGGAAAGTAAATTGTTTTAGAGAATATGTTAACGTAAAAACCATAACAATTTGTCAGTTCTATTGAGAAGTCTCATAAAATTATCGCGACAGGAAAAATTTAACACAATAAACTCTGAGATTAATTCAAAAATTGCCAATAATTTGACGATAAAACAAAACAATCGTAATAACAATCAAGTTTTTAAAGAAGCATTATTTAAATAATAAAAATCAAATTAATGATATTTTTATAACCGAAAGGAATGCGTTTCCTTTTTGGTTGGGCCCTCAAGCTTGAAACAAATGGCTTCTAAATTTCTAGAAGCATGTGAAGTCCATTTTCATTAGCCGATGCGTCGCAGTTCCTCCTCGAATGGTTTATCCTGAAGGTTTTACAGTCTGTATTGCGATTTTTCTGCGCTTCTTCAGAGAGCAATTTCATTGGCAGAGCTGCAATTTCAATTATTTCTTCTCTTGGAAAAAAAACTATGTGAACCGTCGAAGGTAAGTATCATCGTAAAGTTGGATAGTTAGATAGTTTCCTTCGCATACAGCCCACACTTGATCGGGTGTACGCATGAATTGTCGTTAATAACCTTCTAGTATAATAGCGAGTCGCTGAAACAAAATTTTGTTGATTTTGAGTTTTGAGTTTTTTTTTATTGCGGATGAAAAAACTGAACAAAAGACAAACTGTTTCAATTTTGAAACTGATGAAATGCAGTATTCATTCGTACAGATTCCAAATACCTTCATAATAATATTTTATTATTGTGTTTCAGCAAAAATTTGACAAATGTAAAAATTAATATTAAAAAAATAGTTATAAACAAAAACAAGATTAATTTATAAAATTCCAAACTTATACTATGAGGTGTGGGAGAATGACAGTAGTCACGCTAGTGCAGTTAATAATAAGATATTGTTAATAATTAATAATAAAAACAAATCATTGTTTCTTTATTCGCCCCAGTAGGAAGTTAGTCGTGTGAACCTTAAGGGTCGTACCTAGACCACTTTTTGGATACTCAAGTTCACATACGAAAATAAAACCACCGTGATTCATTATAGAAGCTTCTAATTTGAATTATTATCAGATTAATTAGCAATATATACGATTTCTTAAATTTAAGTGATATTTACACACCGTTCACAATTTTTATCGGCAAGACAATACTTTACCGCGACTTGAGGGAACAGTAAAGGTTAAAGGCAATTACCAACTGATACCAGATTTAACTACCAGAAAATGATTTTTTTAACCTCTGCCCCATTGTGCGCCTTTCGATTTCATTTTTTCCATACCGTTTTTACCGAGGTCGACACCAAGATATGCAAATTTGTTTATATTTTCAAAGAAAATCGTGGTATTTGGAGTCTTTTTTTCTTATTTGGGTTATAAATTCCATCTTCTGTCAATTGATTCCCTAGCCGATTTGTGACTTGAATGTTCAAAATTGACACTGTCTCAAAATTTGAGTCTCAGTCTCCTTAGAAGCCACTATACCTGCTTCCTGTTTAAGATAGAGATTGCTGTGCAACCAAGGCATCAAAACAGAAGGCGTAATTCAGTTTGATTTCGAAATGCTGGTTCAAAAGAAGAAATAATGGAGTACTGATAGACTTTGGTGAATTTCAAAAAATAACCATTGGGTTTGTTGCTTTTCTTTCATTTTCACGCGAAATACTAGAATCGGAAAATTTAAATTTTGAAGCTGTGTATCGCGTCCAAAGAATTGAAAATGTACGCAAATCATTGCTCTGCAAATGGACCTGCTTGCTGGACTGATGAGGAGTTTTTACAATAGATATCTATAAAGGAATAAAATGCGACATTCTTCCAACCTCCCAAAAGCGCTCGACGTACTTGAACAACTCCCAGAACTATCAATCGCACTCCTGTTTGCCCACAACCAACACTCGAGTGTCCCAGACGTGAAAATATGTCAATATTGATTTCCAGAGGCCTAGCACAACATGCCACAGTCAGCCTGCAGGCATCCCAAGCACTTTCCCTTTTGCCGAGCCTTTTGCCTGGAGAGGCCCCCTCCCACACGGTCACGCACAGCTGACAGGCGCGGGTCCAGAGCCCACTTTCACTATCAAATACGTAATCAACGGCGGCCGAGCATTTCGCCATGCAGCCGCTCCTCGCGAAGCACCCATCACCTTTTCAGATGTTCCTAAACATTCGTGCCGCATTCTTCCCTTCGATTGGAAATTCTAAATTGAGCACATTTTATTACACAATCGCTGACGGCCTCGGGCCCTTGGCCAATTTTAATTCGTTTGACACACGGACACCATGGCGCTTGTCACACGAAAGTCAATACTCCTGCCCTTATGGCGACTTATTCGCGAAATTTACGTGTTTTCAGTAGCCGCAAGATCGTTTTAAGGGATCTTTCAATTGCTTACCTGTATAGTGGAGTTTTTGCCAAGCTGATGGTCTTAGGAACATACAATTTTCACTAAAATGCACAACAAAATAATACACGGCGAGATGCACCTGCGACGAAAACAAACTGCACAGATGGCACTGCTCTAGCGAATGACAGTCGACGAGACATGACATCTGGCAGCTGTCAAATGTTGGATATTTGAAAGAAATTGAATGCACTGCAAACTATTATAGACTGATTTAAATCAAAAAACAATCAAATACCGTAAACTCTCATTTATAATAAGAAGTTATGAATGCAAATTAAGCTGAAAAGTATTTTTTTTGGCTGGCCATCTATTGTGAATTATGCTTCTGATGGGAAATTGTTAATCTATCTACCTAATTTCCCTTTGAATGGGTAATGCTGGAGACCGAATGACAGCAACCGATGCATTTGTTGCGTTGTTTTGGATTGGATAATTTGTTTATAAAAAACGGTTGTTGAGTGCCAACGGCAACGTTTTTGAAATTCGGAGATTAATATCATGTAAGTTAGTTTGATGTCAGCCAATAATGTTTACTTTTTTTATCAATCATTATTTATCAGATTTAAACACTAAATATTTCTGTGCACTACATAATTATCTTTGTTTTACTTATTCCATGGTTGTTTGGACATAATGTTTAGAATTAAAGACACAGCAGAGTAGCTGTTATATTAGAATGCTACCCGAAGGATTTTCCTACGGAAAGAAAAGAAGGAAACCCATTCAACAACGCAGCTAACTTTTTCATGCACTACCGGACAAAATAAAAAACATAACGAACCCAAATTCCTTTAAAACGACACTAAAAAATACCTCTTGCAGGACAAACATGCGAAGTAAATTACAATTACAATCAGCTCCACAAAAATCAAAGCCAAACATGAAATCAATATGAAATAAAATTATAAATATATATTCTGAATAATTAATCGAACTAAAAGGATACTAACCCCCACAAATTTAGTACTATCCCTTATAACGACTATTATCGTCTGGAAAGTATTATGTACTGAAATCTATGCTTCCACTAACGTACGAATCTAATTTTTTACCGTTTATAAATTTCTTTTATTTTATTGATAAACTAAAAGATGTGTTTTAACCACAACAGAAAATCTTTTATCTGGCGTAAATTTGAAGTGCGATATGTAGCACATATTGTTGTGTAAAAGATAGTCGTGTATTTCATTTTTTTTTTACTTTTTTAGAAAATTAAAACGTTAGAGTGTTATATTGAAAGAGACTATAGTTTACTTAATTCATAAACTAAGAGAAATTTAGTTTGTTACATTTGTGGAAGCATAGAGTAACTAATTAGCGTTTACATTACGGTTGAGTTCAATTTCACTGCTTCTGACTGCAATAAAAACTAACTACCCCAAAAGGGACGCTTAAAACTTCAAAGGTTTTGTTCTATAAATCTGAGGGAAGGTGTTCCTGTTTAATATTTGCGAAGTTGAATGTCCTTAACGTCTTCTACTTTGATGCCAAATTTCTTCCCGATTCTAGGTTGTCTTCTAAATTATTTCGTGAAAACACCCCAATTTCTTAAGAAACTCCAGAAGTTTGTACATTCTTAGAGTTCCTAGCTCAATCAGCTACGCAAAAATGAATGCTTCGAAGTGCTTATTCCAAATAACATTTACAGCTGGAAATCTGCACAAAAGGTACTCCACTGACTGTCTATTCTTCGTCGCCGCAGCTACGACATATATCGCTAGCTGGAAGCTCGAAAGTTACATGGCCCGTCAGTAACCTCACAAGATCCCATGTTGAAGCTCTGTCTAGAGCTAACAGATCAAGAGTATGTCTGGTGTCATATTTAGGCCACTATGTCTATCAGAGGATTTTTTTCTGCGCCTTATTACTAGCTTTGTACCGATTAATTTATATTCTCTTACTTTCGAGTAATAAACAATATAATTATGTCATTATTCCCAACTTGAATGATTTTTAACTAGTCTAATTTTTTATAAGCATACCATGTCAATTGTTTACAAGCGAAAAATTGGAATCCAATCGGAAAAAGGACAAACAAGATGTCTAACGGTGGCAATAAGTTTGACAAAAAAAACGATTCCAAATAGCTACCAATTATCGTTCCATCTCTCCCAGATTTAACATTTTTTCCAAACGCATCGAAAACTTCTAACGAATAGCATGTAAATGTATTCTGTGCACTGAAGCTAGCGGATTGTGTTGGGGAAAATTAATTGCTCAATTAATTTTAGCGAAACATAACATAGTCTTTTTAAACTTAGTTTCATCTCTACCCAACTAAGGTAGCCCCTAAAAGTGTTATACATAAACATAATTTTCGCACAAATCGATTTATTTTTTCAATTTTTCATAAGAAAATGTCTCGAAAATTTGTGTACGAAATGTATTGTAGATCTTAGGGAAACTGATAAAGTTACAAGGGTTTTTGTGTCGATAGATCGGAACGAGTAAATCAGCAACAATTTTAAAACATTTTTCTCAGAAGCGAATTTTTCAAGTTGGCTATTATGATTCCTGAAAAACTGTTGAATCATTTCTCTTTAAACAATGTCAGATCAGTTTTTATTTATAATTTTGTTTGAACACTGAGTGTTTTTCAAGTCAAAAATCGGATTTTCTCATCAAACCGTCGGCATTTTCAGATTTTTTCGTCTAGTCTCTAAAATTTACGTTTGTTTAATCAACAATTTTTTTAATTTTGCATGAGCCTGATTTGAGTTACAATGGCCAACGTAAAGGACCAAAAATGAAAGTTACCTCAGAAATGCGGAAATTAATTTCAGTATGTTTTTGAAAAAACTTTTGGTATATGTAAAAACTATCAAAACAAAATTTTCTTCTGCATGACTAGTTTAAACTCTTCAACAAATTGGCGTAGATTTTCCACCTTATTCAGAGCGAATATTATAGGCACATTCGCCACTAGTCAATACTATGTAGTTTTTTTACTATACGCTGTTAGTTTTAACAGCGCATACTTTATTACAATATTTAACTTAAAAAGCTATCCAAAGTGTAGGCGAATGCATTTATTGCTCGATGTTTCTTTGATAGTGAAAACCGTTAAAATGACCCATTTATTTCATCGGTTTTCTCATTTCTCTGCAAATTTAAACAACTGTATTACATACTAAGTCTCGTTACAAAAATCAACAATGGACATATGTGACAACCAGTGTTTATTCAAGATTACAACACAAATATTGAAATACAATCGAGTGTAACTCACTGAATCGTAAAATGGAATCAAAACGCCATTCTTCCATCGATATCAGATAAACACATTTATATTTCATATTCCAAAGCAAAAATGTTACAGGAATAAATATTTCCATCATATCAGTTCAAACATTCACATGACCACCTATAAATATTAAATTATCGTTAAGCAATTTTTTTTCGTAATTTTCCCGCGGAACATAGCATTCATTGTTCGTTTACCAGGTAAACGGGATGTAGTGTATGTATGTATACTCTAGTTAATAATAATAATTTTTTGCACTTTGAATAAATTCATGCCGTGCAAACCTTTGTGTACGTTATATGTAAGAACCTTTTAAGAATTTCCATAATGTAAGTAAACACTTTTTGACTTCATTCATTAACACGCATTAACACATATCTGTGTTTACGTTGCACAGCCGATCTTTTCATCTCAAGGTGGGAACTTTTTCACGTTTCCTTCCAGTCGATGGCAAAAATACGAAGCAAATTTAATTGATCATATCTTAAATTGAAAGTAGTTTTGATGTTGTTACAAATACCACTACCAGCAATATCGACATATTTCTAAGGCTCGCCGTCATGTGATTGGATGATGACAAAAATTTCCCTGAAAAATATTCAAAATTAACAATTAGATACATATTTAGTGAGTTCAAGATAAATTAAAATGAAACGTGCTAGTGTAGAATGGATTTGTAATCAATTATCGCTTCGCAAATTGCTTTGTTAGCTTTTTTAAATGTGATTTTCAAATGATTTTGCACTTGAAATTGATTATGATGAAAGAGATAATTATGCAAATTAACATGTCTGTAGAATTGTCATATATGTAGTTTCCTGGACACCCCTAAATCTATAGAGATATACGAATTGTGCCATAATATTACTTCTTGGAGAAATTTGCAAAATGGACAACGGATTGTCCAAAAAGTATAGAAACTATTTGGTCCTTCTATCAAATCATGATAAAGTACTTGTACTTCACAACTTGCCTTGAATTTTTCGTTAAAACTATTGATTTACCACAAATTCTTTTTGAAGTCTAGTTTCAAAACAAAAGAGATAAAAATTTAAGATAAAAGGTATTTAAGTATATCTCAAGCTAAGTATCATTTTAGCCATCAATACAATTCTTTTCACGATACAATGTCCGCGTTCATCAGTAGATTTTTGGAGATCCTTTATTGAATTCTAAGCATTTCATACTGTACGGCTATTTTCAAAATTCATACTGCTGAACACATATATATTCGAGCAAGAGGCCAGGATAATTATTTTTATATCATACATTATAATTGTGAAATTATTATCATAATGTTGAATTGTCATCAGAACCAAGTCGTGTGTTTCATTAGAATCAACATTAAAATAACTTTCAAATCAATCGCAAGATTTGAAGCAAACGTACGAAAAGAGATGTCGCGTTAAATTTTATTTTCAGAAAGTAATATAAGGACATTTCGCCTACGAGTTTCATACTTTATGAGTGTTTTAGTATTCATGTTTATTGTGAATCGATCCCCAATTAACACCCGAACTTTTTTTCAGCCTGATTAATGTTATTCCTACAGTGCTGTGAATAATTATAGACTCAAATATATTTTTCGAATTTTTTCCAAAGCATTTCTAGGAAATGATTTTTTTTTGAATTCCCAGGAAATCCTTTCAACCATCTACCTTTTCTTTCAACCACGCTAAGTACAAGATAAAAATCCTAAAAGTGTCCTTTTTCAGCTATGAATAATTATAAAATCAGTTGCTGTTCTAAATTTGCCAAGAGTGTTTCTAACGTGGATTTGAGATTTTCTGTAGCATTTTAACACTCTGAAGACGTCGAAGTGTATTTTTTGAGAGTTTCGAAATTTTGTCAATCCCTAGTATGCCTCGTGGAAAAAACTAAGTGATGTTGAAAAACATAGAATTATTGATTTAAGGAACAATGGAAAAACTGAGAGAGAAATCGCGAGTGAAATTAAAAGATTGCAGAGTGTAGTTAATTTTTTTTTGAAGCTTGGCATCGAGAATTATGGGTAAAAGAAGTCATCTGGACGTCCTCCAAAATATTCGCCTAGTGTAAAACGCGCAGTTTTAAGAGAACTATCGAACACAGGAGCTTGATCATCGAAAATTGTTAGCCGGTTAAACTTACAATGTGATCCGAGCTTAGTTAGAAAATTGGCTGCATCCTCCAAAAACTTTAAATACCGCAAATGTTTGTAAAAACCCAAATTGACAAAACGTCACATCGAAGCTAGATTGAAATTCGCTGAAAATTTCATCCAAAAAGGAACCATTTGGGTTCATGTGATCTTCAGTGACGAGAAGAAGTTCAATCTCGATGGACCGGATGAATTAACTACTACTGGCACGATTTACGAAAGGAAAGAAGAATCATGTCAAGAAGAGCACATGTAGGATGATTTGGGCAGCTTTCAAAAAACATGCTAGGAGCGAAATAGCCTTCGTTAATGGTAGACTTAATGCTGTCGGATATCAGGAGTTACTAGAGGATCATCTACTGACTTTTGTGATGCTGGCGGAAGACGAAAACATTATTTTTCAGCAGGATAATGCACCCATTCATATGGTTGCCTCCACAAAAAAGCGGTTTCAGGATTATGGAATCCAATTATTACCATGGTCAGCGTTAAGTCTTGACCTGAACCCCATAGAAAATTTGTGGGGCATCTTAGTGAGGAAAATCTACGACCAGGAGAAGGCATCCATTGAAAATGTAGCAGAACTGAAGGAAAGAATAATGGTAGCCGGGAACGATATATCAGATAGCGTATTAAATAGTTTTGTTAATAGCGTTTCGAGTCGATTGTTAGATGTTAACAAAAATAAGGGCAAATGGACTAGGTATTAAATGTAAAACTCAACAAACATTACCCCGAGTTTGTACTTTTTCACAGATCTTACAGCGAGTTTTTATGTTGTTTTTTTATTTTATTTTCGAAAGGAATATAATCAACCTTTCATCCCTACTACATTTTCTTAAAGATATATTATCCAATAAAATCAACAGTTATTTGAAATAATTTCCTGTTTTTATGAGAGACTCAAAAATATAGTTGAGTCTATAATTATTCACAGCACTGTATTCTATTTAATTACCAGCTAAGCTTAAACACTTTCAATAATTTTTTTTACATCAATGAATAGGTATTTCTCTATTTATTGAATCCCTTTTTACGCTTACATATTGCTGGACGTTCTTTTATGTCTTATGTCTCTATGTCTGTTCTCTCAGCTTCATTCAATGAAAATTAATTGCATTCATATTTCTTTCAATTCTTACTTGGATAAAATATTTAATCAATATTGAATGTTCATTAGTCGTTATGGCTGATATGCATTCAGTGCTACCGTGTAAATATATTCAGCTAGTTACAATTCCATTTAATTTTAATTTTTTGGAATAAATTTAATACTATAAAATGAAATTATTACTTACATCTTTGGGCTAAAGCCCGATCACAGCAACATCCCTTTATTTCATTGTATGCAAAACATGATCCCACTGATGTTTCCGTGATTTTCTCACCGACATAACATGTGTGCGGAACAAATGGCAATCCTTCTGTAACATCGAAAAAAATAATAATTTAAAAATTCGTGTTGAATTGAAATTGAAGATAACAATAAATTTCCAAAAAAAAACTTTTTGCGAATTTTTTTAAAATGTTTCTAGAATTGAATCACACTTTATTATTGATAATGAATTCTTTAAGTTACATTTGATTCAATTAAAAAAACACTTTATTCTTCATCAATTTATATAATTTCATCAAAGGCAGTTGATTAACATGTGATCCATTAGATTTTGCACAGCTAAAATAGTTTTACTGTTGTTAAATTTGATCACTTACAAGGAGAAGGCACGACTTCGTCCTCTCAGATCGAGATCAAATGTGGAACAAAGACGTTAAGGATATTCGATCACTAAAATATTGTAGAGAGAGGGGGAGGGTGTTGTGGTCTAATATTTTAGGGGTCGAATATCCTTAACGTATTCTACTTATGCGCTAAATTTCATTCCTATCAGAGAGAACGAAGTCGTGCACCTCCTTGTTAGACAATTGAAACAAGTCAATTTTTTTTATCAATTAAATAAAAAAAATTTTAAATTTGCAAATGCATTCGAATGAAGATAGAGTAGGGTTTTGATCGAAAATAACAAATATGCTTTTATTGTTAAAGAAATTGCCTACTGGTGATTCTTTTAATAGAATATTTATTAAAGGAAAATATTTTTTCAATGAATCTGAAACACTATGATATTTTGAGCATCATCAGAGTGACTTTCAAACCAGCAAAGTTTTGTGTGAATCGGAAATCAATTGGATACTGAGTTTATTATTTTCAAAGATATTAATGGCTCCACGACTCAAAAATAAGGCTTGTTTAATTTGATGGGTATTTTTTTCATGAATTTTGCTTCAAACCTATGAGTTTAGAGAATATTAAAAGCGGAGAAAATCAGTTAAAACGGTGAGCAATTCATTTTTTTAAACCTTGAATAAAAGCAAAAAAATTTAAGAAGCTCCTTAGATCATTTATCGCAAATTTTACGTCGTTATTAAAAATATTATTTTAATGAATCTCTTAGGACCTCTTAACAATAATTTTAATGTTTTGTTTTTATGAAATATCGACAGAATATTTTCCAATAGCTCTCAAATAGCAATAGTAGAAACTGATGTATTTTTTCCGACCCCGATTTTTCAGTTTATTCTAATCTCTTATCGTGACCTCGTTATGACATCCAAATGATGGAATCACTTCACGATTGCATTCATCGTATGCATACAGAATAATATCAATGAAATGAATCGACTGGCTAGCGTTAATATTTCTAACGCATGAAGCAAGTTCGATTATAATTATTATAATTAGGTAAGCCGTCCGGCTGCATACTCATATGCGATGATTAATTTGTGTCGGCTCGTCTCTACGCGCCCAAAATGCAAAAAATAGCGTTATGTTAATATCAACTAGACCCCCTTTGAATTTTTTTAAAATGTTCATTAACCTGATGAGTGAATACTGCAAAAGTTCGCAGGAAATAAGTTTTAAATACAAATGAAGAGTTTAGAATAGTTTTGGCTTAATAAAAGCAGTTTTTGTTCGCGAAACTGGTTGCAAAAAATAGAATAGCAATAATATTAACAGCAAAAATTGCACGATATTATTATTTTGGATACATCGAGAATATTTTGATATTTGAAAACCAAGAAGCAAGCACAAAATTCGAGTTTTTCTAGAAAAAAATTACTGAAATATGAAGATAATCTAAAAAATACCATAAATCTTTAAAAGCAGCGAAAGTATTTTATATGGTCATTTATTTTAACACTCTGGTTTCTCATTGTTAAAGATTTCGTTCATTTCTTCTGTCCAATATCATAAGATTTGTTGAAAATCTATTTGAGATAAAACAGCAATCAAACTTAATTATCTGGCCTAACGAATGGTCTCACCTTGAAGAAACTAATACCTTTTTTGGGACACATTCACATCGTTGGCTATAAATTCGGTTTGAAGGTTACTCCAATTTGCAAATTTACATAAAAATACAACGCTAACTTGATAATCCATTGTTTGCTCTGCTTACAACAATATTTTTTTAAAGAAAAGTCTTGCGCAAAATTAAAATCTGCAGCACAATTGCAATAGTTTTGAATTTTTTCAATTTGTTTAGAAAAATAATCGAAGTAAATTTAATAAATTTTAGGTACACAAATTTTCAGTATGCAATTGAGATTAAGATAGTTACTCACATACATACATATATGCAATTATTTGGGGAACAAATTTAAATTCGATCCGATGATAGTTAGCAATTCCTAAATCAATGTTATTTTTTATATTTTTTTCAAACATTTTTATTATTTAATAATAAACAATGTTTAAATAAAAAACAAACATATTTTTCATCTCTCTGTCTCATTTCAATGAAACCATAATACGAGACGAAAATGCTTATTTGGCAAATAATTATTGTTTGCGGATATGATTCATCTGCGTCTCTTATTGTAAGATTTGTGAAACGAATGAATTTTTAGTCCCCAAGAATTGCTGAGGTAGAAAATAATCACTAATGACTTTGATAGCATTATTAGATTTGAATATTTTATAAACAATTACGTATTACATTTTCGTTTCGAATGGGTGCCCATGGATGGATACATCTGAATTTTTATAGAGTTTTTTTCAGGCAAATCTGCACATAATTACGAAAAGAATCTGAAAACTTCGCGGTCTAAGGTCAAATGAGTCATTCTATCAGCTCACCATAAATTTAGTGTTGATTAGTCCAGTGATTTCTTATAAACGTAAAATGAAATTTATCACTTGTTAGACTCAAAATGACCTGAATAATAAACCCCGAAATATAAGCATGTCCAACGAATCGACACGGCTTAGAGACCTCGAACATCGATCGGTATTAAAGTTATTGTCAAAAAGCAACAATATAGATATTTTCGAAAATATGCTTTCATAATAAATGAAACGTTACATCCAGTTTTTCCGGCAAGAAAAAGTGCCAATCGAAGACAATCGTCATCTAGGTCAAGCAGCTATAGTGGCCATCATATGAAAAATACAAAAAAAAACAATTTTGTAGGTCTGAATTAAGGTGTGAAAGATATTCAAGGCCCTAAAAATTGGTAAAAAACAAATTAATGCAATCCTGTGCACCCATTTTCACATGAAAAAAGAAACGAATGAAATGAGTAGCGAAAATGTTCACACTGCTTGACGAACAATGACGAGTCAAATGTTTGCCAAATTTTTTAGACCTGTGCAAGAAAAATTTGTATAAAATTGTTTTGAAATAAAATTGCAAACATTGCAATAATGAATTTGACTACATAGCTCAAAATCAAAACAAGAATCGAAGCTGTAAATACAGTAGCCTAAAAACATTCTAAAAAAGTTCAAAGTCCAAAAATCGGCGTCCAGGATTATGACCTCTATTTTTTGTTATTGTTATTGTGCTTTCCCAAAAATTAGTTGCTTTTCTATGAAAATCATGACGAATTGGCTATTAGGCCATTTCGTTGAATCAGGTTCGACAGCATTACTGTGGAAAAGTAGGACAATATCAGCAAGGATGTTGAGGGTGTTTTTTTTTGGTTTTTAAGGCAATGTATCCGTTTACATTTCTTTTGTTGTGAGGTTTGTTCTAGCCTAAATAGTCTTAAAAAAAATTAACCATCCGCTCTAAAGTTCAAACTTGATATAAAGTTACTATTTTTCTATTCAGTAATCTAAAAATAAATCCACTAAGAAAAATATACAGAGGCAAGGATAAAATCAAAGCGGCAACAAAATAGCATATTCAGTACACTTAAAAAGAATATTTTTGCAAGGCAAGATAGCTTTATACAGCATTTTCTCCTCAGTTCAGGTATTTTCCGAATCCAATCGGTTATCATCCAAATGTTCTATACAACGTTATCCTCTCAATTGAGATGTTTTCCAAATCAAATTAACTATTTTCTGAATCGAATAGACGATTTTCCAAATCGAATTGATGCTTTTCAAAATCAAATTGGCACTTTTTGAATTACAGTAGGGCTGGAAATTTTTGTATTTGTTTTGGAAAATCAACAATTTGTATTCAGAAAATAACCGAATTGATTCGAAAAACACCTAAATTAAAAGGGAAATGCTATGTACAAAATTTGAAAAACATCAGTTAGAACTCGATTCGATACTTAAAAAACAATTTTTTTGTGTTGGTTCTATTTAACTCAAGCTGAGAATATTTTCAACCTTTGTATGTGCTTGCATTTCTGAATATATAATATAATTCAAAATAAATTCGAGTTAATTTTTGAATAGGTTTCACCTTTGAAATACATTTCATGCGGAAAATTATGATTGTCAAAGTTTGTAAGCTTGCTGCACATGGTCGATTATTCTTCAATCGAAGTACATTTAATTTCCACATGAATGGTTTGCATGTCACACATCACATATGTTCCTATTATGTACATGTACATTTGATATAGTCCATTGTTTTCCAAGCAGTGACTTATTTTATTATACTTTTTAAACAGATGTATATAAACTTTCTTTTAACGCCAGTATCAGTTAATTTTTAGAGCAGAAATAAATAGATAGTGGCATTAATATCAGCAACAGTATTATATAATTTTTTTTTCTACTTACCATTTGCATGTCCCTGCTCGCACCAGCAATGATCATTAATGAATTGTGGACCAAGACAATATTTCATAATGCTATGGTTGCATTGTATCGCTTTACATCCAAGAGGTGGTGGAGCTGGAATAGTTTTATATTGATTTTATTCTGTATTTCGAAGGCATTCATAAAAAAAATGTATTTGTTTTGAATATACAAATAATTCGCATATAGGACACCAAATTGAAACAATCAAACAATGATAATGATGAATGACTTTCAAAACGGAATTGGACACTTAAAGAAGGCATATTTTGTCATCAATCCAGATGAATAACAGAGTTTCTACGGAAAAAAGGAATAAAATTCCAAAATTTATGCAGAAGCCCAATTCAGTAAATTCAATTGTATCTGTGGTATTTAAAGGTGCCAACAAATTTGAATTTGGTGACAAAAAATCACATTAGAAAATTTGAAAATCGTATTATACCTGATAGCTGAAGAGTTATTCGTAGATTGCAGATAATTTTTTTTCCTGTGCATCAGACATCTGAAGTTCAGGTTGATTTGTCTGACCATGCTCGGCTTGAAAAGAATTCTAGCGAATAGCAACTAACATAGGAAGAGTT
Source organism: Oxycera nigricornis (assembly GCA_963942545.1). NCBI lineage: Eukaryota > Metazoa > Arthropoda > Insecta > Diptera > Stratiomyidae > Oxycera > Oxycera nigricornis. Next base: position 110,217,704 of record OZ012660.1, on the reverse strand, counting down.
ATTCAAAAGAAAGTCTGTTTGCATCGAAGAAAGGCTCTAGAATTTTATCTTTCAAGAAAAAATACAGTGCCTCAGCGATAGCTAGAGTTTATATATAAATTGGAAGGAAATAGTTCATGAGAAAACTCAATAAATGGTTTACAAGACTGTACTGGTGGGACTGATTTTTAGGATTAGGAAATTTAGGATTTATGAAATATAAGCAATAAGTGGATCCAAGAAATAATCTTTACGAGCTGTCTTTGAGGTCATTCTTCTCACTAGTTCAGTCAAAAAGGACATTCAATCTCCGAAAAATCTGTACAGAGCTGAAAATGTGCTCACATTCCTAGAAAATCATTTCGAATGAAATTTCTAGAGTCCCAATCGATCTGAGCTGCGTTAAATTTTTTATTCAACGCTAAAGGTCACAAAAATTAATTTTTTCAAATATTTCTTTACATCCTGCGAACTATCACTCGTAGAGGATAAAATTTTGAGACTTTTTTGGTAGAATATTGCTGCATGGTAGCACTTTTCGGCTAGGAAATATTTGCTATCCAGAGAAGCTTTTGAAATTTCATTTATAATAATGGTTATGCCAGTTTTCAATCCTATACGAATTTCGCCCGACATTTTAACTATGTTTATTCCGTCTATTTTGGCTGGAATGCAAACACAAAAACTGGTAGGAACATTTATGGCTCTACACCATACATTCAAATGACTAAAAATACTAAAATTAGAGAACAAACTCAATTTTAATTTATGAAGGAGTTGATAAAAAAAACAAAAGATTCGATTGAGGATTTAATAAGCTGTTAGACTAATTTTTTTTGGTTTCATTGCTTTTTGATAAGCCACTAAGAAATATTGATGGTTACCGCTAGTGCAAGAGAGCGACCAACAATCGTGCTGATAACTTTGTTCAGAATCAATATTTTTATTTGTGATTTTCATGGAAGCTACTTTAAATAGCTACATTTGATATTATAGATATTATGTATGAAGTAAAAAATATTGTAAAACAGTTCAAAGTGTTTCTTCTTCAATATAATGAATTTTTCATCGGATTCGCTATAGCCCTAATATCTCGATAAATATTTGTCGTGCGTCAAATTTGATGTTAATATTTTTTGTAGACGATTTTGTGATGTACAATTTTTATCCAAATAAAAATTTGCATACAACCGATTAAAAACAAGATATCCAAAAAAACTGATTTCTTTGATCTAAATAACTCACAATGCGAAGCCTTGAAAAGGGAAAAGGGTCAAAAAAAAATTAAACATGTAACAAAAAACTGGGCTTTGATTTACTTAAAGGCTCGGCCGTTTATTGACTCATTTGACTGGAGTATAGTTGCATAGAATTTAAGAGGGAAGAAGACTTTATACGGATATTCAAAATTGTACAGATAGCTTAAATTTTCCAGAAGTGAAAAATGAAGGTACGTCCTTTCGTTTCAGTTTTTTGACCTAAAGTTCGATATTTTGAAAAGATCGGCAGAGTTAAGTTCTATTTTCTACTTTTCAGCTATTTAAAAAAAAATCAAATCATATTCCTTTATCTGATAAAATCTTTTGTAAAGCAGCATATTACTTCATTTCTTCAGTTTTGAGATAGATTTTGTGTCCGTCCGCTTACATATTCCCGACTACCCTAGTACAGGAAAAGTAATTGCATGATACTTAATATATCTATCATTATGTGCAGTTTTGCGTGCAGAAATCATTTCTGGTAAAATAATTATTTGACTCTTGCATTTTCCGGAATAAAAATATTTCCATGATATAATGCTATCACTGTGCCAAACTTCATCAAAATTCTTTCAATATTTTCCGTCTGATGCGGGCACAGAAAAACAGACGAAATTACAGAAATGCCATTTTTTATATCTGCTAGTCCTAAATAGTCACTCATATATATTTTTTCTCCAAATTTATTTTAGTATAGATAGAAGCTATTTAAGTATTCTGACCTAAGAAAAGATATGATAAAAATAACTTGAATATGCTTTTTTGTTTTATTCAGATGTTTTGAATGCCCAAAATTTGCATTCATTAATCGTGCCAAATTTGAAATCTTCAATAATATAAATTCGTGTTTTCGGCAAAGATATGTTATTAGTAACTGGTCATTTATTTGCTTGAAATGCTCTAACTTTGGGATATTTCGTTTTAACGTATCATGTTTATTTTAGTTGGTGTTCCTCGAACTTCATAAAAGTTTTTCGGTGTCCTACTGATTATGTTCGCAGTAATTGTAGAATTTCCAGCTAAAAAACTATGTAAATATTACCTATAAAAAGCTAAATTGAAACGAAAAATTATCAACGATCAGCCCTATATGGTGTATATATAAATCAAATAAAGGTGCTTATCAATTCCAGAAATTCTTCAGAATTCTATGATCGTTATTCATTTTTATATTTCAATTATGGTCTTGTTTAATATAGATAGTAAAGTTTTATATAGTAGGGTGAAACGTTGCTTTGCGTTAAAATTTTTAAAAAAGCGATTGATATAACTGAATGATGGAATTATGCATAGAAATTCTTAATAATTTTCTTTTTCGAAATGATTTCTACCAACATTAAAACCAAGCAAGTCGAAATTAAAGGATAAGGATCTTAAATTATTCATGAGCCATTTCCTCTCAATACAACTCTTATCAGCTTAATCATTCTTATTGGACAGCATTAGCTTAAAACTTCATAGGTATATTTCTATCAAATCATGTTTGTAATAAGTGCTTAAAGTACATAAGAGGATTAACTAAGCTCACCGTCAAAGAACGAGTCGTTCATGGCCTGCAGAGTAACAATTGCTTCCTGTTTGGTCACTTGATGCTCCAGATGATATTCTTCGTAGTTGCGCTCGCTCTTCGTTAACTTTTCGCATGGCGGTAACATATTATTAAGCACAGCACTATCGATTGAATCGATTAAAAAACACAAATTGATTACTAGCACTTTGGAAAGACACAAACTCGTTGCCATAGTCAACATTTTATTTGATCATCTACATTGTCTTCTCACATGTGTTAACACGCTCGTGGTCACTAAAGGTATTTCTTCGATGGTAGCCCCAACAGTAGAATCATTTCCAAGCGGTCACTATAAACTATTTCGGTTTGAATCACTTCAGCGCACTGTCGACTAGCACACATTCCAAAAAGTTAATTCAATCATGCATTTTGCCGCTGCAAATGAGAAACTTGTAAAAGGATTCTGCATATGCTGAATAGCTTAAAATAAATCGAACTTTTGATAGTACTGCCAATTATTTTATAGCCACTATCTTGGACGTAAGTTTTCCTAGGTACTATAGTATCAATTCGCCGCACTCTTGATTCGAGGAGGTCTAATTCACTAATGGCATCGCCACTGGTTGGACTGTAAGTTAGGAGCCATCGTGTAAGTTTACAGGCAGCGTCAAAAAGTATTTAAGCTCAATTTCCACCATCATTTTTGGCCTATAACATTTGAGTGTTTGCATTTATTGATTTAAGGGGGCACACCACTGTAGAGGTGAAAAAAGAAGCCATTTTTTGGGAATTTGTTTCTCAAAATCCAAACAACATATCGAAGTTTGGTAAAAAGATCTACATTGTACAAGCACTTGACATCCTCTTTGAATTTTTTCAGAACTTTAAAAAACAAAATGGCGGCTCCCTAACATTTCTCCAGAAACGTCTTATTTTTTCATGGCTTCGCGGCCGGACCGTTTTCTCCTGAAATGTTAAGGTTATGGTTATCGAACAAGTAATTGCCGATGAAGCATAATAACAGCCAGAGAAGTACGTAAGATTTTTGTTTTAAATTGATTTTTGACACAATGGTGTCATTTTGAAAAAAAAATGTAAAAAAAAACGTAAAAAAACGCTGGAAAATTGTTAATAACAATTGAAATATGCAACATAAAAAATTTTTACGTACTTCCATACAGACACTAGTTTTGAACGTATTGTAAAAATTTCAAGTAAATCGAACAAAATTTGTTTGAGAAAGGAGTCCGGCTAGTTTGACAAACGTTGTTCCGAGAAAAATGCGTTTAAAGTATAAGTTATAGAAAAATCATTAATAAATTTGATATACCTCTAGTCTGCAAAATACGTACTTCAGCGTTTTCTGCTAACGTGCAACTAACAGAGCACGAGTACAGTTTTGAGAAATGTATATTTAAAATTGTTCTAAATTTTAATACCAACAGCCAGCGGGGATACGCGCGGATTGCGCTCCGAAAGAGTAGTGAGAGGCGCCGCGCTAATTTAAAATTTCGAACACTTACAGATTTTTCCACTATATGAAACTTTGCTACATGATTTCTATGATAATACGGTATACTTTAGAGCAACAAGAAAATTTTGAATTTGATTTCTTGAAAATCCTACAGTGGTTTTCCCCCTTAAGTGACTTCCAGCTTTATGGAGAGAATCAATAGAGCGAACAAAATGATATTTGCATACTCAGAATACAAACTTCACTCAATTATTAACATTCACCATCACTTCCAAAAATATAGATAAAAAAAATAATTCAAACTGAGTGCATTCATGAAGTAATATATATTTTCTCATGTTTATTTGCATTCTAAGTTTACGCGCCTCGTAACAATTCAACTTATATTTTTCTTAATTTCGGATATAGGAACTTTTAGTTCATTAGAAATTCTCAAAAATTATTTCCTAATTCATCGATTGAATCAGTATCGATATGTAATTTTTCAAATTATCAAAGTACGAGTAGATTTCATGTATATTTGAATTTAAATTCGCAAACCAGCATTTTTTTGTCGCACACTGTACACGTATCTGAAGCTTATTAGTAAACTACTAAGCTCTAGACTGTCTATGCGCGTAGTTTCTTAATATAATCGTAAGGCTTGAAAGACTTTGGTGACATGATGTGTATTCAATCGGAAATTTGGCTACAACAAAAGTAAGAGGTGGTGCTTCACACATATGTAGGTACTGCACGCCACACTGAACATATAGGCGTGCATGCTCCCGACTTCCATTCTTCAATCACTCGTCACATTCTTACAAATCGCAATACCGCCCAATGCTAATTAGGATAGCTTAAAGATCCATTATCTGCTTACCTAGAGCAGTTTACGAAATTCTTTTCGAGACAGCAAAATCTTAATGTGTATCTTTCACAATAGGCCATTATGTGTTGATGGCTGCGAACAGTTCGGATGGTTCCAACGTTCAGTCGGGAGTGTGTTCCTCACTGATTAGCATTTTTCATAGTTTGAAATATTTAATTGATACTTGCGAAAAATGGTCACAAACATACATAGCAAATGCCATTGGCGACAGATGTGTTGATACTTCATATAAAAAAAGGATGAGGGTGTTTAGCGTTAATTAATATGCGAGTCATGCAGGGCCATCGGAATGACCACGACGAAGAATTGCGTGCTAAAAGGAAGTGAAAAACTAAAAACCTTCACTGAAATATGTGAAACATGGCAAAAGAACTTTTTTCATAAGGTTTAGGTGATTCATATGATGAATAGTAACGCTCAAAGACATCCATTTATCTTTTAATAACGTGTACAAATTTAAAATTTTGCAGGCTACTGATTCACCTTAATAATATGTAGTTGGAAAGTTGTGGATTATTGTGTTCAGGTGATTTTATTCAAATGAAAATAATATTTGAGCGTCAAAAAGATGGCACCTAGTTTATAGTTTATAGTTCATACAGTATGAATATATTTTGAGCTGGAATTCCTCCCATATAATTCCGATTGACTTCAAAAAAATTACATATCCTAGAGGAAAGCACTCGAAAAGACTTTTACTGACTTAAAATTAAACAGGTTAAAAGAATTTTTTGGCATTTTTTTCTTCATATTATCACCACGCTTACGTTGATGAAATACCAGAGCATGGTTTTTCACTCTGGATTTACGATTTTTTTTCGGCAGCTATGAAGAAAATAAGTGGAACTGAGCTTTAGGATTTTATTTAGAGATTTTCAAATGAAATGTTCTCCACATTTTTGGCTACAACTGCACTGATTTCTAGGAATCTAAACAATAAAGAAAGAAATCTGCACACCCAAACTGAAATAAAGGAAGCATATCCATTTACAACTTTCAGAAATATCTTTTCTTCTTTAAGAATTAGAACACGATTTGCCGTCGTTCCACAGTAAGAACCTGTGGCCACTACTGATCTCCCCTCGGCTGGAAAACACGTTTTACACGCATTTTTCACAACACCACTTTTTTATGAACCTCGCGAACTCAAAAACTATTGGATCGCTCATTTTTAAAAGTATGATTTAAGAGGACGATAAGCTAAGCTTCGGTGGTAACAAGTGGAGGCAAAATTTGCTAATATCCCTATGAAAAATTTTTGTCCTCCAAAATTAATTGCGCCCCTAAAACAATTTCTAGAAAACAAAATTCAATTTTCTTTAAATTGTTCAATAAAAAAGACTTCATAACTAGAGAATCAAAAAATATATTTTTCGGTGATTAATTTTCCAATTAAAAATACTTACGGATTGGAGAGGTATCCTGTCTCTGTCACTATTTGAATTCGTTTCGAAGCAAAAAAAAATAATGAAACAAAATCAAAACCAAGTGCTAGATGTCGGGTTGATTGTCCGCAGGGACCGCTTCGAATTGAATTCGAATAATAGACAAGAAATAAGATATTTTTAATTGGATTACTAAAAAAATACCCGATATAAATTTTTTTCTCAAAAATTCGAAAAGCAATCAATTTTAGAAGGGAAATAGGCGATTTTGTTGGGCACGCAGTCTGACTTATCTTCCCTCCTCCCCCCTAAACAATCTTCGATGTGTATCTAAAATTCAAGTCAAATTTATTTAAAACCTTAGTTTCGTAAGCAGATATCGTAAAAAATTAAAAAATTATGCACCATTTTTTGAATTTTCATTAATCTTCAAAAAATTTAAGTTTAATTTCTGCTTATAAATCAAAAAAGCTGCTGATGTTTCACATCAAAACAGCAGATGCTAGAAACTGTTTCCAATGAAATTATAGCACAGCAACCCTTTTGTAAATTAAGAAATAAATAAATTGAATTTACAAGTTAAGATAGGTAGAAATACTTGTAAGAAGTTCCCAGTATGGTAGTATCGTCACCAAAAATGACTTTTTACGAACTCGCTGCCCTCTGAATACAAATGTTATTAGCTTTAAGAAAGAGACGACTACGATTTACTGCGCAACTTATTGCTAGTAGAATAAATCTATGCACTTAATTATAACAGTTAAATTTATATTATTGCGGCATCTATTAATTTATCCATTATCCTTTCGAATATGTCATAATTTGGCCCATAGGAATCAACTTGTTCAATAGACCAGATCGCATCTGTAAAAAAGCGACCACTTTTGGCTGATCAGAGGTACATGCATTTTTTGTGGAAAACCCTGGAAAATAACATAGAAAAAAAAGTCTGAAAAATTTGAGCTAAACCTGTGCGGAAGGATTTTGTGAAAACTTCCGAAAAAACGCCTCTTTTCTTGTTTTTCGTGGAGTTTAAAGAATATAGAATTTTTTTATGTTACTCTGCAGTGATTATTGTGCATAGCCTTTTTAACATGTAAGCAACATTATTTTTATAAAATGACAACAACCTTAACACGTAACTAACCTTATTTTTGTATAGTGCAAATTTTTTTTTCGATCCCTTAAAGTTTGGGCTACCAAGAAATTTTTTAATTCCTTGTTTTATAAAGATAATCGAATTTTGATGCAAATTTTGAATTCAACTCGAGATTTTCGCTTTTTGATTTTCAAAATTTCAGCTTTAGTATAGTTGAGTACTACTTATATAACAAAACCATAAAAACTCAAATAAAATGAGTACTGTTTCGATATCATTTCTTTTTGCTTTTTGTAATTTAAAAATAGTTTCAAATAAAAACATTTAAGGTGTGCAAGTAATATGTAAAATATAAATTTTTTCGAACATATTTCTCAAAAATTTCAAAGATCACCTTTGACCTGATTGTCACGTGAAATAAGCACTTAAATGTGAAACACCGAATAATCTCTTAAAATAGATTCTTTTCAAACCCCAAAAAAAACACACAAACATAAACAAAATAGTCGGAACTCAACTGAATGACTGGCATATAGTATATACTCTTCAATGGCTTGCTTGGCATCATGCCTATTTTCCTCAAGAATGTGAAAACAACATGCATGTCTGGAACCGTTCATTGGACATATCAATTGATTTGTAATATCAGAACTGAGAACTATTGTTTCTGGACAAAAAAAGATGTCGCGTCACTTTGAAGCACCTGCTCCACGCAGAATATTAGGAAGGGACTCATTCTCCTGCGTGTGGAAATTTAAAATTAGCTTTGATCCAAAACACCGACTCTGGACATTTAGATTCGTTGTTGCAAAAGCTAAATTTATTTATGAGGTCTCAACAGACACACTATAAATTTGAATTGAAAAGAATTTGTGTGGAATTTGATTCAATAGCACGTGGATTAACGTCGACGTGATCAAATGCTCAATATGTTTAATGGCGATAGCTAACGACACTTCCAAGTTGTTATAGACAGAATGAAAGTGGATTTTAGCGAAAGAATTATGACGAGGATTAGTTGAAGGATAGATTGAAATATGCATTCGATTTGAATGTTATAACAAAATTAGATTAATTAGGAAAATATTTTGTAAGCTAGGCTATATATCATCTACTTATGAAATCCAAGGTGGAATATTTTACAACTAGATTAAAAGCAGACTTAAGGGATCAATCACAAAGTGCTAATTGAAAAAAAACTAGAATACCAAATGAGCTAAAAAGGTATATTGAAATGATGCAAGAAAATCATCTAAGAACTTGTTGAGATTCAAAAATAAAAATGCTTCCTGAAATTAACCATTTTTCCTAATCTAATCTGAAAAATTGGTTAAATATCTAATGAAAACATGTGACATTCAGAATATAAAGGATTCTGATCAATCCATTCCAGCTTTTAGCAAGGAAAATTGATCTTTGCATTATAACAATAAAAGTTGACCATGTACATCCAAATTTCATCGTCTTCTGTACATTGAAACTAAAATGAGGTCACCAAAATGGTTTAGGAATTAAGTAAAACACACATTTTTTTCATTTTTCCAAGAAATTATCAGAAACATGAACAACCATCGGAAAATATTATTTCAAAGCTTGCCATGGCAGATGATGAACTTACTTGATCAGAAAAAAACACCAGTAAGTACTATACATAGCAATTCCCCTTCAATTTTGGTGTTTTTTGAAACGAATTGGTAATTTTTCGACTTAAACTGGTGCTTTTCCAAATCATTTTGGTGCCTTTCCAAATCAAATCAGAATCAACTGCGTTGAAAAAGTTTCAATTTGATTTGAAACAGTTGTATTTTGATTTGGAAAATCACTAATTTGATTTCGAAAATGATCGATTTGATTCGAAAAATATCTAAATTTAGAGGGAAATACCATAAAATATACCAGAAAATTAGTTCAATTGAAATATCTATTCATGGAAAGAATGAATTTTTTTTTAGAAAATTTCCACATTTTATGGACGCGAAAAATCAACTGTCCAAGTCATTGAATGTGATTGAATTGATTAGTATTACGCAAAAAAATTGAATACGATTTTTGGTTAAAACTTTTAACACTTAAAAAAAGCCAGCCTCGTCAGAAATTGTGAGAAAAAAGGAGACGGCTTTTGCACTTGGAGTTTCGGAAATTTAAATCTCACTCAGTTGCTGGTTTTGTGGTGACATAATGGTAGTTACTGGATAACTTTATAGGACTGGATAATTTCATTTAATATTCGAATGAAAGGTGCTAGTAAGGATGAGCTGTTCTTTCTTGATGATGATGGTCAAAAAATGTTCAATGTTACCACTATGTTTTTGTCATTCAGCTCGCAGTGGTTTCTTACCGACACAACTAGAAAGCAAATCAGTAAGAAAGATAGACGCGCACATTTAGAAGTTTGCATCCTTTAGGCGAGTGGGTACGAAGACATGCACCATTTTTTAATAACGAAATTTTCTTAATAATTAAGGAAGATCTTAAACATATTTTTGGAGCACTCACAGTTCCGAAAAAAATATTGAAGTTCGTGATGAGATATCGAAAAATGAAAAAAATAAATACATTATTTTTTATTAGCTTTTGGTCGTTTAAAGTAAGGCTCATTTTTGACATCAAAATGGTTTCAAACAGATTCAGAAAGGGTCGATGGAAATGCTTCAGGCATTTCGTCAGAAGAAACCTCTTGAAATTTCACCCTAGTAAGCATTTTAGTTCTCTTAAAAAATGCTATCACGCTGAAATGCTCCCTTAAAAACAAAAACAGTAATCAAATGCAAGAAAAAGTACACGCTTACGACAAAAAAAAACAAAATTCCTAAAAAATAACGAATTCCTAGGGATGTTTTTTGGTTGGAGTGAAATAAAAGCGACTTCTTTGCAGTCTAGTATGTGATTTTTCCTCTCCTAACAAATTACTTCCTTCGAATAAAACAGCATTTTTTTCAAGCCCTGATAAACCAAGGGACATCATTTATTGTGGATATATGAAATAGGGCAAACAAAGTTTTTTCTTTACCTGAAAATTCGCTTTTGTTCGGATAAGATAGCATTTTTCTCAAGACCTGATGATCCAATGATACAATTTTTGATTGATATAAAATAAGACAACCAAATTTAATGCAGCAGACAGTTTTTAATTGTGTTAAATATTTACCGAGAAAAGAATCAAACATGAAAAAACGTAAGAATTTTCTCCTCATTTTTAAGTCGCTACCATATGAAAAATAATTACACTAACTGATTTTGGCCTGCCTTAAAAAATAAGACTGCATTGTCAAAGAGACCGCCATTCCTTGTTGTGCAGTTGATCCTAAAACATCATCTAATATGCAGAAAATAATCGATGTATGATTATATGCATAAAAATAAAATCGTAAGAAAAATAGGGAGCAACTGAGATCTTAAAGACCTTTACGATGAAGGAGGGGCTCAAAATTGTAGGACCTTTACATAATTAATAGGCGCTCCCTTAGGAAATGTTAGCAGCAAAACAATCTAATATTAACAAATATCTCTTCTAATATAATAACCTGATTTATTGTAATCAAAACTTTGCTTCTCAAATGATTAAAACAGAAGAAATAATTTTTGCTTGACATTCTTTTTAGCAGATACCATTTTTAATCGGGAAAAATATTTACTCCGGAAAATGTAAGGAAGAGAGTACATTTTATACTGTCGGCTTGATTCTAAAGCGGTATTATTCTACAAATTGATATTTATCAATTTGAATTGTACTGCTTATGTTCACGAATGAATTCTATTTCAAAAGCATAAATCTTTGTCCTTTTATACAAAAAGATATACATATCAACCCCACTAAATTCCAAAGGTATTTAATGAAGAGTTCACTATTCTCACGATATAAAATTTAAGGATGACTGATTTTCTAGGATATTTCAAAGTAGATTTTAATGAGACTGCTGCTGCTTTTTTACAACATTTTTTTTCAATAAAAAATTATGAGTTTGAACTTGAACTTTGAAAGAAAATATTAGAGAACGAAGCAGTATGAATGACTTTGGAAACTAGTTGACTTCGGTGCACATTATTTCTAAACTGCAGTTTCTTAATAGTGTTTTTCAAACAAATCGATTAAACTGAAAAGGAGTTTCAATAGGTATTCATTGTTTTTATTATAAAGAAGATGAGTATTAATTTACTTGTCTAAATCACAATTCCGCACATCTGAATGCGAGCTTTTTTTACAACCACAATTCTTTGACCCACGGAAAACAAGTTCACATGTGGAAAATTAAGTAAACATAAAAAGCTAATTAAATGATTTGATTATTTGCTCTGCAATTCGTTGCGGGAACATATGTGGTTTGAAAAAATTCGATGCACAAAACTGGGCGAACATATTCATACGAAGAAAAAACGTTCTCATTTAACACTATTCACCGAGTTATCATGGAAATTTTTTAATGATATATCACTCACAATTTAATAGGTATTTAACATTTTCCGTTGTTGCTAAACATCCATTTATTTGATGATAAATTCACGCATTTTCGGTCACTTCCCGTCGTATTTCACGTTCGATTCCGCAGAATAGGATATATCCGACCGTTTTATGGCTAAAAAAGCGATGGATGAGATAGTGCAATTTAATTGAACATAAACTAACCGCAACTTTGCGAAATTTCGAAGATAGCAACGTAGAAACACGCGATGATGTTATTGCCGATTAACATATGGATTCAAGGGAAGGACGAATTTCCCGGAAAATTGCTAGTAGCTACAAAGGTGCGACCGCCGATTAGTCATCGCCTTCGATACTGAAGGAAGTTTGTTTTGTGGTTTCCAAGATGGAAACACCTAAAGCGGCCTCATAATTTATAGCTTCACAAAGCTATTGTGAAAAGTTCCAAGAAATGCGCAGGTCCTTCCTACCCCTTTCTATTTTGTCTGCGCTTGTTCCAACGAGCTGGTAGACGACTGCGCCTCCCTTTCTTCTTGAAATATTCGATTTTCGTTCTTGGAGACTCCAAACAGGTTTCCATCATCATGATTCGATCTTTGAGTCCTTTTGCCTTGCTAACAATACATATATAGATGTGTACGTTAATATACATAGCTTTGGTGCACTTATCATGGGGTGATTGGGTAATGCTTGTATAAAATGAAGGCTGGGATGGTTAACTATAAAAGGATTTTCAAGTCATGAACTCTGTTCAGTGCATTGTTGTTGGAGAATTAAATGAAGGGCTGTGTACCCTTAGAATTTAAATTATGCATTGAATGGCATAGGTTATGCTTCAAAAATGCACTTGAGTTCTTGTCTTGAGGTAAAAATTTTCCTAATTGTTTTTAAGATAAAAGAAAGTAAAAGTTTAACGAAATGGCTTTAAAAATATACATTCGAATTGGTTATTATTTAAGATGCGACTGGTATCTATTAAAAATAATAAATGAAATTACTTTGTACAAATTTGCTTTGTTAATTTTTTTTAATTTGCATTTTAGTTGGTAATATAATGCAACCTAGTTCAAATGCTGGTAGCCTTATATAAAATGATCAAAATGATGTAATGATGATTTCTGTTGTTGTTCAACTATTTATTTGGACTAATAAAAAGGTCTGAAGAATCATCCAGCTTTATTCGCAGAAATATCATTCAGAGCTAAAGTAGAATAAATAGTGGATGACCTACATACTTATTTTCCCAGCTGCTAAGCAGCTTATCATTTCTTCGTATTACAAATACTCAGTCAATTTAAATCTACGCGAATCGTCCAAATGCACCAATATTTAATGTGTGAATTTACAACCATTTTTATCAATAAGGTAATAAACCAGGCTCAACTGAATAATTCAAAAAAGCAGCTTTCGATAAAAGTAAATCTAGATTTTATCTCATTCGCTTTACTGTAAATTTGGAATGTATGATGTAAAATTGGTTTACTGGAAACCACTCTATCAAAGCTCATTGAATCCTAGGTAGTTGTTTTTGGAATGAGATGGTGGTGTAAGAGAAATTGCATCATATGAATTGAATTAAAGATTTGAACCGAATAGATCTTTTGATTTTACCAGGAACGTATAGTTGAATTGCTGACAGTACTAATGAAGGTACATCCTTTTTAAACCAACGCTTAAAGAACATTTACAGCAAATGTTTTCACAAAACAGTACGAAATTTTTTTTTATTATGATTTTATGATAAATAATGATAGTTTAGGTTTAATTTTTCATATATAATTAACTTTTCCGCTTAATTTATACAATAATTATTTGGTTTTCTATTTTCTTTTCGTTTCTTCTTCTTCAGGATGCAACATGCTATTGGTATTTTCCCATCGTAAAGACCAATAAACTATCCAGTCGGCTTACTCGAATTTGTGGTCCATAAAACGTTCAACTTCAAACGAAAACTAAACGTGTAAAGTGATAACTACATAGATATTCACAAAAGTGGAAGTTATTGCCTTGAAATTTTAATGTGACGACTGAAAATTTATGAAATAAGGGCAAGGGCGTAAAACCGAACATCAAACAGCTTTGGATACAGGTTATTGATTAATTTGGCACAATTCCAAAAGAATTTGTCATTAACACGTAGAACTAGCATCTTTAGTAGATCTAGGTAGATAAATCTTTTCGAATAGCTATTATATATGGTTCCAATAATTATATAATTTGTTCAAATTAAAGGATAAATTTAATTAAATAATTTTGATATCGATAAATCATTGTACTGGATAGTTTTTCAGTGAAATTTTCCCTTGTATATTCATCTAAGCCTTATCTTTTTGCTGGTAATCGTATCATAATTATTGTCAACGTAGACTAATCAAAGCATTTTTTTGATTTTTATTACGATAAATGTAGTACTTTAATGCCATCCGAGCCATACAATTACGCAGAAACAATAGCCGTAGTTCATTAAATAATGGCGCAATTGACTGTGATTATGAGAAAAAAATCTGGAATCACTTCGAGTGCACTTGTGAACTATTGTTAGCATGCAAGCTCCGACCTTACTAGATACATATGAACTTATCTAATGATTGTCAACTACATTTGAGATCATAGCAAATTATGGAATTAATTGAATTACTTTGCTAGATTTATAGCTGAATTTTGGTAACAGATTCACATGAAATTACCGATAGTTAAAATTATTTTTTAGGCTGTCTCTGAATTATTCAAGAGTCTTAAAAATTTCTATATGAAATCTGAAATAATCAATTAATAATAAAACGTTGTGTGAATTATAGAATAAGTTTGTCAGTTTGATTCATAATTATGGATTTTTATTCTTGAAACTGTATACAATTGGTGTCAGGCTATTGGAATTAAATAAGGGACGCCTTACAAATGAAGAAATTTCGGGCTTGAAAAAAACTGTAGATGATATTTAGTTACTTTTTTATTGGTTTATAATATATATATTATATATATATTTCAAATCTTTTTTTTCATATCCTGAATCGAAATGTTCCTACTACTTTTATGCTTAAAGTAGAATCAAAACAATGGGAGCAACATCGAAAATTTGAAGCTATTTTACGGTCTAAAGTAAAAGAAAGTTCTACTTTTCGTACTTGAAACACCATAAGAGACAATAATAAAATTTATGGTTTACCGAATTTTGGGCGTTATTGAAAGGAAAATCGCATTTCACTGGGTCATTTGGAGTTAATATACTCCGTATGTCTGTCCAGTACACTTCAATATGGTAAAGAGGAATTTGCTTTATGAATGTTACGATCAAGTCGCATTGGGGATTTGAACCACGCGAAATGAGAACAGTAGTCTAATATTCCACACTATCATTCATAGTGGCACCATACATTTTACGGTCCTTCAGTTTGCGAATCTTAGAAGCGATTTGATATCTGTGTCCTCTGATATTTGGTTAATGTATTTACCAGTGGCGGCTCGTGGGAGTTAAGTATGGTGGGGCTACTGGTACGAATTTTTCTGAAACAAACTTTAAGCACTACAAAACTTTAAAAAATATCAAACACTACGAAGGCACACTAAGTACTAATACCATGCACTACACTGATGAGACTACTTTTGCATTAACAGTCATCACTTTCACCCCCTTCGGCCCGTCGTAAAAAAATGTTGCTCATGCCTGCTCAAAAGTAATATCCAGACCATGCCAAGACTAAACGTTGTCGAAGCACAGAACGGGCTGAATATGATTAGCCCGTCCACGATGTATACACATGTTATTTCAAACACGCACACTAACGCTGCTTCAGCATAGGATTCACGCAGCCATTCAAATCGAAATACTGTTTTTCGGGACAAAATCCATGTAGCCCCTTCCTCGTGGTAAAGGTGGAAAATTGTCAAAGAGAAAATAAGTTTGAATTTTACTCTTAGCTTTTACTCGGTGCAGGCACAACGAAGTGAATCGAAGAGAAAAACAAATTGTTCTACAGTACGTGGCAAGAAGAGTATGTGAAAGTAAACTGCAGCATGGGCGAAAAAAATGCTGCATTATGTTTTGAAATGAAATTAAATTATGAAAACTATATTGAAATCTATAATGATATTTTATTACATTTGCACTAATATAGGCTCATCAATGAGTGGTGGGGCTGAGCTAAACTAGCCCCAAAGGTAGAGCCGCCACTGGTATTTACATAGTTTTATTTTCCTTGATCATAAACCTGACTTCTTGAGTCACTGACTCAAGATTTATAAACACTTCTTTGGGGACAGAAATTGATCGCGCCAGATAGTGGTGTACTTGTAATCTTACAATGAAAAACAACGCAAACTTGATAGATGATTTGAAGACGTATAATTTTGGCACTAAGTTCTTTTTGGTATAAAGTCAAGTGTTTGATGTGCTACCAAAAAACAGCTAACAAAAATTTATGGAAAATTAAAAACTGGTTCGCAATAGCCCGCATTTTTTTCCTAAACGGTCAATGTTTTGTCAAGTATTTTAATCAGAACTCTGTACAACGTATATGACAATAAAATCCTTCTGTACTTTTTGCTGCTAAGCTTGTCTCCTTCAGTATACATGGGAATAAGTATGGGTTTGCGCCAATTGTCGGGTGATTTTCTTCAGCACATATTTTGGTGAAGGAGGTACGAGTATGTTTTTTGACGATGCTCTGCTGAGACACCATCGATTTCGAAAACCATTACGTGGGTATATAAGGAGTACGCGCGAACTCCATACACCAAGTTTCAAGGTGAATGGATTTCCATTTTCAATTCCCATCCAAAACTTTTGCTTTTCTGGAGTTAGTAGAAATGAAATACTCTATCATAATGTGAAACGCTGTTTTTTTGGTTGAGACCAGATACCCTACTGTTGAACCTCATAAACATCATACTGAAACCAACAATTCATTCTGCCAAAATTGGAGTTACCAGGTATTCTCTCTACGCACACGATATTTGGTTTTTGAACTATAATAATACTGAGGACTGAGTACGGCATTTCATTAACTCATTCCGAGGAAAATTTAACAAATCTGTTCGAATTTTCAGTGTATAATGTAAACGAGATTGGTCCTTTTGGCATGCCTTATCGTTAAATATTAAAATCTATTAATAAGGATATGAAGACATCAACTTTGTACAGGGCTAAAACGCAGATAGTAACTACAAGCTGAAATTTATTAAAATTGGTAATTGTCATCAGCCTCGAGTGTTAAAAATTAACAACAGAAATTCAGTTGATTCACGATTATAATTCTGAATCATCTTGGTTTGCCCAAAAAATATTTTAGACCTGATTAGAATACAAGTTCGGTTTAGATGTTCAACGATATCAAATCGACTCAGAAGATATGAAAGTCCATTTTTCGATATTCGCAGCTCTTGTGCTGATAAATTTTAAATTCTCTGAATAAAATCTTAAAATCTCTTTGATTCAACCAATGGATTAAGGAGTAACTAATGGATAGCAAACAATACTACTAACGAAAATATGTCAATTAAGTTTTGTTGATACCGGACGGCAGTGATCACAAAATTCAGGACACCGTCCTTAATAACTAATAATTTAGAATTGAAGATGTAATTCAATAATAAACGACATCTAGTGTATTTCGAAATGGATTCATTGACTAGAAAGGATTTTAAAATTAAACTTCTGATTAACCAGTCCTTCGACTATCCGGTTCTAGAGTGACTCTGATTAAGCCGGATGATTGAAGGTCCACTATAAAAGGGCTGAATCCACCTCTTCGAAAGATAGCTAATATTATTGAAAAGTATTTTTCAAATGTATATCCTCCGGAACGATTACTGCCAATGACATTGATGCTGATGTTGGATTTAGTAGCTCAAAAACATCTCTCTCTAATCTTCATGTTTTCTGGATCGTTAAAAATACTTATTCTTTTTCTATTTTCTTGAATATGATATTTTACGGCTTATATGTATATGTGTATCATAATTGATTTCTTGTAAAATTTCATTATTGTTTTTAATTCGCTCTTGTTTGTTATTTTTTCATATGCTAAGATTTCAGATAAATTTAAATAGTTTCGGACAATATTTCTTAGGTCGGATTTTTTTTAATGGCAAAAATTATATTTTCTCTTCATGAAGATCTATATCCAAATCTATATATTTGCAAGCAATTTTTTAAAAAAATCCACATTGCTGCTGGATTTAACATTCTGTTTGTAAATCTTCCTTCCAAATGCACTTGAAACCAAAATGGTTTTGGATTGATCTTTCGCATAGATAAAAACTAACGTTTATCAGAGTTCACTAAAATTTCTATCAAACTGATTATTATAAATTAACGATCATTTGATAAAGCACACCATTTGAACTAATTTATCACATTAGCCTGTCCGATTAGAACCTATCACCGTCAAAATAAATGCCATTTATTTTAATTTATTTGCAGTTTTTTTACTTGAATATTTATATTAGGTGTAAGTTATCTTTTGATCTTGAATTGTTGAATAAAATGGAAACACTGATGTGGCAGGTGCTAATAATTTTTTGAATAATATGGAATAAACGAATCAAATCGATTCGATATATAATTTCATTAAGTTAAAAGTTTGATCGTTGGGAAACTTTGATGAATCTTGCACATTTTTGATCATGGTAACATTTTTTTCTAGCTCAAAGTTATTAGTATGGAACATTTCAACTAGTTTGAAATCAATTTATTCAGAAGAAAAGTCCTTTAATATAACCTTAGATTAAAAATTTGAAAACAAAATATTCTCCAAAGGATATTTTTACACTGAAACTGTTTCAAAAATCTATTAAATTTTTTCTCATTCTATACATGATTTTTTCGTAAAACAATTTGATGTCTTTGACTAGTGATTGTGTCAATAAGCTATTTTACTCATCCAAAAATAATAAATATGAAAAGGGATGTTGGTTGCAAATAATAAAAAATATATGTTACATTCTAGTTAAAATTATTGATTTATTTTACAACTCTGCGATAAATGGCACTAGTTTAAGAGCTAAATCCAATTCGCCATCTATATCAAGTTTGTCTTGTGCTACAGCTGCTTTCGGTTCCAGTTTCTTATTGATCAAGTCCACAAAAACTTCATCATCACAGGTTAATGTACAATCGGCTGCACCATCACCCTCGAACAGTTTAGCATTCTTCAGATCAAGCACTATTTTCAATGAAGAAATAACGTGAAAAACTGATTTTGCCAGACACTTATCGAGATTTATTTCAAAGGATAATCAACTTACTCCAGATTTTTTTCACACTGCCACCAACTGTAATTTTAAATTTAAATGTATTCGTCAAAGTACGATTAGCCGGATCTATTTTTGCCAAACGGGTCACCACCTTATTCACAACGGCATCTGATTTTAGCGACATTATAGGATTTTGTTTAATAAATAATTATTTCAGAGAATATGAACTTTTATTTCGCGAAAATGCAGGAACGAAATGAGTACGGACTGAAAGAATTGCAGTTTTTAAAAGTATTTCTGTAATCTCATAGACTTCAATCGCTATCGAAAAGATTACGTATCAATTTTTTTAAAATGATTTTCTACGATCAGTATCCTGCAAAGATAAAGTCATTTCCATACTTCCAAATCAATTTTGATGGAATTTTTTTTTAAAGATTGTTCCCGCTTATCTAGAATGGGTTTCGGGGAAAATGGTCTCACCTAGAAACAAAAATTTATCGCAGGGCATGTTTCATTGGGACGTGATATAATTTTAACCTTTGAAAGTTGGTCATCTATAATAAGTTTCACTAGATTATCAATTATCGAATTTGATTGCACTTTGTGCATTTAAAAATCGAATGATTATCAGCTTGATTACTGCATGAAATTTTTTATAAGAACATATTATTTATATATGGTATATGTTTCAAATAAAATTGAAAGTTTTAGTCTCGTAAAATAAAAATATGACATTATTTTATACTTATCCAATTTGATTTGTGAACAGTTTGATGATAAGCTTGGCATTATCATCAAATGATTTAAAATTGGATATTTGATCATTTTCTTTCTGGAATTTTAGATTGATTTTTTTAATTTTAATGCAAAACACATACAACACACAAAATTAATGTAATAAATAATTCACTTCGCCCAAGTTATCCTTAATCGATGAATATAAAAAAACACTAGCTCGGCTGGGTAAAATATCTTTCAATAAAAGTCTAGCTGCTGCAAGAAATAAATAACTAAGAAGCAACATAAGTTTGCCTTTTTGAATTTTTAAGATATTTAATTTTATGAAGAGTATAAAAGATGCAAAAATATCTTCGTGTTAATTCTGGAAGGACTACATATTTGGGTTAGTTTTTTTTTATTTTGTCTGATAGTGTATTGAAAAAGTTAGCAGCTTTGTTGAAGAAGTCTTCTTTTTGTCATTCAGTTCTGGCAAATGCGATAGGTATATTTTTCATGTTTCTCATACCGTAAGTATTTTTTCCTGGAATTCTATCTAATTACATTACGGTGAAAGTGTTAATGTCTTTTTATTGAAATCATGCCTTGCAAAGAAGGAGTTAAATGTGAACATACAGTTTATGGAAGAATATCGAATAGAATTTACTGAAAAATACGGTTACTTTTAACAAACACATTAGGTAAAAAAATAGCGAATTTTTATGAATTGTTTTCTCAGCTCCTTCATTGAAAATGAGCATGGAACTATTTTTCAAAAATACATCTATCTTTTGAGAGTAAAAAAATTTTTTTTTTAGTTTCTCATTATAAAGCTACTTTAGCTGAAAAAAACGTCATTTCGAGAAAATCGCGTTTAAAGTTTGTCTTCGTTTTTTAGTACCTTTTCTATACGCTTTTTAGTGGCCTTTCTATACGTCAGAATAAACACTGAAACGTGTAAGACGAAAAAATCGTGTTCTATTGTGAATGAACAGAGAAACTGGTATCTTAGAAAGATCGATGCCATGCGGCGTTAAAGGCGTACATCGCATGCGAGTAAAATTGGGCAAAAAATAGGTGGGAGTTCAAGATATATTTGAAAATTTGTATCTTATGTAAAAAGATACAAAAAAATAGAGATGCTGTTCAAAATGAAGGCGTATATTGAGCGTAACCTAATTTGAAAACATGAAATAACGAGCATGATAGCAGCTATATCATTAAATGAGCCTATATGGGAAGCGTAAATTGGTTCGCACTGTAATCGATTATCAGCTTCAACGTGAAGAATACTATACGGAAAGAATAATTAGAATAATTGACAAACTTGGCAAGACATTCACGGATTTAAGAAGAAGCAAGCAATTAACTAAATGGAAAAATTTCCAAAACAGGTATTAATAGAGCAGAATTTTAATCATATTGATTAATTTACAAACTTGAGATACGTTATTTAGATGTTAACAAAATGCAAAATAACATTTTCAGTTGGTTTGATGTTGTATTCCAAGAAAGAAATACTTCAAAATTTAAAATTAAGAATAAAATGACATACTCATCATACAATAGTACAGTAAACTTGTTGATTTTACATGTGTACATAAAACAGGAAACCTTGGCAAAAGCTTCAACTTTGCGATCTGGGGTCAAACTTCATCCTACTGTAAGATTAAGCGGGGAAATATTTTGGTTTGAGTTTTCGCCAACTGTTGCATGTTATGTTTTGAACGATGCTAATACATCAAATTCAGACGCATACATTGTTAATTATATACAAAAACATTCAAAATCAAATACCATTTATTGTATATAAAAAAAAGTTATATAATCTTTGGCCTCCCTCTTCGTTTTTTAACCGGGCTTGGGACCGGCTTCGGCGGAATTACGGCGACACTTATACCGTGCATGCTATGGTTTCATAAATAAGTCGAATAAAAATGTACATAATTCATGAAATTTATCGACTTTCATTTAAACAAACTAATTTGCGCCAACATTGACTACGTCGCTGTGCATTTTTTGACAGTACTGGCATAATTGTCGAAGTTTATTCGAAGCAAATTCAACGATACCAAATTTATCTTTTTTGAGCGAAATACACTCGGTAAACTTGCGCAAACTTGAAATACATAAATTTCGGATGTACGGATATGAAAAGATACTTCTGCGGGCCAAGAATGCGAGTCATTTGCACAACAATCTACAACACACTTCATCGTTAATTAAGCTTAATTCTTAGCTTCAAATTTGGTTTCTACATTTTTCGTCGATAGTGTCACTTTTCAGTTATTAATAACACACAATATAGTCACGTAAATTATTTTATCAAGAATATATAAACGGCAATATTTGCGCGGAAGGCAAACTTTTCAAAACTCTCGGCGCTTTGTGTACTGTCAAAATGACAATTAGAGATCCTTGACAATTAACGGGATGACGACGTCAGCAGCAGAAACTCGGCCAACTTCCTCTAGTTTTCTGTTCCATGGTTGCGAAGTTGACGTCTTATCTACCTGTCGACGTTTGTTATTCAGTCTTCTATATTTCGTGCAGTTGAACACTTTAATTTGAAGAGAAATTATTACGATGGGTTTGCTGTACGGAATTGGCGTCCGGCTGATGAACTCGCTCGTGTTCTTCGTCATAGTGATTATTATGCCCGGACTTCCGCCAAGCACCTATTTTCCGATGACCGAATTAGAGTAAGTACCGCATGCAGATTTGTACCGTCTAAACGTTGCTGTTTCGTTGTTGGAGAGACGAAAATCGCCTTAATTCCTTGCAAATCATGGTATTCAAGCATGACTTTTTTCCGGGGCCGAGCCCACAATTGCACGAAATCGTGCCCCAACTTTGATGGCGATGACGTTTAATCTTATCATAAATTTGCATATCGCAATGCCGGGTGGCATGCTTATTTGCCGTGATACATGCCGGCTATATTACGTCTATGCTGTAACGCCGCGCGCCAGGTGAGCTGCTCCAACAGGTGCACGGAAAACATCAGTTTCTGATGGTTTTCGTGGTACCGTTATGGAAAGTTTGGTGAAATTTTTGCAGATTCCGATAGACAAAATGATATTCTAAGGAATTGTTCTAAAAACAAACAATTTATGCTTAGCAATATCAATGGTGTGAAGTTTCTGGAAGAGATCAAGTGAACGCTATCAAAAATTGCGCATGACCGGCATTTGTGCCGAAAACTAAAACGAATTTTAACTAGCGAAAAGCGTTTATCTCGGTGATGGACTGATTGGAAGTGACATTCCAAGACCGGTTTTAATGCCTAAATAATCCACAACAAGATCTCACGAATTCCTGGTACTCCGATAATCGATTCTGTTATGAATGGAATGTCCACCATCGATTCTATTTCAGTAATAAAGGATTCTCAATCTGGAAAACATGGCAGGCAGCCAAAAATAAATTACAACAGAAACAAGGAAACTAGAGCACGGCAGAGGAATTTTAAAATATCATCCCATATGTACACTATGTGGGTCTCAAAGTAAAGGACAACCTTAAAATACATCCATAATCCTAGTTGACTTTCATATCCCGGATAATAGATCTCAATTTGTTTATGTTTGTCAAGGACACAATGCATCCTTTCTGCGCACAGAATAGCCATGACACAATACAAGAGTGATGCGATTGACCTATATCCAAGAATGCTGTCTAAAAGCTTCCAAATCGAAATCTGGTATAAGGCGAAATAATGACGATAAACTTGGCCCTTAAATATACTACTATTCATGTTTGCCTAAATAGTAACGCATTTTAATCATGTTAATAGCATGATGTGGTCAATTCCCCGCATCAAAGATGTGCGAATTGATTTGCAATCTGCGGCCAAGAAAATCGAATTCAAGATCAATGAAAACAAGACCAAACACATGACACAAACAAGAAAAAACTTGCAGTTGTGTTAAAAGGCACCGTTCACAAATCAAAGAGTAATCACTAAAGGCATTAGTCCGTTGCAGAATAACTCCCTGCTTCATCTTACGTGCGATCAAGGAATAATATGTCAGGATTTTTTCTCGAATCAGGAAGCCGCACGGAAATATATCCAGTTCAGAAAGATGGTAATGTTCAATCATGGAGAAAGTTAAATTACGTAGGCCCCATCAATAGTAAATTGTCCAAATATTTAAAATACAATACTGAATTATCCTTTATTCATTCGACTAGAATTAATTTAAAAAAATTACTATTTAACAATAAAAGCAAAAATGATCCCCTTTCTCATTCAGGAGTGTATCGTGCATCCTGTGATAATTGCGATGCAGCTTATATAGGACAAACAGGTAGGAGCTTTAAAATTAGATACAATGAGCACATCAAAGCAACTAGAGAGGTAAATCAAAATTCTGGGATAGCCCAACATATTTTAGATACAGGTCATAATTTTACCATTAACAATATTAGCATCCTACATAAAATAAACAAAGGGAAAAAGCTAGACTACCTGGAATGCCTTGAGATTAGGTGGGCCATAAAGAGAAAGGAAAACCTACTTAATGATATGACCCTTCCCTTCCAATCACCACTCCTTCAACCATTAACTACTTAAGAACAAAACCAAGAAATATTATACATTGTATGTAACCTGAATGTGATCTAAGGATCGAAACGCGTCGTGCTAATAATAAAGTTTGTGAGTCAAAAAAACCAAGTGTTTCATTTAATAAAAAAAAAAAAAAGATTTTATTACAGTATTTTGTTTCGTGGAGGCCAGCTAATATGCTTTTGAAAAATCCCGAAATTCACCCTGAGTTGGAATATTTTTACGGAAAACAATCGATTCTAACCTCTTTTTTATGTAGATTCATCGAGAAACATGTGTGAAAATTAAAATTCACTGTGTTTAATTTAAAAACGCATTGATTTTTTTTAGATTTCAACTTCATTTTAAAAAAATGTAAATTAATTTCTTTGATGAGATATACCTTTTCGTTTATGAACGACTGACACCGCAGCATGGTCCGCTCAATCTAAAAAAAATAACATCTCGTAAGCAATGGGTAGTAAAACTGTTTAAAATCTACAAAAAAAAATCACAATAAAAATATTAAAATGAAAGAAATGAATTCTTTTGTTGTCTCCTAATGTATTGACATCATTCATCAATTCTCACCTGCAGTCGGAGATCGTGTTCTCGTTATTCTCGTCTCATACCGTTACGACTGCGGTAAAATCTCACAAGACCCTGCAAGACGTGGAAATCCCGTTTTCATTGCTCGTAAAACTATACAACCTTATTTTAGTTTGGCATATACACCACCTCTCATATGCATTTGCCCACCCTGCAAAAGTGGTGTATTCGGGATCAAGAAATAAAATTAAAACTTTTGATGAATAGAATTTATTCTTTATTTAATTCTAAGCACAAAAGGAAAAAAAATACAAAATAATGTCATTTACATTAAATTTTAGACTCATAAATGTGCCCACCCTTACTTTTAATTAATTACAAAGCTTGCTAGTATGTTTCGGGTCATTGTCGTGCTGAAATGTGAATTTATCTCGAAAAATGCGTACTCCCGATTGTGCTCCTTCCTCATTACGCCTTGGATTTGGCAAATATTACCAATCCTGCCACCAAAACAACCCCATACCATAAAAGAGCCACTCCCATGTTGATGGTAGGCACTAAACATTGGTTTAATGCCTGTTCTTCTGATGACCTCCGCACAAAGATTCTGCACCTGGAGCTAAAAACTTCGAATTTCGATTCGTCACCCCACAACACTTTTGTCCAGTCTTCAGGTGTCCAATTTTTGTGTTGTTTCGCCCATTCCAATCTCTTCTTCTTATTTCTAGCATCTAATAATGGTTTTCTAACCTCAACACGGCCATGAAGGACTGCTTCCTGAAGCCTGTGTTTGACGGTGGACACATTTAGGTGATCAGATCGCCCTAAATTCACTTCAGCGGCTGTTTCTGGAGCAGTAAGACGTCAGTTACGTTTGCTGGCAATCACTAGGTTTCTATATTCAGCAGCAGTCGTGGTCCTGGGTCTTTCACACCGTTTTTTACTTCTGTTACTATAAAAAAGCAACTTCTAGCAGTAATTTAAACATTTAAACTTTATGAAATTGACGATTTATTCGAAGAACAATCCGTGAATTATTCATGAAGCACTCCTGATATTATATTAATTCTGTCTGATCTATAAACACAATTGTTTTTGCCAGACGTTGGATTTCTTAAAATGTAAACTACCAATAAACAGGTTCGGAGTAGATCTTCATCTTATGTTGGCACTGCGGGCCTTCGTTGGATTTAGTCTGCAAGCAAGTCTTTCACCTTAACCAAAACAGTTATAAACACTTTTTGATGGACCAAGAATATCGGTGTTGGCAAAATTGCGCAGACTTCAATAGACCGGCCATGTGAAGCGTATGTATGATAGCAGAACTCTCAGGCGCACTTGGCCAACTGGCAGTCGCCCACACGCAAACGCTGAGCGGACTCAATGTACGCAAATAACATATTGATATTGAGATTCGAAACCTGAAAGACGCACTCCTTGAATCGAGACAGGTGGAGCCGATCAACGCCCGATTTTAGATGGTGAGGCAATCAAACTCAACATGAAATAGAAATGGGGATTTCAAATAGCAATATTATAGATTTATATCAAATACCGAAGTCATCTATTTGATGGTTGAAACTCATAAACTTATAAATGATAAATCTGTAGGTTACTTAAAATTTCCTTAGATAATTCACACCTCAAATTTCAGAATAATACCTTCTAAGGAACTTCGTGGTCCGCTAGAATTGAATAATCATTTGGATAATGCCGAACGCCTACTCGATGGTCGAGTGTACGGACCCGAATCGCTTATTGCCCGGAAAAATGAAATATTCACAACCATTCATGGTGGCGAGGTCGTCAAAATCACTGCCAATCACATAACACATGTTGCCAAATTCGGGCAACCGTGCGGTAAATAATAGTTTTGCGAATGTTAAATAAGAAATGGTTCCAACCACAATTTTCACATTTCAGAAGCCGTCTACGAAGAACAGAAATGTGGACGCCCGCTTGGCTTAGATTTCGACACGCTTGGCGATAATTTAATTGTTGCCGATGCGTACTACGGAATCTGGCAAGTGGACATTACGAATGGCAAAAAGAAATTGCTGATTTCGCCGGATCAAGTTCAAGACGGTAAAGTGCAGCGAAAGGCGATGATCTTCAATTCGGTTGCTGTTGATAAGAATGGTGACTTCTATTGGACTGACAGCAGTTCGGACTTCAAAATTGAAGACGGATTCTATACGTTCATGGCCAATCCGTCAGGAAGGTAAGTGATTTATTTGTTCGATATACAACTTGAAAAGCTCACTACGATTATAATGCAGACTGTTCTTCTATGATCGGAAGAAAAACGAAAGTAAACTACTCCTGGATGAGTTGTATTTCCCGAACGGGGTAGCCCTTAGCCCGAAGCAAGATTTTGTTGTGGTCGCGGAAACTGCCTCATCACGATTGCTGAAATATTACATTGAAGGGCCTAAGAAGGGAACACACGAGATATTTGTTGATGGTTTGCCAGGAACGCCTGATAATTTGACTCCGGACGCAGATGGCTTGTGGGTTCCTCTCGTGACATCACGCGATGCCGACCATCCAGCAATTCATCAGGCACTATCACGCTTTCCCATGATCCGTCTTTTCATTTTACGCATATTTGCCCTTTTGGAATTCCCATTCAAGTTGGTGAATAACGCATTCCCGAACTCGTACACCCAAAAAGTTCTACATTATATTGGGCATTTCGAACCGTTCCGTGGCATCTTCCCGAAACGCACCACAATCTTGAGAGTCGACTGGAATGGCAACATAATTGGCTCGCTGCATGGATTCGACAAATCCGTGCAATTTATCTCACACGTATTGGAGTTGGGGGATTATTTGTACTTAGGGTCACCGTTCAATACATATTTAGGGCGTGTCAAGCTTCCTCGTGGTCCGCAAATCAAACGGAAAAAAGCCCGGAACGGAACGGCACGGAACTGAACCCCATTGTCGCAAATGATTGCCTCTGGTACCCCGAAGAGCATAAATACCCGCTCCTCTAACAGGCGTGTTATTTCCGGTGCCTTCGCAGTCCGGAGGGGTAGAACCAGAGCGAATTTGGTGAAATAGTCCACCACGCTAAGAATATAGCTGTGTCCCCTGGTTGATTTGGGTAAAGGGCCAATCAAATCCACGCAAATAAGCTCCCAGGGTTGCCTTGCCCTGCCTGCCCTCGTCCCCATCACTCCTCGGGGTGATTTTCGCTCCACTTTGACGGATTGGCAGACCTTGCATCGAGCCACGTATCGACGGATATCGGCCCCCATCTTTGGCCAATAGTAACGCTGAGTGATTCGGTCTAGGGTCCTTTTGACCCCCATATGTCCCGCTCTGGGATCATCGTGCCCCTGAAAAAGTGCTGCGCTTCGCTCGGCCTTCGGCAGTACCCGCTTCCATGCCTGATCATCCAGTTCGGCGTTCCGTCCGGGAATGTGCTTCCAAACGCCATCCTCTGAGACCCGCCAGTCCGGGTATTGATCCGGATTCTCCCGTATTCCTTCTCTCATCTTGGTCCACCACGAGTCGATGGGGTCTTCAGCAGTGACTCCGGCCACCCTAGGTATTGCGCGGGAGAGTGCGTCAGGGACCAGATGTTCTTTCCCCTTCCGATGCACGACCTCGAAGTCGAACTGCTGGAGGCGTACTGCCCACCTGGCCAGTCGGCCCGTGGGGTCCTTTAAGTTGTGCAGCCATACCAAAGAATGGTGATCTGTGATGACCCGGAATTGGGCCCCCTCTATGTAGGGCCTCAACTTCTCCACCGCCCACAGCACCGCTAGGCACTCTTTCTCCGTGGTTGAAAACTTCCGCTCCCCCTTCGACAGCGCTCTGCTCAAAAAACAAATGGCCTTTTCCCCTTCCGGAAAGATCTGGCTCAACACGGCTCCCAGGCCCACATCCGACGCATCCGTCTGCACCTGAAAAGGCCGATCAAAATCTGGGCAAGCCAAAATTGGTGCCGTTGACAGCTTTCCCTTGCATTTGTTGAACGCTTCCTCGCACTGCGGCGTCCAAACGAAACGCTTGTTCTTCCGGAGTAGCTCTGTGAGCGGGGCCACCAGAGTAGCGTGGTCTGGTATGAAACGGCGGTACCACGACACCATTCCTAAGAATTGTCGCACTTGTTTTGCCGTCGCGGGGGTGGGGAAGCCCACCATGCACTCCACCTTCTCGGGGTGCACGCTCAGCCCGTTTTCATCGACGACGTAGCCCAGGTACGTCAGTTTGGGTCGACAGAAATGGCACTTTTCCCTGGAGAGTTTCAACCCCGCTTTGCGCAAACGCCTGAACACTTCCTGGAGCGTACTCAAGTGACGCTCGAAATCTTGCGTGACCACAATAATGTCGTCTAGGTACGTGAACACGTACGGCTCCAAGTCGGGCCCCAAGACTCTATCGATCAAACGCTGCCACGTAGCGGGGGCGTTGGATAATCCGAACGGCATCCTGCTAAATTGGAAAAGTCCCCGGCCTGGTATAGTAAAGGCGGTATAGGGCCTCGACTCGGGAGCTACGGGTACCTGCCAATAAGCCGACTTGATATCCAGGGTCGACAGATACCTCGCGTTGCGTAGCTTATCCAATGTAGCCGAGACGTACGGGAGGGGATACGCGTCTCTGGCCGTCACTCGATTTACCTTCCGGAAGTCGACGCAGAACCGGTAAGTTCCGTCCTTTTTCTTCACCATCAGGACCGGTGACGACCAAGGACTCTCCGATGGCTCTACTACCCCCATACGGAGCATTTCCGACAGCTCCTTGTCGATATGCTGCTGTACCACTGGCGAAACCGGGTAGTATCGCTGCTTGATGGGGGACGAGTCCGTACGAATAATGTGTTCGACTAGACTCGTACACCCTA
Source organism: Oxycera nigricornis (assembly GCA_963942545.1). Lineage (NCBI taxonomy): Eukaryota > Metazoa > Arthropoda > Insecta > Diptera > Stratiomyidae > Oxycera > Oxycera nigricornis. The sequence continues at coordinate 110,187,837 of OZ012660.1, read as the reverse complement.
GTCCCTCCCCCATGAGTTCGAACTCTCGCTGCACCAGGCTTTCCAGCTTTTTCGACTCCTCCTCGTCCAGGTGCGCCTCCCCTTTCAAATGCTTGGGGGTGTCAATTGTTGCCACGTCCGAGAAGTCCCAACGCTCTCCCTTCAGGTTGAGAATCAACCCAAAACGCCGAATGAAGTCCACGCCAAGTATCAAGGAGTGAGGCAACGAGGGTACGATAAGTACCTTCAGCCTCTCGCATCTGCCCTCCAGGCGGATCGGTATGGCGGCCTGACCCAAGACGGCGCACTGCCTATTGTTTGCCAGTCTTATCCGCACCGGCCCGGCGTCGGCCCACTCGACCCCGAGCCTTTTCAGCACTGTTACGCGCACTTTTACCCCCGAAGCCTCTAATGGCTGCGGGGCGGACGGTTGTGCCCGGCGTCTTTGCCCGCGAAGAGGGGCGGGGTAATGTTAATATTTTGGGCGCCACCCAGTCGTGCGCCGACAACCGTCCAGCGACCGAAACCTCTGACTGGGGTTTGGCTTAGGTCGCGACACTGAAACCTGATCGAGAAACCTGGAACCAATCCAACGCCGTGATCAACTATATCCCAAAAAAAAGGAAAACGGAAACGCACTCCACTTAGACTCCTTACACTCTGTATTTTAAATTCTAATGTCTACACGTATGACTTAAGGATAAAGCTTACACTACTTACGAATTACTCGTCTTTCTCGATTCGTCCTCGCCAATTTTCCCTATCGCTCGCTCGCTCGTTCGATCGTCGTGTCCTTCTTCTGTCTAGAGCTTCGCTGATTGAAATTTACGGATGGACCAAGTCCACTCGCACCGTTTTCGACCTATTTGCGGCACTTTAACACTGGCTGGGCCGCGTACAAACGAAGTCGCCTTCTGACACCACCCTTTGCGCTGCGAACTCGATGAAATCCTCGACGACGACCACGACTCTTCCACTTACGATCCTCCAAACGGAAAAAAGCCCTCTTCCTTTGTTCCCAGCTCTATTTATCCAAAATCGTCGTAACGGCCCAGCTTGTTTGCGGAACCATTCCAATTCCAACTCGGGTTTTAGAACCACTGATGTGGGACTCACTGGATTTGGTCGAATCTGTCTGCGCAACGGCCATCTTGGCTTTTTCGCCCCCTCTGATGTCACTCCGACATTTCCCAGTGACAGCTCGCGTCGGTTGTTATTGTTTTTGTGAGTTTTGTTTTCATGTCGTCGGACCTGATACGCGGTTCGGTGTATACATCTCGCGATCGGAACATAGTGGAGTGAATTGCTGGGAGGCTCGGCATTGGACTGCGATATATTCAGGCCGTGTGCTCGGTGTATGAGGTGCGTGGTTATTCATCCCTTAACATTACCTATTTCAGCTATCTGGAAGTGGTCACGCCCTATAACGCTGGTCGGAACGAGAAGGATCCTGTGTCGCATCTCGGAGACTTGGGTGCGACCGTTGCCGCATCTACGCTGGTTGCCGCGCCCCCAAAATTAGACAGTAATGGTGGCAAGTGTGATGGATTCAGCGGCGAATGGCCAGTCCGTGTTGACATGTATCCGTTTGACCATTTCCGACTCGAATATGACGCACTTCATGACGTAATTAGTGTTGGCATAATTCATTCGCAACTCGAAAACGTTTTGGGCATTGGTCACAAACAAATGGACATTCGCCCCGGTGCATCATTTCGTGTTCGTGATCGTGTTACCAATGAAAACCCGCCGATCGGATTCATCGACCGGCGTTGGTGGATTGAAATGCGCATTGAGGTGCCAATTTTAGACTTCTTGCGATGCTTGATGTCGATGATTTCCTCAGGGATGGCTCGATGATCTTCTCCTTAAACTAGTAACTACTAATGTTTTACTTACCACTATTGACCTAGTTCCTATTTTCTACTTGATTCTACCATTGTTGCCTTCAATGATGAGTTTATATAATACAATTCTTAAATTAAACTTTCTATTCACTTCAAATTCTTAAACTACTCTATGAGCCTCAGTGGAGTGGTGTTTGCGCTAGTTACGTTTGGCGTTTTGCAGGCTTTTTGACCAGAGTCCTGATTGGCTTTTTGACTCAAGTCAAAGTCAATCAGGACTTCTTTTTTTTTTTTTTTTAAATTGAAAAACTGTTCGGTCGCAGCGAAATGCGACCGTAACATTACCCCCCCTTCTTCAAGTGGATTTTCCCAAAATCCACTCAAAAAAAAAGGAAAAAGAAAGAACGGTTAAAAAAAAAACGAGCGATGAACAAAACGGAAACGAGTAATATTTGGGCAGCAGCATTCGACGCGCGCGGGTACGTCACACGACCAAGAGTGGTTTTGCGTGCCATGGCCATGGCCGAGTGCTCGCGGAGCATTGTTGCTTTGGCGAATTCGCGCGGCCAAACAAAACAATGGTTCCGTACGAAACCCACACGATTACTTGTTTCAGTCACTTAGGTAGATACCTCTAACTCCCCGAACTAAACTCTCTACTCGCTAACCTAACTAACCTAGCTAACTGCTATCCCTTCACCAATTTTCCCCTGTCCCTACTCTGCTTCTACTAATACCTAACTAATTTCTCTAATCAATGATATAAACTACGTTTCCCCATTCTCCCTATCTGACCTGCCCAAACAAACCCCGACTTAATTTTCCCTGTTTACACCACCGTCCCTTATTTAACCTAAACAACCCATTTACTCCTTGCCCTTTTCTATTCTATCCACCTACCAAACTTGTTCTATGGGTATCCTCCACTGAGCTCCGGAGTTAATTCCCATTCTCTTAGCTTCCCCGAACTGATTCCCTCACTACTCTTACTGTACTAACTAATTGATAACTCTCCGCCCCAACTACTACTGCCTACTCTCTATCCTATCTATCCTCCCCCCTGATTATTATTTCTACTACTATTATTATTATTTCTACTACTAATGAACTAATTCCCTCACTACTCCGACTGTACTAACAATTGATAACTTTCCGCCCCAACTACTACTGCCTACTCTCTATCCTATCTATCCTCCCCCTGATTATTATTTCTACTACTAATGACTTTTCTTAACGTTTTATTTTAGCCCCAAACTTCAACCCCCAAAAGAAAGATAATGTAACACAAAAGGAAAAGAAGTACCGGAAGGAAAAAAATAATAATGGAAAATAAGGATTTGAGGGAAGGGCAGCGGGAAGAGTCTCAAACGAGGAAAAGCCCTTGGAACCAGCCAATGATTGGTATTAAGTTCAATATTTTACTTATCGTGTCTGTCCCAGTTAGATGTAAAATTTTATGCATGTTCCTGTTTGTTGGGTAGCTCTAATTCGTTGTTTACGCGGCGTAGGGTTTTAGGTCCTTGGCGTGCCACACCCCAGCGTCTCTGCCCTTATTGTCCGTTAAACGGTATGTAGACGAGGACAATTTCTCTTTGACCACGAACGGTCCCACATATTCCGGGGCCAATTTTGCCGAAAAATACTTCTTTGCATCTGACAGGACGAAATTCCTTCGCCACACTTGGTCGTTGGCATAGAAAGGCTGGGCGCGCTGACGAAGATTGTACCTAGCCACGGTAAGCTTGGCCGCCCCCACGTTGGGCGCCAAAACTGTTACGCGCACTTTTACCCCCGAAGCCTCTAATGGCTGCGGGGCGGACGGTTGTGCCCGGCGTCTTTGCCCGCGAAGAGGGGCGGGGTAATGTTAATATTTTGGGCGCCACCCAGTCGTGCGCCGACAACCGTCCAGCGACCGAAACCTCTGACTGGGGTTTGGCTTAGGTCGCGACACTGAAACCTGATCGAGAAACCTGGAACCAATCCAACGCCGTGATCAACTATATCCCAAAAAAAAGGAAAACGGAAACGCACTCCACTTAGACTCCTTACACTCTGTATTTTAAATTCTAATGTCTACACGTATGACTTAAGGATAAAGCTTACACTACTTACGAATTACTCGTCTTTCTCGATTCGTCCTCGCCAATTTTCCCTATCGCTCGCTCGCTCGTTCGATCGTCGTGTCCTTCTTCTGTCTAGAGCTTCGCTGATTGAAATTTACGGATGGACCAAGTCCACTCGCACCGTTTTCGACCTATTTGCGGCACTTTAACACTGGCTGGGCCGCGTACAAACGAAGTCGCCTTCTGACACCACCCTTTGCGCTGCGAACTCGATGAAATCCTCGACGACGACCACGACTCTTCCACTTACGATCCTCCAAACGGAAAAAAGCCCTCTTCCTTTGTTCCCAGCTCTATTTATCCAAAATCGTCGTAACGGCCCAGCTTGTTTGCGGAACCATTCCAATTCCAACTCGGGTTTTAGAACCACTGATGTGGGACTCACTGGATTTGGTCGAATCTGTCTGCGCAACGGCCATCTTGGCTTTTTCGCCCCCTCTGATGTCACTCCGACATTTCCCAGTGACAGCTCGCGTCGGTTGTTATTGTTTTTGTGAGTTTTGTTTTCATGTCGTCGGACCTGATACGCGGTTCGGTGTATACATCTCGCGATCGGAACATAGTGGAGTGAATTGCTGGGAGGCTCGGCATTGGACTGCGATATATTCAGGCCGTGTGCTCGGTGTATGAGGTGCGTGGTTATTCATCCCTTAACATTACCTATTTCAGCTATCTGGAAGTGGTCACGCCCTATAACGCTGGTCGGAACGAGAAGGATCCTGTGTCGCATCTCGGAGACTTGGGTGCGACCGTTGCCGCATCTACGCTGGTTGCCGCGCCCCCAAAATTAGACAGTAATGGTGGCAAGTGTGATGGATTCAGCGGCGAATGGCCAGTCCGTGTTGACATGTATCCGTTTGACCATTTCCGACTCGAATATGACGCACTTCATGACGTAATTAGTGTTGGCATAATTCATTCGCAACTCGAAAACGTTTTGGGCATTGGTCACAAACAAATGGACATTCGCCCCGGTGCATCATTTCGTGTTCGTGATCGTGTTACCAATGAAAACCCGCCGATCGGATTCATCGACCGGCGTTGGTGGATTGAAATGCGCATTGAGGTGCCAATTTTAGACTTCTTGCGATGCTTGATGTCGATGATTTCCTCAGGGATGGCTCGATGATCTTCTCCTTAAACTAGTAACTACTAATGTTTTACTTACCACTATTGACCTAGTTCCTATTTTCTACTTGATTCTACCATTGTTGCCTTCAATGATGAGTTTATATAATACAATTCTTAAATTAAACTTTCTATTCACTTCAAATTCTTAAACTACTCTATGAGCCTCAGTGGAGTGGTGTTTGCGCTAGTTACGTTTGGCGTTTTGCAGGCTTTTTGACCAGAGTCCTGATTGGCTTTTTGACTCAAGTCAAAGTCAATCAGGACTTCTTTTTTTTTTCAATTTTGATGGAATTTTTTTTTAAAGATTGTTCCCGCTTATCTAGAATGGGTTTCGGGGAAAATGGTCTCACCTAGAAACAAAAATTTATCGCAGGGCATGTTTCATTGGGACGTGATATAATTTTAACCTTTGAAAGTTGGTCATCTATAATAAGTTTCACTAGATTATCAATTATCGAATTTGATTGCACTTTGTGCATTTAAAAATCGAATGATTATCAGCTTGATTACTGCATGAAATTTTTTATAAGAACATATTATTTATATATGGTATATGTTTCAAATAAAATTGAAAGTTTTAGTCTCGTAAAATAAAAATATGACATTATTTTATACTTATCCAATTTGATTTGTGAACAGTTTGATGATAAGCTTGGCATTATCATCAAATGATTTAAAATTGGATATTTGATCATTTTCTTTCTGGAATTTTAGATTGATTTTTTTAATTTTAATGCAAAACACATACAACACACAAAATTAATGTAATAAATAATTCACTTCGCCCAAGTTATCCTTAATCGATGAATATAAAAAAACACTAGCTCGGCTGGGTAAAATATCTTTCAATAAAAGTCTAGCTGCTGCAAGAAATAAATAACTAAGAAGCAACATAAGTTTGCCTTTTTGAATTTTTAAGATATTTAATTTTATGAAGAGTATAAAAGATGCAAAAATATCTTCGTGTTAATTCTGGAAGGACTACATATTTGGGTTAGTTTTTTTTTATTTTGTCTGATAGTGTATTGAAAAAGTTAGCAGCTTTGTTGAAGAAGTCTTCTTTTTGTCATTCAGTTCTGGCAAATGCGATAGGTATATTTTTCATGTTTCTCATACCGTAAGTATTTTTTCCTGGAATTCTATCTAATTACATTACGGTGAAAGTGTTAATGTCTTTTTATTGAAATCATGCCTTGCAAAGAAGGAGTTAAATGTGAACATACAGTTTATGGAAGAATATCGAATAGAATTTACTGAAAAATACGGTTACTTTTAACAAACACATTAGGTAAAAAAATAGCGAATTTTTATGAATTGTTTTCTCAGCTCCTTCATTGAAAATGAGCATGGAACTATTTTTCAAAAATACATCTATCTTTTGAGAGTAAAAAAATTTTTTTTTTAGTTTCTCATTATAAAGCTACTTTAGCTGAAAAAAACGTCATTTCGAGAAAATCGCGTTTAAAGTTTGTCTTCGTTTTTTAGTACCTTTTCTATACGCTTTTTAGTGGCCTTTCTATACGTCAGAATAAACACTGAAACGTGTAAGACGAAAAAATCGTGTTCTATTGTGAATGAACAGAGAAACTGGTATCTTAGAAAGATCGATGCCATGCGGCGTTAAAGGCGTACATCGCATGCGAGTAAAATTGGGCAAAAAATAGGTGGGAGTTCAAGATATATTTGAAAATTTGTATCTTATGTAAAAAGATACAAAAAAATAGAGATGCTGTTCAAAATGAAGGCGTATATTGAGCGTAACCTAATTTGAAAACATGAAATAACGAGCATGATAGCAGCTATATCATTAAATGAGCCTATATGGGAAGCGTAAATTGGTTCGCACTGTAATCGATTATCAGCTTCAACGTGAAGAATACTATACGGAAAGAATAATTAGAATAATTGACAAACTTGGCAAGACATTCACGGATTTAAGAAGAAGCAAGCAATTAACTAAATGGAAAAATTTCCAAAACAGGTATTAATAGAGCAGAATTTTAATCATATTGATTAATTTACAAACTTGAGATACGTTATTTAGATGTTAACAAAATGCAAAATAACATTTTCAGTTGGTTTGATGTTGTATTCCAAGAAAGAAATACTTCAAAATTTAAAATTAAGAATAAAATGACATACTCATCATACAATAGTACAGTAAACTTGTTGATTTTACATGTGTACATAAAACAGGAAACCTTGGCAAAAGCTTCAACTTTGCGATCTGGGGTCAAACTTCATCCTACTGTAAGATTAAGCGGGGAAATATTTTGGTTTGAGTTTTCGCCAACTGTTGCATGTTATGTTTTGAACGATGCTAATACATCAAATTCAGACGCATACATTGTTAATTATATACAAAAACATTCAAAATCAAATACCATTTATTGTATATAAAAAAAAGTTATATAATCTTTGGCCTCCCTCTTCGTTTTTTAACCGGGCTTGGGACCGGCTTCGGCGGAATTACGGCGACACTTATACCGTGCATGCTATGGTTTCATAAATAAGTCGAATAAAAATGTACATAATTCATGAAATTTATCGACTTTCATTTAAACAAACTAATTTGCGCCAACATTGACTACGTCGCTGTGCATTTTTTGACAGTACTGGCATAATTGTCGAAGTTTATTCGAAGCAAATTCAACGATACCAAATTTATCTTTTTTGAGCGAAATACACTCGGTAAACTTGCGCAAACTTGAAATACATAAATTTCGGATGTACGGATATGAAAAGATACTTCTGCGGGCCAAGAATGCGAGTCATTTGCACAACAATCTACAACACACTTCATCGTTAATTAAGCTTAATTCTTAGCTTCAAATTTGGTTTCTACATTTTTCGTCGATAGTGTCACTTTTCAGTTATTAATAACACACAATATAGTCACGTAAATTATTTTATCAAGAATATATAAACGGCAATATTTGCGCGGAAGGCAAACTTTTCAAAACTCTCGGCGCTTTGTGTACTGTCAAAATGACAATTAGAGATCCTTGACAATTAACGGGATGACGACGTCAGCAGCAGAAACTCGGCCAACTTCCTCTAGTTTTCTGTTCCATGGTTGCGAAGTTGACGTCTTATCTACCTGTCGACGTTTGTTATTCAGTCTTCTATATTTCGTGCAGTTGAACACTTTAATTTGAAGAGAAATTATTACGATGGGTTTGCTGTACGGAATTGGCGTCCGGCTGATGAACTCGCTCGTGTTCTTCGTCATAGTGATTATTATGCCCGGACTTCCGCCAAGCACCTATTTTCCGATGACCGAATTAGAGTAAGTACCGCATGCAGATTTGTACCGTCTAAACGTTGCTGTTTCGTTGTTGGAGAGACGAAAATCGCCTTAATTCCTTGCAAATCATGGTATTCAAGCATGACTTTTTTCCGGGGCCGAGCCCACAATTGCACGAAATCGTGCCCCAACTTTGATGGCGATGACGTTTAATCTTATCATAAATTTGCATATCGCAATGCCGGGTGGCATGCTTATTTGCCGTGATACATGCCGGCTATATTACGTCTATGCTGTAACGCCGCGCGCCAGGTGAGCTGCTCCAACAGGTGCACGGAAAACATCAGTTTCTGATGGTTTTCGTGGTACCGTTATGGAAAGTTTGGTGAAATTTTTGCAGATTCCGATAGACAAAATGATATTCTAAGGAATTGTTCTAAAAACAAACAATTTATGCTTAGCAATATCAATGGTGTGAAGTTTCTGGAAGAGATCAAGTGAACGCTATCAAAAATTGCGCATGACCGGCATTTGTGCCGAAAACTAAAACGAATTTTAACTAGCGAAAAGCGTTTATCTCGGTGATGGACTGATTGGAAGTGACATTCCAAGACCGGTTTTAATGCCTAAATAATCCACAACAAGATCTCACGAATTCCTGGTACTCCGATAATCGATTCTGTTATGAATGGAATGTCCACCATCGATTCTATTTCAGTAATAAAGGATTCTCAATCTGGAAAACATGGCAGGCAGCCAAAAATAAATTACAACAGAAACAAGGAAACTAGAGCACGGCAGAGGAATTTTAAAATATCATCCCATATGTACACTATGTGGGTCTCAAAGTAAAGGACAACCTTAAAATACATCCATAATCCTAGTTGACTTTCATATCCCGGATAATAGATCTCAATTTGTTTATGTTTGTCAAGGACACAATGCATCCTTTCTGCGCACAGAATAGCCATGACACAATACAAGAGTGATGCGATTGACCTATATCCAAGAATGCTGTCTAAAAGCTTCCAAATCGAAATCTGGTATAAGGCGAAATAATGACGATAAACTTGGCCCTTAAATATACTACTATTCATGTTTGCCTAAATAGTAACGCATTTTAATCATGTTAATAGCATGATGTGGTCAATTCCCCGCATCAAAGATGTGCGAATTGATTTGCAATCTGCGGCCAAGAAAATCGAATTCAAGATCAATGAAAACAAGACCAAACACATGACACAAACAAGAAAAAACTTGCAGTTGTGTTAAAAGGCACCGTTCACAAATCAAAGAGTAATCACTAAAGGCATTAGTCCGTTGCAGAATAACTCCCTGCTTCATCTTACGTGCGATCAAGGAATAATATGTCAGGATTTTTTCTCGAATCAGGAAGCCGCACGGAAATATATCCAGTTCAGAAAGATGGTAATGTTCAATCATGGAGAAAGTTAAATTACGTAGGCCCCATCAATAGTAAATTGTCCAAATATTTAAAATACAATACTGAATTATCCTTTATTCATTCGACTAGAATTAATTTAAAAAAATTACTATTTAACAATAAAAGCAAAAATGATCCCCTTTCTCATTCAGGAGTGTATCGTGCATCCTGTGATAATTGCGATGCAGCTTATATAGGACAAACAGGTAGGAGCTTTAAAATTAGATACAATGAGCACATCAAAGCAACTAGAGAGGTAAATCAAAATTCTGGGATAGCCCAACATATTTTAGATACAGGTCATAATTTTACCATTAACAATATTAGCATCCTACATAAAATAAACAAAGGGAAAAAGCTAGACTACCTGGAATGCCTTGAGATTAGGTGGGCCATAAAGAGAAAGGAAAACCTACTTAATGATATGACCCTTCCCTTCCAATCACCACTCCTTCAACCATTAACTACTTAAGAACAAAACCAAGAAATATTATACATTGTATGTAACCTGAATGTGATCTAAGGATCGAAACGCGTCGTGCTAATAATAAAGTTTGTGAGTCAAAAAAACCAAGTGTTTCATTTAATAAAAAAAAAAAAAAGATTTTATTACAGTATTTTGTTTCGTGGAGGCCAGCTAATATGCTTTTGAAAAATCCCGAAATTCACCCTGAGTTGGAATATTTTTACGGAAAACAATCGATTCTAACCTCTTTTTTATGTAGATTCATCGAGAAACATGTGTGAAAATTAAAATTCACTGTGTTTAATTTAAAAACGCATTGATTTTTTTTAGATTTCAACTTCATTTTAAAAAAATGTAAATTAATTTCTTTGATGAGATATACCTTTTCGTTTATGAACGACTGACACCGCAGCATGGTCCGCTCAATCTAAAAAAAATAACATCTCGTAAGCAATGGGTAGTAAAACTGTTTAAAATCTACAAAAAAAAATCACAATAAAAATATTAAAATGAAAGAAATGAATTCTTTTGTTGTCTCCTAATGTATTGACATCATTCATCAATTCTCACCTGCAGTCGGAGATCGTGTTCTCGTTATTCTCGTCTCATACCGTTACGACTGCGGTAAAATCTCACAAGACCCTGCAAGACGTGGAAATCCCGTTTTCATTGCTCGTAAAACTATACAACCTTATTTTAGTTTGGCATATACACCACCTCTCATATGCATTTGCCCACCCTGCAAAAGTGGTGTATTCGGGATCAAGAAATAAAATTAAAACTTTTGATGAATAGAATTTATTCTTTATTTAATTCTAAGCACAAAAGGAAAAAAAATACAAAATAATGTCATTTACATTAAATTTTAGACTCATAAATGTGCCCACCCTTACTTTTAATTAATTACAAAGCTTGCTAGTATGTTTCGGGTCATTGTCGTGCTGAAATGTGAATTTATCTCGAAAAATGCGTACTCCCGATTGTGCTCCTTCCTCATTACGCCTTGGATTTGGCAAATATTACCAATCCTGCCACCAAAACAACCCCATACCATAAAAGAGCCACTCCCATGTTGATGGTAGGCACTAAACATTGGTTTAATGCCTGTTCTTCTGATGACCTCCGCACAAAGATTCTGCACCTGGAGCTAAAAACTTCGAATTTCGATTCGTCACCCCACAACACTTTTGTCCAGTCTTCAGGTGTCCAATTTTTGTGTTGTTTCGCCCATTCCAATCTCTTCTTCTTATTTCTAGCATCTAATAATGGTTTTCTAACCTCAACACGGCCATGAAGGACTGCTTCCTGAAGCCTGTGTTTGACGGTGGACACATTTAGGTGATCAGATCGCCCTAAATTCACTTCAGCGGCTGTTTCTGGAGCAGTAAGACGTCAGTTACGTTTGCTGGCAATCACTAGGTTTCTATATTCAGCAGCAGTCGTGGTCCTGGGTCTTTCACACCGTTTTTTACTTCTGTTACTATAAAAAAGCAACTTCTAGCAGTAATTTAAACATTTAAACTTTATGAAATTGACGATTTATTCGAAGAACAATCCGTGAATTATTCATGAAGCACTCCTGATATTATATTAATTCTGTCTGATCTATAAACACAATTGTTTTTGCCAGACGTTGGATTTCTTAAAATGTAAACTACCAATAAACAGGTTCGGAGTAGATCTTCATCTTATGTTGGCACTGCGGGCCTTCGTTGGATTTAGTCTGCAAGCAAGTCTTTCACCTTAACCAAAACAGTTATAAACACTTTTTGATGGACCAAGAATATCGGTGTTGGCAAAATTGCGCAGACTTCAATAGACCGGCCATGTGAAGCGTATGTATGATAGCAGAACTCTCAGGCGCACTTGGCCAACTGGCAGTCGCCCACACGCAAACGCTGAGCGGACTCAATGTACGCAAATAACATATTGATATTGAGATTCGAAACCTGAAAGACGCACTCCTTGAATCGAGACAGGTGGAGCCGATCAACGCCCGATTTTAGATGGTGAGGCAATCAAACTCAACATGAAATAGAAATGGGGATTTCAAATAGCAATATTATAGATTTATATCAAATACCGAAGTCATCTATTTGATGGTTGAAACTCATAAACTTATAAATGATAAATCTGTAGGTTACTTAAAATTTCCTTAGATAATTCACACCTCAAATTTCAGAATAATACCTTCTAAGGAACTTCGTGGTCCGCTAGAATTGAATAATCATTTGGATAATGCCGAACGCCTACTCGATGGTCGAGTGTACGGACCCGAATCGCTTATTGCCCGGAAAAATGAAATATTCACAACCATTCATGGTGGCGAGGTCGTCAAAATCACTGCCAATCACATAACACATGTTGCCAAATTCGGGCAACCGTGCGGTAAATAATAGTTTTGCGAATGTTAAATAAGAAATGGTTCCAACCACAATTTTCACATTTCAGAAGCCGTCTACGAAGAACAGAAATGTGGACGCCCGCTTGGCTTAGATTTCGACACGCTTGGCGATAATTTAATTGTTGCCGATGCGTACTACGGAATCTGGCAAGTGGACATTACGAATGGCAAAAAGAAATTGCTGATTTCGCCGGATCAAGTTCAAGACGGTAAAGTGCAGCGAAAGGCGATGATCTTCAATTCGGTTGCTGTTGATAAGAATGGTGACTTCTATTGGACTGACAGCAGTTCGGACTTCAAAATTGAAGACGGATTCTATACGTTCATGGCCAATCCGTCAGGAAGGTAAGTGATTTATTTGTTCGATATACAACTTGAAAAGCTCACTACGATTATAATGCAGACTGTTCTTCTATGATCGGAAGAAAAACGAAAGTAAACTACTCCTGGATGAGTTGTATTTCCCGAACGGGGTAGCCCTTAGCCCGAAGCAAGATTTTGTTGTGGTCGCGGAAACTGCCTCATCACGATTGCTGAAATATTACATTGAAGGGCCTAAGAAGGGAACACACGAGATATTTGTTGATGGTTTGCCAGGAACGCCTGATAATTTGACTCCGGACGCAGATGGCTTGTGGGTTCCTCTCGTGACATCACGCGATGCCGACCATCCAGCAATTCATCAGGCACTATCACGCTTTCCCATGATCCGTCTTTTCATTTTACGCATATTTGCCCTTTTGGAATTCCCATTCAAGTTGGTGAATAACGCATTCCCGAACTCGTACACCCAAAAAGTTCTACATTATATTGGGCATTTCGAACCGTTCCGTGGCATCTTCCCGAAACGCACCACAATCTTGAGAGTCGACTGGAATGGCAACATAATTGGCTCGCTGCATGGATTCGACAAATCCGTGCAATTTATCTCACACGTATTGGAGTTGGGGGATTATTTGTACTTAGGGTCACCGTTCAATACATATTTAGGGCGTGTCAAGCTTCCTCGTGGTAGGCAAATCAAAATTCGCAATGTCCGGTATGAAGGTATGGAGCCTGTTATTCCATCCCCAGATGAACCAAAAGAACCTTCAACAAAGACAATATCTCCAAAACCAACCACAACGACTCCTACCCCGTCGACAACGACCACCACGACTCCAAAACCAAAAGTAACGACTACCACTCCTAAACCCACGACCACCACCCCTAAGCCCACGACCACGAAGGCAGCACCACCTGCAACACCAAAACCAATGACTACCACAACAAGTGCTCCGAAAGCAACAACAGCCCAGCCTGCTGTGCAGAAGGCCAAACCAACTACGCCTGAATCGGCTGCGCAAAAGATGAAAGCAACACCGCCACCTTCTAACAAAAAGGACGAGCGCGTTCCACCCAAGGATCCAGCTCCGATCCGTGAGGAAGTTGCCGGCGACACGGAACCTCCAAAGCCAGAGAAATTGAAAGTAATCAAGAGAGGTGGCGCCCAGGGAGAGTTGTAAGTAGCAGACGGTGAAGTTGAAAAGCGTTTACAGTAAATCGTGTACATCACGTTAAAATCAAGAAGAACACTACGCTTGCTAACATCTAATAAGTATATTGAAATATCCACTACATTATGCCGATTTGTTTTAAACAATGAGATTTCCCAAGCCACTGTTCCGAACAACGAAGAATCACGTGTGGAAGTATGTACTTAGTTCGTAGCTTCCCAATAAAATCTGCATGTCTTAAAAGCAGATGATTTGCCAATCCATATGCCAATGTCTCTCTTTCTTTCTCTGTGTCTCTACCAGGCGTATAAAATTTGCAAATCGATCGGGAAACAAATTCTGGCTAGTAAATACAATCATTTTCGTTGCCAAGCGATATTTGTATAACATTTCGCTTTTGGATATATTCTAACCACTCGTGTGTGACCTTAATTTGTAATTGGGTTTTTGGATCTACATACATATATCAATCGGGTGAATGTTGTAGCAATAAGTTAAAAGTGTGATTCAACATGCTTGTTCTTTTTATATGTATTTTGTATTCCATGAATTCGTCATAGAAAGGAGATACATTCCTGGTTATCTTGTTTCTGTAGAACATTGTAATAATTAACAATAATCATTCCTGTATCAATTTAAACTATTTAGACAATTAAGTACGATATTGAAACTAAATGAAATGTATAAGACAATTAATAAAAGATACATTCGTAAGTAATGTTGAGATTACTGTATATGTTTTTGTTTTGAATTGAAGAGGCATTTTAAATTATAGTCAAAGACAAATTTAGAGGAAAATTTATCTGCTTAGGACATAAACGCTCCTTGCGATCGCATTTCTTTTATTGCTACTGCAGAATTTTCCATCTTGGTTCTTTATTATGTCCATCTCGTGCCACGCCGCTCGAAAATAAAATTAGCTGCCTCTCTTCCACTCACGCGGTAAATCCTTGCTTTTGGTTATAGCATGAAATCCAATATCCAGTTATTTATGGCTCAGATCAGTTGAACGTAATAAATAACACAAAAAAGCCAAAACAATTGGGTTTGTGTGTTCTGCTTGATTTTCACTGCATTTTGGGTCCATATCGAAGGAAGATAGTTATTTTTTTAAAAATTATAATAAATTTCAACAATCTAACAATTTTTCAGTGGTGTTGTATGAGGCTAACGAAGAGATAGTTTTAAGAAAAACGGGTATAAAATTTACTACATGTTTTCAAGTCCGAAAATTAGTAGTGTGCAAACGTCTTAACGATTGTTATTTTCGTTCTAACACTCAAGGACGATCTTAGCCACCTTTACACTGTTCCTAAGAACAGTTATGGCCATAAAATACTTTTCCGATAATTACACGTTGCTTAGTGAAGCACCGATGATTACATATTGTCAACGTGTAATTTTCTTCGTAATTGTCACTATTAGTAGTTTCGATTTTCATTCAAAAAATCTAAGATTTTATCACACGTGATATTGCAATCGCGAGTTGTCAAATAAACCATGACATTTCTCGCTGTCAGTTGCTTATTAACGAATTAACGAAACTAGCTTCTATGTGCATCTCTGTCTTGTTTATTCATTTATTATCATATTATATTTATTGTTTCGAATTGAATTTTAAGTGCTGGCAGATCATAATAGCCCGTGGTTTTGTCCGATACAAATATTATGTCAGACAAATCAATCGGATTTAATCTACGCGATGAAATTGTGGACGCTTAGCTTAAGAATAACACAAATGTTGGACAGCTGACATTTCATGAGTTGACAGCTCTTCAAAGTGATATGGCAATCGTAAACAATATCTAGGGAAGAGATTTCAAAAGTAAATTTGAATTGATAAGATGGAAACAATAAAAACTACGGTATATATATCGAATTTGCCATTCTCATTAACCAACAACGATCTCTACAAAATATTTGAAAAACATGGGAAAATTATCAAGTAAGTGTGAGTCGTTTTATTGCAAGCAATCCTATTTTTGGGGTAACCGATAACATTCTATATTTCGTTTAACGCTCTGGATTCGATACCTCTTGGGTGGAGAGGAAACTCGCATTTTCGGTGGCAGTTGTACTTGTAAGTTTTATTCCATGTAGCCAGGTTTCCACTAAAACAGAGTTTCATTTCGAATGGTCAAAGTTTATAAATTCCACTCCCAAAGTTTTGTCTTCTCTAGTAAAAAAAACAGCTCCTTACCACTGTCGGCCCGATGATCCCAAGCACACATTCTATTTCATAAATATGCGAAAGGATTTGAGAATATAGTATGCAACACTGCACCAAAAGAACAGCTCACCATCATAGCTCTTTAAGCCTCCAGTTATAACATCACTGTCTCAGTCTCAGACTTCACTGTAGAACATATTCACGAACTGATGCAGCGAGTACAGAAGGTCTGCCAAGAGAAACTCGAAGGAAGCATCAGCGAATGCAACTGAGACACAAAATCCTTGCGACTGAGGTGGCCAAAACGGAATATAGTCAGGAAACCCGGAGACGCTTGTTCAAGTGAGACAGGCGTTACTAGCAATATCATATTTTTGTGTACATGTCATCGAATATTCCTTCCCCTCTTCTAACAGTAATCCTTTCGAAAGTATAGCCCAAACAACCTTATATAACTTCGGAATGTCCCCAATTGCTCTCCTAAGAAAACCGAGAGAAATTTGGGTATTGTACTGCTTCCTTCCAACAGACGATGGAGCAGAGGCTCTATTCAATTTCTATCTAAATGCGCAGCCCAAAATTAACCTACGCACAATTGCCGCCAATATCAATTCCCTTCAAAGGCACGACCAGCGTATAGTTACAGCAAACGCTTGTTAAATATTCTCCTGAAATTGTGCTGCTTAATAAAATTTTGTGAACAAAAGCCAAAAACCTTGCTTTCCCAGCTACCATATTTGTCAGAATGATTGCGGTAGAAGAACTGCAGTTTAATCCTTACAACTGAAATAGCTTACTCCATCGAATGCAACGTCGAGCACTTCCCCTGTACGCTAGACACCCTCCACTTCAAGGGAGATCAAGGCCTAGGTCGCAAAATGCTGATAGGATCACTCTACGTCCCTTGTGAACTTGGTTCTTCACTATCCATTAGTCTAGACGATCTGTTACGTGCAGCGGCTGATTTCGAAGAAGTACTGCTCGGGGGTGAACTGAACGCTAGGCATTCATACTGGGGCGAACGAGCAGTAAATATCAATGGGACATCCTCACTGTTGTTAATGTCGGGCAACCAAATTTCTATCACCATTCTTAATGCTGGAAATACCTTCCCCAGAGGTAGCTCCTAAATTGACAACTTCATTATATCCGCTGCTCTCCCGTGTGGGTAACCGTAAGTGGATAAGCATTGCGGTTTCTTCAGATCACCACGCGCTCTGAAAATATTTTAGGCTTCCTCTTCGGGAAAGGGAGCCAAACGATTGCATTAGAAGAAGAATGGACTGCTTTGCTTCCGTAAAAAGATATCGATCTGTTTGCTAAGTATCGATTTTATGTTTATGTCTGGAAGAAAGCTTAATTTTTTAGTAACGTTTTTGAGAAAATAAAATAGTTTTCATTGACTACTATCCTCTTCTCATCCTTTCAATGTATTGACCTTGTCAACAATAAATGATTAATGCTGTAATAGACTTCCTATACAAATTGTAAACTGATTTAAAAATGCTTCCAGATAAATGTTTATCCGGGATTTAAATTTGGTTGATTGAAAAAAATCATTAACGTTCATTTGAACACAATTTTTCGTTTGAATACCGGAAAGCTAGGTACAAAACCTGAAAATGGCATCCTTTTTTAAAAATTTGGTTACGAAGTTTGAAAATTAGTCTAACTGAAAATTCACTAAATATTCGGTATCAATATTCTAATATTTCTCGCTAATCAAATTTAAAAAATACAGTATGATAACATCTGTGACTAATACCTGCATAATACCTATAGAGTGACAATTATGAAAAATAAAGAAACACGAAAATCACGGGGTGTTGCATTTGTAATATTTTCTAAGATTGAGGAAGCCCAATCGTGTGTGCAGGCAACCGATCAAGTGGAGGTAAGCTCTTTACATTCCAATAATTTCTTTAAAATGTATAACCGACTATTTATTATATTATAAAGATGTTTGGACGCACACTTAAAGCTGGAATTGCAACGGATAATGGAAAAGGCTCATCGATTTCGAAAAAGTAAGATACAGTTGTGAAAATGTAAATCTAAAATAACTATCGATCGAATAATATCTAGACGAACGTTTTCTGAGATTGTACGATGTTTTGAATGCGGAGCTGAAGGACATCTGAGCTACAAGTGCCCTGAAAATATTTTAGGCGTTCGACAACGTCCCAAGAAGAAAAAGATAAAGTCAAAGATGAAGGGATGTGATGATGGTGGCGAGAATGATGGTGAAAGTTACGCCGATCCGTGAAAATTGAATGCAACTGTGATAAAAAGTTGGCTATTTTAAATCTCTCTCGTGGAATATACGAAACAGGAAGAAAGGATTTGTTTGCGAATGAAACGGTAAAGCAGCTTGGGAGTTTAAAGTCATGTGGCGTTATTTATATGTTTAGTATTAAGAATTAAGAGTGCATACCGGTTTATTTGAAATATCAAAGTATTTCTTTGGCAATTTATAAACTGTTCTAATGCGTGTAAATTTAAAAAAAACTGTACAATAAAATATTTCAAGTCCAGGTAAATGAAAAACAGAGCTTATTATTCATACTATGGTCATAAAATAAATTTTAAAGGGTAAGCTCACGATGTTTTTATGTAGCGCAATAAACATAGGAAGATCCTAAAACCCGATCAGTGAAAGAATTCTTTTACAGGAGCTATTCCTTTTTAGCTATGAAAAAAACCTATTAACTAACAATACCCAATATTTGGAAAGTCGCATCTGAACAAAATCGGGAAAACATCACAAAATATGACTAAATTCTTTACAAGCTAAGAACTATCTTTTATTTGTCGCATACAAAGAAACGCTTATATTGAATTTTATTGAATAAAAATAGTAAATGATTATGGCTTTCTTACTACCTTCACATTTGCATGCATGAAACATTTTATGCAAATACTGTTCAAAGGGTTATCAATATCTTCAAATCTACAAGAATTGATATCAGTTCATCCACAAAGTTGTCCTGCAAGAAAAAAACGGCATATCGTGTCACTAGTAAAAAAAGTCCACGACTTACTGCACTCCAAATATTTACGTAAATCAAACAAAAGTTCAACAAACATATTTATTCAAATACTAAAGGATTATTTTCTTTGAAAAAGGTTGGAAATCACGGACAGATTGCTCAGAAGAAACCCTAAATTTTATTGTATAATCGACAAAAGCATATTTTCTTTACCAAACAGCACTGAAACAGGCCAATAGAGCTTTGGAAGAGTGTAATATTCTCCGAAGAAAGTAAATTTTGCATATTCTTTACAAAAGGAGCCAAACTAGAATGGATAATATCTGGATCGGCATTTCAAAAAGAGGACTTCATACTAACTGTAAAACACTGTGGTGTTGGAGTCATGGTGCAGAGGTGCATGGATAGTACTGACGTTGGGCACTTAGAGCTTATCGAATCGAAGATTAATAAATTTGACGATCTCATCATTTTTGATTGCCATAAGATTCGGCTTAGGTTCAGAGTTTTGCTTCTAACATGATTGTGATACGAAGCATAAATTCGAGATAAGGCGCTGGTTATTCTCTCACGCTTCAAAACAGCTACATACACCTCCATAATAATCAGATTTAAATCCCATCGAAGACAAGGGATTCGATATAAAAGAAAATTCAAGGACATTTAATAAAAAATAAAGAAATGTTTAAACTGTTATCACAGAAGTGTGGGTGAAACATGTGCAGAAGAGACAGCCAATTGGCTTCAACTTCTTTCAAAATGAAAATGGCGAACGAAATTACTGTCAAGGAAGCGTGGCAGCGTGACATGCTAACTGATTTTTGTGGTCAATAATAGACTTTTTCTCAGTACAGTAATGAGACAAGCATCGTTTTGTTAAACTATTTTCATTCTACACTTATTTACAATACTACAAAAGTTGTAACGCAAAAGAATAAAAAGCAAGTAGCTGCGATGACATCGTTCGAATGACTGCAACTAAAGTGACATGTCGTTTTTTAGTATGACAGATTCAAATCTAGGTGGCAATGTTGATAGTTTTAGAATTGCCCTTTATTGTATCAGCTTTGATTCCATTCCTTCCAATAAGAGCCGTGAACCAATCGAACTTGTGCACAGCAAATTTAAATAGAAATCAACAAAAAGACCACATAATTTGCATCTCTTTCGGTCAAGTTCGAATGATAGTTTAAGTCAAGAATGAATGCATATCGAATCGAAATATATTTTTTCTAGGATATAGGAGATTGTCTTTCAATTGATGAAAAAAAATGCAGCAAGTTTCATTTCTTTCTAGGTGAAACAGATTCTATTCGAATCAAGCACTGTGTCTGTTCTTGAAATGAAATATACTCGTTTAATTTTTCTTTTTTTCTTTTATTGTTATTGTGTCTATACTTCTTCAATTTATTTATAAACAAATGATAAATCTATGGCGCCATAATAATGCAAACAATGCAAATTATGTGCTTTTTTCCTAACGTTCGACTCATTCTTAACCACTATGTATACATATTACCATTCCTTATATATGTAATATACTCATTTAATATATTAAATCTATATATTTATGCAACTGTAATTATAATAATAGGACTTTCATTTTCTGTTTATTTGCTTTTCTTTTCAAGTTTACTATATGAAACTATGATAACAGACTTTGGGGTTTTTGGTAAAACGATAATAGGATTGTAACCATTTATCTAATTAGGTATTGGTTATAACTCTAAAGTATAGTATAGAAATCTATGCTCCGTATTTAGCAAAAACATATAAATTATATATCGACAACAAATAATGATTTCATACACGAAGTTTTAATACAATCAGCTAATCAATCAATTACATATATATATACCATCTTATTCTAGATATTACGATTCTTATGTACATTTCCTTTACACACTTTTTATCAGTCATTTTCATCTAATAATATGGGTGAACTAAAGGCTTCGTCGTTTTCGAAGCGATACTTTTCCACACTAAATAATTTTTATAAGCAATTTTTGCATTGTGTGTTTTATTAATTAAATCTGTGAATGAAACACAAGGACTCAACCTAAAAAGCTGGGATTTCTCCAATTGCATATGATGAAGGAAACTACACAATCAAGCAATGATAATTAAATTTGGCTAAAGTAACTCTCTCTTTTGTTTTAGGGGAGGTAGGGATATTTTTTTGTAAAAACTGATACTGAACTGAACATACTTTTTAAATTTAATCAATGATTCAATAGTCTAACAATTCTGAACGGTGCAACTTGTTTTGGTTTTTTTATTTTAATTCAATGCGATCATTACATGCAAATATAGATCAGGTGGTGTTCTCTGTATTTCTGTAAGTCCTCTTTTTTTTTGTATGTTTGTATTGTGTTCTAGTTCAGACAACTTTTAAAACAAAGCCGCTGCGGAAATATGAAAAAAATGATTTGAAGTTAAAGCATAATTTAAATTTCGCACAATAGTTTGCAATAGTTGAAACACGAATATATGTTTTTGTTAGAAATTCGGCAATACTTATTTTTTCCGAATAATTTTGAGTATTTTTTTTAAATGAAAAAAGGTGAAGAATATTTATACTTAGATTATTCGTTTAAAAAAGTGCTAAATCATTTGATATTCAATTTCGAATTTTGTGCAATTGTATCTGTGGAATATATATTATACAGTGCATCATTTAAAAGACCAATATAATAATAGAAATCGTATTCTACTTGGCTAAATATTAAGAAGTGCTTCAAAAATCCAAAAAAAAAATTGATTTTACTTTTTTATTTATCAGTGTAAATTTGTAAGATGTGCAAGAAATGTATATAAAAATCTAACGTGGTGTTTTGTTTATTGTATATTTATTCTCAGTAGACAGAATACAAAAGAAGAAGTGCATTCATTCATTAGTAACTAGTAAATCCGTGTGTTTTTAGTATTGCTGCATCGTTTTTATGGCAAAAGATTGAACTAAATGAAATCAATATCTGCAAAGAAATCATGTAAATATTTCTAAGCGATTAGATATCTCGAAATGAAATGAGATTAATTACAAAGAATTATGATATGCATATAGTTTTAGGAAACGCACAACCATTTTTTGTTTGTTTTGGGCCGCGAAGTAGGTAATTTTAGTTTAAACAAGAAGAAATATGGATTGGTATTTAGATTAAAAATAGTTGGGAGCTACTGATTAAAGGTTTTGAAGCGTTAGAGTATTATTTTCATAAAAAAAATGCTGCATTTTGAAAAAGACAATCTAAAAGCCAAAAAGCATTGCAAATGAAAGTGAGAATAACAAGTTTAATGGTTTTTAAGTGCCAAATAAGTCTTATGAATTAAACTAAAACTCTATCTGCAAAAAAGGATACGAAATTATAAAATAAATATTTGGTAGCTTGCCAAACCTTCTCGTATGTTTACGAGAAATTCTATTCTGTAGAAAAAAATAAAAATGCTTCTATAAAACTCATATTGAAAAAATAATAATATTAAAATGATTTTCTAAAATTTCACTTATTTTTTGAATATAACATCCTATTGCCTATTCTAAAGAGCGCTGCTCAGTTGGCCAGAAATTCTTGAAATTGATTATAGAAAAAACGAAGGCTTCAAAAAATTTTTTTTGTTTATTATTTATTATAGGTTTTCTTCAATAAAAATAAGCAGAGAAAATAAAAATAAAAGCGTAAATAGAAAAATTAAGAAAACTCAAATCGTAAGAAAGAAAGAAAATAGAATGGGAGCACATCATGTTCATCAATGATAAATATTTTCAATTTCAATAAATTCTGTATTGCTATTTTCATTCGTAGCTATTTCATCTCCTTTTATACATTTAGGAATTCAAATAATAAAATATTCAAAATCAAATAATTCCATTCATAATTGTTTTGTTACAATGTTTTTTTTCCACAAAACATCCTTAAATATAAGACTTGATGATAGGGAAATGTACATAGTGTTTTCTTTATCCTTTGATTTATTTTCATTTTATTATTGATGTTTTGTTTATTTAATATATTTGTGCATTTGAATGCAATTGATTTCATAACGTTTGGTTTGCGTAACATTTTAATGTAGACTAATTTTAACATATTTATGTCTAGTTGGGCATTTACACTTATAAAAATAACGAGTGGAAAATTCGATTATATTATTGAAAAGTGGGAAAAATGCTTTGTGAATTGGTGGTTGAAATGTAGGATGTGTAAGAATTTACTTTATTCTATTTTAGCAAGAATATTTACAAGTTATGGTTTGAAATGATTTGAATTGCAAAGAAATTTGGTGTTCGTTTTTGATAGATTGATACCCCTGAATGACTTATTTCCTATTGTTCATGGTAGTATTTTTTTGTTAAAAATTATATAAAATTCAACTTTTTAAGTTTTTACAGTACGTACTATAAAATTTGGTTGAAAATTGAAATAAGATATAGGATAGTTTGGTAAGAAACCACTTTTCGATATAAGCAGACCATTCTAGCAATGAGAGATAAATAACTATCGTAGTGAATTCTGAAAAATTAAAGTCAAATGATTTTCAACAATTATTTATCAGATTTAACTATTAAATCGAACGCAATGCAAACAACGAATTTTCGCAAATATTATCAAGCATATATAAACTTTGTTTGGATATCAAAAATCTGGCATGTAGATTCGATTCAAAAAAAAATTTAAAGGACATCATAAATTTCAACCACCGACCTAACATTTTGTTCGAAAGATTCTAGCCATGAAATTCATAAAGGGAACTAGTTGTTTGCAAAGAAAACAAGTGCATTTGGAGTTTTTAATTTTTTTTGTCTTATCGCTACTAATTTCATTATTTTGTTGCTCTTTTTCGTCTTATTTAATTAACTTAGATTTACGTAAGCCGTCAATTCATACCTTTAAAAAATCCCATGTACATCATAAGAAATTTTCTTATGTAAATTATTTTCATTCGCATGTTATAGACTTAAATTCAATTGATTTGTTTGATACCAACATTAATACATATTTGTAGAGTTTTGTTTGATAATGATTTTATTTTTACAAACCAACAAATCAAACAGAACAGAAATAGAAAGATATCATACAATTTCATAGTATTCATTCGTCTATGGATATTTTTCTATTTATTCATTTATTATTTAACTAACAACACATTTCATGTTTAAGTATTTTCCATTTCACCATAATTAATAGTCAGTATTCTTTATTATTATTTTTTATTTAAAAAAATAATTTTAGGGACTAAATGTACAGCACCACTTATAAATGTTTTTTTTACACATGTTTGGTTTACGTTTTGTCTTTTCAAACACTGTTCGTTACATTTTGTTTATTCCTCTTTTATTCTATTTAATTGTTAGGATAACAGATCAATTGAGAATGTTACTTATTTGTGATTTGAGATTCCAAATTGATTAAAATAGTTGAAGAGAGTACATGATATAGGATTAAATATCTTCTGCTTTCAAATTACAAGGGAAACGAAAATATTTCGATTCATGTTTTTATAATGTATATATAAATGTGAACAAGCACTTTAGGATTTGTTTTTAGCGGTTTGGGCCAAATATTGATTTTGCCGTTCAATGTCTTAAATATACTAGAAATTTAGATTACGATTGGTTTCGATGACGAGATCAGTACGGCTGAATAAGGAGCGCGAGAAGAGGGCAATGAAAGAACGATTCAATAAATTACACAACATTCTGCTGGCCGTTAATTGTCCTTACACCTAAATTTTGTACGCATTCACACCATTGAGCTCATATATTGATCTGGAGAGCCTACTACCAAAATTATCCTTTCAAGATAGTTGAAAAAAAGTACTTCATAAAATCAGCAAAGATGTTGTTTTTCATTCGAAAGAAAGATCAAATCAAACTTTGTTCTAAAATGATTAGTTGCCTTATATATCTTTAGATGCACCGTTCAATTTGATAGTTTTAATAGACTGCTCTGATTTCTGCGAATATTAAATATAAAGTTTGAGTATTGTACGAATATCTTCCGAATGTGTGTGTATCATCGCCGAGTGATATTCAAATAAATTAGTAAGGAAAGTACCTACACAATATACATACACATGCATGAACTGCTGAAGCATAGGATAAACTACTAGTCTAGAGTTGGTTAATCCTGTGCTGTCTCACAAATGTCCTATGCTTGTAAGAAATCCAGATTGAACTGAGCTCTATAGTTTACACATACCATTCTTTGATATCTTTAGAATCACGTTTCTTAGGCTTAGGCTGTACAAGACCAGCAGGTTGGCATTTATCACTTCCGTTCATCATGGAACCGTTCATGTTCATAGACGTCCCGTATCCAGCCATACCGCTCATGCTACCCGCATTGGCTCCATTCCCATTTGATATTTGATGTCGACTATGGTGATATGAGCTGTTTGTTCCAGTGTTCCCGAGAAGGGCTGCGTTTGGTCCTTGCCCATATGCAGCTCCTTTGTCCGGTTCAGCTTTGTACGATCTCTCGCCGTTGGATTTGAGCCAAAGCACCAGAAGGATGACCAGAATCACTGCTATCAGGATACCGGCCACAATCCCAATGATCATAGCAGTTCGCTCCTCCTCAATGGAGTTTATCCGTCCGCCCCGATTCTTTGGTCTGTTGTTGGGATTGTAAGCAGGCGGTGGAGGAGGTGGCGGTGCATAAACATAAGGAACTTCATTTTCTGGCTCCGCCGGAACAGGTTGCTGATACTCGGTAGTTGAGGTCCTTTCTGCATCCGGAATTGCTGCTGTTTCATAGTCTGTAGGTTCATGCTCCACGGAAGTAGTTTGCACATGGGTTGTTGTGGTGAAAGTCGAAGTACCAGTTGTAGAAGTCGTCGTAGATCCTGTTGTCGATCGACTTCCAGACGTCGTGAGAGGAGTTGTACTGTGTGATGATGTCCTCGTGCTTTCAGTGTCACCCCTTGTTGTTCCCGTCGTTTGGTGTTGCGTGGTTGATGTTGACTCAGTTTTCTTTTCACTCTCGGATGCGGCCGATGAGGTGATTTCAATAGCTGATTCTTAACATAAAAAGAAATGAAATATGAAGTAGGCAAAGGACCATGGACCTGACATACCTGTTCCTTTTGCCGATGTCGAGGTAAATTGTTCGGTAGTTTCACCATAATCACCCGAGCCATGCAAACAATCTTCATCATCGCATGTCCTTTCCGTTCCACCCGTGACCTTGTCACCCTTTTGAGGTGTCGACGGTTGCTTAGTTGGCGGCACATAAACAGGAGTAATTAAATCATCACCACTACCAGATTCAAATGGTGGCGTACAATCATCTTCATCATCGCCACGACAACCTGATCCTGCTCCCGAAAAAATCAAATCATCCATAACTCCTGGATAACCACTTGCTGGTGTCTGAAAATACTTGGAATGATCACAATGTCACTGGGCCTCAACAACGGAGAAGAATAAAAAACATTTATGTGCGAGATGTGAAAAATTGTGAGTGATTCAATTTCCAACTGATACTTTTATCAACGGAAAACTACTACAAACATGTTGGTGAGTATTGTATTTACAAAAGTGTAACATATGAAGAGTTTGTATGTTTGGGTATTCTAATGTTGTTTAAGGATTTTCGGACGAATGTGCGGGAAAATTATCTATGGATTTGAAAAATTAATCCACAATCAAATAAATCATTAAAAAAGAATATCTAAAATCTGATAAAATCAGGTGTCTGATAAGGTGTTGAAGTTGATTGTTTTAAAGATTGTAATTCTTTGAAGATTACAGAAAATGTTCAGGCGACAGACAAGATCTAGATTGAAAAACAAAGAACTTTTTGTGGACCCTTCAGGAAAAAACAACAACAAAAAATGCTCTTCGTTAACCAAGCATTTTGTAATGATTTGCAGAGCTTAATGTGATCTATTTTATTTAATTTTAAGCGTCGGAGAATTTTTTGAATGTTAAGGTTGTAAATTTGATTTTCACTAAAAGTCTATTACCCTGACCACGAAAATACATGTTTGCGTTTCATGTTTTTGATAATATTTTCAAGGTTTTGTTTGATACTTCACACACTGCTGCACTATTGTTCACTGGTATTTGGGGAACCCAGATTTCAAAAACGTCGTTTTCAACTTCGGAATGAAAATTCCGGTTTCTGGTCTGCATCATAACATCATCAAAAAAAAATGTATAGAAGGACCATAAAGAAATATATTCTGAAAATTTATAAACAAAAAATATTGGAAACCTAACTTTTTTTCATAAATTTTCTATTTTTAATTACAGGAAATTTCATTTCAAGTCAGTCACTGACTAAACATTTTGCATTAATGGTCAGTTTTAAAACAATTATCCTTTAAGGTAGGAGAAGACGCGTAACGACTGTGGAAATCATACGGGTAAATAAAGATTATTTCAGCAATTATATTTTTGTTTTCAAAACTGAAAAATATGGATGATGGTCTATTTGAAGCTCGTCTTTAAATGATTTATTTTTCTGATATAGTGGACAAACTGCTATTGAGAGTACTGTGATTAAGCTATCGTGACATTAAATGTACGAGGTATCGTAGAACATAAGTTTTTTTGACATTGTTTCATCGAAAACAGCTTCCCGACATGCTTTTGTAAAAATACGTTTTTTTGTGCCTGAGAACGACCAAAAGCATCAGTAACCTCTAAACATGTATTTTTGTGGTGGCAACAAAAATAGGCTATAACGACTCTTGATTTAATACTTGATTGACACATCGAAAAATGAAAATCTAGTCTAAAAAAGTCAAGAAAATTTTAAATTAATTTTAATAATACAAACCTCAAGCATGACTAGGATTTCTACGAAAAAAATCGATAAAAGGTGTCTAATAGAGGAATGGTTTCTAAAATGGATTCCAAATAAAATGAGAAGGTTATTTCTATTATCTATATTTTGTGGCATAATATGTATCGATAGTTTGTGCATTAAAAGTTTTTAATTGGCTGATTGTCTATCAAATTAATGTTAACGTGTACTGTGTGTGTTCGTGTTTGCATATAGATTAGTAGTATTTCTAGTATAACTTATTTTCATAAACTTAACACTGACTGACTGCAGCTGGTTCGCAAGACAAAAAACTGTTTTATTGTTGTTTTCTTCATGCAAAACATGGATTCATATCTTTCAATTTATGGAATCTGTTTTAAATATGTGAGTAAATACTTTCAATTCATATTATCGGTCAATTCAATCTACCTAATGAATTACACGTTTAGAATAATTTCCAATGATATGATCATTTTCGAAATTTGTCAAAAAACAAAAATTAATCGTAATTTGAAATAAAACTCAAAAACTTATATTCCAAATGATGAACTATTTGTTTTTCAATGTTCGAACAGAAAAACAACCCAAATTGAATCAGTTCAAATTTTTCAACAACAAATTAAATAATGTAAATGAACATAACATTACTAATTGTATTTGGTGATTATGTTAATTTTATTTATAATATTTTATTGGATATTATACAAAGAAGTAGTAGAACACGACACAATAATTATCTTTAAGTGATAGAAAGACAAGGCATCATCATTGCATTAATATACCACAAAATGTATTGAAATAAATTGATTGAAAAAATACTTTTCTTTTAACTCTCAAATGATTTCTCCGGATGTTTTTGATATAGAGCTGATGATGGTGAGTTTTTTTTAATAAAATTCAATGAAAGAAAAAGAATGCAATAAGGAAAGATGTAATTGTAAAACATTTATTTAAAAAAATAACAATCATTTGAAATTGGTGCCGGGAATGAGCAATATTTCGACTAGAGTATGACATTTACGGATTCATAGTTTTTTTGTATGATAAATGAGCAGTAAGGAAATAACATTTATAATAATAAAAATATTTTGAAAAGTTTTCAGAATCAAACGTGTTTTCGTTTCAGGGAAGCGTAGGCTACATTATACAAAATATGTATTCTTAAGAATACAAATTATATCCATTTTTTGTTTGCTTAGATTCATTTTGATTGCATCCATTCTATACTGAAATATTTACATTAATAAAGACTTTTATTTAGACTTCTAAAAACTGCGACGGATAGAATAAGTCTACACCACCACGCTTCGCCATTTTGTCGGTGCAGAGCAAAACGTAACAATTCAATACAGTGGATGAAAAATGACTAAGGAATCCTTTTTTGAAAACTGACTCAGATAATTAAGCATAATCAATTCGAAGGAATTCAGGAATCAATGAGTATTTGACAAGACTGAATTCCTTCTTTGAAAGAAATTAATGATGGACAACATTCTCCATAAAAAGGTGGTGAATTCAATTTTTTCGAGTAAAATGCAATTAATCAACGGATTTTTGTTGTTGACAGAATTGGTTAGTTTAATTCTTAATAATATATTATAATAAATAGTAAACAAGAGCTATGCACCAAAAATACTTTCACAGCTCATTCGAAAAGCGTTTCAAATCACAAAATGCTTAAGCGAATTCAAAAAATTGATATTATTTAAAACTCTGTATAAGACGTCGCAGAAATATTGCTCATTCACTTTCAAGAATATTAACATGGTGCCGAAGTAACATTGAAATTTATTTTTTATACAAAAGAAAATTGTAGTTTTTTTGATTGACGGACTGAAAATGATATTGGCTTTCGGTCTCCATTAAAATAAATTAAAATACAAAGAAGTAGAATTATAAGATGCTGGATTAGTTTTATTTTGATTATAAATCCCCTAACCTGCTGCATTCTTTGCAGATCATTTCTATCTAAAACTCCAGTTACCAGTAGAGCATCTCCTCGTATAGTAACGTGAGGATCACGATCCGCTGCCAAATCCAATACTCGTAATCGATTCACTGACACGCCAGCAATAACACCCATGAAAGGACGTTCGATTCGAAAACGTCCTGCTCGACTGAATTTTCCACCGATTTGCATGTTTGCCATTGAATTGAAAACGGTCGATTGATGTCCTAATTGTTTTTTATGTTGTTGTTTTCCAATGAAAATTGAAATGATGGTTTTGGTTACTAAATGATATCTTCTTTGAATGTAAGGAATAGCAGCTCTAGGAAAGGTAGCGTAAATGCATTATGATTGAATGTGTATACAACGTGAGTCGAATTGTCAACTCTATGAACTGGCAAGGATCAAAGCCTTGACACAATAGTTTTATAGTAATTACAAAGCATAGTCGTCCACATTTACTCTTCCTTCGTGTAGAGAACATCAACCACAACAGTGAGGTGTAATTACTTCTGTTGTTTTTAGCACTAGCCTATGTAAAATCTATTTTATAGTGAATAATAAGGTACCTTGAGGGTACAACGTCTGGACATTATAATCGTCGAGTTGTAGGGTTGCATTACCCCCGGAGCGTGTGAAACGGACCACATGGTAGTTGTTGTCATTAACTTTAACACCGATTTCGCCCAAAGGCAAGTCGTGAGACCCGACATTGTAGACCATAAAAATATTGCCTTCGACTATTTCCAGCTCCATGTAGTCCTGGGTGGTTGTACTTTCCACTCGAAGGATTACTGCATCCGATTTTGTTGTAATGAAGCCAAGGGCGATGCTATCGTCTTCGGTGTCTGGTTGACGGCCAGCAGGGAACGTGTATTGAATGATACCTTTATTTGCACCAAATTCATATGCAATCGACTCTGCGGAATATATTGTTCCATTAACTATAATTGAATTTTCTGCAATCACGAATTAGTAAGCAGTACATACCGTCATAGCATGTTGGTCCCGTATACGATGTCATATCACATTCACAGGCATATGTATTCCACTGTTGTACACAAACTCCTCGATTCGCACAAGCATTCTGACTACATTTAGTTGGTCCCTCACATCCTGATACCACTAACGAGCTCGGGACGACAGCATCGCTGGTCAAAGTCGGGGAGGCATCGCCCAAATCTAGCGAAGATAAGCATCCTTCGAAGCCAGATCTAGATGATATTGCTGACGGCAGCTTTGGGTACATGTCTTTAAACACGCCGCCAATATAGAGGATCCCGTTCAAATCCAGGTTCATGTTGCCACCGGGCGCGGTGAATATTTCGAGAGTGTCGTCCACGACAAGGATATGTGTTTTCGGGCCTGGTCGCCGTATGGACAGCGAGTGCCACCTGTTATCATTCATATGTATCCTTGATTTGTCTCGCATTGTTATAGCACCGTCGCCTAAATCGAAAGTGTAGTGAATATGTCCATTGACTAGTTCAATCGCAATGAAATCATTTCGACGCCCGCCATTGTAAAGGAGCAGTCCGTTTGCCTCGAGCGTCTTAAATCTAAAATCTATTGATATGCTGTGGAAGGCCTTGAGCATTGGCAGACCCACGTAAGAGTGCTTCGAGCGAAAGGTGGCGGCATGATATGGATTTGAGGGTGGCGAATTAACCCATCGAGCGGTCAGTTTGAATGTAGTTGTAGGCAGGGCGGAGAGTTCAGGTCCTAGTGATTTTGCGATGTCAATATACCTACGAATGATGGGTTAAACAAATAGTTTATTCATTATGAAGTTTTCAGTAACTGAAGCTAAATGAGGTCCGTATTTTTTGCATAATTATTGCAGTAAAATTCTATGATGGGTGGGAAAAAGAAAGCAGGTTAGTTTTTCTTGAAAATGAAAAAAAAAACGTAAAACTATAACATACGACTCCAAGTTTATGTTTCTCAAGAGCGATATAAGTTTATCGCAGATGATCCCTGTGTTATTCTATTTCGCTTAAATATCACTGATAAAAATAATATAAGTAAACGCATATTGCTTGGAGCTGAACATAAGTGGACTTATGGAATACGTGTGCAAGCTTCCTGTTTCAAAACCTACTGAACTTGATTAGTCGAGAAACGGAGTTAAAAAAAGCAATTGATTTCTTCTAAGAGAATTGATATTAGTTTGGAAACTATTGTCCATGAAGTCGGGCGAAAAATAAATGCAAAAGATTATTAAATATGAAATAAAAGAAGTATGTATGAGTATGCTAGATATTATTCGCTCTATTGCCACGTTTTTACCATCTAAAAATCTATTGAGAGAAGCAGTGATAAGGATATTCGAAATATTCCTTTATCATGAGTAGAACTGGATGTCGAAAGTAAAAATCAATTTAAAAAAGACAATTTATTTGTATGAAGTTGTAGCTCAGTAATAACCCCCCACCCTAAACCATTATTCAACTGTACTTAAGGAGGTGATGCAGAAAATGCGTTGCATTTAGATAAGTGAAGTACGTAACACACAACCGCATGGAAATATTCTCTGATAATGAAAAACAAAGACTTTTTGATAAATATTGGCCTGTGGTAGACCATCCAAAACAGGGCGCATATTCACGTAATTTAATGAAAATAACACTGACAATGATCAGAGAAAATATTGGATAAAGAAAGGAAAGCAGTTCAAACACATACTATTTTAAAATAGATAGTTGGAGTTGCTGATCTTCCTAGTAAAATGTTTGTAAGCTGAAGCTTCCAGAATTCCTCGGCAAAGAAGAATATTGGTGTAGGACCTCTACATATACCAATATTTGAATATTTCGATACATTAGATTAGTATTTGTGACAAAAATAATTTTTATTCTTCCTACGAATCAAACTGCATTATGCAAGATTGGATAGTAAAAATAATAATTATCATTTCATCTCAATATAGGAAAATTGTATTGCCGTTGTTGATCTCTTAATCTTTATGTGAATACTTGAATAGCTTTTTAAAAGCGTCAAATTTTGATTTTTCTGTAAATCATTCTTTTGCTTTTGTTCGAAAAAAAATTGGGTTCGAATCTAAAACTCTCCTGGAAAATCTAAATTTGCAAATTATACTCTTTTTTCCATCATAAAATTGATACTTGACATCAAAATGTGTGTTGGAAATATCAATTAAAAAATTGAATTATGAGTTCTGAGTTCGAAAATGAATAGATTGAATGACTAGAAAAAAGCCTGAATTTCGAGGAGAATCTTTAAGTATTTTTAGATTTAGGGTTTTAATTTATGAGTATGAATTCAACCAACAGACTTATGCAATAGTACATGAAAAGTATTAAGAAATTTACTACATGGATTATTTTTTCAAACTGAAACTGCTTTTGATATTTTAGGCAATTCGCCTAAAACTATTCGCTAATAATTTTAAAATACCTGTAACCGTTGAAAACAAATCCTTGCATTTGACCAACGAAATTTGGCATGGTTGATGTCATTTGTATCTCCTCTTCGGCATGAAAAAGTCCTCCCAAATGGATGCTTCGTATCTCCATTAAACTATGTCGCGTTAGCACCACTTCGGCTGAAGTAAAATATTTAGATATTGTGCACAAACCAAAATAAAATAAATAGTCTAGGAACATGTTCTTTGAGCAAGCAAGAAAACAACAAAAAATGATTCGTTCCAAAGGATAATGGCGTCATATTTTCAAATATGCGTTGATAGGCAAAAATCGCTATTGAATATTTTCGATTTTATTCAATTGAAAATAGCTTAACAAAGATAAGTGGAATTCATTCAAGCATATTGAAAGTATCAGCCACGTTTCCTGTACATATTGATAAAATTAAAATAAATAAAAGTTATTGATAAAATGTGCCGCTTTACTTTCACAAGGTGATTTGAACAATTCATTGCAGAAAGGGTAAATAGAAATTGTTCTTTAATCTATTTTTTTTCTATTCGATGTGCTGTTATTATCTATATATTATTTTTGATTATTTATTGAATTATTCATTTACTCTTTCTAATGCACGGATAATAGCCTTCGAACAGGTTTTGCAGTTTCCGATTTAGTGAATTAAGTTTAGTGTTGTTGTTGTTAAGTAGGAAAGTTAAAAATAAAAATTTTGTGTTTGTAGAAATAAAAGCAAGCATAGTTTCATGCACATGCAGCCTACGGTAATGAAATGAATGTCCTTTTTGTAGTACGTGATTTGAAAATAGCAATATTTGCTGGACCAAATACTAATTCATTGAACTGTTCGTTAAATTGCTTTTTTTTCAATTTTCCAGAATATTTATTTCTGAGTTTATGAATTGCCGGGCCAACTTTAGTTGATGTAAAAATTAAAAAATACTGCGCTCTTATTTTTCGTAGTAGCGTTCATTAAATAAATCTTTAATTTGTTGTGCCTTACAATTTTTTGAGTATTCTATAGTTTGTATTTAAGAAGTTATCATTAAAACTCTGATTAAATATCATGCCCCAAAAATACTTATATTGATAAAATGGTACAACTGTATAAAAAAATTCTTTTAAATTTTGACTAGTTTTATAATTACCTTTCAGACTTCTTAAGGAAAAGCGAAAGCGAAAGACATTTCAATTTCAACCGACAATAATTTTAGAGTGCCAGCAAGATTAACACAATTTTTATAAATAATCAGATTTTTTGCACCCCTTTTTTTAATTGATTCGATGAAATCACGGGAGTCGAAAAATATTTCTAGCAAAATTTGGCACATTCAACGAATGCTGGCATACTTTACATATAACAAAAAGGACATTGAAATCAAAAACTTTCCGCAAATAAAATAATCACCGAGAGGAAATGTGTTTTAGGAGAGGAATGTTCTCAAGCTATTCTACTCAAAAATTCAGTCCGTTTAATTTAATTTTTGTAGAATCAAAAAATACAACGTGATTGAGACAAGACGATTGATCTCATAGCACAGTATAGACAGTTTTTGAAAAACAAATTTTGAAATCCATTTACAATTTCACCACCAATCACAAACACTATATATCCAATAAATTACAAATTTCCATTATTGAAATAAATCCTTTCAAATGTATTGTGTGTCTGTTTGTAACATTGTAGAAATAGATTTTGTGTAAATTGTGCCTCACCAAAATGATAGGAATTTGTTGAATTATTATAAATGACAGGATATGATTGTAAATTCATTTATTACAATGGTAAAATAGTACTGTGCTGTGCTGCGCTGTGTTATTTAATCAACTATTTTTGCATTGAAATTGCTCTAAAGGAGAATTGTATGCTGTTTCCATTCCGACTATTTATTTCAACAATGGATTATTATGATAAATCAGAATAATTTGAACGAAAGACCAAATATTCAGGCATTACCAAAAATTAAACGAAAATTAAATGAAAATTTCTGTGCAATAAAATAGCGCCCTGACGCTCGCACGTTTCATCACAATTCGATGTGTCTTCAGTTTTACACAAAATCCATTTAATCAGTTTTGAGAGCTCAAAAAATTGTGATGAATCAAGTGTTTATGTCGCGTATTTTCCGTTGATAAACGACCGATTTTCAATTTATATTCAATCACATTGTCCATTGGCAATGTTCAATTTTTATTGATTATACTTATTTGAAGAAATATTTACTTCTTCCCTTTTTAAACGTTTTTGATTTGAGAAAAAAATATAACTTTTAATGGAATCCACATTGATTTGGGATAAAAATATATATATTCCGAGCTTTAACAAAATGTTTTGTATATGTAGATGTATTGTTAATTTACTACGATTCAAAATAAAATAACGTTGAAGAATTTTCTTACAAAATCATTTGGGGTAAATATAATTTTAAAAACGATATAATAGGTGTTTTAATTCACGCTTAATTAAGGGTGTAAAATGTAGATAAGTAAAGATAGAGAGAGAGTATAGATAACAGGAGAAAGAGAATGGAGAAAACACATAAAGCGTAAATTACTGCGAATATATAGCAAATTAGAGAATATTACAATACGTTACTAATTGGCTGGGTTAATGGATTTTTACGTATACATGTTGTTTTCATTTTTGATATGTGAGTACCGATAATTGGTGCTTTAAATATAATGTAATAGTTTGGACACTTTGACAATCTGTTTCAGCAAGCTGATAAAATTTCAAGTTTAAAGAGTTTTCTTTTGAATTTCATTTTGCCATTTGTACATACATAGACATTTTTATAGATAGAAACTATCTAAAACAAGAAAAGCATTATTTTCATCGCAAAGTGAATTTATATATAATATAATAATATTTAGTGAATAATTTTGTGCATTTGCATGCAAAGGAGTACAGTTTTCTTTTAACTATGAATACCGATAACCGATAACAGCAGTCTATTTTTGTATTTACACATTTCGATCGGTTAATTCTTAGGTCAATAGATAGAATATAATATGCTTGTAAATTCAGAAGATTGTCGTTCTTATATAGATTCGATTTTAAGAAATACACAGATAACTGAAACGGGTAATTCTTTCCCATCTAAGCAAGGACAATGTGAAAAGTTATCCTCGTAGATATATTTGCGATATTTTGGCAAAATGTAAGACTGATCCTGAATAATGTATGCCTTGTAATTTGGCTCACAACGGACTTCAGTAATAGCTTATTTCCATTTAATACTAAAATTCATAGAAAGATGAATAAATTGAGGAAGCATCATCTCCCTTTGAAGTGTCATTGCGCTACATTTTCCCTAGAAATTACTTTGACTTGAAAGCCATAAAAACTAACATTAACATCAAAGGCGAAAACCTTTTAAGGTAAGAGGATATTATTAAATTCTTTCCGATTGAATCGTATTATGCACCAAACTAGTATGTAATGGAGAGTGTATATTTTCAGAATTGTTAGTATTCTGTGTTGATGAGAACGTCTCGCCAATAGGAGATTATTTCCCTTTCGGATGTTCTATACAGAGTTTTATCAGCAAGTATTGGTTCTGTAGCAAGAGTACTAGTAAATCAACTATAAAACCAATGATAGACACAACACTAAAATTTGAAAATGGCACCCAACCAAAAAAAAAATCCAATAAAACTCAGCTTTAAGTTCAATTCTAAGATAAAGGGAATAAAATGGGAAAGAATCGCTTAAACAATGAAATACTTTTCTTACACGGACATATACATAGAAAAGTAGAGAAAAAGTATTATGTATACACAATTTTGTATTTAATGGTTGATTTGAATGATTCTCATTCGTAAATAAAATGAAAATTGGAAAAAATAAACTATTTTAGGCAGTCTCAACAAATTGACTGCAAAGTGTAAATGATTTTTTTTCATTTTGGGAATGTTAAATATTTTTATATTCATTCTGTAAACGTTTCAAGATCTTCATCCGATATGTTCTTTGGTTTGTAATTAGTTAAACGACACGTCACGACACGTATGAGGGCAAGTAAGTGCTGGTGATACATACGTAACATACCCCTGACGGGGGCAACCCCGTCGACTTGTAGGCGAAGATTTGATGCACGCCTTGAAAAGCGTATCGTGTGCCAATTATTATCGTTAAAAACCCTATTGTCCGCCAGGCCAACAAGGAGATTCTGAAAAGAAAAAAAAATGTTTTTCTTAACATATTATATCAGAAACAATCCCAGTAAGAAAATGAAGAAGATTTCATATGTTATTCATTATAAAAATATGCATTTAGTTCTGGAAAAAGGATCATTTTTTGACAAAAACTTTTACTAAATAAATTTCAACCAAATTAAATTTTAAAATTATTGGCATGTTTGCCCAGAAATTCGAAAAAATGGCTTCACGATGTTAAACGTACCAAATATACTTTTTCATAATTTCAATAAAAATGATTGCCAGAAATACTATTTTTCCAAGGTATTACCAGAAATACAATAATGAAGTTACAACAAAATATCGGCATATACATACTGCATGTAACCTGAAGATGATCTAAGGATCGAAACGCATCGTTCTAATAAAAATTTGTGAGTCAAAAAAGCCAAGTGTTTAACTTTATAAAGATTTTATTCTATTATGGCTCATCAAAAGAACACACAACTTTCTATAACTGATAGAAATTTTATGATAAACATTTTCAAACAAATGTCCGTTGTTAATCTTCGCAAGTTTTTGTTCGAATATTTTGAACCTTTTAAACTGTTTGTTTCATTTAAAATTTTATCGTAAATTTTTTGATTCAAATAAAAAAAATTACCATGTAATTAGATCGGAGATTTTGGGTGTTTTACTTACCTGTGATCTTTCTCCTAGACGAACGCTGGCCCGTATCCTTCCTGCGACCAAAGCGATTTCCAAACGATTGGGTGACGTCGATTCAGCACTCGTTAGCAAAAGAAGACCAACCGGCCGTGCCGTTTTGAATCTCAGTACCAGTTCTTCAGTTTGGGTTTTGGTTCCTTGACCGTTTGCTAGCCAAATTGTCATATGTTGGCTTCCATTGAAAGCTAAGGTCGCTAAATCTCGTCCGCATGTTGGTCCTGTATAAAGGGTTGCTGAGCAATCGCAAATCGGTCGATTCCATCCTTCCATGCAGGTTCCGCCGTTCATGCATGGCGAACTTGCACATACATTAGCTTGGACGTGACACGATGGCTTAACTGCGCCTGGAATGATTGGTGTTGCACAGAAGAGAGATAGATTAGAAGCAGAATCATAATTAAATCTCAACTTGGAAGGTGATAAATAGTATCGTGTGAATCATACTATGGTGTCAATTTATGCAAATATCTTCATCCTTAATCCTTTAAAAGCTCGAACAGCACCCACCTGAATCCTGTTGCCGAGCATAAGCTGCAACGTCCACCGGTTTTCCGCTTAAAGCCAAATCCCGAATGCAGCCTACGTATCCTTGTCGCAGAGTGGCTGTCCAAATGGCCGGAGGCAAATTCGCGTTTGAATACGGAGGACCTGTACCGCCAACATACATTTGACTGTCCAGCTCCAAGATTGTCGCATTCCCAGGTGTCTTGAACTCATTCCATTGTGCATCGACCGCTACCTTTCCATCGCGTCCATTTCTCCTGAGTGAAAGGTCATGCCATTCACCGTCGTCCACTCTACGACGGGATGCCCGGATTTTCACTGCTCCTGATCCCAGATCCAAATGTATGTAAATATGACCGTTGAGCAATTCAATCGCAAAAAGGACCGACTGCAAGGAAAAGTGTGCCAGAGAGTGAGACTTTTATGAATCTGTTGAATTACACCTGAAGCGATTAGATCGGATTTTATGAAAAATAGTGTTGCCAAATTTTTGCCAAGAATATTGTTGACAACTAGATGGATTTTTTAAAAATTATAGCCACAGAACTGTTGTCCTAAATATATCCTTGTCACGGAATTTGGCAACACAATGTTCTTCAGCATATAGCGGAGGTTCCATTAAATTTGTTCAAATAAATCGTGGTTTGGTACGTACGTTTTTTGCCTTTGGAGGCCGAGTGCCTGTCGTAAGGATGATGAGTCCGTTTGGCTCTTTTGTTCGAAATTTAAAAGAAATGGAACTTTGCTTTCCTGTGTCCCACGGTGGCAGTATCTAATTGTAAAAAAAAGATAATTGGTTATTTGATTTCTTACAAAAAGCAGATGCTCGGTGTAGGATTAATCAAATAAATCCGGAAAAATTAACAAGGATTGATGTCACTCTCGTTTATCTGTTAGGACATAATCCTCGTATCTACTTTTTGGACAGATTAAATTGCTATATAATAGACTATTGTTTGATGTGTTCCATTGAGGCTGAGATGAAATTAAGCATTTAGCAATTAACTGAATAATATATTAGTATGTATAACGGAGTTGGGTCTACTTGCATTGAATAATAAATTTCACCTGACATGCAGGATAGATTTTTGTTGAAGATACAAAGTTGTCTGAGTTTTTGTTATGTTCAGGTATATATGACAAACGATATGATTTTGTGATTAGTGGACAACACGATTGCTTCGATAGTAATTTAATTGGATAATAATTTACCATTTTCTTGTTCTCATCAATATTTATTTGTAAATATGCCATAGGTACAATTTTCATACGAGTTTGGGATACATTTTATATACAATATGAAAACAACAATGACCTGCAATATTATTAATTTCAACATATATTTCATGCATGAATATTCGTTGTATTGTTATTGATTTTACTGAAATTTTGTGGATTGGCATTCATAGTATTCTTTTTGATGACTTTAGCATAGCTTAAATTGAGTCAATTTTTATACATTTTTGATGGCATATTGTCCATGTTCACGCATATAAATTTCTCTTGCTTTCGCGCGCTCTTTTTCTTGATATCAAACTGAATTGGTTCAAAGATATTCCCCAGAAAAATCCAAAAAACTTCGATGATAAGAAATATATTTTGAAAAAAATGAAATCATGTAAAGAATGGGTTGTAATCTCAGGATAATGATAATCTGCCTGTTAAAGAATTCAAAAGAATGTCATTAAAAAGAAATTTTAACTGATACTCAATCTCATAGCAGGATCAGCAAAGAGATGAATACGCCGTAAGCTTAAACACGAATAACTGAGGATATTTCTGAATCTCAAGTAAAGAAAAGTACATAAAAAATATCATTAGTAAATTCTTGAAACTGTATATAACGAGAATATTCAAATCATATTCACTTTATATACAGTTTCATTACCAAAATGATATGATTAACAACAGGAATATCACGATTTACATTTAAAGTGACATCAAAATCATAATTGGGTTGAAAAAGAGGTCAATTTCGAAGTTGCAAGGAAGTTGCAATTAAAAAAACATTGAGATCACTCAACTGTGAAAGGTACGACTGTAAAATTACCAAAAAAGGTGAGAAATAAAACAAATGAAAGATTATAAAATGTACTGATTATTAAATGCTTTCCATTGCATTGATGATGCTGTATGCCCATAGTAGTGTTGTGATAAAAGGTAGACAGGAGGATATCCAGACTGTTTAAACACACCATAGCCAGGCTTGGAAAGTGGCAAGTTTAGCAATCAGTGGCTCTGGATGCGCTATAAAAAACATGGAAAGAATTTGTACGAAAGATCCTCAATGACCCAACGAGAAATGCATCTAATCTCGATCTCGATCGAGTTGATCTGCAGTGTAAGGACAAAAAAATCCACTCCTTTCTCGCCTTGACGCGAATTTGAAAGCCATTCCAGGAATGGAGATAAAAATGGATAAGGACAACGAATACTAAACTGGAAAAGGTGTATAATGATACATATAATGTCCTTACCTATTTGGCTTAAAATTAACGTCATGACCACATTAAAACATGAAAGTGTAATTCCATTATATAAACCTTCGAAAACATTGAGGAAATAAACAAATAATTAGCTCATCGAATAGGATATTTGTCAATGTTAAAGACAAACACTCACTTATTCGTTCAAAACGTATAAATGTTTCCTTTATAGATTTGGCTCGACCTCAAATATTCAAATGCACTCATTAAATTCTGTTCACATACAAAAATCCAGTTCCCAAATCAGTGAAAACCAAATTTTATATTTATGGAAATGAAGCTGGATATTCACACGATTAAAATCTCCATTGAACGAGCCTTCACGGCAATTGAAAAGAAATTCATTTGCATCAACGGTCAACATCGGAACGAGGTAGTCACTTTCTTCAAATTTATAAATCCTATATCTATGACGCGCTATCTTGAGAAACTTTTTTTATGAGCGGACGTCCGACATGTCCCAGAATAATCCATTAAGGATAGCAGCAGAAAATATGTTGCTATTTATTTTAGCATACTTTATCAGGAATCGGAGCGAAAACACTTCTTCAAGATCATAACGGAACATGATGAAAGCCTATATTTAATTGTGAATAACAATTACATGAACTTTACTATCTAAGTTGATGCTTAGATTGTTCTTTGCTTAAATTAATTGATAATTTCCGAAAAATGTTTAGGTTTCCAAGATTTGACTCAAATATGCTTATTAATCGCATATGAAAAGTGCAATATTGCATGATTCAACTGTAAGACATACTCCTCTATTAAAGGATAATCTCTCAAAGTAAGACGTGTCAACCTGTTTCTGTAGCTCATTTAAGAAAAGCTAGTAAAATATGTAACCACAACAAGGAACATACTTTCTCATGCAATTTCAGCATATTTTAATTCAATTAAAAGCTTGATTATTTTAGAGCTCTCCACACTACCGGCCAGTGAAAGGCTTCTAGCTATTTTCAATTAAATCGGATTATCTGCAAGTGAAAAAATACCTTGCTGACGGGAAATGAAAAATGTCCATTGCAAACACTATTCCACCTTGAACCGCTTGACATTTCGTGCAATTGTAGATTCCTTTTCGATTAATTGCATTCAAGTGGGTTTCATGAAAATGATGAAGGACGAGTGGATTTTTTTTGTAAAGGATAGGTGGTGGCAAATGAAATGAACATATTGATTGTTTCAAAAAGAAAAATATAACCTTGTTGCGATACATGTAATCAAGGTAATTATTTTGATTTTGATCAGGACATAATTGAAAATAAATGTAAATATTTCATGGAAACCTTTTGAAGCAACCCGAAGGGAACGTTAATTAAATTTTTTTTTGGTTTAGTGCACATTGCATGCAATAGCTTCCTCTTCAATTTTTGGTTTCGTTGAAGTCGAAACCCAAATAGGGTATACTTGATTTTTACAATCAAACTTAGCTTGACATTTTTACTCGGTTCATTATACATATTTTCTCGACTATGTTACTATGCTACTACGGTGTTCAACCATAATCGTTATATATAATAGCTTGGCAATGATTCGTACATTTAATTAATTTTTTCTGCATTTTCGATAGAATTCGCATAATGCGATTGTGACGGATAATCATAGGTAGTAATGTTATTATTCGCTTTGAACAAAGTGTGTAGTGCACTGCGGTGTTTTAGATCGTTGTTTTCTTTGAAGACCCATGATTTTTTGTGTTTACCATACAACTTTTCATCAGAAGACATAATGCATTCAAATTTGCAATACTGTCTATACTAGAAATTTTCCATAACCTTGTTTTGAGAAATATTTCCATAAATCCAATTTTGCTGGATGTTTTACAGTCCGCTGTAAAAAAATTTAACTTCCCAGTATATGGGAAGTTCTTGTAATCGTCTCGAAAATCTGAATCTAAGCTTTCTTCGGTTAGGTCAGTCATTCACATTTTGATATACATTATGTTGTTGCTTGTACTTCCTCACAAAAATAATGGATTTGTGAAGATATTTTGCTGCGACTGCATAAGAGATTCTATGTCCTTTAGGGTATGCGTATAGAAATATTACTTCGAATCGATTGATATAGACTTCACTCATTAAATTTATCGACGTAAACTTAAAGCTTAAGCTTAAGGTCAAGACTAGACTAATGGAATCTTGTATGGGTACAAGCGTAAAAGAACATAAACTACCTCTATGCAAATTTCTACCTAAAGCGTGTTAGAACAAGTGTCTTATCCAACTGAAGTTTCAAAACTGATAAAAATTAGCGGTTGCATTTAAACGTGCTAAAAATAATTAGAAAGAGTATGGTAATTTTTACATAATATATCTTTATGCATGATGAGCACCCAATGTTTTAATTGCTCACAATTGCACATGCAATGTATCAATAGTACTATTTTTCAGAAGCCCTTAAATTTATATCAATAAAAAATTGTTGCAACCACTCTAAAATGGATAAGTTCCTTAACTTACAATGTCATTCACCTTCCAAGACATTGGACATCGACAACAATAAATAATCTAATCACCCATACAACAATTTACATGTTTGTTGCTACGAAGCGTCCAGGCTAGTAACATTATTTTCTTACCAAATGTGAGTCACGTG
The DNA here is from genome assembly GCA_963942545.1 of Oxycera nigricornis. Lineage (NCBI taxonomy): Eukaryota > Metazoa > Arthropoda > Insecta > Diptera > Stratiomyidae > Oxycera > Oxycera nigricornis. Next base: position 110,143,963 of record OZ012660.1, on the reverse strand, counting down.
TCGTGAAGGTTACTGGATCTTGAGGGTCACCAGCAGGACATTGATACTCCACACGGCCAGCAATTTGTATCAGCTTTGATCCAGTGCGGGCCAGGTCGATAAGATTCAGCCGTAATGTGTCTGCTGAGAACTCCACCTAGGCATGTGTGATATGGCACGAAGGAGCACAAAGTAGAAAAAAAGAAGGAAAATTGTGATAATATTCAGATTAAGTTCAACCTTTTCTACGAAATAGAAATGGATCAAATTCTTGGGCAGCCATGAAACTGTGATACGAATGCTTGAATGATTCAAAAAAGCAGTTCCAATTATCTATTGTATCTTTATTAAAGGTCCTATAAGAAATCTGATTAGGATTCCAAAGGTAAAATGGATGTATTTTAACTACTATCAAGGTTTCAAGGATCGTACGTAAAGGTGTGTTTTTTGACTATAATTAATTTCGTTAGTCTGCAAGTTTAGCTACTCACCTTTCGTAAACAACCGATAAAATTATTGTGCACGCGAGCTCCTAAAAGTGCTCGCGGATTAACAGCTCCTCCAACGTAAACCCTTGATGACGAAAGCATGGTAAACTTGCCAGCTATGTGCGAATGGTCGGTGTACACGTCGTCAACCACAGTTACAAGCTGCAAGAACATATCATATTGTTTTTAACATACATATGTCCTTTGCAGACCATCGAATGAAAAGCGTTCGTGGTAACTCATAATGTAATGTATTTGCTTCGACATGTGAGAAAATAATGCTTTCGCTATCATAGTGTTGTCTGAGCGCTCATATATAGTATATGTTTCCGATATTTGCGACGATTATTTTAATAATGCTTTTTTTCGTGCAAGCATGCTAGAGAAACATATTGACTTGGCTCAGCCATCATATAATGTGATGACATTCCAGAGGACGAATAAGGAGGGCAAGGACGAAGCACAAGGACGAATGTTATTGCTTTTTGTGAAAACGGTTGTATTGTTGATTGTTTTTCGGATGATTATTCGCTGCAAGCGAAATGTCGTTTAATGCCACCGTTTTGTTATTGTGTCAGGTGTTTTTTAAATTCAGATTTTTTACAACGATTAAACGACGGTTGGTAGCTATTAGATGGATATGTACTCAAGGTTATACTTTCAATAAATGGTTTGATTACGTACTTATTCAGGTAAACTGAAAACAAATTCATCAAGTTCAATTAAATTTTATTCTTCCGAATAAATGATATTGTTTTTCCGATTTGAACCAAAGAATCATATTATCACTGTGAAGCATCCAATGAAGTGACAACAACCCGAATGATTTTATTTCAAATTTTTGTCATTGAAAAATGACATCCATATTTCTTCCATCATAATAAATGGCACTCTGAAATATCATCTCGTCATATCGCCAATGTCCTTAATAAACCAACACTGACTGTCGCGTATCCTCTCGCAAGCCAAAGCAAAATCAAGAAAAAAAAATCACAAGGAGAGATGCAATTTTTCACAAAGGACTCATAGTCCATAACTTACCCGACAGAAACTGGTGATGGATGATATCTGTACGTTGAAACAAAAGCGTTTCGAAAAATAGGAAATGAAAAAAGGGAAATTGTTATATTAGTAGTAATTAGTGGTATGATGGAAGCTAAGATAATTAGCTAATGGAATTCAATATAGTTGTTTAACAGAAAATTGATGGCATGACATACTTCCTGTATCCTTCTGTGTACAGTAACTTTGTGCCATTGATGGTCGTCGAAGCGAACCCGAGAGGGTTTAATATGCATTTCTTGTTTGCCGTTCGCCAGACCCATTGTCAGTGAGACGCCACCGTCTCGTAATGCTAGATTTAAATAATCTGTACCATGACCTGCAAGAATGTTTGATATTTATTACATTCATTTTACTGTAAATTGTTTAAACTGAAAACAATTATGCTGTGACCATGAATCATTAGATTTTACGAATTATTGTTTGACGAAAACAGTTCAAATAATTTCTAGAAATAAAATATATTCGATACAAAAAGATAAATGCGAATGAGCTTTTCAAAAAAAAAATACGAAAATACGTTGTATATAACGTAATTCCACACAGTCAAAGCCACAATTTTTCCTTCAGTTTCTTCTGTATTTTCTTTTTATTTAGGTTGGTGTTATATGCATTAGTGAAAATATTAACCTTCCCAGCTAATGAAGAAATCAAAGTCTAAAGTTAAATTTTTTTTTATTTCTCGTATTAACTGTATAGTATGTTTTTTAGCGACATACAACTTTTAAAACAAATAAAACACAGCTAAATATGCAAATAGCCAGTTTTTGCTTTATTAGCTTGCACTAAAGGTTCAGTTCAATAAATTAAGAGTCTCACGGGTTGTATAGCATTTTGCTCCATCTTGTTGAAATCATTTGTCCCTCAGACCATTGATGTTGTGAATTAAAAAATTATCAACCATTTGTTGGTAGTGATCACCATTAACGGTGACGTTGGTTCCGTTTCACATTTGAAAAAGAAAGGACCAATTATGCTGAAAACCGCACAATGCAGTGACTATTTTCGATATAAAATGAAGTTTCCAAAGCCTCTTGAGGAATGTCCTCACGCCAAAATGGTAAAAACAGCAAATTTGCGTATCTACAAACTCATTAAGCTTGAAATAAACCTATGTTATCGCTGAAAATGATTTGACGGTAAAAGTTTGGTTCCATTTCCAACCCCTTTTTCATCCCATGAACCAAACGTACAAACGATAGTTCAATGGCTAATAGGATCTTAATCCAAGATCTTTTCTTAAAAAAAATCATTGACTAAGTTACTGAGAACGGCGTCGAATCAATAAATTTGGACCTTTACAGCAGGGATAGCTGTCTCGGTACGCACTGTACAAGCTTGTGTTAGATGAACATTTTCCGAAAAAATATACGTGGATATAATTCTTTCCATCGTAATTGCGTATGAGCTGCTCAGATTGACTATGAGCACCATAAATTTCAGAAATAAATTTTCACTATTTTGAGATGTGGTAATTTAACAAAGTAAATAAAATTTAATGTCAAAATGACAGCTTCAATTACAGATATCTCTATTGGAAGTTCAATACATCTAAAAAAACGTCCTTTATATGAACTATCAGAACGTTATTTTTCAACGTTTCGTGTTTTTGAGCCTTGAAATCAACTTGCTGAAATGATAAAAATTATCGTGTCGCATTTTAAATACTATAAATGGGTTAGTGGTTCTGGCATTCCTTATTATTTTAATAACATCGTGAGGAACATAGTATGAACAATTTTTATCATATCTCTCAATAGTTGCGTAATCACGATCATTTGGTAAGAAACTATTATCAAATACCATAAATTATGGATTAATTGGTTCCCGAAAAATATTTAATCTCAGCTGAAAATTGAAGCAAAGCGATCCTTGTCCGACGTATCATGTCAGGTCATATCATTTGCTTTTTTATTTGTCATCTGTTTATATCGGCAGTTTTTTTTTCCACGTAGGTGCAAATCCATTATGCAATTTCTATTGATCCATGTTGAGCAAAACCGTTGTCGCCGAAAACACATTTCACAATTTTTCTTCTTCATTTTATAGATTGCAAAATTATAATTATAATACTGACGATGATAATTAACATCTGAATTAGGTGTGAATACAACTTGATGTAGGTCCACAAAAATAACATTTTTTTCTAGTACATTTTCACATCTATTGCATCCTTGCGACGATGAAGTTCAGCTTAATTTTCTGGAACGCTTTAATTTTACCTTATCTTCAGTCAATACTATTTGCAAATACAATCTGTCGCAATATTTGTAGGAATCTAACTTGGAATTTCAAACTTCAAAATTTGAATTCAGTACTGAATAACTATCTATACGTGTGAATTTTTAATATCGATTTTGAGTACCTTTCCTTGCATAAATCTATCATTCCGCTCAGTGATAAATTAGAAGACAAACAATTTTTTTTGGGGTTAATTTTGGCTGTAGTGGCTCATTTTAGTTGAAAACTTTTGATATGCTCACGGCCAGCATGTTTTCATCGTAAGGATCCTTAAGAGATCGATTTGAATGAAGTCCTCGTTTATCCTCAAGCTTTTTATTGATTTTATTTCTGATAAATCCTGTATTCTTCGGAAAAACTTCTCACTTCGTTGTGGGTAAGATAATAATTGATAATGATTCAACTCGATTCAACTTTTTCCATAAAGTTAAATTTTTAAAGACTTGTAAAAAATTTTCTGTGGAAATTTACGCTGTATAATTGCAAAGAATTGTATATATTATGTGTTTCTGCCAAAAAACAAGAAACCAAAAAATTTGAAGTAACAACGTTATTCGTGGCGCATATTCAAATGTATTATCAGTTGATATTCATCGTAATTTCTTTTCCATCATTTTCTCAAAAACCACGCATTGAAGGCAGAGAAATTAATATTTGGCATTTGTTTTTCGACAAGACGAATTAATTCGACACAGACAAAAACAAAATGATGCATAAAATTGAACATTAATTTTTATTAATCGTGTCTACCACAAAATCCCCCAAAAATACGATTTCGGACGCAGACGTTGTCGACATCCAGAAAGTAATAACCGAATCAATGTGGTGTAGATGGTAGAAATCATTGTAAGACTTCTATAAGTACGTCAATTAATCGGAAACGCAAAAACACCATTAAATATTCGTCAGCATTGTGAAATGTAGCCGAGCGGAGTGTAATTAAAAGCTGTTTTTTGTGAAATAAAAGCATTTGAATTGAGACTCATTAAAAATGAATTAATTTACCGAACTTTAAGGACTACGGATTTAATGGGAATGGTAAAGATTTTTTTTTCTTTGAAAAATACTGCATAGTATTTGTGACGGAAAGAATCAATCAAATTTATAAGAAACTATATGTTTGTGAATCAATTACTTTAGCCACGGTTATATTCACTAAGATAATGTAGAAGGTATATTATGTCTATTTTTGTGATGGATGAAGCCCAGAAAAAACTTTTTTAGTATTACTTTCAGTAATTATGAAGAAATATTAATGTAATAAGCACCCGAAATTGGTTTGAAAAATGTACAAAACAAAATGAAAGCTACAAATAAGTGGTTCTATCGTAGAAATTTTTAGCAGATAATGAAAACGATGTTTTATTGTGTGCTACTTTTTCAATAAAAAATTTTTGTAAATTGTTTCAAAGGTCAGTCTAAAAAATTATCACTAAATATTATTCGAAAAATAATTATGATAGAAATGGAATAAAGAATATTCTTTAAAATTGCACATTTTGCAGACTTTTTCAAAACTGCGCCCAATGTGGGCAGTTGTTAGTACTAATCAAAGTGATATTTTAACATTTATTATTTTTGAGCGAGCTCAGGCTTTTGACAAATGTACAAATCTTTGTAAAGCATGAACTAAGACAATTTAGTAAACAATTTGAATAAATGAATGTCCCCATGATAATTGCCAATTTCCGATCATTTGAGAGAAGTGAAACCTACAAAAACTGTTAAAATAGATTGGATTTGGGATTTTTTTTTGATTTCATCTTCAAAAATTTGAAATCAAATGAGAGAAATAAATGAACTGAAAATCATACATTTCTTTCGAAGACTCTTCTTTGTTGGAATCCAATTGTTCTGAACGGGTGTATCAATTTTGTTTTATTTTTTACCTATAGGACCATACCTATACGAAAAAGTAACTGGCTGCTATTTTTCATGGTAGGAATAATATTTTTTGGATCAGAGTCATGTATCAAATCTTTATTTCGTGTGCAAAACACTGAAAAAGGCTACAAGTCGTAGCCTACATATGTATTAGTTGAAAAATTAAGATTTTGGTATGGCAAAACCACATGATTTTGACTTAAAACATACCGATGAGGTTACGCATACGACTGTGACCACAACAATACCCAAGAGTTCACGCTCAGGAACAATAGTTTACAAATGTAGTACTGTTTACTTACTACTATAAATTACTAATTATAAATCCAAAATAAAGTAAAATATATAAGTGAGTTAATTGAGTTTCGGAAAGGTAAAATAAATGAAAATGTTAAAAAACTACTAAATTTGCTATAGACAAAACAACATTATCAACTTTGCAGCTGGCGGTCCTAAGCTCACAGAGCACATACATTTTTACATTATAAGAGCCGAATGGTCGATTTTTCCTTTAGAATATAATAGCCGAAATAATGGTTAAAATCTCTTAACTTTAATTTATCGTGATATGTAGAACATAACACTTCTACTTCAATCATTTCAATATACTCGATTTTAATGTTTATTTTGCCAATATCATTACATTAAGAACCCAAAATTTCAGTTAAATTCAAGGAAAAGATATAACAGTTCGCTGATGCATTGAAAAAAAGTAAAACATAAATCACTTACCTGTATAAAAAAGTAGGCCATTTGGCTGTCGAGTTCGAAAATATAATGATATTGCGTCTTGTGCGCTTACAATAGGCTCGGCTCCTGTTTGTCCCAAGTCGTATGATAGAAATTCAGTGCCTCGAAATGTTGCCTCCGATGGAGCTTTATCTGGAGGAAAATAGGATAAGTCATTTGATCATTTAAATACACAATTAAATTATGATTATAAAACACCTAAGCAGTTAATACCAATCTAGGTAAATATTTTTATGCATAAATCGGAATTGTTTATCGCTTCAGGTAATTTAACCAATTATAGTTATTAGACTGAAATTTAAAGAACGGTAAAACCAGTCCTTTCGATTTAATAAATTTATAATTGAATCTGGCCATAAATTTTATTTTCAAATTCAAAACCACATTTCGACAAAAAACGCTAAAAATGCCATTCCATATACATTTACATTTATTTTGAGTATGAATTTTCAAACAATTGCATCTTGGCCAAAAAAAAATATAGGAAAAACCATCCTATCTACCATTCACAGAGAAAACATTTTTCATCAGAATTGCTGGCACATAACATAACAAACATTGAAAAGAACATCCCAAATGTTGAATGCTATGTGTGGACAAGCTGAAAGCTATATCGGAAAGCTTAATCTCATATAAGTCTTTCATGTGGAGAATATCATTCTTTGAAGTGAAAGGGAAAAAAATAATTGCTGACGCTCTGAAATAAAATTCGTGAACTCTATATCCTGGAAAAATAAAATGCTATGAATGTATGTATGTACGGTCATACATTCGAGAAAACGGACAAAGTATGAATTTTTAATTATGTGGCTTTTGACCAATTGTATAGCACCTATTAGTTTAGATTTAATTGAATATGAGTTGTTTATTTTTGCCTTTCATTTGTTTGATTCGATTAATCCTTATTTGACAAAATGTTTCAGAAGTTTTAGGAATTGGCTATTGCGATGAATACTCACAATGAATGAGATCTACCCAGAAAAACTCTATGAATCCATCACACAAAGCAAAATTAGTAACAATACTACAAATGATCTAAAGTTAATGTCTCTAAAACTTCGATGTTGTTTTCTCGATATATTGCCCTCTGTTCTGAAACATTAAATGTAAAATTTCTTTGAACAAGTCAATTGGAAAGATAGGGAAAAGTGTCTCTATCAAGGAATTTTAGTGTTATTTGAACAGTGGAGGATCTAAAGAAAAAAATTATGTACTAGATAACACGCAGAATGTTTTCCCTCAAAATAACAGTTCGGGATTTATAAGAAAAGATTGAAAAAATGATGTACGTAAACGATGAGATATTAAGTTCACAAAATTAATAGGATTTACAGAGAATAAAAGGACTGTTCAATTTAAATGTTGGTCTAAAATAAAAGATAACCAATAATTCTTTTTAGTGTAAGCTAATATTTTACCATGATCCTTATTGAAAATTTGAATGACAAACAAATTAAAACTTGCATATCATCCCAATTTCAGAAAGAATCGCTTGTATGATGAAGCCTACTGTTCATATATGTAATCATGTACGTTATCTGAAAGCAAGCCATGGGATACTATGGAAAGTTTGAAAACGCAAACTACCGGAAAATATATGTATGTGCCAGGAGAATGTTGGCAAAAACTTAGCCATACATTGGCACAATGCCAAATCCTGAAATGATACTCCTTGTATGCTTTGATTACATCCTCACGATATTCGATATGGGGATTTGGTTTCTTCTTTCCCGAGATAGTTCTTCTTTTCCATCTTGTGATTTCGCTTCTTGCATTCCTCCTACAACGTAGTCCTTGGTACGAAGATATATTCGAGTGAAAGCAAGTCAAACGTGAAAGTTAATATCAATGCAGTGGAGAGAAAGGGTCAAAAAAGCCATTATGAAGCCTAATGTTCCTTAATGCGCAACATTTTCTCGTATGTGGTCTGTATCAAAAGAGTTTGATGCCACCTGGCAAGTAATTTAAACTTTGTCAGTCTGATATTAAAGACAGTTGATAAACGGACAATAGTTCTCCTTGAAGTTTTCTAGACTCGTGGTATCAAAGTTGTCTTCGGTATTCAATATATCGACAGATGGGAAAAGATTATCTGCACTGAAAGATTTCAACAGTAATAGCAGCAAATTTTTCAAACTAAACCTGGAAGCATCCTAGAAATGTTAAACTTTGCTTTAAGATTGATTAAAGAATTTACAGAACATACCAACTGTAGTTTCAGAAGACAGATGAGTAGATTGTCACAAAAGTGATCAAGCGTTCCGATTCAAACCACAAGAGCTGAATGAACTAGTTGATGAGCAAAGACATCAGTATTCGTGCATCGTTTCAAGGGATCCAGAATTAAATCTTGTAGTATGCAACTTTACATGCAATTAGCGTCACTAGACTGCTTTTGCAAAAGCCATGTTTCATAGATATGGTAAAAGGAAAGAAATTTTTTCTCTATTCACGATTTGAATGAGAACAAACTACGAAAAATACAAGAAGTAGATGGTATGCACATTCAAACAGATGATGAAAAATTGTTTAGATGCTCAGTAGGGATTTCGCTTATGTCTTTGGCGCTGTCTTCTTGAGAAAAGAAGAATCTTAGATCCGGAGGCCTTGAAGACGTGCATATTGAATTGTTCTTGGAGTTTCCCCCGCAATGACGAAACACCTTGGCTGTGTCGCATTCAATGTCACTTGAAAATGTTGTACAGCTCGTTTCTCCCTCAAACACGTAAAATTCTGCTCTACTTTCAGGTAATTCTTTTCACAATTTCTTCTTGCAGATTCGTGAATATTTCCATGAAATCGTCCTCGTTTCGTCGACATTGTCCCTAATATAATTTTCAACTTTGAAGAGTTCTTTCATGACCTTGTGGCATTTCAGAATGCCTGAATGGTAAGTTGATTGTTCTATAAGATCATGTACATGCAATTATTCTTGATGCGTTGGCGGTTTAAATAAAGAATTTAAAGTGTTCGAGGGTGCAAATAAAGTGTTCGTAGCTTGGCAACAAAATTATTTGTGGGGTGCGATGAAAATAATCGGTACATGGTAACTAGGCGTTGTTACGTAAAGCTGAAATCCAAAACGGGAAAATTGATTGAAATTCAACAGACGCTCTCGCACTCAATAATATTGTAATTTCTAAGTGTGACCTTCAACAATTTTGAATTGAAACAATAATTGTTTGATAACAACGTTGAAACCAAATCAACATATCGGAAGCCATTTTGCTTCATCTTATATGCAAACACAAATGCGATGATATAACACTGGTCTACAGAAGAAAAATGTTCCTTGATTTCATGATTTTCTTACTTTTATGAATCAAAACAATGAAGAAATTTTTTTTTGTAATAATACAGATAGAATAAATTATTTAATTGTATTTTGGCGTACAAAAAGGGAAAGTGTTCTTTCTAGAATGCCTCCGAATCGCAAACTACATACAAGCAGTTTTTTGATATAAATAAGAATAAATGTCCTCAACGAAGTGCACACGTTATGCTGATGCATTTTTTATATGTGCGGAGAATTTATTAATGTACAATACAAAAAAAATGACTTGAACAAAATTGCAAAGCTTTGTGAATGATAATTTCATTGTGATAAATCTGAAAATGTGCTATAACCAACACTATACATCATACTAGGGTTAATAAAACAATTTGTGAAGAAATTGGACGAGAAATCTGAATGTTTTAGAATTTTTTTGTCAGAAACTAACGTCCACAAATTAAAAAAAAAATATATTCAAAACAGGGTATTCTCAAACTTGCACTACAATATTCAAAAAAAAAAACGTGTCATAGTTCTAAGATATTTTGTAGAAAATAACGAGGCGACAACTAAGAAGAGTTAGCTTGGGTTGCGGAGTGTCTCTAAATGTGAATATGCTATTCAGAAAACTTTAATGATAGCCCAGTAGCATACTCTGAAGAACAAGGAGATAGTTTTCATAAAGATGACATGAACTTTCAACGCAGTTATTAAGACCAATAAAATGAATATATGATGGGGACTATATTTTCGGGTGCGGTAAGAGAAAGTTTTTATGATCATAAAACAAGGAACAGATGGCTGCATATTCAGTAATACAATAATTAAAGTCATACAACGAAAAGGCAAATATATTCGTTTTGGTTTTTTAACAGATGAATGATATGTATCATAGATTTTGATTAAGTTTGAAAAAAATGTTCCTTTAGCTGCAATGGCCAACTTTCTCATTAAATATTTTTTTCTGAGTAAAATACCACTAAACTAATCAGAACCACTTACGCTAGTTCCAGGCAAAAAAAATCATGGTATAATCAGACAAACATTCAGACACTTTGAGCATCCGAAATTTTTTGTTTCATGTATATAAAACAAAATGGAATAAAATCTAAATTGCAGAAGTCAACGAAAAATTATTAAAAAAAATATTTATTGCACGCTACAATTAATAGCGTAAATCTGCATAAATATTGTTGAAATTAATGTTGAAAATCTTGATTGGGAAATTTCTTGAAAGTATTACGGCTACATGTTTAATTTTTCATTAAAAACTTTTCGGTTCGAAATTTTTCAAAATATATTTGAAAAAACATGAATGGTTGGTAAAAAGTTTCCTGAAAATATGTTCTACAGGGAGATTTAACAAATATTGTATATTCCATGAAATTATTTAATTTATACAACTAATAAACATTTTCTATACGAATTATGCTCAAAAAAATAGTCAATACATTTTTCGAATGAAGAAATAATAAATGTAACAAAAATCTGGAAATTAATTAAATTAACTAAGAAACATTTGTATAGGCAAAATATGCATATGTAACATCTATGATTTTGAGAAAACTAGGGGCCTATAATGGTGTATAAAATATCATTCCACAAATAAAATTTCGAAGGGAAAAACGTTGAGCCAATATTCTACACAGAAAATCCCAATAATGAATAGCTAATTTTAAGAAAACTAATTTCCGAGATGAAATTTTAATATCAATTATTTGTGAAATTTGGTTCAACGTTTTTTGGAGTTTTCATTGCATGAGAAGAAGTAGAAATAGATTTAATTAGTTAAAAATTTAATATTATATTTTTTTTATATATTATAATAATAACAAATTTACGAGAATATAGTTGCAGAAAAAAATTGGGCGTATGTACATAGTTAATATTTTAATCAAATTTATAAACAAGCGCCCAACTCAATGAGGAATTGTTTAAATAATTTTTACGATTCACAAGTGGTTCGCGGAAAAATTAGATGTTTCATTGGATCATTGAGAAGATGCGTTGATGAATTCCATTTAATTAGGATTGAAAAAAAGTTTTTCAGATATATATAAGTCAGAAATGAGTATAAATGTAAATGTGCTAATGACAGTAAATAGTATTTATTAAATTTATCATTTAAGGTTCGTTTTATATATTTTAAATTTGAATCAGATTTTCAATTTTACGAGAAAAATTTCAATACACTTTGTGATAATTTTTTTGATTATTAAATGACCCTTCAATATATAATAACAAACAATAAGCAAATAGTTAATGGTTTGAAGGAAACAATTATTCTAAAATTATTTCAAATCACTTGTTTGATATAAAAATATTTATTTATAAAGAATGGGTGAAATTTTAGAGTTTTTGAGAGGTTTTCGTGTGAGCTTGATGATAACAAAATTTTGATTTAGTGAAAGTCATGAGTTAGGCTTTTTAAACTTTTTATCTCGATTTTAACTTTCTCAGTGTCTTGTACACATTATTTTGTATTTGTTGAAAAGAAAATGTTCACGGGGAACTCACGAACTTAATTTTGAATATTGAAATTTAACATGTTCATATGAAATCTTGCACATACTCTCAATTAATCATCTTATCCAAACACGACCTTTACGGAGGAGTTTCTGTAATGTTCTTACAAACAACCTTAAGGCTTTCATAAAACCACAAAGCATTGTTGATACATATGCTCATTTCACATGTATCAGTTCTATGATTTGATACATTCAAATCTTTTCTGCTAAAAACAACTTATGTTTTATTACTCAGCCATAGCTTAGCGATTTATCTACATAAACATTTCAATTTAAAATCACTTATTTGTCTGAAGTATCATTTCTTTCAGCCTGAATTTCGATACCGAATAAAAAACGTTCCCGGAATCTCATAAATTCACAAGAGGTTGCCAAACAATATCAGAAATCATGCTCTTGAAATTGAACAACTAGTAATTTTGTCTGAAAAAGTGGTTGTGTTATATGGTTGATTATTTTTTCATGGAATCCGCCTAGGAAAAAAATGTTTTTCAACAATCTGAGATATGCAAAGTTCAATTTTCATGCGAAGAACCTGTTGAGCTGATAAATTTTCGGGGACATAATAATACTAAAGCGATTTAACCCATCGACCCATTTTCCAACAAGCATTCCGAACTACATACATCTGATACGACATTACCCGCTTTAATGGCAGTAGGTACCAAAAACATGCCTGATTCACATCCTAAAATGACTTAGAAAATGTATTTTGAAAGCTAGAAGTGCCCAAAAAATTATTGAAGTTGGGGATTAGGCATCGAAAAATCAAAAAAAAAAAAATAATAGCTTTTAATTTGCCCATAACTCAACTTTGAAAAAGATGCGTTCAATGAGACCTCCGAAACAGCAGAGCTAGGTATTTTTGACACAGGAGAGGATTCAAATGTTACAATTTTGGTCTGAGACGATGAAGAAGCTTCAGGTGTTTTCTTAGAAGAAATCTATTGATTTCGCTTACAAACAAACGTTTTTCTTTACTTATTAAAACCTGGCACGTTACAAGGCGTTGTGAGAATAATAAATCAGTAATTAAACGCAAGGAACAGAACATGCAAACGAAAAAACAGAAATTTCTAAGGAAAGTTAACTGTGACTTGTTTAGTCCAATATACCAAAAAATGAAAGGAAACCGAATTTTTGGCACCTTTTCAAAATATTGAAAAAATTGTTTTCTGGATCGTGTACAGAAAATAAATTAACGATGTCATAACGAGCGAGAAATATAGATGGATATGTTTTTTTGCCTTCTTTGAAAAATCACGTTTTTCGGATAAAACAGCATCTTTCTTTTTGAATCAACAAACACAGTTTTTTTTTGGCAAATTTTAAAAAGATTAGTAGTTTCAGAGGAAAACGTACAAACGTAGTAATAATTTTTCAATAGAAATGGACCTGCTACCTTCTCTCCTTAATGTTAACTTACGAAAAGTAAACTGTGAAATACATTTCATTTATTGCTCAAATAATTTATGGTGGAATTTCAACCTTTTTCGCAAATTTCAATTTTTTTGCATGAACAATTTTTCAAGAACAAAGTAAAAGTAACTTTTTATGGGAAATTCTTAATTTTTGTGGAAATTACTATTTTTTTGTTGATAAAGCATTTTTTTACAAAAAACAAGTCAATTCAGGAGAAATCTATGATAACATTCAGTTATCGTATCAAAGCTTACAAAAGTGTTGAAGTTAAAGTCGAAACTTTCACAGGAATTATGTTGCAATCCATTGACGTCATTACCCAAAGCGTAGAAGATTAGGGCCATTAAGAACATTCCATATTCCTTATTATTTTGCTCGGCGAATACATTCAGCATAACTGACTAAACAGCAGAATTCGCAAACATAATCCCATTGGAAGGATTTGTTCCAATTAATCGATCAAGTGCTTCCATTTACATATACATAAGCAGCTTACCGAAAGGGCTAATGCAAGAGTAGAACAACTTAATCAAAAGCTTCTTTTATGATTTCCTTTCTACTATCGGAAAAATTTTCTCAGCAGGAAGACAGGCAAGTTGAAGTACTTGCAAACAGTAAATCGCACCAGAAACCCTATTCAAATTCAAGTGATACCAAGGAGGATATTGTTACGGTGAAACGGCTTCTCTATCAAGTCCTTTGTCGTCAGGTACATTAGTCCCGCAAAAATGCTGTTCAGGAACTCGATGAATCACTCATCCTAATGAGTGGAGCTCCCGGGATGTTAATGTTTAATGATTACCAAGCACATTTTGTTCGAGTGCTCTATGAATTTTAAATAAGTCTGATTGACAATATCCATTAAGGAGCGTGGTAAACACTTGTCAGAAACTGAAAGTCTCCGTCCAACGTTGTTGAGTGAAAATCATTAAATGTTTTAGTCATTTTGATGAGCTTTTTAGTTAATATTTTGGCGGGTTTTCAACTGTTGAAAAGAGTTAACTAGCGAATTTCACGCCAAATAGATCTTAAGGAAAACTATGAGACAATAAAAGCTTTTTCCAGGTTTGGCACTACTCTGCTCTTGAATGACATTATGAGTTACATCTTTTTTTTAAATATATGAACTGTTGAAGGTTTCCATAAAAACACTAGAAAAGACGTTGTCCATTAGCAAAAAATAACTAATAAGAACACAATTGCTGCTGCTATCTCTGGTATTGGAAAACGTTTGTCTAGTTTTACTTTACCAATTTGTCCCTTGTTCAGCCTCCTCTTGTTATCCCTTAATACTTCTTTCCATAGTTTTCTGAGTAATCGTCCAAGTATCGCATTATCTGAAGATGAAATTCCAGCCAATCGTGATCCCAGCCATTCAATTATTCTTTTTAGTTCTGAGAGTAGCTCTGTAGACTCGCGTTTCAATTATCTTAAGTATATATAGTCATTCATTAATACCAGGACATTGTGATATTATCTAGTTTCTTGTTCATCTACCAGCTCTATTTTTTGGTCAACTGCTTTCAGCTTAAGTATCCGGCTTTGATAATCGTCGGAATTTCTGGCAGTTTAGATTATGGTTTCTATAAAACCTAGGTGGCTCAGAAACTGGCTGTCTTTTGCAAATCCTTTGTTGTGGATTTCAGAAAAAAATTGTTAGCTGTAAACTACCTTCCTGACTAAATCTTCAACAAGTGTGAAATTTCGGGATGTTGTCCTATATTCTGTCACTTCGTCAGACTTCTTTGTATTTATGTATTACCCACATGCTCTACTTATATGCTATCCATCCCTAGTTGGAATAGCGCTCTCATTATCTTTCGCGGATAAATAAAGTTGAACGTATTTTAGAAGTCTGCCATAACTAGTGCTAGTCAAACGTGGTACTCATTGATTCAGCTCATGATAGATCTCAGTGTGCGGATGTGGTCTATAGTACTGAACCTATCTTTGAATTTCAACTGTTTTCTTGTCTGGAACGCATCCATTGTTTTCTGGATAATACAGTTAATATTTTTTAGGAATATCTTGTAAACACTTATAAATCTATAGTCGTTGATGTTAACCTTGCTGCTATTTTGATCCTTTGATGTATGTTGAGTACAGTTTCTTCTGCATAAGTTATTATAAATTGAAGGGACCTCTCTTAAAAAAATTCTATCTACAAAATTGAAGAAAAAGACTTTGCATTATAAATAAGATTTTTCGATCTAGTCTGATTGAAGGTGTTTTTTGGTCACTGAAGGTTGTTTAAAGACACGAAAATGGCAGTCATTGTAACAAAAAGATCCATTCAGGTTAATTTAGCAAAACTTGTTCTTGTTCGTGATAAGTTGTTCAAATGTAGATAAAACCGTTTTATCTTTTCAATTTTCCATCTGTAGTCTTTCGTTTAGTCCAATGGTTATGCTTTTAGTCGATCGTTTCCAGTTGCTTGCCATTCACTTTCTCTATCAGAACTTATTTCTTGGATATTTTCTTCTGCTGATTGTACTATGCTCGTTTCGCTGTGTCTAAAAAAATCTTTCTTATAGATTAGATGATTTACACTACCTTGGATCTAATGAGATGGTGACACACTACGTGTAGCTCGTTGTGACTAATAATTGGACTATCAACAAAACTTTTAAATAGTGAAAAACAGCTGCAAATCGATTTACTACACACTTATACAGCTTTTAAAAGCATTGCTATAGTATTACCTACAAAGTATTAAAAATTTGCTGCCATATGTCGTGTTGACAAGTAAA
Organism: Oxycera nigricornis; assembly: GCA_963942545.1. Classification (NCBI taxonomy): domain Eukaryota; kingdom Metazoa; phylum Arthropoda; class Insecta; order Diptera; family Stratiomyidae; genus Oxycera; species Oxycera nigricornis. Next base: position 110,127,585 of record OZ012660.1, on the reverse strand, counting down.
ATAGCGTTGTCTGCCCATAGATGATGGACAATAAATGAAGAACATTGTGCCTATTTGTTATCCTTATTTTTGGCAAAAAAACAAGATTCAAATGAGATACATGGCTTCAAGATTAAATAGAAATTGTGCTTCGAATTGGAAATAGTAATATCAATCAAATTACTTGAAAAAAATACTGAGAAGAAAGCTATGCGAATAGATCCCTGTCGCTTATTTCTCATTAAAAACGATTGACTGAAATTTGTTGTCATATTTTATGAGTACACTATGGCATATATTCATATGAATTTTAATAGACTTTTTTTAAAGCCACCTTCTTTTGATGTAGTCGAGGGATCCTGGATTCAGTCAAATATCAACGTACTGTTACCATGTCTACTATAAAAGGTTTGATTTTTAACTAAGTGAATGCTTCGAGTATCTATGATATTCTACATTTAAAATTCATAAGTTCCTTGGCGAATATGTGTGAGACCTTTATCTCGTGTCAGATAATATCCAATTAGGAGTTCACCAAACAATCTTTTTGTAAGAGGTTGAATATCAGACAGCCACCCTTTTTATTCTCTTTGGCTACCCACTTATTTTTTCAGCCATTGAAGCTTTTCCATACCGCTTTTCAATTGAGTTGAACGACCAGGACATTAGAGTTCAGGAACTTTAACTAAAACGAGTTCATCGATAAAATCATGGCAAACTCATCGTCAGAACGGTTGATGCCACTTGAGTGTGTCGTCATAAAGTATACTTATGTCACGTGTGCCACTTGCTAAGTACGTATGCATACATTTTCCTCAGATGTTTAATGCTCGGAAAACACAGACCCTCACCCTAAGACAATGGGAAAATTTATGTTTTTGGCGTTGCTTGCTTGTTGAAGAAATGGAGATGGTTTCAGATGGATCGTTATGAGAGGACGATTCTTGAAAATGTCAATTGCCTTACATTTTGGATGAGACATTCAAAAGGACTTTTGTTGACATGGTTTTAGGTACACATGAAAGTCTGCTACATTTTCTCTTCGACAAGCACAACAAAATACGGAGTGAGAATCAGATCTAACTTTTAAATTGTTATCAGTTTTTTAAATTCCTGATTTCCAATGGAAAACTACAACTAACCAGAAAATTATAAGCCAAGATTTATAACGTTTGGGTATAGAATGCTTTGATCTAAAATCAATATAACTACCATTATTGATTTCAAATCAGTACCGTTTTCACAAAATCAACTCACCTTTTTCACAGTAAGGTCCTTCATATTCTAGATTACGACATTCACATAGCGGGCCTGAATCGGTCGATATGCATATGCCCCCGTGCTGACAGGGATCGTGTCTTTCACAAGCATCTGTTGTATTTCCACCTCGTACACCCTAGAAAAAGAAACAATTTTTATTTGCATCATAATTGCACAGTGGTTGGTGCAGAAAAAAGTATGCGAAAATGGAATCAAAATCGTCCAAACTATCATAAAAGCAGATCAAGTGTACTTGTTTTTGTTTAAGGTACAATTTTGTGGCATCAAATCTGAAAAGGAATCATGTTATCTCAGGCTGAACTACAAGAACCGGAAGATATGAGTTCTAACATACCTATGGTTACCAATTCCTTTCTAATGGGCAGAAAATGAATATGCTTCCGGGTTTCAAACAATATCCATAGTGGTTGTGATAGAACATGACGACAGAGACATTAAGAGTCCTTAAACATTAATAGTGCTTTCTTTTCTACCTCTTTCATTCATCTAACTATTATTCTCACGACAAAGTGAGTTTGTAGGCTTGGACCATTTTACTTTATGCATGATTCGCTGTTACGCACACATGAAATAAATTGCATATCCTTATAAAAGATGAATAAGTTGAGCATGGCTATGAGGATATGTTTTTGTTTTTGTATTTATTTGAAAATTTTAATGATGTTTCATTTACAAATAAGTTAACTTGTGTAGTTACTTTTATCTCAGAAAATAATATTCGATCAATTTATGAAATCAAAGTATATCTACCGAAAGAAAATAATTCCATAATTGTGTTTTGAATTTTTTATTTGAATGACAATTTTTTCCTTGAAAATGTGTATTAGAAGCTTTAATTTGAATTGAAAAATATTGATTTTATTCGTGAATTTGAACGAAAAATCTTGAATAAACACCTCTACTTGAACTTCGGTCGAAATGCAAAAAATATGTTAATTGATTTCGTTGTATTTTGTTTTATTATAATAACTTCATGGCGCTTTCTTAGATGACAAAGTTTCTACAACTTTACGAAGAAGTGATTTCTCAAGATATGCTTTGTGAACTTTTTCTATATCATACCTCACAATTCGTGAAAAATCCCATTTGATTAAAATTAGTTGTTACAATTTTTCACTTCTACCCAAAAAAAAAATTTGTAGAAAAATAATACTTGTTTGAATTGTTTTCCGTAAAATTTATAAAAAAATATAAATACATAGTTGTTTTGAGTTTATTTTGTATGAAAATTAAGAGAATCGAAGACCAAGCAAACCAGACTTTTGTTGAAAAAATAAATGCCTTCATAAAACTATTTTCAGTTTGCTGTAATCCCTTAACATTCGCAGGTTCATCATTCGCGGCTTTCATTATCAACGGTTAAAAAATGCGGCATAATTTAACATTTGCGGGACTCCCCTCTTAAATACTCGCGGTAGAAAAGAAACATTTCATTAAACAATTTTACTTGAAAATCGTTTTCGCGTGCTTTTTAAAGAAAACATAAGAGGAAGAAGAACTCTTACAGCAAAAGAACTAGAAACGAAGGAATCTGTTGAAGATGAATGCGAAGAAGACAACCTCGAAAACGCTGGTAAGACGTGTCGCAAGTTTTTATTTTTTTATTCGTTTTTGTTTACTTATGATTTTTTTTCTACACAGGTTTTTTTGAAAACAGCTCAGGAAAATTTTAACCCACAAGGACCAGCTTTCGCAAATCCACAGCTTTTTATTAGTTGTTTATCGGAAATCAATTAAGCACCAATTTTTTTTTTTTGAGTTTTTTGAGTATTCCTATACAAAATAAACCAGAGTTTTCTTTCATTTAAATGCATTAGGGAGCTTCTAGATGCCGCCATTTCATTTTTTTTTGAAGAAAGCTTTAATTAAGCACTGGATAATCTATTGAACTAAGTTCATTTTCGTTTCCTCGTTTTTGGATCAGCCACTTAGTAATACTGATGGTCACCAAGAGTGAAGGGGAGCGATTAGCAATCGAACTGATAACTTTGTCCAGTGAAAAGTATTTAAGAACAGAGGAAGGATTTCAGCATTCTAGGCAAAGTTTGGAAAATCATGGTGTCATACATAAAAAACAATTTTTTTTACATTGTCTATTTTTTGATGCCCTGAGTAGCCGTAAACATTTCCTATGTTTTTCGCAGTTTCATGAAAATTTTCTTTATAAACATAATTAATTAAAAATTTGGAAAGAAATGATATATGAACTTGAGCAACTACAACACATTTTTTTCTTCGTAATTAGATACAATCATCTTCATATCATGGACATGTCACAAACATCAACTAATGGATGGCACCAGAAAAAGGGCATATTGCGTCGCAGCTGTGTGACGGAAATTAAAGATATTTCAGTAACGTCCACCTTTCCAAAGTAACGCAATCTATAAAAAGCATCCTAATGTTTATTCACGTGAACTGTTCTTCGAACATGATTGTTTCAGAAAAGGTTGAAGGCATTGGCATTTTGTCCTGGAAAAGGTTAATCAGTTCGTAGGCCCACACACGTTGAAAGCATGTGAAGGTCATGTTATCTTCCAATATGTTAATTTATTAAACATTGACATGTAGGATGAATCGTTCTTTCACTCAGTTCATCTGCATAATGGATTTCCTCAGTTTCTCGAGTTATAGTTCAATTGTATTTGGATAATTGAGAAGATATTGAGACTATGCATCTAAGAATTGAATTCCGTGTGGAGGATAATGGAAAAACATCTCATACGTGTGTTGATGGATACATTTATCATGATTTGATATACAACGGTGAAAAAAAGTTTTGAAACATTGATATTTTGTTTCTAATAATTTAAATAAAACAATTCCCTTTGCAGAATCTATTTTATTCAAAATAAACCGAAAAAAACCTTAAATTTTAAATTCAGTACTAAAATAAATCCATAAAATTTCCCATGACCATCAAAAATAGTGTGAAAAAGTTTTGGAACGCTTCTATGTGGTTGAGAACCCTTAACCCTTAACGAAAACGGTTATGAATTTCGTGCCGTTCGTAGCAAACCACCTTTAAGTGAAATTAACAACAAAAAGGTTGAGTTTTGCGAAATAGTACAAAAACAAAGTCATAGAGTTTTGGGAAAAGGTTATTTTTGTTGACGAAAGCAAGTTCAATTCATTCAACAATAAAACGAAGCAGATAAAAGTTTTGGAGAAAAGTAAACCAGGAACTAGATAAAAAACTTAATTGTACAGTACAGTAGGGCACGGTGGTAAAAGTCTAATGGTGAACTACAATTGTGTTGGTAGTTTCGAATTTGTGGACGCAACTAACAATAACGAAAAATATTTGAAAACTTCAGAAGAAAACTTAAGACAACAGTGACAACAAACTTAGGTGATGATTTTCACCTTTGCCAAGATAATGATCCCAAACATAAAGCGTGTATTGTTTGCAACTGGCTGCTATATAGAAAAACATTCAAGGAAAACAGGAAATCCAATGAGTTTTCCAGATTTTAAAAGAGTTAAAGATGCAGATTGGAGGACGACTCCAATAAAAATTGTGAAAAAACTTGTAATCTTTGCCCCGCCGATTAGAAGAAGTGATTAAGCACTGAAGATACCATACTATAGATAAGATATTGAATTTATATCAGTATTGATAATCACCGTTTTTATAGTTGTTGTTTTGTTTTCAGCGGAAGTTGATATATTGTTTCAAAGCTTTTTACACCATTTTTAGTGATCATGGGCAAATTTATGGATTTATTCTAGTGTTGAATTTAATATTTAAGTTTTCTTCGGTTTATTTTGAAAAATTGTCAACGAAAAATTCACTTCACCCAATAACTAAAATCAATGTTGTAAAACGAAATGTTTTATTGTAGTTATTGGAAGCAAAATATCAATGTTCCAAAAAAAATCGCACCAGTGTACATAGAAGACATAGGTGCTGAATCAGGGAATATATTCGCAATAAACGAAAGACAAACTTGAGTGATATTCCGTTTGTGTTTCGATACGACTGTAAGTTTCAAAGCTCCTTTTCAATATAAGCATAAAATATATGCTTTTGAATTCTAAAAAGATCAATTTGAATAATTATGAAATTTTTCAAAATAAGAACAGCTAATCTTCGTTCGAAAATTTAAGTTGCAACAGCATATTTTTTAAAAAAAAAATTTATCTAGCAAAAAGGATAATAATGACTACCTAATATTATTTTTACAGCTTCAACGAATGAATATTTATATTTTTCGGTCGGTGAATATCATACCTTAACTCTAAGAACATAATAAGACTATCTTGACCTCATTTTTTTAAGTGGGAGTGTCAACGGAATTCTTCCACATACAGCACACTATCCTGAAAAGGTCCTACATTTAAATAAAAATTTTATAACAGCTTCAGACAGTAAAATTATGAACTCAAGCATCTCATAATTAAATGCTGAATTGATCTATAAAAATTCTTCCTTGAATTTCTCTTCAAACAAATCATGGTATTGTTGGAAATTACTTTTGAGTATTTTCCCAACTAAAAAGAAATATACGATCCATAAAAAGATGAGGGTGGCACTATCCTTGCGCCATGTTGAAACGTTTTTTAAAAGAATTTACACGTTGAAGAAACCTTAATAATACAATCTTGCTGCGATTGCAGCATCTTTAAAGGTACCCATAATATTGAAATCACGGCAACATTGAACTATATAGGTACCTATTTATTTGCCTTCTAGTGCAAATACAGCTTGCAAAAATATTGATTTTTGGCTATCGTCTGAGAAAAATCTGATTTGTTGTCATTACTATTTCTGTATCATGCTTTTGTAACTTATTAGTATTCAATTCATTTAGATACATTTTTGAGAATTGAATTAATATTTATTCTTTAAAAAATACAGTTTGTGCTCGCTGATGTGCGTGGTCAGCCTTGTTTTTGAGTGCATTATTTTCGAACAATTTATTTGAAAATAAATGAAATAGTACATAAAGCTAATTTGGTGCATGTGCAAATTATAATTGACAAAATGCTTGTAACTTGAGCATTGTATAACGATTTCGCATCCTTTGTCTGGGAATCAATTTGTGACTTAATAGAGAACATGCATTGTGTTATATAAGGATCCATGTTTGTGTGCTTGAACTCTTTTTTTAGGTGCTTTTCTAACGAAACAGCTGAACTTACCCTCGGAACTTTCTCTTTTGGGAATTCATTTTGATCACAAGGTCCATCACCGCACTGGAATAAGATAATTATTTCGAATGTGAGTAACTTAGATCTTAGATGAAATGATTTAAACAAAACTGAAAGTTGTTAATAAAATTTTGTTCGATGTTTCAATTTTTTTGAAGACAATTTTAAAAACAAAAGCAGCTGCGAAATGGTTTAAGATAAATTAATATGGATGTATAACCAATTGATAGATATATGTATGTATAGGTATAAAAACATGATAAGAGAAAGATTTGAGTTGCTGGGACTAAGTTTCCAGGATGTTTTGGTTCCATACATTGAACCATGCTCGTAAAGTACTTGAATCAAATCTTGGTTATCTTCAACTTTCACAACTTTAGGCCCAAGCTCGAGCAAAAATCTTTTTATATATTTTTTCTGAGAAGTGACCATACAGCACACATGCTCCTTATTGTGCAAATGCCTATTCAATTACAAAGAAGATTTTATACATTTTTTTCGTTTGCGTAGACCTTCGCTGCAACAGTTTTGAAAAAATACGAAATACTAAAAATTTAGTATCATCTAGACTCCATCGAAATAGATGATGTCCCTCGCGCACCATATAAGGTTTTAATTCACTCCACCTTCTATACTGAATTAAGAGGTACTCGTCGGTAAATTAAATGTTTTCCAAAGGTTGGATTTCACAAAATGCTTTATTCTAGCCATGCTCACTTCGTGTGGTACTCTGATTGAAGATTTTGCATTTTTCAGAAATGTTAAAGGTGTGAGTTCAAATTTTCAGGGATTATTCCAACGATTGACTTTGCGAACCCCAATATTCAGTGTTATTCCCCATGTGCTGGAAATTCGATCGTGAAACATGAAATTAAATGTTGTTTCATCAAAAGCGATTATTTTTGGATACTAGAAACATCATATCTACATCATATCGCACACCACTTAAAAGATAATATTTTTCTCGTCCTCGAATTTCGTGACATTGAAAACGTTTGGATCTGGATGCAGTTCATTAGGAATCCTTTTTTGGAAAGAGTAGCTGCACCGTGACTATTATTGCTTCAAATACAAGAATATTAACAAAATATTCGTTCAATGAGAACACCTTTGTTGAATCTAAACACTCTAACCGGATTAGCTGTTGATGATTACTGTAAGACGTTGTTTGTGTTTTTCACGTATGAAAATAAATTGAACCAATCAGCCTAATTTAATGGGGTGATTTTTCTAACATACAATTGTTGACTGAATACATATCGAGCTAAGCATTATGAAATTGTTAATACAATTAAACACCATTCACATATTTCATGGCAGCTTGCAATCAACTGAAGTATTGAGTACTTATTTATGTCGTTTAAGAAATTTCTAGCTATAGTTTTTATGAGAAATCTTTTCAACCTTTTATCCCTTTTAAAAGTCTATAATTTGAAGTCATTGCGAGACTTAAGTTGATAAAAAAAATCTTATCATTTAATGGCAGCATAGTAGCAATTTCATTTTTGAGTTATAAATGTGAAAATTTGAGAGAAACCAAAAAAGGCTCGATAAAATCCTGTACTGCATTATAGCTTTTAAATTGTTGAAAGAAAAAGTAATTATTTTCATCATTTCAAACAAAACATAATTATGTTAAAAGCGTGATCTGTTAGGCATCTTAAATTTTCTACGTATTCTAATTTCATGGAACAATCCATTTCTTACTTGATGTGTCGAAATATAAATGCGCTCGTTTGTAAATATTAAAGGGTGGGGTTTCGACTTTATGTTTTTTGCGAAACTTCCAACTTCATACTCCGACTTAGTATCTAGTTGCTTATTAAAATGTTTTCCAAAATTCATTTAAAAAAAAGGTTTGAATCTTTTTACACAATTGTCTAAACATTTGTATGTCGCTCCTTTGAATCGTCTGAAATTGTAATTTTTAAAAAGTCCTGTATACTTGTTTGTAGTATAGTGTTCTTTAAGCGATGTGGATGAAAAGGAATAATTTTCACGTGACTTAATACCATAGTACCTATACAAAAGCGTGAAGTACAAATTAAAAATCTTAAAGGATCTCATTTGTTAAAACTTTTTGTTAGAAAGAAAAAAACCTTAACAGCATATGACATTAATTTCAGAGCATAAAATAGTTTTTGAAAAAATGATGTAACATCATCAGATGTCCTCAACAGATTCTGCACGACAATATTAAAAAAGGTTTAAGAAAAATTTATTATTAAAAATTTTATGAATAGTTTGACTGAATTTCCGATTAATCGCTAGACACTCCAAGTTTTGAATGTTAATAGCTGTTTTCGAGCTTAGTCCTGTTAATGGACTTGATCTCAGTGTTAAAGTTATGAATTCACTTGTTCCATGAAATACAAATGTGATTGCGTGATAAAAGTGAATTTCAACTCCTCTTGTATATTTTCTTGTGTGCTATACAAGTGTGTCCTTATACATCCCTCATATTCAAACCAAATAGGGTGTTGTGCTTGGCGTACCTATAGTTTGCACCAAACAGGTATATGGATACATATATGTATAGAAGGAACGAAACTTTATCGATTATTTTTTTCCTGTTGTATGTGAACATAGCGATATATGTATGTGCCATGTCATGAGAACGTAGGCTACTATGAAAAGCTAAAGTTGTTGTTGTTGTTGGGTATGATAATAATTCCTTGAGGTTTGTTCAAGGTGAAAGATATCGAGGTAAAGAATAATTGGGTACAAAGGTTACACACTATTACGCAACCATTATCCATAACCTACAACAAGGTCTGGTATCTTGGATTTCGGACAATAATGTGATATTGTAAAAAAATATCTCAGTTTTATAGTTTGTCACGTACAGTGAAATTTCAAGGAGCATTCGCTTGTTAAAGAACTTGTATATAAATTTCTAGCAACCGAATAAATTCTAAATTAGTCATGACCTTGCTTTTGAAAAACTTGCAATTGAAATGAGATAAAAAAGTGTTCAAAAGAAGATCACATTAATTAGAAAAGGATTATGTTTGAAATATGATCATGAATTTAAGAGATATTTACTGAGAGTTTTGATGGTCTCATGGGAGATTCTAATAACCTGTGCCTGGAAATCATCTCAATGAAATCATATCAAATCAATGTGAACATGTTTCTAAGCAAAAAATGACGAAGGCTTATTTCCGTTTACTTTTATGAATGGAAGAATAGACCAACAGTTAACAGAGACCATAATCACTCAGCTTCCAAAACGAAATTACGTCAAACTAATCAATATTCACTAAGAATTCAATGTGAATCAATAGTATTATGAATGCTATTTGTTTTTCCTTTTGTTACTTGTAGTGTCCTTTTGTGCTGACCAAAATCCAGTTAAATGTTTACAAAACATCATTGTACCTTCGTTTACCTGTTGATGACGGGTTCGAGTTATAAATGCTGCTAAGACATGTAAGGCTACTTCAATTTGATGGACAGAAAATATATTTTTTATCAAAGAGTGCAGTAATTAAATTTGATCATAAAGTGCTGCCATTAGGACTGATTGATATTAAAATCATAATTGTGCCTAAAAACAAATGAATGTTATTTTTAGTGTAATACTGAAATACGGTTCAGTCATTGGCATGCCTGTATATTTTTTGGAAAATCGAAGGATACAAAAATTTTGGACTCAGTTTGTCAAAATTGTATGAATATGATAAATTGTCATCCTGCTGCATGTCTGCATATTAAGGTAATATAATAATGAAAATATTACTTTTTTTCTATGCCACACCAAATATAGCTTTATCACATTTGTAATGTTTCGAGCCAGGTTTGTTACAAAGTGATGCACGTAAAAATTTTCCTAATGTAACTGACCGAAGGTTTGCCAATTTTTTATTGAATTGTTGCAGTTAAGCCATACATTGAAAATTTTACGAACATCTAGAACCCCTGCAACGGGACGATTTCTTACTTTCACCAATGTTCTATAATTGTTTGACTAGAATATGTTCGATTACACATTACAAACAAAAAAATAATGGGCTGCTTCTAAGTATCATGTTTGTTTAGTTTTGAGAATATTGTTGCTATGAAAATATTGAAGTTTGCATTTTTTCAACATTTTTTTTTCAAAGTTGAGATGTGGAAATCTTTAAAAGATACCAAGTCGCTGCTGCTTCTCAGCATGTCGGGCTTTAACCGACTAAAACCACCTCCGTCTCCTTAAGGCTTGTCTCTTCATCACACTTTGCTTGCACCATCCATGTGCAATATACTTATTCACCTTTTGTATGTTTGCTTAGTACTTCCCAGGCTATGAATATTGGCATGAGAGATAGTACTGGATTCTCACTAACTTTTTCCAACATTAAATTATAAAAAAGTTTTGTTTTTAACGAATAAACACATTCGGTTTGGCTGTAGCTTGAGCTTTGGTAAGTCTTAGTATTTCGAGTTTTAACTAGATGTTTCCTCAGTGCTGTTTTGAAAGATGATACCTTGGTGGTTTCCTTTAATTCATGGGGCAAGTTTTTGTGGAAATTAGCCGCACTCTTAGTTGTTCTGTCCTAGCAAATTTTATTAATATATTATCCACGTTTCTAACATTATAATTTGAATGCTTTCATTCATCGTATTGTAAATTTTAATGTATAAAGTTCTTATTTTTCATGCAAATCAACCCAGGTTGAGTACACCTCGGCCGTGGGAGTCAGTCTTTGTAGGTTGAAGATAACCTTATCCGTCTTGGCGATAGTTCGAGCTATACCCATTATGTTATTTTTTGTCGTTTGATTCTATATTAGGAATCCATATGCAATTCTCGAAATCATGTGTGTCTTAGTGATTTGGATTTTAGTGTGGTTAGGAAAGTACCTGAAACGATTTAGGAGACCAACAAAAGCTGCGAGTTTTTTCTCAATTCATTAATATGCCCATGGTTGTTTTTCGTCTATTGTAAGATCCAGGTATTTTGTTTGCTCAATTCTTTAAGATATTACAGTAAGCTTTCATCATCTTTTTGTTTAAAGATAATGTGTTTCATCTTGTTTATGTTTATATTTAGTCTGCTATGAAGTAATCATTGCCAATAATTGTCTAAATCTCTGTTTGTTGTTTGTTCTATATCAAATTCGGATTTGCCTGAGTAAATCAGAACTGTACGTACGTACATCACTACTTTCGCAGTTACCCCTGAATTTGATAAGGTGTTCGTATATAAAAAGAAGAGAATAGGACCTAGATTAGATCCTTGAGTAACCCCAACACTAATTCGCGCTGATTGACTGTAATTGTTGCCGATTCTTGTTTTTTCTGGCCGTTCAGGCAAGTTACTACTCAGAAGATCCTTCGTTTGACCAACGATTCCTTCTTTCTCCAATCGTGTAACTAACATGTGATGAACTACTTTTTTTTTAGATCGACGAAGATTGGTACGACGCAAAGACCCTTTTAGTATTTATGTGTCTCACCATCTCAACAATAGTATCTGTTGTTCCTTCCTCTTCTTGAAAGTCAAATTGATTTTTTTATTATTGACCCGTTGATTCTGTTCTAGATAGTTTTTAATACGAGAAGCTAATATTTGCTGCGTTATTTTACTCAGGGCGTTCAGAAGCGTTATTGGTCGATAGTTATTCTGATCTGTTTCTAATCCGTCCTTAAATATAGATATTACTTTATCTTCTTTTAGATGCTCTGGAAATTCTGTTTTTCTGATCGATGCATTTATTAATTTAACTAGTATGTCTGCTATGTATTCGTTTATTAATTTTATCTCGTCGACGGAAATTCCATCAGGCTCTGGCGATTGGTCAGTCCCACATGAAATGAAACTTTGGGCGAGATATTTTGACTTGAAGCCCTTTAATTAGGCAATTTTGATGTAATTCTGTGGCCAAGAGACATGAAGTAGTGAAATTTGAAATTTTCAAGCACTAAATTTTCCACCAAAAAATAATATTCACCACATTTACTATCTTGTGTTTTTCAGTAGTTTTTATTTTAGTTTGAGTTTGCAATACTTATGCAATTTAGGTAATAAAATTTCTTTTGAAATTATTATCTAAATAGTTTATGAAAATATTAGATTTTATGGAATACTAGGCTAGGTTAGGTTTAGAGGTTGCTAAAACAACCGGCTTCCGCTTCACTTAACCCGATTTGAAGTTGAAGTTGAACTGCTAAGCCAACTAGTTATTTAAATTTTCTTAGGACAGATGCTAGTAAAAAGAAACTTGAAGAAAACTGAAGAATGAGATAACATCAAGAAGCAACAGTATATTGCAGCTTGTTATATTTGTTGCTCACAGCACTGCATGTTCGTATTGTTCTTTTCAGATGTTTCATGTGCCACTTTATAAATGTTCTAACAAAAATGTGAAATTCTCGACACCATATGCGATACATTGATGCTCTGCACTAGGACGTGCCATGTTCAGTTGTTATTTGTCTTCAAAATTTAAAAAGATATAATGTTACCGTATAATGAAGTTTATACCATGCACAAGACTGTACTAACAACTACTTCGTTCGGTTGTGAGCAAGGATGTCGAAGTACTTTCCGAGGACAAAGTTGTCGGAGTGCCGATGATGCCGACATCGTTTGCATACAAAAGATAGATCCGTCTTTGTTGGTGGATTATTGGAAACAATTTGCATAGATATCATGTCGATGGTATCGAATGGCATGCCATCAACTTGTCTGGAATCCGATAAGGTTTTGGAGTGATGGAGAAATGAATAAGAATTCTCAATTGGCTGTAGGCTGCCTAGAAAAATGAACAGTGTGGACTATCTGAAACGTTTGAATTTTCGAGTCAATTAAATATAATTTTTACCAGCTTTTTATCATGTTATTTAGCATGTTTTAGTGAAACGATTATGAGGGTTTCGAAATGAAATTCTTCAAATTCATATGTTAAACAGTAACACTGTGTAAGTTGACTAGACTTTATTCGAATCTCATCAATAGGTATTTGTTCATAAGGCAAGCTTTATTGTTGTTTTTTGAATTTACGATTGAATCTTGAAGTTGGATTGGCAACACCAAATAAAAGACATTAGCTTAACACATCAGATTGGTTCTCTATCTTCATTTCCTACAGTGTTAAATCACGTTAACTTTCTAATCTGATTAAGCTCATTTGAAAGCAAATCGGATAGTTGAATATCTGATCAACGTAAAAAGCTGAAAAATTAAAACGTAAGATAGATAAATGAGCTAGTAAAACGGTGTGGAGATTATCTAATCGATGTTTAATTACAGAGCCTGATTGCCTTGTATCTATGGGTATAAATGGTTTTGTTTTTCAATTTCAATCGAAGCGTCAGGAAAAATTTAATTTTTATATATTCGTTGCAAGGATGCGCGATAGTATTTGATTTAAGTAAATTCGAACCAAAGATTTCAGGAAATGTTGGAGTTGAATGAAATCAACCCAATAACATTTGGAAATATTGGAATCCACTTGTTTTTGTGTGCTTACAAAACCAACAACTTTTTGATTAATTGAAAAATTTAAAGAACTTTTAATCACTCGATCGAAGCTTCGGAATGTTATCTAGAAATTTAACATTTTTTTATAATCATATTTCTTTGTTTCATTATGAATAAAGTACATATATTGATCAAATGTTTGGGAACAACATACTTTTTTACACTTGTAATTGAAGGAGCACGTTGAGCCTTAAAAAAATTGCCACACTATTTATTTTGTATATTTTAGGTGGAAATTTTTACTGTTTCTAATCAAAATTATGATAATACAAATAATACAAAATTTAATAATATTAATACTATATGCATACATACATATATTTTCCATTCAAACTTATAAAGTTTGCAATCAGAAATCGTTATCTATCACCAAAAAACTCGAGAAAGATTACAAATTGAAATCAACAATCAACAGTGGAAAAGAAATCTCAAATAATAAAATAAATCCCAAAAATTATTTCACTAAGTTAATATCTTCAAAACTTACACCTACTATTATTTACCTTTATATCTCTAGGTTGTTTCATTTCCTGTCGTCGGGACGAAACTCCTGGTTGGTCTGCGTACACTATATTCCGAACAGATCCTCGAAATCGTGGCTCGAATATTACACTAGGTAGTGCCAGCAATGCCAATTTTGTGTTATACCTGCAATTAATGGAAGTATAAAAAGATGTTAATGAGAATCATAAATCTGTAAACGCAAAAAAATTAAATGAACTTTTGTCAAAAAAACCTTGGGTTGGTTAAAAGTACAAGAAATCAGTTCTACAAAGTATTTAACTTGGCTGAGTACTTTCATTTTGAAAAACGAATGCTGTTAATATGGGTGAATATTTTTTCATATTTTTTCAAAGTTCATGTTATATCGACACTGGTAACAGTGAACCACTTGATATGTTGAAAAATTTCCAAAATGAAATTGATCTCACTCTTCAGGAATGTCCGAAACTTTTGAAAAACTAATGGCGTCAATTCCAGTCATATTTTCTAATGAAAATTATTTTTATCTTGGATCCTATGTCAATAAATTCTGAATTCAAGGCTAGGAAAATTCAAATGTAGTCAAAGAAAAGCCCAAGTAACCTAAAATCGTGACTGTTTTGTATTTATTTAGAATGGCGCGATTTTGTTCTTTTCTTCTATCAGAATGAAAATTATATCAGCGTTACGTAATAGAGTACACCACATAGACATGTTAGATGATTCTTTTGACTTTGACTTTTGACTTTTCAAGTTATTTTCATTTCATTTAAACATTTAAAAAGCATACCAAAACTGCAACCTTAAATGCGAGAAAAAAGGGTAAACCATCCAAAGGCGCAAACTGAAGATGCATCAAATGCACTTCTTTCAGTATGACGATGAGAAGACGTCTTGTGAAGCAAAAAATGTTCAAGTGTAGTTTAGAGAGTTACACGAAGACCACCCAAAGTACCAAATAGACGTAAAGCCCTTCAGTTTGAAATTCATACGAATCTAAAACAAAAGACTAGAGCGAAAAAAACAAGCAGGACTCTTATTAAGATTATTAAGATAACTATGAAAACTGAACGCAACATAATATTCCAGAGATCCTTGTTAGAATTGAAAATAAAATTTGCAAAGAAGCAACTTGTTGTTTTATTTCTAATCTCATTAATGATTTTTATTTTATGCTTATACCCTACAAAGGAAAACAAGAATCAAATTTGTAATGAAGCTTAGACGTATGAAGTCTTACATACAATATTTGAACTGCCGACCGTCTTTAATTATTTCCACATTTACAAGGACATCCTCAGTGATTTTAGGTGAATTTAGTAACGCTCCACATATGAAAAGAGACAAGACATTGCTTGACCTTACTTTTCATGGAACATAAAGCTGCCCGCTTCTCAGGGCCATGCTTTTCAAGACTCATACCATGAAATGCAATTAAAGACGAATAATGAGTCCATGGTATCAGCACATAAATTGCTCTTTGCACGCCATTAAAGAGCTCCTTTATCGATTTTGTTGACGAAACACAAACGAACCAGAATTCGTTAGTGAAATGATTCATTCATTAGTAAAATAAATGTGAAATTGCCGCGATTCATTCAAGAACTTCCATTTGACAATATATAATGTTGAGCATTTGCATAACATGAGCACACTTCCTGCCCACAGCCGATGCGCCACGTCTTGCAAGTTTTCGATACAAGTTAATAGTGAAGTTCAACAACGTTTCAGCAGGTTACGAGGTCGAGCTACAAGGACCATCCGACTTTGGCAAGAAATTTAATGAGAATTGACGAAAAGCGACAGAGTTCAAGAGCTCCTTCGAAGAAGAGGACGAAAATTATAACTTGATTTACAATGCCGTTCAAAAATGTGGGTTGACTTCGTTGGGGTGCGAGATTGCGTCGTCGGCATTTCCGCACATGAATTGCAGACATTATGTTGATTTTGGGAAAATAACAACTTTAGGTATGCGACACAGAGGTTAGTCAAATATGTATTTAAGTTTTGGGATTGTATGTTGTTGAGTGTCTCTAAATTTAGTTTTGGTGCGCGCTGAGGTCCTAATTGAATTAATTCTGAATTAAACACGATTCGTGCATTAAAACAAAAAGGTTCCTGGATGAGGAGAGACCATTTGAGCTTCTTATAGCTTTTATAAGTATTTTCTTTGAATGTTAAGAGCCAATTCACGTCTGTCGTTAGAATTGCTTTTTGACCTTTAATTTGGAAGTAATTCTGTTTTTATGAATGCCCGACAAACCTGCCACACTGTGAAAGAATTAATTTTCTGAAATAATACTAAGCAAAGCAGCTGGCTGTTAAAGGTTGAAGCCAATGAAATTCAAATATGGAAAATTTTCGCTACAGGACTGACTTCTTGCCGATGAAATAATTGCTTTGCTTTTTTGCTTCAATTATACATTTTCTCCTTTAAATCAATGTTAAATTATCTTGTTCCTGATCATGGTAACAGTTTCACAAACTTTACGATTCGATTATTTGAAATATACTTTCTTTAGATTTTTTTTATTTCCTTGCAAAAATTATTTAATCAAGATAATAATAAATTGTTTAAATATAAAATCACTAAAAACTATCACAAAAATCAGTTTAATACTTTGAAATTCTCAGAGTGTAACTAGGTAGGTAGATAGTTTGTAGTGGCACCGAGGATATCGATATCAAAAGGAGATAAAGACGGCACTACAATGCTAGTTTTTGAGGTGCTGAAAAACATTTGGATTCTCTAACAAAGTTGGATATGCTACTACCATTTATATCAGCCACTTCCATTAGGCTATTCAGAAAAGGGGAGGTCATAGTCTTCAATTTTCTTTTTGATAGTGCTGAACACAGAAAATACCGAACCGTTTCTGCCTTTTCTTCCGGACTGCAACTGTGACAGAAATTGTTTCAGAAAACACTCAATTGTTTTGTGTTTGCCTATTAGGCAGTGCTCCATCAATATAGGTAGTAAAGCTTAATGTTTTACGACTTGTATTGAAGATTGGCTTAGTGCGTTTGGGAGTTAGCGCGAGACAATTTTGCCTGTTTATTCTAAAAGTTTCTTCAGATAGCCAGGCTCTTTTTCAGCTTATTTGTAATTCTGCAGCGTAACTAAGCTGAAGGATTAATGTGTAATCTTTGTAGCATCAACTTTGCAGTTTTCAGTGATGTAACTATGCCTAAGTTGCTTCAGAATGAAGAATCATTCAGTTGTGCACCATATTCCATGGCTATTTTGGATTAGATGAACACTTTTGATATTGATTGAAAAGTAAGTGAAAACATTTATATTTCTCTGAAATTTTTCTTTCAGTCTGCTGCCTTGTATATTGTCATGAGCTGTGTTCGAAGTATGTGGCGATAAGCAGGAAATCGGAAGAATAGTTTTAGGCCTAACTGTTCAGAGAATATAACATACCCAACTTTTCACTTCGTTTTTAATCCATCTGTTTAGATTTCAACCCATTCCTTTGATGCGTACCTATCCTTGTCCTTCTATTTCAATCATTCCTGCTCGGGATGACTGACTTGAAGTTGTGGTGAAAGCAGGGGTTCCAAAAAGCAAAGTCCTTTCGCGTCGGCTTACCTCTCTTCAAGATGGTGGAGTGACCTTTGGATTCCTAATACCAGAAGTGTATGGCTTTCAATCGAATAGCAGAGCATCGGGCGTGCTATGGATGGACCACAGTGTTCATTACATTTAAGGAGTATAACTAGAGTGAAAATGTATCTCTCAGTTATTGTGCGGACAAATTTTCCCGATATAACAATCACAACATCTTCAACATAAACTACGACTTTCTATGCTTGAAAAGAATTTTGTTCAGCATCGGGGTGATAACACTTATGGGGTACCTCTGCCTCAATGGATCTTTTCTTAGTAAGGAGTTGGTGTTGCTGCCTAGCAAATGTTTGATAAGGCTTATCAAGTTATCATCAATGTTTTTGTCTTTTTGTCCTTTAATTTGTTTATGGATGACATTTTTATTATCATTAGTACCATCTTTTTCAAGAACTGCTAGTGTATATTCTAGCAATTTTCCGGTGTGGCTGATAAGCGAGTAAAGAACTACAAGGGATCTCGCTTTCGTGTATGTATGTTGCGCTTTATAAGGAGGTTTGAAAATAACTTTAAACATAATACCTAACATTCTTTCCACTGTTTTTTTTTTAAAAAAAAAGGGGTGAGGTTGATAGGTTTGTAATCTTTAGAAGAGTAGCGAGAGGTTTCACTCGCTTTCGGTATGAAAACTATTTCAGCTTCTATACAAGGCTGAGTGATAAAAGCTTCAAAGATATCATTTAGACAAAGCAGTACATATTATATTAATCTCTGTTGGATCCCAACAGGTGTGATATGGTCAATGTCGGTCGATTTGAAGGGCTGAAATAAGTTGAAAGCCCAACGTTAGATCCTTTCAATTACAGGTACTGTGGGTGAAGGACGATTCGGAAGTGTATGTGAATTAAATTGTATTTATTGCGTACATAATTCCCGGAAAAGGCGTATTCATAAGGAGACCAAGCGTTTTGGAGCTGGATTTTGTACATGTTTCATTTATGTCGTTGACAAAACCTAGGATCGAGAGTGAACTCGTCAGAATCTTACAAAAACAACTAACACCCTTGGAAATTCGTATGTAAGCAACGAAGTTTCTTCACGAAATGTGTTTGATTTTCCTGAAGGATTTTTTTTTGAATTCCAACACTAAGAATGCATTGAATGTGATTATGGAGAATGAAACCAACCAAAATCTAAAAGTACTTACTAAAAGACATAATTTTTAAAAGCACTCAAACGCTGGTAATCATACAAAAAAATCTAAAAATGATTATATCTTTGCAGAGATAGATATTGGCACTGTACTGAGAGAGAATAATAACTCAGAAACTAATAAGTGCTAGTATAGAGTTTGGAGGTCCTACCCCAGTATTAAAAGAACAGGTTTCCCTCATGTATGCTAAAAATGATGAATATCATAAATTCAGGATTAATCTAACGGACATCTGAATAACTTCTGCATTTGAAGCAGTTTTTTTCACCAAACTGAGAAATCGTAATGAATATTTTTGATCATTTGAATACTAAAAAGATGAAATTGTCAACTGAATTAATGAATCTGGTGTTAAATAATTTGAACTATAAACCTAAAGCTGTTGCAAAAAATAATTTGAGACATTATTATGGATAGAAATATCATTTAAGATGATTGCACTAGCTACAATTCATATTTCAGTGGAAATGTTTAATTTGATCTTTTCAAAATACAGTACCAGGAAAACAGACTATTTCTGTTGTTCTCTTATATCATCTTATTATATCATTCTCTGAAGTAATTCTAATAATATAAAATTCCTAGAAGCTTGTTGATGATTGCCAACATATCATATTTTCAAGATGGGTGTAAATAGCACCCACTGCAATATGTAACCCAACATCCTGTAATTTATTTCATTATTCAAATGATTTGATGTCGAAACTCGAAGTGGGTTTCTTAATGTTTTATTGATTGTGTGTAGGAAGGATACTTTTCTATTACTTTTTTCATGTGCATATCACATTTACTTGAAAACGGATCGACTATAAATACTGTTGCTAAGACTGAGTAATGAATTATTCTCAGAACATTTTTTGAGAAGCTATTTGTTACGAAGGACAAAAAAAAATCCCATCTACTTTCTACTAATAGAAACAAACCCAATTTTAATTTTTTGATGAACGAGCGAATAATTATTCAATTTGTTGAAAAACGACGAACTTTCGTGAAAAGTTTTGATAGCAACGGTTGGTTGATATCTATTGTGAAATTCAGAAAACAATTTGAGTTACATACCTAGCATTGCAATTATGACGTCAAGCATCGTCAAAATTTGATTTGAATAATAAAATTTGCTTTATTGAGTTCTCAATTTCTTAAAGACAAATAAAGTTTTTATAAATTATTCATATGTAGATACGAATTCATCGAATTGTTTATTCATCCCAACGGGAGGAAAAGTATTTCTAAATTGTTGACGAAACTCAAAAGCACTGTTATGTAATTAAGTCATAATTTGAATTCTTAATATAAGATCCACTGACGTAACCGTATACGTATTGATTACCAGAATAAAATAACATTTCAAACCCACGTCCTGTCGTGTACATATAATTTGGAATATATTTGAATCGATGGCATTACGAAAGGTAGCTGACAAATTGATGTAGGTGGACTTCACGTCAGCATAGTATTTATTGGTAACATTTCTTTTAATACTTAAAATAGAAATTATCTACAATTTGGTTTGAGGTTGTCTGGTTTTGAAATTTTATTAATAAGGATGCTTAATTATTGGATGTGATAAGTTTATAAGAGGATTTTCGATGATTGATTGAATGCAATTGAGCGTAATTCCAAAATGTATCTTTATGCTCCAATTTTCCTGTCTTTCATTTTCACAGGTTTTACAGAAATTGTTGATAAATTTAATCATTGAAAATGTTTGTGAATAGTTTCATTATTTTACTTGTGTCCTGATTCGCTTTAAACGTTATTTGAAATGAAGTACCACCGCAACCTTTTTTAACTTCCCAGTAAATGAGAAGTTCTTTTAATCGCCAAAAAAAAGTCTTGCAATTTTAAGAGCTGATTAGTATTTAGGGAAACTTCGGCCAGGTGTTTTTTTTTTGTTATGACCTCTTCAAAGTAATTTCTGGAATGCACTATATCTCGAGAACCAATGTTAGAATTTGCATGGTTAAAATATCATTCGACGCGTATTAATGTTTGTATGATTCTATCAAATTTTGAATAAAAAAATTATTGGAGTCTTACTAATGTAAAATGGTGAAAACGAAGTTTTTATTCTGGTGCTGAGATTTGAATCTTGGCTACCATGAATTGAGGACAGAAATTTTGTGTGATGATTTTGCGTAACGCTCTCCTAATACTATGATCCTAAAATCATTTTTGATGGTGTAAACTAAGACCACTACATTAAATTAAGCTTAAAGCCTTGCAAACAAGACGTTTTATTGCGTTGCAAAAATTGATTTATCCATTATTGTCCCGATATCAAGGCAAAAACAATCCTTGACAGCTCAACACTTTTCATAATTTTATTTATAGCCACTTAAAAATTGTCAGGAATCTCCCAGCAAGCGTCCAGGCACCTTTAATCGTACCTAAGTGTGCACGCGTTTAATTTTTATTTTCACCTGAATTTGACGAAAATTAATTTTGCAGCCATTGTTGAGGATGGCAGATTCGTGTGATGCAAAGATACTGTGCATAAACCATTTCAAAATATTTATTCAACTGATCTGCTTCTTAAGATATAAAAGCATCGAATCGTTTTTTCTATCGTCACATGCTATTATCCTTCTTAGCACGACGTCGAAGAAGATAATAAAATCGGTATCGTGGATTTGAGCGGCTTAAATATTTAGATAGAATGTACTTTACAATTTTGGTGCGAGAATTGTAGGCTTAAAATTTCATTTTCTGTCGAGATACGAAGGTCGATAATATGTCTGTATAATTCACACCTTTTGTGCCTTCTTCCCATTTGCTGGGCATGTGTATGAGTTTTCCTCCTCGCGCTTATTTTCCGGTATGATGTCATCGATTTTTTTTTATTCTTTATTATCCGCTCACAGGAAATTCTCTTATCCGCTCTTTTCGCTTTGATGGCGTGGTATATTGTTTGAGTTAGATAATCTTGTGTGAATTTATTGTTTGGATGGAAAGTTGTAAATACCAAAGTGAATGGACAGAAATAGATGAGCTTAGCAGTGCTACAGTACAATTAATTATGGAGGTTTGATCAATCATTCAATTGAGAGGAAATGTCTGCTTTTAATGAAAATTCTGCCGTGAAAATAAAGGATTTACATTAATTATTAAAACTTGACCAAGGATTTTTAGAAGCTCACAGTATGTATCCGCTTTTAATGATTTATTTTATTCCTTGTAAATCTGCTCATAAAATTATTATCACTCTAAATGATTCAAGGAAATGTAAAGAGTAAGCTACCATTCCTTAATTCGCAACAGGACAAAATATCCATACTATAGTAACGCTATAGCCCGATTAATGTCTGTAAATTGAACATAATTAGAAAGAATTACCATAGAGGTACTATTTGGAACTATCAGAAACAAAATTTTTGCCTGTCTGGCTTCACGAGGAAACTGCAACCAATTGCATGAGTGAATGACTTTTATTTCAAGCAGAACAGTGAAAATCACATCGAGTGTATTATGTGATCCATGATATCTGATTCATTTATTTGGTGAATGGCTTTTCATTTTGTAAAGTTTATGGATTTTTGTGTTCAGACCATTGGTTTGAAAATTTTGGCACAAGAAATGAAATTATAATGACGAGTAAACTATGCATAACGTAAAGTCAACGTGAATCTGTCCCAGCATAGCTTCTAATGAATAAATCATACAATAAATGAATAAAATAAAATCAGTGAATTAATATATAAAATAAAACCAGAGAATCAGAAAATAATTTCAAATTACTAAAAATATGCAAAAAATGCTCTTAATGGTGAATTGGTGTTTCCTAGAAATATTGTTGTTTTTTCACAAACCATAATGGGTTCGTCGGTAATTTTTGGTAGTTAAACACAAGACCTCTCCTACGAGCAGATTTATTTCTATTGTTATTGCACGGATTTGCTAGTGCTTATAAATACTTCGTATCTTATTCAACACAGTGATCTTGATTCTGCCACGTTTTACTACTTGCAACTAATGCACTGTCTAGCGTCCAACAGCTGACTGACTTCTCCTTGACTCCATTTGCTTTGTAGGATTTTCTTCCTGCCAATGTGTTTAAAGCACGAAAAATAGTTTTGTATTTTAATTTCGCTTTGTATTTACACATTGAAAACTACAGTGACTATTTGGAACGCAGCTTTTACGTCCGTCTCCCACGAGATCCGGTTTGCGAAGAAAGCTTCTTGTCATTGTGACTTATACATTGATTTTAATTATTGTTTTGACATCCAGGCGGCTACTTTGATGTTAGGGACACCATAGCTATTATATAGTGCCGCCATCCAGTTGTAAATTTTTTCAAATATACAAAAATGTACAGGGCTCTGGAGCTGCCTGAGACTCTTGGTTTTACATTTTCTAAGCTCCTACAAATATGTAGATTGGTTTTATAAACGTCCCGGCCTTCTCAATCAGTACAGAGATTCCAAAAAAACTTTCACAGCATAGTGTTGTTGATAATGCAGACGCTCTTTTTCAAGGGTTGGGGATTTTATGAGTTTCCAGTAAAAATCAAACTGTGTGGCTTGATTGGCATGGAATATTGATTTTGAATTTTTGATGCTTGCACCTAAAGCATTTTTTCAAGTGTAAAATAAAATGACAGAAACTTACATTTGATTAAAACCGTTCAATTTTCTGTGGTCCTCATGGTAAGAATTTCCATTTCTTATATAGTTAACAGCTTCAGGGAAATTCTTTCTATCTCATCTTTAGTGTTTTTACAACTTTGACTCCAAATTGAGTGGAAAAACAATCAAAAATCATCTATGTTACTTCAACGCATAGGAAAACAGACGTAAGTCAATTACCAGCATTATTCCTTTGTGATGATTCCTTTACCTCGAGAACTCAACGTTTTAATAATTGGATAACATACGCATAGATTAAGAAAAGGATTTGTCTTTCAGACCATAATAAATTATCCTTGGCTCTATCCTCCAATTTCGTTTAGCGTTTCAGATCCTCATTAGTGCACGACCATGGATCCGCCAAAGCAAGCCAGGCCCGAATTGTGAAGACGTCCTTCACCCCATATAATTCATCAGTGCTTTGGCCATGTACATTATACATCAGGGAGTGTACACACACGTAAGTATGTTAGTAGAATTGTGAGTCAGCCTAACAATTTGGGAGTGACAGACAGGGGCGGGTGGTGGTTGGTAAATCGTCTTTCTAACCAATTGTTTGGACACGAAAACCCAAACAAAATTCCATCAAAAGAAAATGATTTTAAGCTCCCCAACGTAACGATGCGCCACAAGGAGCATCTGCGTAGCAATTTAGGAATGCCTCTTGCGAAAGTTTTTTTTTTTGGGGTGAACTCAAGTAATGGAGTGGTGGATGTTGTGATATTATTTCACCTGAGGGCACGACGGTATGGGAGAGTGAAGTTAATTCGGCGCAAGTTTGACTTAAAAGAATTTTTTGGAATCTAGAAGAATGGGGAGATGTTTATTCAATCTTTTAATTAGTTCATTAACATGACCATCTTAATGATGTCAATGTCTTAAAGATTATGACTTTCGGGCTCAGGGAATGGTTTTAAATAGACATTTTTATGAAAACGTTGATTAGGGTAAATGTTTTATATTATTTTATCATGGAAAATAATCTTAGCACCACAAAACATGTATTTGTGTCACATCAAAAAAACGTTGCAGTTGCGTCTATGTCATAATCATGGTAGCCAAGATTTAAGTCTCAGCGCTAATGCATAAATTTTACTTTACAGTTTTTCAGTATTTTGGATAATTTGCAATATAAATATTCAAAATATGTCAAGCTATGTTTAAAGGATAATAGTTTTAAAAACGCAGTCGAAAGCGGAGAACAATACAAAAAGAGATATTTGGATGCTCATTACACAAACTGCAAGCGGCTAAGGAAAATTGATGGTAAGACTGATTTGGAAAACACGGAGGTGGTTTCAGCCGATAGAAGAGTGTCCAAACAACTTTTGTTTATATAATTTGTGTAGAAAACCGAAATGCTGAGTGACAGAAACTGATCGATATTTTTTTGGAGATTTCAAAACGTTGGGAAGAGGAATACCAGGCTGATAGTTTGTTTTAGCTTACGCAACGTGATAGGTATTGTTTTGTGAGGCGGGTGGGGGATTGGTATGAATTGAAGTTTTTTTTAAAAAAACGTGATTGTTTGATTAAATTATCATAACTAAACATGATTTAGAAGAAATTCTATTATTCACGATCGTTTCAAACAACGCTTAGCTGTCATGGATTTTGAAAAAATGCACTTTACTTTCATTCTTCTAAATAAATAAAATTTAAAACAACTTCAACCTAGAAATAAAAAAAAATGGGTAAAATATTCGTAAGCAATTGCAAACTATCGTATTTTTAATTTGATACGAGCTCTTTAAATATCTGTGCAAATACAAATTATATTGAATTTTTCTTTTTAGTATTTTTAGTAGCAGTTATTTATTAAAATAAGAAACGGCTGAACCAAAATTGAAAAAAATATGCTCAAATCGTACAAAGGTTAAAACGATTTGATTGAAATCAAAATAACACCAATAGAATAAACGACACTCGGTAACATTATTTGTATCAACCACTTTCCCAAAGTGACTATTAATGGTATATTGTTTTTTTTTTGTAAGCACGAAAAAAACTTTTTTTTTAATGAAAATTGATTCGAGCATCTGACTTTTACAAGTTTCGATTGCTGAAAGTGCTAATCAGGCTGAAGTATTTTTTGAAAATGATAATCCTTTTTATTCTGTTTTATTAAATTAAAAAAATGGCGCAGCAAAGTTTATTCAAAAATTTGATGATGCAAATACTATAACGCTTCAGTTGACACTTGAATAACGTCAATATAACATTTTTTTCGCAAGATATGGTGCATTATAGAAAGATTCTTGGGTGGATAAAATATAAAAAAAAAACTGCGCAATCCAATTTTACCAAAATCTTCTTAGCTTTGATTGATACCTCAACAAAGTCGATACACATTTTTTTCGAGAGTTATCGTGATAAAAAACGACTAAAAAAGCACGTACTTTTAAACTACTTATTACACTTTGAAACGTAAAGATATGTTGAAAATATCAATTTGAATTTTCGGGCCGATTACAAGAACTTTTAATATACTGGGAAGTTATTAATTAGTACTCAAGGTTGTTTTTTCATGTTTAACCCAATCACGATTTCCGAAAAAGTATTGCAAAGTTTTCATTTTGAAAAATTGTGCATAGAATCGATAACTTTAACATTGCCAACAATACCACCTAAATGTTCTGGATTAGGTATTCTCAACCAGGCGTTAAATCGATTTCATTAAATAATCAATACGTAGATGATTGCCAAATTATAATAAATTTGCAATATCTTTTTGTATCATGAGCTGAATACTCAAATGAATTTTGAACCGATAATATTTTTCAATCAAAAATATGTTTAGTTGAACTATATCACTCTGAAAACTCGTGACAGTGTGACTTTATTATTCGGTCATTCTGTGAAATGTGAATACTTCACAAATGAAAACATTATCTTGAAATAATTATTTGGACTATCTAATTCTCCAACAAGTAGTTATTCTCCCCTATCGTTAGTACGGCTCCCTTTTACTTGGTGAAATTTATCGATCGCTCGTGTACGAATGCTGTTAGAATACGTTTCCACGAAAAGCTCATGTGCAAACAGAATATCGTATCGTCCTTTAGCATTTCGTAGTCGAGAGTGAACTTTCCATGGATTAGATTCAAAAACGTTTCCATGCTCTGCAATTCGCTCAGAAGGGACCTTGTATGGTGTTCGAGGAGTAGTGGCTGGGATATTAGTGGAGCAAATGGAATGGGGTGCCTCGTTTGTGAACTTAAAGGCATTTTGAGTGCTGCAATATCTTCAAGTCTTTTGTTTCTAGGCAAACTAGTTTAAGAAAAGCATCGGAAAGCATCGTCTTCTACAGATACTACGACAACTAGAGGAGCAGAGATGCCATTGTACAATGCAATGCAAGGAGCAAGGAGTGTACAAAATCAATTTTGGCATGAATTCTCCATTTCAACGAGCTCGAATAGGAAAATTGTTTCAGACTTTCTTTGACAATGCAAAGTGGTTTAATTGCTTCTAGTGATGTTGACATTAATTCAAGAACGGCAAATGATTCCGATGTCAAGCTTGTCAATGATTAATAGTCATTCTCACAAAACATTTTGAAAACTGTACGTTTAAAATGCATAGCCAGTAACAAATCGTCTAGTTTATGAGCTTGATCCGATATCTTCCATTGAGAATATAAGCCAAAGGGCCGATAAAGGATTAAACTCGTTCAGGATCGATAGTAGTAATATTGAGTTGGTTTCATTCATATACCATAGCCCAAAGCTTTATCGAAAGAAACACCAATATCCTGTCCTATTCAATTTATTGTAGAACATAGTAAATATATATAGGGGTAGATTCAATGGCTTTTGTCAAAAAGGAATCGATCAAGCTTTATTGCATGCATCGCGCTCACAGCAGTAGAATTTTGTCCACTTTAGTGATATGGCAAGTTTTTGTTACAATATAGTGAACGCAAGGATTTCCATATTGGAAAAAATAAAAAAGAGAATTTTGTATACTGAGTCAAAATTTATTGCGGCACTTTGTAATACAAATCGCTAAATGTTGGTATATTTTTTAAACAAAAACTTATTGAGAATGTTCATAGTTTGTCTCGTATTTTTTAATATTATGTATGCTTATCAAAATCAAGTGACTAAATTCAACAAGCTTTAAGGGGACAGAGTTGGTCAAAATTGTTAAAAAATCGTGTATTTTGGAAATATTTGTAAAAATGAAAAGAACGTCTTGAGAAGACTTGAGAGAACAGATATTAAATTCTGAGCTATGTATATAAGAGAGGTTATAAACGTTTTATGATTATTGTGAAACTTTGGTGCGCTCTCCTGAACAATGTATATTGATTGTGTGTAGTTATAAAACACCCGCGCTAAAATTTCGGACTGTGCAAGTACATTAATTGTGATGCAAATATGGTATCTATGTTTCCCTTATTATATCGGAAATTACTAATCGTTCCTAGTTATCGATGGAGAAAAAATAGCATTTTAAAAATTTAAATTTTGAAAAATTAGGGAATAAGCTCTTCTGGAGAAGACCTTTTAATCAACTTTAACGGTTAGTAGTTACCTCAAAAAAAAGGAGCCAGTAAATAATTTGCAGTCACAAAGATTTATTTCTTACAAATTAAAATGGAAATTGGCTTTTAAACACTGAGATTTTTACAGAAAAAATTAAATGAGTGAGAACACTGAAAAGGACATAAGAAAATTTAACCAACATATGCTTTCAAGGAAATTAAAAAATAATTCAACTTCTGGCATTACTCGGGCTGGGCTATAGCAAGATTCCAATAGAGAATAAAGCGGCAATTCACTAGAAACCTACTTAAATGTGGGTTGATTCTTGAAAAGGGAAATAGATGTGTGGAGATATAATATAGAAAGAGAACAGGCCAGCCAGCAGCACATTTTTAAGCAGCTCCAAAAATAAAGGCAAGAAATCGCATTAAATAAACCTGGAGTAGGAAAACGTGAAACATTTCTTCAGAATTTATTAGCCCGAAAAAAATACAATGACACTAGTCCAACAAATTTGTTATAAAAGGAAGGTGGTAGTTCAAATATCTTTAATACCAGATCTACTTCTAGTAAGGCTTCTTGAGAAAGTTCATCATTCAAGTTTTTTATTTCGATATACTATGCCTTAAATTTCAGCTCTGAATCGACCATCACCCTCAGGAAACGACACCGCCATGGAACCAAAGCAAAAATTTTAATACTTCACTTTGGATACTTTCGAAGTATTTTTTGGTTCACCGTTGGATAAACTATCTAATGATGACCAGATGACTAGATGTTTTTGATAAAAAAAACTTCAAAATTAATCTTTTAAAATAGTCCAGGACATTCAACGAGTCACCAATGAATAAGAACTCCATGAAGCTGAAAAACGGAGGAAAGGCTTTCTGCGAAATAATGCAGTTATGCATTACTTTTTATGTAATTGCGAAAAAAAAGAACTACGCAAATTAATTTCCAAATATTTCATATTGCATTTTTCACCAAAAATATTTCAAAGGGATTTCTAACGTGCTTACTTACATGTACACAAAAATAATTTTTCATATAGAAAATATAGGCAGATTTTTTCGACGTGACAAAAAATTATGAAGGATTTTGTGCTCAAGATTTTTTTAGACGAAGTAGTAACTATTTTTTTTTTCAAAAATATTTTAAAATGAATATTTTCAATAAAAAAATCCATGAAAAAATTTCACAACAAATTTTGCAAACTTGACGTGACAAAAAATATGGATCAAGAGGACCAGATATATTTTCTCAAAATAAAAGCCGGCGGGAAAGAATATTACAGCCTCTAGAAGTGTTTTTGGAACACAATTTCATTTTTTCATATCATTTCTACAGTCATATTGCTTTTTATTTCTTCAATTTAAAGCAATTATTTTTAAAGTAGATAGTTCTTCAATTGGGTATCGTTCTTGGTCATGAAAACGTTTGATTTATAATATATAACTAAAATTTATCAGTTTCCCGCACGCTAGTCTGCAGTTATAATATTTTCTATGAATTCAAGGCGCAAACTCAACAACAAATAGATGCTTCCTCTTCAGAGTTCAATGATATATGTATGTTGGCTTCCCAGTGTAAGTACCAGCTATGATTCTCTGAATCCTCTTTGCAATTTTACTTCCAGAAAAGATAATTAGCAAAAGTTCTGCGGAAAACAACAACTGCAGCGACAGAATGAGACATTTTATTAACATAAGAAGCTTAAACGGGTAGAAGTCGCATAATTATTTCAATTTTTCGTCAGCGAATTTATTATTTTGTGTTTTAATGAGCGGTGAAGTCAAAGTTTAGGTTTAAGTCAAAGCATTTGTGTTTGATGTTGAGATCATTAATTTTAATTTTAATCAGAAGAAATTTCAGTATCAAAGATTGCTTATTTTCGAATACAAACAAACAAAGAAATCTTCTATAGATATTTATAATCTTTTTGGAAACTGATCGACAATGGTGATTTTTCATTTGAATTTAAGGCTCTCGGCCGACAAAATGATTATTATTATTAAATTTTATGACAAATTATGTCATGATATTTTTTTTTTACTTATTGACAAAGTTGAAAAAAGCACACAATTCTGAAGAATCCAAAATACAGGGTAGAAACCACAAATTGTATTCTCTGTAAGCAGCCAAATGTTTTTAATGTTTTGAAGATGATTTGAATTTCAATAAAATGTATGGGATTCATAGCGGAGTTTTCGAAAAATTTCTAATGAAATTTTTTCGCAAGCTATGTAGATGTTATACGACGTTAACCTGATTTTATCTTCGAAAATAACTTTGAAATTGAAGCCAATGGAGACACAAAGAATCTTAAGATGTGTTATTGGTAGCGAATCTTAAAAGTGTTCATTTTACCACTAGAAATCAATCAATCACTAGACATCGCCTTTAATGTAAGCCTGTGTATTTTTTTATCCATCAGAACTCTGGCAAAATGGGATAACAGGAACAAACAACATTCAAAAATTAGTAAGTATTCTGAGTAGCTACATGAAGAAGGGGATAGTGAAAATCTTTAAAGTCATTTACAAACATGAGGATCGATCAAAGATGACATTTTTGCAAAAGTTGAAGATGAAAAACTGTGATAAATTACCTTTCAGGTGGTGATATTTAAAACCCCATCAGAAATGCGAAAATTGAGATAGAAAAAAAAACGGAAGATTCAACTCAGAAGTATCAGAAGAGACGTGTCCTAGAAACTTTCAAGACAATCCGCCTTGCTTTCCAGCGCACAAAAATGTGCATGAAGCGTTTTTTGCTTCATAAATCAATCAGAAAAGTTCGTTAAAAAATTAGTGCAAAAATATTTTACCAAGATATTAGATTTTCGAATTTGTCAAAAAATAAAATGTTTGCAAAATGTCAATGGTTTTAGCTTTTTTCTGTGCCATACTTATATATGCATGGTTTTAGCTTTTTTCTGTGCCATACTTATATATGCATGTTTGCTGTCGTTTTGTGTATCTTTAAAGTGAAATAACGTTCATTTTCGTTAGGAGAAATATTCTGCCTTGGAAACCTCAGTTTTCTTTTAAAAAGATCGAACTGTATTTTTTTCTAGTCTACAAATTACAAGATTGAACATTTGACTATATATCTTTATATTCTGAGTCTGATTTTTCAGCCGAAAAACATTGAATGTTGAAAGATGATGGGTCTAGTTCATCGTTAATTTTCTCGTTATCAATACCAAACGCAATTGATTACAAAACATAATTGACAATCCTATTAAAACTATGGAACAATTTCATCCATCTTTTCAGTATCCATAATTAGGAAAAAAAAGTAGTTACGAAAACTTGTCTTCAGCAAAATACCTGAGGTTCAAGCGGAAAAGGTGTTGTAACTGGGCACAAGAATTCATTTTTCAGGATCAATTTGATACCATGCCCAACAAAAGTGCTGTTTAGCAGCAAAAGGTATTGGAAAAAGCAAAATTAGTTGCACAAATGTATTGAGTTTGGTGCTTGAATAATTTTTGAATATCTCACAACATCGATAGAATGCTATTTTTTGGGGTGTTTTATAAACAATCAGATGGAAGCGTTGATAATTTTCAAAAAATTAATTAGAATCAGTGTTGTGAGTTATTGTGGACAGTGATAAAATATAAAAAGTTTTTGATTTCTCTTTTGCTGTACAATATTTTCAAAAATACAATATTTTGTTTAGAAGAGCTAGTGCATTTAATGCAGGAATTTCACATTCAATAGCATTTCTAGTACATATTTGATTGTGTTATGGTTCCTCTGCCGATGGTCAAAACATCAACATTTGATCATTGCTTCAGTATGGCATTAGCAGTATTGAAATTTTCAAAGTGCTCGGAGCTATAACTTCAGTCAGAAAGAAACTTTTGAAGTTGTTGCTGTAGCAAATTATCTAAGTTAAAAACTAAAAGATGTTTTCTGAACAAAGTTCACTGTTTGCCAAAATTTTCAAAATACTGTTTGCACGTCCATTGATTTGTCTCTTATAAACAAAAGATGTCGAAAAAAGAAAAATTTGGTCCTCTGTATGTTTTTGGATTGCAAACTAGCTGGAAAACACAATGTGTATATCTAACATTATACGGAATACTCTTCTTACTTTATTCAGCCGAATAAGTAGCATCACTCACTACCAGAAGATACCCATCAGGAATACAATACAGCTATATCCAAGCTATTGTTGCAGGTCTCACGCCATTAAATCGTATAACATGTACCACTTGTCGCTGTTAGTGTTCTGTCTCGTGATGTGAAATATTGATTTTTTTTTATTAATGTACCAGTTGGGAGTAGTTCAGTGTCCTTTTAATTGCATTAAACTGTCATGACGAGCGAATCGTTGGCCATCCAACAGTTTTTCATGCAGTTTATTCGCATTTATTAGATACAAAAACGATGAAATACAATTGGATACATACCAGTTTGGCATTCCTCCAATGTAGACATCCGAATTCGTTGCAAACTTTCCGAATTGGAACTCTTTTCCTCGCGATGTTCGGCTCTGTGGAACGCCATCGACAACAAGCGTAGTTTGGTCGTCATTGCGAAGGACCTAAAATTAACGAAAAAAAATTGTAGTTTAGTATTGATAACGTTCAACTTCATTTACTATTTGCCAGGTTTTTTTTTGTGCGGTATCCAGATTGAATGATTAGATTATTAAATTGATTTAAATGTGAATAAAGTACAATGCACATTCTATGATTATTAATTTTATTTTACTTATTGTCAGAATATGGCTTTGAGAAGCTTAAATTTTTCGTTTGGTGCATCATTATGTTGAAAATATTTTGGGATTTTTTCGTTGATATAAATTTGAAAAGGCAACATAAATTATAATCTGGAAAGTCTTTATTGTATGTTTTGTATCTTCAGTTAAATATTTGTATAACTAGCAGGATTAGACATACTAGGAATCTACTGATTATCAACTCACATTGACAGAAAAGGAGCCAAATGGATACAGTCGATACAGACTTCACTAAAGTCTTTGGTCGTGTAGATCAGGCTACTTTAACCTCAAAGCTTTTTGATTAAATGATGTGCATTTTATCTTTGAAATTGAACGTATTTTGTTAAGTTTCAAGGACCTATACAAACGAAGCTATCGCCTTTTCTGGAGTACCTCAAGGCAATGACCATGACCCCCTTTGTTTAATATCTTTATTTCTGATCTATTTTAGGTTTTATGTAACCTACCCATTTTTGTATACTGACTTTATCAAAATATACCACACAATCAAATCAAAACTTTACGCATCTTACAAAGTACCCTTAAATCATTGCAGCAATTGTACAATCAAAATAAATTGCAGCTTAAGGGGTTATCCTAAAAAAAGTGACTTTCTTTCAAACTGCAAACTACAACAGATGTCGTTTCGAATTTTTGTATGACTTCTTATTTAAGTGTGAACATTCTATTTCCATTCGTTAAAAAATATTATACAAACAAAATGGCGGCTGCCGAGCGCAACGTTGTAATGCAGATAAATGAAGGATAGTTTTGCGCCTGATAAAATTCTAGCCAAAATATTCATCTGCAAGCATACCAATCAAATTTTTTTACTGGTTTTGAGTATAAACTACTGCACTGACTTCACTTTAGGTCAAAATTTATGGTTTTTGCAATTATGCACAAGTTTGAAAAAAGTCTCGAATTTCGATATTTTTCCGATTAAAAAATATTTTGTCTGGTTGGTTATGATGCATACACACTGAAATTCGGATGTATACTGAAGAATTTACATTCTGTGGTTTTTAGTTTTGTGATGCTTTTAACTTATGGGACCGTTATTTTTGAGTAGATGTTCTAGCACTTCAAGGCACCTTACACCACGCCAACTTTCAAAATTTTGAGGGGAGCCAAAAGTGTTACAGAATCAAAACAAAGAAAGATATCGATGTGAAATTTTCAACAGTTGTTTTTGAGATCCTTTTTATTCTATATATGAATAAAATGTACCAAAAACCCCTTAATGTTAAAAAGTGTCATGTGTGTCAGGTTTCTATATGCTTATAGCCACCATGGTAAATTTTTGTCTGGATCTTATACAGGAGGGTCAAGCTAAATTCGTGAATATTTAATTTTATTTCTTCATTGATTTCCGTTGAATTGAGATTGAGATTGTTATTTTTTATGAATTTAAATTTAAATAGTTTAACAGATAATGTTTTCAAGAACACTTCCAACTGAATGATACTGAACTGAACTTAAAAATGTCGGTCAGGTTTCCGACCACGATTTTGTTTTGACCAGAAAATTGAATTTTACATACATGCTTTGGAATTAACAGTAACCTGGTGAAATCTATTAAAAACAATTTTTGCTATATTGCAGGATCTTTATAGCCCAAGACATTTCGTCCATCTACAATCTTACGCGTATAGACTAAGTCTACTTAATTTTTTCTTGCTCTCGTCCAGAAAAACTATTCTTAGTTCCTACTTCGTTTTTGGCATTATCAGACAAGTGATTAATATCTCATTTCTTTCAAACAAAATAACATTTATTTGAATTGTCAGACACGCTCGTTTACTAAATGAATACTAAATGCAACAGTCGAAGTGAATTACAAGTACAATGAGCTCAACTAAAGTCAAAGCCAAAAATGTAGTCAATATGAAATAATTTATAAACATATAGTCTGAACTATTATTCTAACTAAAAGGACACTAAAACTTATAAATTTGTTACTATCCCTTATACCGATTATTATCGTCTGGGAAGTACTATGTCCTAAAATTTTAAATACGAAGAATTACTTATTTTGATGGAGAGAGTGATTGAAGGAAACGGAGGTGGTTTTAGTCGGTAGAAATCCGGCATGCCGAAAGGCAGGAGTGGATCGGTATCTTTTGAAGATTTCCACCTCCCAACGTCGAAAAAAAGTAACGAGCTTATTATTTAACACAATATTTATAAATAATTGCAAACTGTTTAATTCTGTCAGCAAATTATACTCGCATCCAATTTTCAAATCCACTTTTAACGTTAAATTAAACAATGCACTTAAATAATTTATTCGTTACTTTCAAAAGTATGTTTGTATGCACCCGCTTATATTGTATTTATACCTGCCTTGTTTACGCTAAGTAAATAGTTAAGTAAATAAAAATTGGAACGGTGAAAAGATACCATGGCGTACATTGCGGGGAGACCATCAAGAAGCCAGCAATAAGATAGGACAGCACATTTAATAAACATTTATCTTACAAGAATTGACATCAACAGAAAAAGATCACTGACCGATTCGAAATTTGATGTGACGAAGATATATGTATCATGTCCTTAAACTAAGCAATAAAATTTAGATAATATTACATTTGAACCGCATACGATGTGAAAATGTATCACTGATCACTTGCATGTGATAATAGTTTAATAAAAATATATGTTACTTATGGTTTTCACGCCCTCAAGTTTTCTATATAGGCAAGTTGCCATCAAAAAGATAATATGAATGTTGTAGATGCCAAAAAGAAAATGGTAAATCGCCTGTCGTGCTTGAAATATACACGATTTATACCATTGAAATTATTCGAGAATCGTTTATTGATTCTACTACATTTTATTGTTCCAAAACCTAGTTTCGACGTCATTTCCTATTCCGAATAATTGAAAGAAATGCTCCTTTTCATTTTTTATTGTTGTAGTTTAGTTTAACGACGATAAAAACGACAGCAAACCAACACAGTCAGTTTGATAGGATTCAGTCATGAAAAATGCACAAGCAATTTAAGCCATGTGAATCCTAAAAATAGGGACACGAATATAAAGAAGAATTATTATCAATGAAAGAAGTGCTTACAGTGAATTCCTCAACTCCTGCTCTTTTTATTAGACTCATTTATAATGCATGTGTAGGCTAGGTTGTAGCGCAACCTGAAAACCAATAAAATATTCAAGCAAAAAAACAACCCCTTCTCGAATGCAATGAGTAGTCATGCAAGTAATCGATCAAGATTAATTATGCATTTTGATTGCGAATATACTACCCAGAACTTGGCTGGTATGGTATTTCGTGTAATTCGGCCCAAGACACTGAAGGCACACATTTGTTTCGTTCGAGCGTGGTAAAAGTCAGGCTCTGACGTTGCACACACGTCATTATATGAGCGGAGAAAATCCTTTGGTTGGACTTGTGAAAACTCCAAAGCAAAGTCGTGGAAAATTCCGCAAGGTAAATAAGTAGTCGACAGTTTCATGAATGAGATGGTGTTGCCTATCATGATGGTATCTATACAGTTTTGATTTTTAAATGGTTTTGGTATTTTTTATTTTTGCTTTATGATAGTTTTTAGGATTAATACGAGCAGAAAGTTCTTAAAACTCTGAAAAAAATATCTCTGCCTTACGTAACATGGTTGAATTTATGTGATTATTGTATAACACATTGTTGATTTAAAAAAATGCCTCGTTATTTGCACTTATAAGGCACATCAAATCGAAAGTGGTAATGCAATCTGATACGAAACTCTGTATCCGTTAAGTAAAAAAGTGACAGAATCGCTGGAAATATCATGGAACCTGTAAAGCATCGTTACAGTTGTTATGTTTAATTTTGTGAAGGGATAAAAAGAGCTATTTTATTTATTTTAGATCCTCATTATCGATATAGGATAGATTTTTTTTTTGGATACACATTGTAATTGTGCAAAAAAAATTGTTTATATGTTTTATACTGTATGTGTATACAAAATGGCGCATAAATATCTTAAATTTCTTCACAACAACGTTGCGCACGGTTAAGAGATAAAAGGTCGCAAAATTCAAAAAGATTAAGATGTTTTCATCTCACTGGCAACCGCACAAACTTTTAAAATAATTAATTTTGCCAAACAAAAAAAATGGCGACGTTTGAAACATAATCGTTCAAAAAAATATTTTTTCGGTAATTTTTCGTTTGTAAAAAATATAAAAATGAAAATTATTAATGTATTAGAAATTCCAACGATAACTTTCTATGCAATGAACATGTGGTTGAAATTTCAAGAATATCGGTTGAACAGTTTTTGAGAAAATTTGCGCACCGTGTCTAAAAACAGTGGTATTGAGAAAAACGCGTTTAAACTTTTTTGTATCGTAAAAGCATTAAATCAAGACTAACGTTGGATTATCTGTTAAGAAATATGTCAGGGTCAAATTTCTCTTTTGAAATACAAAATATATAACTATATAGATATTTTTTTAGTTGTGTATCACATACATAGAATCAACTAAAAAGGGATCAGCTTAGTATATATATGTATAAGTATAGAAGGGTGTCGCGAACACCGAAGGCGCACTCCAGTAATATTGAAATAAATATAGTTAAAATCTTCCGTTCGTTATAACATTTTAACACGTTATTTTTGAAGGTATCTTGTTTCGAAATTCGTCAAAGAAACAAAACCATTTTTTTGAATGTTACACTAGAATGATCCCTTAAACATAACTTTTTCAGAGAGAGCCTTCCAATGCTTTGACTTACATTGCTGTAAATCAATTGAGGAAAAATTTTACCTGAGGAAGCGACGATATGAAATTGAAACAACACGAGTATTATCCTTAAAAAACGACTACTCAAAAAATGCTCAATGGCAACACTTGGTTTATAACAGTCATGAAATTCTACATTACCCTAATTTTCATATACTTAAAATTCCATAATGTCCAGCCTTTATTCAGAACGAACTCTCGCCTGACTGATTGTTTCCTATCGTCCTAGACAATTACTCTATGCCACTGAATTGCCGTCCATAGCAATTGTGAAAGCGTGCAGAGCTCCTTGCCATAACTCGAGACGGGAAAACAAGTGTAGAGCGATAATTGACTGAAATGAGCTGAAATTACCTCTACTTCGGTCAACTGGAATACAGGATACGATTATTAAAGCGACTACCATGAAAATGAGCCTTGTGCTTCCAGCACCTTAAATTTCTCGGGGCTATTTAAGTTTTACAATGCACCCCGGAGACATGTACGAATGTTATTAGATTTAATTGTAACAATTAGTTACAGAGAAGCTGTATCAATGTAGTAAGTATGGATGACAACCATGCTGACAAGTTTATCTAAGATTTCCACAATATTTAAGTGTACAGTTGGATACTTAGCCACTCATGGATTTGCAACATAAATTAAATAGGCTTAATAAGTTCGACCATTCTAAATAAAATAGCATGCAAGCTTGATTCACTTTGAACCATACAATAAGTAACTATTATAAATTAGATTATACTTTTCGGTAATAGTTTTATTGAAATGAAAGTAAATTTTTTCTTGAAAATTCTTTGACATCAAAGCTTACATAACATACGTGCGTACACATACATGCAAATTTCTTTCCAAAATTACTTTGCAAATACTCCACAGACCTTGAAACGCAAAGATATGTTGAAAAATTCGATTTTGATTTTTGGACCAAGTAGGTGCAACAACTTCCTCACATACGGGCAATTTAAAACCTACAAAATTCCAGCAAATCAAGACAAATAACAAATTATACCTTACGTTAGTCTCAGATGTTGAAAATGTTGATAAATTCTTGCAATAAATTTCCGGTAGATTATAAGGAAGATTTTTTAGGCACGTAATAATATAATAATGAATGTAACTTCATACATTAAATGTATTTATCCATCCATTTGTTGTGTTTGCATGTTAAATCTATGGTATCACAATTCCTAATAAAATCTGGCACATTTCATCATGTCCAACATTTGTAAATGTATTTTAACAAAAGTTTCACCCAATTATAATTTTTCAAGGATCTTGTTATGCATAAGTGTAAGCTCTTAGCAAAAGTTGAGATGGTTTTCAAGAGTCATGATGTATGACTTGAAGTTAGGTTTGTATGCCTTAGGTGGAGTTTGGTCAGCTTGATTTTAAAAAAACAGGTCATTAAAAATGTCAGAGAAAACGGTTTCATTCAATATCAATGGTTGAAATGCTCTACCAGAATTTCAACGCATGAGTGCAAGGGAAAATTCGTTTAATTTTTCGTTTTTTTTTTCATAATAATAAATCATTTTTAAGGAAGTCCTGGTTCCCAGCAAGTAGTTTAAATATACAAGTCAAAATTTCAACCTAATAACGCATTATACAGATATAGATTTTTTTCGTAATTGCTTCTTTTTAAACTCAAATATTATCTTAAAACTCATTCAATAGCTGCTAGCTGCAAGAAAAACTGCCATTTCACATTATTTCCATGATCTAGAAAAAGATTGATAGCCCAAGTATCCTTTAAGCTCAAACCATACATGGTCAACTCTTGCTGTGAACGCACTTGGTTGGGTTTTATTGATAAAGTTTATTGTTACGAGCATTTCTTCCATTTACCAAGTTCACGCAAAGATATTTATATTCTTAGCTAGTTTTTTTTCCGCCAGTAGTTCCACAATATTTGCATCCCTTAAATTATTTAACCCTTTTGAATGTATACTCCAAAGCATGTCTAAAATTATTCTTCGTTAATAGTAATCTAAAATTCTCAACTTGAACTAAATTTGATCATCCTGTTTATCAACAATCGTCGATTGTTTAAACTTGGTATATGACACTGCGGCATGCAAAACACATGTGAATTTTTTTCAAATAATCTTATTATAATGTTAGCTTCCCATGGCGCGTGATATTACGGCCCGCACTGAGACGATATGTCCGCCCGAGCATGGAGCTCGATTTGAAGTTTCTGTTTTGCCTCATCAACGCAAGTTGAAGTCAGAAACTTCAACATCACTAGATCTTCGAGCACTATCCTTTTTAGTACGTGTTGATGCAAGCTAGCGTGGAGCAGCACGTGATTACATGCATTAAAAGATTCCTCAATTTTGATTTATTATAAAATATATCAAAAGGTTCGGTTTATGAAAAGTTCATCAAAAGTGTAAATTATACTTGGTGTGGTTTTGGTTTATATGCTAGTAACTAATAATTAGTGTTTCAAAATTAAATAATTTTTTAATTTAAAATCAAAAATACGTTAACAAAGAACCGGGAAAATTAGAGATTATGTGATGTTTTAAAAAATTACTCATCAGAAAAATATCATGGATATACACTATTCAACAATCTCATTACATAAATCTGTTCTAAATCATGGTGCGTAATTTGATCCATCAAAAGTTTTATGAATTTGGAAAGTTCTACGAAAATGTCTGTTAGAAGCATTTTCATAAGATATTTTGCTACATTTGTAATGATTAAGTACACTGTTCTGATTTTCAATTTAAACAATTACCAATTGAATGATCAAGCGAAAATTTCTTTGGTTTTCGTATCATGTGAAAATTGCGCCCAGCGTGGGCATTTCTATAATGTATCATGTTGCAATTACATAATGATATTTGAAAGACGCTTCATTGATTTATAGTTTGAACTATTTTTGGAAACCAAGTTTGTTGGCAAAATATTATGTTGTTTGTGAGGTAGTTACAATCATCATATAAAAAGTACCAAGACGCTCACTTACCGGTCTAAGGACGTCTAGAAATTTTTTAAGCATTTGGCTAAGCGCTGATTCTATACGGAATCTCAAAGCCATGATTCATTCAATTATTAAATATTCCATGAGTCAAAGAATCACACAAGCTTATGTAATCATTTCGTACAGGATCATAAGTTGGGATTTCACACATCCGATTTGAGTGGAACATAAAAAAAGTTGTGGGATTTAGGTAAGATGTTTAATTGAATTTATGTGAGGTATATAGCTTTGTATTATGGTGTTTGTATATTGCGATCCTGTTTTCATGGTAATCGTATTCGCTGATGAATATAAACAGGGTATTTGTCTACAGTAGAACGCCATTTGCTCCATATATCAATAACTGATATGCAATTAAATTTATTGCAACGTTAAGGACTACAAATGCGCACATTAGTCTTTTTTGTCTATGCACTCTTGACGCTAGATTAGAACAATTATTATCTATGGAATGCAGGGCTTAACAAAACATTTGCTTCGCATGGGCAGATTTGCTTCACATGGGCAGATTTGCTCTTTCTATCAGTATTATCTATACTAACATACATGTTTTAATGTAGATTTGGAAGCTTGTTAGGCAAAAACGCTAACAAACTACGATATTGTTAGCTATTTCCGCATAGTGTCCAAATAGGCATTATTCGCCCTAGCAGTCAACAATTAAAGTTTACAACGAAACACATTTTCCTAGTTGTCAGCTTATGTTAAGATTTTGCAGGAAACATTGCCGCAGTCCGTGCGCTATGTTTGAACTATCGAAATATGCAGTTAAAAGTTAAATACATATTTTACTTGAATTTTTTTAATAGACTTAAACAAACAATAGTTTGACGCTAGGTATAGAGTTTGAAGATAAACTACTTATGGAAAATGAACCTTTTTTGGATGCATATATATATATTTTTTAAAAATTGTGTCCGCAAACTACTTACATAGAAATTATTCAACAATTTCGCCAAGACAAAACGAAACGATTAAACTCTTTTACGTTACAAGCTGTGTGAAAAGCCTTAAGAGTGTAATTTCGCTGACACATGGAAACACTTTTTAATATTCTCGACTCACAATGAACTCTTAGTCGTGTATATTTGCAGTACCTACATCGTCGTACTCGAAGGTTTCCGGTTGTGAAGTGCACATGTTTCAGGAAAAGTCCTTTTCGTTTATGAATGGAAACGTTGTCAGGATAATGACCTGGCAAACATTTTCTAGTGTTTATTGTTTTTTTTGTTGAAATCTTTTCCCGCTTCCGAATGTGAAAAAAATCAGGTGTACTTAGGGTCGCAAGAAAATTATTTGAAATTGTTATGTTATGCACAGTGCATTGACCTTTGTCAGGTTTAGAAACATATTCAATTTTAATAGGCTGTAAATTTTTTTAAAGGAAATCTCGAAGAAAGTTTAATTCTTAAAAATAACCAAGCAGATATTTTTATAATGTGATTTCTTAAAAATCGGAATTCGAGAGCTTTTCACGATCAAAACGAAGTAAGTAAAATTTCGAAATGAATAGCTCTATTTATGATTGATTAATTTTCTATTATT
This sequence comes from Oxycera nigricornis, assembly GCA_963942545.1. NCBI lineage: Eukaryota > Metazoa > Arthropoda > Insecta > Diptera > Stratiomyidae > Oxycera > Oxycera nigricornis. The sequence continues at coordinate 110,085,298 of OZ012660.1, read as the reverse complement.
CAGAAATAGGGTGTACTGTAATCAATGTCCCATTTAATAAAAAGGTTCTTGGAAATTGGTTGATCGAGTTGTTTTCATTGTGTTTAATCACTTTATTGCAAACCTAAGCATATAATGTAGATGATAAATCAAATGAAATGCAAATTAACATCAATTCTAAATCAATGAATGGTCTGAGTTTTTCGTTGTGTGTCTCATTTCATTTTCATTTCTCATTTTTGTCAATTTCTGTTTTAATTAACACTGAAGAAGGGACTAACTGTGTCCCGAAATATATATATGTTTATAATTAAAATTAAAGTTGTGGTTTTATTGGTTAAAATTAACTGTTTTTCCTCAAATTAATCAATTCTAACTTCAATCTCTTGTGAACTTCTTTTGGTGGATTTTTATTACACTTTTCGGCACAACTCTTGCGTTGGAAATATATTTAAGAGAAATAAACTTTAAATTTCCCATTCATTGGGGTCGTTTTTCATTGTGATGAAACTGACGTCGAGCTAAGAAACAAAAAAAATTAACGTTTTTTTAAAAGAAAATGTGAACCATCCTCTCAGACACTTGTTTTCTTCATCTTCCATTCTCTCAAGTGCACGCTTATCAAATAGAGTAAATCCCACAACAGGAAGAGAAGTAGATCGCACGTGCCTAATTGTGTGAACTAAACGTCCTATCCCGTTTGAGAATGGGTAACCCGTGGTGCAGTCTATTTCGTTCTGTGTCTTTTCAGCCCCTTGACCCCATAGCAATTTTGCATTCTTTTTATTCACAAAGAGGACACTTTATGTGCATTTTGCGAGTGAATTTTTAATAATAACTTTGCTACATTTGCTGGCGCATTATTTTCACTCACCTGAACTTTATGCCAATGGCCGTCATGTAAATCTCGGCCGACTGTGATAATTTGCGCACCACCTCCTAAATTATAACGAAGTCGCAGCGCTCCTTCGACCAGCTTCAATTCAAAAAAGTCATAAGTTCCCCCGTCGTCCGTGTACAGGACGAGACCGTTTGGTTGTTCCGTTTTGAACTCTAGCTCCAAGGATCCATTGAGTCCTGTGTACCATTTACGAAATTGCGCAAACGAGTTTTTGGAACCGTCCAGGACAAAACCGTGACAAGTGGCCAAAAGTGAGATGAAGCTAGTTAGGATTAGTAATAGTAAAACCGATTGATGTAAGGTCCTAGGAGAACACGATTTGGCTCTTATCGGATGCAGAGGGGCTTTGCAGGTTCTTAAACGGCTATTGCCGTCGTTTGTACAGATGTCGTGAAAACTGCATTGGGCATCATCCAAATTTCCATTGTCCTTGCATCTAATTCTTGTTTTCGCCATTTTGTCGGACTGCACGGCGCTTTCGAACGATAGAGTTATAGCTCACTTTCCGTAATGTCTCTACACACTAAAACTAAACTCGATCGTAAAGCTAATTAGCATCAATGATAAATTACATTCCAACCGACTCTCAGGAAAAATCACTCCACGTTGAAGATGGAAGCGGGCACAGGTAGAAAGGGCACACTTTCATTCAACTTTTAACTTGGAGATTTTGCAGTCGACTGTGAAAGCTTCCTTTTTTCTTTGGAGTAATTTTCTTTGAAATTGCATTTTGACTCTGTATTTTCAAAAGGGATTCGTCCATCACTACTCTATTCACTTTTGTGCTGGAATTTGGAGTTTGCATTTCGTTGTGGCGAACAAATAAACACATAGTAATCCATTACATTTCGTGTAAAAGAAAGCTCTCTGCATTGATATGAAGTTTTTTTACGTCCACACAAAATTCACGTCAGTCATGGATTTCGTTGTACTTTCATTTGAAGGACTCTTAAACCGAACCACAAAACTGTATCATACCGCACTCGTCCACGATAAACGACCGAAAGCGATTGCAAAAATGATGTTCCAGTCAAAGATGCACTTGAATCTCGCAGATATGCAGCAGGTTTGATCTCTAGCAAGGATATTTCTGGCCTTGGTGAATCCAGCTTGTCTGCACTACACTGTCGTATCCTTCTGCATCCGTAGCGAATCTCGACTGCACTCGTCCTATAATGCGGGATCTTCGTAGTGCCACTCTATCCGCCGAATGTGTTTTACACATTTACGAAGCACAATAGTAGAACTCACTTACACAAGAACATTCTGTCGAACAAAATTAACCGGACACACATGTACCGATGATGTTTGGCAAATAATGTTGGTACGACCGTGGAAGTAACGTGGCTTTTGCGCAAGCCACGTTTTCCCACGTAAAAGCAATTTCTCAACTCAATATCAAAGCTGGGTTGTCGTCTCTGAATATGAATTGTATAAGGAACCAAAATTTGTATGACTTATTTGCGGATAATTGCTTGTCGAAATGTGTTTTAGATTCACTAGTCCTCGGTATCGGCAGCTTAGTTGTGATACCAGCAGCTATCGAGAAATCATTAAAAGCTTCTGACTTAAACACTAGAACGCTAGAACAATACAAAACGATAGATAGATATGGAGTTTGAAACTAGAATACCTATTACTCAATTTAAAGATATCTTAATAGTAGAGTTCGGATCAAGTTGATCATTTAATTATATTTCAACATATTCATTTATTCTTTTAAATTACGGGAGGAAACTTATAGTACACCTATTAACAGTAGCAGAGTACTATCCCGTCACAGTAGGTTCCCGTAGTGTGCGCAGGACACAATCGATCCGCAATTTTTGGCATTTTCTCTTAGGCGTTGAAGAGATTACGTGAAGCGATAAAGCTTCTGTGATTCGTGCGTGGGGCCAACTTGCGGGGAACCTTTACAGTAAATGCTCGCGCCATCGTATTAAAAATGATATGAATGACAGCAAGCTTTTATATTCAAATTAAGACTCCATAAACCGCGCTCGCTTCGAAATGAGATACCAATCTCTGGCTAATTCCTTCCCTTCAATTATAACTCGTATTCCTTGCCCGTGAAAGATTGGAGTGTGTCGTTTCACGAGCTATCTTTGATAATGGCCTATGAAATATTGGGTGTCCTTTATAGAGATTAGGAGGTGGACATATTTAGACGCGGTGTTTCACGAACAAAACGATAAATTTTAGGGGAAAATATTGATATTTGAGCGTTGATCACTATGACGAAGAACATTTCATCACTTCCACTTATTATGGTAGGACATTTGCGTGCAATGAAACATTAATGAAAATACTGTTGAGAAGCGTATATCCTTCAAGTGTTTTAACGTCTGATTGTCTCTGAATGATTGAATGCTAAACCTGTTCAATAGCTACTTAAGCAATGTTAGAAATTAGCGCATGTTATGTACCCACTAAAATCCATTTTGAAACTGAAAGTTCAAATGATGCGAAATGAAATCAGTAGAAATTTAGGATGCTTCTATAACGACATGAAATTCGATAATAAATAACAAAAAATAAATAAACCAGAGTACAGAAATAAATTGCTAGAAGGATCTGATGAAAGTATTTACTCCTAAGTTTGAATCAAATTCAATTATAGTTTTGGAGACAATTTAAATTATGGTCTTTATTGTATATATCACTTTTCGTGAAATTTTAAACAAATTTGAATTGGATTTTTCAGAGCGGACTCATATGAGGCTTTTAAAGATTTGCTTTCATCAAGAAAATTGTAATAATTTTCTGTTTACATTGATTGGTGCAAGAAAAATTTGTGGATCCTTTTTAGAAAGTGAAAATATACAAAACATGCAAGGATTTTTTGAATTAAACGGACCAAAAAGTGGCACATCCAAAAAGAGCAGTAACGTGAAGTTCAAGGTAAAAAATAAAGACAAAATTTGAGTAAAATGCTGTTTTTCTTATAATATCGAGACTATAGTTGTAAGTTCTATGTCGTTTATAAAAATACAATATTCAGAATATAAGTGTTTGTCACACAATTGGTTTTGCATTGGCTGATGAAAGCCTGCATAATGTGAAAGGCTAAAATAGAAATGAAAACGCTAATAATCGTGAAGTTCGTTTAATAGCTCACAACCAATCTGGCAAATATCACGTCAAACAATGGCTGGTCTACGAGGCTGAAGAAGATGTAGCCCCTTCGATATCTAAAAAATTAGAAAAGTGAATTTACTATTGGCGCATGCCTAAAAGTGTCAAAATTTCCTGAATTCATTGTTCGGAAGTTTGCAAGCAAAAAATAAATTGTTTGTCCAAAGTTTGATAGAAGAAGAAGAAGCAGCCCCCGTTTGAAGGCATTTTATCACAAAATGAAAAATGTTTGTTCAAAAATCAAGGACTCGAAATTATGTGCAGAGTAGAATGTTTCAAGTGAATGAGCGCTTCAGAAAGAGCGTTCAATTTATTTTACATGGCTAAAAAAGATTTCACCAGTTAAGAACGATGATCTTGTTTCAATCTCCTTCGAGTTTATCTAAAACCAACCAAAGCTACTAATATCCTCAGCTTCAAAATCTAGTGGACACAAAACTACAAATGGAAGGCAATTTCCGGTGAAACGAAGAAGCAGAAAGTTTATGAATAATAAATATAAAACTTGTACGATAAAAATTTATATAGAATTTTATTACAATAGCCAATCTAAGGAACAATCGAAAAAACATACATTTATATTGCGGAAAGCAACAAACGTGCAACTCTTACTTCTGCAAAAACCTTCCTCGAACGACAAGTGACCATCAATTAGGAAAAAATTGAAATCTCAAAGAAAATCAATGATGTTGACTATAAAATCCTTTATGATTATATTTTGTGCAGATCAAGTGTTTAAATTGCTCCTTTATTCATACCGCACGTACCAGACTTTGTTGGTTAGATTTTTAAGGATTTTTTTTATATTTTTCAATGGTTTTTCATTTGTTTCAATATTTTTTTTGTTGAATGACTCTTTCATTCATGTAAAAGAACGCAGCAAACCTTGTTCGCTGCAAATTTTCTATTTCTAACAAAATTGCAATGACTGATTTACGTGGTAAAAATGTCACATTCATGATGCATATATGTTAAACATATTTCAATCTCGTATTTTTTATGTTTACAATTTTTGTTAATTTTCCCGCTTTCCGCATAATATGAATATGAATAATATTCATCAATCACATGGGTATGCATGCGTTTTATATTTCAATATATTTCAACTTCTACTTAAAATTTCATTGAATTGAGATGTCAACAATAAAATTCAAACATTCAAGAATTTTTTCGGTTTTCGATTTTCCTACCTGATTCCTTGTTTATAACGGCCTGTAAATTTGATTGCCTCAAGTCATAAAAGGAATCAACCAAATATTAAGTGAATTTTCATGTACCTGAACAAAACATTGAAATCTGTTTTAGGCAGCAATCCATAAAAGCTTCAATGCCATGTTGCGATGATGGAAAGATAATTTATGATATATGAAAACAAATTGAATTTCATCTGAAGCGAATGTCGAATTCTTGTTTTTTTTTGATTGATTGTTCTAAACTTTTTTTCTCTTTTTCAATTGAAAAGTTTCTTAGCAGATTATTATTTAAAAATACTGCACTGTTTACATTTGAAAAGATACGTTATTGCAATTCATATCAGCGCCCAACGTGGTCTATATCCCATATAAAATTCATTAGCTCATAAATATTATCCGATTTTTGAATATTTATTCAAACTTTAATAAGCAAATGAATCTCAGAAAATATACTTTTTAAAAATTACACATATTATTCGCAGCATTTCTCATAAGATAGAAAATTGCGACTCGATGGTTTTCCATAAAATTTCATGTCTTGTATAATTTCCGATGAATAATCTTAGTGAAATAAGAATAAATCAAGTTAAAAATTTGTTCAATAAACGTAATAATCTAGTTCGTTAAAGAATGATTTTTAGTTACAAACATAAAAGCCAACGCTTGTCGGCTAGAAATGAGTTTGAAAACAAAAAATGACTCTACACCGTGTTGAAGCTGAATTCTTTTGTGAGTTCATTGGCCAGATGAGTTGGGTCAGCATTAAAACTACCAGACACTAGTTTGGCAGCAGACATCGATACACATGAAACACGAAAAACGACATCATGTTGCAACTATTAACATTGGAACTATTTGAAACAAGCATTATTGTTTGAGTGTCTTTATAATGGGTCAATATGTTGGTCAAGTTTTTGCACCGATACATAAATCGGAACAGTTGTGTTTATGAAAACTGAAAATTGAATGCGATTCAAGGTAAATTCATTTTTAGAAAACCGTGCCAATATGTTCGATACTAAAGCTAAATTATTTTTAAAAGCTAGAGAAATTCATTTAAAGAAAATGTTCGCTGTGAAGTTCAGTTGAAATTTTGGACCATATTTAATGTTGTTCTTAACTTTTGTTTTAATTGTTATCTAGTAAAAAGTTCAGTTGGAAAATTTCTAATAAATATGTCTTTATAAATGTAGAGTGAGAATAATATGAAAATATTGATTTTTTTAAAAATGAGGTAAAAAAGACTGAGCTCGCTTAATCCGAAGATTTTTTGCAAACCTGAAGAATGTTGCTCATATAGTGATTTTATTTTTCCATTACTGATCGCAATTATTAGTAAAAACGATGTGCAAGTTGAAAAAAAAGCAAATATTTTTTTTCAAAATTAAGCTTAATAAACTGTAATTCAATGTGGTAAAATGTGCAAATGTATATTATCCCACCACAAATTGTTTTTCTTTTAAGCTAAGACAAAAACCTTCTATATGCTTTCAAGCTTTCACCAGCTTGCAAAACGCCTTATTGAAAGCAAACCCAGCAAAAAATATGTGTATGGATTGGATTGCTTTTTTTTACGTCCTTTGGTACTGTATTATCGTGATGAATGTTTTAATGAAAGTCTTAGCTTTCATCATATATAACAATTATCTTGATAAATTTTATGCACTCAATCAATTTATTTTACATACATTGTTATTTTGCTTATTATGAAAAAATGCATATTCCAGAATTTTTAAGTGCAAAAGCAATAATGTTGATATTCAATGTTCAATGCATTTAAACCAAACAAGATAATTTCGACTTCCGATAGTCCTGAAAGCTATGAAAATATTTTTCCAAAAACTAGTAGGAGATATAGTTGGCTAACATTCTAACAGCAAACTACAACAAATATATCAAGCTCTAAGTGCGAAGATTTAACGTTTAGTCTCTTATAACCGATGGAACCATGAAAATCATTTGTTTTCCAGCAAATAATTGAAAAATTCACTTCCACATGCCCAAAAGTTCGTTTGGGATTCATTAAGTGCCAATACAATTTATTAAGCTTTCAATCAATTCAAAAACGAAAGCATATTGTCGGGTGCTTTTTTGATGGGTGATTGATAAATATTTTTCTCCATTTCAGAATGCGAATGTTTGTTTACATTAGTGAGTAATTTAAAGGGTTAGTGAGTCGTACAACTATTTAAAATCGTCATTAAAAAATTTTAAGATTCACTGTGTATATTAACATTTTTTTTGCCAAACTTTGGCAAAAATGAGCTCCAAAACTGCTGTATGAAATGCAATGAATTTTTTAGCAATCAAAGAAAATGTTTCTATTCAAAATCTAATTTTTGTTTCACATATCTTAATTGGTGGAGAAGAAGATAAACAAAATGATAGTATAACGAACAAAAACCAAGAAACTGATTATCCTAAAGCTGGTTTTTAAGTGTTTGTAAATTGAATCTGTGCTACTGTCCGCGAAAATCATCTGTGCAGACTTTCTGTGATAATTTATGAGCAGATCGTCTGTACAATCCGTCTCTGCAATCTGTCTGTGTAGTATGTCTGTGAAAATGTGCGAAAAACACGTAGATCCTTGTTGATAACTGAAATATTTTTTAAACACTTGGACGCATTGAATTAAATCAGGTTAACGTATAGCATTTCCGTTTAAATTTCACTATTTTCGATTCAAGTGAATAAATTTTCGGTTAAAATTGAATTGGGAAATCCTTTCTTTTTATATGAGAACTAGTGAACTAGATTCTGAATGCAGTAGTTTATATATTTGACCCGAACATTTCTTTTGTTCTCCCGTTGTTTGTCCATACCGAAGCTAGTATGTACTTTGTATTATGTATTGTAGTCTTCTGAAATCATTTGTTTTTGCTATGATATGTGTGTAAAATTGTTGCAATTTTTATTTGAAGTGTTAAAAAATCTACTCTTTCCCAAAAAATTGTATTTTGATGTTTTTCAATATTAAGATTTCAAAAGTGAAAATTTTAAGTCTCTAAAGCAAAAGCTAACTGCCATCTTCACCGGCATCTTGGCGTAGAATTCATTATGCTTGATGCCATTCAAGTAGAGATACCGAAAGTGATTTTATCTTTCGTTAAATTTCTCAAGTTTACCTGAAGAATAAACCAAAAGAGAAAGAAAAATTTCAATGAAAAAGTTTCAAGATTACTGAATCGTTTATTCAATAACAATGTGTCAACTTTGAGGTATCTTAACAATAACATCATCAATGTTAATATTCTCATCGGTAAAATAAGCGATGAGTCTGTTCGTGATTTTATGATATCAATTGAAAATTTGAATGATATCTTTTCGAATATGTAGAACGACTAATAATTATTTTAATTGTAAAGTGTAGTGTAGTGTCTATCATTAAACTTAACGCTTATTAAAATTTTCGATTCACTACCTCCTATGATCTGAAAAATGTTCAAAAAGGAAATAAAAATTCATCAGTAAATGAACATTATTGTATGTTTAGAAACAAAGGTATGATCTTTGTTCCATAAAAATTTAGCGCCCAACGTGGGTAGCTCAGAGTTGGAAAATGTTTGTAGTTGTTCTCTGGCTTAAGAATTATTTAGCGTGTAGTTTTGACTGAATGGAAATATTCATTTTAAAGTTTTTCTCATGGAGTGATTACAGCTGAATGAATTTTTGTGAAAATTGAACCCTTGGGGAGTAAATGTTCACAAATGGTTTAAAAATAATTAATATTGTTACATTTTTGTACCTACTGATTCTTTGCCCTCTCATGATGAAAATATTAATTTCTACGCTTTATTCTTTCAACATTAAACTTCAATATAATTATTGAAAATCAAAGATATTTTTATACAATTTTCGAAAAATAAATGTAGGTTGGTTTTGAAATTGTTGTTCTTTTTTAATTTTTAATTAATCTGAATGCAAAGAAAGGTCGAGATTTTTTTAAAAATATTCTCGGTGAAACGTAAAATCCTGTTGTGCTTATGCTTTCAAAAATCAGGAGGATTGCATGCTTCAATCAATTTTTATTTGATCATATATCTAATTTCCGTCAGGAAGCAGATAAAAAAACCTTAATGTATCACATGAAAGTACCTACTTCGCGTATCTAACGCTACACCATCGCTACTTTAAGAATTGTCTTATGTATGCTCATCAAGCAGGACCACACCACCCATCATTCCACTCCTAAGAGGTTACAACAACATCTACCATTACCACGAAATAGAAAACGTTTGGCAAATTCCATAGGCCCACCCCCTTCGGCGTAATGATAAAGTGTTTCAAATGATGGCTGAGTGCACCTTTCAAATAATGTTCGCATCGATAAGAATTCATTCATAAACTTGAAAACAAAAGCTTTGCAGACAACGAATGTGGGTAGCTATTTGCCGAGTGGGGTTTGAAGGGGTACGGTTTGATATTAGGGATGTTTCGTAATAGCTAGGGTGTGGAAAATTTCTTCTAGATCATAGACATTCGCGATTAGATTTCATAATTTCCGAAAAGCTTCTCGATACGCATGTCTAAGCGAAGGTAGTATGATATTATAAAATCGATTCCAAGACAAAAATGATTGTACTGCAAACGGTACCAACGTAATTTTAACAAATTAATGATTCTACAAACGAATATAATTCACAGGTTATTTTTAAACAAACCTCATACAATATGAAATAGGACACCAAGCAAAACTTCAATTCTGAGTTTTTTATCTTAAATTTTTAAAGTGGCGTTATTGTGATTTTTATTATTTTTGTAACTGTTTATAATTTATTTGAAAGTTGGTTTTATTTGAAGTAGTTTGAAGTTATATGCTTGGGTATTAATTTCTTGTCAAAAACATCGAAAATTAGTACCTATCCCAACCTTCAAATTGCCTATGGAAATCGGTCGCAGCGATACATTTCATACAATTTTAGATACTTAGTACCGTCTTACAAGCTTAACCAGTTGAATAGTGAATGGCGCTATGAGTATTAGTGAGATTCGTTCAGAATGAAATACGAACCCCGACAATTTGCTTTCACGCCCTAAAACACTGAAATTTTGACTGCCCTAGGTCTAGGGTTTAAAAAATCCACACCCACCTCTACAAAACACCAATTTTAAACTTAAACTCAACGAAAAATGTCCATGTGAAAGCTTGGTTTCGTCAGGATCTAACCTATTTACCCACATAGCAAGCTTTTAAGGCGCGAAACTGTACAGTTGATGTGTTCGTAGATTATCGTTTTGAGCTTCCACCTATACCATTCGGGTGGGTTGGAGAAGAAGTAACATCTCAGAAAGGACTCTGTCTTCGAGCGCTGGCACTTTTATGATGCTGTGCAGAATCGATGTGAAATATTTTAATTAAGGAGGAGATGGTCCAGCCATCAGATGTTAGGAAGGAGGCTAAACTTGCAGACTTGCTCGTCTACGGTTCATTCAGTAGAGCTTCGGCCGCTGACGATTTAAGGTGTGTCACAAAGACAAATGAAACGTGGCCAGACTCCACTCTTTTTTGGTCCATTCATAAAGTTGGGAGTAAACGACTCAAGTCTTGAAATTAAATATCTAAACTGAATTTTGTCAGGCGTTTGGGAATTGTGTCTTGTGAAAGTCTTAAGTCTTTTCGAATGTGTAAAAAGTCATTAAAGCAGAGTGTATTGCTTCGGATTGTGCTGTGTAATTTAATAGAAACAAAGGTTGCAACCATTTTCAAAATAGATGATCTAGTATAACGCATCTATGAATGTGCAACTTTTGGAACGATTTGTCGGTACTCGGTGAAAGTTTTCAATTAATCGCATTTAACGTTCGAGTGATCTTTGTAGATCTTTTGTACTGCTTAAAAGATACCAAGTGGCTACTCCGTCCTATCGCGATTCAACCGGATTAAGTGTTTGCCAACATCACAATGTTTTCTATGTGTTCAAAGCCGAAAGTCAAAACTCCACCCGCTATTGTACAGCATTCACAACTTGGTAAGTCGGATATTAATAACCAGGATGAAAGCCAAAGCATTAATTCCCAGATCCAGCATCTCAATCCCATTCCCATAATGTGTGGAAGCTATTCTATGTCTTCCGATACAAGGCTGGATAAATGATGTAGTTAAGATAGGAAATCAAATGTAAATATTTTCCACTCGAGGCTATATTGTCCGGCCTTTATTCTAACTTATCCAAACAAAGTTTGATTGCTTTACAATTCCTCGTAAGTATTTGATTTCTTTGAATGTTTGTCGAGTAACTGGATTCGATGCCTAAAGGCGATAGATGTTGAAAAAAACGAATTATAACCTGCAGATGTACTAAATACCAGATATCTTAAGAATGTATCAGATTTCTATGAAACGTTTGATCATTCTATTGGGCTGAAATTCCCACAAAGCAAATCGAAGTCGATTTATTTGAAATGCTTTTTGTTTTGATTTAAGTGCATTTTGCGACAATGATGATTTTCTCGGTGGAAAATAATTCGAAATTTGATTATAAGTTGAAATCCAATCTATAATTGTAAAACTTTATATCTTATTTTCCAAGAAAAAAAATTAAATGTACATTTGAATTATATGTTAATAATTATTAAACTAATTCACTGAATCCAGTCGTAAAAAAACTGCGAAAATAATCGTTTAATTTTGTTAAAAATTTCATGTGTCGAGGTGAAAGTGAAATATCCCAAGAACACAGTACCCTAAAAAATTGAATTTTAAAGAAGATTTTGTAAACTGCTTTTCGAAACAAAAACATTGACATTGAATACTCTGTAGGAAAATTGGCTATATATTTGACGGCGTGATGTAACTAGAGAACTACTCTACTATACTAAGATTTAACGTCTTAGTGATTTCAATCTGTTAGTAATGTCCATGTCTAGAGAGAACAATGAATAGTCGCTTTGAAATTCCGAGATAATTTTAAAGGTATAGTCAAGGCTACAGCTAAATCAATTTAATTTAAGTCCTTCTTTATATCTGACTTACTCTGAATGTTGTAGGTGAAAATCAACGATAAATCTGATACATTAGAAACTCATCAGGTTAACTTATGTTAGGTTATGTTAAGAGTGTGCTAGACCACACGGCATCTACATACTTCACTTCACGTCCATTGTTCCCTGTAAAAGTGGAAATCTAAGACATTCCGTTAAATATCTTGATTTCTTAAAGAAATTCAATATTTGACTCATTTTTATAGCTCCTAGCTCACTCAACCCCACAAAACAGCAAGCTAAAGTTGAATGAATAGGCAATGGACCATTGCTTCTTGCTAGAATCCATAATATCACAAAAATCAATAGTTAACACTGACCATCGTTCTTGCATTTGCGTTCTCATACTTTAAACATATTGTTTTAGAATATTCGGATGATTATTGTTCCACAACAAAAAAGATTGAAATGTTTGATAAATGGAGTTAAACATCTCATTCAACATTGTTACCTCTTATAACACGATTAAATTCTATTTAGAGTTTATCAAAGTGCGTAGAAAGCATGTTTTTGGTTTGTATTTTTGAAAAAAGAACCACATCGATTGCTACTATTGAGTAAAATCTCTCGATGATGCTACCAAAAAAAAAGTTTGAAAAAAATGACAAGCACATTATTATCTCAAACGAAAAGCAATACAATCTTTTACCACCCTACGTTCAAGGCTAAATAAATAAGCAGCAAAAAACAAAGTGTTACTTTGCTTTGAATTTCATGACATTAGTCGCATTGACAAAATCGAGGGATCATAAAAACTTATCCTTGAATCCGTGGATTTCGCTATCGTTCTGATTCTCTTACGAATAAATTTTCTACGAAAAGGATATTGAGAATAAGCTTCAATCTAAAATGTGCGAAATTAGAAATTCAATCTACTTTAGAATTAGATTATCTATTCGTTTGAAACTGAAAGCATTCAAGAGCATCTTAGCTGAGAACGTGTCTAGTCATATATTTGATAAAACAATGATAATCTTAAAAAGAGGAGAACTTATCAATTCAATGTTTAGACAAATGGAAAGTACATATTCATTGGCATGATTGAATCGGGGGAGAAATAAATGTATTTCAGTATATGTCGGATACAGTCGTTGTAGGTTTCATTAAGGAACTGAAATCTTAAGTTGAGATGAATGCGACTTGAAATTTGTCTTAGAGTCTCAGTAAACGCTAAAGCAAAGTGATGACACGAAGATAGACCTACCATTATACTTTTCTGTTGGTGTCAATCTTGTTAGTATTTGTAAAGCAATTCAATAGAAGAAGCAAAAATTCGCTGAAAAATGTACCCTTCATTAATTATTCAAAAGGAGAACTGCAAATCCAACATCAAGAGCCTAAGACTAATGAAGTATTGCGAAAATTAAAGATTGGGGTATGTGAAGACTCTTAAGGATTTTTATGGAACGGCATGCCTTAAATTTAAATGGATAAATGAAATTTGGCTTGTAATTTTAAGGAAAATGTTTTATTACTACGCTAGTCAAATATTAGGTATCTTACTAACTCGACGTAATCATATTCTATTTGAAAAATTCTACCATCATTAATAGGGCACATTGCAAATATTATACGCCTAGTTCACGTAATTCATTTTACAATTTTACTGCAACGACTTAAAAAAACGATAAACTTACCTAGTCGACCACATTTTAAAAATATAATTTTTTCTAACACATTGTGATTTATTATGAAACTAAATAGCATTCTTAAAAATTCTTCAAAGCGCTTGAAATGATTATCAAATTCTACGGCTGAAATAGATGATACATTTTCAGTAAATTTTCCAATGGTTCGTTTATTAAATTTTAAATCTTTGTATTATTTATGTTGTCTGGATGCTTTTTTTGAGTTTTAACACATAAAATACAATACCCGAAGAATAAATTGTATATTTGAAGTACACCGAACTGTGTATATATAGACCGTGTATTCATTTCCAAAATAACGTTAGTATCCAAAGCTAGTTTATGTTTTCTAGATACATTTTAGGACCCAAAAAATTATCGAAAAGTGTACCACAATAGACTAAGAAACGCATCTCACAAAACTTCATCAGCACTTAAAATGCTCAAAACAACTATACTACTCTCTTCTCATAACGAATTTCATAGGATCTGCAACAGTGATTGGCGCCTAGTGTAACATTAGTAATTGTGGTAAAGATTAGTATCCTGAATTCTCGTTACAGTCGTAAATATTTCATTCTCTTAAATTTTAATGAAGCCGAAACCCTATGTGAATGTTCAATGAACATACTTGCCAAAGAAAAATTCACCAGAAGTAAAAGGAGAAGTAACCCTTCCTCACAAGCTTTAAAACATTTTACATTCTTTTGTTTTCTGTAATTTCGATCTGCGCAGGTGTCTCGTACCCATGTCATACGTTCTATAATATAATTAAATTCTTTGGCAATAAATTCACAAATCATGTTTCCTGGCTCGCCCGAAGCGCCTACTTTAAATACTTTAAGAACACGTCATGGGAGCGTAGGTGTACCTTGTCACTTCCGGTCATGATAAATTCGTTGTTGCTGCAATGCATTGAGAATCTCAGGAAAGCAGGTGGATTGAAAAATTTTGAACAGAATTTGAAGCGATTTAACTAGCAATTTTGAAAACATTCAGAAAAAACTTTAGTCATACCATATTTGGGCGGTAAACAGCAAATAATCTCTAGTGATAATTTTATTGTTCAGAAAGATCTTTAGGAAAACATCTACGTAACTCATCTAAATTGGAAATGGATTTCCCCAAAATTTCATTGGTACAGAGAAGCCAATAAAGGCCGTAAATGAAAAACGGTTGAACTTAATTTCTAAAGCGAACAATTAAAATCTCAAATTACTAGGACGAGCCCACGCCACAAGTCCCTGAAACAACAGCTTATTCTAGCAAGCAAGGCATCCCGCGGTTAAGCTTTGACCTAGCCACCCCCAAAAAGCAGGTCACATGATGTGATAAAATGCTGTTCGTCCTTTTTACTTGCTTTTACCTTCCTACGTCGCTTCATATTGATTTCTTTGCCGAATCTTGACTACATCCGCCCACTTGGTCCTGACTGTCCCAGCGTCAAGTTCGCCCTGAGCCGATTCGAATTGCACTATTCACTCATGAGGACTAGCGTGGCAGGAAGACTAGTGAAACTTTCGTTATGACCTGAAAACTCATTCCGGCGTAAACATAGTGGAGTCCTGGCAAGTGACGGATAGATCAACAAACTGCAATGACTGGATATACGAACGTCCTTGTCAGAAGCCCAACCGTATACAAGGCTAGGTTGCATAATGATTTCCATGAATTCGTTAGTGTTCGGAAATGGGTGTCACTCTATGGTGCTCTGATTTTCATCGAAAAGATGATTTTCGAATAAATCCTTTCATGAATGCAAGTCAACTGTATGTTGTACTAAAATGATATTTTCCAATGACGTGCTGTGTAACAAAACCATTTCAAATTCGTCAAGCTTCCAACACTTAGTAAAATCCCTAATACTTGCTGCTGGCTGTGAAATTGTACACGTCACAAGCAGCGATAAGAATTTCTAAACAAAAATATGGTTTTTGCGGCGTAGTAAGATGAAACACAAAAAAACGACACCATTTTTCCGGCAGTAAAAGATAATGTAGACACAAATTTGTTGCAAAATGATGTTCTTGTCTTTAAAATTCAAACTGAATAATAAATATCGAAACTGCGAGAGGAAATTTCGTCATTATTGTCTTTGATAATATGAATTGCTTCGAGAGTTAAATACTATTTTATGTCACATTAAATTTTCGTGAGGTTTCTTTGAACAAGGAATGGATTACCTACTAAATATTTTGTTGAATTTTTTTTCAAATAAATTCTAAATATCATCCAATGTGGTGTCAATTACGGTCGGGTATCAGCTTTTGCTAGCATCTCCAGTGGCTAAGGCTCAATATTATCATTTCTATGATCAACACGTGGGCATTCAACACCTAAAAGGATCCCTTCGGATACCAAGTGGTGCGTTTGATTATTTACTACATCACCATTCTAGCATCCAATTTTACACAAGCTTCACAATCGGTATTAAGAAAAGAAAGAAGTGAGTGACAAGGATGCTCAATACTATATACTACGACTGCATGAACGCCAATAAGTTTTCAATAGCATGGAAAACGTTGGTGAATTTTCCCGGCATAAGCATCATAACATACTGTGCGCAGAATTTCAATTCCAAAACCTTCTCGTAGAAGGCATCGTGACATGCCTGAAAATCGAGAAAGGTATAATAACGCCATTTGCCTGACGCTCGCAAAAATGATTTTTAAATTTTCATAGGCAAAGACGGTTTTCTTTGAGCAGATGTTTTTTCACTTCCATGATATTCAGAAAAAAATTATTACGAGGCTTTCATGGGATTTTGCTTTCAAGTGTACCTATTTCATGCCTATTGTTACTTGCCTACACAATCTGTTTAAAAATCGGTCGAGTTTTGATTTTATTTTATTGGAGTTATTCGCGAAATTCACATTTCTGCGTTTCCCATTTTCCAAGTTTTCGCCATGACCACATTTCGATTTGTATGAAATTAATTTCAAACAATCAGAAAAGTTTGTTTGCCCTATTTAAGAGGAAGAAACGATAATAGAACGAACAACTGGAGAACAAAAGGACTTAAATGATTTGTTCAAGCTCTTTTGCTTTTGGTAGGAGTGCCCGCAATGGCTGATAAACTGTTTCAAAATGTTTTAAATTGCTTTTATGATTGTTGGTTTTCTTAATTGTTTTGCCATATTCAATGTTGCTTTCTTCTTTTCCACAGGTCCAGTTGCGAAGCAAATAAAAGGCGGATACTTGCTAAGATATAAAAGTAAGTTGTTTGTAAATACTCAATTTATTTTTCATATTGTTTCATTGAAAAATATACCTAAACGACTATCGTACTTGTTCGTACATTGATATTACTGTAGATTTAAAAGGCGATTATTACATAATAAAAATACAGTCACATATTAGCCCCGGAAAAGGAGATTCTTTTTATTAATAGTATATGAAAGATTTTACTATTCAATTGCGCACTACTCAAGTTCAACTCATTTCAATTTTAATTCATTAATTTAAAAGGTTTCGATGACCAACAGTTTGCAAAAGTATATTCGTTGCAAAAATCTTTAGGTTGTTTTCATACTTAACTATTTTCGCAGCCATTTCGTCAAGATTTTCTATCAATAAAAACTATAATTGTTCTCATTTTTCACGATGCAATTTTTTCATAAACTTTTAAATATGTATTCGCTTTTAAAATAACTAAAAACGAATATAAAAAATAAAAATTTAATGCCCATAAAAGATCTTAGTTTTTAAAAATTTCTTGAACATTTCGCGAATTTTCTGCAAAAATCTGCTGATTTGTGGTTTCCCAAAAAAAGTTTGTTGGCTGATACAACGATTGAGTTTATTCACTGTTTAGTGAATACAAAGAGTTGCTTTGTAATTTTGTATTGTATTTTCTTTATTTTCTTGAAATACATTTTAAAGTAAGGTTTTCATCGCTATATAGGTTATTTTTGAAACGTCTACCAGCAAAAAGAAAATAATAGCTGGCTTTATCCTAAGTAAAAAAAAAGGTTGATAAGAAACCTCGATTCAGCTCCGTTGTGGAGTTACAAGTTTTTAAGGGAGGATGAACTTTTGTTAACTTTTCATCACTTTTGAAAACTTCTTCCAAACCACATTCTTCAAACAGTTTTTCTAAATGATTCTGCTCCAAACATTTCTAAGTATGCCGCAAAGTCTTTGAAAAAAATTATTTCTGTGGCCACGAATAATAAGCAGTTTGCATTTTTATCGCTTTCGAAACCACGCTGCCTTTAAAAGTGGAATCTCAAAAAAAATATGAAAAAAATACAATTGTCACTATTACTATTTACTAGAGACCTGTCATGTTTGACACTACTTTAAAAATAGTATGATATATTCTTTTATTGCAGATCAAAATCATCGATGTTTAGAATGTAGTTTAGGAGGAGCAGACCAAAAAGTCGTGAAAATAAAGGCCTTCGTCTTTTAAATTCTCATAGCTTCTTTAAGAAATTTCAGCGTAGATTTCCGTGAAGTGATTTGCTACTCAAGATTTATTCAGCTATAGCATATGTCCATGTCGACTAGTGCCTTGAAGGTATAATCTTAAAAATTCGGTGATCTTCTAAATCTAGAAACATGCATTAGGTTTCCGTAATCAGATTTAATTTTTTTATACCATCATATTTATCTACTGTTGAAACGTTTAACGAAAAACTCCAAAAACATTCTATTAAAAATTGGTATTGAATTTCAAAATAAAACAATTCTAAATTCCACCCATTCGTTCCAATATATTGAGGCAGACTACCTTAAAGGGTCCACCCTCTTTTAGCAGTGTAAAAACGGGTTATTGTTAATAATTTTTTAGATAGGTTTAAATTGTAAATATTCATAAAAAGGGGTTACACTCAATAAATACACTCTCGAGATATACAAAAAATATTTTTTTATTCATTTATGTGAGTTTTTACCAATGAAAATGCTGGTTGAAAAAATATCGAAAAAAACGAGAGGGGTGTGCGCCGTTGATGATATTTTCGAGATGGTTGGTCTAAAACAAAAAAATTAAATAGTTTTAGGTTCAGTATATTAATAACTATAGCGTGAATGGGTCAATTTTTGATTTTTGCAAAATTGACAAAATGGCGGACATTTTTCGAAAAATTACGAAAAAAACATGGTTTTTTCATCGATTTTGGCCAAGAAACGTTGCGCTATAGCTGTAGTCATAAAAATGTCTGGTAAAAATTTGGTGAGAATCGGTTCAGTAGTTCCCGAGATTTCATCAACGCGGCGTCGAAAAACGTTGTTTCGAGAACAACGCAGTTAAAGTTTATTTATGTATTTATATACTTTCCAAAAATGTAATAAAAATGAAATCGATTTTTTGAAAATTATAAAGAGGGTAGACCCCTTAAAACTCAAACAATAAAATATAATAAATACCATTCTGCTTGTCTTAAAATTTAGCATGTGCTAGGTCGACGTTTAACTAATACTGTATAAAAATTTAACAATTATTAGTTAGAAATTTCTTCTTTAATGACTGGCAAAATATGCTGCAAAATATTGTCACTTTGGAAAAAATTGCCACGAGAGAAATAATTTTAAGAAACATTGCTGTAAAGAATTGACTTCCTTTTAAATTGTGAGAAGACAATATTTTACGAGGAACTTTTTAACATTCAGTAGAAATTTCTTAACGACATCCGTTTATGCCGATATTGTGAACGTTTGTAGATTTTCATTGACATTGACTCAAATTGATGAACTAAAATAATTCTTCAATTGAAAACTTAAGCAACTGATAACTTAAAAGACTGACTAAGCAAGAACATAGTAAAAATATTCAACAACGTGATATTGAAAATATGAAGTGGAGTCTTTACTTTTGGATTACTAATAACATTCAATGATTTTTTATAAGGTGCCTTTTAAATGGACGCTAGTTGTTTTCCAAAAAACTGTTTGATGATGATATTAAAGCCTAATTTACTAGAGTAAACTAAATTTCACTAAGGACAATTTTCTAATGCTTTTAAATTCCTTGCCAAAAATATCGTTAAACTCAACAAAAAAACACGGTGCCAAGACGTCAATCGAAAATTCCCCTTGGCAAAATTTCGACTCTTCAAATATTCATTGACTACTGCCAATCACACGCTTGAATGCAATGTCACTCAACAATTTATATTCGTTTGATGGTCCTGGTAATTTTGCTTATCATCCGGGAGACACGTTACGGACAGCATACCAGTGACTGCAACGTCTATTCCCAAAAGGACGATGATGAATTCTGGGCTATTTAATATAATCATTCGAAAAAATGACCTTCGTCACATGGTGGTGGTTGGTGACCTTCTTCCTGACATATAGCCATCATTAGCTTCGCGGAAACGTAACGACAAACGAGGGTTCCGGACATTAATTTTCCTGTCCACTTGGGAGCTTTAAAATTATCTGATCAATGTTTTTTTTGGACGAGACTACCGCGGGCATTAAAGATCATAGCATTTTTTTATGAATTCATATCCTGGGAAGTTGGCAGTAGACATTCCAAGCGATAAGTATCGAGGAAACTTTGCAAATTAATGCTTTTTTACTTTGCCTCCCTTATGATTACCAGATTTATATTTATTAAATTTTACAATCACCGCCAATGTTGCGCCTCCTCAGAAATCATAATAGTCTGCAACTTTAGCTGTTTACTTGCTCTCTTCTTATTTTCAAGCGGAAGTTGTAATGTATGTAATTAAAATTCTTTCACTTGTATTTCATTTTCGACTGTTTATTGGAAAATATTAGTCTGCAACATGAATTCTGAACAAATAAATTAATGTATTTCATATCTTGAGTTGTCAACAAAACACCTACTACAATGTTCCTTTTCACATGTGCCTGTTGAGTGGTTTAAGCTGCCAGCACTTACAAACAAACACATAGCCAATTACTTGTTGTAATAGAATTTCTTAGAACTTGATAACAACCAAATACTTCACTCCACTCTTATCGTTTGACCATAAACTTTTTGTTATGCTTCCAGGACAACTCTTATGGAATCACTGGTCCGAAGAATGGGTAGTTCTCTACGATGACTCGACAATGGCCTGGTTTACGGTGAGTTAATTTTTCAGCAGACAATAACACTAAATCACATTCCCTCACAACTATTCCAAAGTCCGAAGAGTTCTCATTCGCATTTCTTCATTCCTGTTTGCGTTGAACAATTCCAGGAACGTGGACGGTCATCTCCGGCTGGCAAAATTCTTGTCAAAGAAGCACCAGAAATGTTGGCAATTGCACATTGGACCGGACAAATTCCAAAAAGGCCTCCACTTCCAGATGGCTGCAAAGTAACTCAACTGATAGCGTTGGGGTCGAGACGGAAAAGGTCAAAAGTGTATTGGATGCTGGCAAAATCCGAACAAGAAGTCAGGTAAATAATTGTCATTTCACGGAATTTCACTTCAATTTTTAACAACAAGAAAAGAAATGCAGTATATGATTCAAGTTGAACCATTGAGATGTGCAGCTTGCTGTGATTTTTATTTTTACTAAAACTGGAGAAACTTGCTTAAAAAATGCAATCTATTAAATCTTTCCATCTTCAAAAAAATCCATGGTTTCAAGAAAGATTACATTTTTTTCATTTCACTCCACGAAGGACTGTGAAACTAAAGATAATTAATTATTAAAAATTGTGGTAAAGGTTAGGATTTTGGCAAGAGGGATTGAAAGAGGATGGGTCTCCGCACTACTATCGCATAAAAAGTTCGCGTAGATCACGGCTCCATTAGAAGTTATGGAGGTTCCCCCACTAAAAAATGGTTATTATTCCCTATTTCCAGAGATCATTTGAATCCCTCTCACATCTGGGCGGGTGAGGGGACTGGGGGGCGGTGGGGTGATTCTATGGAAGATTCGTTTTCATCAGATGTGGATGATTAATTTAATTATTGGTAAGTTTTGAAATTCTACAGTATACATTTCATTGATAAGCATAGGAATGGATGTGGAAAGGGGGTGCAAAACGTCAAAACGTCTGTCCAAAGTGTTAACCTTATTTATATTACATTTATGGTAAAAATTGCATTCACCAACTTTTTTCATATTTTTTTAAATTTTTTTTTTATTTTTAACTTCCCAGTTCCCTATGGGAAGTTATTGTAATGGGGTCGATTTTGCGAATCCCAAATTTTGACATATCTCCACATTTTAAGGTCTCTAGAATCCAAATCCATCGTTTTTAGAGAGATGTCTGTGAGTGTGTATGTACGTATGTGTGTATGTGCGTATGTACGTATGTACGGATGTACGTATGTACGGATGTACGTATGTACGGATGTACGTATGTACGGATGTACGTATGTACGGATGTACGTATGTACGGATGTACGTATGTGCGTTCGGAATTATTTTTCGTCTCGATTATCTCGAGAATCAAAGATCGGATTGACGTGGGATTGATTTTAAACGATGCGTAATTACGTAACTTAGAACTGAATGACTTTTCAGCAAAATCGGTTAAGCCGTTTTTTATTTAGGATGAAAAAACTGAAAAAACGACTAAAAATTGCTTATTTTTAAACTGGTGATACCCACTATTAATTCGTGCAGATACCAAATACCTTCATAGTTATGTTGTTATTATTGTGCGTTTTAGCAACATTGTGATCAAATTTGTAAAAAATGTCATTTCGAAAAAAATTAAAAATTTATTTATGAAATTCCAAACTTATATTATCAGGTTTGGGTGAATGGGAGTAGAGACGCTAATGCAGTTAATAATTGGATATTGTTACAAATAACTTAACATTGCTAATAACAATCGAATAATATTAGTTATAATTTGATATTGTATATATAAAGTCAATTATAATTATTCAGTAACGGTCAAACATTCTTAATAACGAACGATTATTGTAAATAATAATTAAATACCCTCAATAATAGTTGTGGATTCCAAGGCCGAGATGGAGAACGAGGTTGAGGACGAAGTGGAAGGATGACGAGGACGAAGATAATGAGGTTGCCGAGGCTTTGGTAGAGGATGACCAGGTGGTGGAGACGTCTTCCTCTACCAAAGCTTTTATGGTTAGATAAAAAATTGATAAAAATACTAAAAGTGATTATATTAATTTTGAATAATAATGTTTATTAATAGTAATTATTAATAAAAGTAATTATTAATAATATTAATTAATAATAAAAGCAAATTATAGCTTTTTATTCACCTCACTGGGAAGTTAGTCGTGTGGGCCTCAAGGGTCGCACTTAGACCACATTTTTTTTTTTTTTTTATTGTTTGCAAAAAAACATTTTATTGATTTTTTTAATGTTTTCAATTTCTAGACAAGTCTAAAACTCACTTCCCAGATCAATTTTACGGTTTCATATCTCTGAAAATAGGCCAAATACCCATTTTTAGTGGGGGAACCCCCATAGCTTCTTATGGAGCCGTGACCGATGCGAACTTTTCATGCCTTAGTAGTGCGGAGACCCATCCTCTTTCGATCCCCTTGCCATAATCTTAACCTTTACCACAATTTTTTTTTCAACGTTGGGAGGTGGAAATCTTCAAAAGATACCGATTAGCTCCTGCCTTTCGGCATGCCGGATCTCTACCGACTAAAACCACTTCCGTTTCCTTCAATCACTCTCTCCATGAAAAGTTAGTAACTCTCCGTATTTAAAATTTTAAGGACATAGTACTTCCCAGACGATAAGAATCGGTAAAAGGGATAGTACCAAATCTGTAAATTTTAGTATGCTTTTATTTAGATTAATATTCAGACAATATGTTGTTGAATTATTTCCTGTTGATTACATGTTTGGTTTTGAGTTTAGTGGAGCTGATTGTACTTGTGACTTACTGCGAAAGTTGGTCCTGAAGGAGATATTTTTTTAGTGTCGTTTTAAAGGAAGTTGGGTTCGCTATGTTTTTAATTTTGTCCGGTAGTGTATTGTAAAAGTTAGCTGCTTTGTTGAAGGGGTCTTCTTTTAATAATTAATATTCTTTTGTATCACAGTCCTTCGAGGAATGAAATGATAAAAATTGTAATCTATCTTGAAAACATGGTATTTCATTGAAAATTGAAAGATTTAATGGATTGCATTTTTGTAAAAAAAAAACTATTATGAGAGACAAGGGGTCTCTCGTTCAGATCCTGGGAACACCTTTGCATAAGTCTGCATTCAGAACTCTCGGAAAACTTGTGTTTTATTGAAGATTGTTTGCTGAATGTATAGTCAAAAACTCTAAGCTCGTTCGTACTCTTGCTTACATGTATGAAGAATTTCCACAAAAAATTTCCTGGAGTTTTTCAGCAATATTTTATACGATTTGTATGTTGACTTTTGAGTAAATATTCAACACTTCTGATGAACTAAAAATTCTT
This sequence comes from Oxycera nigricornis, assembly GCA_963942545.1. Taxonomy (NCBI): domain Eukaryota; kingdom Metazoa; phylum Arthropoda; class Insecta; order Diptera; family Stratiomyidae; genus Oxycera; species Oxycera nigricornis. The sequence goes on along the minus strand of OZ012660.1, from coordinate 110,061,156 downwards.
CAACAATTTGGGCTATATTTAGCCACTGAATATTTTTTAGGTTTTGATTGGCTGTGGAACGATTTAAAAAACAAAATCATGTTAGTTACCACAATAATATGCGTAACCGCTTGTCCAAATAAAAATTTTTATTTGTTTCCTACACGTATACGTATACACCACAATAAATACTGAAATATGTAAAAAAATTAAAAACTTCATTACACTTAATAGCATGCTTCTATAATTGTGATTTCACATTAAAATTTATTTCAAAATTTTAAGAGCTTTTACAACTACAAAAGCTAATTTTCCCATAACAACTCCCATGTCCTTCATCACTTACAGCCTTGTTATCAGTCCTAGGAGGCATTATATTACGAAGACTTGTTGTTTTTCTAATATTCTAAGACTAATAGTCGACAAGATATAGTAAAAGCTTTTCGTTGTGCCGACATTTCATTTAGATGCAAGTGTATACATGGAAAAAATGAAAAACATTCATTCGTTGCCATATTCGAGCAGAAGGATTTAATTATACACGTAACGATACTATTGGTGTTCAGTTATAACCATAAATTCAGGCTCAGAATATATTCGCATGTCAATAATTACAAAATTGCGATACAGATTCGCAAATGTTTATTAGATCTGAAATCGCCAAATTTTCGGTTTTCTTTTTTTATCATAAGGTACGATTTTCCTTTTTCAAAAAGGATATTTATTAAGTTAAGCTTTGAAAAGTAAATAAGCTTCAACTTAGCCACTTCTCCTGATTGCGTGATGTTTGTATTGCTTCGCTCCTGGGTAGCAAAGGACAAGACATGATATGCTCTTCTCAGTGTCTAAATTGGTTCATTCCACAATATTGAAATCAAATTGATGAATAAGTGCCTACTGTTTTACTACTTTTGCTCAAAAAACATCAATATTACCTCAACATGAAGGTCTCCATCTGGGAAAAAGAAACAATAAATGTGCACTGGAAACCATGTCATGTCAATAAACCTTGGCCTCATCTCTTACATGAGAGAGTTTAAGAAATCTTGCGCAAACCTAATCTAAGTAGCTTCCAATTTTATTGGTTATCCAACGAAAGTAATAACTCAATTTGTTGCTGGCTAATAACAAATAACTTTACGTAAACCGATAACAACGAGAAATTTTGACTCCGAAGGTCAGGTGAAAATATCCTTCATAAATCAAAGCCAAATACTGTCCCTAATCCACTTTCATACTTTGATCCGAAAATATAGAACGGACTTTAGAGGAAGGATAATGCGAGATGATGCATTTGCTTGTTTGTCAACCATCAAATAAAATTAATTGAAGGATACTTCGAACATAGCCCACAGCTCTTTGATTGAGTGAACGGAAATCAGAAAGTTGATACGTTGGTTAATATGGTTGAATACATCTAAGTGGACAGGAAACATGTTTATGAACGGGATCTTACATTAGTGAGTTGATAATGATAAACGAGGACATGAAAAGCTATTTTAGATTTGGATTATATCGATTGATTTTGTTACCTTTTCAACCTCTCTCTTGAACTTAATTTGATGCAATAGCTAAACATGGTTTCGCTTAATTGTTTGTAAATTTTGTACACTCTGATTAATTTGCAATAAAAATTAATGATTTCGATTTGACTTTAAGGAATTTACAAGCGTTATGGGCAGCCAAAAATTAGTTGATTTTAAGAAAAACATACAGTAGAAATTAATTTTATTGAATAAGAAATTATTCAATTTTTCGAAAAAAATAACTCAGTCCCGGCATTTATTTAATTATTTTTTTCCAAACTTTGAAAAATTTCTCTTTAAACTAAATTAAGGTGGATTTCTACTAAATGTCTATTGAAAATTCAACTTTATTTTGGCTAATTAAACATTCATGTTAGATGATGGCAAGTTTTTCAAAAAGCTTAAAAATGAAAAGATAAATACGGCTCCGATCCAAAAACATCCACACAAACAGCTGGTCTCAAAAAAAATCTGTGCAGAAATATCTGGCCCCGAAATTATAACCATATCAAAATAGCCATCCATTCACATACATCTAGTTTCAAAGCTATCTTGCCCGAAAATTTTCAGTGTAACATAATTCAAAAACGTACTATATAAAAATATCGCTTGGCCAAATGTCTTAACAATCGGGAATAGCATATGATTGTAACTAGACTCGTTTCATTAAAAATTCTTTTAATTTATCAAAATATAAAGTGTACTCTTAAAATAAGTATTTAAAAATGGTTTTTCTTAGCGTTCAAAATAAAAGCTTATTTTATAGTTTTTTTAATGTTTGTGTTGAATTTTTTTCGTTCGATTATAAGGTACTTCATTGGTTCATCTATCAGACAAAAATTGAAGTCCAGCTGTTAGGAAGTTATAAGGAAGCGTAACTACTTCAAATTTTGGCTAAGCTAAACTGAAATGAAATGAAATGAAAATGCTACTTTTCACTTTTCATATTTTTTTTTTTCGTCGTTGGGAGATGGAAATCTTCAAAAGATACCGAGTTGCTCCTGCTTCTCGGCATGTCGGATTTCTACCGACTAAAACCACCTCCGTTTCCTCCAGAAAATCTTTACTCCATAATTCATTTCTTGCACTGTCCGTGTGCAATTATTTCCTGAAAGCTTGTTCATTTAAATAGTACTTCCCAGACGATGTATATCGGTATAAGGGATAGTACCAGTATCTCAAAAGTTTTGTTTAGAGTTCAATATATCTAATTTTGTTTCACATTTGTAGCAGGAAAAAAAATATTAGCGTTCTTAAAAAAAAAGATATATATATATATATATATAAAGGAAAAAGGAAAAAATAGAAAAAAGAAAAAGAAAAAAAAATTAAATTAAATTAAAATTTTAAAAAAAAAAAATTAAAATTAAAAAAAAAAGAAATTGATAATAAAAAAAAACATTACCGTTCTTAATTATTCAAATTGAATTTTCAGTAAATGTTTACGTAGCATGATTTTAAATGTCATTATGTTACGCGCTTCTTTTATTGTTTGAGGTAGCTTATTGTAAAAATTTGATGCGGTGTTAATCGGATCCATCCTCAGGCGCTCTGTCCTAGCAAATTTTATTAAAATTTCATTTGCGTTTCTCATATTGTAGTCGTTTTTTCTCCCATTTATGTCTAGTTTCGTTGTTTTCATTTGTTCAATGTGTAAATTTTTAAAAATGAATTTTCCTTTTTCCATGTGAATCAGTCCGTCTACATTAAGTTCTTGTGCTGTTTTATATACTTCAGATGTAGCGGTCATCCTTTGCAAGTTATATATGGTTTTGTATGCTTTAGTTAGTAGTCGTGACATGCTCATGAGGTTATTTTTGGTAGTTTGGCTCCAAATTATAATCCCGTATGTAATTCTTGAAATTATGTATGCATTTTTAATTTGTATTTTATTTTTAATTGAGAAATAGCTGAAACGATGGAGCAAACCAACGATAGCTGCTATTTTTTTCCTCATATCATTTATATGCGGTGTCCACGCTAGTTTTTCATCAATTGTAAGTCCAAGGTACTTCATATGTTTAACTCTCTGAAGAGTTTTATTTTCTATTTTTATCAGTGGCTCAATATCAGTTTTATTTTTTTGTTTAAAGATAACGTATTTGGTTTTGTTCGTGTTTAATGTCAATTTGTTCCGTATGAGCCATTGGGAATATTTGTCTAAGTCATTGTTTATCTTTTGTTCTAAGTCAGTTTCATTTTTACCTGAGTAAATCAGTATCGTATCATCAGCGTACATCACAACTTTCCCGTCGATTCCTGAAGTCACCAAGTTGTTTGTATATAACAGGAAAAGAATCGGTCCTAGTATTGATCCCTGTGGTACGCCAATAGTAATCTGCGCTATTTCACTGTTAACGTTTCCAATTTCAGTCCTTTGAAGTCTTTCTGCCAGGTACGTACGCATAAGTTCTCTTGGCATACCAACAATTCCCAAGTTCTCAAGTTTACTTATCAGTATATCGTGCACTACCGTATCAAACGCCTTTTTTAGATCGATAAAAACTGCAGCAACGTAACTTCCCTGATCCAGTTGTGTATTGATATGTCTCATCACTTCTACAATCGCGTCTGTTGTTCCTTTACCTTCCTGAAACCCAAACTGGTTTCTATCTATAATCCTATTCTGCATTAAGTATTCTTTAATTCGTAAAGCTAATATTTTTTCTATGATTTTACTCAATGAGTTTAATAATGTTATTGGTCGAAAATTATTTGGGTCAGTTTCCAGCCCTCCTTTAAATATGGGTATTACCTTGGCATTTTTTAGATAGTTCGGAAATTGTCCACTCTTGAAGCTTATATTTATTAGAGTAACCAGTATATCTGCAATATTCTCTTTGATTATTTTGATATCATCAACGCAGATACCATCAGGACCCGGCGCGGTGTGTTTTTTCAGAGAATCAATAACATCAATGACTTCTTTTCTAGATGTTAGCCTTAAGTGAAAATAGCAGATGGGTGACACGCTTTGGCATGCTGAGTCGTTTTTAGGGAGTTCTGATACAATTTTCTGTCCTATTGATATGAAATGATTGTTTAATATATTTGAGATTTTTACTGGATCTTTGAAATTTTCGCCCATGAAATTTATTTCCTTTATATCCTGGTTTTTAGTAGTGTTTGTGTCTGCCTTTCTAAAAACTTTATCTACTAACTTCCAAAAATTTTGCTGATTGTTAGAACCTTCTTCAAGTTTTCTCGAATAGTAATTTTCCTTTGCATTTTTAATCGTATTGTTGCATTCGTTTTTTATAATTTGATAGTTCTTTTGTTTCAATATATTTGTTGGATCTTTTTTTAGTGCTTTAAAAGCTGTTCGCTTTTTTCTGGAAAAGTGGATTACTTTTCCAGTTATCCATGTGTCATTTCTCGTCCTTATAGGTTTAATTTTTGTGGCTAAAAATTTCGCTTGTAAAATTAGCTCAGCTAACTCCTGGAAGTTAATTGGTTTTCTACTTTCAATTAGCTGTTTTGTTATGCTTATGAATTTATCAGTTTGCATGTATGTAATATTCTTTTTTATTGGTTTAATTTTTTTATTAATTTTTGTTGTTATGGTTACTCGTATCAGTCGATGGTCTAGATACGGCCAGTCTTCAAATATATAAGTAGTATTGTTTTTAATTGACTGACTGTTTGTTGTTACATGGTCCAGTAGCGTTCCTGTAGTCAATCTGGTTGGCGTAGCAAGATTAAGTATTTCTGTACTGTTGGTTGTTAATGTGTCTAAGTAATTTTGATTTTGTGGGCTGTCGTCTAGGAGATTAATATTAGTATCTGCTATTGTAATTAGTGACTTGTGTGTCGAATAAACATAGTCCATATGGTCTATGAACGCAGAGAATTTTTCTGATGATTTATAAAATGTGCCTATTTTGAAATTTTTTATGTCTGTTTCTAGTTCTAATATAATTGTTGAAAAATTTATATTTTTGTATATTGTTTTAAAGTTTATACTCTTCCTAATATATATGGCTGTCCCGCCTCCTCGCTTTTCTGTTCTACAGTTATACACAGCGTTAAAACCTTTTATGTTATAATATTCGACTTCATTCTCGTAAAGCCATATTTCACAGAAAACCAACACGTCGACTTCTTTATGTTGTTCAGTATAAATTTCAATATCTTCAATTTTTCGGCGAATGCTTCTAAGGTTGGCATAGAGTACAATTAATTTGTTTGTCATTTCCATTTATATTTTGTTGTAGTTTATGTTCCTCCTAGATAGTTTAAGTCGTCTTATATATTCTGGGCATTCCAATGAGTCAGCTCTATGGCATACATTTAATGATTTGGTATTATTTAAGCAATTTAGACATTTATGTATGTTTGATTTACAGTCCGCAGTTTTATGATCTCCTGCGCATTTCGCACATGTATCTTTTCCCTCACATTTGTTCGTTTTGTGATTGTATTTTTGGCATTTATAGCATCTTGTGACATTGTGATCTTCTGTCACAAAATGTGTTCCGAAATCAATGTTTATATATTTATTATTTATTCTTTTATACATAGGCCCATTGACCTCTAATATAGCTATCCACTTTCCATTTTTTATCTGTCTAGTGTGCACTATATCCAATTTACACTCTTTTTCTACTGAGTGATTTAAGTTGTTTATTTCCTCGTTTAATTCTGCTGTTGTATATTTTTTATGCAAACCTTTTATGATCATCCGTGGAAAGTGTTCCGCTGTTGTTCCAATTTGGTATTTTTGATCCATGTTATTCTTTATTTTGGTAAGCAAGGTTTCTGTGTTTTTTTCCGAGTCTGTTTTTATTAGTATTCCCCCATTTTTCAGTGGTTTTACAAATTTGATGGGTATTTTTATTTCTCCTGGTTTTATATGATCTCTTAACTCCTTTAAAGTATCATCCGTTGTTTGTTCTTCCTTCGGACGAAGAATGATACCTTTTTGTCCTTGTTGCTGTTTTCCTTCGTCATCCTTGTTTATTTTTAGTATTGCCGCATATGATTGGTGCTGTGTTTGAACCATACTATTAGCCTCCTGTATTTTTTCTATTTTTTTGCTTATTTCTTGCAAGGTGTCCTGTTGTTTTTTCATTGCCGATACTATTTCTGTTTCAAAACCTTTCTTGAAATCCTCATCGCATGTTATACAAAACCACTTGCATTTGCTTCCGAGTTTTTTAATAAATTCGTAGTCCTCATCTGTATATTTCAGACATTTGAAATGAAAACACTGTTTGCAGTGCCATTCACATTGGATTGATTTTTCTTCTTTTCCAATATCTTTACGGCAGATGCCGCATTTAATTTTTTTTGGTGGCATTATGAATTATTATAATTTTTCTCGAAAAAGTTTTTTTTTCACACACTCTGCTTACCGGAAGAACCTTAGATCTATAATTTCAGATTCTAGTTCGATACAGATTCAGCGATAGGTGTAAAAAAAAGTTTTGTTGCTGGTTTTCTCGAAATTATTCGTCGCAGTAACCGTTGAAATTATTTTCCTGAATCAAAGAAATTTAGAAATAATCAAAAACCTCAAAAATACCTATCCTTGATCGTGTTCTTTAATTGTCCAGAAGGAAAGGGTGTTCACTAGTTCACTATTGCGCAAAAATCACTTTAAAACCCGATAGAACTTAAAAAATTCTAATATTATTGCTCCGCACAAAATTAATTCTTGCTCTGTCAAATTCAACAGTTCTCACAGTATGCTCGAACTTTTTCACGAGCAAGCACGGCTGTTAAATATATATATAATGATAATGTGACAAAATACAATTAAGTCTCTGTTGGGAAAAATGAAATCACTTTCCATGCAACCTAATATTTTAGAAAAACGAAGCTATTGACAGCAAACACACTTTCTTAAACTTTATCTTTAATTAAAGAGAAAACCTTCTGTACTTGAAAGTTCTACGAAATTCATGTTGAATATTTTTTTTACGATTGTGGCTTTATAAAATCTTTATTTTCATTGAAATAGCTTTCGCAGTTGGTTCCATTTTCTTAAGGCAATTTTTACAGTAAATTATTCATTATTTGTGGTCTTATTTTACGAATCGCTCGGTTAATGTTTTCCTTACATATTTATGTTTATCGTTTGTAAGTCGTTGAGATAGTGACAGTCCTTAATAGTTTTCTATGAAAAATAGTCAAACGGATTCAAATAGTACCCCAGACGCTGAGGGAATTTTATTTTGCGACAAAATTTTCAATTTTCGAACTGTTTCTGAAGTATTTTACTCACTTTAAAAATAATAATTCAATATTTCTGTGTTGCGTAACGTGAAATGATATACTTCTTAACTTCGATGATTAAAACTAGATTTTTATTAGTATATCAATCGTATCACTGTTATCAATGTGGAAATAACATACATATACTTTACACAGAAACAAATGAGTCGTCTAACTTAAATTTTAAAACCAGACTAACCAATGGAAAACTTGCGCCCTTAATAATAATGGTGGATTGCTCTGCCGACAAGGAAATGTTGCTAAATGTACAATTCGTTTTAGTTTAATTCGTTGGCAGCAATTCAATTCATATGGGGTCCAAAAACCGAAGTTGCTCGCTTCCAAGTATGCCATCATGAAACTTTCAATTACATTTTATTAGCCTTGCTGGTATTTTATTAATGTCCTCATTGAGCGGACATCAATCCTATATGCGTTAAAATATTAGTCTGTCTATCAATACACTTGAATTGTCAACTCAATCCTCATAAGACCACTCTGCTTTTATTGTTTCGTTACAGTGAGTGGATCAATGCCATCACAAAAACGGTGAGACCTTAACACAAATTGATTCGAAAACGTTTTACCAATATCAACTTATGTTTTTTTCTGTTACAGCTGCCACCACCGCCGCAAATTGAACTGGTAGTGGATAAACCACATCTTATGAATGTCCTACGTAGACCGGTAGTACGAATAAGACGTAAGTATCCCCGTCTGTATTCCCTATCAGCCAGATATCATCCCCCTATACTATTTACATCGTTTGCTTCTCGGGTTTGTGTACACACAATACCAGCACCATGTCAGCTACTAGCGGCTCTGAAAAGGATATTTAATGTAGGTCGAGTAAGAATTTCCACAGCCTTGGACCAGTTTCCCGTCTACTGCGGATATGATACATTTTCCTTCCAATCATCACAAACGAATCTTTTTTCCTGTCCTCTTGATAACTAGCAACGACATTTTTCAGATATGAACGTGCGAGACCGTGCTGACAGGAAAATACACTTTGCTTTCAACATAATTGATTTTTGCAATTTTCCCAGCAGCAGTAACGTTTTGTTTTTGCTTGGGAAAATGTGGGAAATGACAGTTTTGTTGATAGAGTTTGAAAAACGGGAACACTCAAGCTAGCCGAATATTAGGAAATAATAATGTTTATTTTTTGAATCCGTTCCTGATTGCAATTTTATTAGAGGCCGAATTTCTTTTAGAAAACAATTTTCATGTGATCCTTCGTGAAGTGTCTTGTCTATTTTGATAACCTTTTCGCATTCAATGCATTAAAAAGTGTTACATTTATACATACAGGTATGCTTGCTTGCTGATGTTCGAGTGTTGCTTTTTCCCCGAAAAAAAACAACTCCTGATTTTGTAGTAATGCGTCTGGAATTTAATATTTAAAAATATTCAAAAATTTTAAACATGAAACAACGACTACATACGCATAACGATGGAACCATATCCGAAAAAAGTTTTCTGCGAGGTGAAAACAGTACATTTCTGTTAGCTGATCCAAAAAAGTAAATCAAAAAAATTAATCTCTGCTTCGAATTTCATCGAAATTCAATTATCAAAGCGTTTGTGGATAATATTCTCAAAAAGTGTGATAAATTTGGTCGAATCTATTGAAACTATCTGAAAACGAGTTTTGATAATTATAAGATCATTTATTTCCGAGTGATTATAATTTATACTCACAAAACTTTCCTTAGTAGAAATTGAACATAAAGTACTTTTTACCCTGTAGAGTAAGAATGGTAATTGATATTTTTTCCGGAATGGAAACAAGTGTTGTTCATAGCAGCGGCGAAAAATTCAATTTCAAATAACAAGATAAATGTTTATAAATGGGGTGGAATTCATTAAATGGCACTTGAATATTTTCAGTCGATTTGAATAGCTCTTAATTAATTACTCCAAATAAACAGGTAGATTATTTCATTGAGATAGTGAAAGCTGATCCAAGGTTTTGTAAATTGTTTATTCGTGAAAACAATTGGAAAGTGTCTTGTTTTCAGTATCTTAACAATACATTTCTTTTTGAATATTTCAAATACATTGTTATGCTTTTAAAATTTTGTTTTGTAAATTCCAATTACTAATCAATCTAATTAGAATATAATTTAATTAAGGCTCATGTTCCGTACAGAAACTCGTGTTAAATAGGATACAACGAACGACTATCAACTCCTGAAAAATTGCTATCATAACATCATGAATTAAATACTAGTTGCAAGCATTCCCATCACATCCTGCTAGTTCGTTAGGATGTAGAAAAGTTCTTGTATGTGAAAAAAGAGCAATATTTTTGAGGTCAAGCATCATGAGCCTTGATTTTGAAAGGTCTTGATGAAAACAGGAGTAGAAGTGAGGAAACGAATGTAACCAGAAGTGTAAAGTCTAGAAAATATCTTTCAAAGCAAGAAGTTAAAAATATATAAAATGGGTGAGGTAATGACTGATTGTAATGATACCTACCTACATAGATTCCTTTTTGTAGCTAACAAGGATTCATTTATGAGTGATTATCAAGATGACTTGATTATTTTCATGTTTAATTAGTAATAATCGTTCGAGCAAGAGCAAAAATGAGAACGAGGCCTTGAGGTATTGTGTAAATTACCTGATTTACTTGCCCGACGGAACATTAAGAGGTGAAGTGGTCAGCAATACGCTCCTCGGTGATTATTATCCTGATTTGACAAAGGCACTCATTTATAGTGAACTGATATAGTTCAACACCAAATCCCATTTTCAAAAATTAACTCGCCAAGCAGCCTCGAATCTGGTGTTCGATTCATAGAAAGAAAGCGTTCACTACATCATATTTTGTTATCTACATGGAAAATTTCAAATTTCGGGACCGAATGTTTCACAGAGTATATGATGAAAAACCTTAACAGAAATTCGCCATAAAAAAAGCAGACCTTGCTGCGAAAGTCGTTATGTACGCAGATGACACTGTGCTCGTGTACTCAGGCAAAACTAATCTCGAAATTGAGCAAAAAGTAAATACTGACCTGGACAAGTATTGGTATTGGCTTCTACAAAGTAGATTGGCAATAAACGCGGGGAAAACTAAATATATCATTTTCAAACAAAAGAACAAGACTGACATACAACCACTCGTAAAAATCAATGGCACGGCCCTCCAGAGAGTGGAACAAATGAAATATTTAGGACTTCTAATAGACGAGAAACTAACATGGACTCCACACATAAGTGACCTAAGGAAAAAACTTGCTGTCTTCATTGGACTTCTACGTCGCTTCTACTTCTTTCCAAAGAAAAAAAAATCCAAATTGTATATGCGCATCTCCTTTCGAAGATTTCTTACGGCATCATGAATTGGAGTCAAACTTCTAAAAGTAACCTCTTAATCATCTCCAGACTAGTAACGAAAGCGTATAAAACCATTTACAATCTCCCTATGGCAACTCCAACGAGCGAAGTTTTCAAAACAGCCCAAGAATTGAATTTGCAAGGCATGATTTCTATGGAAAGAGCTAAATTCATACACAAGAATTTACACCGTAATGAAAACACCACCTTCAAATTGGATAAAATTGAGGGGGAAAACTCTTACAGAATGAGAACCATGAATAACATAGCTATCGCATTTGCCAGAACTGATCGGCTAAAAGAAGATCCCTTTAACAAAGCAGCTAATTTCTACAATACATTACCGGACAAAATTAAAAACATAGCGAACCCAACTTCCTTTAAAACGACACTAAAAAAATACCTCCTTCAGGATCAATATTCGAAGTAAACTACAAGTTCAATCAGCTCCACTACAGTCAAAGCCAAACATGTAGTTAACATAAAATAATTTATGAACATATAGTCTGAACGATTAATTTAACTAAAAGGATACTAAAAATTTACAAATTTGGTACTATCCCTTATACCGATTTCTTATCGTCTGGGAAGTACTATGTACTGAAATTTAACTACGGAAAATTACTGAAAATTTGATGGAGAGAGTGATTGAAGGAGACGGAGGTGGTTTTAGTCGGTAAAAATCCGGCATGCCGAGAGGCAGGAGCTGATCGGTATCTTTTGAAGATTTCCACCTCCCAACGTTGAAAAAAAAAATATATTGAGCGTGAAAACCAATTAAATTAAAAGAAATGGCCTGATTCAAACCTCACGAAAACACTTGCTTTAAAACTTGAACCAATTTTGCTCAAACCTATTCAAATACATGGACCCCAAAAAACCTCTTCACGGCTAGTAAAGTTTATCATTAGCAACATAAATTAAGATCCTCTCGTCTAGTAGAACCCATTCATTTTATTCGAACAAAGAAGTGACTTTTATAATTTAAATTTAAATGTTCCACTGCCAACTATTTCAATTCGTCAGAGCAGGATCCACGTCACAGCTATCGGCAAATGGAAATCTAGATATATGTCTAGACCACTTTCCCTCCATTATCTAAATTCCACACTTAATTCATTCAAGATCAGTTCGTCCGACAAAACATTAATACTTGTCAAGTTGCCAACGAATAGCTTGAAAACTTCAGGAAACGGTATACAGGATACCAGATAATAATCAGGAAAACATAAAATGAGGATGATAACGGATGAAACGCTATGTTAATTGAAATGAGCAGAGTTTCAAGGCGGACGGCAGATCCCCCTTCTGCATGGCAAGGATGCCAGAATTGAAAAGAATGAACGTGCCGAGGGTATAGGGCATTATGTTCTTCATTCATTCCGCCCCAGTTGTGCCAAGGACATGCCATTTACTGCCCCATAGCTCAAGCCATACCGTGAACCGTAGCCCTTTATTGGGGGCTAGCATACAATTTACAGTCAAGAAAGCGTAATTAGAGCGAGACTTCCACGCCAGAAGTTGTAGTGGGAAGGAAAACAGGACTGTAATCTCATTAACATAAAGTGCACCACAATTAAGTTAGAAGCTAGAACAGATAAGCGTTGCGCGCGATGGGATCGTAGTGACATGTGCGGCAAAGGTGAAAGTGACTTGGAAGGTTGTATGAAAAGTTCCTTCCTCTACGAGGAGGCTCAAGTAGGCTCGGAAGAGGCCAACATTGTTGCGATAGTTTTCAAGGATATTCACTTAACAGCAAATATTTTGCTTGCCTATTATACAATTTCAACGGCCCAAACTTTACTACTTTAAAAGAGATTTAATTTAAGTAACGAATTGAATTAAACATGAGCACAATATTTCTTCCAGGAAACCATACTGTGATTGCATTTTTTTATCAAAGCTCTTTAGGTCAGCTTCTAACACACGTGAATATGTCGAAACGAATTGACGAAGGTGGCCTGGCCCATTAATAATTAAGGAAGTTCTGTGCTTCTCTCAGCTGCTCAACCTGATTAATTGATGCTACCGATACGATTCCATCGCAAGCAATTTAATCAAGATTTCAATCGCTTCCAACTCAACGAGTTTCGGAATCAATGGATTATTACTTGGAAAAAGATTTGCCGGGCGGATGGAAGTTTATAGTGTGCACAAAGAAGATATTCTTAACAAAAAAATGATTGTTATAGATGGCATTTAATTGGAATTAATTATTTCAATTCGTCATGGAAAATATGTTTTGATAATAAGAAAACAGCAGTAACTTGGGAAAGCCTTCTATGAATTTTGAGAATGGTTTACGAAAGGAAATTTAACTGATGAAACTTTGTTTGTATCATAATTCGTGGTCTTCACGTATTTAAGCTATTTTAAATGCTTTCATTTTGAAATTATATGTAACCAGGTCGCAATTTTGCGAACCAATTTGAATACTGCCGCTGTTTAAAGCCTTCGTCGACTTAAGGATGATTTAACTTTTAGTGATGCATTTTTTCCATTACAAAAATAATACAAGAAAATATCTGGAAGATATGAGTTTTTGATTTTCATTTTTCTACTGAAACCAAAAAAAATAATGGGAATAATTAAAAACAGATTTTAGCCATCAGCAGGTATTTTAAAAACACCAACAAATCAAGTGTAGTTTCTATTGAGTGTGAGATACAAAACAGTATAACTTTTTTTGTCTAAAATTATTATGACTTATTATGATATATAAATACATATACATATGTATTACAAATATTAATTTATGGAAGAGAACCCTCTTCTCTGCGCGTGTGCCAGCGGTCGAATATGAACAACACAAAGGTGTTCTTTGTTGCATCGGATTACACTTGGCTACTAGATGCGCCGGTTTCATTGTAGAGTTTCTTCACAAGGTGTAGTAATGAAACCAAGTTCATTTCGTTAACCTAGGTTTATTCTATACTTATCTACAATACTACAAAAGTTCTAACAAAAAGGAATGAAAAGCAAGTATCCACGATGACATTGTTCCGATGACTGAGGAGAATCCAAGGAGAAATGCGATTTATGTAGTTAGTATATCAATTTCAAACCTAGTTGGCTTCCTGATTTTATAGTTGCTCTACAAAGAAACTTAACTCAAAGATATCCTTCCGTGAAATCCACAATTGTTAAACTGTCAACCAAACACACGTGAACCCAATATAACTTTGAGTCAACTAGCACAGCGTAATGTGTTAAAACAATAATTCTGAATTGATTTATCCAAACGATTTTTTCACATTTCCAATTAATAAATTTCTAACGCTTTAAAATATTTAATCAACTGTAAGACTGTATTTGGTTTTTTTACTGGTTTGATTCATTTATAACTCTCAAGATTTAAATATTTGCAATTAAAAAATTATTGCACTTTATATTTAATTATAACTCAATTTTCGAATTTTATTTAAATTTACAGCTGCCACTACTGGAGAAGTGAAAGCAAGAAAATCACAAACACCGGCACAATGCACTATGGTTCAGAATCCTTTAGTGAATAGTAATGCTGCCATTGCTATATTAAGTAAAAAAATTGACTCGAAAGGATCACTTACGTCTGCACTTCCTTGGGGACATGGATGGGGATGGGCAACACTTCCAAATGGTGTTTGGAGCGGAGGTAAGTTATAAGAATACACCAAAATAGTGTATATGTATATTGAGCTTCAGATCCTTGTAAATGTTCTTAAAAGCGCACCAATAACACATATCTTTAAATTATAGAAATATTTCCACATAAACAAAATTGAACTTTGTTACCTATCCGTCAGTTTCGAAAAAATCATTAATTTATTGGAGCTGTAACTTAATTGGTATCGTTAGTAAGTAACCTTAGTTTTATTATCAGGATCAACAAGTTGAAAGTATATTTTCATAGAGTAACGTTAAGTCTATAGAAAGTCTACAAGAATCAAGCTAACAAGAATGGTGCTAATTTCTTGGTAACTTAATTCTTAAATACATATTTCTACTAAAGTTTTTCTCATACTATTTCTAGTTACCAACTATATAGCTAGCTTCTAGCAGCACCGTCCTCCAAACAACATTTCATTCAGGCGTTTAAGAGTCCTACACGTTCATATTCTGAATAGAAATCTTCTGAAGTTGAACTTACCTTTTCTATCCTTTTGTTCTGACTTCGACCGATGAATAAAACTTGGACGGAATAAGTATTCAGTTAGTCTGACGGCAAAAAGTTTCCTTTTTCGCTTCTTAATTCGAACGGAGTACCGAGTTCTTAAAACTTATTTCCTTACATGCTCAAGATTTCTATGTCATGGATGGATATCTATGAAATAGTGCACCATCGGCCAAAGATGAAAATCTTTTGTATTTTTTCCACTTTAAATTGAAAAAGTTAAAAAACTATTCACTGTCATGTTCTGATTTCTAAAAAAAATATAAAAGACATGCAAAAAAGTCCAAACAATAGCGAGGCTAAAATCGAGCGGTAGACAGGGGGAATTTTTTTTTCATAAAATAAACTGCGGAAACCATTAAAAGCTTTTGAGTCTTTGATTGGGATGTCCTTGGAATAGTTGCAGAAGTATGAAGCAAGAATATTTAAAAGAATATAATATATATGTACAATAGATGTGAATATGTTGAATAATAAGAGTAATGCTTTGATTAATACCATGAATAGTTTGAAAGTTTTATTTTATACTATTGATGCTTTTTGTATTAATAATGTCTTGTAGAAATACAGGAGTTTTTGCTTATTGT
This sequence comes from Oxycera nigricornis, assembly GCA_963942545.1. NCBI lineage: Eukaryota > Metazoa > Arthropoda > Insecta > Diptera > Stratiomyidae > Oxycera > Oxycera nigricornis. The sequence continues at coordinate 110,045,347 of OZ012660.1, read as the reverse complement.
AATCACGTTTAAACTGATCGCAAATGATAGAAATAAACGAACGATAACTTTAAGTGGAATCGATACAGTATTGTGAATCCTCAATCTGGTAAAATATACACAAAGATAATACCAAATTTTATAACAAAGCTTTACAAAAGTAAGTAGATTATGGGTGATTTTTTATCTTTCAACCCCCAAATTTCTGAATAAATCCTTCAGTAAGAAACTAACTCCATTTCTCATGAATAGCGACAGTCTACGTTTATAGGTTCATTCCAATTTCAATCCAATCTTTCAATTCTTGGATAATTTCTATAGTAGATACTAGAACAGGAATGTCGTCATTTCCCCAGACACTGCAAAAATTAGCGTTTTCTAAAACAATTTCTTATGGTCGATTTGTCAGCGTGCTATCCAGACCAAAATAGGATTTTTTTGTCTTTTTCCTTGACAACTAATATTCTGCTTAATTTTTGGCAAAATAAAACCTTGAAGAAAATAATAATGCCGTGATCATTCGGCAGGACCAGCGATGAATTGGCTGGGAGAAACTTGATTTTGATGTGTTCAGCGGAAACCTGAAAGGGCTACAGCAGAATATTCCGATTGCGAATATAGTCCTGCTGTTATAAAGAAAATGTTTGTGATAATCCACTCATTTGGGTGGAGAAGTAACCTACGAGAATATTCTGATTCCCTCTCAAACATTCCGGATTTAATAAATGTAATGGCGATTTTCTTCTTTGCAAAACTTCGAATTCATAATGTTTTCGCATCTGAATAACTAAAAAAAATCAGAAAATACTTTAAAATGGAGACTTTTCCTCATCCAAAAATTTCAAAAGCTGGACACATAGATGATAATGTGTCCTACATTTTGAACCAACACTCTCCAAGAGCTTATTCATGAGATTTGCGATAAACCAAGTTTTCTCGCTGCTTCTTTCGATCATAACATTTAGGACTTGTGCTTACACATTCATTTCTACGACTTTTCCTTTCTCCTCTGAGTTTCGGTTCGAGTTTTTGGCGCTGATAAGGTTTGCCTACACGAAAACTTTGCTTGAAAAATTTAAACAAAAAATCAGTGAAAAGATTGTTTGAAAATTCCAAACCATAAAAAAATATTTGAAAACATAACATTTTACTGACTGTTTTTAAACTAATATACTGGTATTCCCCGCTTATATCATTACAGGATTAACATGGTCGCAATGTGAAGACACCTTCACATTACATGCGTTGCCGACCACGCATTGCTCCAATTTAGTAGGAGCGACCAGTGCAGCCATCTACCATGCCGATATCGGAGGATTTGATTTTCATACCGAAGTGGAGGACCTTGGGGGTGAGGATTTCGATTACGCCATGGATTGCGGTGATTTTATATTTTAAACTATTTGCGAAACGATAAAGGAAAGTCTACGAAACATATATGATTCTTTCCAGTCGTACGATGATACATGACTGTGTTTGAGATCGAAAATTTTAAAAGAAAAATGAATTGATGTGTAAACCAACAAAAAATGATAGGGAAAATTTTTTGTGTATGCTAACGAAATGGATGAGATGAGAACAGTTGAACACAGAATAGACTCTATTTTTTGCATTCGTTACGTGAAGAAAAGAAAATGATTGTACGTATCCCATCGAATAGGGATTATAAGATTCAATTTATATTGCTAACCGCGCTGAAACCATCGATTTTGCATTGTTTCCTTCTGGTTGAGCCGTGAACGACAGAAAAGATAAGAGTATTTTCAGCGCTCGGAAATCATCTTAGCTTTATCGTTCGTTGAAAGAAAATTCACTACCTACCGAATATATGAAAGTACGTTGGTTAACTGTGAAGAGTAAGAGGGTTATCGATTTTTTTTAAAAAGACATAATGGTTGCTGCCCAAAAAGATGATAAGCAAACACGTGTAAACTCTCAAATATGATAAAACGGTTTTGTGAAAACTAGACCATTAAATAATTAACATAGTGCTGAGGAAAATGATGATTAGTTTTTATACAGAACGGAAAGAATTGGCATTAAACAGATAATGTAGAACACTAATATTGTGTGTCTAAAACCACTTTATCTGCATAGCATTATATTTTATGCCACAAAATCATATTTATTAAAGTCAACCACGTGTATGCAATATGATAAGATTGAAGCTCTACATGATTTTATCATTCTTAAACTTTGGAGATTTTTCGATTATTATTTAAATGAAAAATCTCAAGCTTGCGAAATCTAAAAGGAATTTGAATTAAGCAGCATTTGCAAATGAATTATAGCTGGGTTGGGAATATTTTTAATAAAAAAATGATTCAGCATGTTTTTTTTAAACGAATGAACAATCAATTTATTATTCACTGTATTATGTAATACCATTTGTGTACAGGCAATCAATGTTTTTCATCAAGATTATTACATTTCCGATAGGAAATACGATCAATTGATGATACGAAATAAAATCTAATATTTAAACAAGTTCACGTTGCAAGAAAATCACGTTGTATCTTTTCTGCAGTTTGGCTTTCATAAGAATATGCGTTGGAAAACACAAGGAGCTCTAATGAAAAGAAAATACATTACTGAGCCAGCAATAAAACTAGCACTGAATTTTTGGCTTTCATTATAATTTACAGATATTATTCATGTTCAAATCATGTAGGCAACTGCTATGTTAACGTTCCAGCTTAAAACGAAGACGAGACATCTTACTTGATATTGCCAAATATCAAATGAACATTGAGAGTTTGGCTGTTCAAATTCATCCTGTTCTGAGCAAGAGATCCACATTAAATGGCTAAATAAAAATGATAACTTTGATATTCAAGTCAAATGCATTCTATACGTCTCAAACGGAATATGTATACATACTACATTTATTGCGAGGAAGCACTGTTTCACTGATAAAATCAATTGAAATCATTAAAAAGGATACAATACGTAAAACAGAATGATGAATGAATTCTTTAAACTTCAAGAGAATGTGCGACAGAAACATGCTTACAATTTTTCAATGCCAAGACGAGTAGATCATCCCTAAGATTTCATTCGCCTTGATTTTATCTTCACCTCAAACAAAATGAGTGTTATTTTGCATATGAAGTTTCTTTTTGGAAAAGAGAATATATTTGCATGAATCTAAACATGCCTTTGAGACTTCATCAGCTCTCAGTCTTTTACTGGAATGCTACAGAAATGATTTAAGTTTTTAATCAATAATAACCTTTTTGAACCAATGAATTAGTCCTTTGAAAATTATGACTTGAGAATATTATATTTCTCATTGCTAAAACTTAATAAATGTTTCCTGAGCTTCATGGAAAAGAAGAAAATAACAGCCATAGCTGTATATACAGTTATGATTGCAAGCTAGAACTAGATCAAAGTAAACTATTTCCAGAGCAGATCTTTAGAAATTCATTTATCAATTTTTCTGATTGCGGGGTATGCATTATGAAGGCTTTAATTTGCCATTTGCCTGTCTTCTACCTACACAGATGAATCTTTTCCTTGGTCTACTACGTATTTTCTATTACAAAATCAAACGCTATTTCATAGAAGAAAATAATGAGAACCAAGACATTTGAAATAAATACAATACTTCATAGTTACATGAGCATTTACATTTCAGCTTAACATCTCTATTCCGCAAACTACATCTACTGTCTCTTATATAAAAATGTATGCATAAAAATCATTAAATATCTACTAATATGAGTGTCTACGTTTTTTTATTTTCATTATTATTTTGAGTTTAAAAGTATATACCTTCGAAAAAGAAATCGACTAGATATATACGTGAAATATATTTATTCAAAATCAACACAATGTAAGAGTGAAACACCAAAAATGATTACATAGCAACATTTTAAAGTGAAAACATAAAAAACATTACTATTTTGCCAGATACGCGGTATAAATATTTCTTAAAAATATTATCAATTGCTTCAATGGGAGACATAATTCAGAATATACATAAATAAAAAAAAGTCTTATCATAATACTGCCGCACCGGTTGTACAACTTTATTTTAGAAACTTTAATATTTATGACTTTTATCCAGCAAAATCTTGAAACAATACTTGAATAGTTGGTTCTTTACGAATAATTTCGTAGCATTTCAAATCATTTCAATCAAGAAGTGTGAAATAGCGTCAATTTCTTTAAAAAATTTGAAGTGGAAAATGCCGCTATTTGTTGAGTGACTTATTTGATGGGAACTTTGAACAAAATATTATAAGTGATATCGACTCAACGAAATGTTTTCAATCTCCAAACAATAACAATTGCATTTTTCATTAAAGTTTCAATTTTTTCTTGCGATCAAAAATACTTGCAATATTATGTGAATACGTATGCGTATTGTATATGTAAAAGTTTTGCGCTATTATTATCTCCGTTTATACACTCTTGAATATAGCAAAAAAGCACAGGGCCTAAAAAAATACGGAGTTGCTTTCGTGGGAATCAGCAATGGATTTAATTAGCTTGTTTCTGATGTTTCTATTGGCTTCCTTTTGACGAAGCATGGGAAATATGTATGATCATTTTTATCTAAATGGCTAAATGGACATCCTAAGAAAAGCTGCGGTACAAATTTTCTATAAAACCAAAACTGCAAAAGCGAGTCAAAAATTATCTGCATTTTTCATTCATTTTCATAGTTTATTAGCAAAAAACATATCGTTTTTGTAAATACGAGGTCTGTTCAGAAGTTAACCGAACTTTATGTTTTAAATTTTGTTATTCATTTTACAAATTATTGGTCCTTGTTTCCTTCAAAGCACTCCCCTCACCTATACGCATATTTTCCCCAGAAATGATTCAATTTCACGAAGCAGCCATGGATAGCTTCATTTGAAATGGCTTTTAAGATCAGTAAAGGATTTGCAGTGACGTCATAAATATTCTGAAAACGGCGTCATTTCTGCACTGATTTTCATTGAAGAAATAAGAAAAAACGCAAGGAGCCAGATCTGGCAAATAAGGACGCTGATGATCTATTTTTTGGCTCAAAACTGACGAATTGACTAAGCAATGTGTGCGAATACATTCATGTTGTCCAGAACTATAAGTTGTCTGACCGCAACTATGCTCTTTTTTTCTTGAATTTCTTCCAAATTAACGTTATAGAACAATTTCACAGTATACATGGTTTACGGTTTCACCTTGAAGCTGGAAGTCAAAATGCACAATCCTTTGCAAGTTGAAAACAACAGTGAGTATGATTTTGTCATTGGATCGAATTTAACGTGCTTTCTTGAGGCGTGAAGATCCTTTGTCCTTCTATTGTGGTGATTGAACTTTTGTTTCTACGTTATAGCCATGAATTCTGCTTTCGTCTCCTTTTATGATCGTTTGCATGAACAGCATAGATTGAATAAAGTCGTTTCCGAAAAATCCACTTGTACCTTATTTTGTTGATCGGACATCAAACGAGACATAATTACTCTTCAATTTTTTGGTCAATATTTAATGGCATGATCCAGTCCTCTTCTGCAATTTTCCAGACAGTCTGTTGACAAATTATCACACGTACCAGATCATTGATTTTCTGAAAGTTGGAGTCAGCGGATGAAGTCGTAGACGTTCCTGGCCAAGGATCATCTTCAATTTAAAAATGATCATTTTTTTTGTCCTTCTATTGTGGTGATTGAACTTTTGTTTCTACGTTATAGCCATGAATTCTGCTTTCGTCTCCTTTTATGATCGTTTGCATGAACAGCATAGATTGAATAAAGTCGTTTCCGAAAAATCCACTTGTATCTTATTTTGTTGATCGGACATCAAACGAGACATAATTACTCTTCAATTTTTTGGTCAATATTTAATGGCATGATCCAGTCCTCTTCTGCAATTTTCCAGACAGTCTGTTGACAAATTATCACACGTACCAGATCATTGATTTTCTGAAAGTTGGAGTCAGCGGATGAAGTCGTAGACGTTCCTGGCCAAGGATCATCTTCAATTTAAAAATGATCATTTTTAAATCGAGAATACCATTTGTGACATTTTGTATGATCCAGGACAACTCTGTTTTTTTTTGTAACTTTTCTGTGCAAATTTTCCCCACTTTCATGCAAAATTTCATGTTTTATCGTTGCTAAAACAGTACACATTTCAAAAATCGCTACTAACACTCAAACATATTGCACTCAAATAAGAATTTCATGAAAATTAAATGAGGTATCAACATCCGAGAACATGTGTTTTAATCATATATGATTGGATATTTTCGTTGGCGCGTAATTCATATGGTTCGGTTATTTACTGAACAGTCCTTGTAGTAACAACCATTTTATATTCTTTCTCAGAAAAAGTCTTTCGGATGGCTTTACACAGATTCCTGCATGTCTCTAAGTCTGTAGGAAGCCGACGACATCGTAAAGCATTTTTAACCATTTCAAATATAAAAAAAGCTAAGGGAGCAAAATTTGATCTTTAGGGAGAGAAACTAGAGCTTCAAAAGTAAAGTTCTTCATGATTTGAATGTGGTGTGGCATTAAGTGTTCTGTGTATCATGTAGGAATCCAAGCTTTTCTTGGATGATTTGACGGGCATACACCCTCTATTTGACGGCATCATGTATTAATGTTGTAAAATCTTTCCATTCGTGGTGACGTTTGAATATCGCCTTGCTTCCTATTAATGCCTCAGAATTTTCTACTCACTTTTAATCTTTTCAAATAAAAAAATACTTTGAGTTAGTAAAACACAATTTCCATGATGTGATAAAAGTCTACAATGAATTTCAGCGACTTTCACATCCTTTATTAATTTGAGTCCCGCAGATAGACAAAAAAAATTGACTCTAATACATTGCTATTTCCAGTCTTGTCAATTGGTTGTACGATAGAAAATCAACAAAAAATCACAATAAAAAAATAGGATTTGGGGTTTTCAGAATTTCATATATAATAGTTCATATTCTGATATGTGTCCCATCTTCATGTGAACTTAACGAATATATAATTAGTCTTCATTTTAGCCGTTATCAACTTTCAGATGGTTAAAAAAAATTACAGCCGCAATGTGTTTCAATCATTTATTTACTTATTTTATTGAATATGAATAATTGATTTGCGGCAAGTAAGCTATCATGATTGTCTAATGCTGTAACTGCTATTCAATCTTAAATGGTTTGAAATATTGTCTTATAATTGTGATTAGTATTTCTGTACTTCAGACTATAGAATCTTGAAAAATCCAACCAGATACACGACTTTTAGAATATTTACATGGAAGATCTCAATGGAAATAATCAATGAATTGTGAACAGTTCAATTGGGCACTGTCCCAAAAAATCTACTCTTCACTCAGCTACACGTAATGAAATAAATGTTAACAAAATTAATATGAATATAATAACCACAAGAATATCCGTTAATAATACTACATCTTAATAATTGTCGTCTTGCGAGAGAAAACATATTAACTAACATAGAAATAATCGTATGTTATTGTCATCTAGCGAAAAAAAATCGTGAAATATTTAAAACGTTTACTGTGGAATGTTTGAAACATTAATGAATACGTAGGAATCAAGCGATCACGTCAAATTTGCAACAACATAAAACGCAATCAAAATTTGATTTTGATGATGTTGTCGTCAAATATTTACGAAATGTTTTGATATTGTCAAATAAGTATGAATAATATAAGATGTTTTATAAAATAATGTACTGTACTAGAATATGTTTTTAAAATGAATGTTTGTAAAAATACGGAAAATCATTAGAAAATATTTTTAAGAAAATAAATAACCCGAAATTAAATGCCAAAAATTCATGAAATTTACTTGACTGTATTTTTTAAGGGAACTTATGGAACGTAGTTGAAATATAATATGAAATAGTAGAAAATAATAATGGCATATATAGATTTTGTAGAAGGTTTTTTTTGAGATGAAATATTACAAACGAATTTGCGAATTGAAAATTTACTGAACATTGGAATATAACGTTTTTAAAAATCGCTGGTCGATTTGAAATGAAATGAAAATAAATGGTGAATTTCTAGAATTCACAAAAGCACATGAACTAATATGTGCAATCTTAGATGATCATACTATTCATTAAAGCGATGTGTTTTTGTTCAATTAATAGTTTTCAAATGTGGACAACTGCTGATCCATATGGTAACTACCTTATTTTGTGGGCTGGCTAGTGTAACCTTCTCAACTTGAATCGTATATTAAGTTTTGAAAGTAAATATTAAGAAATTTAAACAGCAAATGGGACTTTTCATATAGAAATTATAAAAACGATGCTCAAAACATACTTGTATGTGAAGTGATGTCGGTACGCCTCTCTATGAAACAATTTAATTTGTGTAAATGCCCAATCGAAGTTATAGTAACAAGCTGGAAATATTGAAATCCGTTCAATGTGAAAAGAAATTATTTAATCATCACCAACCATATACTAGTCTGTTTCGAGTCCTTTATACTTAGTATCCAAAAATAATTGAACTCGCTCCTTAAGACCCTGAAATTTCCATTGACTTCACTAATATCAAATTATTTTGTTATTGCCGAATGTTTCACAATTGCTGGAAAATTGAGATGAAATATTTGTTTGGGGCGGCAATTCTGATGATATCACAAATGCAAAAAATACCAATTACCGATAGAAGAACCCAAAAAAATAACTAAATCCTCAGGACATGTTACATTTTGCTATGGATTAAGATTTGCAGGCTTTTAGCTCGCATAGTTCGCTGTGAGTTTTGTTGATGATTAGAAGTTTAAACCACACAGTACTGTGACTATAAAGGTCGCAAATAAATTGTAGAAATTTCAAAAATTGGTGTAATTATAGGCTTATTTATTCACTGACTTTAATTAGATTCAAACAAGTTAAACGTTCTTATTTTTTTTATTTAGTCACTGACTATAATTAGTGTCAAACAAGTTACACATTCTTCATTAAATGAATATTAAATGAGAGGACCAAACCCTAGAGACATAATTTAAAAAAATCGAGAATCAACTATAAAGCATAGCAGAATTATGCTTTTGAAATGTAAATTATTTACAACCAGGTTATACTTCCACCCACATTGAATTTCAATTGATGAATTTGACCATACAAACGATATAGAAGCCGATAATTATCTAAAAATATTGCTCAATTATAAATGTCAGTCATAATTCGTGCCGATACTCTACTAAAGCCATGACACAAACACAACATAGATTTAATAGAAAATCTACCTTAAACCCAACCCGATGTGTTCAATTTGTCGTAAAAACTGCAAACAAAAATTATAAAAACCGCAAATTTTAACCAAACATTACGAAGCAAAATTAAGAAATAAACAAAAAAATATAGACCTATAGAAGCCCAAGATTTATGCAAAACAATGGTAAAAAAAACTTTAACGATAAGTTTTACCGTGACAAAATCATATATTACATGTAATAACGTTATAAACTAACATTAAGCCCAACAGATTGCAATAAATGTTGTAACTTTGTGAATCAATGGCACTCAAATCGTAAGATATACATACAATGATTGTGTTGTGTTTTCGTGATAGCTACAGCAAAAAAAAATATACTAAAATGTGTAGAGAATTCAATAGTAAGTATATGTGAAAAATATTTTTGAAACAAAGCATACAAAACTTAATAATAAATACGCCGTAACCCGCAGCATGCGTTTAGTGAGGAAAACAGCAATTCAATGTCCGAATGTGTGCAAAATTGCCGCAAAAAAATATGAATTTGAAAAAGTAAAATTATTACAGAACAATGCACAAATTTTATTCTTGTCTACAGATGTATCTGCAATGTAATTGAGTAGATCGTACGGTAACAAATCACCGAAACATATACAATGGAACATTTTTACAGATATTTTTCTTAAATGATTCGTTCTAATCAATTTTTGATTAAACCAACACTAAAATTATTTTATGATAGAATCTTTTAGTCCTGTTCATATTGTTTTGAATATATTAAATAGTCTGTTGCGACCTTTAATGGTTGAGTAATAAAAAGTAAAAATTATTGATCGTAAAGGTTATATTGTGTATTTAGAAAGTCTATTAATCGAAGATTTTAGCAAAATCTAGACTATATTTGCGATTATGTGTGATTTCATGTATGTATGTTAGAAAACAGATTAGATTGTTGTTGAGAAAGATTATGTCATCACATTTATGTTTTCAATTCGATTACTTTAGATTGTATTGATAGTCCGATTTTATAAGATAAATTGTTTAGCTACCTTATTTTTGTAATAAAATCGTAAAGCTAAATTGGTGTGTTTTCTGTGTTTTATAGCTACCAACACTGTATAATATAACAAATAATTATGTGTGTAAATCGAAGGGTTCAATCGTTCTCCTGGAAAGAAACCACATGAAGAACTGCAAAGCAGATCTATGTATTTCATTCTTCAGGTTAAAGTGGCCGTACCACCTTGTGGAGAGGTGGCGGAACAGTTTTTGAAGAAGATCACATTGCAACCGCACATTCTACCACAACACAACACACCCATAACTGTCCTCAGTATTTTTAACTTCCCAGTTCCCTATGGGAAGTTATTGTAATGGGGTCGATTTTGCGAATCCCAAATTTTGACATATCTCCACGTTTTAAGGTCTCTAGAATCCAAATCCATCGTTTTTAGAGAGATGTCTGTGAGTGTGTATGTACGTATGTGCGGATGTGCGCATGTGCGGATGTGCGTATGTGCGGATGTGCGTATGTGCGTATGTGCGGATGTGCGTATGTGCGGATGTGCGTATGTGCGTATGTACGTATGTGCGTTCGGAGTAATTTTTCGTCTCGATTATCTCAAGAACCAAACATCGGATTGACGTGGGACTGGTTTTAAACGACGCGTAATTACGTAACTTAGAACTGAATGACTTTTCAGCAAAATCGGTTGGGCCGTTTTTTATTTAGGATGAAAAAACTGAAAAAACGACTAAAAATTGCTTATTTTTAAACTGTTGATACGCACTATTAATTCGTGCAGATACCAAATACCTTCATAGTAATGTTGTTATTATTGTGCGTTTTAGCAAAATTGTGATCAAATTTGTAAAAAATGTTATTTAAAAACAAGATTAATTTATAAAATTCCAAACTTTTATTATCAGGTTTGGGTGAATGGGAGTAGAGACGCTAATGCAGTTAATAATTGGATATTGTTATAAATAATTTAATATTGTTAATAACAATCAAATAATATTAGTTATAATCTGATATTGTATATATAAATTCAATTATAATTATTCAGTAACGGTCAAACATTCTTAATAACGAATGATTATTTTAAACAATAATTAAATACCCTCAATAATAGTTGTGGATTCCGAGGCCGAGATGGAGGACAAGAAGGGTGATGTGGACGAAGAGGACAAGGTTGCCAAGGCTTTGGTAGAGGATGACCAGGTGGTGGAGACGTCTTCCTCTACCAAATCTTTTATGGTTAGATAAAAAACTGATAAAAATAGTAACAGTAATTATATTAATTTAGAATAATAATGTTTAATAATAATTATTATTAATAATAGTAATTAATAATAAAAGCAAATTATAGCTTTTTATTCAACCACTGGGAAGTTAGTCGTGTGGGCCTCGAGGGTCGCACTTAGACCACTTTTTGTTCTTCTTTTCATACTCAATATTTTTTTCGATTTTCCAGGATCAGCATTCAAAGAGAAATCATATTTAATGTTTAGATGCCGAAAATTTGCTTTGATTTTTCATGTGGATCTATATATTTAGCTTAGCAGTTAGATCGCTTGCTTCCAATGCACCAGTGCCAGGTTCGAGGCTATTTGATGACAAGTAGTTTTCGTAAAGATAATTTAGTGCAGGGCTATCACTTAATTCTGCTAAAAATATGTACCAGAGCCAAATCAGGGTAATAAAAATTGGGGTCAGTGCGACCCTTGAGGCCCACACGACTAACTTCCCAGTGGGGTGAATAAAAAAGCTATAATTTGTTTTTATTAGTAATTACTATTATTAATAATTACTATTATTAAACATTATTATTCTAAATTATTATAATTACTTTTATTATTTTTGTCAATTTTTTATCTAACCATAAAAGCTTTGGAGGAGGAGGAGAGGAGAGGAAGACGTCTCCACCACCTGGTCACCCTTTACCAAAGCCTGGGCAACCTCGTCCTCGTCTTCCGTCTTGTCCTCTTTTTCGCCCTCAACCTCATTCTCCACCTCGGCCTCAAAATCCACAACTATTATTGAGGGTATTTAATTATTATTTACAATAATCATTCGTTATTAAGAATGTTTGACCGTTACTGAATAATTATAATTAACTTTATATATACAATATCAAATTATAACTAATATTATTTGATTGTTATTAACAATATTAAATTATTTATAATAATATCCAATTACTATCTGCATTAGCGTCACACATATTAAACCTCATAATATAAGTTTGCATTAGCGTCTCTACTCCCATTCACCCAAACCTGATAATATAATTAATTTTATAAATTAATCTTTATTTTTTTTAAATACATTTTTTTACAAATTTGATCACAAAACGAACAATAATAACAACATTACTATGAAGGTATTTGGGATCTGTACGAATTAATATTGCGTATCAACAGTTTAAAAATAAGCAATTTTTAGTCGTTTTTTTTAGTTTTTTCATCCTAAATAAAAAACGGCTCAACCGATTTTGCTGAAAAGTCATTCAGTTTTAAGTTACGTAATTACGCGTCGAATGAAACCAGTTGCACGTCAATACGATCTTTGGTTCTCGAGATAATCAAGACGAAAAATAATTCCAAACGCACATACGTACATACGCACATACGCACATACGCACATACATACATACACACTCACAGACATCTCTCTAAAAACGATGGATTTGGATTCTAGAGACCTTAAAACGTGGAGATATGTCAAAATTTGGAGTTCGCAAAATCGACCCCATTACAATAACTTCCCATAGGTAACTGGGAAGTTAACAAGGAACGAGCGATTGATCAGCAAAATCACTTCATTTTTTTGTTATCCGTATATAAAGTAATCAGGTATTACTAACATGACTTCAGTGCCCTGGACCGATTTGTGCGCCATTGACTATTGTCTACATATATTTGCCAGCGAATAACTGACCTGAAACCCTTTCAATATTTTCATGAACAATTTGGCTGATATTTTTGTTACAATTTAAATTTACAAACAAGTATTTTTTAGGAGGCCGCAACAAAAATATTTTCAAATCCACCACTCAGTCAGTGGACACATCCTATCAATTGTTTTCTTAGGAACTAGGCATTAGTGTGCAAAAATTTGGAATCGATTAATATCACACTTTTTAAAATAAGGTTAGAAATTAATTTTCGCGTGTATTTTGACAATATTGATGTATTTGAGAGTAAGCTACGTACAAAATTAAACTATATTTCGGAAGAATTCTTAATATTCTCACTGGAAGGTAAATTATAAACAAAATAATGGCATTTATATCTTTCGGGTAAGGGTTTCCAACGCCTTACATAAGCTTTTGAAAAATTGAACACTTGGCCTTCGGAACTCTCAATATGTATGAGACAAGACTATCTATGATCCCTAATAAACTGCCAAAATTCAGAGTTTCATTTGTTAAAAGAGAATAAAATCAATTGGTTATATGGATGCATCACATATTTGGATCCTACTCAGTCTTTTTTGCCAGAAAACGAATGAGAGATGAACTTTTCTATGAAACATCCCCAGGGACTATAACAATGATTTGATTCAGGCCACATCAATTCGGATTTCTTTTTGAACTGGCTCACATATTTTTCTGATTTCGTTAAACCATCAAAAACAGATTGTTGTGATATTGGTAGTAGATAATCATGTGTCCTACTATTCCCTTGATGCCGTTTTATTTACAAGAATTCACTTCATCGCTTCTTCGGCATGATTGCCTCGCGCAAGCCATGAGATTTAACCTTTGGATGGAGGATTTTTTCATACATAAATCTGCCTTCGTCTTCGAATGTGACAAATGGATGGTGAACAATCCCAGAAGACCAAACAGAATGAAAGAAACGTCTTAACTATTGCACGATGCGTATTCGAAAGTAGCAACCATCGCAATTTCTGAAAAATCTGTTGCTTGCTCTGGAATATGTTCATACAAACTAGATTATTACTGATGCTGGTATTTGAAAGTTGTTGTGTATAAAAAATTCATATAAAACTTAATTTGCAGAAAAGTAAAGAGCTCGAAAAATGGAGCCATTATCTGCCGCATGCATCAAATGAACCTTGACTACAGATATTGCACCCCGAAGGAGACGTGAAAAAATTAATTTTTGCGTCAAATAAACGATTCTCGCGGACAAACCGCCTTTCGCAAAAACTCATGAAGGATTTTGATAGGCAGGCAGATTTTTGCCATATATTTGGGATCAAGTGGCGAGTTTAAATCTAATTACAAACAAGACACATACACACACATAGCTAATATATAAAATAAAACTCATGCATAAATTTTAACCATCAATCAAAGTCAACATTAATAAACGTTTTTCAGGCAGCACATTCTTTTACATATTAAAAATATTATAAAATAATGAAATCTTAGATATTTCAATTGGATAAATTTAATAAAAAGACTTCTATTGCCAATGGTGTTAAAAACATTTTAACAGATATTTTTCCTGGGAAACGTGCGAAATGGATTTCAAGAAAATATATAAAATCCATCATAACCATCTTGAATTCTTAGAATTGCTAACGATTCGAATCCCAGCATAAGCCAATCAAACAAAGCTATTCCAAATGAAACACAACAGAAGAAAACCTCTAATCATGTACATAGCACGTGTAACATAAAACGTATGTAGATAAATACACATGTACCACAATATCAGCATTTTATAAGCCCATATTGTTCGCAGAAAATCATACGAAATTTCTCTTTGATGTCATCTTTCCTTCAGGAATTAAGATATTGTTTACCCACTGAATTAAAATGTAATTTTGTCCCTTCCATCGTAAGCTCCCTGGAATTATGTGAAGGATTACGAGAACAAGGAAAAGCCATATTGAAGAGGAACATTATGAATACGTAGTTGGCAAAAAGGTCAAAATTGTCAGCGAATTTCAACTCTGAAAGGTTGAAGTCCTTAGTTGAAAGTTTATCTATTTTAATGAATCTGGAAAATCAATACTACTACCCTCCGATTTCTACCCCTCGAATAATATTTCTAAAGCGAATAGGGAGAGAATAGCGACGAAAAAAAATTGAGGAGCCATATAACGAGCGTTCAACAAACTGTGCAAACATTCAGTTTGATTGCACATAAAGTTTATGAGCTGAACTTTCTTTCTTTCTTCGTAGGAATTATATTTCATGTTTGCATTAGAAATAATAGAAAAAAACTCGTAAAAATTTTCTGGAAAACTTTAAGAACATCACATCAATCTGATTAGTACTTTCGTACGTTTTCAAAAACATGGTGAGGTTGAAAACATGTCTTGAATATTTCTTGCCACCAAGTTAATGACAAATAAGAAACTTTCATGTGATTGAAAGTAAGATACCTTTGGAACCATATATGTTTTATTATTGAAATATTAAAAATATGAGCGTTGTATACATCGAGTGTTCGAAGATTTTTAGAAAATCCTCTACAATTTTTTGGATAAGCAAGAAATAATAACCACCTCAACAACGTGTTCGAGAATTTAGGGACATTGTTCAAAATAAATCAACCATGTATCACACAGAAACTCCACCACCGAATAGACGACTCAAACATCATCAATTAAGGAAGAACAATATTTAACAAATACGCAAAGCTAGTGAAAAATCCATCAAATCCATCAAAAATCAAAAAGCATCTTTAAGTACATTACCAATCAATATTTTTTTCAAAATAGGATATTTTTTCGTAGGGCAAATATTGGACAACATTTTTGAATTCTTTTACTCTTCATCGTGCAATAGAAATTCTTTTAAAGCAAATGGTAGGCAAGAAATCACGATTTTGAGCCACAAAAAGGTTGTCTATTATCAATGGTTCTAATAAAAATTGATATTAGGTTGATTTTTTTTCTGATCAACAGGATGTTCGAAGGGTAATGTTAAATTTCTTTAGATATATCGCTAATGCTTTTTTCAATCATTTTCGTTCAAATATTAAACTGTAATAATGAATTCTTTAAAGTTTGTAGGCCAAATAATGTTGAATAATTTTAACTGGAAAACATCAATTGAAAAATAGGAAGCTATGCTGTTTCAATTTCAAGCTAGTTTGTGTTATTTTTGTGGTCCATGAACCATGCAATTATTTTAATTTATTCTTAACTAAATAATAAATGTTGCGTCATTTTGGTTGCAAAACTGAAATGATTCATTCTAACGGCCATCCATATATTAAATATTTTCCAGATCCCGGTTGTTTAACGTTCGCATAATTGATTAAAAAGATTACTTTTAACTGTTCCTTTAAAACGTTATTTTTATTTTGAGTTATTTTACATATACGTATTTCGGGAGTAATTGTTCACCCTTCTTCAGTTTTATACACTGAAGAAGGGTGAACAATTACTCCCGAAATACGTATATGTAAAATAACTCAAAATAAAAATAACGTTTTAAAGGAACAGTTAAAAGTAATATTTTTAATCAATTAAATATTTATTTAACAAAATTTAAAATTAGTTATTATATTTTTTTTGTAACTCTAAATCATAAAGTCAAATTTTAAATAATAAAAGGGGGATGGTTCTGAAAATATTTCTAAGTTTTACATGGGAAGGTAAAATACTCTAAAAATTACGTTATGTAATATGTGGATGACTCCCTACTATAACACAATTTCCCAGTTCTTTCATCAACCATTGAACCAGCAACATTCAGTTTTATTTTTCTACTACATTTATGTACGAGTTTATGTTTATCTCTGAACAGTCGATAAAACATTGAAAATAATACTTTAGTAAAGATTTGAACCTCCTAGTCTAGCCGACAACTTTTGCCTACTAGTGTGCTTTTTGGTTAGCAACTTACTACCACTATGCTTGCACATTGATGGAGGTTCATTTACTTCTAGATTGAAGGCTGGTTCCATAATTTAATGAAGTGGGGAAGTGTGATTTCGGGGTGACGGACGGCATCCTCTTCAGGTGCTGTCATTTACCATCCGCCACCAGACAGCACGACCACGATTAGGCTTATTGATGGATTAAACTCATCATACCTCAACTAATTTTTTATAATTATTTGTATCCGCGAAGTATAATGACTGTCAATTTTTAATCCATCCATCCATACAAGAAGTGTTTTATTTAAGATTTAATAAAAATTAAGTTCTTGTACAACACCAAATACCAAACATTCGATGAATGCCGAACATTCTCCGAACACCAAACATTTGCCAACTACCGAGCATTTGCCGATTACCGCACAATAACCTTTTCTTTCAACATATTTCTGTGAAACATATTTGAGAAAATATATCGCAAACAATGTAAAGGAGACATTTTTTACTGTGTTTATTTTTATTTTTATAAAAATATTTCCAAATATTTGTTTCCAGATTTCCGCATAAAATTCTCACATGACTTCCAAATTGTTCTGTTTTTTTTGAATTTCGAATCCAAAATGCAGGGTTAACTTTTCAAATAGTGAATTATGATAGTTTTATCTAGATTAGAAAAACGATGACTGTAGCAACCATAATGTTTACGGAGTGGAGTTTCAAGTATAATTTCACAGTGCCGATCCGATTCCGATTTCGAAGGTCAGTCAATGTTTGCCAATTTCAATGAATCATTCATGAGAGTTGAGGTTACAGGAGTTGCGGCTTCACCATTTGAAAAGCTCCGATATTAACTTTGAAGATATTTTATGACTGACATTCAAGCAGACCAGAGCATAGTGGAGAACAACAAATGCTTCAAATATTTTTGGGTTTTTCAAAAACAATCTCATCCCTTGTCTGAGCATGAAGCGGGAAGTATGAATTTTTCAAATAATAATCTGAAAAAGGCGAGTCGATAAAATTTAGTAATTAGGTTACACGAAATAGCTGCACTCTCTGCAGTGTGAATTGTATTGTATATTTTATATTTGCATTTGATCCACTCGTTTAAATTTTATCTCCGAATCAAAAAAAAAAAAAACCAAAATAACGCCTAAAAATATTCAAAATCAAAAGCTAGAATGTATTGTACACCTGAGCGGCTTCAACAATTTCAAGAAGGGTATTGAAATTTTTACATTCACGAGTAATTTGAAAGTCTAACGAAGTTAGCATTTTATTCTTTGAAATAATCACCTGCTCCTTCCTTACGATTTGCGTACCTAATTTACATGTGCAGTTGATTCCGAGAATCTAATGAGCAGCAAATTCCATAGAGTCCTTTATACACTTCCTGCACCACCCACAACAAGGCCGAATGCCCATGATGCCATGTAGTCAAATGTAGTAACATCTTCCACTGAAGCCGCTCTTTTCCGCCACATTCTCGACATTGCATGTGTTCATGGGTTGATGGTTCCGTTCAGCTGGTAGGAAGATGTTCCATGCAGAGGTAGATAGGTAGATAAACAGCTGTTGGCAATCCGGGAGAGACCACCTCACCAGGTGGGTTGGATAAGGCGAGGTCGTGGGATCGATAAATTCACATAATTTAATGGAAGCCGGGCGGTTCTTGGATACAGAAACGAGTACAAGTGCTCGTCAACGCAACGCAAAATCTAAACAACAGCACCGCGTTCGTTTTCGGCTGACATACTTTCTGGAAAATTAACAATTTGTCGACGATGATAAACCCGACTACGCGAGCTAATTCCTCGAGAGAGATAGCGCCGTCGAGGCAAAGTATCTTTGTATCTACTTGCAGTAGTTCGTGTGCATTTCAAGTGGCATAGTAAGAGATTTCTGGCCGGAAAAATTCCGTGATCAAGTGCCGTTTGCCAAGCAAGTATAGATATCAAAATTAACATTTTATTCGGACGCGATACTTGTTGGTCGGCTCGCGGAATGTAATATATGTATTAGTCATTGGAGTTCAGATTGTGACTTAATTCTGCGATCTGTGACGCGAAGAAAAGAGCGGTTCGGTGACTTGCTTCGGCGGTCTTCCATCTTCTTCGGATGACTCAAGATTTTAACATACAGTCTATATCAAAATAACAGTTGCCAGCCAGTTTCAACGCTGAATTGCTATAGAAACAACTTAACTTGTATTCAACAACCTTCGAAACAGTGAAGAAAAAGTTTTGTTCATTTATTTGTGCTATGTTTGCTCTAAATTTAGTGACAATATCTGATTTACTTATTTATGGATTGTGAGCGGTTTCGATAAAGTGCTTCCACATACATTTAATTCCATTTGGAAATCAATAATATGTGATAAGAAAGACTATGTATGTATATGCAGCCGTATGTACGATACTCAGTAGATCCAAATGGATTGATTCATTAGTGACTCAATATACATATCTCCTAAACATATCTAAATTTTGATAATTTTTGGAGATAAGCTGAAATCATTGATAAGTAAAGTTAGTGGTCATTATTGTGCATCAACATTCCTAAATAGAGTGAAACCCAGCAACATTGCTATACAGTTAGAACTGCAGGTAAGATTAAGCAAAAATTGACAAAAGAAAGAGAAAGAGGAAAAAGTCTTACCTGATTAAAAACATGGTCTGTGTTGAGTGTACAGATTTGTATAGCATATGAAGAATCATCACTACTTCTAAGTGGTATAGAATCGTGTGAAAAGACGATCTGTTCCAGCATAGTATGACAATCATAATTGCAGGTGAAAATTAATCCAAAAAAGAAATTAGATATTATCTTTGAATCTATATGAATGCGGTTGACTACATTTTTTGAACCGTATATGCTAAACCCAAAAATGAAAATGATTTGAAAAGTTGCTACGTAAACCCTTATTGCATTCATGAAAGTATGAATCTCCATTATTTCAGTCAACAATAGAAAATAATCTTCTGGTTTATAATAGGCGGTTTTGTTAACGCTAATGTTTATGGTATTTGAATCCTTGTCTTTGTGAAAAGCTATTACATATCCGATACTCTTCACTAGTTCAATTTAACAAATAATTTCCAAATTTTCCATTAACACCGCAATTAAAGTGGCGTGTAACCTCCATTTCATCTTCTTACCAATATTATTATTTTTAAAGATGAGCTATTTAAGAACTTTGCAAAAATATAATTGTTTTTCGATTTGTAAACGCTCACCTACTGTTGCTTATTTCAATTCTCGATTGTTTTATCCATATTTTTCAATTGCAAAAATCAATATATGATATACATATAGTGCAGAAACTGGAGATAGTTGAGTATATGTTGGGCGAAAAATTTCAACTGATTCAGATCCTAAGAAACGCAAAAATACATGTTACCAGTAGATGTATTGCATCCCCCTTTTCCCTTCACCATCGCCACATACGCCTGAATTAAAAATGTGGTACTTTTTCTTACACTACTGCTGAAACACTTGACGATGCTTTCGATAGGTATGTTTCTCTAAAGTTTTTGGAGTCAAAATTACAAAGTAAGAAAGAGAAAATTATTTCAAGTAACTCAACAAATATCCTTGTTGATACCACCAACTTTTTTGGGAGCAATATAAATAAATTACAATTATTAAAATTTTATATTGTAGTTGTAGTACAGTAACATAATATAACATTGCAAAACGACAAAGAGTTCTACATTAACGATGGTTTGAATCTTCCGAATAAGTCTTTTTGAAAAAAGGTCGCTCTTTTTTCAGAGTTTTCCATATTGAAATCGAATCACTTAAAAGCGAACTCAAGGATTTTTTGTCACATATTCCATGCAGGAAAAATGCAATAAGCTGAAATTATTGTTATAAATGCCAATACAGTCACTTTCATTCTAGCGATTCATTTTTGGTCAAATCAATCAAATTTTGGTTGTAAAGATGTATGGTCCGATGCATTGTATAAAAACATGTCCTTGCACAATCTGTTGGTAAAAATATTTTTTTTGCTGACATTACAAGCCTTAACCAGGCCCGGACCAGCCATATGAGCACAACGTGCATTTGCACAGGGCGCCAATTAATAAGGGCGCCAGCCTGCTACACGAACAAATGGCAAGTTACAAAACTAATTCTAATCTATTGTATAATATCGGTATCAAATACAAAATGCATTTCACACATAAATTTGAGTTGCGTGAATTTTTTCGTGGCAACTCTAATTCAGATGTCCATATCAGTCGCCTCTCGTCTATTTGGCCCTTTACGTGCCGCTCAGAATGGCTTCGACATCAAAATTCGTATGCAAAGGGCGCTGGATGAGCAAATTTGAAACATGCACACTCAGTCCATGTCAAAGCCCAAAGCCCCGATTGATATGTACGTTCGGTGTCGACATCCAATCCATACACAAGGGGCGCTAGATGAGCGACTTTTAGAACTTGCACACTCAGTCCATATCGAAGCCCGGCATGGAATTCGATTGTATGAATGGAGTATATGGGCGACTGTTGTGCAGATTTTAAAAGTGCACATCGCTTCGAATCTCTATGATTTGGACATACAAGTCAGAGTTGCCACTACACAATTTCATGCAACTACAATTCATGTTTGAAATACATTTTGTATTTTATTTCGGCAAAGGTTGTAATCTTGGCTTCAGGATGATTTAATACGTAGAATTTAAGAACTTTAAGGATAGGCTAGAAATTTATTGTTGCGCATCAAATTTCACCGACAACTAAAATCTTCTATATTTAGTGGAATTCCACGAAGATGGAAGCCCCGATCATAGTAAGCAATTCTATGTCAAGTATTAGCCAGCAGGGAGAGAGGAAATTATCCAATCGTGTTTTGTTTTGTGACAAAAGTAAGACGAAGGATTTCAAAAACGTTGTGCAAATTAATAAAATAAGCAATTAATAAATAAATATATAAAAATGAAAAAGGCTAAATTATCAGGAGCTGAGTATAGAAAACGGCGGAAAATTCACGATGAAGAAAATAAAAAACAATCGGGAATCTTGTTAAGATTATTATCTGAACCGGGAACAAGTGTTACTTCTAAAGAGTTAAAATTATTTTGTGAACCGGGAAGAAGTGAAACTTTTAGTGACCCCTTCGATACTTTAGTTAATGTGTCTGAATTAGCTGGCGCGTCGACTAGTGTTCGTGATCTAGAAGGCGAATCAATTGTTGTTCAACAAATAGTCACTGAACCAATTTTACCTGGTATTTTAGACTTAAGAGATCCAAATAATTGGGATGATTTAACTGATGATTTGGTTAGGAAAATAGTACTTATGGGCCCAACGCAAATAGCAGACTTTAATTTCCCCAAAAACAACAATAGGAAATTTAGTGCTTCCTTATATAAAAGAACTTTAGCAAATGGCGATAAAGTTTCACGACCTTGGTTAGTTTTATCTACATCTAAAGATGCCGTTTATTGTTTTTGCTGTTTCTTTTTTTCAAAAAACAAAGCCGCTCAAGCATTGTCTAGTTGTGGAGCATCGGATTGGAGTCATATTAGTCAATTACTTAAAAGCCATGAGAACAGTTCACTTCATATGGACAATTTTAGGTCATGGAAAGCGTTAGAATTAGGTTTTAAAAATAACCAAACTATTGATTATGGCTTGGAAAGTGCAATGAAGGCCGAAGTTTCTCATTGGAATAACGTCCTTCATAGATTGTTAATTATTGTGAAATTTCTCGGTACCCAGTCCTTAGCATTTCGAGGCACTTCCGAAAAATTGAATGACTTACAAAATGGCAATTTTTTGAAACTTGTAGAAGCTGTGGGGAAATTCGATATTGTGTTAGGGGAACATTTGAGACGAATTAATGATGAAAAATCGCAGAATAAATATCTCAGCAAAACCATTCAAAATGAATTAATTGACATAATATCTAAGGCGGTTAAAAATAAAATAGTTTCCATGATCCAAGAAGCAAAATATTTTTCAATTATTGTCGACTCAACTCCTGACAAAAGTCATGTTGAACAAGTTACCTTGATCATCAGATTTGTTCATCGACATAATAATACATTTGAAATTAGGGAGCATTTCTTAGGATTTTTGGAGTGTAAAAATAAATCTGGTGAAGGACTCACGGACTTAATTTTACAAGAACTGACTAATTTGAATATATTAATAAGCAATTGTAGAGGTCAAGGCTACGATAATGGGTCCAACATGAAGGGTAAACAGTGTGGAATGCAAAACAGAATAAGGTCTCTCGAGCCTAGAGCATTTTTCGTTCCATGCTGTTCTCATTCTTTAAATTTAGTTGTAAATGATTCTGCCCGTTGTTCATTAGACGCTGTTAAATTTTTCGATGTAGTTCAAAATTTGTATGTATTCGTGTCAAGTTCGACGAACAGGTGGGATACATACAAAAAAAATGTTTCTAATTTAACCCTTAAACCACTCTCCGAAACGAGATGGGAGAGTAGAATAGATGCTTTGAAGCCTCTTAAAAATAATTTAGGAGACATTTATGAAGCCCTAATTGAAATCGCTGAAAATGGAAATTCAGAAGTTAAGGTCACAGCTGAATCTTTAGGAAATAAGATATTGGATTTCAAATTTATTTGCAGTTTATTAGTATGGTATGATATACTACAAAAAATAAACATTGCTAGTAAGTATTTACAAGGCCAACGAGTTAATTTGCCTGCAAGTATTGAAATCCTTGAACAAACTCGTAACTATCTAGTTGACATGCGCACAGATGAAATTTTTAGCGAATATATTCATAAAACCGAGATTATTGCTTTAGATTTAGATATACCCTCCCAGTTTCCAAGTCCCTCTTCTTTACGTTCTCGTCGCCGAAAAAAAATGTACATAAATGAATGTTCTGAAACAATATTTGATCCTAAACTAAGTTTTAAAATTAATTTCTATTATAAAATACTCGACCAGGCAATTAGTTCTATTAATGAAAGATTTGAGCAATTGCGAAATCACAATAACATATTTTCTTTTTTATATAATATAAATGAAGCGTGCAAATTAAATAACTTGAAAACTTTGTGCAAAAATTTAGATTCTGCTTTAAGCCATTAAGACTCTAGAGATTTAAATGGCGAAGAGTTATATCAAGAGTTGTTAATACTTTCGCCACTCATTAAATCGGATAATTCGAGTTTGGAAGTTTTGAATTACATATTTGATGCAAATTTGGATCAAGTATTTCCAAATATAGTTATTGCTCTTAAAATATTAAACAGTTTACCAATAACAGTAGCATCGGGAGAACGTAGTTTTTCGAAGATGAAGATCATAAAAAATTACTTAAGGACAACAATGACTCAAGATCGTTTGGTAGGATTGTCCATTTTAGCAATAGAAAAGGAGCAAAATTGAAGGCTAGGAAAGTCCAATTTCTTTAAATTTACGATAGGCACTTAATACCTGTATTTGTGAATTCTTAGTTTTGTTGAATTTTATCAACTTCCTACTGTAGGGAAGTTATTGTAATTGGTCCGTAAATTGAAATTTTCAGCATATTTTCGTTCGCGGCTTACATGCTTTTAATTTCGTTTTAGATCTGAACTTTTATTATTATTATTATTATTCTTGTCTAGATACATACATGACTATCGTTGGAGGGCTCTGTAAGAGGGCACTCCTGAAGGTTCCTCGATAAAAAGTCACGTATACGTTTATAAATGGGGGCGCAGCAAATGGATTTGGCACAGGGCGCCAATTAGGCTAGGTCCGGCCCTGGCCTTAACAAACTATGACATAATCAGTCGGTTGTAATAATTGTAATGTTATTTCGTAAAATTACTAGCAGCCTTAGCTGCGATACAAGTTCCTTTCTCAAAATATTGATTTTGATTTATATCGATTAAAATCCATATGCACACTTAATATATTATACTTTTTTTATTGAGAGGCTAAGTACAAACATATTGAAAGAAAAATTCTTTAGGACCTTTAATTGATCCTTTTGATTTTGCAGAATTTGGCTTTGAGTTGCGAAAATCAATATTGTACCCTAAACAAACGACCAAGTCATCAATACTAAGTTTTCAGATGAAACTCGAAAAGCTATACAGTCTTACAAATTGTAAAAAAATCTAGTATTAATTGTATTTCATTATGCATATGTGTTATTACTGCTGTTGCGAATATATTATTGTGACGAAGTTTTTATGTCACATCATTTTTTATATCGAATATTACTTTCTTATGCCGCAATATTTCACTGGATTTTTGTAAACAATAATTTTTTTAAACTCATATTTTTGTCGCTTTTACTTACTATGTGAATATATAATCCTTAGATTTCATCCATAAAATAATAAATTCGCGCAATTTACAACACTTGGAATATTATTTCCCATAGATTTTCAGAGGGACTCATGGATTAAAATTCGAAAAAAAATAGAGCCAAGTTCAGTAATTCGCAACATCGTGAAATTTAAAAGCTAATCCTTTCAAATCTGCTTCTTAATTTTTACAAACTCACTTCCCTTCAGCATCCAATCTGCTTGATAAAATTGAAAACTTTAACTAAAAAATGAAAACTTTAAGTTACGCGTAGCTGTTTGGTTCATTTTTTAAATGAATTTTTCTAGTCCACAATACATAACATAATTTATCTCATAGATTTTTAGAGGGACTGGCTCAGTTTTTCACAACATCGAAAAGTTTGAAGGCTAAACTCCTTTAAATTTACATCTAAATTTTCGCAAACTCATTTTTTCAACATTCAGTCTACTAAGCATAAAATCAGATCCAGCTGTTTGCTATTTGGTTCATATTTTAAGAATTTATTTTTTTGCGTTTTTTACAGAACTTGAAATATAAATATTTAAAATACAAAAGATTATATTATATTGTCTTGTATTTTTTATTTAATTTTTCATGTATGAGTTACTAACTGATACATGAAAATTTTTTAAAAAAAATTCAATATCCACGACAAATATTTGCTCATATTATTTTTGTTCGTATCAAATCGTAATTTTTTGTGTGAGTCCTAATGTCTTTAATTATATCGTGACTTTAATAATAATTTACATCTATAATCCAAATTTCTAAAGAACTTCACTTAACGAGAGTCAAATTATTCAGAAAAGTTTGCAAATTAAAACCGATTTAAATCAAATTAATGCTCCTTTAAGTCATGTTATCACCGTTGAAGTCAAATTAACGTTGTTGTATATCATCCCGTAACTTTCCTTCTTTTCAGTAGATTGAAAGACCATTTTGGTGGTTTGGATTGAAAAATTCGTTTTTTATTCCCTGTTTCATAGAGTATCTTAGCGAATCTTAAAAACATCTTTTTTCAATTCACCATTTCTCTCGCATCCAGGTTTCCATCAGCTGTCACTCATTTTCCAAACCGATTTTTTGATTTGCAGATATTTCCCAGAGCGCCACCGCATGAATTCAGATATTTTGACCAAGGTTGCTTAGTGGTAGGCATATTTGAAAATGTGTTTATTTAATTTGAAACCTTATCAGTTCTATTTGAAATAGTTGTCATTTGATTTGAATTTGTTTTGACACTGAAGTCCTACGAACCTTTACATGAGGGGGACACGAAAGTTTCAAAAATGATCCTTACGTAATTAACAGACGCTTCCCTATGAGTTCACGAAAAGTAGAAAGTCAATGAGTGGTTTTTTTTTTTGTAAGATATTCAAAAAAAATTCTCCGTAAATTTATGTACAAAAACAATTATCAGAAAATCACCATCGTTGTTTCTCTAAAATGATTATCTTCTGAATTTTTCAAAAGTTTGGTTGAATGTTTCATACTTTTATGGAGTTATTGGTTCGATAAATTATGTACATGCAGTTTTATTTTGTAAATAATATTTCGTAGCATTTTTTCATATAAATTATGTTCAATATTTTTTTTTTGTGAAACAGAATATAAAATTATTTTCACACATACTGTCGGCTGTACGGCTGTAACCCATTCGAAGTTAATAACACTACTGCATAACAACTCAGCAAAGTTGAGTGGTCCGTTAGTGATTTCTTGCTAGCAAATAATCGTGCACTACAGACTGTATTTGCTACCGGCGCGTGAAGATCTATCTGTGAAATTACTTAAAAATCGGCATCCATCCGTTCTGGATTAAAAATCATTTTCCAGTGAATAAATTATCTGATTCGTGTCGTGGCCCTCTTTGTCCAAAAATTTCTCAATGGCAACTAAACGCCAATAATCGTCGTGCTGTCTAAATCCAAAATAATATTTCACTGTCTATTTCTGTTTTTTGCCCAAAAAATAAGGAAGGTATTGTTGAATCATTCAAATTTTTTTTTGAATTGGTCTTTATAATTCGTTTTATGGTTCACGGTTAAAGTGTTTTCTTCGTAAATGTGGTCTTTATTTTGTTAGTGTGACCGTTAATGTAGCTGTGTGTTATTAGCAAACCTAATATTGAATGTTGAAGTGTTTCATTTTCTAAATTGATTGTCGGGAAAATCCACTTTTATTTTGAAAATATGATTGTTGTAGAAAATTAAATTCGTAGAGTATTGAATAAAGACTGGGATTAGCAACAATTGACTGGTAAGCTAAAGACTGGAGAGGGAAGTTTTTTAGAATTAAGATTTTTATCAAATATGTATGCGTCGAAATCTGTGCGTATATGCACGTCTTTTGTAAAATTTAATTGTTTATTAGTTTATATAATACATATACCCTACATGACTTCTAATATCATATGATATTATTTTGCCGTTTGAATGATATCGAGACAGAAACCAAAAGTGTCCTTCGCATTTCAGGAGGAACCATACTATCAATCCTTTTGTGGGCCACATTTAATGCAAGGTAAAAAAATTTTATTGGTTTCAAAATTTAACATTACTGCTCAGAAAACCCTACCAAATTTATCCGATAATATTCCTTTCAAGTTTTCAGGATGGAATGGATTAATCTATTTATTTTTTGAAAATCTATTGTCAAATTTCTTTCTTACCAGATACTCTGCATCAACATCGAAATGCAGACACATCATTCGACCTTGATTGATTTTCACGGTTTTAATTGAATAAATCGAGGCAAAAATACTGTTTAAACGTTCTTGTTAGGCTAACAACACTCAACACATAAATGTGTGCATCGAATGACATTGATTAATTAACTTTTGCAAACCCATGAATAAAAAAAACTTGGGCAAGAGCTTGCCATTGCCATTTTCGTCTTTCTTCACCTTTTTTCATTCAAACGTGAAAAGAAATGGATGTTGTCTTGGCTGATGCTAATCACGTCCAGATGTTTGTTGGGATCAATGCCTTTTCGCGGTTTTACACTGCAATGTTGTTACCCACACATTTCCCCGCGGGTGAAAATTAATTTCCTATAATTTATTTTTTCTATCTACTGCTGAGATTTTTAATTTAATTATGCTTTCCATATGTGCTTTTTAGGTATAAGCGGCGGTAGCTCCAAATAAGTATTGTTTTTGATTCGTCATAGTCGTTGTCGTCACACAATCGCGGAATTGTTTGCGAAAGAAAGAAGAAAAAAATTATCACTTTTTACAAAGTTGGCTGCCAAAATTTTCGATAATTGGACGAAAAAGGAACGAAGTTGTCCATAGCGCGTTAAAAAAGCGGAAAAGCATAATCAGAAGACATTGAGTCTCGCCTCCATTCACCACCATTTATTGGATTATTCAAATAGACCCAGTATGGCGACGCAAGGTGGTACTTCAAGGCTGGCACAAATGCAAGTAAGTGGGATACCAACGATATTTTCAATGTGCTAATAAAATTTGCGATATTGGCTTGGAAAAAGTTATTAAATAGGGTGTGCTAAAATCTTGAATAAATTCATATTGCAATAACTTGTATCCAAAAAGATTTTGATTGTCATAGATCCAATTGGATGATACAATGTAATGTAGTTTTTTTAAATTTCAGGGTTTTTTTTTCAAACATTGACAGTAAGAAATTTTCATAAGATACCGAATCGCTTCTACTTCTCGACATGTCAGGCTTTTACCGACTAAAATCGACTCCGTCTCATCCAAATCACTCTCTCCATCAATTTCCATTAATTGTCCGTTATTGTTTTCAGTACATAGTACTTCCTATAGGATAGGAATCGGTATAAAAGATAGTATCTAACTCGTAAAGCCTACAATCTCTTTGGTTCGAATTTAATTTCAGGATGTACCTATATTTATAGTTTTATTTCCCATTGAACTTAATAATGAAGCCTTAATATTTTTGAACCTGATTGTAATTACTTCGAGTTTTGTTCCTGCAGAAGATATATTTTTAAGGGTCATTTTAAAAAAATATGTATTGGTAATGTTTTTCATTTAGTCCAGCCATCTATTGAAAACTAGCAACTTTGTTCAAGGAATCTCCTTCTATTCATTCAGTACTAAACTTTTAAAAATGAAGTATCTTAATATACTGAATCTTCAATTGTGAGATGCAACCCATCTTGATGTATCTACCGCTCGGTTTCTTATTCAATTTGAAGAATCGCCTCTAAATCTTAGCTCTGCTTTTCATACACCTTATATTTATGAACGAGGAGACACCTACGTATTCAAATATTCATAGTCTAGTGTCTAGAAATTGAAGCTGAAAACAAGTGAAAGATAAAATGAAATGAAGTTATTCACGGTCCATGCTGGTAAACAAAAATATAAACTAGCTGTGATAGCGGAAAGCAGGAAACCTTCATTTAAACGAGCATTTCTTTTGTGTTTTCACATTGATTGTCAACAAATTCAAATTTATTTTAACCATCCATGCAATCGTTTCTGAGCAATAGTCTTCGGTAGTTAAATATAAAGATGATGAAAAACTATCTGTAAAGTATATTGCGATGCAAAAACTGAATATTCATTCATGAATTCTAAATGGAAATAAAAAATTGATATTCTCAATTTCAAATGGACTAAAGATTTCCTTAATTGATGATTAAAACGTGACATGTTCTCCTAAATTATTAACACTAGATTGCTGGAGCGAGTCAGTTTGACCCATGTATGAATTTTGCTATATTAAAAAATCATTTTTAAAAAATATGCTATTTTTTAATTAAATAATGAAATGTTTTCAAATACTTATTACACTCTGCCGCGTTCCTTAGTTCCTTGTATTCGGTTGTGCTATACCTATTTAGTCGGATATGATTCTAACTGAATCTTTAATTATTTCTAAAGATAATCGTTCTCCACACATGAAACTGAATGAAATCGAGAATCAAGGAAATAGCATCAAATTTTCGATCAATTAAGATGAAGATCTTCATCATCCTAGAAGAAGAATAGATATTTTCTATCTGAAAGAGAATCGGACGCTAGTGATACATTTTGCAATAGGGAAATTCTAATTGATAATAATGACGATCTTCGTTACAGAGCTCCTAGTTAAAACAGGGTGCAATATGTTCCTGATTCTAAAGTCGAAAGTGATTTAAACATTGCTGATACATCTGATCTATCAGCAATGTCTAAATCAGAGAATTTTTAACATTATGGAAAACAATGAAAGATGGTAGAGATGGTGGTAGATTCTCCGGTTTTACCATACTTAAAGACGTTTCAGGGCCAACTTCCTATGCTAAAAGAAATATTATACGTGGTACTGAGAGAAGCGACTTAATTTTCTACGAAATTTTATTGATCAAGGAACTGTACTCTAACTATTAATAAATTCAAGCCCAATAAAATAGTTAAATTACTGAGCCCAACACATCAAGATGCAAAAATTGGAACAAATAAAAAGTGTTTCCCAAAAATCATTATATTTTATAACAATACTACGTATGGTGTCGATATAATTGCCTAAATAGCCCGAAAATATAGTAGAGCAGGCTTCTACTATAATATCTTAGATTGAGTAGAATCAATACTTGAACTTTATACAAAGGAGTCAATCAAATGAAAATTTCAAGAAAACAATATGTTTTCCAATTGACTGAAGAACTAGGCAGCTACTATAGACATGAAGCGCTTTCACTGCTTTCTCACTATTATCTTATATATAAAGTATTGACAACCGGATGAATTGCCAAGTTCAAGCATCTTGCAAAAGAAGTAAAAATAACAACCATTGCGTTACATATTAAAAAATTGCAGAAAATCTACTTTAATAGCAAAATATATATGTCGAAAAAAAATTTAAATAAAGAGTCTTTAAGATAAAATTATTATTTTTTTCAAAAAACTTCAATTTTGATGGAGTCAAATTAATTTCTTTCAAGCAAAATAGGTGTATACTTCACATCCGGCAATCTAGTGTTAAATAACTCCAAACACACAGATACTGCACTGAGACCCGCCAACTCGGAATTGTAAGCATCTCTTGAAGCTACCTCAATGCACCCCGGAAGCAAAAATCATATAACATGACTTTGGCTTAATTTTTGGACAGAATTTGTTCCCACTCGGATACATGCATAGTTATACCAATAATAAGATTCCACACTATTATCTGATTCAGAATTGAACATACTCGTGTCGAGTTCAGATTATCAGATTCTCATATTGAGCTCAGATTCTTCAGAAGTACTATTGAAACTCAACTAAATATTGCATTTGTTTTCTTCTACAACCATGGCCAAAACTAAATTAAGAAATGAAGTGAATATAATAATAAAAACATCCTTCAACGTATTGATTACGATCAATTGAGTCAATTCAAATTTTTTGAAATCTAAGTTCAAAATTGAATAACAACAAGATTATTTGAAAAAAATTGCTCGAAAGTTTTCAGAAAAATGATACATTTGTCGATTGACGCTTTAAAAAAATTATGCTAATTCCACAAGCGCAAGAAAGTCGTCAACCCAAATACAATAATTTCTTGTAGTACATGTTGTATATCAAATTTCCAGATATTGCATTCAACATTCCAAATTGTCTACTAGTTTTTTTGGCTGTTGTGCAAATGAATTGCCATTGAAGACAAGTGAAAAACCCTCGAAAGTTTTCAGACATATAAACTATTCGGATACGATAATAGCTACCGTCCAATGTTAACTTTTATCTTGAATATTGATTACCGTATCTGTTCGTACGATAATAGATGCTGCGATTTGCATAAAGTAATTACGAACAAATTATTCGACTATTTTTTTGTTGGTTTCCGTAAGTATCTTTAGTAGTTTTTTTAAATATGTATATCCAAAATAAGAAAGACGTGTTGTTGAAAACAACCTACACAACGCTTGACTTGTAATACAATCGACCGGGAATGAGTCACCCGTGTATCTTTAGTTGGATGGAATTGTCGATCTGAAGATTCATGAATCCAAACAAGTGTTGTTGCTTTGTATACATATACTCTG
Source organism: Oxycera nigricornis (assembly GCA_963942545.1). Taxonomy (NCBI): domain Eukaryota; kingdom Metazoa; phylum Arthropoda; class Insecta; order Diptera; family Stratiomyidae; genus Oxycera; species Oxycera nigricornis. The sequence continues at coordinate 110,013,062 of OZ012660.1, read as the reverse complement.
TCGTTCGTCGACCACGCGTTTTTCTTTGGTTCTTGGTCAAACAAGGTGAAAAGATACTTACCGCCGTACGGTGTCGGGTCTCTAAGTGAAAAATTGACGTAATCTAACTGTTCTTATGCAATAATAGTCACTTAAAACAATTGGACAATGAGTTTGGCGCTATTAGAGCAGGGTCCACCATTATGGCTAAATTTCATTTGAACGAAGTCCGTTAATCAGCTCATTTTCACCAAAACAAGAACATTCAATCGTCTTGGACTGGACTGGAATCAATAACCAGTTAGTTGAATGAACAGCATCATATATGGTATCTGCCGTGAATCACCATCCATGTGATATAACAATATTATCTGATCTCACCTGCGCACAGTTCAAATCCATTAGGTAATCATCATATGCTAAAAAAATGTGTAAACATTCTTATTATAGATTATTAGCACAAACTTGACGTGTACTTGCATCCACCGAAGGTTAGATCTATCTTTCTTAATTCCTCAACTTATATATTCCAAAATGAGAGACGATATAGCCAAGACATTTATTACATTTGCATGCATCCTTGCTTTTTGTAGCCCTACGAAAGCTTGGTACATAAATATAAGCTATCATATATAATAGCTTTCCGCATGAAAGCCAATATCGGCAATAATTTTAATAAACCCTGTTCTATATGTGCTTCTTACCCTTCAACGGGTTCCTCCGATCACAATGTACAACGTATTAACATGACCATTACAGATTGAAAGGTCGCACAGATACGAAACTACTATATCGTATTCTTATCGAAATTCAATAATGCTGCTACGAAAGATTTGTCCATTGATATTTGAGGGACATCAGCATGTTTACGAAATGTCCTTTTGCACAAAGCAATTCTGGACTTTTGCGAACGCCACAGAAAGAGATAACTTACTCCTTATAAGGATTGCGAAAGTGAGTGCGAAAAGTATTCGAAAATTCCTTATTCTAGCAAATAGCCATGTCCTTTGTAAACAATAAAACCTCATAAAGAAATAGATGCTGAATCTTCCATTCTCCGTTGTATGTCTGTAGACTGCTATGGACGGGTAAATGTTAAGGCAAAACAAATTTATCACCTTTTGGTTTCGGTTTCACTTTGTATTAGCAATCACTTGTATGGGATTGGTGTTTTCTGATCCTTGTATCGAAGTCGAAAGGGTGTTGTATTGATTAATAGTCTTGAAGTTGACACTTTTGCAGGATTTTTCGTTATGGTAGGCAAACAGAGCTAATTTCGATCAATGTATATATAAAACAAGCCGCAAGGTGCAACCCTTGAGGCCCCCACGGTCAAGTTCCCAGTAATACCTACATATATAAATATTAAAGATATTAAACACAATAATAATAATGAAAATAATGCTACTTTAAATAATAATAATGATAGTTACTCACAACAGTCATTTGATTTAGTAAATATTTATCGTATCATCTTAGGGAGCGTCCATTGATTACATAAGATTTGGGCGGGGGGAAGGTTGATTGTATCTTTACGTGAATCAATCCTTTGAATGCATGAATGTTTTTAGAAATTAATAAAAAAAAAACTAAGCAGTTTTATTTGATGAGAACTTAAAACATCTGAATTCGAAAAGCAATGATTGGCAGAAGTTTAAATTAGAAGAGAAGACTTTTTTAGAAATCACGTCATTTGAGTAAGTGAAATTAGGTAATATTATTTTTATCTATTTTTTAAATCATAAATATGAATGGTGTTTTGTTTTTGCAGAACATGTTTTGCAATCATAAAAAATGCTATTTTTTCTTTATTAAGATATTTTCATCTTCAAAACACTTAACCATTCAAAGCGTTGATTACCACAAATTTAAATTCGATTGATTCATTAATATAAAAAACGACACTGTGAAAATTATTGAAAATCTGCTCAAATTATGCACATATTAATAAATTTTCATTGACTTAACAACAATGTTTTTAGAATAAGAGAAATCAGATAATATTATTCGTATGAACCTTTTTACATAGTGACTTTTAATGATTTTTTTATTTTTAATATAAATTCTAATTTTTCGCACTTTTTCTATTTAGTTAAAAAAATGGCTCCAACATTTTTTTAGATTTGATAGCATTGTAACAATTTAAATACGCGTTGATTGACATCTTAACAATGCAAATCCTATTTTTGATTCGCGAGATATAGTGCATGACAGAAATGACCTTGTAAGGGTCAAAACAAATCCACCCCCCTCTTTCCGCTTAAGTTTCCCAAAAACTAATCAGCTCTTAAAATCACAAAGACGCTTCGATTGACACCTTAACCAAGTCAATGCGACTTTTTTACGTGAGTTATGCTCGTAGAAAAAACTGCACGAACGTACGTACGTACAGACACACACACAAACAGATTTTTTTCAAAAAAAATTTAAATATACTCTTAAGACCTCAAAATGTAAAGATATGTTGAAAATTTCAATTTTCCAGGCGATTATAAGAACTTCCCATATACTGGGAAGTTAAAAATTAAAATATTAAAATAATATAGAATGAAATATTTTTAGCAGGTACTATGATACTTTTCTGATTTTCATCATTTGTGTTAAATTTTTATATTCGGCAGTAAGATGCATTGGAAACAATACAAATAAAAAATGAACCCCAACTAGTTTTGAATAATCGGAAGTATTGGAAATTCCATTTAAGATGAAAAGAAACACTTTCGAATAAATTAACAGTTTCTTCTAATAAAGTATAATCGATTCTTCCAACTATTCAACCATGTCTCTATTATAAATATGTGAAATATCTAGTTTTCTGTTATTTCTGATTTCTAGAATTATGGAATGCATGATAATAAAAACTTGTTCATCTCGCGATTCTAAACTAAAAATAAATCATACTACCAGAAATTATTATGACAAGTTTCTTGTAAAATTTCGGCTGTTTGTTGTACTTTACTTTCTAGAGATTTTTTCAACATAAAGCAATTCTAAATGGGAAAGTAGCATTAATTTCCCATGTAGAATAGTACGTAATCAGAAAAAAATTACTTAACGCAAAAAACAACGCAGATTACTTTTCACTACATAAATTTTCATGAAAATAATTTACTAAAATATTCTCTTGATAGAATTTCTGGTTTAAATTACACAATCCATACATATTTATACATGTAAATAAAATTGGTGTTCCTGCCTGTCTGTGCACGTATTAAACAGAAACTAATGAACGAATTTTCATTAAATTTGGTCTAGTGATGTCTAATATCCTAGATCAACATTTAAAATGTGTTTTTATAATATAAAAACGTTCTAACAAGCATCAACAAATTGTATTTTCACAACTAAAAAGTACCAGTGGCGACATCTATCGTCGTGTAGCATGCTATGGTGGCCGGGGATATGCAAGCGGACAGACAGACCGAGTTCAGTGTGTTTTTGAAAGCAAAAAAGGTTCTCTAAATGCATTTGAATGAATGAATTTTGATTGCAAAAGTTTTAGAGATTTTTTTTCAATTAAGATCGTTGATAGTTTTCACACAAACATTTATGTTTTCTGGGAAGATATAAAATCTTTCTCAAAGCTTAGAATATGAAATAATGATGACAATTAAACTATGCATACACTAAAATCCACGCGAATGAGGTCGCCAGTAAAATTGGTAATAAATAAGAAAAATTTGATGAAAAATTTTTCAAAAGAAAATTGATTGAAAGAATAAGACATCTGACGACAAACAATCTGTAGTAAATTAAACTGTCAGTATCGTAGAAAACATAAATTTTGGCAAAAAGTCACTACGGACACATTTTGTCACATGAATTATTTTAACCAACAACTGATTTGTCACGAAATTTCTTTCAATTTTTAGCTATTTTTCGTCTTATCATCTACACAACATGTCGTGCGAAATAATTTTTGATTTCATTAATATTTAATATCGCGAATATTTTCTGTTTTCAACATGAATGCTCCCATTGAAAGTATCTTGGTTGGCCAAACAATCCACATTTACGATAAGGAAAGATTATTAAGCGAGGGAAATTACCATCATATCATATTCAATGTCATATTTGCATAGCCGGGAGTACATTAAGCTAATGAAAAGCTGAGGGAAATATCGCTGAGTGTGACTTCTGTGTGTATGTTTCCAGTGTTTAAAGGCAATTAGGGAAAAAAACATAAAATATCCTGTGGCTTGCAACTATCAGGATAAGTACGACATGAGAATCTAATTTTATAATGGTGAAGTTGTCTTTTGATGTTCTTATCTGAAATACATCCGCGACATTTACTGGCAAATAATACAGATTAGCATGAATTTGGGCATCATAATTTTATAAAAAATATATCTCTAATGAAATGGTCGTAAAAATGATGTCAACCGTGAATTTTTGGTAGGCGGCCAGACGTTTTTTTTTTTTGAAATATTTAGTCCGAATTTCTATGATGAAAAGATCCCTTCTGTTTACGTACCGTTTTTAGCCCGTAACTTTTTTATGATCGTTCTGGACGTAAGGAATGTATGCACAGTCCACGGTGCAAATTTCCTATAAGTTTTTTATGTAAAATGTTTTTTTGTTTTAATTATGACGATATTTTGCATCTTCTTTTTAACATGGTGGCCAAATGTATAAAACTACAACCCAGAAATTTGAACAAATGTTTTTTGAACTTTCATTTAACTGGATATAATTTCAGCGTGAGAGTTCGTATCAAAACTTTCAACTGTGCCCTCATCATCCTTCATTTACAAAGGAATTGAAATAAATATGAATCGATCATGAAATGTACAAGCCAATTTTTTGGGTGTTTTTGTGCTGAATATGATTTCAAAAGACGCAAAAGACGAAGGCACTCCAATAACGAAAAAAAGATACTAACACCTTCCCACCGAGATATTTTTTGGCGCGAATCGCTAGTGGTCGTAGAATAAAAATATAGCCGTGGAATGGCGATTTGAGTCCATGCAGACGACACCCGAAACGTTAAACGATAATAGGGTGTATATGCTTCCATCTATAGTCCTCAGTAATGTTGAATTTGAACTTCAACATGGCACTTCATAATTATTCCGTCAGAATAGCCACCACTAATTGACGCCTATTAGGCTAGAAAAAAATCTGACAATATACACGCCCGCTGGAGACTACGATCTGCATAATCCTTATCCATAATTACCTCATTATTCATATCTCCAGTTTGAAATGAATCTGCCAACTACATTTTATGAACACTCCGTCTAAAGAACTAATAAAGTGGTATCGTTTGTACCAACATTAAATAATCACGAGAATGATGACGCCCTTTTCAGGTTGCATCAGTTCTCACATCCATTTTTTATTCACATTCCCTGACCCAATTTTCCAATAATTTGATAGACATTTACTTTCAAGTTGGAAGAAAGTCTATATTGCAAACAGCAGCCGCGAACAGGAGCAAGGATAACTCAAGAAAAAGCTTCCAACAGCATTAGTGTCTCGCATGAAAATTATTTACCGTTGCAAATATAATTTATGATGATATCTTAAGCGAAGAATTTATTGAAGAATGTTAAAGTAGATATGAAAAAAGGTTTAAATGGCAATTTCAAAGAGAAAATGATTATTTTAGTTTTTTATCGACAATTTTTGCGAATTAAAAGCTTAGATTCAAATACTGAACAATTTAAGCCAATTTAATATTATTAGACTCGATAAATCATGGTAAAGAATGCTAAGACTCATATGTGCAATTTGTTAAACGCATTAATACATAACAGTCTTTACTTTACTCAATATATGAGTCGAAACTTATAACCGAAAATTGTTCATGCTTAACTTCGCAAGATTGAGCCCAACTTAGCTTCCTGAAAAATTGTATTAACTACTTTTAACTTTAACTATGTGTGTAAAACATAATAAAATTAAAACTCAAGATTACAATAAACTTTTGAATACTTGAGGCGCAGTGCAAAAAAATTCATGATATCCGATTACAATTGCAATGAATCCGTGACCAATATTTGCAAAGTTTCTGTGGAATCTATTGATGTATGCATATTTTAACAAAAAAACTCTACAGAAAAATAAATGTGTAGTCACCAGACATGATTCCATCAGACTCAATTTTATTTTATTTTATTTTCTGGTAGAGAAAATAAAAGCGCAACCTAAATATGTCTGTTGCAGAAACACGTTTCACCACTTTCTTGCGTTAAAATCGTCGGGCACAAAAATGGCATATTTCTTATGTGCAGTCGAGAGAAAAATATGGAGACATGATTTCAATTTCTTAAAATTCGACTAATAATAATCCACGACAAATTTCAACAAAATAAAAACTCAAAAAATAGAACAGTTCAATAAAAGAAATAATATTGTCACAACGATATTTTTTTAAACAATCCGACAATAATATTCGAGAAAAATTCAGATTATTTATAGCCAAAAACACATTTTTTACAATTTGCTCACAAGTCAAATCCACAAACCCAAACCCCTATCAATTATTTTAAAATTAACAATATATTTTTTTTCAATAGCTGAAGCGCATTTGAATTTGAAATGTTTGTGATTTAATAAATTTCCTTTAAGTTTTAAAGTAATACTTTCAGATAATTTATTATTAAGTTTTTCACAGCAGCTCAAAAAGACTCATCTTTTGCTGTTTTTTTTATTTTAAATAATCTTTTTTATGTAAACATGAACATAAAATTTAGTAAACATTTACATAGTGTCATACATGTAAATTTAGTAGGTATGAACTTCCAAATCGCTGCATAGTTCCTATAAACTAATGCAGGTTAAAATTTAGAAATGTGATGTTGCATAAAAAACAATATTAAATTCGTTTAGTTTATTACACTTTTGATTTTTTTATGGTGACAACAAATAACAAACCCTAAAGAATTGATCTTAAAAACGTACTTTACAATCAAATTTATCTTCACCTTCACGCAACAGTTGAATCCTGTACTCTTAAAAGTTTTACGATTCGGTTGGCAATGCTGGTAGATCTGGTATATTTATACACTTGAAAAGTATTGTTTCTAACAAAATACTTCATTGAGAGTGAAAACCATGAAAAATTCTCAGTTTTTAATTATGCCCCACTATAAAAGTAAGGTCGTTCAAGTTACCCAATTTTCGTAGAACTAGCCTCATACAGTTACTGATGGAAATAAACTACATTTAAAGAAGAATTGATAGCAGGAAAGCATTTATGACAAGAAGAGTGTACACTGATCAGTATTAATTTTTAAAAAAATAACAGAACAGAACAGTCGATACAATAATAAAGGATTTGATGAACGAAAAAATTCTTCGAATGAATTTTAAGACAAAAAAGCTTCTTGGAATTTGAATACAATATAGAATCTCATTATTGCCAAGCATCGGCAATAAAACTGTGCACAGAGCCATTGTGGAAGTATGTAGTCCAAAAGTGTACTGCATAACTTTTACTTGGACCATTAAGTCCAATCTAAAATGACAAGCATTGTTAGATTCCCTGATGAAAGGTGTTCATCAAGAAAGTCCAGTTTTATTTCCAAAAAAAAATTTGGAAGTCCCTCGGTTATACGATGCTCGTAACGAAAGTGAAATATCAGATCGCGACTATCTTCAGACATTAAGGGGGAAGTACCATTAGACACTTCAAAAAATCGTTTTTTTAAAATTATTTTAATCAATAGATGTATCGCCTAAGAATATCATGTCAAAATTTCAAATGCTAATTCTCAAAATTGTGGAAGAGATGCATCCCGGTAGTGCCTGGCGCCGAGCTTTTTTCTCTTGACCACAAACTTTAAACGGCCTTTTCTCGAAACCATGTTTTTTTAAAATTGCGTAAGTGATAATAAAAAAACTAGTGAATCGATTTTCATCGTCTAGCATTCATTTTAAAGAGCATAAAAAATTGTTCTATGTAGACTAAAGATTAAAAAAACAAATTATTTTGGGACTATTTTTGACTGGAAGTACAACGAAATTTTTTCGTCGAAATCGTAATTTTTTTTGAGCCTGTTTTGAAGGGTTAATTTTCGAATTTCGCAAATATTTTAGTCTATCTACTAAAAACAACCCTCTCGAGTAAGAAAATGTTTGGCTTGTTGAATCCAGATGAAAATTGCAGCCAGCATCGCTTACGCAATTTACGACGTCAGCGACGACATGGCTTTCAAGATCCTTGAAAAATTTGTTAATTTTCGACTTTCAATTTTGTAAAATATGTTTTTTTTTCAACCTTAAACATCGCCTAAAATAAATATTATACTGATTTAATAAGAACTGTCTTCATTTTCCCACAAATCAGTTGCAAAAAAGACCTTTTTTCGGCCTCTAAAGGTACTTCCCCCCTTAAGGCAAGCACTCGTAATTAACTATCTCAGTTTATGAAGATTGAATAAATTAGCACAATTTTCTTATTATAATTACTATTATTATTTTTATACTGGTGTTACGCTTCATCACTGATGAATCCTTCAAGGCATAAGCAGGATGAACGATTGTTTTTAAAACAGTTCGTCGATTTTAATAATTTTGGAACTTCCTTGAAACTAGACTCCGAAAAGAATTTACCCCCCCCCCCTATTTTCTCAGGTTTTCCATTACCACCCACTTCCGGAATGTGTTATTATATTCAATGTCGTATAAGTGATCAATATAGTTGGATTTGAATTCCAACCAGGGTCGCAACCACCCTCTCTTTCCGTCCGCATGGAAACGTGAAGTCGCCAAACTTTGTAAAAGCGCGGGACAATCAGTGTAGCACGCCCACGGGCGCTTTTATTTGTCACATATTAATTCAAAGAGTGTGGCATGCTATTGTATATAACGAGTAGGAAAAAGACTTTACTGTCCACCACAATATTCGATATTATGCTGTTAGTTCAATACTAACATTTCTAGATAGTAGCCACCACATGTCGTCCTGTGGACTGCTGTCTCCCAGATAAACGAGTGTCGTAACTTTTCCCAGTTTGTTTGCCTTCTTTAACGGATTTCAACACTTTTTCCACGTAGTCGAGTAGTGAAAATTTTCAACCGCGACTAATTAGCAACATGTCCTGGGATTTCCAAAGTTTGACTCGATTCTCGTCGGACGGTGCATTAAGTTCAAATCTGCGTGATTCCTGGGCAGGACGAAATTTAATGAAAGCTCTCGATCAACTACCGCCTGTGACAAGTACTTCTTCGGCGGATGTAAGTTCAAGTGAATTTCGTTTGCAATGAAACTCGGAATTAATTGAAGTTTGTTGAAATTTGTTTGGTATCTAATTTAGCTGTTTTCGTCTCATGTTTGTCATCTCATTATAAGTTTTTAAGTGTTTTATCAAGTGGTTTTCGTATAATTCTTTAACTGCTTATTAGTGCTGATAGAGTAAAATTTTCAACCGAATTATTGGTCATCTCGCAATAGAGAATATTGAATATTTATTTTAAAAAATGAATTGGTGTAATTGGACGTAACTCCATAGACATATTTTTCTCACAGAAAAATATTTTGTTTATACTTCCACGAACTCTGATTACGCTCTCATCAAGGACTTACATACCATCGAAATTTTCACTATTCATACTATGAATATAAAAACCAGCGCAATCATGCAGTACGTTATCAGAATTCCTACAAATAGATCAATGACTGTGATTCCAATTATATTGTGAAATATTTACGATACTTCCGATTAACTGAGAATTTCCAAGCACATGTTAGAGAAGCCATTCAAGCTATTTCCTTTGATTTTACGAGGTAAACGTTTTAGATTAGATACGATAAATTGAAAATAAATATAATTTAATAAAGCACAGCCAATTCAGTGTTTGTTGCTGGAGAATTGTGTTTTGTTCCAACATTCCGAGTGTCCTTATTCGCAATAGTCTAGCTATCCGAGATATACAAAAGAATAATTTAAAATAAAAACAAAAACTTAATATTTTGGCAAATATCATTTAAGTTTTTTTTCGTTTCGACGCAACGTTTTGCATGGTCAATAAACATAACAAATGAGTTTTAATGCTCCTTCGAAATTTCTGTTGAGATGCCTTTTGGATGGTCTTAATGTCGTCAAAACATTTTTCTTTAATCGTAAAACGCTGTTTAGGCAAAAGGTGGAAGTATCATGTCTGGTGAATACCACTAACGTTTGAATGGCGCTGATCAAAAAAATCAATAACCAATGAAAGATGTACACACAATTTTTAATTCTTTCAATTCATCAATTTTTAAATCTTTACTAAAAAGTAGTTTAGAAATTGTAATTATAGAAAATGGAAATCAAATATTTTTTTCATACCAAAATTTGAATCTTGTGTTGCACCTGGATTATTTCTTATCAAATACCTTCAGATTTAAAAGTATATACATCGTTACAATAACAGAAATAAACATAATTCACAAAGCTACTTGTTTCTAACATTAGACTCAAATCATATACTGCAACATTCTTTACTATTCCAAGGACTATTAACCTGTAATTATCTAATAGTTGTCGTTAATGCTTGTAATTTACCTTTTTTTGATCAATAAACATGCTATAAAAGTCCCGCGCGTTTTTCTCCTTCTGTATTTTACTCCCCTGTTACATGTGCGTCATGAGAAACAACTCCTGAATAATTAATTTGAAATAAGACATTTCGGGTAGATAAAAAGATAGTATACATAGTGTAGGACATGTCTGACATTTTGTGCCTTGAAGCAAATGGAAATGTTTTTGAAGTCCAAACTATTTTCCGGTACTGTATTTTTTGCCTAGATTCGTTTATAATAGTTGATCATTTTTATTTGTAGGAATTATTTCATTATCTGTTTTAATCCGATTTAGACTTTAGCCTAATGAAATATTTTTTCCTGTATTTCTCGCACAGTTTTTTTCAGCAGTCTAGTAACATTTTTTCGATAATAGCCTTTTTCCTGCATCATTCAATAATAATAAAAAAAAATTTATTCCTGTGTTAATTTGATCCTGCATTAACTTTTTGATTTGTGCTGAAGTTGTTTTTGGTTTAACTAATTAAGAAGATTTTCCTTGACTCATTTTTGATAGAAGCACATAGTTAAGAGTGATTCACACCCGTTTCAAACGTATCTATTTCTGGTTTAAGCTTTAAAATGGTTTTACTTTTGTAGAAACTAATTATTTTCCATCGAATTTTACCGATTGTAAGCTTTGAGTTGATGAAACATTCTCCAAGCCAGGTATACTCAAAAAAACTCAACGAAATAAACTACAACGACAAAGTTAAGTTTTATTGATTTCTCAGTTTTCCCACTCTCTCCAAAATCTTTTAAAATCTTAACAAAATGCTTCCTACTCTTCAAAAAAATATTACACTCGAATATAAATGCTGGCTTAGAAATAATTATGAGCTATCGAACAAGTCCTTAACTATTAAAACATATTAAAAACTCTGTAGAAGTCATGAAATACAGTATCGGACTCTTCCTAAACGTGTTCCAACTATTTGATAAACTTTGGCATGTCGGACCCATCCATAAAATTAAAAAGCAACTAAGTTTCACAACATATTGACCAGTTACTTGAACGGATTTCGGAAGTCAAATTTAAAGACACTCTTAGACATACACCATAAAAGCTGGAGTGCCGCAAAGTAGTCATTGCACCTGTACTCATTCTTCTATACACTGCAAACCTCTACCAGCAAGCAAATACATTAAAACCCGCTTAAGACAATTTTGAAGGGACCTAGCAACAAACGCGTCTTAAGCGGGAAACCGCATTAACCAGGAAAGGGAAAAAATTAACTACATTAGATTTACCTGTTTACATAAATAAAAAAAATTCTTTTTGATTTTGCAATAATTTTGAATACTGATTATAAATCATTTTTGGTTGTTCATTCGTAAGCAAATCATACAACCTTAATCTAGTAACCACATAAACTAAACCACACCTTATCATTTCAGATGCGTTTCCAACAAAAGCAACAACAAGAACGTGAACAAAGGAAATTGGAGTTGACGGGTCCTTCCAAATCAAGCATCGATTCCACGGATGGCCGATCGAAAAATGCTGAAATCGGCGCAGGGAAGGTATTGTTCTCTACTTCAATTTCAATACAAGTTGCTGTAGACTGTATTTTTTAAGGTACGACAAATGTTTGATGAGAGGCGTCAACGAGGCACTGGTATCGATAAAAGTTATCCGTTAAAGCCAATAGCAGGAAGGACTTCATCGGGAGCGGCAACAGCAAGTACAACGAAAACAACAACGACCACAACCACTGTTCGTAAGCAAGTAGGCGCGGCGAAACAGATTAATGGAAGAATAAATGCGAAGAAAACTGAGACTACAGAAACGCTACGCATGGTAAATGGGAATGGAATTTCGACGAGTGAACATGTCTTTTCGGCATTCGATAGTCTTGACAATGAATCGATGCCAGGTATTAACTTCTTTAATTTTGATTCAAGTTTTGTCAAACCCTATGTGGATTATTTAAATTTTTTCACAATTAAAGTAGAATTTATAATGCTTTCTGTTTGTTTGGATGAATTTCTGTTCATGAAACTTCGACGAATATATTCGAAACATTTTTTCAGCTACACCAGATTATATCAGTAATGGCTATCACGATAATTTAAACACTCCCGAGTTTGCAAAGTTGTCTATCAAGGATCAAAACAAAAATGAAATCGCTGATTTGTTGGATGATAGTAACAACAACGCTCGTGGAAAATCTGGCATGGGCGGTAGCATCAAGTTGAAACCTGTTATTACAAAAAAGATGGCACCACCCATGAGAACCACCACACCAACTACTACAATAAGAGCAAATCCTCGAACTGCACAAGCCCAAAGTCCTGTAATGAAACCAGTACCCGCGGCTATATTGCGTCCGAAAACATTTACGAAAGTAAGTCGAAACTAGTTCTTTTCCTGGAAGAGTTAATTTTCATCATGTTGATTTACAGACTCCCGGGAGCAGTGGAAGCAGCGGACGATCATCGCCATCAACGACACCAACAGTTCAATCGCCTGCAAAGCCGGTAATAGTCATTTCTTGCTAATTCGAATAATCACAGAGAAACCAATCAATGTTTTTGGAAGCATCTCAAGAACCCTAAATTCTAACCCAAAAAGTTCATAACAGAATATTTTATTACTTTCTCTATGATGAATTTCATACTGTTTCTTATATCATCTTTTACTATTTTAGTCGCCACGTCATGTTCCAGGACCGATTCCGGAAAACATGGCGCAATGTTCAATTTGCAATCGCAATTTCAACATTGACCGCATTGCAAAGCATAAAGAAATTTGCCAAAAAACTGCTACAAAAAAGCGCAAGATCTTCGATGCCTCCAAACACCGTATTATGGGAACCGAAATTGAACAGTACACACCAAAGGCCCCGAAAGGATCTTCACGTGCTGCTGCGAGTGTAGCTAGCAAAGCGACGAAGACTGCAACCACCGCCAAAAAAAGCGACTGGAGGCGAAAGCATGAAGAGTTCATTCAAGCGATCCGCGCTGCGAAAGAAATGAAAGCTTACTTGGCTAAGGGTGGCAAGCTGTCCGATCTACCACCGCCACCTCCTTCGGAGAATCCTGATTATGTTCAGTGTCCCCACTGTCAGCGACGATTCAACGAGGCGGCCGCAAGTCGCCACATTCCCAAATGCGCTACAATGCTGCATAATAAACCGAAACCAGGCGCGAAACCAACGCCCAAAAAGCGATGAGTGAATATTTTTAATCGAATAAATCTCCGGGAATTCCTAAACGAACGAAATTCGAAGAGTGCTAAAAATAGGATTAACATAAAATTTGAAGAATTCCGAAACCGCTGTCGCTACTAACTGAGCTGAAGAGCTGTATATTTTCTACTCGTGTTTGTACTAACACCAATTAAAAGCTGTACATTCCTCTGAACTGGTGTCGGCTGCGCATATCAAACATTTGATTTTCCTTTTTCGATGCAACTCATAGGACGTGCGCAGTCCAAGGCCAATAATTGTATGTGATACTTATGAGAATAATAAAACGATTAAACAATACATGTGATCGTTTTAGTGTCGATGTTTTGAATAAGTAAAAAGAACTAAAAGGAAAACATCATAAAATATATATCGGCATGATCTTTTACTTTCTCTAGTTGCTTTATAATCAGTTGATGTAATATTTACAATTACATACGTACACATTGGAAGAAGATACCACGTGTCTGATATCTTACTTGATCTTGAAGCTTATGATTGTAATGTTAAAAATTATCTACGAACCCTACTCTAGTCTGATATATCCTCCATCTTGTTCGGCGGATCAATTATTCGTTTCACAGCAGCGGCGCCGGCATGCATGTCCAGACCTTCCAGAATGTAAGCCAAGTTATCCAAGGACGCATCGTCATCATCTTCGAACCAAATGCTTAACATCGCCTTGCACTGACCCACGGCCGTGGGGTTTTCGGTCTCAAAGAACAACAGCTCGTCTGCAGAGTAGCCGAGTTTCTTGCCCAGCTTTTTCCAATCCGAACCGATTTTCGTGGCGATATCAGTGATGTTCTCTTTTGTCACTGTATTTGTTTTGTGCGCGTTCTGATCATCGGGCGTTAGCTGTTCGGTCTTGAGTAGTTCAGGGTCGTCCTGTTCTTCCAACGCAACAGTCTCTTGTTCGATGGGTTCTGATGTCGATGTGCCCTCGGACGATTCGATTTTCACTTCGGTTTTTTCTTTTTGGATCTTTTTCCGGACGCTTTCCAGATAATCAGCCACGCGATACGACGGCGTATTGAACAGAGTAAAGAAGTGGGGCGATTGGCGAGCAAGAAGACGAAGTGCACGCCACTCAAATGACGGGTCACTTTTTTCTTTGGGATTTTCCAAGTATGTTTCTAGTTGCGGAAGAAAGTTACGATCCTCTCCCTTGCAAGCTTGCAGATTGTCGGGAGAAAGGTTCCATAGGCGTGTCAGCTCACCGCTGCAAAAAGTGGAGATATGAATAACCGTAAAGCAGAAAACCAACGAATTACAGGCAAACAAGACTTACTTTCCCATGTAAAATTTCCCGTTTCTATGTGCTTCCATGACGCAATCGCCTAAAGCCTTCCGTGGCTTTTTCAGAGGAATCTTCACGTTGTCGTCAGGCGCTTCAGGACGCTTAAATTCTTTGCAGCCATCATTCTTCCAGTTGTTCCACAGCTCTTCCCGCAGAAGCATATGCTGAACGGTTTTGGCGAATTTCGAGCCTTCCGGTGGCGTTTCTTCGATCAATTTGTACACTCGCGCTTCCGTCTCTTTGATGTACTCGTTTTGTGACGATGTAAGGTTGAAAGACTCACTGAAATGAACAGGAGTTTGATTTTTAGGATGAACAGTTTTCCCTGAAAAACACTTACGCCTTGAATTTCACGGTTGAGTTCAAGTACTGAAATAGAATGAGAAATTGAACGAGCACCGACCGTCGGAAATTAGAGTCGGACAGCTGCAACGCCAGCAATTTGGGGTTGGTGAGGAATTTCGCGAAAAAATGCTGAGGCTGAGGCAACGGCTCGTCGACTTCCATCGCATCCGCCGACTTCCGTTTGTTACTACTTGAGCTGGTGCGCTGCTCCTCCAACTTAAAACTGCTAAACGCCGACAGGATACTCGAAGCGTGCTAAAGTCCAAGGTTATATTTGGGAGGACGAATATTAATCAGATCTTACACTGGCAAACGTCTTCCACTGAACTTTATTGTAGCACTGATTCGGATTGCGAAAGAAGTCCTGCAACGCCCAAAACTTACAATAAAGGTTATAGTCGATTTGAACAGGAATATCCTCTACAGTGTCCCCCAGTGCTTCGCCCATGTCCTTGCCATCCGTGCCGTACTCAGTTATATTGTCCAAGTTAAACTCGGAAATAATATTCAGACCAGACCGTTCTGAAAACGGAAAAAACTTCGCCAGGAACAATAAGATGCGTCCACAAAACACGGTGTTTTGCGATCGGGATAAACGGCGCAGCAAATCGTTGCACATCCTCAGCAGATTGTTCTTGCACGGCGTGAAGAACGTCTCCTCCTTCCACACAGCCACCTTATCCTCGACAAAGGCAAAGATCTGTTCGCATTTCTCGAGGGTCACGGCATCGAAAGCGTCACCCAGCAATACGACAGGAATCGTGGTCGAGACCATATCTTCGCGGGCGGCGTCCACGGACAGAGCAATCAGTTTTCCCACATTATCTACATCCTCGATTAGCTTGAAAAGGAGCATTTCGCGAAAGGTCTGATCCAAGGCTGGCTTTTTGTCTGAATCGTTGTTGTGCTTGAATGAATCGTACTCCGCCTTGAGAGCTTTAACATTGTTTGTATCGAATGCGGTTTGGAGGGATTCCTGCAATCCATTTGAAAGGATAACCTAGAATTTCCATGGTCAGGATCAAATCGGAATGTCTTACCTTGAATATTTTTTGCAGGCCAACAAAGTTAATTGAACCGCTTTTGGAAGACCCTTCCGACGACACACTTGCTCGTTTGCTCGTTGAGGCCATTTAATCTGCTGTATTTTCGGAAGCAGAAACAAACAAGCAGTCGTCCATTAGATGTCAGAAAGCTGACACCACTGTTGACAGACAATGGCAAATGGTAGTACAGTTGTACTGCTAAAGACTAAAATATGTGAATTTAAAAACGTAAAATTGAATTACTATACAATCCCTCTTTAGATCAACCAACAGGAAAGAAGTTATCGACTCAATTGATTGTTTAAAATGCCACACAATTCCAGAACCTGATGAAATTTCCGTCGACGAAACCAATTAATTAATTAAGAGTTTTCAGAGTATCTGAATAATGCAAAAGAAATGCCAATATTTGAAGAGGGACCAGAAACAGACTAAAATGACTATCGTCCAATAACGCTTCTAAACTTCTTGAGTAAAGTACATCCTAGATCGACGCTAATCTGTAAGGCACTTGTAATTTCAAGAAACAACGAAAAATAACAAAACGAGCATAGCATGAATTGACATCAAGGCATATAATACTACTGACACACCACAGCCTATAATGAGTTCGTAGCTCATAATCTGGGTGATAATGATCTCGTGGTAAGTAAGCAAAAGCAATGTCATTCGAAGTTTAAACAACGAAAAAAATTACTGTTGCAAGTGTTATCAATGGACAGAGCAGGTGAACTAGACGCAATTTCACTTGTTAATTGGACATATGGCAGCGACTTTCTAACAATTTGAAAGTAATTATCATAGAGATGCTTTTAATAGCCAGTATAAATGTGGGGCAGTTAAATTAGATAGAAATTGGGGAAAAAACGACTATAAGATAAGAAACGCGAATAAAATATTAAAAAAATTTGCAAGGACAGAGCGCCTGAAGAAGGATCCAATTAACAGTGCAGCTAATTTCCAAACAAATTACCAAATAAATTAAAAGAAATAACCAAGGTGTAATCTTTCAAAACAGCACTAAGGAAACATATACCTCTAAGGCAAAATTCGGTAAAGTAATATTTAACAAAACTCAAGGTTTTCGCAGCCAAACTGAATGGGTTTGTTTGTAATTTTGGGAGATCTTTATACTAAACTTGATGACGAAAAAAATCATTGAAACATCGGCAATACTCCTTGCACCGATATTCATCGTCTGAGAAGTACTAACCAAACATACAAATCGTGAATAAACATATAGTACACGAAAGTTGAAAGCAAAGGGTGATGAAGAAAAAGGTTTGGAAGAGGAAGAATTGATTTCAGTCGGTAAAAGCTCAACATCCCAAAGAAGACGAGCAGCTTTTGAAGATTTTCACCTCGCTACGTTGAAAAAATATAACATTTAATAAACACTTTTAAGCAGTTTTGGAAAGTAACATAATCTAGAAAATTTTCAGCGGTAATCCAATCAGGTGCATGGTACTTGCAGTACAATTTCAACTTAAAAGGGTTAAATGAAATTTGACAGTTAGCAATGTCAGTGTCACAAATCACCCGCTTTGTAAACATGTGCTGTCTTGACCGCGTATAAAAACTCTAGGATGAAAGAAATTAATGGATTTAAAGGTATCTATGAACTAATAGAAATCGATCAGAACTAACCAATGTTTGCCCCTAACTAGTGATAGCTCTACGTACGAAACAAAATTCTAAAACGCTGCGCACACTCTTCGCAAAAGCACATTCGCTTCGAAAAGAGGATCCTGACAAGCCTAACAAACGGACACTTTTCCTGATCAACGTCCCGCCCTACATAACGGAACAGCATCTGCAATACGGATTTAAAAAAGTGGGCGAGGTCGCCAATGTGATATTCCAGGAAAAAGTAGGATCCAACGAGAACAGCATCAAACGCGTCGATAAGTTTCTTCCACAGTCGCCAATCAAAGGATTCAAAGTGGCTTTTGTAGTGTTCAAGTCAACGAAATCACTAGAAAAGGCTCTAAAACTGGATGAGCTCCGCCTGTACGACGAAGAATCCGGCCAACCTATTCTACGAACGGGAGTCAAGGCGTGGATGCAGGACTATATAAACTCGATCAATGAGGAAGATGCCCTGCAAGCAGAGATCGACGAATACATGGCTAAGCACGACGCGAAAGAGCGATCAGATCAGCTGGCAGAAAAAGCCGGAGCTGTGGACGATGAGGGATGGGTAACAGTGACGAGGCGTGGTCCCGTGGCCGGGTTCGAACAGAAGGAGTCGGTCATCAATAGATTGGAAGAGAAGATTGAAAAGGATCGCAAGAAGAAAGAACTCACCAACTTCTACACGTTCCAAATCAGGCAATCCAAAATGCAGCACATCGTCAGCCTGCGTAAGAAGTTCGAGGAGGACAAGAGCAAAGTCGAGAGGCTTAAGCAGACGCGTCGATTCAATCCGTTCAATAAATGAGGAAATTCACGATCAACTTTTGTGCGCTTTTATTACTATTTCCATTAGACTGTTGGTGGGCAATGTTTCGAGTGTGCAGAGCAGCTGCGGCGTGCTCCCATACAAGCACTTCGCTGCGAGTGATATCTGCACCGCCTGGGCGAACCGCTCCATGCTGGCCTGGAAGTTCTCGTCGTTTTCTGGATTTATTCCGTCCGCCACCAACTTCCTTCCGTGTGTCTTGAGCGGGTTGGCGATCAAGGCTAGATGTTGAGCGTTCAGGGCGGTGGGAGGTCCATTCGGTGGCGGGATTTGAAGTAGCGTCTCCAGCACTGCCAAGTGCAGCTTGCTATACGCGCCCTTTTGGTTTATGATGGGAGCAAGAACGCACCAACGGATCAGGCCGGCCAGAGGTGTGACGACTGGCATTGCAATGGCGCCGGTGGGCTAATTATATAAACATATAATATGAATTGTTAATCTAACTTAAAGGATACAAAAACTCGCAAATTTGGTACTATCCCTTATACCGATTCTTATCGTCTGGGAAGTACCATTTTGTGAGCCACACAATACATACAAGCGACAGAGGCTGCTGCGACGCTAGGCATAAGCTTTGGTTCTCAGAGACCTAAATAAAAATTTTAGGAGATAAATTCAATGGGCATTACAGTAACCCACCCATTCCGTAAACACGTCGAGAAGCATGTCAGGGGGGCATATGATAGCGCCTTTCGACTCGTTCAGATAAAGATCGGCCACGGCAGTCATAAAGTTAGCAGCAAACCTGGAACACGCAATTCAAGTTGAGTATTCACACAAAAGTTGGACATCGAAGCTATATATTGATGTAACTACGGCTTCACAAACCTTGGGGCGACCATCGGAAGTTGCCGGAGCTGCTCTGACGTTTTCTTCGAGAATATCACGAAGTCTTTCACTAGACTTTGGGCCAACTCTGTGCTAGCGACTGACGTGCATCCTACTTGCTGCATCCATGTCCCCGCTGCACATAGGAGCGGCGCGATTGACGCCGATACTGAGGTACTTATCAATTTGACTAGGACGCTAGAACGTGCTGGTGTCGTGGTCGCGCCGAACAACGAGAGGAAAACTGCGTTCCTCGTCGCATCAGGACCTGGCCGCGAAAAGAATTCGCACAACACTACAACCAGTTGAAATTCCTGTACCAGGTTCATAGACGAAATCGGGCCGTATCCTTTGCGCGCGTCAATATCTTTGCTCTTTTCGAGAAATATGAACTCAGAAATCAGATCCATGGCGAAGTCTTGTTTGCCCCGACTTGTAAATATGTTTTCTGAAAATAATTATTTTGGTTATGCTAAAGTCGCGGAATCGGTATTTTATACCTATGCGAACAAGAGCTTCTCGGGCACAAGTAGCGAAGTCCATTTTACGCAAAGCATGCCGAATTTCGTTGGAGGACATCTCAAATGTCTACAATATTGAGACAATACAAACAATAAACACATTTGGCTGTCAGAATTTGACAAACCAACGAATTCAAAAAAATGCAGAGACGTTCCACTTAGCTTCCACAGCTTCGTTCCACTCATGCATATTGGAAATTATACTAGAATCCTGCTAGTGCGAGGTTCTTTTTAAACCGTCAATTCCTGTAACAATAATAATCAAAAATATTTCTTTCTTTTAGTTAAGTAGTTCACTTATACTTAGAATTTTTAAAAAAGTTTAAAAAATTCTAGCCACGCAGTATTATTTTAGTGCTTTTGCGTGATTATCGGCGTATCCTGTCAGCCACTTGGGGCTCTAATGTGGACTGGAATTTTACAATTTATTTGTATATTTATTGAAGTACAGCGTTTTACAGAAAATAATAACAACAAAACAATGTAGAATCATTAAAAAGAAATATAGCAAATATAAAGTATAAATAGTAAATCTATTAAGGGGTGAAATACATGTAAAATTTAAAAAAAATGCCAATTTCAGATTGATTGAAAAATTTTATGTGTTTATTCAGAAGATTTTAAACATGATATCCTTAAAGAACATGTCTTAAAGTACTTGAAAATATTTTTTTAAATAATTTTTCAACACAAAATGGCGGCGGTGCGAATGGATGCAAAAAACATTTCAAAAAATGCCTCGTACAACTTAACGCCATTTCCGGAGATAACATTCAGTAGAAGAAAAATATGTAAATGAGATGTATAGTTCATGGGTTGACCAATAAAATTTATTTAAAAAAATGTAATTTTTATATTAATTTTAGATTAAACAAAAAAATCGATTATTTTTCAAAAAAGTCGCGCCTTAAGCATTAATAAACAAATTATTTCTCCGAAATTACAAAAAAAACATGTAGGTTCAACGAGGAGATAATACTCTTTTGTAGATGTGGTATAAATTTGAGCGGGATCGGTTCAATATTTTTTGAGATATTTTGTACGGAAGTTGAAAAAGTACTACTTTGAGAAAACTGCGTTTAAAGTTTGCAGTAGATAAAAACCATTGATTATTAGTTTTTTTTATAACTTACACGTTAGTGTAGCGATTCCAGGTCCTATTTCCTTAGAATTTCAGATTTATAAGAATATGGTAGGGATACACAATTGAAGAACCGCCCATAGCGCTGGAGAGAAAGTAGGCAGGGACGCGTGGCAGGTCTGCTCGACATACTGGGGAAAGCCGCACTGCCTATAATGGACTATAACTCGAAAACCGATACGAATATCGCTTCAAAACTTTTTTTTTGCGTATTCTTAGAGTATTTGGAACATTTTAATGTAAGAGAGAAAAAAACGATTTTTTTGAGCAGTTACATGTATTTCTCCCCTTAAGCGAATAAAACATTTGGTAACTTACGTTTAAATGTTGCAAGGGAGGGTGGAAAAGGTCCAAGCTGGAGCCTATCAAATGTTCTAGATAAATATATTAAGGTAGAATTAAACTGAACTTCCATTCTAGCAAATGGTATGAAAAAATATATGTTACTCGAGACGGTCTAGTCTAGAGCATTGTTGCAACGAAACTTGGTTGGAGGCATCCAATTATCAATAATTATTATCAAGATAAATCTTTCTCACAGCCAATGAAGAAAGGCGAGGAAACGAGAGACGTTTATTGTAAGAAATATAGAGGAAGAAATATGTCTTTGTTCCGAATTCAGACATAAGTGAACAATATGATGAAGAATTTTCATTTCAACGAAACTGTCTTTAAGTGAATTGAAAAGAGATCCAAAAATCATAGTTTTATAAAGACACATATCAGACAGTTGTACTTAAAAGCAACAAATGTATATTGTTGTTGTTTGGTAACTGACATTTTCCCTCATTTGAATTTCATGTCCTCGTATCCATTTTCCATTTATGCGCATGCTACGAACAGCTAAAAATCGATAGTCCTATCTTACGTTCTTTCCACTTGTTAGTAAATAATACAGTGTTCTCAATTCCCGACACATAATATTTGGTAATACTTTCGGGCACAATATTTGAAAGCGGTGAACAATGAATTCCGTGCCGGTACCAACCCACGACTTCATGGAGTTACATACGGTCCATCAGCATCAGCCCCACTGCAAGCAACAATGCTTTGTTTTCTCGGATATCGGGGATATAGAGTTGCCACCGGAAATAACGAAATACACGGAGAAGATGAAGAATGGAAGTATTCACTCCTTCAAAAAGGACAACTTGGCCACCGTTCAGCCAAAGAGCGGCAACAAGAGCAGGAAGATAGCGATTGCGTTTGCTTTAATTATGATTGGCATGGTACTGGCAGGAGGAATACCACTTGCACTACAATTGAGATCATCTTCATTGTTAGAGGCCAGGATATCATTCATCCGACGTCTCCTGAAGGAATCGCCCTTAGTCGAAGGATATTGGAAGCCGGGACCTGCTCCGAATATATCGAGAAGTTTCGGTGAGCTAAGATCAAACATGGTTGGAGCCGCTTTCTGGCCGATTCCAGTTCCGTGCGGCGCTCAGTATTTGGATGCAGTCCAGCTTGCTCTAGAAGGCATCGATGAAGCTCAACGGGCCACTAGTAAAAGTAGTACCATGGTGATTGTCGAAAGCGCCGACGAAATGGAAACTGCTCATATGAGAGGAGAGACTGCGGTTCTTTTGGGGCTTGGCGGCGGGCATGTCCTTGGTGCTAGTTTGGGCGTGCTAAGATCAATGTATCTACTAGGGATACGGTTCGTTTCTATAACCACTTTAGGATGTACCACTCCATGGGCGGCTGCAGCTATAAGACTGGACCATGTTGTGGAGGATAACTACACGAATAGTCTGACTGATTTTGGAGTGGTAAGTTCATCATCTCTTATTTCATGTCGACTATCTTAAGACCAAGAAGTTATTTGAAAGATTTAACCATGGCGAAAATATCACTATTCATATTTTTAAAGACAGTTTTGCACGAAATGAGTCGACTTGGAATGCTTGTAGAGATTTCACAACTCTCAGAGCCTGCAATGAGGATTGCCTTGCGAACCGCAAAAGCTCCAGTGCTTATATCAAATTCAGCTCCTGCTTCACTGTGCAACAGCAGTAATATTGCATCGATTCCCGATCACATTCTCAGGTATGGTTCCTCTGAAATCTTCACTCCCTTCAGAACTTCCAAAACTGCTTTTTACACAGCCTGCTCCCCCAAAACGGTGGAGTGTTGATGCTAAACATGGAAAAATGCGGAGATCGAGCTATGTCGGTTCGCGAAGCAATAAATGGAATAAACTACGTGCGCGCCCTTGCAGGAGTCGATCACGTCGGTCTGAGTGGATCACCTAGCAGCTATTTGTACTTACTTGCTGAATTGGCGAGAGATCGATTATGGGGTAATGCTGCAATTAAAAAACTAGTGGGCGGTAATGTTGTGCGGGCATTACGTGAAGTCGAGATGCAAAAGAATCGTTTACCATTGTACGAGGAATGGATACCACACGACTATATTGATGGCAATTCGTATTGTAGATATCCAGAAATTTAAATAGATAATATTTTGAATAATTCTGATTTATAAATTTTATATTTTGTACAAGTTGAATTTCAAATTTTATCTCTTGGAGAAACACTTGAAAATGAGATGTTCGTCAATTGCATCGAAATTATTTTAAGATTACAACTCACTGAGTCAACATCAAAAGTATAAATAAATATCTAATTTTCTAGAAATAAATTCATTGTATTCTATTGAATGTTTTGCTCCTCGATTTTGTATCGTCGGAAGGATATATTGTTGGCGATTAGGAAGGCTCTCATCTTTTCAACTTTCAAAACGTTTTTAAGAACAACGAGATCAAGCTGAGCCTAGAATCTTACAAAACATAAAAAATTTAACGGCTTACTGTCGGACCTTCAGCAAAGATCGTAGAGAACAACTTTTTTTTCGAACGGCGATATTCTTAAGCATAAGATTTTTATAAATAATTTGAATATGTTTCTGATTCATTTGCATTAATTTGGATTCCTTTCTAATGAATGTTGACTCTTCAATAGGTTCGAAGAATTTGTAGCTCCTAGATGGATCGCTTGATGGCGTCTTTTAATGAAGACTCTAATGGTTTGACAATTTCAAATAGATGATGCCAGAGCTTGGCAACTATATTACTGGGTATTTTAATACAAAACTGCCTAGAATCACGTTTGTCTCAGAAAAATATTGATTCGAATAGCAGTTATATTCCTTGTTCTTTTTGTGGAAATAGTAACTGCAAAAAACGTTCAAAATTAAGGACCTAGTTTTCAAATTAATGGAGAAAAATGAGTTTGACTGGATATGTCTCACTTGTAAAGTATGTGAACTAACTTGGATTAAGTTAAAAAGACAAACAAGCAAACGAAAACTGTTGCTCAAAATATGAATATGCTCCAAAAATCATCAATGTTGCCGAAACTGATCCTCTAGCAAAAATTCTGTTTGAGTCAGTTGATTTCATTATCCAGAAACTCCAAGATGTAGGAGTATCCATCCAATATAAATCAGCACTCCGTCATGAAACCATAAATAAAAATGAAACGATTTTTAATGAAATTAAAAGACAAACAAAGATTCTGTAAAAAAATCCGAATCCGAATCAAGAGTGCTCATTATTAAAAATCAACATGTTGGAGCAGAAGCCTATTGACAATTACTTTTTATTTTTTTCCGATTCCTGTGCAAATTATAAACCTTTTGTACTAGACTTTTTAACAAAATTAATCTGTAACACAGAGAGAGAGAAAATCACCAGAGAAAACGATGGGAAAGTTCTATTTGCATTGAAACAAAAGGATAAACATTTCATTGTAAAACTTACTACTGAAGAAACCAGGGTTCAGATAATAAACCCAAAATGTTTATCAGGAAAAAACAATGAAGCTTAAATAAAATAATACTCTGATTCCTTTTTAATGAAAGACTAGTGCCTTATCTTTTCTGGTAAGCATAACAATGCAAAAGTCTTGGCTATAAATAAGCTTGGATACGTCAAGAATAACCTCTTAATGTAAATCTGCATACAACTTGATTTTTTTTTATTTTTCTAACCATTTATACATTAAATCATATGCAAATTTAAAAAATCCGCTTCATTTTCATATTTTAACTTTTTAATTAATAAAGGAAATACATTCCCTGCACATAAACAACCAACCAAAAAAATAACGTACATTTTTTCTAGACTCAGGAATATTTTGACTATCAAACAATTAAATATTGTATATAATGTTTTTCTTAACTCTCATTTATCATATGACATAGTTCGTTAAAGTTAAAACTTAAATACATCCTTGTATTTCTTGGAAATAATACAAAATACATCATCAAAATTATGTACAATAAACAAAAAGAATTTCGTCTGATTTGCTGTTCCACAGACTCTAGGAGATAGCATTTAAATTTAAAAACTTTAATTCCAAAATCTAAACTTGCATTAAATGAAATAAAAAAAGTTTTCAAAAAACGCGATTTCAAAACTTTTTCTGAATAATCGAAAGAACATCGCAACTTTAAAGCCCAGAAAAATAAAATTAGACTGTGCGGATCTATGTAAAATCTTAATCGATGTTTTTGGATACATATACTTTCGAAAAAAGTCAAAAAGCCAAAAAGTCAAAATTCTTTTATTTTTAAAATGGTCAAAGTCCTATGATTTCTTAATTTTGATTACGATTTTGATATTTTATTCTCACAAACTGCAATTTTTCCTTGAAAATTGTCAAACATTGTACTCAATTAAGCAATATGCTTAGTTTATAATTACTTTTAAATTTTTATTCCCTATCTGGATATTAAAAACAATGACTTTTGTATGCCCGAGCTTCACTTCCCTGATTTCAAAGTAATGATTCTGATGCATGTTTTCGTATTTATTATTTTATTATTTTTCAAGTTATTTGTATGGATTCTCAAGTGGAATAAAAATATTTATATAAAGTGGCATAAAAATATTTATATATATATATATATTACATAGATGTAATGCTTCCGAAATTCTTTCTTTTTGTTTAAAACACTTCCAGAGTTTAATTACCCTCTATAAACAATACAATATATGTATAGACAGTTTTTCGTTTGACTCTACCGAATAAATTAAAATTATAAACAAAATAATATAACAATTTGCAATAACCAGAATAAAATATCCCTCACTAAGTTTAGATTTTATTTTGACCACATCCACACAAAAATGAATTGATAAAAATGTGGATGGATCATAAACATGTTGGAATTGTTGTGCCCCAGTATCAGATTCATTGTAATTTAGATAGAAACAATAGTAGGTATAGTGTTTCAAATTGAACAGTTTATCTGTTTGACTACTTTTAAACTTTATTTTGTTTGACTTATTTTTTCGCAAGCTTTAATCATCTTGAACCTGAAAAAAAACATGACATAGGTCACTTTAATGAGATTTATTTTTAAAAAGCTGATAACTTATTAGTTTATGAAAATTGTATAGGCAAATTTTTGTGTTCAATGAACTCCGGATCATTTTTGCGATAAGCTATTAAGATAGGCTCACCATAGAACATTGAACGATCGTCGAATTTGCATGTTTCTTTCCTTACACGTGTTTAAAATTAGAAAGTACGCATAACTTATACACAATTTTTTTTTGTGTTCAAGAAAAAAAATTAAAACCCAATGTTTTTTAATCGAAAAAAAAAACAGATTCAATAAGTTTCTCACTATGTGATGACTGTTCATCATCTAGAAGTGCTCCTAACTGCAAACTGATAAAAAATGAGAGATTACGAGCCAGTGTGTTTCAATTACAGTATTATTCTCTTGGGACCGGGCTTGTTCAGAAAATGCTAGAAAATACTTACTATCTTCCTCTATCAATCAGCCTGCTAAAACCAACAACACATATAACGAAGAAGCGTTCGGGTCAAAAAGGCTCTTTATCAAAACAAAAACAAAGTCTTCTGGGGCTAGGCTTATCAGCAACCTCACCTTTTCAAATGCATATGGTAAACAGACTCTAGGAGATAGGATTGGATAGCTGTCGCTCGTGATTCTATAAATGCCAGCTAGTCCAGTGCGGGCGTCCAGTTGCTCAACGTTTCTCACAAGGCGCAGAACCGGAGGGAGATATCATCAAAATGGCCAACAGTACGCTATAAATTTAATCGAAGCTCAATTAATTTACTGGTGGATTGTTTCAGCAACGAAATTAGCTATGATCCAGTTCAACACAACGAAGGACAAGGAAGATAATTTGAAGCGTATGTCTGCTGAGATCCGTAAAGTTGTTAAGGAGTCGAAGCCAAGAATTGTGGCCCTTCCTGAATGCTGGCAAATGCCCTTCCATCCTAGGTACACAGTGGAATATTCGGAATCGGTGCCTGATGGTCCCACCTCCCAGCTATTGTCCAGTCTTGCTAAGGAATTGAACATTTACATCGCGGGCGGCTCAATTTCCGAAAAGGATGGAGACAAATATTACAACACAGCAACCGTTTTCGCTCCAAGTGGGAAATTGATTGGAAAATATCAAAAGGTTGGTCTCAGTGTAGTCATTACTTTATACTGGACTATATTCAACATTTCAACTCTTTTGTATTAAAGATGCACCTCTATGACGTGAACATCGAAGGGGACATCACATTCAAGGAATCTGATGGATTCAGTACTGGAAGTGAATTTTGCTTTGTGGACATCGACGGGCACAAAGTTGGCATTGCTATCTGCAACGATGTTCGCTACGAGGAATTCGTAAGAGTGTTCCGCAACGAAGGTAATATATTTAAAAGTAATTTATCCGATATAATTGTGAAGTTATTAATTTAAAATTAGGATGTGACATGATCTTTTTCCCATTTGCGCTGGTCATTTCGCAAGGAAAAGCCAACTTCGAAACACTTTTACGATGCCGTGCATTGGATACTCAAATGTTCGTGTGTGGCGTTTCAGGAGCGCGGGATAAGAACTCGGTTTATGTACAATGGGGCCACTCGATGCTGGTTAGTCCTTGGGGGCAAATTGTAAAGGAAGCTGGCGAATATGAGGAGACTGTAGTGACGGATATAGGTAGGATTTAAGTTTTTCTAAAAAGCGTTCTTCATCTAACTCTCCATTGTAGACTGGAATATGGTGAAACAAGCTAGAAGTCAGGTCCATCTTTTCGAACAGCGACGAACCGATGTTTATGAAACCGTCAAAAAAGTGTAAAACGAAATGAATTACTGCTAAATTAGTTCGTAAAGCGTATCAACTGAAAAAAACTTCTATTCAAAACACCATGGCGGTTAGAATAATCTTCACATTTTGTGTTTGATTCTTTTTAAACAAAATACATAATGTTGAAACCCAAAGTCGCGTAAACAGCCCGTATCTCATACAAAAATGAAATATTTTGATTATCAGAAACGTTCTTTTCTAGCTTACAAAAAACCTATTTTCATTAAAATATATTACTCTATTTTAATTAAGTAGAGTAACTCACATTATGTTACGACTTCAACAATAATTGCAGATAAAAATATTTTTTTTTGTATACCTACAAATATAAAACTATGAAATTGTAACAGTTAAGAAACCAATTTAAAAGATTTTCGTTTTTAATTAATGCACTGTACGTTGAAATGTTCCTGAATTAAATTGAAATATAGCTTGCAAAAATACTTGTCATCCATCATTCCCATCAACACAAAACATCCCTGTAAATTTCATTGAAGATCAATTTTTATTTTCTCATTGAATAAAAAAAATATCTGTATGAATATTATCGTTACAAAGGAATATCAGTGAACTTTTCATTACTCCGACTCATAAAATATAGGAAATTCTTTGTCTTTCGATGGCTGCAGCCAATTTTCGGCCGGCCATTTTGCATTCTGCGTGTCAACAACGTGGAAGGTGTAGGCGTGGCGACTTGTATTCGATCGATTCAATTCGCTTTTGTGAACAACGTTTCCATGAATCAACACTAAAGTGCCTGCAAGCGAAAGATAGATTGTTTAGCTAAGAGAAATTCAGGATCTATAATTATTGGCAAGACACAGAATTATAGTCTGTTTTTTGGTCCACGTAATCAGTTCAATGAATTTTACAAAACAGTCACCTGATTTTTTTTGGAGCACTGATACAAACTTACCTGCGCTAACTGGCACTGGAGTAAAGTTAGAATGCGGATATATTGGTGCTGCGCGATCATAAACCAGAAGCTCTTCAGACTTGGTGTCTTGGTTTCTTATGTACCTATGAAAAAAGTGATGCATGCATTTATTTCTCACAAGAATAATAAGTTTTGTTTGACGCAGCTCACCTTCTATGTACGCCACTTTTATGAGATCCTTTGATGAATTGCAAACAGCCATTTTGTCGCGTGGCATCTTGTAGAGCGATCCAAAATCCAAGCGTCGAATTTGGTTCAGTAAAAAGATATGTTGCATCCTGATGTGGAATGACTTCACCGCCTATTCCAGCATTTTTGTAAATATACATACTTTGCGGAATAGCAGGACGTTTATAACCCAGTTGCCAGCATATCTCACGAACACGATCACAGCATGTAATCTTTTGGAATTCAGGTATTTCAGTGTGCAAAGCATGTCCTACCTACATAGGTGTGAAATCAAATTCAAATCGTTAGATAATTTCTTTATTGTTATTTTTTTAGTTTACCTTGTTTAAAGCATTCAATGGATCTACTTTGAGTTCTCCAGTCTCATCTATTGCGCCTTCTTCGAAAAAATATCGAACTTTGTCAGCAGATTCAAGAAAATAAGTTTCACGACTTTGAGCTTTCTCGGAATTAACACCACTGAATGTTTTTCGGTCTTCCTTGGGAGCTTCCAAACATAGTTTTGTACCAGCTTCCAGTAGTTCCTCAATTTCTTCAGGTTTGAGGAAATTTTCAATGACAACGTAACCGTTCTCCTCTAACTGGGAATGAAATAAAAATATAGGCTGCATTTATCGTCTTGAAGTATAAATGCAAAATATATAAAAACATATCCAATTCAAGAAGAAATCTATTAAAATGAAGATAAACTCGGCTGTGTTATTTAAAAAAAAGTCACTCATATAATTGAAATTTTTTGCTTTTTGATATTTTTGCTAGTACAGAATTATCCGTAATTACAACAGGTATACATATATTAAATGTGTGATTGTCAGCCGAATTCATAAAGAAAACTTATCGCGAAGAACTATCAAACATATGATAAATAACTGATCATATATACAAAAATCTCCATATAAGCTGTACTACTTTCTACATTCTATTCATTATTAATTTCTTAGTGAAAATTTATGGCAAACTTTATGCCAATGACCACAAGAAACAATTATTGGTGAAACAATCGTCTAAAATTTCCGTAATGGTTCTTGATCTTGAACAATTTTTGCTGGCATTTCACCAGAATTTGAATGTAATTGAGAATTTAACAAAGCAAAGATGTTGCAGCTTCTAAGAATATCATCGTTTTCATTCATTACCAAATCGACAATTTGTCAAAAGCGAAAAATTATTTGTTTTGCAACGTTGTTTACAAATGGATTCAGAGAGGGTGGATATGGTTATCAGAGTATTAAGATAAGACCACCAAAAATATATATAGCCACTGAGTTAACTTTTGTTGCTTGTGAAGATACATTTCAAAAGAGATATCGATCGAAATCAGGATAGCTTAAAAAAGTTTTGAACTTTTAGGTATATTCATCATATCCAATCTGTTTAGGTAATAACCTAATCATGATGTGAAGAAACCTGTCTTATCAAATCGAAGAGATGAAATTACGCAAGTATCTACAAATTTAAACTTTCAATTTCTTTCTACTAAAACAAAAGTAATATGATTTTATTGAGTTTTTCGATAAAACCTGAATACTTTGAAGAATGCCCCGCATACTGTGAGAAATGATTTATTTAATATTTTCAATTTATTGAAAGAATTTTGTGATATTTTTTTTAAATTTCAAGCTTGTGAAACTAATTTTGAATAAACAAGACGAAATAATTTACGATCGCTATGCTTTTAAACTGAAGGGAGAGCATACATTCTATTTTGTATTTTATTCCGTTTGCTGTAAAATTGTACCAATGCAAGTATTAGCAGGGAAACAGTTAGCAAAGTAAAGTTGATCAAAAACTAATCAACTCGAAAGTATAATGTGACACCATTCATAGTTTAAATTTTAATAATGATAAACTCCTTTAAAACCCAACATAAAAAACGAAACATGAACATCCTTCCTTCGTCATACTCGTATGTTTCGGAAAAGAGACTTTGAATGAATTTCACGAAACAATTTGAATCTAAGCCAATAATTCTATTTTGTCTTAAATACCTAGGTACGAACATATGCACAAACATATAAAGATGTTGAGAAATGGAATGGACGCACAGGTGATCATGTTCTAAAATTATCAGATCGTCATGTCTGACTGCGTAAGATACGAGTGTAGTGTGCCGAAGATGATGATGAGAAGAAGATGCATGATTAATGCAGTTTTAAAATAGCTTTAAATCTATTTGGTATCGTCTAAAGAATGAGGCCTACACACGCTTGATTGACTGAATTTCCACTATAATAAATGATTGACGATTTTATATCTATTTTCGAAGAAACGCACGATATCTTATGATGGCGTAGAAGAATTCCTTCGGGGACTAGCCTCTTTTGTATTTAAGTAAATATAGCATTGCATGTAGGTTTTTAGGTGATTAGGTTGATAAAAGATGTTACAAGCTCGAATTGCCTAACATATTCCGTAGTATCTCACAAAGTCTTTTGAAGATATTGGAAAAACACACTTTATTGTTCATTCAAATGTTGAAGAATATGAACACACTAGCAACTTCTTTTTGAAGAATGAGTTTGTGGACCTATGCATATAAACGTTTGAGTATGTTTGAATAAAACGAATTTATTTAAATAAAATGAACACAGAAATTATTTTAAAAATTGTCCAAAAGCAGTATTCAATCAAAAGTGTATGAGTTACTTTTTTTTACTAAAGCTTTGATTGCAATAATTAAAAATGAGCTACAGACGTTCCACTTTGTCTATCAAAAATTATCGAGATTTAAGTGAACATTTAAAATTGTTAGCAGTAAAAACTAAAGCAATCAACACTCCCGCAAGACGATCGTTTTATGACTGAGTATTCTGTTATTTTGTTATTGTTTCTGTTGGCAATGAGCCAAATATATTATTTATTCGATCTGTAATTCCGTTTCACAAAAGTTTAAAACTTTTTATAAATATCGATTGATTGTCTGACTAGTTAACAATATGAAAAAAGCAAAATGCAAAGAGAACCTCGTTTCAGTTTTGATCGAAAGTCTAAAATCAGAAAAGCAATGCAACATTTGTCCTTAATAGCTCTATAGTGCGTACATAATTACATGCACAAAACATACTTTAACCATTCAATATTGCAACAACTCATTTACTAATTATAGACAGTCCACCTTAAGTTAACTCATTCCATACTTCCAAATCTACTTATTCTTTATACATTGTCTTAAAAAAGACTTGTGAATCACTATGAAAATTTTCCCGTGGCGCAAAATTTTCTTCATTTTCACATATCCGCTACGCGTGTGATTCACTTACGAAATTTCACGTTCATGGCTGTGGACTTGTTGCATTCTAAACAGGGTCATACGGATAATCTGTTTGAACATAATTACATGCATGAATAGTATGAATATATGTATGTACCTCTTGTAATATGGTATTCCTCATTTTATTCAATTTATATGCACTAACAATGTTTCTCACAGCACGAATTATTTGATATGATAACAACGAGTGCCACGGATTACTTTATTTGCTGCTAGTAAACTTTGCCGAATGCTAGCTTATCAAAATTTAGATTAGACACAACGTTAGCGGTAGAAGATATTCACGCCGGACGAATGTTGAGATTCGAACTAGATCTTTCAACTGAACCATATAAAACTGCTTAGTATTGAAAAAATTCGCTTCAAGATTTCAGCTGCTCTTCTCTAGATGAAAATAAACATATCTCTTTGGTCTCCCACGCAGAGCGGGTATGCTCACATGTGTGGCTGTTGCCCAGTAGGAAAAACACTTATAAGTGTTCATAAAATATTCGCGATGACCGTATAACCATATGAAAATGGTCAAGAAGATTGAAATTTTCTTCCTTCCTTTTTATAGCGCAGTCACCAGATTAGAGTCTTGTACTAAGCACTGAATATGAATTGTACTAAAACAATTTTTTAACAAAGGTTCTTTCCAATCTATCGGTTAATATGAATTTAAATTTCTCTTGCATATCTGGGAAATATACGTGAATAACATCATATTTCCGGCTGGGCAGGAATTCAGAACTACAAAACATTAGATACTCTCAGCATGCATCTACAGAATAAGGTAGTGCAAGATGTTGTTAATTAGTAAGACTTGTACGCTTCATACACTGCATATATGAGTGCGAATATGAACGTGAAAAAAATTATTGGCCACTACTGCTTTCGTTCGAATTGCACTGTTGAGAGATCGCTTGTTCCGCGCCTAGAAAAATTAAGTACAAATCGTTCCAGTTTATATGTCATACATTATATTATTTATCGTCTCATAATAAAATACATTTTAAATCAAATATTGTCTATAACATGTTTCACGATCGATAACGATGTCCAACAGGGCAGACATGTATTTTTTTAATTAATTTGTTAGAATTTTCCGATGTACAAGTAAGTGTACTTATTTAAAAATATACAGATTAAAGTTATGAGTCTTACTTATACAGTGGAACTCAGCCTTTAAAGCAAATAAATATTTAAAAACATTTGCAATCATTTTCGGATGTTAATATTTTTCAAAAATTTCAATGGCCACATACTCGGAAATCCTAAAGATTATGCCTTACAACTTACAAGTTTGGAAATCGTATGTGATTGAGGTGAAATTGTTGGTTACGCTAAAAAACTGATAGTACCTACATTTTTCGGAAAATTTTCAGAATGAGTTTTTGTGAACGCCACTTTTAAAGAAGATGAAATGTTAATAAACTTATTTTTCTACAAAAATATTTCGGAAGTTTTTGTTAAAGAAATTTGAAGTAGAAATGTTTGATATTATTTTTTAGAGAAATAAACTAGTGTATCTTTGCTAAACTTATTCAACTGCGGATATATAATTAGATACACTTGTACCTTACTAAGAAAAACCCAATTTGTCGATGAATCCTTCGATATAACTCATTACCTTTAAATTAGTTTCATACCTGGTTCAATGGAAATTGAGGGAGGTAAAGCATTAGCTGATGCTACCTCTATAAGGGCGACATGACAATAAAGTTTTGAAAAACCCAAGATTTGTAACGGACACGTAAATATCACTGTATCGTACTATAAAAAGTTGGCATGCAAATTCATTATGATCAGTTTGAATAAGCCAGTTGCATTTTTTGATGTTCAAATGTGATTTTCAGAGCTTTAAAAGTGTTTTAATTCCAATGACGAAACGAAAGGCTAGTAGATGCACACCTCTGGACAGGCAAAACATTGTAGACTTTTCAATATTAGAAAAACGTTACAATTTTTTACTTGTACAGTTTATATGGAAGTTATTATAATTGGTCGGGAAATAAAAATCGAAACTTTCAACATATTTTTGCATTTTTAGATCTTAGAAAGAATTTCAATGTATTTTTAGAAAGAAGTCTGTATTTAAGTGGATTTATGGACATACATGTGTACGCATTTCAATTCTTTCTAGAACGATATCTCACAAACGCAAATGCGTATATACTTCATTGAAGTGTCAAACATAGCGTCTTGACAATCAGCTGCATTGATTAAATTTTGGTAACCTTCGATCTGGGAGTTTTTTTTTGGTTTGGCATATTGATGGTCATTTCTGTCATGCATGATATTTCACGAACGAAACGCTGTACTAACGTCGTTGAAATCTCAATTAACATTTTTTTAATTCGCTACATTTGCATTGAATTAAATAGAGTGATTTTTTAATTCAATAAGAAAACTGGCAAAAAATTTTTTTAAACAAAATTCTAATTTTTAAATCTAATTTGCACTTCTGGCAATCAAAAATCGGAAGCTGAATAAAGTTTTTAATAATTATAAGATCATAGTCTTTTTCATAGTTGCGAAAAAATTACATAAAAATAATAAACCAGTTACATTGAAATTCATACGAATAATATTACCTAATTTCACTTACTCTAATGATGTGTTTGTGATTCGATCAAAACGTATTACCTTTTGTATGATTTGGGAAGCTTATCAATAAATTTGGTACAGCTTATTTTGTAATTCAATTCAAAAAGTGCGAAAATGTTATTTGTTTTCTTAACTTTGTTTTTACTGACTGATTTGCACTTTTAATTATCAATGCCTTAAAAGATTGAAAAATTCAAAGAAATTCTATCAACCAAGAAAATTATAGTTTTGTATACTTGCAAAGCGAACTTTTATATAAAAACAATAAAAATGCCTATTTATAATCCATAAGAGGATGCTACGATTAATATTAACTCACTTCACTTACCTTAATGGATCATTAATATTATTTAGAGTATGATGATTTTTAATATTGTTTTTAATAGCTATTACTGGAAAGCTGTAACCCACGGGTCGCATCTCGCGTTATTTTTTAATATTTTTACTATTTATTATTGGAGAGTGGTTTGTGTGGACTCCAAGGGTGACACCACACACATTATTAATTATATTTTTAAACAATTCCTTCCACATAAAAGAATTTTAAATATTTTCTCACCTTCAAAAAAATGATTGTCGCTGAAATGATTTTAGGAACATACTTCCAGCTGTGATTTATTTATCGCTGATCACTATTATTATCGCACAAACTATATCGCAATTAAGGTCACTTTCATATGTTTACTCACATTTTATGCATTCATTTTCCATGAAAATTTTCAATACCGTAATGCATATAAGGTATAGTACTGTCGCTTCAGGAACCAAGGTCTGAATAAACTTAGAAGCGAGTTGAGTGATTTCAACTCGGTTAAGGTATATATTCATTCGATATAACATGTGTTGGATCATTTGAGAAATAAAATTATTTTGTTTATATAAAATATATGTTTATCACAGGCTCAGGGTGAAACCTTGACTGAGAATATTTGAAAACTTGCGTTAATATTAGCTTTTCTCTCAACCATATCAGGTAAACGGAGTAAGAAAGAAGCACATCATTTAATAATTTTATATTACATTTATTTTATTCGAACACCAGCTAACATTAAATCGGCAGCTTTCGAATGAATCTCTTTCTTCCGTAAGTTAGTTTTCAAAGCATGTTTTACAAATATGTAAAATATATAATTGTTTTTTTTTTTCATTTTCTTTTAGTTCCGTGTGTTGGTTGGAAAGCATCCATCCTTCCGGATGCAGTTCCACACATGCCTGGTGTATAATAGTCGATCTATATTTTGCATACTTGATATAACGTGCGAAACCTTAGACCTGGCATCGCCACTAACAGCAAACATATTACCTGTAATGCTGTTGAAGTAAATTAACGTATTCATTCCACTACAAACTAAACCAGTTATTGTTAAGTAATTTTCAAATGAACATGCAAGCAGGTAGAATACCACATATGTATTTATTTGACTGCGTGTGAGCACCGTATATGCTCGGAAAGGTCGTGAACTCTGTGGTTTTAAAGACAACATTAAGTTTATACACAATACTAAAAAAACTCTTTAAAAAACGGACACCCGAGTGAAAGTTAAGTCGGTGCTTGACTTCAACAACTGTTGGAATTCGTTATTTTCAATTCCGCGGAAGACAGGTGTGTTTTTTCATTCTGTGAAAATTATTAACCCAATTTATATTGATGTATGTTTGCTAATACCTTATTTTTAAATTCATCAATTTTATTGCAACCTGACAAAGCGGTTATTAGTTTCTATCCTTGGCTATAGAATATCAGGTGTAAAAATTTATTTAAATTAAAAATGCAATATCACTTCGCTTCAATCGCAACCAACATTGCAGACCTTGTTTGACCTTCTTAAAATTAAAATTTCATATTATTTCTGCTATATATAATTTTTAAAAGAATAGGTGCAATAGAATCTGGATTATAGTGTACATTTCATTCGGAGACACAAAATTGAAATAGTAAGCAAGTCAAAAGTAACCTTTTGGCACTCTTCAATAGTTTTCTCTTAATTCTAGCCCATACAGCTGAAATTAAAAATCAAATGGATTTTGATATGTCCGATTTTTGAAGCACGATCATTATTATTATAATAATCAACGAAATTCGTTTAGAGCAAAATAAATGTTCTGACTTCAAAAAGGACTAGATTAACTGTATCAAAATAAGTGTAACATGCATTCAAGCTTTATTCAACTGAGCGCCTCAATTTTCTTTAAGGTACGTAGTATTGTTAGTTAATCAGGACTCACTTTAGCTGATTGCCATTCAAATATGCAAAATATGCAATATCAAATATAAAAGGATCTGTTAAGCTTTTGCTTTTTAAAACTACTATTGATATTTGAATTTATGCAGAATCGTGGCTCATTCAATGTTTCGCTTTCTCTTGAAGTAATCCGTAGTAATCTAAGGATTAGTTATCAAAAAATTAAATCGAAGCTTTAAATTTGGAGATTATTTTACTGACTTGCACATATTATGTTCAATTCGAAATGAGTTTCACGGCATACATTTGAGAAATTTCGATTGCTTCTTAAACATGATATCTTACATTGATCTTCGCATAAGGGGTTAATAAATCATGTTCCGAAGACAACAGTCAAAACATCTAGTATGCGGGAAAAATTGCGTAACATTTAGCCACCGGGCGAAAGTCATTATTGCTCTCCATCACTGGTGTGCCAGGCCAGGCCATTCCACCGCCAACTCTGAAGATGTCGATGACTATGTCGACGCAACAAAATGTCTTTCAACTTCCACTCGCATTTAAAATACAATAAAAAACAAAACATGTCAGATAAATTTCTTTGATAATAAAGATTTCGTAAGGAGCACATTCGGCGAAGAAAGCTATGCATAAGAAGGTATTTATGAAAATCGCACGACGGAGCCATTAATAATGAGTATTAGATATTTCCAATATGTTATGCACGAATTTCGGGTTTCATGCGGATTAGGGTGAGCTTGAACCATTGTAAATTCATGCATGTGTGCCAGCCTCCGAAGACAATGCCAGATTAAAATGAATTAAGAAAAGTCGGTCAAACATACTACATACACCTGTGCTAATTGCCTTGGAAGCGTGTATCGGTTAGTGGTCCATTTTGCATCTGAAACCAAATTCTTCAGATACATGTTGTGATTCCCTCAAGAGTTCAGTTTGGCCAAGGTTGCGGGAAGTCTTTTCATGTAACACCAATATATTTGGTTTCTTCCAATTGCTTCAGTTGCAAAAGTGGTGAATTTTAGCCAATACAGATTTTTGTATCTTTACAGTGGTGGCCCAAAAAAGTTACTATGATGATTGCCTTTAAGTATTTTTTTAAAATTTCATATCAACTTTGTAGTACAAAAATTTTAATCAAAGAGGATTTTTTTTTCAAAATAAACACTGTTAGATTGAGAATAGGAGAATATTTTAACAATCATATACTGAAATTGAACGCATCAAAAATAACCGACCAAATATCACTCGCCATAAAAAAAGACAATTGACAAATTGTTTGCAACGGCTGTATCATTATTTTATGTGGCATTTTTGATATCTTCTAACTCGAATATAGTCAACCGAACAGTTATTCCTTTTAATCTAACAGTAATCCAATTTCATTCGATTTTCGTGAATGCATAATCACGAAATTACGTTGCACCTTTTTGTCTGTGCCTTTTTCCGAGAGTTCCCCAAATCATTGTATATTGGTAGTAGATAATCCGTTGCCTGCATATCTTTAATTCGCATTGGAACATGAGATTTTTATTTGACTATCAAGGAACATTTTCTATACCGTCTCCTTTTTCTTCTTCAATTCTCTTCCCTCTCTTATCCAGCCACCACCCTATTTTTCTCAGTAAGTTCTATTTCTTTGCTTGTTAACATTCTTCTAATGTGTACCATTATCCAATGGATTTTCCTCACCGGATCATTCAAATACCAATGTTACGGTTTCCTTTTCTGTCTTGTTTTCTCTACAGTTTACTTTCAGGTGAATTCATTCATTCGGGGAATTCATTTATTAAAATATTCATAATTTGATTTCCACATTGATATGCGATTTCAATCATTTTGTTGGACCCATTTTTTTGAAATATTTATGATACTAGAAATTTTTTTAATGGGGATGTTTGCGTGTTTCTGATTTCAGTCATAATTAAAAAATTGTTATAAGATGTATAAAATACTCAATAATAGCGGGTTTACATAGGCATTGATTTAGTTGTGCCACTGTTAACGCCAGTGAAATTTTGACGCCAATAAAGGTTTATACTCCTCTAAAAAATTTATCTTAGCAGTATTATTTGTTACCTACATAGATAGTGATTGTACAAGTTGAAACGCTAAGCGAACATTTCCGTAGGAAAATAATTCGTAATATTTGCACAGCGATTACAATATTACTGGTTGACGATATGATATCTGACTTAAAGTTGACCAAGGAACAAAAGCGAAAAGGTTGCGCGTAGATGAAAAGATCCTGGAAAGCCTTGCAACAGAAATTTTAACAGAAGATCCAGGAAGTTTCAGAAATCATTTACGCATGATACGGGCAAATTTTCAAAATAAAAAAGACTTCAAGTCTTTTACACCGTGCAGCAGAACAAATAAAAAACTAGGATGTCTAGGTAAGGAATGTGTTCAAACCTAAATTGAAATTACACGTGACTTTGACGTATTTAGGACATTTAGGACATTCCTTTGTAACTCTCCAGTACGTGTACAATATTCCGGGGGGGGGGGGGCACAATTCCCAAAGTCATGCCCAAAGTTGGTATACTATCTGCTTATGTGCTTATGTAGAAATATTTAGCAGTATTAATAAAGTAGCAAATACAAGGGTAGCAAGTATAGGTTGGTTTAGCTCGAGACACATTTTGTTCAAGGATCGTTACATATTGATCCGGTTGTATGCCTCTATACCTGAAGGCGAAAAATATCAATAACATCATAATTAGGTAATAAGGTAAACAAATGAGCTGGTACTTACATTTCCTATTCGTTGCATGTGAACTTTCAACTGACTAACAAATTCCAGAGTACTATTCAATACTTTTTATGCGTTGACTCTCTAGATAGGATTGCATATACAGTTGATTCGAGAGCCAACGTCTCTGGAATTTTTTTCAGTTTGCACTTCATTGACTTTCTAAATAATCAAGTTAATGATGTAAACTGGAATTACACTCAATACTCGTGACGTAATTTTTAATTCTTCCTGGGACAAGTTGTTCATGAACTAATGGATTCGACAGTTCCAGTATCAATTTTCACGTGGCTGAAAATATGTGATATAATGAAGAACTTTCTAATGAAGGAATCCCTAACCTACATTATATTCGTGGAGCAGGAGGATGCAAAATGAAATCCCTATTTCTCAGCAATCATGGCTCCCTCAAAATTGTGTGCATGCCACATTTGTGAAATAGTGTTTGCAAAATACTACTAGAAATACCTTCTGATCCAGCGCCACATTTCTTGCTTGAAGTGCTGGCGCAAGCACTAGTTAAAAATGTTCAATTTTTCCCATCGAAACAGTGCATGCGTTGAATCTAGCACGACAAGAAAGGTTTACACATGCAATTGAATTTTACTGGTGTCACTAATTGCATGCTTATGTAAACTCACTAAATACTTGTAGGTATGATCATACTTAAGCTAGTTCATTTATACCACCACAAAAATACGTGATTATGATTTATGCATTTCAAAACGTCCCGAAGTGCATGAATATGGGTTTGTTGGGCAAATACACGTGGTGAACAGTTGTAATTTTTAAGCAAACCTGAATTTTATTTTCAAAACACAGCAATTTTTCAAGAAAAGCAGAAATGTATTTAAGACTACATACATTTTCAAAAAAATGCGCTCTTTAGTCCCTCGTTAAATTGTCTTCAAATACTAGATAGGTTTCCAAATTGAAATGGCTGTGATATATCATCGAAAGGATAAACATTGGCAATTCAAAAACAATTTTCATTTAAAAAGTATACTTTAGGCGTGTTTCTCCCAGTTCATCTTAACAATTTATTTTCAAATCATGAAGACCATTTTGAATCATGTTTATTACAATATATTTAAATTCAAACCTATTTTTTATTTTGTGGATGATTTACTTTTATGAAGTTACCTTTCCACTTGACCAGGATCGTGGTATCAAATCTCAACAAATGATTTTGTAGCAAATAATTGTTATATGGTTCATTTCTGCGTGGAGAAATGTAGAGCTATATTTGGAGAAGAGTTGAAAATTGAACACAGTGAAATTTTGAATAAGTTTTTTTTATGAAATGATTTTTTTTTGCGCAAGATTTCACCAAAAAGAATCAAAATTTCAACTTTAAAAGCCAAAAAAACTTTAATAAAAATATTAACTTTTAATGCCTACACTGTGATCACATCTGATTTTGTTATTAAACATTTCCCCACCGAACACATCACCAATGCTTCTGAGTCTTTACTCCCATCCTAGTCGTGGCACGAAGTTCTTCATAGTGTTCACCTTCAGCAAGCGAACTTGTCGTGCTGCTGCAACCACTCTCTTGGATGATGGTTGTCTTGTAAAGATCAGTTTTCGAATAAAACTAAGAAAAACTTAATGAAATAACGCTGAACCCGTAGATATCTTAGCGCAGTTTTATTTGGTCGCTAGAACCGTTTGGATGGCTCGAGAGTATCTCCTGGCGCATTCAGTGCTACACGAAGTCACTTTTAATAGTCCAAATGCCTGTGCTTAACTTTTAAGTTAACATATGCAATTGTTTTGGAATTTTGCGATTATACTCGGCGAATCGATTGTTTTAATTGAAATAAATATCGAAAGTGCTTAAAACAATCCCTATTGGCATAAAAACGGAACAAGTGAACAACTGTGCGTTTGAATGTGATTCGGTTTATCGACTAAAACTATTCGTAGCAGTTAACGGTTAAGGTGTTAAACGTTAATGATGAAGTTGTTATCATTAATTGTACTCCTCTGTGGATTAATATGTGCCTGTGAGTAGAAATCGCTATTATACTAGTTTATAGATGCCATTATTGAATACCAGCTATCTGATTAAGGTGCTATAACTGTTTCGTTTTGAATTAATGCAGTGAGAAATTAGGTTATCCTATATAAACATTTTGAACACACGTAAAAATGAGTTGCTCGCTTGAGTCTTTTGTTTGATCGACCACTGTGAAACTCGGACATTGTCATGGGGAGCTTATGTTGCAAATATTCATATAAAACACTGCTAACAATCGCCAAGTGCTTTGAATAATGTAATCGGATGTATGTTTTTTTTTTTTTTTTTCAACGTTGGGAGGTGGAAATCTTCAAAAGATACCGATCAGCTCCTGCCTCTCGGCATGCCGGATTTTTACCGACTAAAACCACCTCCGTCTCCTTCAATCACTCTCTCCATCAAATTTTCAGTAATTTTCCGTAGTTAAATTTCAGTACATAGTACTTCCCAGACGATAAGAAATCGGTATAAGGGATAGTACCATGTTTGTGTGTAAATCAGGGTAATATCGTTACATGGAAAATATTTTGTTGGACAGTTTTACAGTGAAAGTACAATAGAAAAACCATTAAAGAATACACACAATTGTTGTGAAAAATAGTGGTTTATGGTGCAATCCAATCGTTGCAATAAAACTTGATGACCAAAGTAGATGTTGAGAATTGTTTATGGTATGAATTTCAACAATTGAAATCTCTCATTCTATTGAGATGCCCAAGGATTAGTCAATCTATATGATGTAATGAACGAAATAAATGTATTAGATTTGCATTTGAAAAGAAACATTAGATAATTACAACATGATCAATATCAGGATTTGTTTGATGTGAAGCTATGCTACGTATTTATTTGAATATGAATGAAAAGAGCTGTTAATTTTTTTAATATAATATGTGGACTGTTAATTTTGAACAAATTACGAAGTGAAGCTGAAAAAAATTTCTGCAAAAAGTGTACCAATTTCAAAAACTTCAAATTAGATATGGGCTTTTTTTCTTCACTTCTAAGATAAATTTGATTCAAATACATTTCAAACTTCAATTCATACCATACACTTATTGTTCGATATCAACAACACAGATTCATCGTTATGGATGTTAATGAAATCCCTATTTTCACAAAATGACACCTCATCAGCAAAAAAACACAACAACATATTTTCTATCTAGTGGTGAAATTTTCTAAGTATCTTCTGCAGCTTTGTTTTGTGATTATATTAAAAATAGTCGCAATTAGCGCACTCTCCATTAATTTTCTTTCGTTCGTTTTGAATACTTTCATTACTTATGAGAACTTCCAACTAAAAGATATCCATCTACACACGAAGATCTCTTGATGGAATCGCGAT
Organism: Oxycera nigricornis; assembly: GCA_963942545.1. NCBI lineage: Eukaryota > Metazoa > Arthropoda > Insecta > Diptera > Stratiomyidae > Oxycera > Oxycera nigricornis. Next base: position 109,969,293 of record OZ012660.1, on the reverse strand, counting down.
GGTTTTGAGATAAAACTAATAAGTTTACGGTCGTGTTAGAAAGTCAGTATCTTTATTGCGTAGTGCGTATCGATCTAGCGTTATTAGTTGTGGCACCTTTTCGAAGTAAACTTTCATTCATCGATGATATGCATGCAAGGTGAGATACAACGAAAATGTTTCACATCAAAGAGGACTATGCATGTGTATTTAAAATTAAAGTAGTGTCCTAAATTCACACTGAAAATATGATGAGTTAGTGTACGACCTGATTTTCATTTGGTTGAATAACTAGATTGTCGGATATTATTTTCTTTTCGTTTTTGTAGCTTATGGAATATATATTTTTTTTCTGTGTGGAAACGTAAACGGTATAACTTACATTTCAATGGTGGCAATCAAAAAATATATTACAATTGAGCAGTATTAAAAAAACCTAGAATAACGTTTCGTTGGAACATGTTAGTTGTCGACATTTTATTTGCTGCATTTCGTCCTAAGCTGTGTTATTTCATAGCTTGCGAAAATTCTGAACTGAATACGGAATGTAACAGGGAAAAAACGAAAAAGAAAAAAGTGGAAATATTAAAGTTACAAATAGCCTTCCGCACAAAAATTCGTTTAGAATTAAAAGAGGTGTTAAATAATTTTGAAGAATTTTTTCACATTTCCAAAAGGGTAACTGGAGAGTAAATTTATTTTAAGTAAAACTTTTCCAAACGCAAATATTTTATATTATAATAACATATATATATTTCAAGGGTGAGAACTCTCACCCTTGAAATATATATAAGTTATTATAATATAAAATATTTGCGTTTGGAAAAGTTTTACTTGAAATAAATTATTGAAATGGCGCAAAAACACCGAGAAAACGAAGAATTGGAGAGTAAAGTTCATATCAAATATTCGAGCTGTATTGGTATATTCATCTATATTGTATTATAATCTCTAGTTGGTTTTTGTCTTATGATATACATTAATACCCCGAAGTTACGTGATAGGTGGGACTAACGCCAATTCGCGTAGGATGAATTGGGGTAAGTCGAAGTACATTTTCCATACAAATCCATGCAAAAGTTGTTCAATTGAGACCAAGGGCTAGTTAAAAGAAAAATATGCAAGAAAACTATGCATGGAGATTTTTTTTATTATGTTTGTTTATAACTACAGAATCACCATTAAATCAAAGTTGTTTTGAAATAGATCACAAAATTTAGCACTTTTCTGACAATAAAATGTTTTCTTTGTATAGTAAAATCGATTATGTTATTCCTTACTTTGTGGCGAGTCCGCGGTCTACGTTAAAATTAATTTTTTCTAAAATTTACAATCATTTTTCAAGTTTAACGGAGCTCTTCCGTTGAGTTTACCATCATCATATAGGTGGCATAGTGGTAAGAGGTAGGGAGCAAGGAAATTTAAAAACCTCATACCTCCGGGATAATGTTAGTCAGGATATTGCTGTATTACATTTTAAGATTGAAATTATATCAGATTTAAAATGATAACTCAAAAACATATCAATGTTGCCTGCAGTCTCAACCTCATAGTATTTTTGTTACACCAAAAAGCTTATACGAATATTTTAAAAGTATAAAAGTCCATTAAAATTCTACAAATATGACAGAGAAAACATGATTGAGATAACATCAAAATTATTCACAGTCGCTGAAAAATCTTAAATCTTGAATAATGGTTAACAAAAATACCGAAATTGTATGATTTCAGTAGCATATAATCTTTCGACAAAACTATCTTTCAGGATTATATTTGATAACACTAAAAGAACACCTGCAACAGGAGCCAATATGTCTGGCTTTTATTTACATTTGAATATCTTTTGAAAATAACTTACGTCATTCGCAACGCGATAAATATAACTTAAAGTGATTTCTCCGCTTAAATTATAAGATTGTTTTTTTTTGTACAATCAATGCAAATCGATGATTTAAGGCTTACTTCACCAGCTCCTGGAATTAAAAATCTGATGTTCTTCTATACAAGTTGATTGTGTTTAAAGATTAACTAAATGCATGTTTAATAAATAATATGCTTAGATTCTGAAAATGATAAAAAAAAAACAAATCGGCTCACACTAGAAATCAAAGGTATTAAGTATCATCAGCAACACTTAATTTCGTTTTGAAACCAGTTGTTGCTGATCAAAGCTTTATTAAATATATTGTGATGGAAATATGATCAATAAAATATACAAAATAAATTTTCGCTTTCATTTTTATTTGATTGCGTACAATGCTTGACTTGCGATATTGACGTCAAAGCAGAAGTATATTTTAATAGCGTGCCTTTAAAAATGTTTTATTTCATCCATCATAAAATTTGGGTTTCATATAAGCATATCACACACATGTTGGTATTTTTATAATATTAATTATTTAAGATTGTATGGTAAAAACTATTGCATTTTCTCATTATGAAATGAAATATTATAATCACAAAAATATATACATACTAATAAATGCAATGCGGATTTTTAAAAGTATTATTAGGTAGCTAAAATACCTTTTTTTCATTGTGTGAATAATGAGTAATTTCCACAGCCAGCATCTTTCAATTCGAGTAAGTTTGGTTGGAGGAAAACAGCAATGCGAAAGTCGATTAATTATTTTGTCCGAAAATTTACGTAATCCTTTTTTTCAAAATTTGTTAAACTTTCTTCTCGATACACATTTTAAAAGTATTTTAATCCAAAGATTTTATTTGAAACTTGGATTTTTTTACATAAGCTTTATTTCCCACTTCGTTTTATTAAAATTTACTACTTTTCGAACCATCAAATCGAGCAACAACAAACCTATTGAGACAACCAAGACAATTTTGGTTGTAAAAGTTTTAACAAATAAATTTCATTCTTTGTGCTAACCTTGCATTTACATGCTTCCCATTCATTAAACGATCATTACAGGTAGTCCAGCTTACGCCATACATGCTGAAGGCTACATAGTATATTTGAAAATCATCGATCACTAGTTTTTTATATGCACTAACAAATTACCTGTATATTTCTGATTAAGTTTCCACACTACAATGTAGTATCTTTTAAAATGCGTAGGTTTTTTTGTGCGTAGTATTGTAACAAACCCTTCCGGGCAATTTTTTAGCAATCACTGAAAAAAGCCTCTATATATTTTTTTAACCATAGTTGAAACAAGTGATGAGATGATATATTCACGCACTGAAATTAAAAATCAATAAGATATAACAATTCGAGTTGAAAACATATTAAATCTAACCGATGCATGCATTTTAAAGGTATTTATTCTGGTAGTTATTAAATCACATTTGAGCTCATTAGAGCTCGAATATGTTGACCCCGAACAATTGAGGAAATGAGCAACGAATTTTTTTAATTTTACTTTTCCTTTCCTTTCCTTCCTTAATTCAGTGCAAAAAAATCGAGACAAACTAGCAGTAGTTTGCCTATAACGAAACAACTTCTGTGCCACCAAAAGAAGTAACTGAAAGCTCAATTTCGTTTCAAAATAGGATAATTTTATAATTTTTAAAAATAAAATGCTATCGTATTATTTTGAGCAAATGCATAAAATTTATTATGTATGTATATATTCATCATCCATCTAATGATTCAAAATCAAAAACAAATAAATTTTCACTTTGCAGATGTGTGTCTATCGTCGGAACTAAAATTATAGATTTATATTAATACATAACAAATTGGTGAACATCGAGTTTTTTTTTGTGAAAAATCTTGTTTTTTTTTCGTTGAAAATCGAGGAAAAAACTTGGAATTGATAAAAAATAAATGATTCCAGTTACAACGATAACCATTATTGTGTAAAGCAACCATTAAAACTTTATATATCGAAAATTAGGCACTGTCCCTTATACCGATCTTTATCGTCTGGGAAGTGCCAAGCATTTTTTTAAATATGGATGGATAAATAAATAGTTTCTATTGTCTTGGAAACATTGCCTAGAAGGACACGGAGGTGGGTTTAGTCGGTAGAAATCCGGCATATCGTGAGGCTGGAGCCAATCGGTATCTTTTGAAGATTCCCACCTTCCAACGACGAAAAAAAAGTGGTTTCAAGAGAAACGCATATGAAGATCAGATTTTTCATAGAAAACTTAGATTTACATACTCCATAGTTTCTTCCTGGAAATCATATTTTCATAATTTTAGACACTGTTAGGCTAGGTTGAAACAGAACGGTAACATTCAGTGATTTTTCATATGCGTTCATAGATTTATTAAATTTGAATCAGCATCATTGTCGAATCTAGCATTTTCTTGCCTATTGAATTATTATCTTCGTGTTTAAAGATAGTAGAAAAAATATTGGAAGCTTTGTTGGCTCCCTATTGTATTATTGGATCAATTGCATATCATTTTGCAGATAATCGTCATTGTAAAGTATGCTCCGGGATAGTCAGATAATTTTATTATAATCAAATATTTTCTGATTAAAGGTAGGAACTTTTAAGTTTGAAAATGATGTGCTACATAGGTTGGAACAAGTTGAAATATTGCTCCCAAAAATAAATAAATTAAGAAAAAAACGAATTTAAGATGAATCACTTAAATTTACTTGATATACTTTACCTGTTAAAGCAAATTTGGCTTCGATTTCAATTATTCATCAAATTGCGTGCAATATCCATTGAAATTTTTTGTATCCAAAACATAAAAAAAGATGTCTCAATTCCTCACATACATATCCACCATTAATCAATAAATCTATTCGAAAAACTCAATAGGAAACTACCTCGTTATCATTCGTACTAATCAAAAACTTTCAAGTCCTTGACATTCTAACCCTAATCATTGTTACAGTGCAACACAAAAGACTAGAAAGCAAGAAGCATTTCCATGAGATCTATCTGAGTATGGATTTCAGAAAAATCTTGCTGTTATTTTTATTGAAATCTTACGAATTTGAATTCTTAATGAGCGTCATAAATATTGTTTCGCTTAAATGCTGCTGAAGAGCTGGTCTGTATCACAATCTTGCGAGTATCGCACTTTTGCTTTTGTTTATTTTTTTTTTGCTTGCTAGATTGTAGTTAACTTTTATGCTACACGAATTGCCGCTAGTATGTATATGAATAGATAATGTCGTGATTTGATTGGCTACGTTAGTGGCCTTCATTTTTTGCTTTGAAAAAAAATTCAACTAGAAAGCCTTGTTTGAGATTGTGATGTTGAATTTGATAGAATCTCACAGGACGAGTTTTGCCTATTTCGAACGAAAAAATTAATAAACACACGAGAAGAAGGCATCGAAACCATGAAATTGCATAGACTCGATAAGATAATTGAAATGATAAGAAGCAAGAAAAATTAGTGAATGAAGCTGTGTTTTAATACAATGAAAACCTAATAATTCTTCTCTAACGAATTTCAAATATTTTGCGTTGGATTATGGAGGTCTAAAAATGACTATAGCCCCGGCACTCAACGTCAGAAGGGGCCTCACGAAGTAAGACATGATTCAATACATTATGTAGTAGCGTATATAATGGATAAAGTCAAACTGGTTCCAATAAATTTCGTATCGAAACTCTTAAACACAAGTACTCGAAAAATTAACTGTTAAATTATAAAAACCTTCTTTTTTGATACTATATAAATAGGATTTATAATGAGCCCAGAAGGAACTGTAAAATGTGGCTACCGCTTATATTATAATATGGGGGCGTCTGCTAAGTACCACGATTGGCCACGGCCATTGAGGAACGGATGAAAGCGAGACTGAATTTAAGCATCGAATTTCAGACCTAAACGCGCATATTATGCGGTATTGCACGTGCTAGGTCATAAAAATATGGGTTCAACAGCTACATCGACGGCTAGGCGCATTAGGTTTGAGGTATGTAGTCTAAAGAGAGTGTTCTTTAGTTTGTTCTCACTTCTTTATCTTATCTGTTGTTTTCCTCGTTCTGTTGTACCTGATTACGAGTAAAAAAATTTAACTTTCACCTTTGAAGTAGATTGCAAAATCGACTTGCTTGCGACAATTTGTTTGAATAAAGTAGAAGGTTTATCGTGAGTTGTGATAACAATTGAATCGGTTTTTGTTCACTTGGTTATTTTTGGTAATTTCGCCTAGTCGGGTCATTTTATATTGATTGGAAGATTTAGGTCATAAGCCATGGGCGAAAACTAGAAAAAAACTAATCCCGAACTAAGTTTGCCTGTTAGCAAGCACCACCTCCTTAGTATTGGAGAGAAAAAATTCATTTGCCTCGTCCCTAGACCGAAAGTCCGGAAGATTTGAAAGTCTGTGACTTTAAACAATTGAAAATTCAATACACAGTCAGTGTCAAAAAAAATATTCAATGGAAATTTAACCCCAAGCCTCAAACACCCTTAATCTGGCGCTGCTGTCAAATAGTCTTTGAATTTTAATAAGCGATGCAAAATACTTTACCCTTTTTTAATATTATTGATCAAGATTTTGAAAACCACCTTTTTAACTCAAAACAAAGAGAAGATTAAAAGTCGTCAATTATGCACTTTGATGCAAAAATTAAATAAATATAGTCAGTTTTAATATAGTTATATAATATAAACTAGTCACATAAATCAGGTAATCATATAATTTCAATAGGCCAATAGGGTATGAAATATTTTGCAGAAATTTAGTTTTTGCAATTCTGTTGATAATATCACACATTGAACTCTGAAGTCGAGCTGTGGTGGTACTTTGTAAGCAGTGCAGATTATTTCCTTACCTTGTACCGTTGACCAAGAAAAGTTTCTAAATTCGAAATACAAACTCATTTCTCAATTTTACCGGTAAAACATCAGCACACATTTAAATACCACATGACATTTTTTGAAATAAAATAAAAGTGCAATGAAATAAATCGTTGTTTTCAAGTTTAACAGGTTTGGGTTGTTCTTGGATGCATTTTCACTAACCACCACACAGTAGTTGACTTACAACATCATTTTGAGCAAGTAACTTCTTCCATTCGAAACCAATGCTGCGAAATTGGTTGTATCGAACAAGAAAATGTATCTTTCAAATATCAAAGGTTCAGCTGAACATTGCACTTTCTATTGGAAAAAAAGTTTACATGCTTCGATGGCATCAAATTTGTTATGAGGGTCTTAGCATCGCTTGGTATCCTATTCATCAGTTCACTGTTGCGTTGCCGGAAAGGTCACTTGACCTGTAAAATAAAGTGCATACTTGGCGTTTATCGTGTTAAAACGTTGACTCTTGATTGGAAACATCTTCATAATTTAATGTTTACACATCATAGCCATGAGTACGCATAATAGCTTCTTCCCCGGGAATGCTTCAAGATGTCAACAGTTATTACACTGAAATCTTCGCTCCAAATTATCGCTGCAGAGCTTATGGATTAGAAGAGCTGTAGCATAGTAATTTGAATTTCGTCAAATATTTGATCAAATTTTAACCTTACGTTAAGTCACCTTTCGAGCTATTATGTCAATATTGTTTTGTTATGAATATGAAATGGCGGCAGAGATCAAGCAGATGAGAAAAAAAATTTAGCAGGAAAATCAACAGAAAAATTCAATGGGTTCGTTTAGGTATTGCGACACTTATTTTAATAGCAAAATCTCGACCTAGATTCAGAAGAAACGAAACGCGGAGAATGACGATTGGCCAGAAAGAAATGATTTTCTCCTTACGTAATTTATTTTTGAAATCGATAAAATAACTCAATAAACCGTATATATATATATATATATATATATATATATATATATATATATATATACATCTGAAATATTGCCGATTCATTGAAACTTTAGTTTTAGTGTAAATTTTTCGTGTGGGGGACATTATCTACATGTGTTGTAAATATCAAAGAAAACAAGTTTATTTTGCATTTTTGCTATTAAGCAACGAATATTAAAGTCAATTTCCATGATAATCAAAATAATACTTTAATCTAAATACAAAAAAATTAAGAAGACATTATTTTAATTTTAATCTGCACCCAAACAGTTTTCGTTTCTATTTGTATTAGTAAACTTTCAGTCGAAAGTCTCTCAATCAAAACTCAAACGACAGAAGACACGTTTCCAATCACAAGCCAATTCGAATATTTCTTCCGATAGTTCCATGTTGCATAAATCGCGGTAAAAAAATGTTTTATAATAGCTTCCGTCCCTTTGAATTTCATCACGAGACATGTTTGCTTCTTTTTTTTATCTTCTAGTATCTGAGAGACCTGTTGCAAATTTCTCCTCCGTTAAAGGTCGTAAATCGAATGGCATCTCAACTTCTTGCTGGTAACTGGTATATCTATATTTTCCAGTTGGATACAAACGTTCATGCAAATTCACCGTCTTCTGCGATCCAACTCGAATAAGGAAGGCTGAATTGACTGTCTTTAATTGCAACTGATACTGCGGCAGCTCAACTTTCGCCAAATCGTTCACATATCTCAAGACAAGACAAGAGAAGAAATTATGTGCTTTGCGGCAATCTTGTGTACAGTAGAACTTGAATTCGTTTCATTGCATTTTGCCAGGTTTTTAATAAAATAGAGTTTGGATGGATCACATAAACAAATCCACTCATAAAGGCTTTATGGCTTCCTATAAGTTTTTAATGTTTACATAACTTCTTTTGTAAGGATTTCATTGAAATTGTATGTATTCTGTTATCATAATCTGTACAGAAGCAATGTTTGATACTATTTTTCGTTGAAGATCGTTCAATGTGTTAAATACGGTTAGTGAAACTTTTTAGGCTTTTTAAAATAAATCCTCAAATTGCTTGCACCGCATGTCGTTTTGAAAATATTGCTGAACAATCCACGATGTGTGACTCTTTAGGTCACCATGAGCAACTTTCCAGCAATATCTACGTAAATAATAAAAGCAATAATAAAAACACCACTTTAAATAATAATTATGATAAGACATTATAGTTAGTGAAATGAGTCATATTAATCCTATTGATATTAATCGTATTCGTCTTATTCATTAGAAACATTTATTAATTATTAATGAAGTGGGGAAGTGTGGTTTCGGGGTGACGGACGGCATCCTCTTCAGGTGCTGTCATTTACCATCCGCCAGTAGGCAGCACGACCACGATTAGGCTTATTGATGAGTTAAGCTCATCATACTTCAACTAATTTTTATAATTATTTGTATCCGCGAAGTATAATGACTGTCAATTTTTAGTTCGTATGTGCCTACGCTGCTACACCACGAAACCAAAATTATGAAACCAGCCTTTAATCTGGAAGTAAATGAACCTCCATCAATGTGCAAGCATAATGTTAGTAAGTTGCTAACCAAAAAGCACACTAGTAGGCGGAAGTTGTCGGCTAGACTAGGAGGTTCAAATCTATACTAATGTATTTATTAATTATTGTTTTTATATGAATAATTTTTGCAATTCAAAAATTGTAATTTTTTGTTTGATAAGTACTCTGAAGAATTCGGTTTGCTATAGTACTGCTTGTTTTAAATGCAAATCAGATTGACTTTTTCATCTTTTTTTATTAAATTTAAAAACAGTCATACAAAAAGTGTACCAATTAATAAAAATGTAATATCGCGTTGACCGAAACCTAATACAAATCATCAGAGTTAGTGAAATTAGGTGATGTTATTCCTACCAAATCCTCATTCTGTACAACTATTAATGTTTCATTATTTTTATATGATTATTATTCGCAATTATGAAAAACTTTCAGTTTTGAATTACTTAAAACTTTATGCAGCAACAGATTTTCCATTGATTTTCAGAAGTTCAAAATAATTTTTTTAAAATGTAAAGAAAAATCTAAATTTGTACGTTTTTGTTATAAAATGAAAAAATGCTTTATTAAGTTTATTAAAAAATTTAATGAATCCCTACAAATGTTAATATGCTTCGATTAATACCGCAACGAATTCAATACGACCCATACTTCGTGAGATATTGTTCGAGAAAGAAATGACCAGAACGTAAGGACACACAAATACATACTTCATCCTAGTAATATGTATTTTTAAATAACTCCTAAGACCTTAAAACATAAAGATATGTTGAAAATTTTGGTTTCGATTTTCGGAAAAGTTACAATAACTTCCCGTTAGAAGTTCATAAAAAAACATCACATGAAAAGAATCCTAGATTTTAGCTAACCGCAACTTATTGATACAAAATTTAAAAAAAAGTCAGCAAATCACTGGACATCTATTTGAATTTTTTATCCCCAAATTAAAATGTTTTCCATTCACTTACAGCTACACATTCCTCAAAAATACCTATGGGAGTCAAATTGAGGTTATCGAATGCTACTGTCCTGAACAATTAGAATACACAAATCATTCTTTTGATGAATTCTTATTCGATTGTTTCTTAATATGTTTATCATATGTAATTTAAACGATTCGAATGAGATTCAACGTCGAAATATTGAAAGCAACACTGAGCCAGTTTTTTGAGAACAGTGAATGTGTTACCAATACTGGGTCAATTTACTTTTTTGAAAGTAAGATTGAGAATGGAACGTAAAAGATTTAAACTTTTTTTTTGCATTTAGATGAAAAGAAAATAAACTGGATAGTGTTGCGACTGTATTAAATGTGTTTCGGGGAAGATCTGTGATTAATCTTATTTCGCTTACTTTGGTTTAAAGCTTTGGAATTAATATTGATTTTTAAAATATACGTGTTCGAAAAATCTTCTGTATATGTGTGAGCGTTTAATTAATGCAAATTTTATGGATTAGCATGCAGTTTGACCAGTTTTCTCTTGGTTTACCCCATGAATTGTAGAAAGATAAGTTATCTAACTGGTCTATTGTCCATATATCTTAAAATTCAATTTGTTTACACATCTATATATTCAAAAGTTACCTGTGATATTTTACTTTGTGCTTAGACTCTAATTATTTATATTTGTGTGCATCTGTAAAAATTATCGATGTTACACTTCTTGAACGTTATCGGTTAGCTTCACATGGAACTGGTATTTGGAACGAGAAATCCATCAAATTACAAAAGCACTTACTATTGTGCAAAACTAGTTGACATGCCTAACAAATCTATTTATCTACTAATACGGGTATGACCGTTTGCTGTTGAGTTCATACCGCTCGTCCCTGGCCTCAAATGATCTTCTTGTTTTAAATTACCCAAAGAATTGATTACCTACCTGTGCGAATGCATCTTAATGTTGGCAGCGGTATCTTGAGATATTTTTTTTTTGATGCATTTACGCCACAGAGCGTTGTTCGCTTTTTCGTGCAAGGTTAGCAAATACTGTTGTTAATAGGAAAACAAGCACTTAAGGCGCTTTGTGCCGTGCGAATAATGTTCAGTAAAATTACGAAAGCTTTGAAGAAACGTGCGGCTTGATGTGAATGAATGAATGAAATAGTCGTTCCGTAGTTAATTGTCTTAACAGAACGTAATTAAATTAAGCAATAACAATTTTCAAAGGAATTTCAAGATTATACTAAAGATTTGTATTTGAAATTGGGCAAAAAAACAACAACTGGGGTCTAGCAGCTTCAATTCAGATGAATCGTCTATTTTTGTTCGTCTAAATTTAATCAAATTAGTAAATCAACCAACATTGATCAAACCTGGAATTTAAATTTGCTTGAACCTGCCGTTTTAAATAAATATCCTTAGGTAAGACGTAAAAGCGACCAACAAATTGTTCGAAAATGGTCTTTAAAGTTCAAAGGAATTAAAGTGGAAGACATCACACTTTTAAAGTGGTACAAGCTTTAGGCAAAAACTGAACATGATCTACATTCAATTTCGTTTCGCATCAAGTTTGATAAAAAAAAAACTGCAGAAGAAAATCCATGGTATATGTATGTATCTCATCAAAAATGGACACTAAATATAGTTATTCGGGAGAACGCCCGTTGTTAACCTAGTAATGTATTATGTTATGGCAGCCCTAACTTTCAAAAAAAAATGCTTGAAAAATTCCTCAATAAAACTGCTATTTCTTTCACTTGGCATCAGTGGCGTACCCAAGGGGGGGGGTTTACGGGTTCAAACCCCCCCCTTGAAGAAGAATTGAATGCTGAGTTGACTCTGTGGTACAGAGAGATAGGGCATCTTGAAATAGTAAACCGCCCAAAAGCGGTCATAGATGGGTTAAGCATGTGTAATTCAAACATTTTGCCGAATATATCGAAATTGCTAGAAATATTGGCTGTTCTCCCAGTGTCTACGTGTACAAACGATCGATCATTTTTAACATTACGACGACTAAAAACATACTTGCGAAATTCCACCAGCAATGAACCGCTAAATGGATTGGCACTTCTAAATATTCATAGAGATCTCACTCCATCTACAGAAGATGTGTTAAATGAGCTATGAAAAAAAATTGTCGTTTAGATATTTCACTATAATTTTATCCGGCGAAGGGTTCTGTTTCATGCTTGGACATAAAATTTAAATCCCATTTTACACTGTTTCTCACCGTTACTGTACAAGCAGATGAGTTTTGAATACTAAGTTTGTATCATTATCGGCATTTTAAAATTTTGATCACCTCGCGTAAATTTAAAAAATTCGAAGATTCGAATGTTATGGATTATATATCTCAAGCATATTTTTTTCAATGTTGGGAGGTGGAAATCTTCAAAAGATACCGATCAGCTCCTGCCTCTCGGCATGCCGAATTTCTACCGACTAAAACCACTTCCGTTTCCTTCAATCATTCTCTCCATCAAAATTTAGTAATTCTCCGTATTTAAAATTTTAGGACATAGTACTTCCCAGACGATAAGAATCGGTATAAGGGATAGTACCAAATCTGTAAATTTTAGTGTCCTTTTATTTAGATTAATAGTTCAGACTATATGTTTATGCATTATTTTCTGTTGATTACATGTTTGGTTTTCAGTTTAGTGGAGCTGATTGTACTTGTAACTTACTTCGAATGTTGGTCCTGAAGGAGATATTTTTTTAGTGTCGTTTTAAAGGAAGTTGGGTTCGCTATGTTTTTAATTTTGTCTGGTAGTGCATTGAAAATGCCGGCTGCTTTGTTGAAGGGGTCTTCTTTTAGCCGATCAGTTCTGGCAAATGCGATAGCTATGTTATTCATGGTTCTCATTCTGTAAGAGTTTTTCCCCTCAATTTTATCCAATTTGAAGGTGGTGTTTTCATTACGGTGTAAATTCTTGTGTATGAATTTAGCTCTTTCCATAGAAATCATGCCTTGCAAATTCAATTCTTGGGCTGTTTTGAAAACTTCGCTCGTTGGAGTTGCCATAGGGAGATTGTAAATGGTTTTATACGCTTTCGTTACTAGTCTGGAGATGATTAAGAGGTTACCTTTAGAAGTTTGGCTCCAATTCAAGATGCCGTAGGAAATTTTGGAAAGGAGATGCGCATACATAATTTGGATTTTTTTTTTCTTTGGAAAGAAGTAGAAGCGACGTAGAAGACCAATGAAGACAGCCAGTTTTTTCCTTAGATCATTTATATGTGGAGTCCATAAGGCTTCGTCATTGCCTGGGAAGAGGTTGGTAAATAAATAATCGATGGCGCAATCGCCAAAAGTGGGCCTTCAGGCTATATTAGAGTTATTTCATTTACTTGACCAATAGAACATTAGGATGTGAAGTGGTCAGGAACACGCTCACCCGTGATTATTACCCTCATTTGATTCAGGTTCTCATTCACAGCTGAGTGAAATGATAGTGCGGCATCAAATCTCATTTCCGAAAACTATTTGTCGACAAGGAGCCTTGAACTAGCGTTAACCACTAAGCCACCCACTTTAACAATTATTCGCCGAGACACTCTGGAACGTGGGAGTTAAGTGTGATTCAGTATCTCTACGCAATTAGATCTTTCATCTATTTCACAGTAAAACCCATATGGGCCTAATTTACGGCCTATGGTGCTTTAGAGATCTCACCTAGGGTTGATACGGGCATAATTTGCACAAATTGGATCCGTGTGTGCCGTTATCTTTTACTTATTGTATGAAGCCTAGCAATTGTATATGTAGATAAAGAGTTGGTAGGAACATTAGAATATGGTCACCTGATTGAAAGTTTTCGAAGTAAAATTCCAGAAAAGTGTAATTTATTTAATTCGCACCCATATGTTAGTAGCAACAGTTATATTTGTGAATGTTTCTTTCTATCTTTGATCAGAACCCTCAAAAATGGATTGTTTTATTTTGTCATATGATTTTTAATCTGAGGATTAGGCCTATTGGGAATACCTCATTAAAAAAACGCGTACAAAAAGTCTACCTCATGCGTTACGTGGAAATGACGACAAATTTGCTTGAGAGCGCAGAGTTGCTTCCCTGCATGGGCTGCAAACAAGCTTAGCCAGCCCTGATTACGATAATATTCTGTCTGTGCTTAGTGACAGTTTCACTTTCCCACGGCATTTACTTCATTAGTTGCTTTCTTTTCTAGCCTCTAGGTATTGAAGACGTTTCAATATATGTACTTGCAAACATGCATATACACTTTACGGTTCCAAGGAAGTCTACAAATACAGTGTAGATTCTTTCACACGTCAAGCGCACAATTATATAATTTGAATGAAAATATCATGAATGATTCAAGTAAATGAAACCAGACATGCAATCGGACTAAAGTCTGAAAGAATTATTTTTGGAGGACTCCAACTTTGACCGGTGAAAAAGTATGATTAAGTATGATTACATAATTATATCTTCATATCTACACCGAAGAATAAGCAAACGTTCCTAGTCAAGACTTCAAAAATATAACCCCCCCCTTATCAAAATCCTGGGTACGCTACTGCTTGGCATCAATCAAAATTAAAATCAAATTAATCATTTCTGTTTCAACAAGTAACGCACGTCCTTCAGCACAGAAGTGTCTTAATTCAAAAAAGAATTAATGATGGCAATTTCGATACAATTTTTTGTTTAAATTAAATGCCAAAAAAAAATCTTTAAAAACAAGATTCATCGTTGCAAGAACCTAACATGTTTTAAAAAAGTTCATTGAATTGATTAATACGATCCATAAAATAACAACATTGACAAGGTGCAGCAAAAAATAAATATAGTTATTTGGCGCCACAGTATTTATTTCATATAGTCTCACGTTTTATTGACGTCACACTTAATAAAAAAAATACTCAAGACATTTACGATTCGGATGAAATTGAAAACATGTTTTTAGATCTTCCATATTAAAAGGGGTATTTTGTATTAGGATATTAGCGAATTTCGATCAAATTAACAGTGATCTCATATGTAACTATTGGAAAAAGTTAGAGTATATTCTGGATGTTGATATGCTTTCCTATTCATCAAATATATGCTTATATTAGTAGGGATAATACATGCAATTAATAATAGGAACATGAAACAGACATTATAGCCGTCAAAGTTTTGGTGTTTGAAAATTTTGCTTTGAAATCAGAGTCAAAATGTTTGGACGAGTGATATATGTATGTTTCGAAATTTGGTAACATCATTTGTAGGAAAGATGGTTCCCACCAAAAGATAAAGTTTTCCTATATTAAAGAGGTGAATATCTAGGAATCTATTAATATGAATATTTTTTTTTGAATTTCAGATTTCCAATTTTCGCTCGCTGCCTATCAATATTATGGCACAAAAATTGGATCACTATCTAAGCTACATCACGGAGTTTCTGGAGATGTTTATGCGGTCGATTCGAGGACCATATTTATAAAGAATTTCAATTATGATGGCGAAGCACCAGGTTTGAATAGTTTTTTATAAGTTAGCTTACTACATATATAAAAAATTGAGACTTTTTGATACACATTAGAATGCAAACAGCGAAACATTGAAATTAAGTTCACTTCGACAAACTTTTCTTGTAGAAGTTTAACCCTCTAGGATCGTATGTTTGTGATGATGCAATTTATTTCTTAACAGCCGCGTACTTTTACATGGGTGCATCGCCAAAACCTACTAATGAGGGTGCCTATCGGTTACGTGACGAGCACGGAACGATGCGACTTTTGAAACGTTATCGCAACAAAGACGTAACGCTTTCATTGCCGGAAGGAAAAACGTTGCGCGATTTCAAATGGCTCTCAGTTTGGTGTGATGAATTCGCCGTGAATTTTGGCGATGTAAAGATTTCAAGCAATTTGGATCATCCCAAACCACAAAAATTGGGATCTTTAAGCGGAGTCCATGGAGTATTATCGGACAATGTTGTGATTGTTGACGCACAAACTATCTTGGTGCCGAATTTCAGTTATGATGGTGAAGCACCAGGTAAGGTTACATTTGGAATTCTAGGGAACTAC
Organism: Oxycera nigricornis; assembly: GCA_963942545.1. Taxonomy (NCBI): domain Eukaryota; kingdom Metazoa; phylum Arthropoda; class Insecta; order Diptera; family Stratiomyidae; genus Oxycera; species Oxycera nigricornis. Next base: position 109,953,083 of record OZ012660.1, on the reverse strand, counting down.
CAGACGTTCATGTATTTTATGTCTATATTTTGAAAAGTTATCTAAAAAATATTTAGTATCTATTCAATTTAATAACATTCAAATATATATGAGATACATTGATCCGCACCTTTCTGTAAATTCATTATACTTTCCACAGACGCGAAATTCTGGGTAGGACGTGGATCAAAACCATCGCCCAATGGTATTCGAATTCCAGACGAGAACGGGAAAATCGACCCACTTAGACGGTATGACCGGAAAACGATTGTCCTGACGGTACCAGGCGACTTAACTGTCTTCGATATCGGCCACTTTGGAGTATGGTGCGAGGCATTCACCGTCGACTTTGGTCACATTCGTATCCCTGATGGTCTTAACGTTCCACCATCTTTGAAAATGCTTGGTATCAGCCCTCAGGTAAATTCGCGGTACTAATTGACACTCAACTAAGACGAGACAAGAACAAAATACTCTTTAAATATATCTCAGAATTTTTAATCTTTTAATTTGATTTGGGGCGAAAAATCTGAAAAATGAAATTTTTTTTTACCGAACGCAAGAAATTATATACTTATTAAATAAGATGCTCTCTACGACTTGATATTTCGACAAAAAACTGTGTTATAATTAAAATAACTGTAGATAATCTTTCTTTTCAAAGATCTTCATCTAGTAGCTAGTATTTTATATTTAGGACATTGACAAACAAGTAATTTGTTAACTGTTAACCAGAACTTATTTAGTTCAAAGTAGAATAAACGTTAATATGATCTAGAATTATAAACGGTAGATCGGAAAAAGGCAATTAGATATCATTTCACCAGAATTGATTTTCAGATAAAACCATTAAAACTATACGATAAATTCACAATGTTAATTATTTTTTATTATATTATACGCAAACCTCAGGTTTGCAATCTGAAATACAGTGAATAAATGGTAAATGCAAAATGAAAAATTGTTTTCTTGCACAAAACGGAATAATCACTGGATAACTAACAACTATTAGAATCAAATGCAACTAATGCTTCATTATTTCATGATAACATGTCTAGAAACTTTAATATATTTTAATTTTGTTTCTGTAGTTTGCTTCAAATCATACTGTTCACTATATATATATATATATATATATATATATATATATAGCTTTTCGATAACCTCTGTCTCTAAATATTCAAACGCTTTTTATGCATTTTACAATTTTTCATTTTGTACTCCATACAACCTATATTCAATGGTTTTATGTTTGGATATTCGACAAATTATCATGTAATTTATTATTTTAGCTATAACACGATCTAGTAAATGTTGCACGCTAGTATATGTTTTAAATAAATTGGATTATATTCCACTTTGGAAAATGATGCATCAACTTTCGTGTTGAAATATATACGCGAAAAAAATTCGATCTGAGATTTCGTGAGTTATATGAAGTTTTTCCTTAGTGACCTCAGCATTTTAAATAATTGTAAACATTTATTTAAATGTCTCAGAAACTGCAGTTTGCCAATCCGTATTTTCGAAATTTTCTCTTCATGCATTTTGTATGTGGAAATATGAAATAACTGAATCAAAGTGAATCCTTAACAATATCGTGACTGATCAATTTTGAGTTAATTCTTCACTGGTTCAACAAAAACCGAAATTTTAATTTTCAAGGAATTTGTCGAATATTCAAACTTCGCTTTTTGGTAGCCGCAATGTGAAATTCCCTATAGACATTAGTGATTTCATCTAACATGTCTAGCCAATAGCTAAATTACATACCTGAATTTCAGTTACATATTTCGAGAATACCAACATGTATTTTGTTGCTTTAATTACATAGCCTAAAACGCAATGCAATATATATTGCTGTAAACACTTTTGACTTTTTCTTTTCAACACAATCACTTTCTTCTGGTGAACTTTTCTTGATTACAGTCAAAACTTAATTGTGAAGTGCTTTACGATGATCTGGCATTTGAGATACGTTGGGCTGTAGCCGGTGAAAGTGTTGTCGTGCAGTTAGTTGCCAAATTGGGTAAGTTATAATGAAATACATTATTTATCTTACATAATGTGAGTACAAGCATAACAATATGATACCGAAGGCAATCTTTCAAATGATCAGTTGATGAAAAACAAGCAAACAGAGTTGATTTCGTAAAATCTGCGAGGAGCAAGAGATTATCTTGAATTACTATGTATCTCGGATGAGATTCTCTATCGGTATAGATCCACACAACTTGTTATACATTTCCTAGTTCAATTGTCGGCCACAAGCAATCCTTATTTCTTCTTCTTAAAATATTCTTCCAATAAAACTTTTGTCCAAGAACAAAACAATAAAATGCATAACTTGTGTCCAATGTAATTGCAGAAAATAATGAATACATGTCCTTCGGAATATCGCCAAACACCAAAAAAACGCAAATGATAGGATCTGACTGTGTTGTGACTTGGGTGAACAAAGATACAGGAAAGGGATACGCTATTGATTATTATTCGGATGCTAAATCACAGTGTTCCGGCAAGCATGGAAGCTGCCCAGATACACGGATTCTGGTACAGATACAAAAATGCGATTAAGATAACATGTGGATTTCTAATGAATATTATATTACAGGAAGATACTCAATCAGTGCGTCTTTTGAATGCCGCCATGGTCAATGGATACTCTATTGTTACTTACCAGCGCTCGCTCAAGGCTGCGGATAGCTTAGACGTGCCAATTTCTTTGAACGGCTCTCAAGCAGTTGTATGGGCGATTGGACCATTGAATGAGCGCTCGGAAGTCTCGTTCCACAGTCAATATACAAAGGGAGATCAATTCATCGATTTTGGTCGGCTGCCCAAGTGGAACTGTCCGATGCCGGAAGATGATTACAAGATGTCCGAGCAGCCGCAAGAAGAATATTATGATTCGCGACCTCAACAAAATAATCAAAGGCCTACTTCCTCGCAGGGATATAATGATCCTGTAAATACACAAATACAGAACAAGCATGACCAATACTATGGACCGCAACCGCAAGCTCAGCCTAATACGCAGCCATCTAGGCGCCCAGAACAAGTGAGCTCGTCAAGACGACCAGTTCCAACACCGAAACCAGCTAGCTCGAAGGATGCTTGGGAGATTCCACCGATACAATGTTTCGAACCGGAAGACGGCGTATTTTATGCACAAATGGGACCAACGGGAGGAAAACACGGATACCCAGCGATAACCGGTAATTTTTTTGTCACATTACACGCATGTACGAATAACCCTTGATTCATGTTTACCAATGTTAAGGACATGTTGGCTGGGGCATATCTTGGTACATCAATGGACTTCTTATTCCTGAGATTAATGTAGTGCGTGGCAAAGCATACACATTCGTTGTGGAGGGTGGCAATGACCCAGAAACGCCCGCGAAGTATCATCCATTCTATATTACAGACGATCCTGTTGGAGGCTTCGAATACAAAAGCGAGGAAGAGAGAGCGGTAAATATCTTATTGATAAAGTTCAAAAATTTGAAAATTTTACAAATTCTGGGCAGCCAAGCAATTGGCTCAAGCTGCTAAATATATTTCATAAAGATTATAACATTTACAAACTTTTGTAATATCTATACTTCTAAAGAGTTGTTGAATTTTTCGTGCAGCTTATTAGTGACGTTTTTCATATATTTTACTTTAATACTTGAAAATTGAAAACATAGCTCATGCACTTCCTTTTTGTTTTGATGTTTTTCCATTCTTTGATTTGAATCATTCACTATTATCATACCATTGCAGCTTGTATCAATTTTCGCGGGAGTTAAGCGATCTCGAACTGGACAAGTGATTCCGACTGGCGTAGGAAGATTGTGTAACTGGACGCCCGATATAGATGGTCCACCTGCTGATGACTACCTCTCCTTCGGTGCCTATCAACGCACTCTAACTCTCAAGTGTGACGAAGGCGAGCCAGGAATAATAACTTGGACACCCGATCGTTATACTCCCGACACAGTTTACTATCAATGTTTCACACATAGACACCTTGGTTGGAGGATCAACGTATTGGACAGTTGTGAGGACGCCCAAGCCTCGGAAATCGATGAGGTATTTGTAGAGCTTGATGATGATATGGCTGCGGAGCCTTCTATACGTCATGAGAGCAAGATTCGTCCAAACGACAACTTTCTAATCAAACATGAAAAGGATCTAATCAAGAATCATAACATGAATGAGTCGCCGCCGAGGTTGCTTTTTGAATTAAAGAACTCCACAGAGCTCACGAAGCTCATTACTGATGGTATTCGCGCTGCAGAAGCTTTAGAAGAAAGTATAAAGCTACCTAAATTCAACTATTCGTATGAGATTCCTTATCGTCATCAGACGATTTCAACGACTCCTAAATATCTGCTGGGGGAAATTAAATACACGCCTTCAAAAAACTATAGTGTTCAGGCACCTGTTGATCATTTAGTAGTTCCCAATATTAAACCTGCAACATTTTTGAAGCCACTACAGGGTCAATCGCAAAGTCCACCGGGTTTTCGTCCCGGTGTGCTACCAGCACGGCGACCCTCACCTATGCAGTTTGATCGCCGACCTAACCAGCGACCCCAAAGACCAGTTGTGCTGCCACAGCCATCCGTAATTGTTAACCACTACAAAAAACCAGTTCCACCAATCATGAGACCATTCGTCAAAAATAAGCCTTTTTCAATTGATCCGCTAGCTTCTGTCTTACTATTAGGACAAACAACTGAGCTGGGAGCACCTATGCGCAGTAATGAGCCTTTGCTTAAACCTAAAAATAAATTCAGCAGTATCCCAGTGCCCTATGTAGATATTACACCACTGGGTTCTCAAATTAGTAAAACAGTCATCCACAATGGACCCTACGTCAAAGCGAAGAAGCCGTTCATCAAACGAAATCAGGACGCTGAAAAATACAACTCGAAACCAACTCTGTATAAAATCCCATTCGATATCAAGGATGATAATTTACCTGCTTTACCAATAAAGCCAGCTGTTAATACTGGCTTTCAACCCGACTCTGTGAAAGTTGAGGGAGGATTCAAACCTATTCTCAGGAACCGCAAGGACGATGGCGACGAAGAAATTGAGACCTTGAATAACCGTCGACAAGATGATAACGTCGCGGAGCTAGAAGAGGTTTCGGAAGGCGAGCCACTCTTTTTTAATCAGGATAAAGAGAGTCAATCTTTCGAGCCGATGTTCATCCCTTCACCACCTGACAGCACCAATGCAAGTATAATTGTGCGGAAGTCCATTCAGCATCAGAAGAACCATGGCGATCTGGACGACATGGACATCGAAAGTGGTGATGATAAAATGGCAGTTGCCGCAGAACGGTTTGAATCCTATTACCTTCCTCCTGATCCGAAAATTCAACTTAACATCGCTATTCCGGACGGAGCGGTAGTTGCTTATGATGGGAAAGCCGTGCTGGATACGTCACTGGTCAACAATCCTCCACCTCTGCTTCATCACCATGAGCGCGAGCGGCACAGCAGCGGTTTTTCAAAAACGGAGCAACTGGTCCGAAATACCCCACAGTTTGGCCCGTTCCGAGGTGAAATGCCACCACCAGTACCCAATGTCCTGCCGAAGGACTTACCTCAGATTAGTAGCCAACGTCTTAACAACCCAATCACAGAGTATACAAACCCCATTTCCTCATTAGGAGTAAACAGCCCCATATCTACGAAACTGTCACTGCTGCCAAAAACCAGGCGCTGATCCTTGGATCCGTGGCAACAGAATTCTATGAGCACATAGAATAAAAACGTTAAGAGTAGATATGGATAATATTAAAAGGTTGTAAATAGAAAAGTAGGATTTTTTTTATTCAATATACGTGAAATAGATTACAGTCTGTGGTATTTTTAAACTAGATGGGATGAGCTGCAGGAAAATGGGTTAGCGACTGCAACTATTGTAACGTGTTCTATTGTTTTTGAAATTTTTAGAAAGAAACGAAAGTTATTTTCAATATTGTATGTAGCATTTAACATGGAAATATAAAGAGATTATTATTTACAATTAAACAAGGTGTGTTTTCATACGATTTCATTCACTTGAATTCATTGATCTGTTTGTTTTGTTTTCAATATATCAACATATTTTTACGTTTTGTGGTCTTAAGAGTATATTTAAAGTGTTTTTGGAAAGAAATTTGTGTGTGTATGTACGTACGTTCGTTCGTTCTTTTATCCTTCGAACATAACTCACGTAAATAAAGTGGTATCGACTTTGTTGAAGTGTCAATCGAAGCGTCTTTGCAATTTTAAGAGCTGATTAGTTTTTGGGAAACTTCGGAGTGATTTGCTCATTTCTGTCGTGCACTATACCTCGCGAAACAAACATAGAATTTGTACTGTTAAGATGTCAATCGACGTGTATTAACATTTTTATGAATCTCTTAAATTTTGAAAAAATTGGGAACCCTTTTTTCATTAAATGAAAAAATGGAAAATTATGGATTTGCTTTTTCAAAAACCTAAAAAAAAATTGACCTGATCTGCACAACAAAGTAGTCAATGTGTACAAAATTTACATACTCCAAATAGTTTTTGCAAGAAAGCCACTAATTTTTTTTCATGATTACAAAAATAAATAAATTACAAATAAGAATATCATTGAAAGCCACTATAGAATAAGGGTTCATACGAATAATCTTACCTGATGTCTCTTTTTCTAAAGAAAAGCTTATTAATATTTGCATAATTTATTACTGGGAAGTTGATCGTGTGGACCTCAAAGGTCGCACCTCGCTACTTTCTTTTCTTTTATTGTTTTTACTTGGTACTCAGTCTTTTAAATATTGTTCAACGTTTTAGGTTTTTTTATAATTCTGGGGAAGTGGGAAATAGGGTTCCTGAAGGCATCTAATTTTAAAAGTTATAACGTGACTATTTATCACAATTAAATGCTGGAATGAAAATTCTTAGAAATGTTGCTGCTTTGAATTATATCTGAGAGCTTACTGATTAGCTTCCTCTGACGTAATATTTGCTAGCTGATGTGCATTGCGAATTCTTGAAAATATATAATGCCGAAATAATTCACAAAAACACAATGGAAAAATGCCAAAATTTCACTTTTCAATAATGTCGAATTAGTTCATTAACAATCAAATTGAATTACATATATACTATAATAAATATTAGAAATTGATTTGAAGCAGACGTTTTCATTTTGAACGTAAATAATTTACAATATCTACATTTTTCATTGCAACAGCAATATCTAAAGAATTCAGACCATGATTATCAGTTGCTCGTACATTTGCTCCATTGTTGACTAAAAACTTGATGATTTGTGCGCTACAATCCATGGCAACTGAAAAGATTGAAGATCATGTTGCTTTTTGGTAAAAATTCAAAACTAACAACAACAAATCAAATGAATTTTCAAAGAAATATTTAAATGTGGACAAATTATTTCTATTTTATCTGTAAACGTAAATAATTGAAGAAATTGTTTTGAAACTATGACACACCAATAATGTAAATATATGCATATATAAACAATAATTGTTTTCATTAAAATTATAAATTCTGGAAGAAGATAAATTGGTTTTAAACAATCTTTAACTTGCATCAATAGCAGAATTTTCGACTCTATACTAGACATTGGTTGAATTTATACCGAATATATGTATGAGTGGCAAACATGTCAAGATGAACGGTTCACATTTTTGAAATTTTTATAACAGATAACGGCTACATCACACATCGTATACTAAAATCCTTCTCCTTGTATGTTTCTCTCCCTATAAAAACTATCTTCATGGTTTGGCAGGTGACAGCAAACTTTACCTTAGCGTGTGTTGTTGTTATTCATATATTACAATTAAATGTAGTTTACATTGAATGCTGTAAGCTACCTGGTCTTTTAATGTGTGTTTAAATAAGCAAAAGGTATTTATTGATATTCAAAACAATGTAATGCATATTTGGTTTGGCTAATTCCGTTTTAGATCTTTATTAAGCTATGGAATCGACTTCATCAAGAAAACAACTAAAAAAGAAAGAGAATAACGTGTGGCAAAAAATCAAAAGTGGTGTCTCGAATGTCAGTAAAGCTATCGTAAGAACACCAGCTCAAGATCGATTGGCGCGGCTACAAAATAAATTAGCAGAGGATCAAAAGAAGTTCGGTCCAAACATACGAGCACAGCTTAACAATTGTGTGTTTGCCAAACCTTCCACGTTACGAGGCTCGTCTATTAAGGCGGATCGTAAAAAGGATGCAAGCTTGTCAAAAGAGCTAGCTCAAACAAAACATAGCGTGGGAAGTACTTCGCCAGCTTTGTGTAAAAGAATAATCTCAGAATCTGATGTGCGCGATGTGCTAAGTTTGATAAATTCGACTGAGACTTCCACCCCTGCGACTGTCTCCAGCACATATTCAGTCGCGAGAAATGATAAAGAAGAATGTCCTTCTACTTCAAAAGCGACCAGGCAAGCAGTGCCGAAAATTAAAAAGCGATGCAACCAAGATCAGCCCGACCCAAAAACTTTGAACCATAAAGGTAAGTTCACTTAACCGCGTCTATTTGCATTTCAATCGCTGGCTAGGAAATAAGTTATTCTAATTCTTTATTACCGTTACTGTTAGTTTTATATGGACATTAACAGACTATATTACAAGCACTTGATAGTTCGCTGAACTCAAAAAAGTGCGTTAAAAGTGGAATTCCCGAATATTTATTATTTTATAGTGCAATAAAATACTTGCTTCTGTGATACTTAATAGTTTAGTAAGCATTTAGATTATTCAAATTTCGTTAAAAGCAAGATTGCTCCAAAAGAGTTTACCCTCAACCTATGTAGGACAATTTTTTCCGTTTTTTGGTTCTATTGACTTCATTTTTAAACTATACATGATTAAATCTTTCTTACTCCATTATAAATTTCTAACATGTGTTACTAATTTGACGGATGAGGTTAAATTGTTGTCTATACCATCATCGGCATTTAACACGCGACAGTTCAGGGTTATTAATTGCCTTCATAAATGCACCGCTGTTGTGAATATTAGTAAATTTTGTAAATCTTTTGAAATCTATCTACCTATGCTAACTCCAACGGCCGAAGTTTACAAAATAGCTGGAGAATAAAATTTCCAAGGCATGATTTCCATGGAAAGAGCCAAATCCATACATACGAATTTACACCATATTGAAAATACTGTAAAATTAGATAGAATTGCGAAAAAACAGCATGAGAAACATGAATAATATAGCTATCGTATCTGCCAGAACTGAACGACTAAAAAACGACCCCTTCAACAGGGCAGCTAGCTTTTTTAATACCTTACTGGGCAAAATAAAAAAAACGAACCCAAATTCCTTTAAACTAATACTAAAAAAATACCACCTGCAGGATAATCATTCGAAGTAAATTATAATCAGCTCAACAAAAATCAAAGGTTACATGAAATCAATATGAAATAAAATTATAAACATATGTCCTGAATTATTAATCGAACTTAAAGGATATTAAACCCCGAAATTGGGTACTATCCCTTATACCAATCTTATCATCTGGTAAGTACTATGTGCCGAAATATAAATACGGACAATTAATGAAAATTGATAGAGTGATTTAAAGGAGACGGAGGTGGTTTTATTCGGTAGAAATCTGGCATGCCGAGCGGCAGAAGCTGATTGGTATGTTTTGAAGATTTCCACCTTCCAACGTTGAAATAAAAAAAAATGGCCCAAATTGAGATTGAAATCGATAGCGATGTAAGTGATAGTGGTGATAGTGTTTTCAGTGTCGAAGTATCAGACGATTATAAACCAGCAGCTGGAGAAATAGCTGCAGCTGAAGAGAATGAGTCTGATAGCTACGATTCCAATATTGAAGAAATTGCCGAAAACTTAATTTAAAATTGCGTACCATTGATCAGCAATTTATGTACCCCATCCAAAATTGCAATGGAATGCCGCTCACAACTAAACATGATATCGCATTATTGTGAAGTGATTCTTTGCTCAGTATCGGGGCATAGTGTAATACCGGGAAATTGCGAAGCAGCTGCCCTAGCACGAGCTGGCACTGAGCTCCAAGAGTATACACTTACACCCCAAGTCGGCCAACCTTTAGCTTCCATAAAGCTAGGATTCAAGCAATACTACATGGAGACTGCAAATAGGGCCTGGCTACTTGAAGAAACCTGTAGGACAACCAGGCAAACTTGGCACGTACTGTGCTCCAAACGCACCAATCGGCTTCTTAACACGAGCCGCAAAACCTTGAACTCCATCGTATCCGTACTGACGGGGAACTGTTTCATTGGCAAACACGCAAAAAGATTTGGTGTTCCTTTCACCGATTTCGAAGAAGACGAGGAAGAGACAATCCAACACTTTCTGTGTGAATGCCCAGCACTATCCAGGAAACGCATGCATACCGTAGGCTCACCTTTTCTGGACAGCCTTACAGAAGTAGCTGATTCAAATATTAGCTGCATAGCCAACTTCATACGAGAATCTAAATGGTTCTCGTCATCCTGTAGGTTCTAGTGCCGTCTCAATTTTTTGTGGTATCACAATGGGCCTATCGTGGTCTAAGTGAGCCATCTTTGGACAAAGGAGGCTGCCACTACAACCAACCAACCATGTACAAGTCGAAAGGTAGAAAAATAGTGTACAGTAGTGAGAGTACAACAACAGTTCAAAACCGGCCAAAGAACCTTACACCAGGTCAGCTACAGCTTTGTATATTCTACTACGTATTTAATTGTCCGTGTCGTCGTTTGCGTCGTCGTATATTTCACTGAGCTTCGTTGTATTCAAGACATTTAAACATGCAATAATTCACTTGTTTCGGTCCGAGACCGTTCGTCGCTTCACATTCTAAAAAAAATTGAATTCATTTCTTTTCTCATTGAACCGATTCAACAAGAAATTGTACAAATGACTAAATTTATATCGATTGCAGACGCTCAAAAGACGGTCGAATGAATATTGATGCTGTAGACATGAGTTCTTATTTTCGCTGATTTGTTTCGATCATATGGAGAGTCGCTAATCAAACTATGAGACGGTGTAAAGGCCGGTCCAGACGCTCCGTTTTACACAACCTTTTGTCTGTGCAGTCTTAAGACGGAATGAAAACGTTGCAATTTTTAGAGCGTCCACATGGTTCAGTGATATCTGTATATTTCGCACAGTTTTAGTGATATCGTTATGGAGAAGGTACTACTCTGGTCAATTTTGGCATGCTGTCTTGTTAAAAAAACATTGCCGAAGGTCAGCCGAAGTACACAAAGGAACTGAGGCACAAAATGAATCGGAAAACGGAGCTACCGTCGAGCGTCTGGACCTGTCTTAATGAACCGACCAATATTCAAAGTCATTAGGTTTCTAGAAAAATTCCAAAGAATCCACGAATTCAATCGAATCGATCATCGATCAGTACGTTCTCAAGAAAATCGTAATGAATTCGATGAACTAGTATCAATCCGTAGTGTTTACGGTAAATCGGACGCCGGAACGTTACTGTCTAAGAAGATGACAATTCAGACAGCCTATTCCGAGCAAGCCAGCAAAATATAGCTTAACAATTTGGTCATGCTGTGATGACGGGAGTGCTTACAGTTGTAACATTATATACTAGCAAAATAACAAATACATCGCCTGTTTTGAACCAAGGCAAAAGGTTGTTTTAGAATTGACAAAAAAAGCGTATGGTCACAGCAGATAACGTTTTCACATGCCATGAAAGCTATCTCGTCGTCAGTTGTCATTGATTGGCACTGTTCGTAAAAATAAAGTAGACCTGTTGAATATGAAAGGAAACCCATGTACCACTGACTTTTTGTTCGATAAACAGAACCGAATAAGCATGGTTTCATACGTTCCAATAAAGGACCACTTTGTTCTTGCTATAAAATCCGATCGCATGAATCGGAATATTGGAGAAAACGAAGCACAATTGATTTCGAACTATGATAAAACCACATGTGGTGTCGATCCAGCAGATCAAATGGTCGGCGCATATACTTGCAAGCGCAAAACTAATCGCTGTGCAATGGCTTTACTTAAGTACATGCTGGATACTTCAACGCTAAATGCTTCTATTGTCTACTTGAGTGTTTTTTCGCATTGAAATGCAAATAAAGCATATAAACGCCATTTATATTTGAAGAAACTTGCTCGAAAATGGGTCAAACAACATCTGTACCGAACAATTATTCTGCACGTTCAAAATACGTTGCGACTGTTTCGTTCAATTAAGTCATCATCGCCAACTGTTACAACACCACCAACAAGAACAACAATTCAAGAGTCACCTACAAAAAAACCAAAAACAAGAACCTGTTGCAGATATTGCCAAAATAATTCAAACATTACAAAAAAGAACAAGTGTTGCCTACGTAATAAAGCTGTTTGCCTGGTTCATAGTGCGCCAACTATTAATCCAAAAAAATTTGCATTTTTTTCATCAATCATTTATCACCTTTTTCAGTCTTCCTCATTTTCCAATTTTGGTTCAAATAAATTATTTCAAAACGTTATAATTTTTATACATTTTTTATATCTGAATTCCTTTTTTTTGTAAAATATTTATTTTAATTCAAATAAAATAGTTACTGTCTATTTTGTACCTTAAATTGAGTAAAAACAACTGAAAGCTCATCGGAGCAAAATTGACCCTTTAACATTCAGTTTGTAACTTCTGTGAACGGTCGTTTTCTCGTTGAAATTGACTGAAATCAAAACGCTGTTTCCATGACGAGATATACTTTATTTGAATACAATATTGTTTCAAGAGCGACTTGCTCTCTTCTTCAGTTCGAAGGACAGACCTGGTCTAGTCTGGTCTACTCTGTATACAAATAAAGTATAGTATATCTCGTCATGGAAATACAGCGTTTTGATTTCAATTCAGTTTGTAACTCCTGAAAAACAAAGCTTGAGAATTTATGGACGACATGCTGTTTTCAAATTTGTATTCATTTTGTTGTAGAAAACTTTGCTTCACTTCTATTACTTCAAGCTTATATGCATTTCCAATGTATTTTACCATCGAAAGTACTAATCAAAGATTGCGTTTACAAAGAAAAGGCCAATTTCTTCAGAAAAACCGTTACAACACCAAAAAATTTAAAATTGCTTTTATTCGTTTATTTTTTCAGACAATTCTCTCTCAACTGCTGCACTGCTCAGCAATTTAGAAGATCTGAAACAATTACCTACTATCCAAACAAAAATTCACAAACGAAAATTAAGTTTATTAGAATCAAACGTGCCTGCAAAGCTTGTTAAAACATCACCAGAAGAAAAGTTAACATATATAGAAAAGAAATCCGTGAAAAGTTCACTGGCGAACGATCGTCTGAATCGTCTGAGAAGTTCGTTGCAAAAACAAGTGATCCGAAAGAAAACAGAATTCAAAGCTAACTCATCTAATTATCGAATGGATGTAGACGAAGAAATGCCAATGGCGTCGCCAGCTGTAAATTGGGAACCATCGACAAGTAGCTCCCTTTTGTCCGGTGTAACGTCGTTCTTTAAAACATTACGAGACGATATTAAAAATGCTTTTGATAATTTTATTGACATCAAAGAGAATTACTCCAATGCTATAAATGGAATCCAATCTGATGCGAAATGTGTAAAAGAATGTATTTATGTAGTGCCGGACACGAATGTATTCATTGATCATTTGACATTCATCAAGGATATTGTAGATAATGATAGAGGGAACAATAGTAGAACTAAAATCTATGTACCGTATGTTGTTATCGAGGAGCTAGATAAGTTGAAAGAACAAAAAGATCGGTCTGTGTCAACGTTAGCTATGCGTGCTATCAAGTACCTTAATGAAAAACTGGAAAAGCGAGACGAAGCAATTAAAGGACAAACGGTTGTGGAATCTATGGAAAAAACCATCCCAACAAAATTTGGAGATGACAGCATTTTGAACTGTTGCTTGCAACTGAGACAGAAAGGATTTCGTTTTATTTTATTGTCGAACGATGTAAATCTAAGGAACAAAGCCTTGATTAATGGTGTTAAAGCGCTCGCTAGTGCTGATGTAGATCTGAGGGACATAAGTAAATATTTATGAAAACTAAAGAAATTAAGTTCAAATATTGTATATAAAATATTAGTCTGAATGTAGGCTAAATTCGATTTTGTAAGGGAAATACCTACACATAATTTCTGTAATAAAGATTTTTCTATCAATATTGTGTCATTAATTGTTTACTGTAGTGGAAAGGATATGGAATCACCTAATTGCTTGTCTCTATTTCACTTTGTTCTGGTAATATTCAATCTGTTGTCTTTTTTCACGGGTTCTATATGTGAAACAAGTATTAACCATATTTTGATGTCCTTTTAGTCGGTGAAACTTAAACTGTCACATTGAAAATATAAAAAGCATTGTAGGTATATCAATTTATGCGGTTGAATGCTTGCCGTTCACGTTTGATTACACTTTATCTCGTTGTTGGATAAATTCTTAAACATTTTTCTAAATGTAGCTTGATGTGCTGAATTTATTACAGAATAGTGCCTCAAACTATTTATTGACAACGCCTCGCTATATATTTGCACAAGGCAGAATAATGGTTCCAGGCAATTACATTTTGATATATAGAAAGCATGGAGTAATGTTTTCTTATGTTTAGTATTTATTTTTTTTATCCCCGGATATTTTTTAATTTCGTTTTCACTCTTAAATTTTATTATGTCACTTGAATTGCTGCTTGCAGATACGTGGTTTCAACATATTTAATCCGAATGATTGAATGTTTTACACAAATTACATAAACAAAATGTCAGAAGAAAGAATTTTAAACTTTCATGGAAGGAAATGCAGGCATTGACATAAAAGTGACACAGCATCAAAATCCGTTAAATTCAAACTGATTTTGTTTCTGAGTTCGTTGTAATATTTAGATACAAAACTTTATAAGCTTGGAAATTTTATGGCGTTGTGTTTAAAAATAACTGCGTCTTTAAAAAGCCATCATGTCGGTTCAATTTTGCACAATTTTTTCCAGCATGGCCAAACTTATTTTGCCAACAACGCGTCGAATGTTTACTTCCAAGTCATCAACAGTTGCTGGTTTATCAGCATAGAAAAGTGGCTAGATGTATCTTCACAAAATGTAGTCCAATGGAGTCAAATCACATGATCTGGGTGGCCTTTCTCAGATCCATTTCTTGAGATGATTCGTTCACCAAAGGTTCGGTCCAACAAAGTAATGGTTTCACGAGCTGTTTGGCATGTTACGTCATCCTGTTGGATCCATTAGTCTCTCAGATGATTGGCGTTGATGTTGGGAATCAAAAAAATTACGAGTCATTTGTCAGTAGCGATCGCCATTAATGGTAGCGTTGGTTTCGTTTTCAGATTTGAAAAAAGGACCAATTATGCCGCCGGCATGCAAACTGTACCACATAGTGATATTTTTGGGATGTAATGGCGCTTCTAAAATCTTTTGGGGGTTATCCTTAAACGAAAAACGGCAAATTTGCTTATTTACGAACCCATCAAGCCAGAAATGAGCATCACCACTGAAAATGGTTTGACGGTAAAAATGCAGTTCAACACGCAACTCATTTGTAGTACATTTACTGAACTTACGACGCAAACGATGGTTTAATGGCGACAATTGCTGCTAGTTGGATCTTATAGGGCTTAAGTCCAATGACAGATATCCCTATCGGAGGTTCTATACCTCTATAAAAACCACCCTTTATAATTGTGAATAGTGGAGAACATAATTCACGGGCCGCTACTAAATAAAAACGGACCCAGAGTTTGCTACAGATTCTAGGTTGAACCGGAGAGTAACCAAAGATCAGACGGTGCTATACGGTGTTTGCATCGAGCAAAAGAATCGTTTTATTAGCAAACGGCAGTAAAGAAGTTCAACTAGAAAGTGCGAGTAATCTAGTAATAGTGTTAAAGTTTACAGTGTCCGTGTAACCTAATAGCAATTAGTAATAAAGTGAAATATCATTATTCAAATTCCAAAAATCCCTGACAGGATCATGGAGTTACAACAGTATACTCACCTGCCCGTAAAAGCAGCGTCCAGCCACATGTATCTTTTGCCTCCATATCACATTTATTATCGATGGCGAATTTAAGCATTTCAAATTGTCCAGCAATAATAGCATAGTGCGCTGGAGTTAATTTTATACAATCAGTAGCATTTAGTTGAGCGCTTTTATTGAGTAGGACTTTGGCTACCGTTATGTGACCATGATAGAAAGCAAGCTATAAAAACATAGTAAAAATTACATCATACATGATTAGAGGATTATTCATCTTAAGTAAAAATTACTCGAAAATTTTATATCTTATACTTACTTGTAGCGGAGTTGTTCCATTTATTTTATTTCCAACGTGAACGTTTGCTCCTGCACTGAGTAAAATATCAATAATATCATATTCACCAAAAATAATTGCATTTGCCAATGGATAGTAACCATTCGGAGAGGGAATATCGATTAGATCAGATCGCTTGTTGATGATTCGTTTCACTAAAAATGGTTGTCCTTTTTTTATAGCCCGGAAAAGATGAATTGTTGTTGGTGGACTGGGAAGAGTTGTTGCCTAAAATTTATTGAAACAGTAGATTTTATTGATTTATTTTCATGCTGCATGCTTTTGATGATATTATTTGCTAGATAAATATTCATAGATGTGAATGCAACATGTTTGGTCCAGGACATGATATATAGGTTGAATTATAAAATAACAGTAAAACAGTATAACAGTAAAATTGGTTAGAAATCTACGCTGATGTAAATAATTTGTGCATTTTCAAAAGTACCAGCTGTGCTGCGTTGAAATTGAGAAGAATATGTATGCCCTGAAAAAATTCGATTAGAAGGATAGATATTAACTGTTGTCCTTTATGTTTCTTTCATATACGAGGTGTGTCTAAAAAGTTCGCGGAATTCCCTCCCCATGGTTTGTTGTGGAGTAGTGGGGGCAAGCCAGTGACTTCGCCCCACTCTTTGTACTCTAACTGAACCTCAGTCCAAGTTTCATCGGCTTCTGAGTCTGTTGTGCGGTTGTGTGAAATTTTTTCTTAACCCTTTCTAAGTATCGCGTCGCCATCATGGAGATTTCTTCTAATGAGGAACAGCGAATCATTATTAAATTTCTCACAAAACTTGGTGAAACTCCTACTCAAATTTTGACGGTCTTGAATACAGTTTATGGAGATGATTCCTTAAAAAACTGCTATTCACAAGTGGGTAACTCGATTCAAGGAAGGACGGGACAGTGTGAAGGACGACGAACGAGAAGCACTTCAAAAACTGAAGAAAACATTGATCGCATAAGAGATGCAGTGTTGCAAGACAGACGAATATCTATCAGAGTGTTGTCTGATCATCTTGGTTTAAATAAGGACACTGTGCACACAGTTCTGGAAGAAAATTTGGGAATGAAAAAATTGTGCGCCAAAATTGTTCCAAAACTTCTGGCAGAAGATCAAAAAAATCAAAGAATTCAATGCTGTGAAGATTGGCCAGGGATGTTGAGAACATTAAAAAGGAGACAACGAGGCTACTGAAAGACCTGACTGACGATCAACTGAAAACGTGTTTTCAGCAGTGGAAACATCGTTGGAGCAAGTGCATTACATTAAGGGGAGAGTATTTTGAAGGGGACATTGTACCATTACAAAATTAATTGTAAAATAAAACGTTTATAAGAAAATTCCGCGAACTTTTTAGACAGACCTCGTATAATTGGCAACTTTGACTACCAGAAACACTTGTAAATTGTTTTTTATTGTAATTACAATTCTGTACGGTTCTGTCGTCAATAGTAGATTCATCAACTCTTCAAGTCCACACCATATCATGATTGTTCCTTCTATAAGACTTATTGAAGGACCAGTTGGGTCATATGCCATATTGTGTTAGACAATGTGGTGAGTTTGACAATATCTACTAGCGACATCTATTGCAAAAATAGCAACATTGATTATTAACTTATTTGCTGCGTGAGTTTTCCGAAACGTGATTTGGAAATAAATGGAAAATTACGTGTTTTTGAACATGATAATGATCAAAATCAAGAATAGTGTCAAACTTCTGTGATTACGTGGCAATGTAAATGAGCTACTAATATGTGGTGGTATAAAGTCGTGGACATCTCCTTTGAATGTTCGTGCCCTGTTCCCTGTGTTGCAAGAGAGAGAAATTCTATAGATGTACGCCGCGTCTTGAAACTCAATGAGCAGGCATAGTACTACTAATAAAGGCTACGTATCAGCTACCCTTCCTTTTATGGTCTATATGTAGACGTGTCTTAACAAAAACGAGAATTTATCATACTCAATTTAATTGATATCAAACAATTAATTCATTTTCTTCTTCAAAATTTAATGCAAAGATTGAGCGATTCGGTTGTTAGAAATGGATCCATCTAAGGTTCGTTGTCGCTATTCCTATGTGATCTAGAAAATAGAATTTGGTGGCAAAATATTTCCTCCGACAAAGTACATTCCCATCTTGTTAACGAATAGTACAGTTCAGGGTCCTAAAAATCCACATATAATACTAGAGAAGCCAAGGTATCCTATAAAAAATGACTGGTATTCTAAGTTTTTAAAAAGATATCCACAGTGGTCCCTACTTCTTTCAAAATGAAGATGGTAATGACGTTAAGGTAAATGGAGTGTGGTACAGAGGCAAGGTCACTGATTTTTTTGTGGCCACTATTAGACGATTCACATTTGAACGAGTTGTTGTTCTTACGGGTTCAATGCAACGTATCAAAACCACACACCATTTGCACACTAGATTCAATAAAACACCAACATATTACCCTTCCTGTATAGGCTACAAGGCGGTCGCAAGAATACTTGCCTCATCGCTAAAAGGATGAAAGGAAAATTAGTGGGTGCTATAATACAAATCCCTGCATTTGCCTGCTCAAACTTAGGAGCAATGATGGTGAGGCGCTCACTTCACTTGGAAACGTTGAATTTCGGCTTATTTTGCATTAGTTTAAATGGAAAAAATTTCTTGGGGCATTCCTTAAAGTTACAATTTTTTGTGAAATTCAAATTTAAACATCGCAAGCTAAAAAAATAGTTTTTCTGCTCAAAGCTTGAACGTACAATCAAGCGAAATGTGAATTTTTTTTATTAAGGGGCTAAACTTATGTGGATGAAGCTTTGAATAGACGAGCTATTTTTTTTAAGCTAGCTTAAGTCACAATATTTCTTTGAACATAATTTGGTGCATTCCGGAATGAGCCAAATATATTTAGGGTTTTTTTTGTAGCCATAATCAGTGTGCATATTTAATGTGTCCTATAAAAGGTGACAACCCCTTCGTATATAGTTTTGCGCAAGCAAGATATTTTTTGCATGCTGATGTCCAAATCATAATTTCAGGAAAGTTTGGTGGTGACCCCCCATTGGTCATCCCACCAGGATACGGTCAAGCAAGTGAAATGCATTTATATTGTTGTGTTATCTACATTTTTTCCTAACAGTTCCATCCTATTAACGATGAGCCAAAAAAAATTGCAGTCACCTCTCCGCCTTAAAGTTCGTATGCATCAAGGATAGCCGTCCTTTTATCACATGATAAGCATTTAATCTGAAACATGCTGTTGAAGGAGACTTTGGTCCAGTTCGTGTTGCGTTTCTTTTGGTTATAAATAATATTTTTTCATCGTTATTCTAAGTTAAGGTAGTTTCTTAAATATTTTCCAGTTTCATGCGAGATACATAAACTTTTTCAATGAATTTGTTTTTAAATTTTCTCACTGCAAACCAAATGCATCTGTTAACCATGCCGAGGCAACAAAACCAGGACATAAGAAATAGAATGTGTCCAAGGAAAATTTTTGCCTTCCTACAAACTAATCGAATTCATATACACTTGAAACTTGAAAGTATTTTAAATAAATCTTAATTCATATTTTCTCTAGGTATTAAGAATAATAATGGTGTTGTTGAAATAACCATTTAGCCACAAAATTTTAACTATATTACCATATTTTTGTTGATTCTCCATCTTAACAGCGTATGATTTAGAATAAACTTCAAAATTTTATTTAATGCAGCTATTTGAAACAATTAAGTATCCATATTGTAAGACCTTTGTATTCCAATACGTGTATCTGCCAAGCAAAAGCACCTTCATCGGTGTAAAAACTTCGAGATGTTTTCAAATACGTGAATCATTAACATGTACTTTTGTGGTAGTGTTAATTGACTATTATTTCTTATAAATAAGGCACCGATATTCGTGTATGTTTATTATGTTTTACGATTCTTCCAATGATGTTAATCAGTTGCAATTGATTTCTCACGTTGTTACTTACAGCTATTTCTGTTATAACAACCAGCATTTATCTTTGGTAAATTTCAATTTCACTTCTCAATTTCCAATAAATTTAAGATGATACATACCGCTATAATATCTGATGTGTGCAACGTAGTATATCCTTCGGTCTCCGATAGATGTTTCAACGCTGATATACGAAACTTATGGCAAAAGTTTTCATCCAAGTGATCGATTTTGGCTGATGGCTTGGAACCCCTTCGTCAGGACGAAAGAAAAATTATTTGATATCATAAATAGTCGCTTAGGAAATGACCGTGTCTTGAACAAGGGGTGCGGATGGAATATAAAAGAGTGTTGTGTGAGCGTTTCGATATTTATCAATTCACAGTCTTAGAATTTTGGATGAAGTCAGAAAGTGTTTTGGATTTTATCTATAAATCTGTTTATATATTTTTTGTGCATGTTACAAACGACGGTTGTATATTTTTGGATAAATTTATATATATTTAAAAATATATTCATCGATTCTTCTCTACTGCTACTGGTTTGAAAACTAGATTAACAGATACTATTAAAACTTGTCGAGTGTGATAAATACAGTGTGTAGAGGATCTGCTATGGATAAGTTTATCAATGCTCGCACCAGTAAACTCTGGTCCAGAAATCGGGTTTACGTTGCCGCTCGATTTTGTACACATCAGCATCTGCTATGGCATTCCACTCAACAAGGACACTTGAAATCGTTTGATTTACTATCCGAGCACTAAACGAAGTTGACGAATTTTCCATATTTTTTTAAGGGTGAAGATTGTTCAAGTGCGTATATTAAACCAGATAGTGTTCCATACTGTATGCGATGCATGAACTATTACTACCAACGTAAGTTCAACTTTCAACCCGAATGGATTCAGAATAAAGTATATTTTTTGTTTGATCGATAGCATTCAGTTCTCTATTGAATGACACGAGCAATATATTGTGATATGAATTTTATCTAATATAGTAAATTTATCTAGTTTTGACACGTTGACTATAATGAATGAGTTTTTTAAGTGCAGTTTACAGTATATAGTTCGTTTCAGTATTTTACTAAATTTACGTCCATTGAAGATAATGTTTTCTTATTTTGTAAGTGTTACTGGTAGTGATTAATCGTTCAATGCGATAACTGTCTCCCAAAGTCTTGATAAATCTAAAATTTCATGCAGTCTAGACTTGAAAATACTTGATTCAAATA
This sequence comes from Oxycera nigricornis, assembly GCA_963942545.1. Taxonomy (NCBI): domain Eukaryota; kingdom Metazoa; phylum Arthropoda; class Insecta; order Diptera; family Stratiomyidae; genus Oxycera; species Oxycera nigricornis. The sequence goes on along the minus strand of OZ012660.1, from coordinate 109,931,577 downwards.
TTTTCAATTTTCAATAGTTAGTCTGCATCCAAAATATCTTCAGACTGAAATCAACTATTCTCTAAAATAACTGCTTTATTTTCATAAAGATGATCAAACTTATGTATCTTCACATTTTCGGTGATTATAGTTAGTACAATCAAGTGGTTTCAAACAAATCACTAAAATAATTTCATCCTTTTTTGAATAAATTTTCAAGACATTGCATATTTCCAATAAGTAGCTTCTGTATAGCATTTTGAAGCAATACCTTATTTTGATTTGCAGTAGTTACGCCACTGTATGTTACTAAAAATTACTCAATAGTGAAATATAACCGAAAATAAAATATCTAGTTTCCTTTTTGTTTTTTAAAGCCCGGTAGACTTTTTGGAAAGTCATCGTGAATTATTCAGAGTTATCGTACCATACAGCCAGTTTTGCATAAAAAATGGATGAAAATGAGTGTTTCGGCTATATAAAAAAAGGAAATTTCAACGAATCTTTGAAAATTATATCCGCATTGAACAATTTTCCATCAAAAACAAAGCAAAAAAATCATGAAAGTTTCAATAACAATGTACGTGTACGATGATATTGTTTTCGAAAATTTATACCTGCATTCTAAACTCTTTTTCAAAACCATAAATAGGATATTAAAGTTCAAATACAAATTTGAAATAAGCAGTGATTTTTGAAATATTTTCCAGAAAAAAAACATCAGTCATTCATTTTTTAAGCTAAAATAAAGAAAATGTCTCGATAAAAAATTTACATGTGAAACTTACATACATAAACTGTTACAAAAATATTTAATCAAATAGTTTTTCAAAACGGAAACCTTCATTGCAGGAATATGTCTTCGTCTACTACTTTGTTGGAAAATGCTTATCAAAAATATGAAATTAATTTTGGCAAGCTCTGCGGAAAAGTTTCAAACAATTAAGTAAAAATGTTAACGCATAGTTTTTTATTTATTTCTTAAAGAAAATAAATAAAGCCAGTTATTTTTAGTTAAAACATTTTTAAAGTAAAATAAAATCGTGAAACAAATTTTTCTGCTATTCAGTATATTTCTTATAAAAAAATATTTGTATTTATGAATCTAAAATTCCTCGGAAAATTCGGGGACGACACTTTTAATATAAAATTTGTTTTAGTTCGTTCACAAGCCTTGTTCGGTTCAAAAATATTTGTACTATTGAAATTATTTTATTTTTCAAATCAACCCATAGATTCTAGTCATATTTGAAGCTGCAAAAGGATAACCTGCGAAATTAAACTGATTTTCTTATACAAGATAGTATAGGTATTGTTGGCATTGCAAGAATGTGGCTAACGTTACCAATTGAAAATGATTTTATTATTCAATTTTCAAAGTGATTCACAGACTACATCAAGAATTTTCCAAAGAATTTCAACCTAAAGTTCAAGTTTGTTGATAAAATCTTTCGCCATGTCAGATCACATCCTTTTGGAAAAGCAATTGAGTCATAAATGAAAGAAAATCTGCCAGGATGAAATACTTTGAAAATGAAGAAGCATGTTGAATATTTTAAGTCGTATTTTAATATTTCAAACATTCTTATCAGTGAGACTACATTTGAATAATTCATTAAGTAAGATTTTTATCTCATTCAAAATGAAAAAATTTATGGAAAAATCGCGACCGTTTTTGCATGCATCTTTAAATATTTTTTGGTATTCCTTCATTTTAATGTTTCATAAGGCAATGATAGTTGCGGTACTTTATTCAACTGAAAAATATATATTGAATAATTTTCTGGCCATTATTATTTTTTAGACTGTTCCATAATTAAAATAGTATAATTCTTAATCTCAGAAATTAAGCTGCTACGATAATTAATTTCCATAGTATTCTAAGCGGTCGTCTCTGGTCATCTTAATTACGTGGCACATATTTTAAGAGAACTTGCAGAACGGTACGAGAAAAGCATCAAAAAGAATGGCCACGCTATCATTGAAGATAAGGTAAGCCGATTAGAATGAGAAAGTCATTTTTCAAAAAAAAAAATGTTCCAACGTCGGGCAGTGAGTTATAAAATCAGAAGTCCATCATTTGATCTGGATTTTGAAGAACCATCTTAAAATTTTGCTTGACGACGTGAAACAAGACAAGCATTTATAGCAGACAGTAAGAAGAAATGGCTTACCATCTAATAAGCACGTGTAATCGCACCTAATTCTGGACGAAGGACAAGATTTATCATAAATTCCTATGATTTATGGTCAACATCTTTTCAGCTAATTCATGAGAGAGCATTAGTTGATATTGTGACATCAAAGTTATAATCGTAATAATTTATTGTTTTTCACTGACACCATCTGGACATTGTTATCCGGAAAATGTCATGTCAGGAAAATGGATTTGAATACGATTGTTTCAAGATCTAAGTACAGTTATGCTTTTATTTTATTTTGCAATATGTCTATTGAGTTCAGGTGAGATAGTGTGAAATAAAGCTAAGATAATCTGAAATAATCAGTTCATAAGTAAATCAAATTGGTTTGTGAATAGAAAATAATGTGATTAAGTATTAAAATGCCCAAAATTTTGCAGCATTATTAAATCATTAATGAGCTTTAAGAAAGGTTTCGGTATATAATGTGTGCAAACTGCTAGATTAAACTTCCACGAATTATATGCTAGTTTATTTCATGCTTAGAAAACTTGCCAAAATAAATAGTGTTTTTGCTAGTCCTTATTATTTCAATTAACTCATATTCAGGGCAGAATAATGCTTTAAAAGGATTTCTCATCGCACTTTGAGCTTAGAATCCGTTTTTCACTCCTAAAAGCGTACATAAAACCATCAAATCCTGAATAGTTTTGTGCCTAATTTATGACATTATTAGTTAGACTTTTCTAAAACCCCACTTGTTGATTTTTTTTAGATATTAACTTAAGAACAAGTTTTAGGTTTTCACATGATGTTTCTGAAATGTAAAAATATTTCGAATTATTCATTATGTACAAAAACATCACATTTCCTCTATTTTCCCAAAGAATTTTTGTGTTTTCTAACGGTTTAACCTTTTGAAAATTCCTTGGAGAATATTTATATGTGTCTAAAGGTTAAATATTCATTTGGTTCGAAATAATTTTAACACAAATTTTTAAAGGAAGTAGTTGTTTTTTGTCTCGCGAATAATTTTTTGTAGCACGTGATAATTATTTCCAGCCAAAACAATTAAATTGAAATTCCAATGGCACTTTGAAATAAAGTGGTTGGCTATTGTAAAATAAAAACTACAAATTTTGGGTAAAACAAAAAAACAAAATTGCGCACTTTTCAATTTTTTGACCCTTTTTTGTAACTTAAAATGTTTAAAAATAGAGTTAAAAATTTATAAAAAAATTCTGATTCTAGTTCGTACTAAAACTGTATATGTATTGAATAATACATCAAAATCTAATCGATCACACCAATTTTTCAAAATCTTGTCAACCGGGTCAAAAACGTTGTTTTGAGAAAAATATATATAGGTAGTACCAAAAAATGATGCTTTTGAAAAATTGAAAAAATAATGCTCCCTTAAGTTTGCATACGATTTTACTACAGGATAAAGATAAAACTTGAGGGCGCTCGTAGAAAAAAAGGGTTCTTTTTTGAAATTTCGTATCTTATGATAAATAAAATATTGAATTTGCGCTGACGATTGAAACTGAGAATATGTTGCCTATTTTATTTAAGAGGGCAATCTAGGTATATAGCATGAAATTTCAATATTTTTCTTAAATAGAAGTATTTATTTAAATATTATAAAACTTTTGTACAGCAAAAAATTAACATTGAATATTATGAAAAACATTTTTTTGGTCATTTTTATTGATAAAATGGCGGCTACAGCGGAGACTCAAAAATTAGCTGACAGGATATTGCAGGACTAGAACGTCTGAAACAAAAAAAATCCAAATGACATGCTCTAATATAACTGATTGACTATAGCCCGTACCAGAATTGAACATTTTGAACCACAAAAAAAATGGCGGACATTAATTTTTGACCATTTTTCCCCAAAAAATTGTTTAATAAAATTATTAAAAATTTATAACAAATTCTGAATTTGGTAGGGGTTAAAGCTATAGATGTGCTGAATACTTAATAAAAATTTCAGTCCGGTAATATATGAAGTTTTTTCAAAATCGTGTCAGCCAGGCAGAAAAACATTGTTTCGAGAAAAACGCGTTTAAAACATGAAACACCTGCTGAGCACCGTCGCGCACACTCTATTGTATAGCGTTATATATATATATTTCTTGGCTTTGCCGGTCAAATTAAAAGTTTGTACACTAATTTTACATATATTTAGTACCTTAAAATGCTGCTTTAAGGATTTTTTTTTTGAAAAATAGACCCAGACTGTCCTTTAATATAAAATGTAGATACAAAAGTGTGTAATTCAAACCCCATGAATTTAATGAGGACGGTCTATTGAGTTTTCAAAGCTATATATGTTCTGTATGTAACTATGTATGTATGCAATAAGATCAATTGATTTGGAATTAGTAAATATTTCTTTTCACTTTATGGATATAAATAAATCACCAATATTTTTCCTTACCAGTCTTGGGTGCTTCGTACTGAATGTCACGTTCGTATTGCTGATCAAATCACTACAAATAGCTGCCACCTGTACCTTTTCCGAATACAATTTGAATTTCTCCCTCCATAATATCATACCTGTACAAATCGGTGCGTGTAAGAAGCGTAAATTTATTTCGTTTCATCGCAAATGTCGTACAATTTCTCTTGTATTATTGCCAAGAATCTACTCTCTAATCCTTCCATTTATCTTTAACGTTTGATTCCCGTCCAACCTTTCTGATTGGATATATGCATTTACGTATGTAGAAATACAATTTATCAAGATCAAGGTGTACGAAAATTCGTTACGGCGTTACGTAGTTGATTTTCAAAATGGGGGAGATCATTATCATAGATCCGCTCCACCATTAAAATATTCTTTCAAATGTACCCGTGAATTGTTGAGGGTTTTCAGGTGTGTGGGCAACATTAGTAAACATGAAGCGATTGAATATTTGATTATAGGATAGGTTGCTGGGGATATTGTCAGAATAAAGGAAATTTATCTCTTAATGATACTTCCAATTGTTTCCTGCTTTCGAGAATTCTTCACAATGGAAAAGTAGAGAAGAAATGTATTGAATTTTTTTGTTGGAATGTATATTTAACGAGAAGTGAATAAAGTTTTAACTCGGACACCGAAAATTTTCAAACGTAACTATAAAGCATCATTGGAATTATTTCTTTTTAAATGTGATTTAACTTAAGTAAACTTGATCGAGCCTAGATAAATAAATTGTATGGAATAACAAATAAAAAAGGACTTGTTCAAAGTGTGCTGCAATTTGAGATAATTGCATGGGAAACTACTATCACTACAACTACCATCTTGCCGCTTAAGTATTGAAAAATTACAGATTCAATTTCTTGGTTATTTAAAAAAACTAGGATCCAGTAAATACCAATATTGTAAAATATTGTCAAAAGCTCCGTTACAAAAATATGTTTTTGAATTTCCTATGATAATAATTGATTAAAGAATTTTGATTGGAAAATAATTTAGTTATAGAAAATGAGCCTTTATATTGATGAATCCTGAAACCTAACCAGAAAATTTTATTTCCTGTGAATCACCAGATAAGAATAGCAATTGAAAATATAAAAAGGAATAGTTTTTGAGGTAGCCTATTTTGAAATCTAATTGTAAGAATATATTGAAGAGAATCCTTGGATGGCAAAGTATAGAAGATTGGTAAGGCAAAACGATCATTCAGTTCAATAGTTAAGTTGGACTAAATACTAAATAAAAGAATACTAATTCAATGTGTGTTGCAATGCAGGATAATTGCGTTGCAACAGATTTTTCAATGATTATCTTTCCGCTTGAAAACTCCCTAAAATTCATAAAAATCGAGCTAAACCTGTATTATTCTCCATAAGAGAAGCATATAAATTATAAATGTATTTAAAATTTGGGAACTGTTTGCATGTATCATTTTGAATACTTCAATGACGATTTGAATTGATTCTGTGATTGGTGGGCGAATATATTTGATCACATTCATCTAACTAACAAACTGAAATTTGATACCCGTTGAAAATCATAATTAGCTTCAATCATATTGATTTTTTTTATCCACCCTGATTAGGCACATACCTTCCAATAATGAATCATTCACACGAGTCGATCGATACCCAACGAAATCTCCTGATTCATTCCTGTTGTACGCTTCTCTAGCGTGAAAAATCACATACGTAACATGATCCTGTATTTGTTACGATGGGAATCAAACTTATGTGGGATATCGATTAATCAAGCACTTTTAAAAAAAATTCACTTCCATTTATTCTTCATGGGGCGAAATGGCTAACATTTGCCCGTTTCTCGTGAGTTTTGCCAAAATAACATCCACACATTGTTTGGTAACACAATCCATTGAGTATTAGCACAAAAAGGAAGCACCATTGAAATAAATGGAAAGGAAAACATTCCAATTTATATGGAAGTAGTTTAACTCATGATCTTCCGAATTAAGTAGCCGAAAGGCAAGAAAAGCACGCCCAAGATTTGTGAGTTTGGTTACTTCGAATGGCAACGATTGAAATGGAAGGGTTTCGATTTTGGAATAAATTCAATCATTTGATAAGAACATCAGTCGATTGCTGTGAAAATGGAAGAGTGGTTCGATGTTGCGTATCAGGTCAAATTTCAGTAACTGTTAAATGTTTTTAGACCCATTGATTTATTATTGATATCCTATTATAATGAACTACAACCGTAAATTTATTGAGACTTATTCCCGCTTATATAGGAAACCCAAACGATTCCAATCAATTCATAATTCCAAAATAATCTTTAATTTTACAAAAATTTGAATACCATACGCATAATGAAATACTTATATTAACGACAGGACCAGTCATGACTTCAAAAAAACTCTTGGTTTAATAGCCCTGAAAATATTTTCCCATAAATTGTACGAAAAACATGAATCCTTGGTTAGAACAGAGATGAACTTCTTATCATTTTATAACTGCAGACAAAACAAGCTTGTCTTGACATCTTTTTAATTCTGTCTTGAAAATGCGTTGTCGCCCACAAATGATTTCTTTTCCCACTGGCATTGCAAAAGAAATGCTATGCTAAGCTTTGTGCTCTATTTGTAAGACAACAAAGAAATCACGAATTGATTTTTCTTTTGAGATTGTCTTTTGATGATACTAAATAAATTTCAAGTAGCTTTCATTCATATTAAAAATGTCTGGAGCATACTGAAAAGTTAATGTGGTTGAATTCATCTAAAAAAAAGATTACTGAAGAGAACATTACGCGGTATTCTATTAAAGTATCTTTGAACGTTTTATGTCATTTGAAAGTATTGTAATTGATCTTGATATTTCATTTATGGATTTTTTTAACTTCCCAGTATATGGGAAGTTCTTGTAATCGCCTCGAAAATCGAAATTGAAATTTTCAACATTTCTTTACGTTTTGAGGTCTATAGAGTATACATAAAGTGTTTTTAGAAAGGGAGATGTATGTGTGTGTGTGTGTATGTACGTACGTATGTACGTTCGTGGACACTTTTTTCTACGAGCATAAATCACGTAAACAAAGTTGTATCGACTTCGTTAAGGTGTGAATCGAAGCGTCTTTGCAATCTTAGGAGCTGATTAGTTTTTGGGAAGCTTCGGTCGGGGGGGGGGGGGGTTTTGCTGTTTTGCCCGTTTGAAGGTCATTTCTGTCATGCGTTATATCTCGCGAACCAAACATACGATTTCCTTGAACAAGGTGTCTATCAACGCGTTTTAACATTTATGTAATTCTATCAAGTTTCTAAAAAATTTCTTGAAGCTGTTTTTTAATTTTTTTGAAAAAAGTGCAAGAAATTGTGGTTTTTTCAAAAACAATAAATTTTTAACCTGATTTGCGAAATCTAGTAAACAATTTTTATAAAATTTATATACTACAAAAAATGTTTGTAAAAACACCATCAAAACTTTTTCTCATAATTACGTAAAAAATTAAATTAAAAATCAAAAATCATTAAAAGTTATGATTTTCAAGGTCCTTTTTATCATTCACTATATCTCACGAACCATATATAATATTTGCATCATTAAGGTGTCAGTTGACGTGTATTAACATATTTGTGAAGTTTTTAACATTATCAAAATTCGTTTAAGGCGTTTTTTTAATTTAATAGAAGAAAATACGAAAAATTATAGTTTTTTTCATCAAAAATATTTTTTAACCTTATTTGCACAGCACAGTGATACCAGTTTATAAAATTTATACATTCTTATCAGTTTTTGAAGAGAAACCGGCAAAATTTTCTTCCATGATTATGAAAAAAAATTAATAACAAATAAAAAAAATCATTCAAAGTTACCATGTAAAGAGGGTTCATACGAATGCTATTACTTTATATCTTTTATTCTAAAAAATTATTGTAAATTCAATCAAAGTGGCTGTATGATGAGAACAGCTTCCTCATTGATTGTACCGAATTGTTTTTCCACGAAAATTACTGACGTACTGAAGATCTGCACGTCAATAACACCCCTAATTTCGCAAGTAACCTAATTATCAGTAATATCTTTAGAAGGTCGTGAGTATCGCATTTTTACCTTGTGCCAAAGTATTTAGTTCCAGCATAAAATTTTTCCTCGTAAAAATGAGCACGGAGCCAAACTTATCACTTTGCTTTACTATTAAAACATTATCCTAACCAAAAGTAAGTGATGCAATCTTTAAGCGAAGAAGGCGAGAAAAGTAAATCTTTAGTGTTATTTGTAGTCATTGTCGGCCCCTCAGGACTCATGTCGGAATCAAGCAAAAGAGTTGAGAGATTCTTTTCAGGATTTTGCTGCTGCTACTGCTGATGATGATTATGATGATGATCAGACGTACAAAAAATTCTTTCATTAAAATTCCTGCAAGTTAAACCTTTTGTAGTTTTGTGAACATACCTTTAGGGAGTAACGTAAGAATTCCTTTTATTTAGAACATTCCCATCGCATTTTCATGGCAAAGGAGTAGCGTACCGGAAAGCAAAGATATGCGCCGTATCGCTAGTTCTTGAGATAGAACGGAATCGTAGCCTCTAATCTGAAGAGGAGACAAAAGCACGAGATAAGTATGTAGATATGAAAATGTACGAGCCACGGTATTTGCAAAGTTTTCATCATTGCTGTGAAACCTGCAAGAATTCGCACTACCATCGAAGCTACGGTGTAGGACAAGCTCGGAACCGTCAGAAACCGAAATTCCCTTGGATTTTCACGAGAAATTCCAGTGGCAAACGTGCTAATGAAATTATTTCTGCCTAAAGTCTTTATTAAAATATTCACGAGTTGTGGGACATGGTTTCGTTGGTTAGCCATGCAAGGATGTGGGTGTATGTCGTTCCGAGAAAATTGCATCCTTGAATGGTTTTCTTATGTACATTTTGCAATGGCATTCCGTTCAACGTTGGCGGAAATCATGAATTCACATTAAAGGAATTCAATGTTGACAAAAATGACCCGAAAGGTCTTTGAGGTGTCATTCATTCAAAAATAAAATCGGCCTTAGAAATTGTGCCACGAAAATTGCATGTTACGTGGACTTTGAGTAAAACTTTTTACTTTAAATTTGGAATATGCTATATGTTACTTCATGAAGTGTCTTCACTTGATTTTGAACATTCTCAAAGAAATCAAAACATAGTGACCATTAGTTGCTACGCTAGAAAACTTCATAGTCAAAATGAAATTGATATTGAAAAAATATAAGAATAAATATATTAGAAAGGAATTTTTTTTTCGAGAATATGATAACTTACTTTAAAATGACCGACTATGAAATTAAATCCCATCATAATAATCGATCTTCGATTGAATCGCTGAGAAATAAAGATCAATTAGTTTTTCTATTAGTCAAAACCATTTCTGGTTAATTTTTTACATCGGGAATTGGAGTCGGAGAAAAATGTTGGAATTCAGGTTATATTATTCACCATATATCGGATTCACGAGAATTTCACATATTTGATTGTGTGCTATTACATCCTAAATCTTTCCTTGCAAGATTAAATGATACACATTTCCTAAGTGAACTATGTGCTATTCAAAGGAAAAGTAAATATAATCTCAAGGATGAAAACAATTTTCGGTGTCAGATTTTTGCATATAACAACAGGGAGCAAAGTTTGTGATGTCCATGTATTTTTGGTCATCACAATGAATTGTAGAAGGTTTCATACTTGCTTGTTAACCACAACGTAGTTTTCCGGTTTTTACGATGTCAATATCACAAGAAGTACACACTACACACAATGACTTTTTTTCTATTGAGTATAGCTTGAGTTGCCACTCTTTGTGGTCGGCCACGTTTTAAAAAAAGAGTGAAATTGAATAAAATCCATCCAAGGTGTATGTTCCGAAAAAGATGATATCACCGTGTCCAAAGTTACGGCTAATTATCTTCCAAATAAATGTTTCGAAAAAACGTTGTTTTGGATCTATAAAGGGAAATGTTGAAAACCGCTCGTCGTCTTTTGGAAGCGACAGCACCGGTGATTAGGTGAGTAATGTACAAAAAAACCATGCAGCAAGAAATTAATTTTTGGGTTTCTTGGCTGTTTTGGGAACGGCAGAACAGACGATTAGGCTATTTGATATTGGACGCCCGTACTATTTGGTGTACGATGATAGATTTTTTTCCTATGTGAAACGAAGATGGCACAATCAGCGAGCCAATTTGAATTTTGGGTGATAGACAACGGTGGAGAGAACGATGGCCACAGGATGCTACGGACGGAAATCCCATCACAGGTATCAATGGACGATAACTTCTTTTTTGGGCGTATTCATCAACAAAAATATATTTCATTTCGGTACGACGTAACTCGGAGTATTTGGCGTTGAGGAATAATTACAAAGCAGTGAAACACGGAAAGTAATTTTATTATGTTATGTAGCTGACGTGGAAGTATCGATTAATAAAATAATAAACCTCGTGTCCAGTCCTTTGCCTTGGTTCGCGTAAAAATATGCAATTTGACATGAAGGTGTATTATTTGGAAGAAAAGTTATGGTATGCTAATTCAAAGCAAGAAAATTTATAATTTAGCATCCCTAAACATAACACAGTAATGAAAACAAGTAGCCAACTAGAAAAATTAAAATGAAAACAAATCTGTTGGCTGAATACAAATAATAATTCTTTGGCATAATTGAATTAAAAATTACCTGAATATTCTTTTCATACGTCAGTAAATTTTTCAAGCTCCGATTAAAATAATGAACTATCCCTCACATTCATCCTAATCGACTCATTCAGAGCACAGCGCTTACCAAATAACCAATTAATGAGTTTGGCTTAAACCCACAAATCGTTATTTAACTAGCCTAAAATTATTGGACCTAACCGATACCCCATCGTTTATTCTACTATACTACGCCAATATGTGCTAAGCATACTCTCGTACGTATGCTTTTAATACAGAATCGTATTATTGCTATGAAAGAACATGTGTCGTAATTGTAGCATTTGCGGTGAAAGAATAACTCCAGGAAACCATTAAAACCATCCAAAAACTCCTGATGTTATATGTTAAGAAGTATTTATTTCTGTTGGTACCCTGACTACTTATATGCTTTTCGAAAGGATAGTGTATTTATAATGAAATGCTGAATGTTGTTTTTGCACCAAAAATTAAAGAATTAAGGTGATTTTAATAAGATTCATTTGAAAAGTATTTTTTTGTTAAACAAATGATTCATCCTTTACTTTATGAAGCAATGTTTAAAGCTCTTTATTTAAAAATTCAATGCATTTATATATCAACATACGTAGAACTTTGATTTCTAACTTTTCCTTTGAAAAGAGATGCCTGTGCGTCTAGAAAAGGGATATTCATTGAGAGCCGACATATAACGGAAATTGAGTTGTTTACTTACAGTCAGAAAGTGTGCTTTTGACATATTCCTTTAACGTTCAAAGGAGCCCTGATTTCTACACCACCATAAATTATTTTCAATGTTATTATGATTGGTTCATAGTTGGGGTTGAAGACCACGCATCCATTTCCTGCGACCATAAAATCGTCGTCAGCAATGAGAATTCAGTTTGCTAGAAAGCACTGCATTTTGCTCAAAGAGGGAATATCTTTTTTTCTTTTTAAAGCAAGAATCGATACGTTAGGAGTGATAAGTTGCCGATAAAATCTTAATTTCGTTAGATTTTTTGTATATTTCGTAAGTTTAAATACTATTAGTTTCTTGAAATTCCATTCTGTGGCTTCTAAGGAATGGTAAAAGTTAAGCGAGAATATTTTTTTTTTGGGAGAATAGATTACATAAGCTTTGGGGACGGTTTAAATTGTTTAATGTCTGGACGAATTATCAAAAAAAAAATCAAGTGGATATCGAAATATACAGTATTTTTATATTTTTTGTATTATGTATTTTTTTAGGATTTTCAAATTATATTACGAGGGATTAAAGCACTTAAATATCAACAATATTTAGAATTAAATTTCGATACTATCTTTTCTTGGTGCTGATTCCAGCGAAGTCTTCATAACTGGCTCTACAAATAGCCTACTTAGAGATATGCATTGAAAGACGATTGACAAAGCAATAGAATCGTGATTGTTTTCAAAGGACTTTTTGCATTTCAAAAGCATCTTTCATACCTAAAATGCACAATAGAATGCGATACATTCAGAATGCTTGCTGAAGATAATAATAGCTTATAATGCGTGTTTGTCTCTTTGTATTTGAAAGAGAGTCAGATTTGAAACCATAAGAAAGATGTTACGAGTACAACTTTAATTTAGAATAAGTAAATTCAATGTTATATTATAAATGTATTTTTCGTGTAAAAAAAACCAAGAAGAAGAAGTTGTTCTTCGAATTTGAATGTTTGTGCTCAAGGAAAGAGGTAGAAAAGAAAGAAGAATAAAATGCAAAATGTCCTTGGTATTTAATAAAACGCCTAAAATACTGCCCAATATAACAATTATAATCAACACATGGCGAAATGTGATCATGCATGCTACAAAGTGTTCATATTCAAGTCTATGGACCAATTAGAGTGATTAAGTTGGCTAAAACAAACTTTTTTCAACTCATCAATAAATGTTTTGCGGAACCGAAATCATAAAACAAACATCAAGAAAAAATATTCCCATAGGAAAATCCTATAACAGGAAAACTTTCACCATAGTTCCTAACCACAATCCACCACATAAGAGAGAGATATGCTATTCATGTATTGGCATAGTGGACATATACGGACCACAACGAATGTTCCGTGATAAAAATAAGAGTTTTTGTGTGGCACTAGCACATCGCCATCTAGTTCGAAGGACTTTTTATCCAGCCACAAAATATCTTATATGCAACGACAAGCTGTGTACAAAGTTGAAACTTTTATACTTTTATCTGTAGTTTCAGGCTTCAGCAATCTTGTAGCATTCGTGTGTAGGTATTGCCAATATGGCCCGAATCACTGAACAAAATCTGATCAACATTTTAAAAGTTCTGTTGGGAAGGCTGCTCTTTTTTGTCTGTTAGTTCTAAGCAAAATGTCATCAACTGAGATTTGAAAAAAGTGCAAGTGTCCTTTGGAAAATAATACACTTTAGCGAAGAGACTGGTTCAAGATGATCCAGTTTGTAGCAAATAAAGCATAACAAAATAAAATCTTTTATTGCAAAAAAGTGAGGTAGATAAAATTGTTCGAAAAGAATAGAATAAATTAAATGTTTTTTTTATCAGATGAACGTCTATTCCGAAGAAGTCCATGCCTTTTCCTGATGTAGGCTATCATATCCCGGCTATTTCCTTCAGCTGGTCACTTACTTTTTGGTGGGGTTTGCTTCTTTCTCAGTTTGCTAAAGTTGAGGTCTTTTTACTTCATCATTTTCTCCAGCAGTTTTTTTTGGCTTAGTGACGTGACTAGCCAATTTTCACTTGAAAATCGTATCTGTAATTATTATGCATTTAAATATTGTTCTATTTTTTATTGCACTGTTTCTAATTTTGTCTGATCTTAATATCATTAAACGCTGTGTCTCATGGTCTTTTGTGCATATCTCATGTTTTTTGTTAGTGGTTATATTTGGAAACCGTATGTTAAATATGTTATAATCGACATATTGCAAACTTATTCCTGAATTTTTATGCTCAGGTCCTTTTTCATGATATGCTGATTCTTTTGTTGATCTTTTGTTAAGTTTGTAGGTTGAATGACATCATATGCCATAGATACACCGTGTATTCTACAAATTCTATTATTTATGTTCCCAAATTTATACTTGTCTAAAGTGAGAACTTTATTTTTCTCTCATTTATCTTTAATCCTTTTGAATCTTTTTTCCTTCAGGCATTTTAAAAACCGTAATTTGAACTGGGATCGTCTGTTAATCACAGAAGGTTTAGTCTGCGTCCACTCATTTGAGGTCCAAATCTTTGTAAATTTAACTGCACTATTGGAAAGAGATTACACACGTTTCTATAGTGAGAAGATAGGTTCAGTTTGGTCCATGATAATTCCCACTGTTGAATTTTTGCAAATTTCTTTTTATTTTTTTACATGTTTAGTGGACGCCGACACTGTTTAAATCCTTTTCAAGGAATACTTGTTTAATTTAGATGGTGTATAGTTAATGGTTTGATAGTGGTTAGCAAGAGAAAAATCGCGGGGTAAATCTTAACTGGATTTGTTGTTTTTAAAATATGATTTACTTTTTAGTGTCACTTTATATATGTATCTTGCCTACGTTGTTCACTAAACTTATTAGCATGTAGTAAGAAACAGTTCAAAATTTATGTTGTTTGTATAAAAAAGGGAATGTTTGCAGTGTTATACTGAGCAGATTTTTTATTTTGTTAGGAGTTTGTTTATTGAATAAAATTGTTTTTATTAACACAAAAGTGATATTATTTTCGCAAGGAATTTTTCCACAAAATCTTTTAAAACACTATTTGATTTTTTTAAGGATAGCCAACTGTTTTTTTCCATTAAAAAATACTAAAATGGCGGGCATTTTTTAAA
Organism: Oxycera nigricornis; assembly: GCA_963942545.1. NCBI lineage: Eukaryota > Metazoa > Arthropoda > Insecta > Diptera > Stratiomyidae > Oxycera > Oxycera nigricornis. The sequence continues at coordinate 109,916,499 of OZ012660.1, read as the reverse complement.
AAATAAACTATTTTTATGCGTGGAAAATTGAGTGAAAATCAGAAAATTTAATACTTATCATAATGATTCCGCTTTCAGCTATAGTCATATATATGTACAATAACATATTAAAAAATCAGAGTGGTCGGTTGAATAGTTTTTCTAAAATCGTGTCAGCCAGCTTAAAAACATGAATTCGAAAAAAATCGCGTTTACTTTTTTTTACGAATTACGATGCACATTTCTGAAAAATCATTCGAAATGAAATCTTCGTATATTGGCTTCAAAATTTTCTCAGCTTCTTGATCAAGAGGTGGATCATGCTTATACCTTCGTAATTCAGGAGGGGTAGTCGAGAATACTGAAACACAGCGGAGCGTCGAAAATGCTGTCTTGCTATACACGCTCGAAAATACTTTAAAAATTAAAATATCATTATGAATCCTTTTAAATCGTATTCTTGAGGAAAATTACTAACGAAATCTGTAAAATTTTTTTTTTGGATTTTTTGAAAAATTGTAACCTAAAAGACCCTTTCAATTGCAAAGAAGATGATGAAAAAACAAGAATCAATTTTGTTCTTTCCGAAGTGTGATTGTGAGTGAAAGCAACAACTTAAGTCTTCCTCAACCTTCTAAAGCGATTTTCCTCAAGTGAATTTTTTAGGGGTAACTTCAATACAGCTGGTACTAAATTGTTTTCTTTAGATTGTTTTAACAATACTTGTAGCTATGGATTTTACTTTATATGCTTGCTACGAGAATAGTTGCCTTAAAATATGTTTTTAGAAATTGGTTATTACCAGACTGTAGACAATTTCCTTCCGATCCTACAGTTTTTTTTGAAATTTGTAGGATTTAGATACGTACAATCAATGAACAATGAATGTACAGGTTTTTTGTACCATTTTACCAATGCTTTATCACCAGTGGCAAAATATGATTGTACAGGAGTCATTCGATAATTTTCTAAGCGTTTCAAGATGCTTTGTAATCACATTTATCTTAATCATGCTTATAACATTATACAATCTTGACTAAAAGTATGAAAATCATATATATATCTTAGACCGAATACACTATTTATTCTTTCAAGACTCGTGAAATATAGGGCAAATATGAAGACTAGCAGCTCAAAGCTCAAAGGTAATAGTTTTAAGTGGTATTCAAGATACATAATAATCAGAACTCACATCCATATGGGACCAGAAAATACATTCATTGCTGGTATGTTATCCGGAAGAAGCTGGCAAACCAAAATTTCCACAAGATAATAAATTTACGGGAGATAATATGGCTGACATCTAGATATCAAATTTTGGTATGATATACGATAGGACACGTCCACTGGGAACATACCGTTTGGATATTCAGTTAAAGACTACAGGAAGGAACGGAATGTAGTTATCATGGATTCGTTGAAGTTGATTTTAGGGATTTCAGTGGGCATTTTAATTATCATTCAAATAAAACTGTTTCAAGTCGCAAAATGTCAATAGATCGTTCTATATTAGTACATTTATGTAGAAGTATAATCTAGATAACGAATCCTGAATGTTTAATTATCAAATGAATAAAAATTTCTTGGAAACCTCCTTCATGGAGATACAAAGAAATTTACTTAAAATTTCCTTTAGTACAAATAATAATAACAGTTTCGTGAGATGAAAGGAACCTTGTTAATCCATTAAGCCTGTTTTCAGTAATCAAAACCAACAAAGGATATTAAGAAGAATAGGTTCATGTAGTTACTATTCAAATTAATAAATAATTGTGTAAGATGAACAAATTTTGGATTGACGAAATTACTTAAAATGGAACGTTTCACAATGGTAAAGTTTATCGATGTTTTCTGTTGACATGAATCAAGTGAAAGTGAACTCATATTGATGTATACAAAGCTGAAACAATTTTTTTTTTAAAAAGATTCAATTAAAATATTTATCTGATAACACAGTCTTTTACTGTTCCTAATTTCAATCAACAGTGGCTATTGAATGTCGAATAAAATTTAATACTAAAAATCAAGCATCTGCTAGTATATAGACAAGTATATTTATTTCAAGGCAACTTCAGCCTAACCAAATGGATTGTGAATTCTATTTCTAATATTTTTTAACCTTAAAATTTACGGTCATTGCTAATCGACACAGTTCTAAAAATTATTTTCAGGTCACAACAAAATAATCTTTGATACGATGAAAATTTGAAAATTAAATCAAAGAATCCTGAATTTTCTAAGTAATATTTCAACTCCTTAATAGTTTGATAGGCCTGACTATGAGGGGTCAAAAAGGCGCTATAGCCCTAAGCCTTGCTAAAAAAATCTTCATTAGGCCTTTGAGTTTATTCAATTTGCATCTTTATTAAAGCAACATCTGGTACGAATTTTTTAAAGAAATAATAACGAATAAAACTTTCATTTGCAATCGTAAGATGTCGAAAAATGGCTGACTATTTTAAAATCTTTGATATATTCTCGAAAGCATGCACGAATATTCTTAAAAATTATTAATTGTCAAGTAGAAGAGTGTTTTTGAGTTTCAAATTGAATAAAACATATTGCATCCATATAAGGTTCTTGAGAATCTACTTGCCGCTTTTTTTCTAATAAATTATTATGATATAATAACAGATTTATTCAGAAAAAGCCATAAAAAGAAATTGGTGGCACCATATAATGTATTATGAATGATCATGTTTACTTTCTATCCATTTTATCTATTCGTATTTGCATAGGATGCATAGCATTCGTAATTAATCCAGTGGAAATGTAAAAAATTGACCAAAGCTTTCATTGGGGTATCGTGACGAGTGCCATCAACTTCAAAGTCTTAGTTGGTGGTATCACGAATCACAGTCGTAGACCACGGCCATTGAGAAGTGGGCTCAGAAATTAGAAACACTATGCAGTATCGCATGCTGCCAGCCATGTAAGGGTGGGCTCAGAGAGCTACTTCAAATGCCTGGTGACCTCGACAAGAGTCACGTGGTCTACCAGAAGTTCCAGAGTTTTAGTTTATGTGGTGATCTTGTTCTTATATATTTTCGACTTGGGGTTCGTTCGTTCATGGTACGGACTGATTTCGGTTTTTACTCATTCGATATATTTTGGAAATTTTGCGGTATCGAGTAAATTAAAGTTGATTGAAAAAATTAAGTTAGCAAGGAATATATATATTTAGCCCATTTGATCTTGTCAGAGACAAAGAAATTCTGCTTAGTTTTATACTTCAATAGCTAAAGAAAAGTTTAGAATATTTTTTAAAAAAACATTAATTTTGAAAATGGAGAACTTTTGAAAAAATAAATTAAGTTTTTCGGAAAAATTGATGGAAATTTGCTAACAATGTTTGCAGTTTTTAATATTTTATAAAAAAACCGTTAACCAATCGCTAAAGTAGCCCATTAATATTTTGTTCTCAAATGTTGTACATAGGTAATTGCAAACTACAGTGTATGGCCATTTCTATTTCCAAATATGCATTAATAATATATAATTTGGCTTTCTGACTCTTTTGAGATAACTTTAGGCATCTTTTGAGATTCAATGAGCTTCTTAATTATTGAAGCCGGTGTATTTTATACCGTAGTTTTTTTCTTTACCGTTTTGTATAGTAGGTAGGACGGAAAAATGTTTTTTTCACAAAACATTCTACTTGCAAGATTATGTAGACTATAATTAATTTAATAGCAACACCTATACAATCATTTTCATAGTTTTGGCTTGGAACAAATATAGTTTTTTATCAGTTGAAATATTACGATGGTTCAGCCTTATAGTTTAAGTTGAGTCAGTCTCATTGAATTTGTCGTCAATAACGAAAGCCACCAGACTTTGTTATTGTGTATTATATATGAAAATTATAAGCATTTTCAAGAATATTCTCTCAACATGATGCCTCCTTGAATGCCAATAATATTCTATGGCTAAAACGTCTTTTTTGCCCACTTTGTAAAGATACTTCTTATCTTCATTTCAAACGCCTTTAACGAGCTCACTCAAGTGCTTCGAATTAGACCTGAAGTAGCATGTAATGTAAGCAACAAAAACAACAAAAAACAGCTAACGATAAATTCTTAACAAGAAAACTCTTTGACGATGTATGTACATACTTCAGTGAAACCTCTCTTTCATACAAACATGAGTACTTAACCAAAGTACTAAGCCCATGCTATGGCTCTATTTTATGGTTAATTTCTTTTACCATTATCATCAACGATTTTTCTCACTTTTCTTCAAACAGGATACGAACATTCGTTTCGTATTTTTTCGGTCGAGAAAATGGCAAAAGGATTCAAGACGATCTATAAAATGTGGATCTGATGCTGGGAGATTTATTTTATGAACCCAAATGATATTAGACAGGTAAAAAGGAGGAGTTTATATCAGCTCATGAATAATATTTTTCGGATGGGTAAAAAAGGTTGACGTTTTTGCCATTGTAATTTTGTCGTCAAAATGATAATCATAAAGGTGAAAAACCAGTTGCCATTAATATTGTTATAGGCATTCTTTGTGGACTACAAATACATTCCACGACTCGAATTACCCTTTTGAGGTGACTTGTTTGGCGATAAATTGTATTTTAAATTCAATTACCAAGTGTCATTCAATTTCAATGAAATAAACATTGTTTTATAATTAAGATAACTCTTTTCATTATATATCTATATTTTTACAAATATATTTCCATCAAACTTTGAAAAATGCCTAGAAATTATTGTGAATTGTACCGAACAGAAAAATGAGGAAAAATTTATTTAATAGTCGAGAACAAATCTTTAAACTGAACTGATTTCTGCTATGTGTGAAAATGCTTCAGAATTAATAAATCAAAAAGAATAACAATTTTAGTAATGATATTAAGCTGGTACAAGTTAAACTACCAAAATGGCGAACTTTAAAAAAATTTACAATTTGAATGGGAAGTGTGGTTTCGGCGTAACGAATGGCTCCTCTTCAGGTGCTGCCATTTAGCCACTCGTTACGAGACAGCACTACCACCGCTGGCTTGTTGATGGATCAAGCTCGCTATATTTCAACTATTTTATAATTTTACATGTGCGAATTATAACGACTGTCAATTTGTTTCGTATGTATGCCTACGTAGCTTTTTCATTATTTAAGTTTTATCATGGGTTAGAACCTCCTGGTCTATTCGACAACTTTCGTCTCTTAGTGTGCTTTTGGTTAACGACTTGCTAACACAATTGTTGCACATTAGTGGAGGTTCTTTTTTCCAGGCCTTTTGGCCATGATAAAACTTAAATAATGAAAAAGCTACGTAGGCATACATACGAAACAAATTGACAGTCGTTATAATTCGCACATGTAAAATTATAAAATAGTTGAAATATAGCGAGCTTGATCCATCAACAAGCCAGCGGTGGTAGTGCTGTCTCGTAACGAGTGGCTAAATGGCAGCACCTGAAGAGGAGCCATTCGTTACGCCGAAACCACACTTCCCATTTAATAATGGTACCGACCAAAAAGCCTGGAAACAAGAACCTCCACTAATGTGCAACAATAGTGTTAGCAAGTCGTTAACCAAAAGCACACTAAGAGACGAAAGTTGTCGAATAGACCAGGAGGTTCTAACCCATGATAAAACTTAAATACAATTTGAAGTTTTTTATTTTAAAGTTCGGGACAGAGCCACCAGCAAGCAAAACAATAACCAATTTAGTTTTTTTTTAATTTCAGATAACGAAATCACCTGCGCTAGCAAATTGAAGGTGTCAGCTTTGTAGATTAAAATAATAGTAACAATATGTAAAATTATATTAAAACTTATTTTTACTTAGTTCATATTGCCAATAAACACATATAATAAATTGGAACCAATTCTATTATTTATTCTTATTGAGAGATTGTATCTTGTTGGGTATTAATTGATGCTTGATGAAAAATTTAATAGGGATTGCATAATGTAACATTGACCACAAGCTTAAATCCAGATGCATATCGAGGAAACCTAGCATCTCAGAAATAATAGTAATCATCCACGAGGCGACTTAACAGAGTCTAAAGTCTTTAAGAACATTAGTAACAATTTTGCAAACAAAGTCTTGCAATTTTTGAGAATTTCAACCGATTGTGCTTATCGGATCTTGGCTTTCAAGAAAAGATTTGGAAAAGAATTTTTTGCTTACGCACTAAAAATATTCAAAGTTAGATATATAGTCTTGAATGCTTTTTCAAAAACCTGTATTGAAAAAATTCAAAAAGTATTAATTTTAATAAAACAATTGTCCCTAAAGCGCATTCTTACCTTTCAAAATGAGCATTTAATTTTTGAACAATATTTCTATTCAAATAAATATCATATGTGTTAAATCAGTTAAAATAGCACTTTCATTTCGTGTTCGTAATTAAAATTGCATACTATCGTGACATTTATTTAACGTTGCCTATAGATTTAAACGCATCTAAATACACGTACATTTATTCAAAAACTTCAACAATAGTCTCCATACATGCTACTGCTCTAGGATTGCTGCTAAAACAACTAGTATGTAATTCGAGGACAATATGTCTTACACGACATTCATGTTACTGAATGTGTTTCAAAACATGTTCCCATCGACTTTACAAGGCGACATTCTCGTTAGTTCTCGCCATTGTGCACTGAAAACATACAATCTGAAGTTTAGAAGTGAAGCCGTGTTCATCCACCTCCTTCTTTATGCATCTGAAAAACGAGCAAGGAGCAATGGTCCTTAGTATTGAAGAAGTTTTCCTGAAGTCAAGAATAAATTTATTTTGAGAAGAGTTGCATGTTTGGGTGGGTCCAGTTTAAATTTAAAGATTTTCGTGTGTGTGATTCTTAAACCGAAAATATCTTAAATGTGCCACTCTGATTCAAGTCAAAGGTCTTTTCGGATTGAAATTAGACACTGATGGTGCTTCTTGCTCGTACTTTTACTGTACTATTACACTAGTAAAATTCCAGTCTAAGTTTATGCGATTTGCACAAGAGTGTCAAAGCTTTTTAATGATAATAAACTTTATGTATCTGTAAAACTTATCTCTAAAACTCCCATTTTGTGAGCTCGAGGAAGGAACTGTAAAACGAGTGTCTCGTATTGAATGAATGAAATATGAACTTGTTAAAAGTTTTCAGGAGTGAATATCTTTCAAACTACAGCTAAAAGATATTTCTAATGACATCACGTCAATGGCCTTCAAAACGCAATTCTTTGCCATAAAAGATACGGAAACATAGAACTGTCGGAAACGTCTCATTAGGAAAGTTACGCGCACAAGTCCTTGAGATGAAGGCGTTGCTTTAGTTCTATCCAAGCTAGACCACAAGCTTGCTCTATTAAAATAATGATGTAATAGACAACTGTTTCATGTTTCTATGTAGAAGTTTTCATTGTTTTCACACATTTCTAGGTTGCTCATGTAGGTTAGGTTAAAATAAGTAGAAAAAGAAAGACGTAGAAAATGCAAGTATACATACTTTCTGCATTAGCGATGAATCGCGAATCTTTGAGAGATCACAGGTCAAAAGATTTAAGTTGAAATTGTGAAAGTAGTACTTGATAAAAGGTTTCATTTTGAATGAATGTTTTGTTTCAAAGGTTTTGAAGGGGATTGTTGTTTTTCGAAACGAATGTTCGATATAAGTTCTGGTTACTATTTTCGCGCAACTAATTATTCTTTGTCAAACTTTGTCGGGAGCAATTGTTGTCTAGAAAAAAATCTAAATGTAATATGAAATATGCTGGGTTTTCAATAAAATCTTAGCTCAATAATTCGAGATTGATGCAATTCTATTGGCAAACTCCAAATAATGATGGTACCATTATTTCTCATGTAGTACGGAATATAGCCTAATATGAAAAGTAATACCTTCAAATGAAGATCTTTTAATGACTGCTATGAAATAAAGATGTACTACTAAAGGTAAAGATATGAATTACCATTGAATGTGATATAGCTTTTTTAATAAACTGAAACATAAAATGATGTTTAAAACATTTTTCCCGACTCCTGTAATAATTGGACGTACTCGTTTTGCGAAAATCTGTAATCGATAACATAATTTAGTTTTTGAATTCATATAGTTTTTTTTATGAAAAGATTAAACGATTTAAAAAAAAAACAATCTGAAATCTTAAAAACACAAAATATGTTTTATAAATCATGAAATGATTTTGAAATCTCCGGAAAAATTATGAATGAATCTTCAAATTTAATTAGCTTATTTTCAAATATATCTAAAAAAAATTTTTTATTGCGTCCAAAGGTTATTGTTCAGGGGTCTATAATTTTCCAATGAAGACTCAACTGCTATATTGTAAACGATTTGATATGAAGTAATATATGAATATTTGTGCTGACGACTGCATTATTATCAAAAATTCTTACAAATTTTTTGTATTGCTCTTTTGTTCCCAGTTTTCACCATTTTATGATTTTCTATTTAATTAAACTTTTGTATGTATTATATGAGATTGACCAGGAACTGATGAAACGCAAATCAGGTTGTTTTTGAAATCGACAGAGAACATAATATAAGTATAATTTATACTATGGCAAATATTATCTTTTTTTTGTCATAAATCTGTAAACGACACTTACAAGCAACATGGACTCTGCTACTAACGATCGTACAATTTAATTTCATTTTGGAAAGCTGGGCATACTTTTCTTGTTGCAGAGACATACATAATTACTTATGGGCATTAATACTACAATGTCCCATTTTCTTGATGTCATGATTTTAATTATCAAACCACGTCAGAGGCCTAACATGATTTTCTTTTAATTTCTCAATAAAAGACCACTTGCCTTTTCTACTTTCCTGTCCTTTCATTCTCATAATTGATAATATTGTACATGTCATCGCTTTTTATTTTAAGGAAAACTTTTGGGACAGCTATCTTTCTGTCAACGTATTTTTTAAATATGCATCTAATGGTATTTAATGATCGTCATTAGCTTTTGTAAGGTGAAAGAAAAGGGGGCTTTCCATCTCCTCGTTGTGCGGTGGAATGATATTATATATACGGCACAGGATGTGGATTTCTTCTTACATAGTTAGAATGCCGTGAGTTTGATGAGGGTTTGTTTAAAAATTTAAATGACTTTAATGAAATTATGAAGATTACACACACACACATCGAAATTGCTAAATATGACCTATACATGTTGAAAAACAAGACAAGAAATGTGTTTTCTACTACTGTATGTTCTATACAAATAAAATTGTCCTAGTTCTGGTGGATACCAGCGATTCTCTTAAAAAATTGTTATTTATTGAGGTTTGCAATAAAAATTTTGAAGCTGATTATTTCAAATTCAATGTATAGTGAATTTTTTTGACTATGTATTATGCTTTTATTTAAGATGCCTAAAACGATGATGCATTCATCTTCTCATTTAAAATATGAAAAATGAATATGCTTTGTAATGTCAAGCGTGTTTATTATTGTAAAATATTATGCAAGTATATCTACCACTCTACTACGAATATCATAATTTTAAGCATTAATTTCCATTTTTCCTCGAGAATCTTTTTGCTAGAAAAGTTCTTTGAAAATAGTGTTTTAAAATAAGTCAGCATGAATTTCGTGCAAGAGATAAGTGTACGTAATTTCTATATGTTTTGTGCGATTAAACCGAATAAAGTTATACTTGATGAAGGAAAGTTTGTTTTTGCTGCCAAAAGAGTATTATTTCCAAATTTGAAGAATATCTGTTAAAAAAGCAAAACAAATATAATTCAATAACCAATGATCTTTAATTATTATATTTCGAAGCAAAATGTGAAGTTTAAAATAAAGCTACCGTTTTATATATTATGTTCATAAGAAATTTCTCTGAGTATATACGAACCCATGCACATGAAAATCCTTTCTTTTATATATATATATATATATATATATATTTCTATCTTATTTTCAAAGCATAGTGTGTTCCTCAACACAATCCACTTAAATCAAGTCAATAATACTGGAATATGTTGTGAAACTATTAACTTCACCTCTATCCTGCTGGTACAGAGCAAAGGATTCGCATTCATACATTTATTTCCGATTCCAATATCGAAATCAAACTGTTTGGCTATACAAGTTCAATGGAATAATTCAATGTCCGGCAGAAGATAAATATTTAACAACTCGTTAAAGGACTTTGGTTGGTTTGCTGGTGGCAGCAGACGGCTCTTTCTTCGATCCTTTCTTCGTAGCAAGCTACAAAGGCGACCAATCCATGTCCATCGTCTTTTGGCAGACCAAAGCACAAACGTTCGATGAACAGCAGAGACAACTTAGCTAACAACAGCTACCGGGAATTTTTATTTGCCTTGAGCTTTAGGATCGTCCGTCTATGAAGGAGGATTTAGCAGCATCCGAGGGATTTAAAATGAACGAAATGAAAAGAAATATTTTGTCCTTTATTGGATCGGCACCTCGCCTTTCTCTCATTTTTATGGCCGGATAATAAGGATTTGTCTCTAGGATTTCCATCTGTTTGTAGGACGAGAGCAATGGAGGAAATGTGTTTTGGCGTTGTCGATTTGCTTCCTTTGGAATATTGAAATGATTGGCCGTAAGAGAAATGTTGTGCAAGACATGAAAGGAAACATTAATTAAGGTGAAGTTCGAACAGCTTACTAGCTATTTATTGATTGAATGATTTGCAAGATAGCGGGGATAAGAAGAATTAATTTTAAAGTGTCCTCATTGCTTCCTTGCGATAAGCTCAAAGTAAATGGTTATCGGAAAATTTTATTGCTTTGAAATGGTCAAAGTCGGGGTTTGTCAAGCCAAGTTGGTTTTATTGTTATTTATTTGGTTTTAGATAGCAAGGCCGATTATTTGGGATTCAGTATATTTTCAGTCAAATGGGTGCTAAATTGGTATTAGGGCATTGCTATTTGAAAGTGATGGACTCAGTTGATCGAAGTTAAATTGTTTTCAAATTTTCTTAAGCGTTAAACAGTTTTAAATTTAAATTCACTGGGTTCAAGGGTAAAAATGTGTCAGACGAAATTTTGTTTGATTGTATTAATTTGAACTTTGTAAAAACTTTGGAATTAATAACATCACTCAATTGCTAAGAAGTTTCGTTTGAACTAGCCTCACTTTCAAGTAGGGAAAAGTGTAGCTTATAGAGCTTAAGAACAAGTTGGCCAGTTAAAATATCCTGAAAAGTACGCAGTAGACAAAAGTTAATCGGAAACGCAAATATCGTAAAGCTTACACTGATGAAGATTCGCTGTCCATAAGCATTAGGTGCAATTATAACCGAATTAATTTTCCAGGTCGTAAGAATATCTTGTGACATAAAACCTTTTTCCATGAAATCGTTTGTACGATTATATTCAAGGTACCAATCGGAAATTGTCATGATCGCGAGGAACGCCTGACGAGATAAGTCAGCAGCTCAGCATTATTGAAATGGGTAAATGTTATTTTCAAAACTGGTAAATGAAAGTGGATGGGAATACACGTTCTCTTTTTGAAATCGACTGGATCGCCAAGCAGGTGAGCTTGGTTTCAAGGCAAGGATCTAGATGAGACGGTTTAATCAGTGCCTTTTCTTTTTCTGGCTTCTGCTCTTTTTGAGAAGTGACCAATAAACGAACAAGTGAATTGAAGAACCAAATGCAATTGGCTCGGATCCTGTTAAAAAAGCGTTCTATTCTAGTAATCTGCGGAGGCTGTTACATGGAGTGAAGCCAATATTTGATGTGAAGGATAAAAGGCTGACGAGACACACGTTGGCTACAGATTTAGCGGAAGATCAGAAGCAAAGAATCAGTGGTGATAGCAGCCCAACATAGTTGCACCGGTGCTGGCCTGTATAGTCGTATGACTATTAGTGAATAAATATACTAAGTATTCTTTTATTTTCTTTAGATAGATAGATAAAGTTGAAGTTTTCAATATTCGGTTCCGTTTTTCGCAGCTTTGGGCATATGGGCACATAAAATCCTTCGGGAGACTTCCCAAAGTTTATCCTGTACGCAGGTGATCGCAGACGCACTAATTGAGTGACATTGAAAATAGAGAGCTTTATGATGTTTTAGAAAAATCGGAGAGAACATTCAATTTTTTTTTGAATTATTAACTAGTTCGAAATCGCAGAAAATCTCGGTTTACGGAGTCTTTTAGGTTACGATTTAAAAAAAAATAATTACCAATTTTTTCGATAGAAAGAAAAAAAACATTTTGAAATTTTGTACATATGTTAATTGGAACTTTGGGTCTACTAAATTTTTTTTTGAAATGTTTGTTGTTGTTTTTTACCCATAACAATTTTTTTCAAAAAAACATCAAAAAATGAAAGCGGACGTGATTTCAGGTAACTGGATCATCTGGGGAAAAACAAAACGCGAAATTAATCCTACTTTCTGCTGTCAACTACCGGAATGGTTTTTTTATTATTAAAATATAACAAACTGGCAGCTATTTAAAAAAAACCTATTTTTTAAAAGTTGAAAATTGAGTGAAAATTGGAAATCATCATCATAATCATTCCGTGTAAATGTGTATTATAACATATTAAAAAATCAGAGTGATCGGTTGAATTTTTTTTAAATCGTGTCTGCGACCTTAAAAACATGTATTTGAGAAAATCGCGTTTACTTTTTCACGATTATTTAAAAAAACGCTTTATATACATATATATATTCCTTTCTCTTTCTCAAACAGCTCCTGACTAGCCTATTGTGCATCTCCGCGAGCTGTTCTGATTTGTTTGAAAAGTTGTAACCTAAAAGACCCCTTAAAATTTTTTTAAGTGTGCATAACTTATAAACCATGCTAGAAAAATGTATTCACTTTCGGATTTTTTTCAAGAACAAACAATTTTCTACAGTACTTGTATACATTCAATTACTGTAAGTATGTATGTATTTTTGTATCTATTACTATCATCGCAGAGTCTGCGATAAAGGATAAAAAATAACTATACAAAATACCATAACTGTTTAAAAAAGTTTAAACAATTTCACAAAAAAACTGCGGAGACTGTTTAGGCGTTGGGACATGTTTGGTCGGTTAAAACCAAATTTAGATGTTTTCAATCACTAAAACTTTATTGCGAGCCTTGCACTGGACATCTTGCGTTAGCACTGCATATTAGTAGCTAGCAAACTTTTTGGGTTTCTGATTTTCATCACTTATTTCAATACAAGAAGATCTGGTTGTTTATAACATAAATTTCATTTTAGATACTCTTGACGGTCCTAGTTGAACAGATTGCAAGTTTATACATTTTAAATAAACATTGAATTGGTAGTTCAATTTTCATATCAGCACCCAAAACAAAAAAAAAACTATAAACGCTAATACAATCTGCTTCTACCCGATAGTTGAATTAATAACATTTATAATCCGTTTTCTTCCATTTTGTTCCGTTCTTTAGGGCACCTAGAGTTTTAGGTGTCCTAATGTTTATTTTTTTGTTGTAGATGATTGAAGTTTGTAGTTTTATCATGGATATATGACTGAAGTGACTTTTTCATCGTTAGATGTAATATTTAACTTGCTTAACTAACCTTAGGTTTAACATTTCACGCCTGTGTGTCATATGTATGTGTGTACATACACACAGATGCTTTTGGCTCTCAAATTCGCGTTGTAAATAGTGATTTTGCTTAAAGTTTTGGGAACAACCCTCTTCATCAAACACATTGCAGAATTTAGCGAACCAACAATAACGCACACATGAAATCAGTTTACAGCAAAACAAGCAAAATAAATTCTAATTGTTTATATCTTCAGATATATCTTATATGAGTACAACATCCGTAAGTAAATGTTAATTACTGAAAACTTTTCGCTCATCTTAAACAGTCTGAAACCATCATCTGCGGTTTAGTAGTGTACTATGAAAATCAAACAAATTTACATTATTTCTTCAGTGACGCTTCAGGCTGTATCAAGGCCCCTTAAGAAAACGATAATGTTTCATACAAGTATACAAGCTTATTTGCGATTCTTGTAATTTATATATTTTCTCACACGAACGAGGAAAGATGCGGAAGAGTGAAAGGTAAGACTGTACGTTTGTTTGCAGAAGCTGAGAGTTCATATAAATAATTTATGAATACTCTAGAATCAAGAGCCTGTTTGCTAGATTTTAATATAAACGGGTTTGTCAAATATTTACTCGAATAAAAGAGTGAATGGTAAGCATTGAAAATTTATGCAGCACTTGAAATTACATGCGTGTTCACATATGATACATAGACAAGTTTGAGACTGTATTGTAAATATCTACATATGGGTTTTAAATATGGGATGCGGAAGGCAAATTTAAATTGTCGTAAGTATATCTTATCGCATTCAAGATACTCAATTTCAAACATGTATGTTGACAAGAATAGAATCTTGTTAACTTTAAGGACATGAAAGCTGTTTACTTTTAAGATTTTTTAGGAGTGAATAATTCAATAAATAAATAATTTTGTTGCTATAATGTTCAAGAATGTCAACTTTATCTTTGAGTTGAACAAAAATTCAAAGACCACAATGATAAAAAATGCTGGCCCAAATCATAGTCCTTATTCAATTTAAATTAACAGATATGTGCATTCTCAATTCCACAGGCAGAATTCATCCTAGTTAATGCCTGAAAATCTCAAATAGGCAATGCAGTATAAATGATTTGGAAACCTCTTTGTTTTGATAAAATCACTAAATTATTTTTGATATTAATCCACACATTGAGTTGATTTGTCTTTTTATTCTCTAAAATGACGATATAAAAGACTTTATGAGGCAAAACTCAATAGCATTGTTGCCAAAAGAATATTCTGATACTACAATTCTAGTATGTTCTACTTTAATGCTTTTATCCTGAGAGTAGTTCTAAAAATTATTTACATCAAAAAAGAATGATAGCTTATAATATTCAAGGATAACCAGTGAAAAAGTTCTGCCTAAATCATGTTTTCTCCATTATTTTAACTCCGTTTCTTTCACGGCAACATTCTGTATTCTGAAGTAATATTAAGGTAAGAAGCATTCTAATGATAACATCTCTTACTTTTAGGAAGCTAGTAGTAAAATGTGGTTAGGAATTTCGGTCTATAAATCACCTTTGAACTCAGTAAACGTTACCAAATTTTGATTCGGAATTCTTCTTCTGATTGCAAATCTACTATGTTTTTGGTAAACAGGAAGAGTTTAAATAAAATAAGAATATCACTCTGATTAAGTCCTTCCGAATACCTGAGAACATCGAGGATCTAAGACGTTCTGTGAGATTTGTCAATTTGAACTTTTTTCAATAGTAAATTGTGACATTCACCTAAAATTTTTCAATAGCTCTAATTTTTCTAGATGCCTAATTTTGCTTACTTAACCTACCATAATATTCCCCAAACCGAAACTCTATCTTCTTTACTCCTTGCTTGTACCATTCTCAATATTTGTTTGTGTGTTAGTTCTTAGTCACAGAACTTAGAAATAGCAATTTATTAATTTTTATCCATCAATGGTGATAAATGTATAATGCAAACACTTATTCAAGGGCATTCATTTTGTTGGGCTGTGATATGTTGAGTTTTTGTGCTAAACTTGTTTAACATACATTTATATATAAACGGACTACTTGAAAATTACGTTAAAGATCTTGAAACGTAAAGATTTATCCAAAATTTGAATTTTCCATTTCAGCAGCTTTGAAATAATCATGAATAATCAAGTCGTTGATAGTTCATCGAGCTTTTTTCTGATTTTTCATGTTTTTTCAGTTTTTTTTCAATAATAAATATAAATAAATAAATGTATAATTAAATTAAAAATAGTAAATATAAATACAAAGGTTCTTCTTATTTATGAATTGTTTTTCGGTTTGCAATTTTGATGTTTAGAAAACGAAAAAAACTTTCTTTTTCTGATAGTTGAGGAATTTTTTACTTCGCATGTTTTTATGATTTCATGATTATATTTTAAGGATAATCTAAATAAACATGCATAACATGTAAACAATTTTTTTGGCCCACATACTAATGATGTAGAGTGTTTTTTGGAGATATAGAGCTTCCAATAGAGATATATCACATTGTAGCTGTTTTATTTTGCTTTCATTTCAACATTATGGTTCATATACTTTGGCAAAATAATGGAAATTTATTCCTTAAATTCTCGTTTTGTGCGCCAAACTTATAAAGTACTTCGTTAAATTGATAATCTGAGTATGTCATACACAATACGATAAAAAGATTTATGTCTGCGTATACCCTGTTGGATTATGTTCATCCAACACGAGCTCGTACAGTGCGTACCGAGGCAGCAATCGCTGCTGTAGAGGCGAGTGTGATTGAGGATCCAAATTTATCGATTGGACGCCATTTTCAACATGTTGGCCTCTGTCCATCCAATACATAGGATAATTTTGAGGAAAGATCTTGGACTAAAAGCCTATACGATGTAACTAGCGCAGCAGTTAAAGCCATTGGACCATCGTTTGCGGGGTGCGTATAGTGATGCAGCTCATTTCTGGCTTAGTGGGCTCTTTCTGGCTCTTTACTATGGAAACCCCTGAATTGTATATAGTTAGAATTTTTCGTCGGTATTGGAAATTTTCTCAACTTTTTGATCGATAATGAAAGATTCCTAAAGAAACTCTGGCTGTTTTAGGTTGATATTCTACAATTTAGAGGAGGACAAAACAAAACATAAAACATCATTATATTTATTGTTTTAGCTATGTTTTAAATTCATCACTGTTAGTTACTACTTGTAAAACAAAACGTCAGTTTTTGCTTCTAATGAAATGTTCGATCATATCCAAAGTCCATTTTGGCTTTGACTAAATTACCACCTTCCTTCACATATCCTGCCACTTGATTGCAGATTGTTCACATCTGCCTCTTTGATGTCTTATAGCTTTCCGCTTCATTGAAGAAAAAAGTTGAAAATAATGAGAACCAAACATTTTTTTGTGAATTAAGCATATATTACGTAGTTTCACAGTCTAACAATAAATTTTTTGATCGACAATATTTCTTTGAATTCATCATCAAAGGTATAGTTGTTTGTCTGCCACACCCTTTATTTGTGGATTTCAAATAGTTTACACGACAGTCCGTACAAGAATGGAAATACTTTCCAATTTTACAATTCTAACAATAATTTTTTAGCATCACAGCTGCCGAAACCCCTAAAACATGTCTGAAACATTTTTAAGGACAATATAATAAAATGATCTCAAAGATCTATCGCCGTTTGTTGAAATTTTAATAGTTTTGGATGATTTTAACACCATTACTCTTGGATTTGGCTGAATGAGTTTAATTATTAATTCAAGACAGTTTACGTGTCTTATTTCAAAAGAAATAATTTATTTCGACTCGGAGGGTATGAGTTTGATTGGAAATTTTCGAAATGAAATTGGATGACCATCACGAACTGACTATTCATTGTACTCGTCACATGGCATCCAAATGGTTCAAAGTTATATATAACTCTTTTGTCAGGCATCTGCCACACCGATGGATTGGATTGTAGTGCAATTTCTGAAACGATGAATCTAGTATTCTCTTTGACGGTGGTTATTACAAGCACATGATATGTGTTCCGCATTGAAATTTCTTTGTCATGCTAGTCTCCTTGTTGGCAGCCACAAACAGTCCATGATAGGCTGGAGATGACACCCTCTGAAGTTTGCTTAAGGACATAAGAAAAAAATCATTTTGAATGGTTTGTTACGAGTTTACTGATCATTTCTCCGATTTGGATCCTTGGAGAATAGATTTACAAAATTCAAATTAAATGTCCCTTGAAAACTGAGTAATAAGATACTCTGAAATTGCATCGCAAACTGCTATAATTAGAAGTAAAATGCTTCAGGACACGCTGATTTGCATGCCTGTAGTGTGGTTTCAGAACTGCACTTTCTATTGCATCCTTACTAGTTCTACATGCAATACGTGTGTCATCCTTTATGGTTCCACCCACACAGACGTTTAATGCCGGGATGCGTACTCGAGGTTCTGGGAAATATTCAATTTGTCGGACGGTCGGAAAATTTCATTTCAATTTCTCATTCTGCCTCCATAAATGGATAGCAATGATGAAATAATTGCTCGTTCTGTATCTAATTACGTGGCGCGGTTAAGCCTGTTACATGGATGCGGGTGATCCACTACTGCTTTGATCTGAAAGAGACTGGACAAGATGGGGTGTGATAGTCATAAATTGTGGGGGTAGCCATCTGAATGGGTGTAAAGTAGCAGTTCCCAAGCCATATTTTATTCTGATGAGCAAAATTAATTGAACGAGTGATTTCAAGAAGGTTTATGACAATTAATGATCAATGAATGATTTTGTCTTCACAATGTTTTTTGCGCTGATCTGATGAGCATTGATCTTTAAGAGTAATTATAAGATATAGAAGATTTCGCCCGGCGATATTAAATTGAAATTTTATTTTTGTCCATGTTGTGGCCACTATTTCAGTCGAAGTGTGCCATCTTTTGATAAAGAGGGCTGCTACTACAACCAACCGTCCAGTGGTTCATACTGGACAATCGCTTATAAAGACTATTATTCACATGCTGTAACTACCATCTAAAAAGGAAACCAAAAAACTGTTGCCCTATATTACCATGCTTGTATTTTTATTCAAATAGGTAAGCCACATCCCTTACCATTTAACGAAAATCAAAAAAGGGGTCAGATTTATTGATCAGTGACACAAGAAAAATACAATGCATTATTTTGAATCTCGTCAATCTTTCATTCATTCTCTGAAGTCCAAATATCTTTTATCCGCAATCTTACAACGAATAGCAAAGCATCAGATAGTGCCTCTTAATAAGATTGATTGTACGAAACACTTTTCTCCGTTATCCTTGACATCCTAAACAAATCGCCCTTTATTTCTGCTCTCATACATATGTAGCAGGGTTATCTAGTGATGTAATCTAGTCCCAAGAAATGCAGGGTGTTTTGTTTTGCGCTTACGTTTACATGATGGTGCTACGAAAGTTAGAGCTGTAGCACACCACCTACACAAATGATAGCGGATCCAAAATGTAAATTTTGTAAATTTCAGAAATAGGAAAAGTTTTCGGTAAATCAGGTTTATGGCCGTATCTAGCCTGCAAGCATTCTGTTTCTTATTGTCTCATATTTTTCAACACACGCTCAAAGAAAGTGAACTTATCTGCGGATGATTGCTACCAAAAAGTTTGCCCGTAAAATTCAGTGAAAGTGATGTAGTGGAATAGTTGACTTTCTCAAAGTTTTTTTCGAGAAGCTATTATTGAACGGCTCATTTTTTTTAGTGGGCTGATAGAAAGTTAAACAATGACAACATGAGTCGTTTTAAAGTCAATCCAATGTATTAAAGGATATTCACTAAAACCATCCACATAGTACTCAGTTCAAATATTTTATTTGTGCACATGCTAAATACATTTTATTTTAATCTTTACCCATATTGAGCTAGGATTCCGCATGCTGTGACAAACATTTCGGGTATACGATAGCAGTGGATGATTGCGTGCATACGTGCATGGAATCTTTGCCCGGAAACATGGCATTAATCTTCCCATATTCAATACGGATATATCAGATCCAATCCGTTGCTTTCAGTCGTCCTAGCCTGACCTCGGCCACATGCGAAATATCGATTAACCTCAACCACTACGCCACTAATTTCGGTTGGTCAAGGATACTTTTTATGAATATTTCATAATGCTGGCATTCGGTTTTTTCTCTCTGGCAAACATTCGAAAAAATAGATATGTATTTGTTGTCAGCTCAACGTGACTGACCAATCGAGAGATATTGAATGTTTTCAAAAAATATATGTGCGAATATTTGTATGTTGGTTGTAGCTTTGCGAATTTCAGGAAGTCAGTTTTCATTATTGTAATTTATTGAATTTTTTGGTGCTAACATCGGTTACTGCGGTTGGTGCCTACTTCGAATAAAGCGAAGTTCGCAGAGATAGACAGTGGTGTTTAACACTTTGCTAACCACCTTTTTAATCTTGAAGCATAGCTGAAAAAATCATTAAATTTAGAATAAAAACTTTTTAATTAGACTATTAAAACATTTTCATTGCGTTGAACTCCTTTTTAACTTTTTTTTTTGGTTTTTGCTTCTTATTGACGCGCATCTATCTTTTGTGACTGATTGGAAATTATAGACATCATTATATATACATAAAAAATAGAATTACATAAGCGTGTTGAACCTTTACACTCAAATTAATATTCGACTAATGAAAAAAAATCAGTGAAATTTTCAGTGATTTTCAATGAATTTGTGTCAAAAATTGTGTGCTGCATTTTCTTGGGTGGATTTTATGATTGAAAAATAATTTGTTGTAAAAACGTTTTCTTTGAATTCTAATTAATAGCAATAATCGGAAAGTAAAATTTTGTTAGGGGAAATTTGAAAGTAAAATGTTTTTTCAGCTATTTAAACTCTTTCATTGAATGATTTTTAATTCAGATTTGTCTCAGAATTACTAAAGAGTTGTGTCTAAATATCCCATGCAAAAGTATTAGAAGGCGAAACATCTACTTTTTTTAGAAGAGTAAAATCAATAAGTTTTACTAGATTAATTGAATGCAAGTAGTTTGATGGATTATTTTTTGGCAATGCGGAACAATTAACATAAATTATTGGAGTCAATAAAGAGAGTCCTGCATTAAAGATATTCGTTTAAAACCTTGAAAGCAGTGATTTTCTTGGACTTTTTTCCGTTTTTGTCAGAAGTTGAGGAAAATATCGCGATAAAACATTCAATATTTCAAATATACTCACGAGTATATAATATTAAAACACATGCAGGTTGATTTTAGTTTTGAGAAGGATCTGATAGCTGGATTTTTCTTGAGTAAAATTAATGGTCTACAAAATATCTCACTGCGTCTTGGCTAAGAAGTTACAAGGATTTTAATGGAAAAGCATGTTTGGATCTCATGTACATGGTGATTTTGATCTTAAATACAAAATGTCTTTTCTGTTTAAGATGTAAAGTGGCACCATGTTGTTGTATTTGTGAATATATAATCATTGCCACGACAATTTTGTGAAAATAAAGAAAAATTCCTTTTTGATGCCTAATATGCATGAGCGATGTTCTTTTTACTTGCATTTTCAGATAGATGATGTTGTTTTAGTACAAGCACCGCCACAATGTCTAGCCGATTATTGGTTTTCTAAGTAGGGTGTGCATTAAGTAGCAACAACGAAAAAAAGATTTATCAGAGAGATGTTCAAAATATGCGGAAAATGTGGTTCAAATTAATATTTTCAAAAACACAACGATGCAAAGCATGCTGCTTTTGTGTCACACTTACAGTTGCTGTACAAAACCCTTATATATTGCGCGATCCTCGGATTCAAACCTAATTGAGAATTTGTAGAAAATTGAAATCGTGAAATAAAAAACAACTCTGCGCTAAAAAATAGGAAAAATTTTTGCAAGATCTGACGCGAAAATTAATGGATTCTATGCGCAGTTGAATACGATTGATTTTTAGCATAAGAGTAAATCCCTCAAAACATTAATTTTTTTATTCCTGTACAAAATTTTTTTTTACGCCAAATTACAAATACTTTTGTTTTACCGATTTTGTGACTGGAACATTATTGTGTTTTTTGCTACTCTTTTTAGATGATATTATGTAGAGTAATTACTAATAGAACGTGGCCAAAATTGATTAATAATTATTTTTTGCAGTCTTTCAAACGTATGTAACATATTGTTGAATTAAAGAAAAATCCAAATGTTTCGTTTTTTGTTGAAGTATTTTTTCAACGTTGGATCGTCGATGTTATCCTGCTTGTCGAGATGTTGAGCTTTTCCCAAATAAAACCATCTCCATCTCCTCCAAATTACTCATTTCATCAATCTTTATTAATTGTCAATTAGAATTATTTATAGTACTATTTTGAAAAAAAAGAGGATTTAATTTTTTTTATATATTGAATAGTTAAAAGTATATTTCGTGACAGGAATGTATTTAGTTTCTTCATTTTTCATCTCTCATTTCTTGATTTTTTTTTAGTTAGATCGAATATTGTCGTGTTGGATCAATGGTCCTGCACACATATTAAAAAAAAATACTCGAACTTGGCTACTCCATTTTCCCCTTATTTTAAAGTTATTGTTTGAAATCCTTCTTTGTTAATTTTATTACGATTCATTTCCCACAGATTGAGTTCGTGATTGCGTTGCCGAAATTCATATATATGAGACATTTATATCGACTGGAAAAATTTAATTTAGTAATAATAATAATTTACTGAACTTACGTTTGCTCAATGCTTTTCAAAACTTTTTCCTATTTTTGAGTTTGATCAAAAGAAAACTTCCTTATCAAAACAATTCTTAGTAAATGTTTCCAACTAAGATGATGTTCCTCAAAGATGAACGACAAAATCAATATTGGATAAAAACGAATATGAATCGTGCAGAAAACATTGTTAACCACTGAATTCATACTTATTCGTTCAGGAACTAAAAGAGAAGCAAATATTTTGCCAATTAAACTAATTATAAGCCTTTTCAATTATCAGTCGCAGAGTATGCAAGCAATTATTCATGACAAAATTGATGATTAATTTTCAATGAATAATGCTCGTAAAATGTTGAAAAGGCAATGAATTTCAAAAGGATGTAAATTATTCAATATTAATATAAACTGAGTTGAAAGGAGAATATTTCAATGATTATAGATGTTCGAATATTTATTGAAAGTATATTAATGCTACAGCAGTTTCAATATTTATCGTTATATATGAGATAATTGCCGAAATGCTTTAGTTCTCAGAAACCTAAAGATGCGATCGTATTTTATAGAATATCTCATTAATGCATGATAATTACCTTACTTTTTATAATTTGAAAGAATTCTGTAATATATTCAATACTTTAAAAACAAAGCTAGTATTCATGATTATGCAAAGTCAATTGAAAAATCAAGACAACATGTCACGTTTTAGTGATTTTTCGAAATTGATTCATAGTAAAATTGAGAAGTATTAACAAATTTTAGTTTCCTTCTTAGAAAAATCTTCGTAAATGGCCGATAGAGAGTTCAAAACTGTTACTATTTGTCCAAAAACTTTTGACTGGAAACATTATGGTAACATGTATGTATAAATACGTTTTCGAATTTTAAAGAAATGTTTTTAATGAAATTTTTTAATCTTATGACGCAGGCGACTTCCAAACAGCAAACCTTGGACAGAATATGATTGGCTGGTTCATGAACAAATTTTCAGTAGATTGTCGCAACCAAAAAGATATTACCAGCTTTCAAACGAGCCGGATTCTCCAGTAAGTAAAGTCATTCTTTCAAATTTGAATTTGAATTAAATTTTTTTTGCAACGTTGTGTGGTGGAAATCTTTTCAACTTGTTCGAGGAGTTCTTGTTTCTCTCAGTATTTTGGATTTTTATCGACTAAAACATCCTTCGCCACCTCCAAACCTCTCCCTCCATTACTCTTAGCTTGCTCTGTTCTTGTGCAATATGTTCCTTTTCATTTTTTGTTTGTTTTTATGTAGTAATTTCGTAAAGACGAATATCGCTATAATCTAGGGTATATTGCATACTAGAATTTCATTAATTATCTTCATTGAGCTAGGTTTAATGAAGGTTTGGATTGAATCTTGTCGTCAAGTTCTCTAGCTATGGCCCCAACTCTCATTTCTGAAGATTCATCCATCTTTACAAAAATACCGACAAAATCAAAAATTTCCAACGTTCAAATATATGAGCTTTTTGGAACTTTACCTCCTACGTTACTTTTCTTCAAAACTTTCGCGCGTATACTAAGGAAAAAGATGAACATACAGATCCGAGAGTATAAAAAATTCGACTATTTTGCCCAAAACAAAAACGGACTACTTCCCGGAATTATCAGACCGCACTGAAAGTGAAGAAAGATATAAATTTTAATCCAAAAAAAAAATCAAATATGAAACACGGCAAATTCACAGTGAGTTCTTAGTAATAAAAATCATAACATACCCACGATTCCTTATGGAATGAAGAAAACGAAGCAGTTCGTGCATACAATTGTGATCTTTTTAATAACTTTCAGGTTTTTCCGGGTAAAAATGTCGCAATTATCGCAATTTCCAAGTTTAAACCTTAACCTGATGTCCTGTTACAATATGTTTTCCAAACTTTATTTAAAAACTTAACTTATGCATGCATATATTAGGTTTATTAATTAGCACATAATTTTTTTTAGGTTCGCCAAAAAGTATCACTGAAGAAATTAATGCCTCGTTTAAGGCAATTAGCTCAGCCAAAGCAACGTGGACGAGGATGCTATGTGCCACCTTTTAATTTTTGAAAACGCTTCGAGTTTCAAGAGTCTGTTTTCCAAATTTGATATGATCGGTGTTTTAGAGTAGAAAAGAAAAAATACATGAAGAATATTTAATTTTTTTTGGAAATTAAGAGCATAATTCGTTCAAAACTTGTAGAGTTTGAAAGTTGAGATTTACGTTAGCGTTTAAGAATAAATGGAAAGTGTACTTCAAATACAATCAAATAAATGAGAAATATTGTCTTCGAATTGAATTTATATTAAAAGGGATGTAAAAGAAACAGCTTGAAGTGTTAAGAAGTTCATATTTTCAAAAAAACACCTTTCTATTTTCATGTAAAATAAATTCTATGTTTGCATTTCATATGTGTTTTTTTTTGCAAATCATATGTGAGTTTCATAAATGCCAAGATTTGTCAAACATTTCAAATCATCGTCATCATAATGGTTTCTAGCATGAATTGTGGAAAGCTGCGATGAAAGCATTTTCTTCAGTAAGTATGAAATTTCTGATGGGAATTCTCCGCTGTAACGATGCCATATCCCAAACGTGTTTGTAAGGATATGTTCACTTCTTCGGCTCACTTAAGGTGAATCGTTTCTTTTCAAATGGGTACATGGGATACGTTTCCATAAGATCTGCTGAAAAGAAATCAAATTACAGTATGTGTTGCAAAAAGTAGAAAATTCAAACGTTACTATTTTCTTTTTTTTAAAAATCAAGTGTTGTGATTTTCTATATATATTTCAGGTGAAATTTTTGATTGATGAAATCTTTTAATGAGCTTCACGTGTAAATTCAATTCAAACGATTTTTCAGGTTGAAAGGCAAACAAATAACCTTCGAAAAATTATTCATTTCGTAAAAAGCTAGCTAGTTTATTTTGAAGAAAACCTTTCGAAGCAACGTCTATAAGAACATTAATTCCAACAGATGAAGGGAAACTATCTATTCATATTTCTATCTCCAGGTACGCAATTCGGCTAGCAAATTGATTTTCATGCATAGAACGATGCAAATGCAAGTCATATCATGATGTCGGGCATCCTTGGAGTAAATTCAAGTGGAAAATACAGGTAGACCCCAGCAATTTTATCTTATGATGGTATTTCGTGGTTATGGCATGGTTTGAATGGACCATTGGTTCGTTTTGAAAAGGAATTTTTTTATGCAAAGAAATAAAAGATATTCCATTTAATTAGTTTCTAGTCGAACTGAAGATAAAATACGTTGAATGGACATGTCAATACTGATAATTAGTTTCCGCGGTCAATTGGAATTTTTTTAGAGTACTCGTCGCTAGTAGTGATGAATTCATTACTTTTAATTTGATTTCCATAAAGGACGCATTTGAACAGACAATGTTATCGAAATCAAAGTAGAAATTGAATTTGATTTTTCTGAAAGAATAAAATGCTATCAGCTTCTATTGGAAAAAATTAGAAAAAGGTTAAAAAATGTTGGTGTAACGTTCCTAGGATACTTTAAAATGTTATTTCAGATTGCTTTGTGAACTAGATGATATTGTTTTAGGTAAAACTTGTCAAAATTTTCACCATCACAGTGCATTGACTTGAATGCAGATTGAGATGCGAGTACAGTTGAAATTGCATGAATTACGATTGACTATCAAATTGATTAGCGCATTCATCAAGGCAGTGCATTATAAATCAACATAATTAATGTATTATTTATGATCAAGTGGAGTGGAGTTTATAGTTCTAGTGCATTCGAGATAGCTATCGATACCATTAATTGATAATCCTTGTATGTGACCAAAAGCTATGGAATTGGAGTAACTTAAAAACTAATCATGAAATTTCTAAAAGGAATGTTTTCCAAATGCAGCCGGTTCAATCATTAATCAAAGCGTGTCCTTGCAGCCAAACACTAAATTATACATACTATCAACAATTCTTTGACTGTATGTTTTCTACCTCCTTCGAACATAGCATTGCTGCTCCCAAAGATAGAATTGAATTCACGTTGAAACGAAGCAAGATATGTTTACCTGAAGCATTTGATTTCGAAGAACAGTTCATTTAGATAGAACCATAAAACCTTCAGTTATATATGCTTTCGTCAGTATCTTCTACTCTGAATTAATTCAATTAAACTTCTGTGCAATTTCTCATACATTATGGATGAGTCAATGGCGATACACGAGGCAGTATAGCAAACAGATTCTAGATACGAAATATCACAGCCATAGATTATACTAAGCTCCTTTGAGGGGTCTAGAAGAGCTAGCTAGCACTCCCTAATTTTGACTTAATTTATTACTGTCGGTCTTTGACTAGGCCAACGTTTCCACGCGATGATAGTTAATGGTGATTAGAAACTGTTTGTAGAGGTTTGGCGAGGAGAGGCGTTCGTACCGCTCACATATGTGTATGGAAATGATATTCAGCTTTTGCATTGATTTTCTGAACATCAATAAATGCCTAAGTGCATAAATTAATTGATGTAGCCATATTGAAGTTGAATGTATTTGCTAAGACATTTATAAATTTGGATAAAATCATAAATTCTCTGAAATCTTTTTTGGATGCTTCTTCAACATAAGAAGGCAAGTCGTAGAGTGCATGGCACTACCATGGATAAAGGCGTAGAATGTCAGATTCTGTGCTTACCTCGGGCGGTTTAAATCTTCATTGCGATTTGATCGTATTATTTGGAATATTCAAACCTAAAATGAGCTTTCAGCAACCTCATTAGGCAAACCAAGAATTTGGTAGTCTTTTCTCACAGTGCTTCAAGTTCGAAAAATGGAAATCGCTACTACATGGAGCCGAAAAATGGCATTTAATTTTCCATGCGATTCCAGATCCTTTAATTCTACTTTAAGGATTAACTATAGTCGTAAAAAAAGTTAATAAATTTGACTCAATGAGTTTGTCAGCATTTATGGTTCCTTTTTATCGCCTAATACTTATTTCTGTTCCTATTTGCAACATTATCTAGTAAATATAATTAAAATTAAATAGTTCTGCATTGCAGGCTGATTTTAAGAAATAAATTGAATATGCAGACAGGTTACCACCGTTATGAAACTATTGAGATCCACTTGCATTGAAATATTTTCTTGATATGATGATTTAATTCTTATTTCGGAGAAAGTTTTGTTCTTCTTTTAATTTGTAAAAACAGTGTTTTTTGATAAGTCGTTTTTTAATTTGGCATCTATCATAATTAAATAAAAATTTAGTAAGAATAGCTTTTATTGAATCGTGATGCATTAATTTTACACTTTAATGCTTGAATTGCACGTATAGACAATAACTCAAGGATTGATGATCCTGAATGAAAATATTTACATTTAAACTCAATATATTTTATCACTTTTATAAAAATTGAAACATTACGTGAACAACTTTGTGTAAATTCTTGCAAAGAACCAAATGTTAAAAAACACCATCAGAAAGATATGATCTTTAGAGAAATTGCCTTGAAATTCCATTTCAGGAGGTATTAACCTCCGGCAATTGCCATTTCTTACATTTCACGTAATTTGTGACGTTCGATTCTTTATCTGAGGGCCGGGACGAATAAATCACAATCTGTGGAACAAATAGCAGAGCAAAAATGGAACGTTGTTAAGTGAAGCAGAAAAACTGCTGCACACTATTTCGTGTTCGTTGTCGACATTCAGGGAGTGATTTTTTCCAGGCAATTTGCTCCTTGGGGTTTCTCATGAGAAGGACGAACTTGTCGTATATTCTTGACTAACAGCAGCCAGTGCCAACCCGGATGTACTCCTTGGTCTGATTGCTATTGCTTCCAGGTCTAACCCGACATACAAACGACATACACTTCGCCTGGGATGTATTTTCACATTACGATTTTTCATTCGCTATTTAATTTTTATACACTTTTCATCAATTTTTTCTCTTTCTTAATATATTATTTTCCGGAAACATGCTTTCAAGATAAATTTGCAGAGTGGAAGTAGAGTGCTCGTGGACAATTTTCACTGAATAACGAGGAAATGTACTGTGTCGAGTGCAGGGGGAGATTACGTAAACATTCAAGTGGAAATTTTTTATTTTGCCACAACGGGGACTGAGATTAAGGTTCGTAATAAAGGATATTGAAAAAATCAGCTTTATGCCTTCGATGTTTTCATAAGCTGCTCAAACAATCAATTCACCTCGCAGGTATGGTACAGTAAAAGAATTCCAGAATTAATATAGATATAAAGATTTTTCAATGTCGGATGGTACAATGAATGATTATCAAAAAAAAAATGGATCTGTATATCAGAAGCTTCCGAATTGAAATATGTGCAAATAAATCTGTAAGTCTCGCTCAGATTTAAAGCAGTGCCATAGTAACATCTGTAATAACTCAATCTATCTTTCAGTACCTAAGTAATTTCAACTGATGATTGAATCTTTCGAATTATCGAGACTCCCTGCAAACAAACAAACAAATTTAATGTGTGTGTGTGTATCCGAATGAACATAAAATACACCATTTTTTCCGCCCGTAATAATTTCGTGCTCACTATTCTCGAGAGTCAAAGCCCATAATTCATAATTTTCAAGTTGCCATGTTTACGGTGCCAGCAACACTCTCGGGCAGGATATTTATAATGCTCTTGGAGCACCAAATTGTAATTTGAAAACTTAAAATTTCCTAGTGATAAATCAAAAGCTAAGCCCTTTTTGTACGTGTTGAAGCTTGTAGAGAACTCGCAGTTCTCTGAAAAACATATATCGTTAATTTTCCCTTTTCCTTATGTACTTGGAAAGCCTTTAAAATATTTGTCGAGAAATGAATGTGCCACGAAGATATTATGGGCGTCAACTGGGACTTATTAGTTCATTTAAAAACAACGAGTGAGCTTGAAAGAGAAAGGCTCGCTAGTTCTTAAAACGTATTCTTCTTTCATAGATTGTTGTATTTAATTTTGAATCACAGTGTTACTTTAACTATTCCAATAGGTGAAAGTATGGTGAAAGTAAGAAGCATGAAATTTGAATTACATTTTTTTTGATTGAGCTTCTAAGACAAAAACACTGTGTCGTTATTCTAGCAGCAACGCCAATTTCTGCTACATTTGAGTAGAGCACAAGAAAAATTGGATGATAGGCTTACAATATCTTTCTTTCATTTAATAAAGTGTGCTACAGATGACTAAAATATTTGTTGATACTGAATCAGTACTACTAAATTCAATATGATACAAGCTATGCACTCTCTCAAAATCGAGACACACAACCAACAAACAATTCTAGCATGCAATTTTAGCTTTCTAATAAAGTTTGAAATGAGACTCTGTCTGGAAACATCAAAATAGCACAAAAAATTGTACCAGCTAATGTTAAGAATTTTCTGATAATTGTTTGTTTATGGAATTGGGCTCCAGTTTTCCCAGATAAAAATATTTTCTAATCTAATTTTCGGCAGTTTCCCATGGTGCGTGAGAAAGCACGCCACATTATCTCACGCCAACATTACCATGTGAAGGATATGGCTCGTATTTGCAAATCAGGAACCTCTTATCGATGCGCGTGCTCGCCCGTAATATAAGCGTCTGATTTCACGCACCGAGGGAAGCTGTTATTACCTAAAAAGTAATGACGACATTAATTTTCTCTGCATATTCAAAATGAATTATGTCTGCAAAAAATATTTAGAGAATTCATATGTAATATTAAAGGAACGAATAAAATGAATGATTTCTTTTTGAAGTGCGTGCTCTTTCAACATTGACAATAGTGACATGTATGTTAACCAATTTTTATTAAACTTTTGCTTCCAAAAATATACGGTTTTGCGCTTGCAAAACGCTGGGAAATATAAAAATAGTATCTCCAAAGGGAGGGAAAAGTTTTCCGTTTAAATGGACTTAGTCAGTTTTATATATATTATACTACGGCGTTGAGTATTTTTTTTATGATTTTTATACCGACGTTGTGAATTTCTATTTCAGGAAGTTTTTTCATCCAATTTCATCACTATCCGTTAAAAGAACTTTAAATTTTATTCCAGTTAAAGACGAGAATTTATTTCTGCTGGAGCTACTGTAACTAATGAGCGAACAGAATGATTAATGGTTTCCCAATATGGATGTCGTTCATTTTCTAAGCGATGCTAAATTCGAAATTGTTCTCCATTACAGCTAGCGTCAATCTTAATTACATACGCTCGACTAGCTTAAGGACGACCTCGTGAAATTCTATATGAGACTTGTGTGTTATACTCGTACATATACAAGTGGATGTGAATGTTTAGTGGAAAAGGAGTAGTAAACGTTAATCATATTCTTTTGGCTTGGCTGCTAAATTTCGGTGTTGCATTGATTGATTACCACGGTTTTAATCGATGGTTTCATAATATCCGAATCCAGTATTTGCGCTTATTCAAGCATGTTAAGTATCTAGTGTATAGCGTGGATTTTATTAATGAATTGTGTATATTTGAAATTGCTAAAATATGGAAGTGAGTTCAATTAAATTTAATTTTTTTTCATTTAAAACAGTAACAACTGTGTGCCACAAATATTATAAAAGAATTTAATGATCGTTTCTCAAATAATATTTTTGATAGACGGATGATCTTGTATGGAAAGTGTATCGTAGATATATCGGGTCAAATATGGGCAGATGGCACGGCTTGTGATGGGCTGCCCATAAAAATACAAACATATTTTCAAACAACACATACATTCAAATCCCTAAGATCTATAAATGTTGAAAAATAAAGCTGTTGGAGAGTACCATCTGCCCCACAAACTATAGAACACATTTAAAAAAGAAATTACAATGTGTATCTTCACTATAATTTCTTTTTTAAATGCGCCCCTTGAACTACGAAACAATGAATTGTTGACAAACCGGCAAGCAAAGCCGTCAGTAAACCTCTCTCAATTGAGAAATGTCAGACGCAACCACCAGCTGATTGCGGTCGGAAATAGCCATAACCCAGAGAACGCAACGAATTCAAATTCAATGTCACGGGTCAACAACTGGTAGTGCAACAATAAGACCCGAATAGCAGATATATGTGAGTGAAGCCGGGGAACGGGTCATTCTTTGAACTTGACGGAAAGAGGTGGAAAAAGAGTTGTTTTTATGCCAGAATACTTTCTTTTTCAAATGGTGCGTACTTATTTTGGAGGATTGAAATTTTACTTTTATTTTGGAGGATACGATATAAAGCAGGAGTTTTGGCATAAAAAGCGTGGACGAGGAGATTTATGCCTGACTTAGACTTAGGCTTAAAACTGTGATAAGAGCTATGGATACCGCATGGCAGGATATTGATAAATATACTTTTTAAAAAACCGTGTTTCTACAGCTTTTCTGTTGCTTGCAAGAAGAGTGTTGTTGCGGAGTCTTTTCTTTCTTTTCGCAGAAAATTTTTGCAATATAACTGTTTCAGATTGTTGCATGTTGCCACGGATATAGTTTCCGTTTTAGGATCTGCGTTCAGGACAAAAAAATGGTGACGCCTCTAAATTTTCCATCCTTCTTTGCATGTAATCACGGCGTGAGATGATCGAATCATGGCAAAAGTCACATGCGCAGATGTAAGTGAACATGAAAAACGCTATAAAATAGTAGAAAAGAAAGTGAATTTCTCGTTTCCACCTAAAATTATCAAATTAACGTTTTTTTAATGATTTTCAATCAAAATTGTTTGTGGTTTATCTATCGATTATCGTATTGATTAAATTATTTACTGTCAATTCACCTTGAAGCAGCAAACATCATTTTTGCTCAGTTACTGAAAGAGAGGAGTCCTAGCCACTGCCTATTCGCTTTTTCTTATTCATGCAAATTGCTAATTAGTTACATCGGTGTCCTGAATTTATAAGTTGTTTTTCCTACCTTCATGTTGCTAAGTTCAATTAACTTGGTGTAATTCAATGCCAATTGATTTCTGCAAACTCAAATACAATTTTTATTTGTTACCGTAAACTATCTTGTATTGGAAATATAATGTGTCCCACATTGTATAGTGTCTTCTGAAAAGAATAAGCAGTACATAAAAGAATTAGTTAACAAACAAATCCCTTCCAAGTCGTTACTTTTGTAGAATCTCTCATAGGGATTCATGCCATTCAAATGGATCCACCCCACCACCAGAATTAGTAGCATCCCAATAGGAAAGATCTCACAAAAAAATGCCAATAAGTAGAGAGTCCGGCGAGTTGAGCAATACAAAATAAATCATTATTCAATCAGTTCTACTTCGTGTCAGTTTCGATTTACGGTCGGTTTACCTTGATCCCAGTCGACTCCTCCTTGTATGCTAAATCGCTTGAATCCTGTCGAATTGGCGTTTACAAACGCAAATTTTTCGTTTACAACACCAGTTTAACAGCTCAAATCGATTCTGTTCGAAAAAGAAGGAAAAGTCAAGGATACTCCTGAATTCTACATATGTACATAACATACATATGTTGGATAACGTTTCGGGGCATACTAAAATATGCGAGTTAAATTGAAGAGAAAATATCATGCTTAACATATTTCATCCATATCTCTTTGAGAATGTTCGTTCATCTACACTACGGCCATTCAATGTTTGATATATGAATATCAAATTTTTATAGAAACAATTTTATAATATTTATTTTATTAATGGCTATGAAAGTCAAGAATCAAATTGTATTTTAGGCATCAGAAGGAACAAAAAAATTAAATCAAATCAAACTATTCTCTCAGCTTCGAAGCTGAAAAGAGCCAACATTGTTTTAAAAAAAGGTACCACAAATATTTTGGATTTGTAGTCAATAAACAATTCTTCAACAAAATGATCGTAAAATTATTTCATTGCCTCACTGTTAAACTACTAAAAGGTCAAACGCCTAGTACGAGTATTTCAGAATTTTCTTTTTCGAATAATTATTGCTTGTGCAAATCTGGGAATTCTGTGTTCCGAATTGAAAATTCCGTTTTCCGCTTGTCCAGATGTTTCTTGATACTATGGAAACTTTGATTCCGTTTCACACTTGGTCACCATGGAAAAATATGCAAATTTTCAACATATCTTCTGTGTTTTTTATTCTTGAAAAGTGTGCAAATTATTTTTGGTATTTTATAAAAACGAGCAAGTAGAAAAGGAACAGAAGCTTACACCAAATCTTTCTTAGTATTCCAGGACGTACGTAGATTGTTTTGTTTGCAGTGTTTGATTCATAACAAGGATTTTTTTTTGGAAAAGTTTAAAAATGGGTTGAACATTCATAGACGTAAATCCACATGTGGTAGAAACGTGAAAGTTGATTTTAGTAGCAATTCTGGCTGCAACCAAAGGTAGCACACCCTCGTTTGTACTGTTGTTGAATACAACTTTTAACTTAAAAGAATTTTTGACTACAGAAATATCATACAACTCTACTCATATTGGTATACGAAAGTATATATTGCTCTCTTAGAAAATAAAAAAATAATAATGATTCACCCTCACTCCAACGCTTAAAATAAAATAATTTTAAATCTCGCGTAGTATTTTATTAACGCTTATTTTCTTCGAAAAACATTTGAATGGAAAATGTGCTTTATTTTTTTTTCTGATGCTGTTTGGAACTTCGTTGAAAATCTATTTATGCAAATTGAAAATGTTAAGCTTGTTTTGTCTACAATCCAAAAATTATGATCTTCTCTTTTAATACCCACCAATATGTAGTGAAAATAATTGTGACTTTAAGAATATTTTTGTTTATTTTTCCTCCTGAATATTGATTTAAAAGTTTGAGTTGAAATGTATATCAAGAGATAAGAATATGTTGATTTTTTATGATTTAATTAATGGCATAATGGTCTCTGTAAAAATGTGTTAATCCATCATCATAAGATCTATTTTTGGTTATTTTGCGTCTATATTTAATGTAAATATAAATTATTTTCGTATTTTTGAGAATTTTTGTTTTACTACTCGACAAAGCCTTCAACTCTTGTGTTTCTATTGATTTGAGAGCTTAAGTGATTATTTAAACAATCAAATCAATTACTATTACAGTTTTTAATATTGATCCTTTGAAATACGTATTATATCTGTAATTGAGACCTTTACCTTCACCTTTTAAAAGCATTATTTATTTAGGTATTTTTAAACACAGATTCACATGGTCCGTAAATTCTTTCAGCAATTTTCCAGTTGAAATTTTATATCCGAGCTATTATTTCGTCAATAGCTTCTTTTAAATTACGTTCGGCTTTTGAAAAGAGGAGATTTTTTTAATTGTTTTGAAAAATACTATGTGATACTAAAAATAAATATACCGATACTAAATAATAGAAATATCGTTAGATTATGAAGTGCTGCATAGTCCGTTTAAGAAACAAGTCGTGAGGTGCGACCCATGAGGTCCACACGGTCAACTTCCCAGTAATATCTAAAAATATATTAAAAATATTAAACACAATAATAATTATGGAAATAATACTACTCCAAATAATAAAAATGTACTTCTCGTAAAATTGATTACGTATGGATTTTGGTGCATTGGTTTGATTGATTATTCACGCGGATAAATCGGAGGGGGGACAGGTTACATAGCAGTTTTTTCATTAAAGTTAAAACATGGTGCTGTGAAGATTATTGAAAATCTTCTCAAATTTTGCAAATATTAATAAACTTTGATTGACTGATTAAGGTATTATGATTCGAATGAACCCTTTTTACATGGTGACTTTGAATGATTTTTTAATTTTAATTTAATTTTTTTGTAATCATGAGAAAAGTTTTTGCTGGTTTCTCTACAAAAATTGATAAAATTTTATAAATTCTACAAACATTTATTATAACGATGTGCAAATCAGGTTAAAAATGAATCTTTTTATGAAAAAAAACACTACTTTTCGATTTTTTTTAAATAAATTAAAAAAACGCTTTAACGATTTTTTAAAATATAAAACATCATAAAAATGATAATACGCGTCGATTGACACTTTAATGATAGAAATATTATATTCAGTTCTCGAGATATAATGAATGACGTAAATGACCTTGAACGTTTAATGATTTTTTATTTTTTATTTAATTTTTTTTGTAATCATGAAAAAAACTTTGGCTGGTTTTTTTACAAAAACTATTTGGAGTACGTAAATTTTATAAACATTGATTACTTAGGTTTGAAAATCAGGTTGAAAATTTATTGTTTAAAAAAAAAACCTATGCTCCAAGAATTTTTTAAAAAATTTGGTGGAATCACGCAAACGTCAATACGCGTCAATTGACACCTTGTTAAAAAAAATCGTACGTTTGGTTCGCGAGATATAACGCATGACAGAAATGACCTTCAAACGAGCAAAACAGCAAACCCCCCCGACCGAAGTTTCCCAAAAACTAATGAGCTCTTAAAATTGCAAAGACGCTTCGATTGACACCTCAACGAAGTTGATACGACTTTGTTTACGTGAGTTATCGTCGTAGAAAAAAGTGTCCACGAACGTACATACGTACGTACATACGTACGTACATACACACACACACATACGTCTCCCTTTCTAAAAACACTATATATACTCTATAGACCTCAAAACGTAAAGAAATGTTGAAAATTTCAATTTCGATTTTCGAGGCGATTACAAGAACTTCCCATATACTGGGAAGTTAATAATTATTTACATCCATACTAGCAAAATAAAGTTCGTTATAATTTTGCTGAACAGTAAATTAAGCTGGTAACGAAACAGTACACAACACCTAGTTATTTGAAAGCTTTTATGCACAAGAAATTAAAAAATATGCTGACAAACTGTATATATTTTATTTTCTTTGGAACCAAAAAAATCTAAGCTATTTTAGTGTAGAAGCTGCAAGCAATTCCGCCATAAATTCAAACTAAAATCATCGTCTCAACGGCCCATCCGTTACCATCCTCAATTTGAAAAAGAAACTCTTTCCTATTTTTTACAGCGAAAATTCAATTTGATTTGACCAGATTAAACACACCACAACGATAAAATCCATCATTTTCGTGACCCATCTGCGTAAACTTTTCATATTCATAGTATCTGTACAACGGCCGCTTCTTTTCAATCCAGACTAAAAAGATATTTGATTTTGTATGGAAATCCATTGTAAAGTGCTCGGAACCTTATATCTTTCTTATTTTTTTTATGGATAATAAAGTACTCTATCGGGCCCAGCGAAAGGAGCAGAAGTGGATTCCGGATAGAGAAAGACATGTTACATCAATTTATCGGAGTCTCTTGATTTAAAACGCCATCGGCATTATGTAACTTTTATCTCTGTTAGTAGGAAATGTAGTATGATATAGTATCTGAGCTGAGTATTAAATGGATAATGATCCTGTTAGGCAAAAAGGATGATATTGTTAAATATTTTCAATAGAATTTGAACTTAGTTTGTCCAGAAGTATGTTTAGTAGCCTGATTTCTTTCATGTTTGATGGATGGTTGTATAATTCTTTAGCACGATGCTTAACATTTTTGATCAAAATTTTTTTTTCGAAAAATAAAGGATCAACCTATTATTTTGAATCAATTAACACCAATGTATAATCGATCTGGTTCATAAGCTCTCAAAGTGTAACTATCAATTAATTTTGCTATAGATGGTCGTCATAAAGGGCGTTGTTTAAAAAAACGTCATTTCTGTTAGTGTAAATATTCAAATCTTAAAGGTTTTCAGATGTAATGTTATATCGCGTATTACATCTATTTATCTATTGAAATAAACTCCTCTCCATTTTTTTAAATATGTTTCAGATC
Source organism: Oxycera nigricornis (assembly GCA_963942545.1). Classification (NCBI taxonomy): domain Eukaryota; kingdom Metazoa; phylum Arthropoda; class Insecta; order Diptera; family Stratiomyidae; genus Oxycera; species Oxycera nigricornis. The sequence goes on along the minus strand of OZ012660.1, from coordinate 109,879,545 downwards.
TCAACCTTTGAACCACAACTCGTTTTTCGTTACATCATTCTTGCATATCTTTAAGTAGAAAGTTTTTTTCACCCCTAAAATCAAGTCAAGATTTTACCACATTACTTTTTTACGGGACTTGATAAATATTTATGGTTACGACCGTTAGGAAAGCAGCCAAAAAATCCACCCGCATTCTACGAACAGCTTTCACATGGACCGTCCTCAACAAATATGGTTTTGGACGAAACAAGGGTAGTGGCACACCATGTCACAGATTTTAAGGATGCAGAAATGTGAATAAAAGTTTTCGCTGAAGAGACTTCTTTGCACGGTAAACAATTGAATGTGTGATGTCGAGCATAAATGTCGCCAAGTCAAAATGAGTTCGTCTTTTGCACGCGTTGTTCAGTTTCAGTTCGTAAGTAAAATTGAGTATGAATGTTTGGCGAAAACTCCATTATAAAGTTTCAACATCATGTATTAATACAGAAAGGACATTTCGTTTGTTTGGGAGCGCATGATGTTTGTCATTTACAGGAGAGTTGATTCTTGTTATTCTGAAACTGTTTCAGATTTCACTGGTCTACATCAAAGCTGCCTTTTACATTAAATTGTACTATGCGTATAATTTTCCACACTGAATCAGTAGTAAAAGTTAGTTTTCAATGTCCATTTACGCCATTTATTGAGATATTATGAAATATAACATTTTTGAGACATCAAAATATTGAGTACTATCCCATACTTAACTCAAGTTATTACAGCCTATCGTTTCCTTAATTTTTATTATGCTGATAAGACTTTTCAATGATGAGTTAAATCTTCAGTCTTAAAGTAAAAAGATACAAATAAGTACAAAAAATTTCATGTTCCAAAGCTGAATCAACGTGATCCTGGCTCAAATGAAAGAGAATGTACACAATAATGGGTACACACTTTATTATCTGTGAATGTAAGCAAAAGAAGTTAAGAATACTTTAAAAATTCTTAATTTTCTAGAAAAAATACATACGCAAACTTACGAAATGAATGACCAATCTAAACGTACATCAAAAAATTGTTCAAACGCTTCAAAAACAATATTTTTTTCAACATGCTGTATTATTTAGAGCATCCTTTAAGAAGTGTTAAGAAATAGGAAAACCATATTTATCAATTTGCTAGTGTCTTCTGCAGTAATTTTGCTTCCTTAGTTTCCACTGAGTTTGACTAGTGATGATATGATTTCGCATCCCTTACTCAAAAAATTTACAAGAATACTCAATCGGATTAAGGACTGAAGATAAAATTCAACGTAGAAATACATGTAGAACATTATATGAAGGTTCCACTATCTCCGAAGAATGCTTGAGATCATTATAGTGTATTCATTCTTCGCTCAACTCAACCTACAAGAAACTTCATTTTAGATCATGTTGCAAAATTTCCAAGTATAGTATCTTATCAATGGTATCATTAATAAAAACTATGTTTCCAACACTATTTCAAGACACTCATTGCCATGTTCAACTGTTGGTCTTGTATTATTTGTCTCGAGAGTTATATTTACTGTTTATCATAAAAAATCTAGCCAATCTGATCCAAAAATTTATAACAAACAACAAGAAACAAATTAATAATTGGGAATATATAAAATGTATGCGGACAATTGAATCCTGTTCACAATTTTCCTAGCACGAGCAAAAAGACTGAAGACACTTTCAAGTCATAACTGACATTTATTTGAGCTATGTATGTGCAAAAATTTGAAGAGGAAGAAACATAATGTTTGATAAAAAACAATCCATTGAAAGACAATAATAACTATTACCAAGTGAAGATACTATTCTTTTATAGCTTAGAAATGTTCAACGTATCAAAATCGACTACAGCACATTAAAGCACTGTGAAATTTCTTCTTCCAACACATAATACATAAGTTCATACACCTATATGTATATAGGTTTCTCTTCCAAGAATTAAGTGAACAACAAATAAAAAAGAATTTTTATTGACTCCACTATCAACTTCTATGCCCTTGCGAATACAACGCAGTTGTAGCAATTAAGAGGAAAAACCACAAAAATGTTGTGAGTCTTTTCGCTTGAATTTTTCGAGAATTTTTTTATCCGCTTGTCTCGTGTTTGCTGTGATTGTCAAGAGAACTGAAAAAAATCAAGTCAAGGATATCCTGTACAAAAGAAAAACATATGTTTAAAAGGGGAGGGGGGATAAAATCTTCATTGAAATAACGTGAAATTCACTAGTTGTTTGAATAAAATTTCCACGACATTTTTTATAAATCAACGAGAAAGCTTTCGTAAATTCAATTCATTCAAACAGCATAATTTACAAATGTTTTTCCGCAAATGATACTATACCTGCTAGTCTTATGTACATAAGTGATCTAAATGTACACGTGGTCTAGGATGATGATACTGATTTTTCATTGTTAAAGTTTCCAAGATCAGTACATATATCATATCAAACCAAAAAAATGAATAGCTCAGAGTGTGTACCGTCTTCATGTACGTTTTTTTCATATCAAATTAAGCTTTTTCAAATTGAATGTTCGATCTTCCAAACTTTTAAAAATAATTAATATTTTAAACAAATTTCAACACATATCAGCAGTCTTCTTAAGTGTATGTTCTTTATTTCAGTTCTCTTATTTTAAAGTCACGCGTACATTATTATTTTTAATCATTGCTATAATATCCGAAGCTCAGAGTGAAATAAGGAATATGTTGCGCAACATACTACGTTATGTATGTGGTTCAATAACAAAAAAATTGGTGCCGCGGTGACTAATTGATATTTTAATTGGCACATGTGCTAAGCGAACACGTTCGGGTGCACTATATCTGATGAGCTTAATTTTGAGATGTTCGTCAATTTTCCGAAAAATTTGTAATTTTTTGGTCAAACGTTTTATAAATAAAAAGCGAAGCAGCTTTTTACAAAGATTTTGGTTTTATGGAGAAACATAGCTTAAATATTGTACTCACTACAAAAATTATTGTTATTGAACTCAAAATGTACTTATTTATTGCGGAAAGCTATGGCTAATGTGACTAAACATCTAATTCCATTGAAGTGTTAATAAGCTATGTATACATACGTTACAATTGTAGCAATTCAAATTTTCTCTATCGATTGTTCATAAAATAAAAAGACAAGTAGTACTAACGATAGATGAAAATATAATAATTTTTTTTGAAATCACACTCGTGCAGAGAAAAATTATTGGCAAAACTATTTGGGCTACTTTGCAATGAATTCCGATTAAAAAAAGTGCACATTACGATTTCGAATCTGTTATTCCATATATAATATCAATAAAAGAAGTTTTAAAATTTATTTTGGTCATACTGAGAATAATGGATTTTTTTTATTTTACTCATATTACAAACAAGTGATGTAAATTGACTTTTCAATATCATTAATTCACAAAAAAATCAGAGAATCTCTGAAAAAGGGTTATATTAGTGGATTAGTGTATTAATAAAATTTTCAATATGCACGTTGATATATTTCCTACATCTTCTATTCTGAAGACAGTGTATAAAGTTCAGTGTAAGTACGCTTATTAATAGGTGGATTGTGTGGCAATTGGTAAAATAAAATGAAAAGCCAACAAACTTTTTCAAAAGATATTTTCTGTAGGATAATGATGGTCTTATAATGAATGGAATGAGCACAGCATCATCGAAGCTCAATAAAATTTTCCCTCTTGTGGGTTAGCGATTTTACAAGCTCTTCACTTGAAGTTGATGGTGAAAACTCAATTGATATGCAGAATAAAAAGAAAATTGAATATATAATCATCGTTTCAATTATACACATAAAGTATTTCTCCTACAATTAAGGTGTTTTTCGAATTAAATCGGCTATTTTCCGAATCAAATTGGTGATTTCCCAAATCAAATTGACGCTTTTCCAAACAAAATAATGGTGATGATATGATACAAATTTCATTTGAATAATACCAACTTTATTTGAAAAACTACCAATTTGACTTCGAAAATCACTAATTTTATTTGCAAAATAGTCAATTTTATTCGGAATACTCCTAAATCGTAACGGAAGTGCTATATCTATAGTGACAAAAATCAGGCAAATTATTTTGGTGATCGCATGCAATTCACAGCAAGATTAATACAATGCAGGAAAGACAGAATGAGTCATTTTATTTAATTATTGCCTCATATCTTTTATTTTATCAAATAATTTATTTGCTATAAGCTTTCGATGTCGTATATACTACTACATATTTTGCTTACGAAATAATACCATGTGATTGTCAGGAACACCGATACACGAAAAGTCTCGACAGCTGCTCATATTTCAGAACAAACTTTGCGGTCGATTATTCACCATGAAAGCGATAGTTGTAATGGATTATAGCGAATAATGCCATAAGACGATTTAAACCTGAAATTTAGTCCTGTTAATAATCTCAGTATACAATTATCAAAAAACTTGGATCTATAAGGTTCTCTTGATGTTTTAGATACGAACCCAAAATTCTTCATCATACTAATTATCCACAGAGAATTATGTCTTCAGTTAACATCCCGTAACTTGATGTATGAAATCATCATTTTTCACCCAAAATTCAAATGAAATGCCCAGAAAACGATTTAAATGTTAAATATTTACTCCCTAAAGCTAGAAAAACGACGATGATGGCTAATAAACATTTAGTAAACATAAAATCAAAAATTCACTTGCAGATAGAGAATACATAATTACCATTGTAAAGCAACCAAACAGTTTGAATTTCTCAAAATAAATTTAGTCTTTTTCAAGCGGAAGTGTTTTGATTTCACTAGAAGGATCAACTTTTAAAGGTTGAATAATAACTAACCATGAGAGAATGGTGCGAAAAAATTCAATTGAAACAATAATAAATAAGAAAGACCTGGCTGTTATCTTAGTAACAGAAAAATCCTTCATCCTTTCGTCTACATATTATTCCCATTCAAACATGCGAAATATATGAAGTTTCTTCTATGATTCAAACCAGATACAAAATCGACCAGATTATCACATAAAGTATTAATTATTATTTGAAAATAAATTCAATTTACAATTTCAATACGGATTTATACTAACTATAAGAAAAACAAACAACATTCAACAATACCTTTGCTTTGACTATCAACACGCATTATTTCAAGGAATAATCATACTAAGAAATGATAAAAAATCTTATCTTAGATGTAAGTATTATACTAAGTAGTATGAAGTGTTTGAGTCATTGTTTGTAAACAATTTTACAAAATTTCGGTACATTTGTTTTCGTGGACAAATTTCGTAGAGAAATATTCTTCTGCTATTCTCTGTGAATTGCTCGATAAAAATTTTTGATCGAAATTTTCATCCTCGTTGAATCTCATTTATTTTTCGAATCGTCTAAAGTTCATTTTACAATACTTAAGCTCTGCCAATCAATCATAAAATGCATATATCATACTTTGTGGAAACGAAAATCGAACGTCTTCCTGGTTGAGTTTTTTTCCACATATCACTCAAATAAGACGACCGTCCCATGTCGCATAGCAACATCTATAATGAGCGTCGATATACGAAAATTCAGCTGGAAAAAGGAAACTGCAAACTTGGTGATCTATAAAAAAAATACACTTTTTCAGTGCTAGAAAAGTGGAAAAGCGATTCAAGTCACGTTTTATTTTGTATCTAATAAAATGTAGCAAATGTATCCACGTTTTTGTCATTTCAAAAGAATTTCGTGACATTTGCGATGATTTTTATTATCGTTTATGGTGTATAGAATCTAGCAACGTAATTTATTTGAAAATATTCGGAAGAGGGTTCAAAATAACAGGATTCCTGAAAAAAAGTGTAATTTGTCTTGGGTATTATTTAGTTTTGTTTGTAAATGGTGAAATCCAAAAAATGAAAATATTTTCAGTGAAACTAGATGAGAAAAGTCTGAAGTGAGTACCAAACTTGATCATTGTTTCGCAGTAGAATCATGTTAATGAAGAAATTAGTTGCTTATGTTATTTACTGTGAACTTATTCATATTCGAGATTTTAATAAAAAAAGATTGCGCGATTGCAATGCGTCACCAATCCAAACTGTATAATCAAATAATTCATTTGTAAATTAATTTATGAAATTCTTGGGCCAAAACTGCATTCCATGTGGAAAAACCGGAACATGTCGAATGTGTTGATTGGGAACGCAATTTCAATCGGAATCTTTTCCTTATCCATTATTGATCCGAAATTCCCTGTCTGAGAATTGTTTGTTTTGCTACAGTACAAAAGGAATAGCCATATTGTCGGAGCAAAGCTTCGGTATCCTGAATATTGCTGTCCGAAAAACGATTGGAATATCAATTAGATTGGCATGGGTACAGAAAGTGGAATTTCTTGATTTTATTGCATTTTCTATTACGGAACGAGCAAATTAGATTTTGTCCCGACAATTATATGCCGCCTCAGGTAGTTATATTTGTCTCCAGGTGGAAATTACTTTCTTTCTTATTTATATACGGTTCGAAATTCTAATAATCATTTTCTGAAATGACAATATTCTCAATCACATTCGGAACATTTGATTGTTAGATTTTCAAGATAATTTGCAAAGGATGGATTATTTCTTGGTAGCGTATTTCTTACAAAAGTGTCAATGCCAATTCCTAATTGGCATTTTAAAAATTTAATTTAAACAATTAAAGCTTCACATTTTTTTGAGTATTTGTGTACGTGTTCATTAATTCACTAAAATTTTATATGTAAACAGCTCTAATATTTACAAAAATGGCTAAAATAAATACAATTAAATTAAACAACAATTAAATAAAATTGAATAGGCATTCGATGGGTGCACAAAAAATATTACATCCGTAAATGCAATTGAATTAATCCTAGCTGGATGTGAACAAGCATGCATTTCCTTTTCCTGGTTTGAACATGGTAATGTAATATACCATACATAGGTATGATCCTAGCTACAACTATTAGAGCATTGCATTGTGTGTTGCGGTCGTTATCCTTCTGAAACAATTGGAGTTTACAACAATTTACTATACTTTTAGAAGTTGGAATGAAATAAATTTCATTTATTTCTCGGCGATTTTCGAGAGAAAATATATTGTGATACGTATGGTTGAATTTAATATTGAGTACATTGAATGCAGCAGACACAGTATATAATGGCTCTGTTAAAATGGAAAATATTTTTTTTTTGTTGGAAAACAATAGCATTTTTTATGCTGAAATGAGATAAACAGCTTAAATTTCGAGCAAATATATGTAAATGCATAGGTATTGATTTTCTTGTATAATGCGAAACGAAACATTTTTAAATGGTTTGAAACGATTATTGAGTTTGAAAATCAAATAATTGTTAGAAAATCCACAGACGTTTAAAATTATTGTGTCAAGTAGATTTGTTCAATTGAATCGCATTGAATATATTTTACTTTGTACATAACAGCTCAGGTAAAATATTGTTTCTTTTTTCAATTTTATTGGCAGTTAAAAACAAATTAAGTGATTTCAGCATAATTAAAAAATAAGTGCATACAAGTCTGAGCAGTTTTAAATTAAATTTACTATGTCAAAATTAGTCATATCATTTTTAGTAATAGTCATTGTAAACACTCAAGTCATAGCAAAATAGGGATAATTACTACAAAATTAAATATCTCTTGCATAACGCCGACTTTAATATGAATTTTCTCATGATTTAAAAATATATGGTTAGTACTTATAGGCCAGGAGCAGCGTGCCATTTTGAGGGGTGATAATTTACCCTCGATGTTTGGTCAAATTTTCCGTGATTACAAACTTTACAAGATTTCTATACTTGAGCTGACAACAACTTTACAACTAAAATTTCAATACTGAATACTTAAAACATGGAAATTTGAAAAAAATATTGTACAATGAGCTGATGCGAATTGCGTGCCATTAATTACTATGTATTTTATTAGTTTTTACCGTCTTTTATTACAAAGACAGGGAATATAATATCACAGAAAAATACAAAAGTTTTTCACAAATAAAAACACAATTTTCATTATGACCAGAAAGCGTGCGGTGATCAGAAACACATTAATTTTATTTTTTGAGGGTAAATTATCATCCCTCAAAATGACATGCAGTATGGAATCGGAGACCTCAACCTGTGACGAGCTCCTGGTCTATTAGTTTAAAAGTCGCCGAATTGTTTTTGATCTAGTAAATTGCCAACAAAATATTTTTATACATATCATAATCCTGTTTAGTTTTGCCACTATTTAAGTGATTCTGTAACAAGAGACATTATTTGTTGTTGCAATAAAGAAGTCTCTATAGAACATTAAATTGCATCCAGCAATCGGTATTTTTTTCAACTCAACTCAAATGACATAACTACACAAAACTATTTACTCATCCATGAAAAAATATACAATTCAATTAAGGAAACATGCAATGTGGATGTGTATTTTATTTTATCACATAAATCGTCCGTGCGAGTATCTACAAGAATGTTCCGAGTAAATTTATTTAAAAACTTGCAAGGCAAAGCGTTTAAAATGTAAAATACACTGTCTTCCTTTGCAATATACATGGATCTACTTTCTTGCACATTCTCTTTCTTTAGAATCCTTTCCTCATGGTCTGATGATGGAGCCGTTGCCGTCTTTTCTGGAAGATAATTTCACTTACACATTGTAGTGCATGTGAGTAACTTTGAAAAGCGATCGTCATTTTCAATTGCAACTCAATATTCTGGAAAATGAGAAGATGAGAAAGCAGTTTTTCGTTTGATATGTCGTACTTCATATTTTGGTATTTTGAAAATGCATAGAAAAAGGATTACTCATCGGTCTTTATATAGTTGGTATGGTTTATGAGCATATATGCTGTACGATTTTTGTTATTGATGCACAAGGCAGTACGAGATTGTAGTACTTTTGTTAAAATAAATAGCCAATCGAGGTTTTGGAAGTGAATTTATTTGCAAGTTCATTTCAGAGGGAAGAAAATGTCGTTAACTATTCCAGCCATTGTATTTAATGAATTGTTTGTGCTTAGTAATTTCGTATATTTACTGTAGAAAGTAAATCGGCTGGAAGACAATTCAAAGTGTGTATATATCTTACTCGAAAGTAAACATCTTCAATATGCTTATCATTCATAAAACAATTAATAATAAAATAAGTTTACACATGGAATATAGTTTTAAGACTTTTTAGAATTCGATTTGCCTTTAAAAACAATAGCTAGTAACTTCTATACATGACAATGCAATGTGCTGATAATCCAGCATTTCCAGATCAATTTTCAATCTATATTGGAAGCCGAAATCCATTCCTATCTACTTTAAGTTTGAAACATATTCTGCTAGATTCTTGGAAAGCTATTTTGAATACCTAACTGAAAACAATATCCCAGGACCCTTTCCTCGACTCAAAATGTGATCAATCCAATTTTTTTTTACAAAATATCACCTACTCCTTCTAACTTCTCCGGAAATCCCCCGTTAAAACCGTGGCAACTATAATCCAAATCCTTAAATAGAAATTTAAGATTTGAAATCTCCTTCGAAAAGCATTGCAGCACTTGCGAAGCTTTCTTTTGAATCTCGCTGTCTCACCTCGATTCCAGTGCATTAAGTAGTTTTCCACGATTAGCGGTAACTTCTAAGAATCCAACAGCACGCCGGCTCGTGTATAACAACTTTTAACTTGAAGAACTCTTGATTCGAACTATATTCCATTAAATGCATTGAAACTTGAACAGTTGTGGTTTTAAAGAGGTCGAGGTGAGTTAAATAAAATAACCTTAGTTTGCAAGTTTCCCATTTGAGAATTTCGTTTCAAAGTTGATTTTCTTAAAAGCATTTTATGTTTTTTCTCGCTGTGGCTGAATTTTTCGGTTTTATTCGTAAGAAAGAACGAATAGAAATGCATTTCAGCCGAAATCGCTATATATAGTATATGCAGTGATTTCAAAATTTAGTTAGAAGCTTACTAGACCAGGGTGGATCTGTTTTCAGTGGGCTGTTGAGAGTGCCCCCTCTGATTTTTCCAGAAAAATTTGTGGAATAACTTGTACTTGTGTAACTTATCCTCCTTCTTGAAAAAATCAGGAACATTAATAAATAAATCTAAATGTTTAAAAATTATAAAAGATAGATTTTTTCCTACTTTTCTGACTTTTCACTTTAAAACGATTCATTTTAGAGTTAAAGTTAAAGTTGTAAGGAAGTAAAAGTTGCATACTTAAATTTTCTTTAAGAATTTTGAAAAAAATACAGAGGCCGCCTTAATAATCTGATTTTAATTTTACAAAGCGCATTCGATTCGTGAAGTGTTTTTAAATGTAAACTTCTATATGCTGTAGTTTCTCATTTGCAGGATTTTAAAAATGTTCAATTTTTTAAATAAATTTATATTGCAAAATTATTATGCGAAATCTACCGAATTGATTTCGATGAAAACTTGTGTGCTGTTTTATTATATTACAAAGATTTTTTAGATTTATCAAGATCCTAAGGACATTCGGTAAAAAAATTAAATAAAAAAAGTTTTTTCTTCCTGTACTATTTTGCGGCAAGAGTATTTTTTTTTAAATTTTTAACCAATCATATCTTAGTAAGAAAACAGAAAAAACTTCTCGAAAAAATGCATATTTTGCATGAAACTCGGCTCAGTAGTAGAAAAACTTTCTTTGAAAAAATACTGTAAGGGATATAATAACCAGAAGCATACAAAAACAATCCTGAAACAAAATCTTTCAAACAAACCTTGATCTATTCGTGAAAATGAAAATCCTTAACGGTAATACGTTTTTATGTCACCTGTCGAATTTTGGAAGGTGAATTCAGTTGGTTTTTTAACTAAACGCCTCAATTATGTTGGCATATTTGTGATAACTAAAGACGACTTTCAACATTTTCCTTTCAATTTACAAATCGAAATAGTAATTTTCGGGAATAAATTGACACTTTACCAAAGTAAATTGGTACTTTTTCTAATCAAATTGATACTTTTTCGAATCAAATCGGCATTATTTCGAAAGAACTTGGCTTTCTCCGCACCAAATTAATGGTAATCTAAGTCAAACCATTTTTCGAAAACTTAATCACAATATTTTCCAAACATTTTCACGAACATAGTCGAATGCGTTAGAGGCATCAAGTAAATAATTTATCAAAACAAGCCGCGAGGTGCGACCCTTGAGGTCCACACTGTCAACTTCCCAGTAATATCTACATAAACATCAACAACATTACAACAATGAGAGGTATTCATACCAGTAACAGGAATGAGTTAATATGAATCATATCGTCTACGGGAGGGTCCATTGATTACGTAAGGTTTTTGGTCGATGAATATTCACGCGGATCAATCGGTGGGGGCCTTTTTGGTGTTGAAAAATTTTGTTGGTTTTCAAAATTTAAGCAATTTTTTTTAATTAAAAGACTATAAAAACTATTAAAAATCTGCTCAAATTATGCAAATATCTTAAAACTTTGATTGAATTTACAACAATTTTTTTAGAATAAAAGATATAAAGTAATAGCACTCTTTACATGGTAACTTTGAATGATTTTTTTATTTTTAATTTAGTTTTTTCATAATCATGGAATAAAATTTTGCTGGTTTCTCTCCAAAAACTGATAAGAATGTATAAATTTTATAAACTGGATCACTGTGCTGTGAAAATCAAGTTAAAAAATATTTTCTATGAAAAAAAACATAATTTTTCGCATTTTCTTCTATTAAATTAATAAAACGGCTAAAACGAATTTTTATAATGTTAAAAACTTCACAAAGATGTTAATACACGTCAACTGACACCTTAATGATGCAAATATTATATCTGGTTCGTGAGATATAGTGAATGATAAAAATGAACTTGAAAATCATGATGACTTTTAATGATTTTTTATTTTTAATTTATTTTTTTACGTAGTCATGAGAAAAAGTTTTGATGACGTTTTTGCGAACATTATTTGGAGTATATAAATTTTATAAACGTTGATTACTTGGACTTGAAAATAAGGTTAAAAATTTATTGTTTTTAAAAAAAACCAATTTTTTGTACTTTTTTTAAAAAAATTAGAAAACGGCTCCAAGAAATTTTTTAGAAACTTGACAGAATTGCATAAATGTCAATACTCGTCGATTGACACCTTGTTCAAAAAAATCGTATGTTTGGTTCGCGAGATAGAGCGCATGACAGAAACGACCTTCAAACGGGCAAAACAGGAAACCCCCCCCGACCGAAGGTTTCCAAAAACTAATCAGCTCTTAAAATTGCAAAGACGCTTCGATTGACACCTCAACCAAGTCGATCGGACTTTGTTTACGTGAGTTATGCTAGTAGAAAAAACTGTCCACGAACGTACAGACGTACGTACGTACACACACACACACATACATACTTCTTTCTAAAAACACTTTATATATACTCTATAGACCTCAAAACGTAAAGAAAAGTTGAAAATTTCAATTTCGATTTTCGAGGCGATTACAAGAACTTCCCATATACTGGGAAGTTAATAAACAACAAAAATGTGAGTCAGTGAAGCTCGTCTACAAATACAGCGATGGAAAGCAATACATCAAATCGAGGACACAGTTAGTATAATCGGAAGGACTTACAGTGCTAACTGCTGCACCGATGAGATCCATTAGATAATTTTGTGTGGGAAAGTTGTTTGCGTAGACATCTACCACGATGTTTATGAATTAACGTGGCATTATTTTTGGAGTGTTTTCCCGGTATTCTGCTGCTTGTTTTTATCTACATAGATTATGATGCTTGATCCTTGTCATCCAAGATATTCGATGATGTTAAAAAGTTTTGACCAATGATGAAAATAGTCCCGCTGGCAATGGTTCAAATGATTTGGGAAAAGTTTAAGTTTGCCGATAAATCCAACGTGAGTAGCAGTTTTAATTCTGAATGCAACATAATCTTTTCCAGTTTTTCATCCGTACTGCTTAAAATATCGGAAAATCTATAGGCAGTTCAGCATTTAATGGAACAATTTTCAGTTATGCAAAGCTGCGAACAAAACCATTTTCAATCATTTTCACTTTTTTTATTAAATTAAAATTGATTGCACTAAATTTATTGAAAATTTTGTAGAATTATGTAAATGTTATTAAGTCTCCATTGATAGTCTTGATGACTTTAGTACGATGTTTTATTCGTGAGATATCATGAGTAACAGAAATCAGTTTGGATGTGTTAAAATAAAAATAAACCCAATCAGAATATTCCAAACTCTAATCAGCTCGCATTATTTTTGATACACTTTGATTGACTCCTCACCAAAATTGGTGCAACTTTATCTTCGACTGCTAAAAGAAAATAACACTCAGACATATTTCTATTTAAAAAATACTTTGCAAACTTTCCAAAGGATTTGAAACGAATTTGTTTAAAACCTCGATTTCGATTTTCAGACTATATGCAATATCTTGTCTATATGCTGCGAAGACAAAATGTAGGTCCTTAATTTTGAAAAAGTATGATTTTTAAAGTTTTGCAAAGCATCATTTGTTGCAAGCTTGTTAAAATAAACGCACTGGGCATTCATATAGAAAATATTCACAGATAATCTTGGAGGTTGATTCACTGGACCATTTCTTGAAATAATGTTTTAAGGATTTCCTTTCAGTGGATGCATTGTTTGCATACCTGTGTGAAGCTCAATTTTCATTACAAGCATTCGCATAACACATTTAATTACATATATATTAGTTGTATTTTTTCCATATGAACATGAGAAGTGAGGTCACAAACAAAAACCTTTCCAAATCAACCATGAAGCTTTTTCGAAAGCATTCAGGAGATTTATCAGAACTAACCCTCTGAAGTTTAACAGTTCAATATTTAGATAAAAAATCTGTGAGCCCGAAATTTCATTAAATACACACTTTCTTACATGCTTTTAATAATGAATCAAGCATGAAAATAAATTCAGAAAATCTTTATTTATTTAGGCTCCCATATTCGTCTTTTGCTAACATTATTCATTTCAGCCAGTAGAGAATACTGTTTGCAGAAAATTCTTTTTATTAAACATTTACGTTCACTTGAAGCGTTCACATATTCCATCTGAATGGTATGATAGGTTTTTTAGAAGTCATGCAAATTTATTACCACGAAATATTTTAGTATGCTACAATCTAGATACATTTTTGCCACTGTTCTGTATGGAATAGAAAATAAACATGAATCAATTCAGTAAATTGGAATGTAAGCTCATTTTTTGTATTCGCGTTCATTTTGACTAGCTTTCTTTTCGCTGTTCAATTTCACTGAATTGATTTCTGTTTGCATGCCAGCAGCTTCAAGCGCAGGCATCAAAATTTTATTTGAGAATTTAAGTATGTTTTACTTAAAGCTGTCCCAGCTTTTTGGTTAAAATATTCGAAGGCATATTATGTATGGAAATTATATACGGCATAAATTCATCCCGAAAATTGGCTAGTAGATGTGTGTATGCATGTAATGGCGTATAAATACGAGTGAAAATTTACTCATATTTTTGTTATAAGGGAAAATGATGATTGAAAATAGGAAAATATTCAAATATCTCCCGCAAAAAAAATGTATCCCAATCATGAATTATGAAGTGAGTATTATTAAATTTATCTTATTTGTTTTCTAAAACATAATTTCCTTTATGAATTTTGACTTTGAAGACATTTCGTTAGGCACATTAAGTCTACCATAATTTCTTTACAAGGTCATTTTCCTGGCGCTTCAACTGTTCTACCTACTTGAAAAGTAGAAAAGATATACTTCTTTACAAGCTCGATGATAACAAGGACAAGAACAAAGATACACCCAAATTTAATTTCTCTTCCAATAATTCCTTTAAGTAAGACGAATTGAAACGACGCGACTGCTGAAAATATACAAGGACACATGCTGAGTACGCTTCGTTTGTCGGAGATCCTTAGTAAATTTATCAAGAACGTGAAACATAGTCAGGAAAAGACCGATAGACGGCAAGTAAGAGCTTTAAATTTGAGGGTTTCCTTCCCGTAATGAAAAGCATTTACCGCTCCCGCAGTGTGAAAATGGGACCCAATCTTCTGATGCTGATGAAGTCGAACACAAGGGGCTACGTTCCGTGTAAGCCGAAAACATTAGATCCCAGAAATACGGCGATAATGTAAAGGGAAACCAAGGAAAATCGATGCTGGCATTTTCTAATCAATTCATCTATCAGACGGTACAGGAAAAGCGTCTCCAATAACAAAAATATTTTTTTCTAGGTAGAACAACGTGTGGGTATAGATGGACGTTAGAATGCCGCTAATGAAAATGGATTGTAGCTGTTTGTTGGATATTTTTCGAAGAAAATATGTATTTAGTAGTCATATTTGACGAACGATGTGTTGATTATTGAAATAATGGTTGTTTTCGATCTATTTGTTATGGCGTTGCAACTGTATGTTAATTTTACGCATTGAACAATTAGGTATGCATTCTGATCATATGAAAACAGCCCAAAAAATATGATGAAATCAGGAAAGCCCTTTTGAATATTTAAACATCATCAAAAATCATAAGAAACTTTGAGCAAATCACCAAAAAAAGATAACGTCTACAAAAAATGGTAAACATCCTTTCATAGCCGAATTTAGGTGCCTTTCCTGTGCCTGCTACAAATTTGACCCTTTAGGACTTGAATGCTAGCAATAAGTATCACAGAGAATCTACAAATCTCGAATCGAATACTTGATATCATGTAAGGATTCATGGCTTTCCATCTAGACATTACTTCTGTAGTAGTTTTTTTTTTGTGAGATAGAGTTGAAGCAGACCTTCGTACTAACTTAAAATGTCGTTTAGAGATCGTTATCGGATGATGTACGTAGTGGGTTTACGAATCCATTCGATATTCCAGGAAAAGTTTAACTTACTCCAGCTAATTTATAGCTAGAATTTGAGTACTCTCCAGCTGTTCAAAGTTGAATTTAATTATTGAATCCGTTTACGGAGCGTACTCATGATTAAATTGTGTTGAAATTCATTCGGTGAAAGTTTTTCATGCACGGTAATTCAGTTGAAGGTTTCAAGTGTAATTTTATACCCAGACAATAGTCCTTAAAAATTCAGAGGAATGGAAATCATTCTGTTGCGAACGCTTGTTGAACTACAATCGATGTAAGTTCGAAACAGAATGTTTTTAGGAAAAAATCATACATAATTGCCTCAAAAAATTGAAGCACGCAAGATGAAGCCTGTTAAAATTATATTTAATGTAAAAAGGAGCAAAAACTGAAGAAAAACTGAACAAATTAAATATTTTTTTGGAAGAATAAACAATCGAAAAATTTGGACACTTAACTCTTTCCGGGGCAGTGGTATACTTTTTATACCACATTTTCAATTTTTTTTCCTGGGTAATAGGGGCACTGGTATATTTCTAATGTCATGTTGTTCTATGCTATAGGCCCTTATCAGTGCAATGCATTTTGCTTTTTTTTATTTGAATTCGACTTTCAGGTTTTGTAGAACCGTTATATCGGAGAGACGGTTACTTGTTGCGAGCGTTTATTTGATTCGTTTGTTCTAGTGAGAATTGTATTCGCAATAGCGTGCAAAGTGAAAGAATCTGTGTTCGATAGAGTGAAAATTTATTTACTATCATTATTTTCAGTAACAGGTGCAGTACAAGGTTGGTATTAGCATTACAAGGACGCGGTATAAAATGTATACCAGTGCTCATTTCAATGGAAATTCATGTGAAGAAATATATTTCAGGAAAAAGGGAAAATGAACCGAAGAAATCTCACTGATGACGAAATACTTCAAATTTATGACGAAATACTTCAATATATGCCCAAAAAGCCAATAAAACGGGCCTACAAGGTGTGGATGCTTTGCGATAAGAGTGATTATACTTATAATTTCGAATTATATACCGGCAAGAAAGATGAAGCAACTGCAAAAAATTTGGGCGAAAAAGTTGTTTTGCATTTGTCTTCCGTTATCGCCAACCGAAATCACAAGTTGTATTTCAACAATTTTTTCAATTTTCACGATTTGCTTGTGGAACTAAAAAAAAGAGGCATTTATGCTCGTGGAACAGTGCAACCAAAGAGGAAGCATTTACCAAATGATTTAGTACCCGACAAACACTTACGCAGAGGTGATTTCGACTGGAAAATGAGCAGTACAGGGCTATTATTTTTGAAATGGATGGACAAAAAACCGGCTTACGTCTTATTACACTTCCATAATCCTCACGATGTTTCCGAGGTTCAAAGATGAGGATTTGACCTTCAGCCAGTTAATTGTCATGGTATCATTTATGACTATAACATACACATGAACAATGTGGATAAATTTGATCAGATGAAAAAGTACTATGGACTGGACCCTAAAAGTCGAAAATGGTGGCCCGAATTTTATATCACTTCCTTGATGTGACTCTGGTAAACGCCTTCATAATTGCGAAGTTCGAAAACTACGAATGAACTCTAAAGGACTTCAAGTTAGAAATTATACCAAAAACCACATCAACGCCAGTTGAGAAACGCAAAAATAAGCCGTTCCGAGAGGTATCGTTCCGTAAAACTGGCCAGCATTTACAAGAAAGAACATCATCACGTCGATGCGCTCTGTGCAGTGTTTCGAATCATCAGCGTAGAACGAAGTGGAAATGTTTGTTGTGCAATTTTCCACTCTGTATGAGTGGCAATAAAACATGTTTTCAAAGGTACCACTCTCAGTAAAATGGGCAGTGGTATAAAAAATATACCATGTCTTTGCAGAGAATCCTTCAATGAAAAAAAATAAATGTTAGTGTTTTTATATACAGCTTGAAGTTATATATGTGAAAATAAACACAGTTTTTCAATAATCAAGCTGTTTATATTTTGCCCCGGAAAGGGTTAACTGAAATTTTAACATCGGTCTTATGAGTAGTTACTTACAAAATTGCGATAGACCAAATGTTTTTTATATATTTATTAACTTCCCAGTTCCCTATGGGAAGTTATTGTAATGGGGTCGATTTTGCGAATCCCAAATTTTGACATATCTCTACGTTTTAAGGTCTCTAGAATCCAAATCCATCGTTTTTAGAGAGATGTCTGTGAGTGTGTATGTACGTATGTGCGTATGTACGTATGTACGTTCGGTATAATTTTTCGTCTCGATTATCTCATGAACCAAAGATTGGATTGACGTGGGACTGGTTTCATTTGACGCGTAATTACGTAACTTAAAACTGAATGACTTTTCAGCAAAATCGGTTAAGCCGTTTCTTATTTAGGATGAAAATACTGAGAAAACGACGAAAAATTGCTTATTTTTAAACTGTTAATACGCACTATTAATTCGTGCAGAAACCAAATACCTTCATAGTGGTGTTGTTATTATTGTGCGTTTTAGCAAAATTATGATCAAATTTGTAAAAAATGTTATTTAAAAAAAACCATTAATTTATAAAATTCCAAACTTATATTATCAGGTTTGGGTGAATGGGAGTAGAGACGCTAATGCAGTTAATAATTGGATATTGTTATAAATAATTTAATATTGTTAATAACAATGAAATAATATTAGTTATAATTTGTATATATAAAGTCAATTATAATTATTCAGTAACGGTCAAACATTCTTAATAACGAATGATTATTGTAAATAATAATTAAATAGCCTCAATAAAAGTTGTGGACGCCGAAGCCGAAATGAAGAACGAGGTTGAGGACGAAGTGGAGGACAAGAAGGATGACGAGGACAAAGAGGACGAGGTTGCCGAGGCTTTGGTAGAGGATGACCAGGTGGTGGAGACGTCTTCCTCTACCAAAGCTTTTATGGTTGGATAAAAAATTGATAAAAATAATAAAAGTAATTATATTAATTTAGAATAATAATGTTTAACAATAGTAATTATTAATAATAGTAGTTAATAATAAAAGAAAATTATAGGATTTTGTTCACCCCACTGGGAAGTTAGTCGTGTGGGCCTCAAGGGTCGCACTTAGACCACATTTTTTATATTGATAAAATGTTGATTTTTAACTATTTTTGCTTTATTTAGGTCATCTGATGTGATGAATTGATGAACTATATATATCAAAAACAAATAAATAATTCAACAACTCTTTAACAAAGGCTTCAGTTTTGAATACTCCTTTAATGGAAAATTCACCTTTGAAGATGATTTTTAATAAATATATTAGCGTTCTTTTTAACTTCCGAATGAAAAGTTTACTTTGTCTGTATAGAATTCGCAGCCATATAATTATTTTCACTAATTCAAATAATAGTAGTATTTATTTTTTATTGTCAAAATGTTCTTTAAATAGATAGTAAGTTTACATACTTGGCTGTAAAAGTCAAAAAGAGCAATTTCGATGGCGATGTAGAATCTAAAGATTTTTTGAAGGGAAAAGGGTTAAATATTGCTTGCGACTTCAATCAATTGCTTTTAAAGATTGAAAGTTAGTAAAATCGTAATTGAAATTCTCCTACAGAAAAGTTAAAAAACTTTCTCAACTTTACCCGCAGTCTTGCCAAATGGAAAAACGAATACCTTACCGAACGGAATAATGATTGAGAAATGGAACCGAGAAATCGCACCCTTACAATCAATCAACTTGAAAAATGTGAGTCAGCAACAAACGGCAGGTGAAGACATGATGGAAACCGAAGAAAAAGCAACAAAAAGGACTGTGTGATGAGAAAAACGCACAACCATTCCTTGAACCTTAGATAGAGAAACACTTTCCACTCAGTCACCTTTACAGGATCTTCTGGAAAAATTTTTTTTTATAAAACGTGTTAAATTGTAAATCAAAGCAATTTCTTCGAGCGTGTTTCCGCCGCAATCTAAACTTCACAGCTTTTACCTACCAAAGTATTTCCTTATGAAGATAGAATACAACAAACGTTTCAAGGTAATAGTTTAAACCCGTTTTTTATATTTATTTCATCCGAAGATCGTTTACATTTTAACCATCTGACTTCACTCCAAACCATTGCAAACGTTTGACTTTGCTGTTTAAAAAGGGTGAAACAATTGTTTCGCTGCCGGAAGCGCTATCAAATGAAATGAGCAGGAAATAAAAAAGGACGAAATGTAACAGATTTACGGAATACTACACAACGATTTGTTGAGGAACGTTTTGATGATTTCAACTTACATAGGTTTCATTACCTACTGCAAAGCGTGAGGATGAAATATTTTAAAGAAAGGATTAAATAACGACAATTAGAATTTCGTATTTGATGAGGATTTTAGGAGGTACTTCAAAATATATAGCTGTATTTGGATTGCAGAATGGTTTCAAATTACATTTTAAAAGAACTACAACAACATTCGAAACGCATCTAACATCAAAACCTCGGTATATATTGCACAAGTGATAAATCTTAAAATCTGTTACCACAAAGCCTACAACTTGGCAAGTCATATAAACACTTTCAGGTTCCAGCTTCCATGATTCAAGTCCCACTTTTAGATTATTGGATTTAGTGGAAATCCTGCTCCGTGATGCAAGTTTAATTTAATTTCGAATGGCTGAGCGACACTTTCTCTGACACGATATCCAACGCTTGCCTAAGAGCTTCAAGTGCTATAATCTCTTCATGTTTGTCAAGGATAAGATTTTAACACAATTAGAAAATACATCTTCCAACTTGAAAATCACTAACACATTTCCAGGCGATTACTAAATAGAGGAATTGATGGTGACTAGCACAACATATTGTTGGCATCACCGTAACAGGACGAAGTAACTTTCAAGGATGAGGCGATGAGGATTGTGAGCTTAGGAAAGTTGTATATTTTGGCAGATAACAGTTTTAAGCAATAAATATATTGTATCCTTCGGTGATTTCGGGTTTTGAGGGCTTCTTTAAGAGTGATAACAGTAGATTTATTTATTTGAACTAATTTTGAGATGAGCAAAACCAATATTAATCGAAATGTTAAATAAACACTCGCAATGAATGCTTTCAAAAAACAGATGAACCATAAATAAATCATTAAACATTGATGCCCTTCAATTGATACATATGTAGTAAAAGTACACATAATCCTCTTAAAATTTCGAAAAAATTACAAAAAAGGATGAAAATTTAAATGTAGGTTATTCAATGGGCTATCTATAACATAAAATAAGCTTTACAATGGTAGGTATGCAATTTACCGGAAAATCGGGAAGCGAATTTTTTTTATAATTGTTTTAATAAATTAACAAACAAAAAAATGTGCCAATCAAGATTTGTGTTGGATTTACCACAAAATTTATTTGAAGAATTTTGCGAAATCTGTATTTGCTCTTGGGATACAAGCAATGTTCCAAGTACCATTTTCGAAAATCATCATTTTTAATGTTTTTATTTTTGTGGTAGGTTTTAAACAATCACATGAAGAAACAGATGTTTCAAATAAAAGTTGCGAGCAAACGATGTATATATAACTTTATTTTGAATTTTTACAACTATCTAAGCTTTTATTGAAAATTTGAGCGATTTTCCACGAAAACCTTCAGTAAATTTTATTTTATTTTTATTTATTTATAGTATTTTAATACTATAACTTGCTATAAGAGAATCAAAAATTTTAAAAAAAATTTTTTTTAACATATTACATTTGTAGCACAAATGTTTCTATGTATAGAAATATTTTCTAAAAATTGACAAATTATTGTATGAATTTAAAATAACTGTGAATTATTGTAAAAAATAGTATTCATAGAAAAAACTGTATAATAGCTTCGGAAGTATATACTTTGGAATATTTATGAATGGATTTTCATTAATATATACTAATTTATAAAAAAGGTATAATAAAATGAATTCTAAAAAACCCAAGCAAAATTAAGCATATAAAAAACAAGAATTTAAACAAGTTATTGTTTTCCTCATACAATATTCATTGATTTTTTTATAACAAAAAAGAATATTAAATTTTGATGCAATAATTATACAATAAATATTAGTCAAAATAAATTATGGTCATTTCAGGACTTGTTTTTCATGAATAAATAAATTTTACAGTTAGATAATTTCCTTTCAAATTTGAAATCGAATTCATTCGAAAGATGAGTTGTTTCTCCATATTTAACATAGCTTTGTTTATTTTTTCTGAGTAGTAAAAGCCCTTAATTATTGATTCTTTAATTGAGCGATAAAAAAATTCGATTCACAAGACGTGCGTATGAATAAATATCCTATCTTTCAGTTACAAACTCCGAATTTCACTGAATTTTTTCTCTATATAATGTCTTTTTTCAAGCAGCGGATGGTACAATAGTGTTTTCCTTGAATCCAATAAATTTTAACTGGTAACTAGCGGCAAAACGGACTCATTTTAGCCTACAAGATGACCCTGTTATCTTTTTTAACAGCTCTGTTCTTGGTTTGAAATACACATTTTGTCGAAATTATTTTAGACACCAGATTTAATAGATGTTTGACCCATTTCCTATGTCCAATTTTTTTAGACTATTTAACTAGAATAACAGAATGTTTGCCGTAATGAATAGAGCTGATGAAGGCACACATGAAAATTTTTTTTCACGTTTTGGTATTTCAGAGACTGTATGCATATTTGCCAAAAGATAGCATACAGAAAGAGTTTCATCGGTATTCACTACAATGAAACTAGTAATTCCTGAAGACAAATTATGACATACCTTGACAGTGGCTACAGCTTGTTAAATATGATTCAAACTTAAAATTTCAGGGAATCAATAAATTTTTCCCATAAACTGACAATATCCTTGACTGTGAACAATACGATAATGCATTGAAAATTCCTTTGTTAAAGATGTTAACAACTATTTTATTACATTTAATAAATATCCAAAACTCGTAAATACTAATATAATTTCATATCACTGACTTATTTCTTCAAATATGTAATAGATTGTTCGAAGAAAAAAAATTATTTGAAAATTTACCAGTTTATAAGTGATTATTACTCAGAAGGGATACTTTTGTTTGCAAGAAAAATTAGAATGACCTGCATAACTTGTCAAAAAACCAAATTAGGTTAATGGTGCTTAGTAGTACGATGACGAAGAAAAAAACATTCAGTGCAGAGTAACATGCAATGATTTTTTTTTTACTAAAAATTGTTTTAGTTAAATCTATTTCTCCCGGTTATAAAAATGTAATAGTATGCTTTTCCAATTTAAGGAATCTAGCTTAGTCTTTTGCAATAATTTTTGGTTTCATTTTGCACGAATTAGCAAAACACGAATTCGGATAGCACGAAAGTCATATAACAGATTCGCATTAGACAGCATTTTTCGAATGGGTTAAACTTATATGAACGTTATTTGAATATCCATGCGTTGTTGCTAAATTATGTAGAATTTTGCTGCGAGAAAAACTGAATATAGGTGAGAACTGTTTTTTGATGAATCAAACAAAAATTCATTATTTAGGTTGGAACCGAGACTCAAATCAGTTTATTTTATCATTAATGGTACCACATGCAGAGTGAAGCCAAGCTTGTCGTTGTAATTTTCTTATGATAATATGGAGTATTCAGTGTCTGGCAAATTTCGATTTCCTGGTATAAATACAAAATTCGTATCCAAAAATAACCCACATACATATTCGTGGCTCGTTAGTGCACAAATTTATGTTATTCTACTAACGAAAAGTTTCATGGTTGTTTGCCTTGGGCCAAAAACTAAACTGGTTAGCCGAACGCAATATCCTATTTCAATTCAAGTTCAAGGTATAGTTTACTATGATGTACAGCCTGAATTTTTGCTAAATCAAACATAACACACTGTAAACTGATTCGACAGAAAAGTCACCCCTTATAAATATGCCTCCCTTAGGCAGATCACAATATTGACTAAATGTGGTGCTGCCACCAAGTCTATCCGAATGCGGAGCTCGTTCATAGGTTCTTTATCGATTCTCGCCCAATAAATCCTCAGAAAACAATATCGACGCAGTTTATCATAATTCATGTTCGACAAGAACGACAAGTATAATTCGCCAACCGAGTGGAATTTAATTACCCATCGCTCCGAGTGCAGAATTGATTAGATGTGCTGACTTTCGCCACGATGGCGATGGCGTGAATGATATGGGAAACGTATCTAATTAAGGTCACGTAGAAAATTTATGGGCTGGTACCCTGCCTGAAGCTATTCGCATGAAATCTCATCAGGCCAAACATTCTCAACTTTTTGCGGTAGTCACACATATGCGAGGCGCCCACATAAAAATACTACCGAACTTTGTCGGCTGAATTACATAAAAGAATCAAGGATGGTGGGGTTGTTTGAAGTGTCCTGAAGTAAAGTACTTAAAGTAAAGAATGTGGAAAATTTTCAGCGGAAAGTAGCAACCCTTAATGATCAAAGTTTGCCAAGATTGTATGCAATATGATTTTTTTGGCGCATTTTCCACATTTATGATTGCAGTTTCAACTTTAAGCGTAGAAATCATGAGGCTTAATATTATTGAAAGGTGAAAATCAGCTCATGATACCCTAAAGTATAACATAATAATCACCATGCTTTAACGTATGGCATATAGCACCACCGAATCGATAGTTTACCTCATTGAATAGCAAGAAAACACCAGGGGTTCTTTGTTTAGGAAATATATTTCAAAACTCATTTTAAATTTTTTCATCAAGATAGCAAATTATCGAAACTCACACTCATACTATGAAATGATGCATCTCTTTTAAAAATTTCATATCACAAAGCAGATTGAGCCAACAGATGAGAATGTTTTGTCTTCAACCCTTATAACTGGGCGACAAAAGTTGAATACCGCTTTTCAACTTAAATATTCAACCTAACCGATATAAATGCTTCCAGTTTCTTCCTTTTTCATCTTTCTTTTAAAACAACTATTCTACGTTTAATTCAATATTCCAATTGAAATTTGGTTAAAACATATTTCAGTTATGAATTTAACCCATAAAAAATCATCCAGAGAAATCGTTATACAAGATGGGTTTTCTAAAATTTTAAAATTTGGCATGTTTTTGGTTTCAAATTTTTATAATATCTAGAGTTTTATCTTTCCAAAATCTGTCAAATATCTTTTGATTCTATTTGAAATCCACAGATCATTTCGATTATTTTTTATCCGTTAAAAATAGTGCAACCTCTAAATAAGTCTAGTTCTTTGTAGTTTGAACGTTGAGTAATTGCAAAGTCCTTTCATAGGTTACATATCTAATGAGATAATCCGACTAACTTCCTACATCCCGAGCGATTGGAAAAGTCACAAGTAGCGTTGATACTCGGGAATTCCCAAATTATTTGATTTTGAGATTAAGTGAATTTATTCCGATCACTTTTTGATTCAGGTTCAGGGTGTACATCGCTAGATAAACGCTTTTTCTTTAACTCTCGAGTGACACTTTTAATTGTACTGTCGGGCCGTACACATTCTGATGCAATTCTTGTCGTTTCTGGCTTTGTCAGTGCATTCTCACCCGATTTGTTATCCTATATTATTCATGAGCACGCCTGCCGACCACATTATAAAATACCTCTTTTCCCGTTCTCATTCTTAGACCACCAGTTTTTTAAAGAATGTAAATCGTTCAATGTGTACGTCTTTTGTTTTTACCGATTTGTTTTCTTACAGTGTTAGTCGTATTAGTTAGAGGAAACGATCATAATTTATATGCATAGCCTAATTGTAATTCGAATTTGCTTTGCTCCTGGTTATAAACCGAAAGAACATTAATGTCGACTTCGGAACCTACCCCAAATATTTCTATGAGCGAAATGCAAACAAGTATCACATCACAGCAGGAAACAGCTTAGATTCCATTTATGTTTCAGTTACAATCACTGTTTGTTGAGAATCTATCAATGCAGAACTATCCATGGAACGACGTGATGTTGGGAAACACCAGACTCGACCACAATTTGATGATGATCGGAAAGTGTCTTAGCAGCGTGGAACGAAATGCGGCAAATTTGGCACTGACCTGACGGATCAACCACGGAAGATGCTTGTAAGACATATACAGTAGTAAAGGTCAGAGTAACTGACATTTTTGTAAATCACTCGGTTTTTCAGTCGTGTGGTTAAGAAGGAACAATTGTAGAGGAATCGATCTTTGAGTTTCTAACAAACATAGATGTAGCAGAAAGTTGTAAGTAGAATAGTTTAGACTAAAACCAGGTGGAATTGCACAAAACATGACTAAAACGGCTCAATCGAAAATGCGAACGTAACAAGTAATATTACTGAAATCTTCAAAAATAACTCGAAAAAAATACGTGATCAGCTTAACAGATGCGTGGGAAAAAGCTTTACACAATTTATTAAAGAGTTCGTAGTAAAATTTTCTGTCATTAAACGACCAAAAAACGATCCAATGATAATCATTTGACAAAAAAAAAATACTTACAATTTCAGACTTTCGTGGAACCTACAAATTGGATATCATCATTTATTCGAGACGGAGACGTGGTACATGGAAAAGATTAAAATGGATGAAAATTTGATACTATTTTGTTTAAAGATTCTGATAGATGAACTGATAGTTAACTCTCTCTCAAGAACGAATAAATTGCATTGAGAAGCGCATAGAATGATCGCAGTAACATGAAATTCAGTCGAAGACAATTCATTTATTAGAAAAACTTAAAAATATCACCTTGCAGAAAATATGCAAAAGAAAATAGAAAACGAGTAAAACCTAAAGCAAATTTTATGAAAAATTAAATAGAATTGGAAACCATAAAACATTTTTATTACACCTAATGATCGTACATGACTTCAAAATATTTAAAATAAATGCCAACTCAATAATCAGAAATACACAATTCGTTTAATTACTGCTTCAGATTAATTGTATAATAAATGGTAGATTAAATCATGTAAGTATTAGTTTTTTTCACATCCTTAATTACATGCAATTACTTATTTGCTTGAAGATGACGATAAAAATTTAAAGAATAAATAAATGAAATAAATACGATTTTTCTGAAGAAGTTACATTAAATAGATATTTAAAAAATTGAGGACACTTAAAAAAGGTTATTTTGCTAATTAAAAAATTGATTTTTTTTGGAAATTAGCCCGAATTAATTTTTTAAAAATTGTTTGCGTCTTTCGAATGGACGGATTTGAAAATTTCATATTGGTACAAGTTAAAAAGCAAACTCATCTAATAGTTTTATGTTTTCCGAACATAAGTGCGTATCACAGAAAAAACATTGATTCTGCCTGTGATTTTATTTCAAAAATGAATAAATTCAAAATAAAAGAACAATAATAAGCTTCTCAGTGTTTTCGAAAAATAATGTTTAGATGTGCGTTAAATTTTAAAATAAATATGATTTCTCGTCCTTGTTAGCATATAAATTTGACATATACTGTTAAGGCCTATATGTTACAAAATTTATGACATAGCCCTGAGAAATAATTCCAGGATGTTTGCGCGCATGTATTGAATATTGTCGTATCTGTTAATGGTTTCGTATTACGTTAAGGATAGACATACTAAGAAAACGACAGGACTATCGCTTCGGTTGTCCTTTCCGTTCCATGTGCTAGCAATTGACTGCAAGGTGTATCCGACAGAGATGAACGGCTGTTTACTGCTGGAAAATCTAAGGTGATTTCCCCAGTTTTCATATCATCCTTATTACTGTCCCTTTCCTGCATATTTGGAAAAATTAAAAAAATATCCTTCTCATCAGCAGAGTGTCGTATTTTTGACGTAGCGTTCTGTACACAAAATTCGGCAACTCTTTTATTTCGGGTGCCTAAAAGGCACAAAAAGTGATTAAGAAATTCTGAAAACTGGTCCTGAAAGTCAGCTTTCTTCAAGAGACTGATCCTTATCGGTGTTATTAGTCGTCGGGATAAGGTGGTGAGAATATTTCTGTGTTAGTGCATTTCCGCTTTGGTAGCTCCACGCTCAAAGCATAAAACTTCAGGCAAGCTACGTCCGCCACCCCGTCACCAGCTGAAAACGTTAGAGCTCGGCCCTGCTGTTCCGCGTGAGGCGCCCATGCCACCCACCCGCAACTATAGCCTTCACACCACCCTGAAACTTGGCTCGCCCACGATTTGTAGTGAAAAGTGTGGAAAGCTTGGCAAAGTTGTTATCGCGATTTCCTCGGCGGTTTTCTCGGTTTAGTTGTGGCGATTCGATTTCGCCTGAATTAAGCGGACCGCGAGGTGAGCAGTGGAGCAAAAACGCTTTGTGTTGCACACGATAACGACCTTGGCGTGGCTAGAAGGGTTGCTGCCGCTGCACTTTTGATTTAGCGAAAAGCTTTGTAGTGTTGGATCAGTGGCCGAGGTGAGGGCAAATGGGGAATCGAGTGATTTCAACTCACTGCTAAGGTTGTGGCTGTTGTTGTTGTTGGAGAAAGAAATCCTCACTGTGTGCGCGTTATCGTTGAAAACTAGTGGTGGCGGTCAGTTATAAGTAAGGATTGTTATGCCGGAAAGCTTTCGGAGGGTGGTTGCCGCTAGTTTGTAGTTACTTGGCTTGACGCTGGTGCTTCGAGATAAAACGACGACGACGTTCTGCAAAGTAGTTTTGCAGGCCTTAAGAATACACAGTTGCAACATTGAAAACAGCAGTCACTGAGCTAGCAAATTAGGAACCCTTGCAAGGAGGAGTCTACCCCTCAAGCGACAATCAAAGGTAAATAATTGCTATGCACTTATTCGGATACTTTGCATTCCTGCCCAATCCTCTGTAATCGTTGTGCTACGGAGATTGTAGGATAATATGTGCAGTGCTCCCCGCTTTGTAAATAGGGTTACCACTTCAACGTATGTTTGAGTTAATTGTTTTTTTTATTTCGCAAAAGACTTTTGAGTCTTTAACATGATTTCACACTTAGATGCAATCTGTGAATAAAAAAGTTTTTGAAAAGTAAATACCGAATTATGTTGAAAACATTATTGTTCGTTTTCAGCATTAAATTTTATTTAAATACTATTAAAGACTCTTTGTACATTCATTGCAGCAATATCCTTTCAAAGAGAGTTATTTCAAATATTCCATACTCGGCCATTTTTTTCAATATTCGTTCAAAAGCAGCTTGTTTATTAACAAGGTGCTCTCTTTCTTCATTGAAAACGAACTTCCCAATATCTGCTTCTTAGATTTTTGTCATTTGTCTTTCCCCTTTTCCGCCATCCGCCATTCCGGATCTGGCTGTTATATTCAACAAGAGTCTAACTGAAGGTATTTTTCTCGGATACTAGAAGCTCTCATCTAACATTCTTATCCACAAATTTGGCAGGCTGTTTTGGGTTGTTTGTCCAAACTGCTGGAGCGTTTCATTCACAAGTCTATCTGCGTTTCTATCAAACCTTTGACTACTAATTCTGAGTATGGCTTTAGTAGAGGTCCCTTTTCTTTCACAAACCTAACACAAACTTCATGGCAACAGAGATCAAACAGATTGCATCTTCATGGATTTATTTAAGGCCTTATTAGAACAGGGCGGATCTGTAAAACAACGACTACATTTGGCTGTTGATAAGAGGGCATATTGATTTTGCAGAAAAAGTTGAGAAATAACTTGTATAACAATAATTGATTTATCTTGCTTCTCAAATAATAAATAAATCGTAATGTTTCAAAACTATAAAAAGAATATGATTTTTTGCTAATTTTCTCATTTCTAATTTCAAAACAATTCATTTTAGAGAAATTTATGGTGAAATAATAGTTGCGTAATTAAATTTACAATAAAATATAATTGTTTACAAAATTTAAAATGTTTCACCCTTGACGCAAAATAGCAACATATATAAAAAAAGGATAAAAAGCCCTTTTCGATTTAATTTTTTTTACCACTTAGGACCTTAATACTTTTTATAGTATTTTAAAACAGCACAAAAATGTTCACCACAATCGATTCAGTAGATTTTGCATAATAATTTTGTAATTTGTTACTTATTTTTTTAAAGAAAAATCAAATTTTTTAAAGTATAGAAGTTTGAATTTAACTTACATATGTACATATATGCTGGGTGGCTGCGGATTCAATCCGTGGAAGCATGGTTAAACCACACACAAATTTGTTCAAAAATGAATCGTTTTTAAGTTGGAAATGAAATAAAGTAGGAAGAAATCGAGTTTTTTTAAAATAATTTTTAAACATTTCGATAGATTTCTTATTGTTTCCGCCTTTGTTTTGGATGATAAGTCAATTATTGCTGTACAAGTTTTTCTACAACTTTTACTGCAAAAATCTATGTGCCTACTCACAAAAGCCAACTGAAAACAGATCGGCCCTGGTCCATATACATACTCTGTCGATTTTTTTTCTATTAAACAAATCGGAAGTACATATATGGCATTCACAGATCTTTGCATAGGTGGTTGACTTCCTATCTGGTTGGCCGTAAATGCAAAGTTACCTTTCTAAATTAGCGTTTAGACTCTTTAACATCTACAAAAAATTGGTTAAATATCGGTGAGGTGGAACTATGAAAGCTGCCATGAAACGACTATGCTCAATGTGTATCTGGCAAGTCCTTTTTTAAAAACCGTTCCCAATAGTGGATTCTTCGTTCTGCAATTGGTCCGAACAATAATAAATTGTTTTTGCCTTACTAATTATGAAAATATATTCATAATTTTTTTTCCTGGAAATTGCCAGGATATTATTTATTAAGATACTTCTCTGGATAAATTTTTACTGTGTTTGTTGCTTGTAGCTATTTATTTTTCAAAATAAAAGAGAGAAGATCAACCTGACTACCGGTCTCACTTATCTAAAGGAAACTTATTGAAATACTGATAAATATTCAATTATAGCGTATTTCCATTAATAATTGCTGATTTCTTATACATTTTGATTATGGTATTTTAGCGAGATGTAGGAAGAAGCACTGAAAATTAAACTTAATAATCCAAGTAGTGTAGTATACAAAATCTTTTAGTATAATTGTGCCCTATTTGCGGTGTTGTTTTTGCAATC
This sequence comes from Oxycera nigricornis, assembly GCA_963942545.1. Taxonomy (NCBI): domain Eukaryota; kingdom Metazoa; phylum Arthropoda; class Insecta; order Diptera; family Stratiomyidae; genus Oxycera; species Oxycera nigricornis. The sequence continues at coordinate 109,848,659 of OZ012660.1, read as the reverse complement.
CTCAATTAATGGCAAACTTTTCAGAAAGTTGGTGTATAAGTTTAAACGAGTGGGCCATCAGACCAAAGACATTTCATCTTCGATACCATCCTCATTGCACAAACTTTTCTGTTTGATTCCAGTTCAGACGTTTCGTCTGTAGGTGATTTTTCATCTGAGTATCATGTTGTCATATTTTATTCTGTAAGCAATTTTAATGCTAATTTTTTATCATTGAAAATGATTTCAGAATCTTAAAACTATCGTTGGCAAAAAAAACATCCATTCAAGTCTCACCCCTGGCCTGAATAAACGATATTGGAATGATACTAACTAAGAGGATGGGGAACATAGCATAAAAATCTGCATTATACACAGTTTCAGTTCATGAGTTGATAACTAATGGATTCAAGAACTGATAATTTCAAATATATACAGTTGTTAACATTCTATACAATTGGACAATTGTATTTTTTCCGATTGGCTCGAAGAGAAATATGTTAGCAAGATAAGATTTTATGGCGTAGTCGGCTGTAAGACGGATCTTGAATTATTTTTAAAATATTTACGCTGTTTAACTTCGTACTGGAAAAAGCAAAATAGCAAAATTAAGAAACGATCTTTAATTATTTTCAGTTGTTCATATCATTCACGAGTGTATTGGAATTTTAAGGGTTTCTTTTTAAATATTTTAAATTTTTAATGGGCAACTTTTTTTATCCTGTTTTTCATTTTATGTTGTAATGAGAACTTTTACAAATTTAATGCTCATGCAAGCGTTAGAGAAAAGCACGCATCAATTAATGGTTTTTTTCCACAAATTCTTCTAAATATTTTATCTATTTATTTACATTTCTTAAATTCTTTAATTATAAGTTACATTTTTGTTTGCGCTATCAGCAAATGAAATTGAATGAATTTTATCGTTTCAAAGATTTCAATGCTGTTAATTTGATTGACTTTAGCAACATTTTATCTTTCAAATATGTGTTTTATAAAAACATTGGCTTCCTCTTCAATGAAAAGTTTTCAACAGCTTTGAGAAATAATGTTGATTTTATGATTGTTTCAATTCCTAAACTATTTCACATCGTGAGAAGTCCGCTTGGTGCCTTAGGTAAAAAAAATAAGAAGAAACAAACTGAAAATAGATTGAAAATTAAATTTTACACGAATTTTGAACTAAAATAGGGCGGAAATTATTATCATGGCTAAAAAATGACTAAAAGTGGACTAAAAACATATTCTTCCGAGAAAGTCCACAAGGGATTGTGCTTGAAATTAGGCAGAAATTTCTTTTTTGAATCTGAATTCAGTTTTAAAATTCAATATTAGTCTAGCTGTGGCGGAAGACAGATTTCAGATTCAAATATCAGTTAGTTTAAACGAGTACTAGAAAGAAACTGAAAAAGGACTGAAAGCAACCTGAAATGTCTCAATTTAGGACAACGAAAATTTTCAACATAAGCGCTTAGAATATTTTTGAAATGCTGAAATTAGAAAATCATTATATGTTTTGTTTTGACAGAAAAACATAATATTTACAGTGCTCTACAAGTTGGTATAAAAAATACGGTAAATTTTTAAAGAAAAGTAGTTTTGAGAGACCTTTGAATTTCTCAGTTTTTGGAAAAACGATGAGTTGAGAGCACAAAAGATGTCAGAAATGAGAGAATCACGTTTGTGTTTTTAATATGTTGGGAAATATTGTGTATACTAGGCGAATTTTGTCAAAATCAACAGTTTCAGCACCAACATCGATAGACCCAGCAGCAACACCATTCAATTCAGTATCAACATCAAAAAATTCACAACCAGAATCAACATATACACCACAATTTTTTATCAGAATATTTTAAGTACGATTTAAGTTTTTCGTGTGAATTCTGTCTGTCTATTTTTCGTATATTCACAGACAATTTTCAGTAATTTTTCCGCCTATGATTTTCCGTCTCTTGTGTACTACCTCAGTTTGCTTTCAGTTAATCTTCTATCATAGAAAAATTAGTAAATTTTTCAGTTCGTTTTCAGTTCTATTTTCTCACTCGAGGTATTAGTTTTATCGTATTTTGGAATTTCATTTTTTTCAACAGTTGAAGGATTAAATGCAACATTTTCCTTTAAAAACATATCCACCTAGATTTCTAACTTCATCTGTTTTTAACTATCAATTAGATTGTATATATTGCCATAACGCATTCATTTTAGAGATCGATCTACGCTGATTATTGCGTTATTGAGATTATGAGGCTGTGTTTTAGAATTTTTTTAGTACAACAAAAATCAATAACGGCTGATTTTTTTATATTTATATCAACTCAATGTTGATATAAAAATATGGCAGCCATTGTTGGAAGTAAAGCAAATGGGAAATAAATAAACTTTCATAGAAATTTTGACTGAACATTCATTTAAAAAATTGACCATTTTCATGCATTTCGTTTTGAAAAACCTTTTTTCGAAGTGGATTAACTATGTCTTTCAGCTGAAAAACATGCACTCGTTACAAAAAGCTACTGTTAGATGATTGTGTTTTACATTTATTTAATGCTAGAGTGCAGTCCTCACCTCTGATAAATTTGTAATGCGTTTAAAATCAATTGAGTAGAACTACTTAAAAATTTATCGTTTTATAGCTGAGTATAGCTATCAGAATATGTCGCAATTTTTTTTGAAGGGGCGAAGGTGTCTCAAAATCTCATTTTATTTCTAATATTCTTCAATGGCTAACATATTTTGTTTTTCTTTTGGAAATTTCTGGGGGTACTGAAGTTTTTTTTTCAAATAAACAATAAGGACTCGCTTTGTTTAAACTTATTGATTGCCTCGTCCAAATACATTCTCATATCTGATTCTGATACCCATTCCCATCATATTCTTGCCAGCTGAATGTATTTCATTGCCAGCAAAAAGCGCTGGACGAGGTCAGGTTGTCCCGAAAAGGCTGGCGGACTCTTTAGAAGTACACTGATGTCCGCGAAACCAAGTATTCGACCTACTTCCAAAAATGAAAGGCTCGAAATTCACAGAATAGGATTGTCTGGCAGGTTGCCAGCAAATATCTCTGCATAAGCTCCAGCATCTTTTCTGGGGCAGAAACCTTGTTGTCGGTCGATTGCTCTATGTGTTGCCAAAAAATCGGTTAAATATCGCTCGGGGTGGAATTCTGGAAGCTGCCATGAAGCCGGGTCGACCGGACCTCGACGCGTATCTGGTAAGACTCACTTTTCAACTAAGAAAATAGCCACTGAGCCTTGCAGAAAGCTTTGCGTACATGTTTTAATGCTGGAGTACGTACGGATATTTATGTACACGAAGAGGAACATGTGCTAGTACATAAACTGCGCGTTAGAGAATTTTGGCGCCTTATATACGCTTTCTGAACTTTCACATATACCTTCAATGCTATGTAACACTTGCTCTGGGGGATGCGTTGCGCATGCATCTATTACGTCAAATTTCAGGAGGACAACGTGCCTGTTTGCTACGTGCGATTGGTAGCTGGCCACCCCGCGAGAGAAAGGGGGTTGCTCTGAGATAGGAGGCAAGCTTTCTTTGCTTTCGCTGAGAGCAGTACTGCCATAAGTAGCGCGCGAAAAATAGAAGGCGACCGTTTATTTCCCATGGAAATCCTGAAGCTAGTATTGGAGCAGTTGTGCGCTGCAATAGAGTGAAAGCAGGTCTTCTCGATCCATCGGTTGGTGGCCGTTTTCTTAGTTGTTGTCCTAAACTTCTCTTTTTTGAGGTTACCCGCTAAAGGAGTCGTCTTTTCGTTTTCCATTCTTGATTCTATCGCAACTACGATAAAAGACGTAAATTTCTTGAATAAATAACTCGTTGCTGTGTGTTTAATCTATATATAACTAGAGCCCGTTGTTCGTCATTTATTAATAAATAGTGTTAGTACATATGTAGAAGTATATATATGTAGTTAAAAAAAGCTGAACGATATCGGTTGAGCTGACGATGATGATACGAAATCACTCATAGACTGACAGTGGTGCTGTGCTTCACATGGTTGGTTAGTTTTTTAAGTATAGGTTTTCGCGTACGCTTCTAAATGCATTGGAACGTATGAAAAAAGTTCCGGAAACCATATAGCGTACTCTATTGAATATAACGACAGTTATATAAGACCGTGTTGTCGTTGTGTATGTGTTCTATAGTACACGAAAAAAGTGATGACCGTTTAGTACATAGACCCATAACAAATGAGTGCTCATAGTTAATTCAATTCCGTAACGAATTGTTAAACGAGGACCTGCCATCAACAAACGTTTTGCAGTGCAGCAAGAGAGCTACTGAAAGAACTACCAAAAATCCGATTGAAACAAACCACCGCTTTCGAAGTTTCTAGGTATGTTTGCATTAACCAATCATAAAATCGTGCGCACTGTCTTTCAGTTCTTGGTAATAATCGAGTTCTACTCGAGCAAGGATACGAGCTTATACCACCTAAGTTATCCTTTATCGATATGTCCAACACATAAGTTATTTAACATTGCCTCTAATCAGATTCAATTTAATCACAATTCACAAGCTTTATCTATATTTATCTATCTTCATAATGCTTGGTGATATCGGAAAACGCTAATGTTAAATAATATCCTTTCACCTGAATAAGCTAGCGTAAAAAGCTCACGAGATTTGCTTCCTAATGCATTTGCCTGGGAAGCAATTACTGCTTCTGTTGCTATTACATTCAGCATTGAAATGTCTTAATTGCTATCGGTCTTAATGTTCATTACGCTGAGTGAGTACTTCATTAGTTTTAATGGACGCAGCGGTTAGCGAGTCTGGCACACTTGAAGATTGCTTCGGGGCTATTATGGAAATTGCAGGTCACTTTCAAATGATAACTAGTGTAAATATTTCAGTTGATAACAGTTCAGGGTTAGATGATCATTAGATTGGTTGACCGGTCAAAATCTGACTCTAATAAATGTTACATCAATCAGTTAATCATCGCTTTCAAACAATGTTCCAATTCGTTTTCCTCTTTTAAAATTTCGGTAAAAAAATGAACAAAATGGATGCACCAAAAACGTTTGAAAATTTATTATGATGATAATCGTGTCGAAAAGCAGAAACCAATCGAGCTTTCAAAAGTATTTTCACTCTCAAAATCAATGCTAAATCTATTCACAATAATTTCAAGCGCAGAATCGAAATATGAAAACTAAAGTGTTACGCAAAACCAGTGGCGTACCCAAGGGGGGGGTTTACGGGTTCAAACCCCCCCCCCCTTGAAGAAGAATTGAATGCTGAGTTGACTCTGTGGTACAGAAAGATAGGGCATCTTTAAAAAGTAAACCGCCCAAAAACGGCCATAGATGGGTTAAGCTTGTGTAATTCAAACATTTTGCCGAATATATTGAAATTGCTAGAAGTATTGGCTGTTCTCCCAGTATCTGCATGTACAAACGAACGATCATTTTCAACATTACGACGACTAAAAATATACTTGCGAAATTCCACCAGCAATGAACGGCTAAATGGATTGGCACTTCTAAATATTCATAGAGATCTCACTCCATCTACAGAAGATGTGTTAAATGAGCTAATGAAAAAAAATCATCATTTGGATATTTCACTATAATTTTATCCGGCGAAGCGTTCTGTTTTATGCTTGGACATAAAATTTAAATCCCATTTTACACTGTTTCTCACCGTTACTGTACAAGCAGATGAGTTTTGAATACTAAGTTTGTATCAGTATCGGCATTTTAAAACTTTGATCACCTCGCGTAAATTTAAAAAATTCTAAGATTTGAATGTTATGGATTATATATTTCAAGCATATTTTTTTTTCAATGTTGGGAGGTGGAAATCTTCAAAAGATACCGATCAGCTCCTGCTTCTCGGCATGCCGGATTTCTACCGACTAAAACCACTTCCGTTTCCTTCAATCATTCTCTCCATCAAAATTTAGTAATTCTCCGTATTTAAAATTTTAGGACATAGTACTTCCCAGACGATAAGAATCGGTATAAGAGATAGTACCAAATCTTTAAATTTTAGTGTCCTTTTAGTTAGATTAATAGTTCACATTATATGTTTATGAATTATTTCCTGTTGGTTACATGTTTGGTTTTCAGTTAAGTGGAGCTGATTGTACTTGTGACTTACTGCGAAAGTTGGTCCTGAAGGAGATATTTTTTTAGTGTCGTTTTAAAGGAAGTTGGGTTCGCTATGTTTTTAATTTTGTCTGGTAGTGCATTGAAAATGCTGGCTGCTTTGTTGAAGGGGTCTTCTTTTAGCCGATCAGTTCTGGCAAATGCTATAACTATATTATTCATGTTTCTCATTCTGTAAGTGTTTTTTCCCTCAATTCTATCTAATTTCACAGTGGTATACTCATTACGGTGTAAATTCTTATGTATGAATTTAGCTCTTTCCATGGAAATCATGCCTTGCAAATTCAATTCTTGGGCTGTTTTGTAAACTTCGCTCGTTGGAGTTAGCATAGAGAGATTGTAAATGATCTTATACGCCTTGGTTACAAATCTGAAGATTATCACGAGGTTACCTTTAGAAGTTTGGCTCCAATTCAAGATGCCGTAAGAAATTTTGGAAAGGAGATGCGCATACATAATTTGGATTTTTTTTTCTTTGGAAAGAAGTAGAAGCGACGTAGAAGACCAATGAAGACAGCCAGTTTTTTCCTTAGATCATTTATATGTGGAGTCCATAAGGCTTCGTCATTGCCTGGGAAGAGGTTGGTAAAAACAATAATCGATGGCGCAACCGCCAAAATTGGGCCTTCAGGCAATATTAGAGTTATTTCATTTACTTGACCAATGGAACATTAGGATGTGAAGTAGTCAGGAACACGCTCACCCGTGATTATTACCCTCATTTGATTCAGGTTCTCATTCACAGCTGAGTGAAATGATAGTGCGGCACCAAATCTCATTTCCGAAAACTATTACTCGACAAGAAGCCTTGAACTAGCGTTAACCACTAAGCCACCCACTTTAACAATTATTCGCCGAGACACTCTGGAACGTGGGAGTTGAGTGAGATTCAGTATCTCTACGCAATTAGATCTTTCATCTATTTCACAGTAAAACCCATATGGGCCTGATTTACGGCCTATGGTGCTTTAGAGATCTCACCTAGGGGTGATACGGGCATAATTTGCACAAATTGGATCTGTGTGTGCCGTTATCTTTTACTTATTGTATGAAGCCTAGCAATTTTATATATAGATAAAGAGTTGGTAGGAACATTAGAATATGGTCACCTGATTGAAAGTTTTCGAAGTAAAATTCCAGAAAAGTGTAATTTATTTAATTCGCAACCATATGTTAGTAGCAACAGTTATTTTTTGAATGTTTCTTTCTATCTTTGATCAGAACCCTCAAAAAATGAATTGTTTTATTTTGTCAAATGATTTGTAATCTGAGGATTAGGCCTATTGGGGACACCTCATTAAAAAAAACGCGTACAAAAAGTCTACCTCATGGGCTACGTGGAAATGACGCAGAGTTGCTTCTCTGTATGGGCTGCAAACAAGCTTAGTAGTGCTTAGTGACAGTTTCACTTTTCCACGGCATTTACTTCATTAGTTGCTTTCTTTCCTGGCCTGTAGGTATTGAAGGCGTTTCAATATATGTACTTGCAAACATGCATATACACTTTACGGTTCCAAGGAAGTATACAGATACAGTGTAGATTCTTTCACACATCAAGCGCATAATTTTATAATTTGAATGAAAATATCATCAATGATTCAAGTAAATGAAACCAGCATGCAATCGGGCTAAAGTCTGCCAGAATTATTTTTGGAAGACTCCAACTTGGACCGTTGAAAAAGTACGATTAAGTGTGATTACATAATTATATCTACACCGAAGCACTAGCAAACGTACCTAGTCAAAACTTCAAAAATATGACCCCCCCCTTATCAAAATCCTGGGTACGCTACTGCGCAAAACCATGATGGTCACAAACGAAAAACGAAAAATCCTTAATACATTTCCGTCCATATAAATTCGAGAATAAGAACAGTCATTAATATCGTTTCGATTCAGTTTTGGTAATATTAAGGCAAATTTTTACTTAAGTCAAAAAGTACATTACACTTGCAATCAAATGTTAACGATAAAATACAATCAAAACCAGAGAAAAGTCTTCACCTAAAAATATCTGCTTGATTAATTTTTAATTTGTTTTCCACACGTGTACATACTCACGAGGATCATTGAATAAATGATAAGTTTTTGCACGTCAAATTTGTTTTTTTTTTAGATTTTCTTGGTAAACGTTCTTGCAAAATAAACACTTGAAAAACAAAAAAACTTATTTTGAAAATCAACAAAGCAAAACGAATGGTAAATAGTGCAAAAAATGAACACTATCCTTTATGGAATTTTTTTGAACCTTAAGTGGGAAGTTGACATTTCAATGGCATCAGTTCCAGGGACAATGCATCAAAGTGGTGAAGAGGGAACAATTTTCCATCTCAAGAAATTATTTTGTTAGAGACGCTTTAACAAAAGCTATTTTACTATCATTTTTTTTTTAAACAAATTTCTCAAGCGATTTTTTTGTGATTCCGCTAATAATTGGGACATATTTAAAATTGATTTAATTAAAAGATATCTTATTGCTAAGTCAACAACATTTTGAAATATTCGTATCCATTTATTTTTTGTGTCACTGAAACACCAGTGAACGATTTACATTTTTTAGATTTTTTAAACAGTTTTGGTGAACCTTCAAATGTTTTTTAAAGATTGTTATTCTTAACTTTTCAAATAATTCTTAGGATTTAAATTTTTGCACCTTCTCATGACGATACCTGGGTATTATTCAATTTTTTTAATGGTTTCGGTTTACTGACTGATGTCTCTCGAAAAAGTACACATGAAATATATTTTCGCTCTTAAAATGTTGTTCAGATTTGATACTGCACTTCTCATCCCTAAGATATTGTTACTTATTGTTTGAGATTTTGGAAGTGGTACATCAAATCATGGAAAATCATCACCACCAAAAAGAGTTATAGGACCTACGTTTGCTGGCTTCTATTCGACATTCTCATCTGACTCTTATCCGGGGCAATCACTATATCTGGTTCTGCATATGATTTTCAGGCACATAAGATGAAGGTTCAGGCACATATTAATCTTAGAACCTACAAATGACCCTTATTCAGGTACATGTGGTAATGCTTGCCTCATTTCAACAAATATCAACCAAAGAAAAAAAATCGTTACAGCCGATAGTATTTTAATTAAACGAAAAGTATTATTAAATAAAAATTTAAAATTAATCTTTTTCTGAGACTACCTCTTCATTGACTAGGAAGGACTAGTAGACTAAACACTGATTCTATGCGAAAAATAGCAACCAAACTCTGAATGAAAAGCTTTAAACAATATCTGAGAGTGAAAATGTATCACTGTAAGGGTCTTACAAAGGAGACCAAGACTAATCCTACAGATGCAAGACCAGGTATGCAAGAATCATGACGAATACTATCAAAGTCTAATACTGCCATAGTCTTGGCCTTGTTTTAGTCACCACTAATTTCGGTGGATTTTCTTACGTGAATGAAAGAAGTAGGGGTAGATAGATTCTGGAAGGTATTAGCTCCAAGAACTGACTTTGAAGAATGATGTTGAAAATTAGTGATGAACCATTTAAACCATGTGAAAAAAAACAAAATAGAGTACAAAAGATACTGATGGCGGGTTTATTTGAAGAGAGGAGGAGATATTTCATCCAAAATTAGTTAAAGTTGATGATCGGGCCAAGTGTTGGCTCAAGTTCGTCTCACGAGACCTCACAAATGCCTGTAAATTGGAAGCGTGGGTGCTGGAACACAGATATCAGTTTCCTATAGATTTGGTGAGAACCCTCCAGTCGATATAAAGTAGGTGGTTGTGGTTTAAGATGCGTCTCGTAGCGAGGAATGCTCAGTAACTTTTCGAATATCTGTTGTACCTTGATTTTTTAGGAGTTGGCAATTAATGGAATTTCATGACTCAACGATTGGTAGAAGATTAAAAAAAAACTACATATCTATCAATAGCAATGAAAGATCCACTCAATCGGTTTGAAAGTGGTGCCTTTCTTCTTGTTTGTGAAAGAAGAATTTCCTTGTAAGAATATCGACGATGAAAGTCGCCTGAAGTATACCTGTGTACCCAAAAAAATCGTGAATTCAAAAACACTAGTGGTTAATTACGAAATCTTTCAATATAATATGACTTTAAGTGAAAAATACATGAACTGTGACTATTTTTTATCCTTACTAGAGATAATCACGAATTACTTTAAGAAAACTAAATCTTAATCCACTCCAATATTGCAATCTTCAGTTACTATTCAAAAATTACAAGGCGAAAAATTGGTGCCTAAATTTATTCTGTGAGAGTCTAAGATTTATTTCCACCACACCCAATTATGTCCCTAAAAAGTGAGTAAAAAATAAAAAACAAAGCTAAATAATTTAACGACAGAACGTGACCGAACGCTATACTAGAATCAAATTGAATTCAGAAACTTTCTTAACTATCATGCATTACATTGTAACCAGATATACTTGCCTTCATTAGCGGCACTTAATCGTCAATTTAGGTAAGCATTTCCCATGAAGTCATTAAACAACACAGCTTGAAATGTTCTATTATGTCTTGTTTGACCTCGCAAGGAATACACATTTATTAATGGTGCGATAATATATACAGAAAAACTCAAACGGGATCTAAAATTAAAGGAAATGAGATACGGAGATTATCATAATCGTTGAAACCCTTTTAACATAGTTAAACAAAATACTAAGAACATTTTTCATTTAGCAACTTTGGTTTGCCTTTATATCTTCCAGTTTCTAAGAGCCATCTATCTAAAGGGTTTCTAAGGTTTGAGTTGATTAAAAATTGGTGGCAAAATTTTGGGCGTAAGAATATAATTAAATGAAGGAAATTAACTTTCAACGGGTATCGTACATATGGAAAGCATTCTGGCAATTTAATACCGGACAGGAGGAGGAAAGCGTAATTATAAGTGTTCAGAAACAATAATAGCTAGAAAAGTGTCTGGCATAATTACACCGCGTGCCGTCACGCAAAAATTAAGCAATGCTTCTTACACCAGAAACATTAATTACGTATGTCCCTGAAATTAATTTGATTATTTTGATATTTTGGAAAGTTTTGAAGACTACAAATTTTCCGAAACATTCAGTTTGGAAGCTTTAAGTTAATATACCTGCATTTATCTTTGTTTTGAGGTGGTGAAATGGATTACGATTCGTATTTTTCAATTGAAATTTTAAGTAAAGAGATTTCCTCAATAATGATGTTTAGTTTATTTTCATAAAAATGGACTTGTAAATAAAAAGCTGTCAATCGATTTGGTGAACAGTAAGTTTGCAAATACATATATATAAATGTAAAAATGTCCGTTAACTTAAGGTGGTTTCTGTGAAAAATCAATTCTTACTGATAATAGTTTTAACTCGTGGCAAAAATTTATTTTTCAAAACACATCCATAAATTTTATGTACATGGAATTTGTGTTTGTATATGAATCACTAATATGGTCACTTCGAAAATTCTTACCGTCTTTGGTTTGATTTCAAATGTAACAAATAAAACATATACACAAATTCGAAAATAGTCAAAAGATCTTAACCAAAGTATGAACAGAAGCAAAATACACAGGATTAGTTTTTGTTTCATAATCATGGGAATTTAGAAGAAAATAAAGAATTCAATACGAGACAAACCTACAAATTGTTATGAAACCGAAAACAACAATAGAAAAACTAATTCCTTAATCATACAACTATTATACACTTTCAAATGTAACGACTGTAAAGGAGAATACGTTTGGCAACAGGGCAAAAAGTAAGACATAAAATAAAATACTAGAGTAAAAACATCCGCAATCATCGAAAAAAACGCAGCTATTCAACACTCAAAAAAGCAGGAAACGCATTTGAATTTCGGAATACTAAAATATTCATTGAATTGATTGATTGATTTACAAAATAGATGAATTAGTGTCCATTAGCTAGTGCTAAGCTAGCTCATTTCAATCAATTTAATACAACGGTTTTCCAATGCCAAAAAATGCTAGAAATATACTTGAAAAAGTACATTTGCTCTTTTAGTAGTCAGTATTTTACAAAATTTAATGCTGCATACAGTCATTAGAAATTTAAAAATAAAAGTTTCATTGTCATAAAAAAGTATTTATAGAAAATAATAAACCGTAATAGTTATTCTTAATAAGGAATTGATACGAATAATATCAACAAATTCCACTTCCTCTCATGATGTCCTTGCGGTATTGATCAAAATGTTTTATCATTTCAAAGATTTGGTAATTTTCTAAATGAATTCAGAATAGAAAATTAAATTTTTTTTCAAAATCTGATTTGTACGTGCACCAATCAATTGTTAAGAAGATAGGATGCTTTGAGGAGTCCTCATCAAACAAAAAATATAGTTTTTTTAAAATTACGGATTGTAATCAAATGGGAACACACAGACTCATTGAACTTACTGAAACGTCTCAACATCATTATTACTTTGAAGTAATATCATCTTTATTATTGTTTTTAATAGCTATGTAGATATTATTGGGAAGTTGATCATGTGGATTTTAAGGATTCCACCTTACGGCTTGTTGTAATTTCCCATTGGTGTAATTTTGCGAAAAATCAATGTTGAATAGCAATGTTTCATAGCAATCTCTCTTAAATGTTTACGTAAATAGCGAAAAAAATATTGTTTATCCAAGTTGCTGTTTAAAAAGTATTACATGCTGATCGTTTCCTTCAGAAAATGCATCCACGTTCGACTTCGTTTAGAATTGATAAAAAGGTGGTTATTCATATTTTCGTGTAAAAAACCCTTTAAACAATTTGATTATTTAATTTTTGACGGAAAGAAAAGCCTTATTTTTAACACACTAGGATAATATCACCCCTCGAGTTAGCTATGCGTATTTATCGAGCGTCATACAACTACTTCTCGAACTAGTACTAGCCTTTGAGCAATAATTTATTGCTCATGTTTCAATTACGCCTAGTCGTAAAAAAACATGAGGTCACCAAAGAAATATGAGATCAACAAAGATCCTTTTTTGTGCGATCTTCAAACTTCTCAAAGTTCTAATCAATGCTTGAGTGTCTTCGGACTGTCCCATCTCTAAATTCTTTTATAAAGATAAAGATTAATTCCACAATATTAAGTGCACTTACAAAGTCCTAAGTATTTTATTTCAAATTGTACGTTTCTTCTTCATATGTGAAGTGCTCTTAAATCATCATTTGTGTTCTTACTTATTTACACTCGTTGAAACTTCGTTGAATGATTTAATAGTCGAACAATTTCCCTGGTGAAGATCGAACATTACGAACATTTCACTTTCCAAGAAACGTGCCATTTATCTGCCAGTTCAATTTGGTCCTCTCGTATAATTCTACGAAAATAAGCAAATTCAATAAACAGTTTTTTTTTATATATTTATATTTAAGTATAGAAACGTTCCTTTGAATCTCGTTTCAAAAGCCTAAGAGGCATTTTCTCATCACTTCGTTAAAAAAAAATAGAAAGTTCGTAAACTGAATGGGTATCCATTACAAAGTAGATTTCTGCTGAAAATTGTCCTTGGTACAGGCATTACAGCACTTAAACCACGTTGATACGTTAGATATCGTCGGAACATCCTTACTTGCAAACGGGGCGTATATTAAAATTGCATTAAGGACAAAGTTGGCTTCGTCCCGATGAAAATATGAAAAGAGCCATGGTGTGATATTTTCCTGAAGGGGTAGAAGCAAATGAATTCGGTTTAGTGAAATGCGCTTTCATTGTTATATCGTTTGAAAGTTTCTAACAAGAAATTCATGGAATTTCTGGATGCAATGAATCACGAAAGAGAACTCTGTAGCTGAAATTGTTTTACTGTGTCTACAATTTTCAGTTGAGTTAATGGTATTTTCATGTAGAGATACTTTTTGTCATGAGTTTTAACTGATTGTTGAAAATACTATCCATACTTTTCGGTTGAATTATTTGCAGAATATGTCTAGCATTTTGCCACTTCAATGCTGGATAATTTTGTATTACATCTTGATATGCGATTGATTTCAAAATTAAAAATTAAACCAATGGAAATCGCCATTATTGCATATTTATGAAGAAATCTATCATACTCTTGAATTGCGCTAAAATTTTCATCTGAAAGAACTTAATCGTCCTTTTAGACGTTTTTAAAGCATAATTTTCAAACTGGCTGCTTGCAAAACGTGCCAGCCTAAAACAAATGTGTTTTGACATACTTTTGACTATTTTCTCAAGGCTTTTGTTACCTAAAACATATCTTATACACAAAAGTTTCATATTGGAAATGATAAATATCAAAATAAATTGTTTCATCACTCCCAAATAAAGTTCAACAAAAATAGAGAGAATGGGCTGAGTTCCAAACACTTTATCGAATTCAAACAAATATTGGATGCGCAATTAAAATTTTATGAAACACATCAGCTTCCAGGAAACGTTCCGTGAATTTTAGGAATAAATATTTAAATAAAAATGAAGTATCCATGTTATTGCAATCGTAATTGAATATTTTCGATTTTCGGGAATGAGTTCAAAAATATGGCTACGCTCTTTTTTCTGAACAAACTTTGATATTTTGCTGTGTGGTGAACGCACTCCACACAATCTTATAAGAGTTTCAAAACTTAACTTTTTTTTGTTTTATGTACATCACTGCGAAGAAATAACATCTGCAGAATTCATCTTAACATTGGCTGCCGAATGGAACCATTCTTGACATCGTTGCGGAGGCAGAAAAAAATTGAAAAGATTTAAGAAAGTTGGAACGATGCCAAGAAAAGACAATTTCATGTATTGATTGGGTAGCGTGTATAGAACACAGAACTGTCTGCATATCCTCAAACCCATTCCAGAGAACTTGATAGGCGCAAAACTACAGGAATACGGAAGAAATAAATAAATGATATCCGACTCGCGTTGCTCATTCCAATTTTCCGAGAAAGTTGGCAATGGCAATGGCACGGCTGAAACTATTCACCTTTGGGAAACGGGGAGGGCTACAAAACCGCCTTCTTCGATCGACACCAAAAAGGATACGAGCATAGTGGCGAAGCATCTGAATGTAGGCTTTCTGTCGGAACTAACATGTGTAGTCAGCCACCTTAGAGTGGAGAAACACAGTGAAAATAAGGACGATGACTTTCTGTTTGGTATAGCTTGTAGTCCTGGAAACACATCTTGTAGTCGTGTAATTTCGTTTATAAAACGCCATAAAACTGTTTCTTATTTGCAATAATAGTTTTGTGTGCGTATTCTTCGCAACGCTTCAATTTAGTGTTCTTACGGACGAATTGACCACCTTTATTATGTTTTTATGAAACATGACGTGGTAACGTTATGGTTTGAGCGGGGTTATTCCAAAAGTGAACGATGGCTCCGTAATCGATATGATGGATATTAAGAAGAGAACAACCCAATTTTTACGAAAAATGTTTAATTTTCAAAGTTAAATTTAAATTTATTTTGTAAATAAATGTTTTGGAGCGAAATTTAACACGCCTAGAGACGCAAATAAGAATTTTAACAGGGATCATATTACTTATAAAGATTTGTTCGAATTGGACGGGTGAAGTATGAATTTTTGGTAAAGGTTAAGATTATGGGGTATGGGGACCGATAGAGGAGTTTACGTTACTACTATGGCGTTAAAAGTTCGCCCCGTAAGAAGTTATGGGGGTTCTAAAAATATTTATTTTGCCTATTTCCAGAGATCTTATGAAACCGTAAAATTGATCTGAGAAGTAAGTTTTAGACTAGTCCTGAAGTAGAAAATATTTAAAAAAATACAAGATTTTTTTGCAATAAATAAAAAAATTAAAAATAATTAAAATACATATATAATATAAAAATAATATACAAAAAAATATTCTTTTATTATCAATTTTATGGTTTAACGGGAAAATGTAAAATACTCATTTTTTATTGGAGGAGCCCCTATAGCTTCTTATGGGACGAACTTTTTATACCATATTAGTAGGAGAGCCCTCCTTGTTTAATCTCCCTTAACGTAATCTTAACCTTCACCAAATTTACAGCTTTGAAAAATTTTAATTTGCTTTCATCGTCAAAGAACAAATAAAAACCTAGAATTTTCAGAATATCGGTTACTGACATCTTTGAATGTTTTGTGTTCTTATTTTTTTCTCATTGAAGTCATTAATTTGCCAAATTTCAGCCACAGTACATACTATACATACCCACATATTTCTGATTTCATTTAGTCGAATATATATCAAGTGAGATTAGTATGCATCATTGGTGACTTGAAAATCAATCTTTAAGTCCACACGGAAGCTATACATGCTTTTTGCACACATTAAATAAGGGGTTGATATTTTTTTTGGCTGCAGATGTTTTTTTAATCTAAAATAGATACTTTTTAGTTTGTATGGTTGAAATTGAAAAATGCACCTTAAACGTTCTTTTGTTCGAGTTCAATTGAATCATAGCAAATAAAATTTCATTCTATTCTCTTGAATAAATTTTCTTAAAAAAATAATTTTTGAAATAATGGGAAACTAGCAGAAAAAGGTTCCTGCCTTTGTCATTTTGAATTTTTGTCGTTAGCTCATGTAATATTCGAAAACTAGATGTTTTTAGAAAGACGCTGTTAGAAATCAGCACAATAAGCTCAGTGCCACATTTTTTTAAAATATTAATCCTATATGTATTCTCCAACCCTCAGAAAATGTATATACCTGCTTGTGTTTGCAGAGTCTATACAGAAATCTTTTCAATATTGTTTCCCCATAAATACGACCACTTGCCGCCACAACTCAAGCATTGAATATACATGGATGCAAATTTTCCAGATAGTCCTAGAATGTAAATAACCATCCCACCCACTATTTAAATAATTGCTACATAACGTGACCCCAACCCCCAATTAAATGGCACTCAGCCAGTGAGCCAATAATGCATGGCAACCAAATAGAATTTTAATGTGCAGACAAGTTATGCAGAGCAAAATTGCTGATATCAAACTATCGCATATTCAAAATTGTATGTTGAGCATGGAATTTATGTTGTTCATTCTTTGTCAAAAGATAAATTTGAATTTTTCAGTGCTTGTTTGTTTTGTGGAGGCATCCCGATAGAATAGTGTGTTGGAAAACAGTGTAAATTTCGTTGCAAAATTATTACGTATAAAGATGCTATTCACAAGGTTGTATATCTGTACCCAATGGACTGAGGAGAATCATGTATCGCTACAAGATGCGTATTAAAATAGTAATAAAAAATTGAAAGGTGAAACCACTTATATTTTCCAATTATATCTAAATCAACAAAAAATAAAATATATTTTAATACATTTTTTCATTCAAAAACTAATTACTCGTTCGTTTACATTCATTTTTGATGCATAATCCAACAAAAAATAAATAAAAGTACATTTTTAGTGTTGAAGCCCAGATTTTTACTGTTTCCATAAATTAGTGTAGGTACGTTAATTGCAAGTTTTTTAAACCCAAAAAATTCGCGAATGTAAGCACTGGCAAACTCTTTTTTGCCCTAGTTTGCTGTTCTGATCTATATTTAACAATAGATAATAAAACGAATCAATCAAATCAAATATTAGACGCCGTTGAGAGGCGGCACACTGATTTTTGCGGGAAAAGTTGGTATAACTCGTATAACAATAATTGACTTATGCTCCTTCTCAAAAAAGTCGGGAACATTAAAAAAATAGAAACTGAATACAGATCCGCCTTGGTCTAAACACCGTAATTGATTCCATAGTAAACGTTGGTGACTGGAAATTACCAAAGCGTTTTAAAATAAATTTTCCAACAATTTTCTTTACTATCATTAAAAACTCCATATATTTATTTTTCACAGAAAAAGGTTGCTTAAAACTGGTTACATCCTCCTTTTCAAATTGAAAGCAAATTCGGAATTTTTAACTAATTTTTATTTCCTTTTGCTACTCCATTTTCTGAATTTCGCCGAATACTAGGATCATTTAATGATTTTAAAATTAAATGAAGAACGTCCTGGACTAATAATTGTACTTCAGGTGAAATAGCAAACAAGTAGGAGTGCTTTGACTTTCTACTTTCCGATTTCAAATTGAATTTGCACTCACGGAATATAAAATGTATGACCTTGCAAGATGAAAATGTTTCACGCATATTTATTTTTGCAGTTAAAATTGCACAATTGTTTTATTGATATATTATATTGCAGGCAGACCTAGTTTGAATATTAAATAATTGTTTTATTACGCTCGTGTTTCGTCATATTTACTGAATACTAGAATAATTATTGAGTTGTGTGATTTATTTTTTTACCATTGAATTTGTTTCGATGCAATAATTGGTTCAATCTAAAGTATACATTGACAATTGAAATTATTGAGTGCAGTGCAAAAGATCATAAATAATAAATATATTTATAAACTTTCCATTAAAATATCAAAAATTTATAATGTCAACTGCACCATCGGTTCATTCTAATTAACATTCCCGATTCGATAAAAGCAGGAAACGTCGATATTCCTAAATGCAAAGCACTATCATTCCTGTTAGCTGCACTTTATAATTCGGTTTGCCTTCTTGCTGTTTAGCATAAATGCAGAGAAACGAAATGACCTAGTGTCAATAAATCAACCATTGATTCTGTGAAATAATTGATAGTACCTAATTGGAAATATTGACCAAAGGGTTGGTTCGTCATTGAAGTGCTACGGAATACCGAATCTCTGCAAAATTAGTCCATTTATTATTCGAGCAGAAGATACCGAATGGCAAAATTGTCACTGCAGTCGAGTTGATTAGGATTTTCCATGATTTTTTTTTAAATAAGTGATAATTCATTTCATTGCAACGCCAATTGTTCCAAATTGAAATCTACTTTGATGTTTTTGACTCAAATATCAAGATCTATTTTTTTGTTTAAGCCTAAGGCCTGCGTAGCTAGTGTTTTCTAGAAATAAGATTTAGCATAATTTATTATGTAATTCTTAATAATAATAATAATAATAATAATAATATTTTTTTTTGTTTTTGCTGGAAAATGAAAAGTAAAATTTTCTGTCTAAATAAATATTTTATTAAAAAAAACTTATAATGAAAAGTGTAATGGTCATGGTATCTATGCATTTACTGTAATCAAGGGATAAATTGTAGCGATGAATTCATAAGCAACTTACTCGGCATCCGTAGTATTGGCATTGTCTTGTGAAAAATGTTCCCTTGCACACTGAATCTAGTATTAAGTGGATTATCAAGCAGAGCTACTTTCTCGAAGAAAGGGTACGTAATACCCCGTTTCCATCTACGCCAAACCTCTAGATTTTGTCGAAGTGATTTGGTAGTGTTTCCACTTACAAATCTGTCAGGCTGTCACTGTCACTGTCATTGCATGGGATGACATAAAATTTTGAAAGTAGATAATTCTCGTTATTGAAATCGTGGTGGTGTGTTTCGCGATTGCCTAGTTGTTAACAATTGGTAGAGAGTGTAATTGCAATGGATATCGACGATAAAAATTTCGTTACCTTTATGTGACACCAAAATGACTTGTCATTCGTATTCAAAACACAATTTGACACTTGCTGAATGTGCTGAAATACATTTATTTGCAATGCTGCCACACGCAACCATGAGATTTTGAGTGGATTTCGATGAAATCTACAAGATTTACGACTAGATTTCGATTTTTATATGGGAAATCTACAAGATTTCGATGAGGATTTGGGAAAGTTGCCTAAATCTAGAGATTTGGCGTAGATGGAAACGGGGTATAAGCTTCAAGGAAATGTCAACGCCGTTGTTTTTCAGGGTAAGCATTCGGCTTTCGGGGTGCGTTAAATTAAATTTTGGTAGTAGGTCCCCAAGACGTTTCATATGTTTTATCTGTTCGTGATTTTGTCTGTGATCCGCTGTTCAAAAAGTACGCTTAGAAATTACCAAAAAAATGTATCTTCTCAACAAAAAATGGGTATCTCCTTAAGGGGTTACATAGGTCTTGTATTTTCAAAATATGACATAATTTTTTTACTTCATGTAAAAGTATGATACTTTAAGAGTATTCACACCAGATTTGAAGTGAATTCAAGCAATACTACTCGAGTTATAGAGATTAGAATACCGCGTGGTCGGTACGTGCGCTCTGCCTATATTATACGCATGCAGCGCGGGTCTATCGCGTAAAATCAAGTCCTTTCTTTTTCATCAAACATCACAGCATCAAAAGGATGCTCTGAACATCGAAAATGAGGCGAACGAATTACTGTATGGACCTGGAATCGACGACTCGATGTAAGTCCCTAAAAAATATCTTTAATTCATTAAATCGCGGTAACAAAATTTTAAACGCTTTTTTCTCGAAACTTTGTTTTTTCGTGTGGTAGGCACGATTTCTCGAGAACGAAACGACTGATTTTGCTAAAACTTTGCACAGTTTCTCTTTATAGTATTGACTCATACTTGAACGAAGGGATTTTCATTTGGTTGACTCGTTTTTGTTTTATACGAAAAAATGTTTTAAAAACGATGTGAATTGCAAAAATGCTAAAAAGTATTAGACGAAAATTCATTAAAATCCAAATCAAAACTTTAAATTTAATTTTTTTTCAATTCTTTCGTTCAAGCACGAGCCAAGGGCGTAAACTATAAGAATTTTTTTGAATTTTTGATTTGAGATGAACCTGCACCGAAATGTTCTGGCTACCGCAAAAAAGGTTGGACGAACAAAATTGCAGGAAAATTGACAATTTTCAATGTTTTTAGCTGAAATTTTTTACAACTTCTTTAAATGCTAAAATTTTATGTGTGTAAATTTTAAATAAAATAGTTTTTTGGTTTCTAAAATACAATTTTTTTGAAAAAGTTGTTTTTTTCCTTGAAAACCTACCCTTAAAAAATCATTTTTTATTATTAAAATTTCTCGTTACTTTTATGCAGTAAATAAAAAACGAATGCAGAAAAAGAGCGAAAAAATTATAAGAGTGAACATTTGAGTTAGATACCGAAGTCAAAAATATATGAACACGAATTTTTCCATCCATATTTGCATATTATCACCCCCAAATTTTTTTATATGAATTTTATCACTCCAATATTTTTCTTTAAATTTTTAGTTTATAAAAATAGTTACTTAAAGATATCTGGTGGAAATTAGCTTGTGAATATTTATATCCAAAATCGTTTAGGCACCGATCGGTGCCACCTTTAAATTACTGCTGAGCTTTTAGTAAAAGCCGTGGAATTCTAAAATTGATTGATATTAAAGAATTCCAACGGTTTTGTAATTTCTTCATATGAGAGGCCATCCATTTATTACGTAGCACTCCAAGAGGGAGAAGGGGGGGGGGTATGTGAAAATTTCTAGCAAATTGTTATATAACAAAATTTAAAATTAGTTGAAATATTTTTTTAAAGCACTGAATCGTAACATCAAATTTTAAATTTATTTACCGTGGCACGAGGAGCCAGCAGACGCTAGGCACGATAAATAAAATTTACACACATTGTTAATATTTTGTGATTGAAATATTTAATCAATGAATTTCTAACGTAATACAAGGGGAAGTTAAAATACTCTAAAAATTGCGTTACGTAATTTATAGATGGCCCCTAAGTGATCAAAACTATTTTTCAAAGTATTTTCTTCGGTTTCAGATTTTCATTTCTTGTAAATAAATTTACATATTGAGCATTTTTTTTTAAATATTTAAGGATTTTTTAAAAGCATAGCAAAATATGTATGTTTCTATCATTTACAATCATTCTTGTGAATAATTGAAATCTTATTCAATTTCGTGAACTGTAATTTTATCTTAAGCTATACATAATTTTGTATACATATGTATACAGCATCAATTTACATACGCCACATTTAATGGCATCGTATAAAATTTCATTCATTGTTTGCATATACACACACACATACAACAAAGCACTTGAGCAACTTTTTTATTCTTTCAAGAGGAGAAAGTGAAAGCGATACCATACGAAATGTTCCTATTCTCCAGTTTAACGTTGGTGACAGTTGGAAAATGTAAATATAAAAACCAGTAAAAATCTTAATGCGGTAATAACAATTTTATGCGAGTAAATAATATAAGGCGGAATATGATAGCAACAAAGAATTGGATATGGCGAAAGGGTGCCTGAAGTGTGCGGGTAATAGATTAAACATTTATTCTCAAGTGAAAGTAATTTTATGTTTGCGATGTCTTCAAAAAGCCGCTACAACGGTTACGTTCCATTTTGATGACCATATTAACTTTTTAGTCTTGAATTAATTTTACATATTCAATATTAATTGCTTTGCAATCACTTAGCAGAATTACACATTTCACAAAAATCTGTATTGAATTGTTTCTGCGTTTTGGGTAAGATTCTTATGAACCGTCAACAGAGATAGAATAAGTGTGTAGAAATTGTCCTTACATAAATGATTTAAAAATGAATTTTTTGGTTCATATATTCACACATCTTAATAAGCCGAAAGTCATTAAGCACTTCGTTTCAATTTTTAGACCAACGACTAATATTCACGTTTTCGAACCTTCACTGATTTTCATCATTTAAGGATCCTTCCTACGATTTTCTCTGACTGAAATCTATTTATTAAGAAATAAATTTATGTACTTTGATTGGAACGTTTATAGTAGAGTTTGCAGCACTATTATTTTTTCGAATCCTTCCTTTAAGTTTTTGTTTATTGTTCATATTGTTTGTTGGAAGGAACAAAACGTGGTCCTTTTTCTAAAAAAAATCCAAGAATTGTTCATCGATTTCAGTTTTCGACTTTTCCTTCCACAAACTTGCGAAATATTCCCAATGTATTTTTTATTTGTCATCTCTACTAGAATTTATTTCCGCAAGCTTCGTCTAAAATTTTACTCAAATTTAAGATATTCAAGACATGTTAAACAGGCTTAAATAGCGCCTCCAGCATTCCTAGAAATTTCTAATTCCAATTAAAATTCACAATTAAGTAGTCGACAGTTTAAGCAAGGCCGAACTCTTGCTGGCGTCTTCATCCCTGAAAATATTAAATTTGATAGTTTAAACTAAAATCCTTTAGAAATCTTAGCAGCGGTCTCCAGAGGTTGAAAATTGTTCATGACGTAATAAAATTCCAAAAAAATGCAATTGTTACTTGGCAGGTGATTAAAGAAGTAAAACAATTCGGAAAGCTAACTTTTCTTACAATACGACCTTCCGAAACAACTATTTTCCTTACAGTAGGGAAAAAGCTAGAACAAAAAGAAAATATAAAGTAGAAAAAAATGAAACCAAATTAGATTCTTATAGACTCATAAACTTGCTTTAAACCCTATTAAAAGTTTGCCAAAGGTTTCTGATTGTTTAGAATTCTTAATTCTATCAATTAAGAGTTGTATCTAGAGAGTAAGCTAGAGTACGGCTACCAAGCTTATTCTTCCAAGAAATAAATAAATGTATTATTAAAAACACTCATCCTACTGAATTTCAAACTGTGATAGCATCATTTGATTCCAACAAAAGCCTTGGTCCGTATGGGCTTTAGAACGCTAACAATAAACCCTTATATTTGCCATTTGTTATATTACTCACAAAAATTTCATTAATTTTTTACAACCTCCCCCTCCTCCGCATTTGTTTAAATGTAGCTAACAATTTTCCAGGGATCATCAATTTTTCTTCGTTCAATTCTTCAAAATATCGTCGAACTCCTCGATCGCATCGTCTGCTAAAATGGATAATATTTACTATCTACTTTTTCTGCGTTCCCCCTTTTGTTGAAAATTTTCTTTAAAACCACTCTGTCAAGACTAATCTCTTTAAAACCAGTATCAAATTGATGTTGCCCTCGCAGATTTACTTACAATCGTAATGTTCTCTATGGAAAACTTGTTCACTCTGTATGAAACAGGTCATTTTTCTTAGTTTCAGGTCCAATAATTTCTGTTTCAAATAATTAAATGACTGAACCATGTAAAAAAATGTTCGAATCAAATAAATGAATTTCTCAATCAAGTCTACTAATTTCCGAATTCAATAAATAAATTTCCCAATGCAACTCTATTTGGAAATCGGTTTAATTGATTAGGATATTTATTCATTTGACTTGAACATTTGTTTATTTGATCGGGAAATGGCAGAAATTGGAAGGGAATAATATACCAGCTTCATTTTATTTGAAATATTCTCAACTTCCTTCCATATGGCCTTTGATCTTACTCAAGGTTCATTTTTTTATTTTCTTCGTTTATATTCTCCTTTTCTCTTTTTCTTACGTTTATTTTCTTATTTCTGTCATTTTTTCTACGTTTATATCAGATTGTTTCTTCCTTCTATTTTCTATTCTAGTCAATTTTTTCTTTTCTATTCTTTCTTCTGTTTTCCCGCATTTTATTTCATCTGAAGTTTTTTCTCTTTTTTTCTCTTTTTTTCCTTTGATGTAGGAAAAGGCTTTTCTCATTATTGTTTTCTATTTCTTAATTTTTTATTTCCTATTTTATTATTTTTTTTATTTATTATTATCTTACTTACGACCTTTCCTCTGTAATGGAGTCTCAGTATTTTCTGCTTATTGATAACTTAAAAGTCTTCAGAAATATTTCATATCGTGAGCAAAAGTATCCAGGATGGTCTTAATACCTGATTTCAGTCGATTTATTTTTGATACTAAAAGTGCCCTTAATATCCTTAAATCCTTGTCTATCGCATGACATAGTGTCTCTTTTTTTCGTTTTGTGATTTTTAAAGATTTGGGTGTGATTTTCAATCGGAATTTGGAGTTTGAGGCCACGGTTTTTACTGGAGCACTTCCATATGTTCACTGAGAGATCTTCTACCGCTAGTCATTAAATTAGTCTAATCGAATGCATCCTCGAATACGGATTCCAGGTATGGTTTTTTTTCTTTTTTTGATAATTCGGCTTGTTGATTGATTATGTACATCAATTTCCTACGTCGAAATTCCACATTATTTTCTCAGAGGGATATTTTTGCAATCAGCTTCATTCTCGTCAATCGGATTCTAGTATTTCTTACTGCTTAAAATATCATACCTTTTAGAACGAATTTTTTTTTGTCTGATTGTTTGCTACGACGACTTTAATATTGAAATATCTCTCTCTTTTCGCGCATCACTCTTTATGCAGCCACTTTTAAAGATTTCTAGCGATTACGACGTAAAAGTTATTTACAAAGTCAAAAAAGGTTTGTTTCCAAATCAGTGTACTTAATATAATAGGTTTAAAAAAGTGGAAGTGGTTTTTTCGTTACTTCCCCATTATTGAGCCCATGTATACCAGTACGAAAAATAACACTTTTCTCTAGTACCGGTATCTTGCAGGCAAAACCAAATGAAGAAAGTGAAAATCTGGCAATTGCAAATGATTTGGAAGTATTGCTTATGTTACTTCCACATTTCTCAACGAGCAAACAACAACACGAAGAAAAATTATGCAATTCTAATTTATCAGAGGTGTTGAATAGATTTGAGTAGCACGCGATGCTTAAGTTTTTCAGGATAATTAAAAACATATAATGAAATAAACTTTATCATTGACAAGAGGAGTAATACGTCCAGGGATAAGCTACCACTAGCTTTCACGTTGAAGTATGTCATCATTTTATTAACCCACGTATTTGCTACGCCCTTATTCGATTTTGAAAAGAAATTTCCATGTCCGATAGCTCATTGATTCCCTTCGAATTATTCAATCCTTTCACATTGCATTATAACAAACAAACCCATATTTTCAACAGCTTTCAAATTATTCATATACTATGCGCATATGTGTTTAAAATTCTAATGAGTAGATACGTTTGGTGTGATGCTATGCGAACCCCAGCTGTATTGTTTCCACTTATCTTTTTCATATATACACTCGATGCGAGCAAAATCTAATATACATAAATGCGTAGAGATGGGTAATCCTGCATGAAGGACTCCTACACTTGAATGTCACATTTAATGAAGTCAACCAGTTCGAAACTTTTTAAATACATTTTCCACTAGCTTGCCAATGACAGGCATAGGGAGGTACAGTGTCTGCCTGTCTGTTTGTCTGTATTCAGGATAGAAATTAATGAAAGCTTTCAAATTGGCTGCAATTGAAATTTGCTTCCATTCAATGAGCAATTGAATTTACGAACGAACAGTTGCGTTTCTGTTAACGAGATTTACATACAATTTACTGAGATTCATTCGCATGCTTTTTGAATCGCGACCATTGAGTACTTCTTGATTGAGTTGTATGTATAGTATATTTCCTAAAGTATCGATTCATTTTGGATTTACTTGGTATCGAAGTGTTCATCTTTTGTACCATGCGAGGAGGTTTTATTATTGAGAGTTTTGTCAACTAAGTTTCTTTGAATGTATCGTCTTGCTTCTTAAAAAACGGAGGGACTGTCGTTTCAGAGTCAGTTGAATCAACTGAAACACTTACTTTAATTGCATAAATTAGCAAGAGTTTGAAGAAGTTTACTAAGAATATAAGATTTCAGTGATAGTCTACTGAAAGTTCGAAATAGTGATATACTGATACACATTTTATTTCATTCGATCCTGACTATTTTGAAATTCCATACAGCACCGGCCCTACTCCTGTGATTCTCTTTTTTCGTTATTACATTCCGTAGGTTCTCGAGTAACAATGCTTTTTGATGATGACACTTCAACATTTCGCAGCAATGACGAATGATGGTAGTCAGGTATCCTTACCATAGAAAGATTGAGTGTCTATCACCAACCGCAGCGGTACTATAGTCGACATTCTCATCGTCATCATCCCAAATGCGAGAGTCATCGATGAAAAGCAAAGTTTTATGCATGTCACTCTTGAATATATTCCAGGATATCCATCTAAATTCTGGATTGATACAACCAAAACCGTTCCGATTTAATACAAGAACTCAATGTTTCGTCTGAACTTAGTGCTCCATTCGTTGGTAAGGACTTCGATTGATACTTGCAACGAATTGAAGATAAATTTCGCCACATGCTATCTAATCGACTTACTAAGAAACGGAAGTGAACGTGATTGGTGCTTAGGAGGACCACCTACCTGGCTTAGAAGTTTTTCTGGAATTTTTTTTTGCTAACAGGACTGTATAAGTATATATGTACATGAGCGGCAATTTTGTGGAGCGATCATGATGATATGGACTTTTAATCGAATGCTCATGCTTTCCTGTGGAATTGATTAGATTTTGTTGTTTCCTTGCCGTTGATACTAGATTTAGTTTAAATTATATGTCCTCATGAACGTATGCGCTTACACAAATAAGCTCGCACAATTCTTTTTGAAGGTAGTGCTAGTAAAGTTTTCGAGAATAATATACTGAAATTGAAAATATTAACCGATTATATATTAAATTAAAATGAGACATCAGTATTTAGATAACATCATATGATATACCAATGAATCGAAACAATCAAAAACATTAATCAAGAAATGATTAGTTATACTTAAAATTAGTTGCAACCAATTCCTATCGGTAGGATAACTTAAAAATTTAACTTGAACATTTTAGTGAAAAGCTACTGCATTGTTTTCTGCACTTCGAGGTCCTGCTGCTGAAATTTTACAGGCAGTTTCAGTGCCAAGTTTAACTATCCCATTGAAGATGCGCTACGAGAAAGACCACATAAAGGAAATTTTTTGGTTGCAGCTCAGAAGTTGAGCGCAAAAACAGGCTGAAACGATCTAGCAGCGCGTACAAGGCATAGAGTGGCTGACACTGTTGTCTTTTCATCAGACCAGGATGTTACGAAACCACGATTCAGAGCAATCTCTTATTCTTGTGGACAAGAGGACCTGAAAAGATGTGGTAGCCTAAAGTCTCACATTTATAGTAGGTAGGTATGCTTCGAAAAGTGAAAAAGGTTCTAGGAAGAACATGAGAAGTTTCATGCCAAAAAGTGTCGGTTTGAGCTGAAAATGGGACGAAAGAGGCACCTAGATGCTGGAACTGTAAAAAACTAGCACACCTTATACGTAACTACCAACAACGGAATGAATTTAACATTTTTTCTAGTTGCTCAGCCAAGTACGCTTGAAAAAGACAGTTAAGCATAATGCGTAAATAGTACAAACGAAGAACAGGTTTTTGAAATTGGAAGCGCCTATTTGTTTCTGCTTTTATCACAGGATTACACATATCGTTTTTGAATTTATTTTAATTTCATGAAATCTCCCTTTTGAATGCAAAATCCTATTCACTTACCTTGTTAAATCGTTTGAAATATGCGCAGCATAGCCATTATTGCACACGCTCTTCCGTTTTCGTGCTATGCCTCCATTGATACGCTAGCTATTTTTCATCGATTCTAATGTGAAATGCATATACTCGACTGGATTTTCGATTAGCATCTACCGATTTGCATTTAATACTCCACAATAATTTTAGCATGGCCGATTAGCCTAAATATTAAGTTTGTTCGCATGCACTTACCACTCGTACTTCCCGTTTTCGTTTGCATTTTGTGGTGAAGCAGAGTGCAAGGACACATTCACACTGCATTATTTTGCAATGCAAATTTTTAATCACTGCTTGCAAACCATGAATGGAATCTGTTGTGGTAGCGCTATTTGGCATTGTTGTGTTTTATTCAGTGCTCAACTATATATTGTGCTGAATTCAATAACTTGCCACTTTGGTAAGGATCGATGTTTTGCTCTATTTCACTTGGATTTAGAAGCCATGCCCACAAAGTCGGTAAGAGGATTTAATTAAGCTGGTCATATGATTGGGTCATGGCTCATTAGTGGATCGATTGAATTCGAATAGTTCTCAATCGATACTTTTGAAATGTACATGGAACGTTTTGCTATTTCGATGGATCCCACCTCTGATCAGTTCTCGATTTGATAGGAACCCCACTAGGTAATATTTCGTTGTTCGACAAAATAGTTGACCAGAATGAGGGAAATATATGTACTTGTTGCGCTGAAAATTTATTTTGTGTAGTAGCCGTTCGATTCTTTTAACTCTTAGTTTTGGTGCAGCTTCTATCACCACTCTGAAAATTCAGTTGGAGACGATCCCCACACTTTATTTTATCCAATAAATTTACAAACTATTCCATCATTTTCAATTTCAACAAATAATATTTCTCCAAGTCTCGCCATTTGCGAGGACATAACATAATAGTCTGGCTCGTCACTTCGAAGTCACCTTTACTCTCAACAATGACGCATATCTTACCGAAGGTTGTAGTTTCATATCTTTTATATTCGATATCATTTCCGATAGAAGATCAATATATGCAATATTATTTACAACCTCAACTATAAATTCAGTTATCTTCACTCTACGAACCTCAGTGGAGTTTCTTCATATTTTCAAACACAGCCCCTAAGCAAGTGTGTTTTTTGTTATTTACCCTAGCTTAGTGTAAGTTTCATCTCGGATGAAAATTATTTAAGGCATCTTTTTTCTTCTTCACCGGCCAAACCTAATACTATTCAAATTTCTAGGACGGGTCCACTCGACCATGTTTTCTGACAATAACTCAGAAGATTAGCTACGTGGCTTCGTAAGAGTCACTCTTGTGCTGCTATATAATCACGAGTATCGCTTCCAAGCCACTCTCGGGTCAAAATATCTTGCTGGAAAATCCATCACTCTTCTCTGAAAAGGCCATTAATTAAAACTGTACAATGCTTTGAAGGGTTTTCTTTTTCTGCAGTTTTTCGCCAATTTTGACCACTCTTCTACAAAAATAGAGTGATGTGATTCCTTAACAAGGAACTCTACGCAAAACCATTGCCAAAACAGAATAATGAACATGTTGAACCCATGAATTTCTACCATAAATTTCATAAAGCATAAATTCTAACAGATAATATAAAGTAAAGTAATATAATTGAGATCCTAAACGAATTTTGTCGAAGCTTCATTATATTCGGTTGTTGTTTTTTTATTGATTTCACTTAATTCGAAACAAATTCTCAAATTTTACGTGAGCACCATTGAAACGTCTCTTTATTGTTGTTAAGCATCCTACATAAACTTCCTAACAAACATATTCCACCATGTCTTTGCCATCATCAACCTGAAATATGTGTATTCTGTCGCAAAGGTCGTATGTTTTCAACATTTCAGGATTCGCAAAATAGAGTAGGTAAAACGTTGAGCTAACTTGACGACAACTTGATGTGACATTGAGTTTAACATCTTCTTTGGGAATTGAGAATTATCGAGTTATTCACTTTGGCCAGCAAATGCTGTTCCAACGTTTCGTCATGGCAAAAGTGTTAAGCTCCAATATCATGGAGGAAGCAAAATGGGAATCTGAGTGCATCATGATGAGGAGTTCAAGGATGTCGGCCATGAGTATAGAAGTTGTGAAACATCAAGATGCGGATCAAAGTCAAATATGATCCAAGTACGCTTCTTTTCGGATGGAAATGGAAGTGTCTGGAAAATAGTAAAGAACTAAGTGGTTAAGAGAATTTGGATGTAACGTTTGATTCATTTTTGATGATCCAAGATTCCAAGTCTCCTTTGAACTTGGTTTGAATTTTGCCTTAGTTTTTGATTTAAAGTCCTTTATTCAGTGTGAATTTCAACTTATGTTAAAGCACTGAAATAATATGCTTATATTAACAAGGACTTTGCATGAATGAAAAATGCAGTTATAGAAAAGCATTTTTTTAATCATGCAAATTTTTATATTTACCACTTTTCTACATCAATTGTTTTATGTGACTTAGATCCAAGAAAATATTCTACCTCGACCAATTGCAAACTTTGTTGGTGTTGTAAGAATTTAGTTTAAGGTTTGAATTGTACAGTTCAGTTCAGTAATGCGTTAGCTCCATATAAGATCCTGTTACGAATCTCTTCTATTAAATCTCAAAGTTCAAATATTTCGTGAAAACTGTTTAACTTCTTGCTTTGGAAATTTATCCATAATTACAGTTCCTGGTTTTCGGAACAGAATATACACTTCCAAACGAGTTCGTAACCAAACTTCATTACAAGACTAATTAACCTTATAAAATATGACAGACTTTAAAGCCCGAACATCGACCATGCACGGTCAAAGGACCATTCAATTAACTAAAACGATTAATTCCAACCATACAAAATGTATCTTAAGCCACAAAAGAGACTATTAAGTTCGTCTTTTTCAGCTAGGAGCGTGTAACTTGGCACTAATTACAACCACAAATTTTCAGGGAATTGGGTCAACGAACACAACCCTTTTCTCAGCCAACTTGTCTTCAATGTAGTTGAAGACGTCTCCAAACGGATCCGGATAATCATTAGTTGTTCGCTTGTTACCATTTTACAAACTTCCACAAGCCACTCAGTGTTGAAAATCAATAAGGAAACGACCCCACTAAATGACCTTCAACTAAATTTGATTGTATCGACGGACGTACCCTAAGTATGGTTTCAGAGGCAATTACCCGAAGTTCTGTCTCGTGAGACTACTTAACATTTCGAATGCCACAATAAATCGTAATAAGCCATGATGCTCTGTTTATGTTTTGATATATAAATTAGCGCATTATTGATTATGGCGCTTGAAACATGGAGTGGCTTGCCTGTTTTTGGAGTTCGATCAAACTGGAAGCGACAGATAGCTCAGCTCCATTATATGTAGGACAGTTATCGCCACTTTTGATTACTATCGAGAATATATGATAAATTTGCTTTGGCAGCACATCGTAATTTTAGGTCTCATTATCATGCGATACTCAAACAGGCCAAAAATAAGTTAATCTGAGAAAAAGCTCAATAAATAAACGATTTACTCCGATCATAGTGACTAATCGAATGTAAAATCTAATTATTTGCAATGACAAGAAAAACTCACAAGATTCCTTTTTATTTCTTTCAGATCTACTTTCATTCAACTGATAAATTTAAGGTAAGTGGCAAGAATTAACAAAAATTTGTTTGTAAATTATAAGAAAAAAAAATGTTCAAAGTCAAGTAACACAATATTTGCAGACTTATACCAACACATCAAACGAAAAATGTATACATAAAACTGTGTATTCAGTTTAATAATTTAGAAGATTTTTCTCACACTTTTGTTTTGGCTTCAAAGTCAAAAAAAAACTATTTAATTCAGCTAACCGTACCAATTCGGGAAATTATTGGCAAAGAAATTGTTTCCCTAGAAATGAAATTGATAGGCACATGGCCGCCATATTTGTCAGAGAAATGTCATGTGACAGTTTTTCAGTACTGCTTTTCGGGTGGTTGAATAATGGCATAGCGTGCTCAAACTATTAGAACTTTCCTTTCACGTTTAATTTTTATTTTGGATGGATGGTTTTGTCAATATGCAGAATTTCGGAACTTGACCGGACAATAATATTTGTTCAATAGCCGAGCAATGACGGAAGCCAAAAACTGGCAAAGATTTAATTTTTCCGTTGTAGCTTTAATGTTTTTGTATTTAAAAATAACTATCTAAGGGTAAACATTCAATCATCAAGCTGCCATGATTAACACCTACTAACAACTATTCGAAAACCATGGTAATTTTTATTTTTGTACAAACAACTCAAATATTGTTGTTGTTTCTGGCATTCACTAATCAGTGATGAATAAATCATAAGTAAATCCAATTTTCACTGTATTATCCGCCCAAAAACTGATGTGCCAACAATATAAACTATTAATTTTTTTATTTAAAACTTATTTTGATTGTTTCGTTATTTTTCTTCGAAAAGAACTGCAAACAAAAGCTCATTTTTTTGATGTGCCTCATCAAGGATTTAATTAGAGAATATTAAAATCACACATATCTATACAGTCTTCTCATCCTTCAATTCTTGTATGATGATTAATTTACGCAGCACTAATTGCTGCTTATCAAACGAAACTCCCATTATGAATGCATCAATTATCATACATTCCGATGCAGTATAAAAGCGAGTATGCATTTTAATTGAACGACAGACATTGCATCATACGTCGCGTAATAATCCTCGGTAAACGTAGGTGGTGTTCAAATAGAAAAAAATGTACATATTGTTTTTGGCCTTTCAAAATCATTGAATGTGAACACGTCACACATACGTGAATCGCGAAAATTTACGGTAGAAAAGTTGATAGAATCGTGTCTCTGCTGCAGGTGCACACAAGTGAATATGTGTACTTTTCTATGCGTTTACAATTCAACTTGCAATTATATTTTGCTTTAGTGAAGTTTGACAGGATATGTAGAAACGCTCGACACTAAAGAAGATATGAAAGGATTGTTCAAATAAACATACGATTTCAAAGAGATAAAATGTGTCCTTGCAATGAATTAGCTTGAAGGCTTAAAATTTCACAGGAATGTATGTTACTGCTTCAATTTGTATCGCATATTTATGAAATCAAGTTAAAGTGGTTCATTTAAAAATCAAATATGTTCACCTTCAACTTGCTACAGGACGCCTCTGAAAACAGTGTTTTGCACATGCCATACAGAATCAAATCCATGTCTATCAGTATGGTGAAGTGATGGCTCTACATTACCAAAAACCAACTATTTCATAGAAGCAATTTCGAAATTCACAAATCCTCTTACATAACATTTAATCCTCTTGATTACGTTTGAAAAGACTTTCTTCCACATAAAGTTTCCGCCGTCTTGAATTTGTCTTATTATTTTATTGTCTGCCATTTTCCAAAAGATATGCATGACTCTCGAGAGGACTTACTGTCCATGGGGGATTGTTAAATATTGAGCAAATCTGATTTTGATAGAAAGTAAGCTACCATTGCTGTGCACTTATTAGATAACGTTCTTTAATCCATTCATCCTGGCACTCGGTAATCGATATTATAATTCATGTTCAGTTGGCATGGACAACAAACCAACTTCTTGCATAATCAGTTCACCAATATTTACAAAGACGGTCGACATGAATATTTAAATATGTCCTGCGTTTCATTCTACCAAAGTTGCTTAGTACGATACAATGTACGAGGACAATCTACAGAATATCAACGATTTGATAAACTTTCGATAAATCCTGCCAGTTAGCGAATTTATTTACCTGGCGAAAACGAAAAAAAATCATCCTTGCTAAAGTCCTTATGTCGACTCTTGAACAGACTTAAACCGTACTTGATGTTTCCATTGTTCTTATTCAGGCCACATACAAAGGTACACCGCACTAGTTCAAGGAACCAGAGGACGCTGTTATGCTTAAGCATGCGATTTCGCTGGGATTTATTCTGTCGTCCTTATGAATATTCTATTAATGGGAAAATTTATGGTAAAAAGTTTTAGATATATGCTTAAAGTATGATTTCACAATTGGCCAGATGGAAGTGAATTTTAACTGCTAAACCATACTGGCGTGAATATTCGGGTGCAGGACTATTGATCCGATATAAAAAAGACCTATTGCCAAAATATTCGCACAAAAATATCCGTCTTAAAAATATCCGACCATGAAAATAGCCTGTTCGAAAATATCCTATCCAATAATCGAGGACTACAGAAAAAAAAAAGTAAAAAGGAGAATCCCGTGTAAACATCTAAATTTAACATTGATTTAATTGTTGTTAGGATTTCGTACGAAAGTCTGACGGAACCTTAATGTTTTAGCAACTTTGTCCAGTTGTGTGTCACAGATTTCTTATTCCGAAACGAAATAAAGCATAGACTTAAATAAATACATATTATGTAAACATTTGACCCGAAACGATCAAATAAAAAGCATTTAAAAAGTGTCTTAAAAGGACGAAAACAGGGAAAGGGGATTGTATCCTAATTTTATTAAACTTGTGTGATATTGTTGGTAATAACCTTCCCAGCTGAGCAAATGTCTGGTTTTTAAAAAAAATTAAACTGAAACCAACATCTTGGAGAGGGCGTCAATATCACAGTTTTTTCACACATTTTGTTTTTAGGGTTTGTGTTAGGATTTTTCATAGTAAAAGTTCAAGTTTGATTTGCGATCGCCTAGTTATTTACTATAAATTTCAGTCAATATATTGAAGTAAAGTCTATGAAATTGAAACTTTAATGGTGTTTTTC
Organism: Oxycera nigricornis; assembly: GCA_963942545.1. NCBI lineage: Eukaryota > Metazoa > Arthropoda > Insecta > Diptera > Stratiomyidae > Oxycera > Oxycera nigricornis. Next base: position 109,813,632 of record OZ012660.1, on the reverse strand, counting down.
CTGTTTTGACTTATTTGTTACAGCGTCAAATATGTATGACGTACCATTAATCAATTAAAGTGAACCACAATTTTATTCAAACGAATTTATAAGATTGACTATTATTAAAATTAATAAAAAAAATTTGCTTTATTTCATTACGTTCAGATGTTCTATGAAAAAGTCATTACTAGTGAAGGAATGTCCATATCGTGATGAGGATTCAAAGCGGGGGACAACAGCATATGTGTGCATCATGGCATTATATAGTAAATGTTCACATCAATTTGTGGGGTAACAAAATCGTATTGATCGTAAGGGTAGAATGTAAAAATCATGAAAAATGTAGGGAATATCGAAAATCACACTGAAAAGCAAGGACTCCTCTCCGGATAATTAACAAAATAAATTTTAAAACAGTGACTTTAAGTCAAACCTTAGTCTTCTCGTCGCAGGATGGCTAACTAGTCCATGGGCACATAAAAAAGCTTCAGGATATCTTTTCAATTAATATCACAGTGTGACTATATCAGTACAAAAAAAAACTTTCTATTGAAAAAAACCACCTGAAAAAACATTTTTTATTTGAACGATTCCATGAAAATATATCCAGATTTTTTCCACGTTGGAATAAGGGTAATATCTGAACCCACAAAAAAGATAGGCTAAATGCTCGTGATGCTCATGAGAGGTTCGCTAGGGGCTCGTGATGACATCACAAGGGGCTAATGGCGACCACATGAGTAGGTACAAAATCCTCACGAGAAGGCCACTAAGGGGTCATGCGGATCTCACGAAGAGGTCGCTAGGAATTACATTCGTTTCAAAAGATACTAAAGCCTCTATTTAGTTTGTTGGTGATGAATATTACAACAAACTTAATTTGATACACTATTAATAATTAACTAAAATGGCCTGTTAATTTAATGAGTTCATTAAAAATTTTAAAAATATAATAAAAGAAATCTGTTTTAAACAAAAGTTTTTCTCATTATACAATTAACTTGCAATGTTTTAAACATAACGTGGCATGTTTTATTACATAAATGGGATGAAACACAAGAAAGCCATATTTCCAATTAGAAAAAAACTATCAAACCAAAGGATCCCTTATCGATAGGCTTCGAATTGAGAATCCTATTATACTTTTTTCTTTGTAAACATGATTCAGTCAGCTAATATGGAGATTCTTTATTTTCTAAAATTTTCAAACTATTCCAATATTTTCTTTATCACATGTAAAACATGTGTATTATACTTGTAGTGCTCCAGTCTATATGTGCCACTTTAAGTGACAATTTGCAGTCATCTGTAGTCATACTTAATATTTTAAAGTTGTTTTGATATCGTATTGTTCATAATTCAAATATTGAAAATATAAAATAAGAAGCAAATTCATGATGGCATTTGCACAACACATTTCTCAAATCAAGCTTATATTTAATTAACCATTACTTCACATTTTTGAATCAAACGATACAAAAATATTTCGATTTCTGCGATTAAAACTGTCCTGATTTATTTTTATGAGGAATCATGTCTAGCTGCAAAACATAGTCTATGTATATATAAGTTAGAAATAACTTTTTCAGATTTGTTTTTCTTTTTTAAATAATTGTTTTCACGTTGAGCTTGTTATTTTGCTCGTAATCCTACATAAGACTTGACTCCTGAAATATTAACAATAAAACTTCACCACTGAAAGAAAATTCAATAAGAAATATGAATGATGCGAAAATTTTTCCTTCAACCAGGAAATTGTGTGACTTGGAATCTAAAAGATTTTGTGTGTGCTCTAAGTTCATTTTTGTCTAGTTCACACCCGGGCAGAAGCAAATTAACAATTGTCTTTACTAATATGAAACTGAAGAGCGGCTTAGGGTTGAGTAGTGAATTTAATAGAGAAGAAATATATTTGAAGAACCATTGGGACCAAGTAGAAACAATTTTTTTTTGTCGGTCTGTGCCCGCATCATATAGAAAATACTGTAAAAACTTTAATAAAACTTAAAATTGTGATAGTTTACACTTTTGGTCCACATTTCGGATACTTTTCACTCCTGAAAACAAATAGTTTCTTATGAGGGTCAAAAAACTGCATCTCCAAATTTGAATTTTGGGTGCTAGTTAGTTATATATAATGAAATTTTCCAGACTTGAGTAGCTGCATATATGAAAGCGGACAGACACAAAGTTTTCGCGAAGCTCAAGAAATGAAATTATGTAAGTAACTAAGCTATGTGTGACCTAAAATCATCACAAATGAAATTGCAAGTATTAAATTTACGGATACTTCAAACAATCTCACTGAAAAAATGAAAGCTTCTAAATTTTCTCCCATTAGCGATTAAAATTTTTTATCAGAGTTCATTGCATTTATGTCCGTTTTTCAACCGACATCAATTCATTAGCGTGCACGCAACGTTTCGTCAAGTCCGTGGCAGTTTATGGTTAAATTGTACTGATTCGTTGACTAGAATAAAAGGCAATCACATTGATTTCCCCAGAGTTGAATGGGAGCCATTTTAATAATTTCACTGTCATTTCAAACGATGAATATATATTAGCTCTGGGGACCAATTCGCAAATCGTTAGCAGAATCCGCGCAGGTTGAACAAATGCTATTTTCATTTATCTTGGGAGATTTTTGATTTATGCCTTCAAAGCAGGTGAATATTTAAGGAAGCACAGATTTCTTGGTATTTATGGGTATGGTTTGAGGTATCTAAAGAAAATTTGATAGCGGTATTTTTTTTTGTTCTGCGCCTGTTTGATTTGAAAAGACAGATTATATCACACAAGATATTATTTTAGTTGAATGTCGCTTTTTATGTTACCATCTATATGCAGATCGAGGTGAATTTTCATAATAAATTTTTATATTTGGTTGTAGTCGTCAAATGACTAAATCCAATGGCAAAAGATTTTTTTGAAAACATTTATAGGCAATAACGTAGGTACATAGGATTAGGAGAAGGTATCTGCCTAGTATAACTTGGGAATTAATATTATACAGATTTATCAAACCTATTTCTTACTTATATATGTTCCATTATTCATTCATTCATTTCTGCAATCTAGAAATTGTCTGAAAAACAATTGTCGACGATATTGTTACAATTTAACAATCAGATGTGTGTTTGCTTTTCCAGCTCTTTGCTGACTTCACAAAAAGTGCATCATTTTCGGATCCTGTCATTCTTTGAAATCCACGGATCAACTGAAAAAAATTCGTCGAATTGCGTTCGGAATGACTGGTCTATTATTTTTGGCTTGATTGCACAGCCTGATATCCCTCCTACTGAAAGAAGCTAAAGCTTTTGACTCGATTTTTCATTTGATTTCCATTTTTAAGTTCTTGAACAAAAATTTTAAAGGTACAAATTTGAGTTTGAAGATTGTTTACGCTCATTTTCCACAAAACAATTGTTGATGAATCAAAAGGATTTTTTGGAACAAACAGTTCTAGGGAAATTTGCTAAAAGTGCACGAAACCTAAAATTTGTTTAAATTCAACATTTAGAATTATATGATACTATGTTTCATGTATAGAAATTGTGTATAAACATGAGCAATCAGTTATAAAGACATTTAAAATGTCCCGATTTAGTCGTCGAAAAATCTCCTGTAAACCCGACAATACACAAAATTCGTTAATCTGTAAGGTCAAATTATTTATGTCAAACGATAAATTTAATTTAAATTTTCATGTCTCGTGCAAAGGTGCAAAGGAAAAGGGAAAACTTTGATTACAGAAAAATTATTATTTTTATTACTGCTGTGATGTGTGTGATGTTTGGAAGAGAAAAATCCATGTAATAAAGATGCATCAATCCGAACTTCTGCGAAAATATAAATTGGCATCAACATGTTTTACATTCCATGTGGATGATTTCCTGCTACAGAATTATACAATTTTTAAAAACTTAATTTTCTCTCAATCTGCTAGTTTTTTTTCATTGCATTTGTGTAAAGCTCCTTTGCTATTAACGCGAATAAGTATGAAAAAAATATTAACCGTAAGCTAAACGATACTCAACTACCAAAAATATAATCATATTCAGCGCGCACAAAAAATAATACGATTAAACATTCCCATTTAAACATAACAGCTCCTCCCTACACGAATTTATTCATTCATTCTTTAGTGAAACATATTTGACTTTGCGGTTATATTTTTGGTTGCCTAATATGCTGAATATGACGATAAAAAGTTTTGAAGCTTTGTGTTGCCCTGCAAAAAAAATCAACATGAAACTACCACTCTTTTCAACCACTAATCTAACTAGCATTGGTCCCGAAAGAAACCGCGAACAGCCCTGGAAAAACCATAGTCTGGATGCCGACCTAAATAAAATTCATCGGAGCGTACTGTACACATTTAGATATGGTGTTGGATTATTTCGACGATATGTTGCTACGCGAGGGAGTTTTGTGAAAATGGGAAAAAAGCCCGAAGCAGTTTTCGCTTGTCTCAACAAATTACATTGCGTCCGTTGTAGGATATGTGTGCATTCATTGCTCAACAAAGGATAGCATGAACAACGTGAACATATCCATCTCGACAAAATGTGTGCTGACCTGTGGAAATATGTGGTATGGTAGAAACTGGTGTTTAAAACGTTATAAATGTTTAAAAAATTTAGTTTTAAACTTAGTAGCTGCATCCATTTGAGTTGATTGTAAAGTAAATACACTTATTTATGATATAAATCAGTACGGTTATCATTGAGTTTCATTAACCAACAGAAATACAAACAACCACTGCCTAAGTCTTCTGAACACTTTGGAACCCAAGATAAACACTTAATGTTCGTATATAATGTTTATTGAAAGCTTCTCCATGTAATAACAGTAGCAATACATAGGGGGAAACCAAAATATCTGCAAGCTAGACTACTCTCAGCATTACGAAATGTTTAGCTCAACAAACTCTAGACCATCCTTATACACTTGGCGCAACTGAGCATGCAACCAAACGCCTTTATCCATTAATCACATGCAAATATTTCCTGTTAGGCGTTCATCTGATGCACTGAAATTAATTACGACATTACTCAGCTCGAATGTCCCGCACGAAATTACGATAGCAGTTCGTCCTTCATCCTTGCCATAGAGCATGGACTCGAAGAACCAAGGAAAACACTCCCAAGACGAACTGCAATGCGGTTCTATGGCATTTTAATCCTGGCGAAGCTGCAAGGCGTCTCCTAGGGGTGACATGTTCTTTGTAATTAAGAGGACAAATTTCACGCCTCGTTAATTTCCGATTTCTTGAAGCTGCACACGAAACGTGTACGAATTTTGTGGCTTCACTATCAGCTCGCCCTGTGGAGAAATGCACAAATGGGAATGTTTTACGAGCCAAACTCAATACATAATACGAATTGCAGGAGTATCATGTTCATGGCGGATATCCTTGAAGTTGTGGCAATGTGGGTTAACCTGACGTGTCTTGATGTGGTTTTTGGCTATTTGGGCTAGAGCTTGTAATGGCTTATGGTACACCTACCAAGACAAGACAAGTTCAAGTGTATACTTGAAAATCGATAATCCGACAGTATTGGGTTTTCAGCTTCCTCAATATGCAAACTGCACATGTTTGTCTCAGATCCTTTTCAAACAAATGTTGAAGGAAACAATACCATATTTTGTTTGCATTTCAAAGATAAAATAGCAGACATCGTTGTGTTCTAAATTTTAATAGCTAGTCTGATTTTCATAGTTAGTTTATTTGGAAACGATGCTTTTCAACATAGCACACAAAGAATTTTATCGGCTAGGATATTTCGGATGTGTACCACCACTAACTTTCATTATTTTCATAACATAAACTTAAAGGCATTTGTGTAGATTGTTTTCAAAAAGAATTTGAGTTTTATTTTATGTATGCTTTACAAGAAAGTGCTACGTAAAATATTTTAAAATGTTCTTAATTGTAATATTTAAGACCTGGGCTATAATGTTTTTCGACAAACCTTGCAGGGTTTCATTTTTTTTTGCAAAAGAATTGCAGTGTTTTCATAAAATTTACCACTATCATAAAATTCAATACTTTGACTGTTGCAATGATTTTCGATGTGAGACGAAAAGATTCGTCAATTTAAGTTAAAGATAACCTTTTTATGGAGTTTCATTGAAAATTATAATCCAAAAGTACAATACTGATTTTTATATGCAACTTGTAGCAAACCCTTTAATATCTCAAAACACGAAAAATAAGAGTTACACCACTTGTGCTTTAAGGGGGTTCACATGTCTCATTTGGAATGATTTTTCTCTTCATTTTTCGAAGGCATTTTTATTCCGGCCGGAATTCATTTGTTGACCATATTTTTCTTAATCAAGTGAACTACGACCAATAGAAAGACGACCAAAACCACTTTTTGGAGTCAATTCTAGAACCAAAAAAAAAAAGATTTAAAAAAAATCATCAACGCTTTCTGGCACGTACTGAGGCTTATGATAAAGTAGACCGAAAATCACCTTTTTTAATTGAAACTAGGACTCTAAACGATAAAAAACACCAATGCTTTCTACTGAGACCACAGCCCAATCAAGTTATAGAAAATTTTAATTCTAAATCGGAGCTCTGCATTCGAGATAAGCAGGAAAATGTGAAACTGAAAAATTTCACTTTGGAAGACGCCTGTACTGGGCGTCATTTCAGATCAACCTTTTTTGATTTTATCTCGGAAACCACGAACTACGAAACTACGAAAAAAAATCAATTAAGGATTTTTTTGGTGAAAATTAAATTTCCTATATTTTCTCGTTACAATTTACATTGTAAAATTTGTAGCTTTTGAACTATAGGGCCTTAAACTTTTCTTAAACTTCTTTTCTGCTGTATATCAGAAATTGTTGAATTTACGGGTGAAAAAATTTGGTATCATATATCTGGTAACTTTACTTGAAGTGTTTTATTGTAGAGCTAATAGCTTACGGTTTAGCGCACAACAAATGTCGCCAACTGTGGTGAATCCCCTAACAACCCTTTAATCCCGACGCAACATGATCCTAGGCACGAAACCTTGATGAAGCTATAAAATATTGGCACTGATTTGTTCCCGAGCAAGCCTATTTTCAAAGGCATACGTTACAATCACCTGATCAGGACCTGATTTACACTATGGGTGTTCGTTAGTACACCATTTTTCTTATATACTCAGATCCTTATTCCAATAAATTTCTTATTATGGGGCATTTAAGCCAATCAAATCGGTCATTCTGCTTTTCTTACTTCTTTCCTTACTTAATCGGTCGATAATCGTTTCGTCCATTGTCTTAGTTTCCAGATAATACAATAGTAATTATTGAACCGATGTTGAACATGGCGCGAAATGCACGAATGACAAATTTTATTTTTTGTCACACATGTATCGAAAGAGTGGTGGCGGACTTGTGGGTGGATATATGTGTCTAGGATGCATCGCACTTGCAACCAACAGTGAGGTTTGTGAAACATAGCTTGACAAGTCTCTAGCGTTTGATGATTCAGTGACAAAAATAAGATTATGCATCTTCATTCCAGTTGATCCATGGTATACTAGCCAGATACAAATTTACACAAGTGTCGCGATGATTAATTGAGTGGTTCATTTCACTTGTGCTGCAACATAATTTGTAGAGTCACATTAAAAACATCATACCGTGGTGTTTTGCACATAAATTCAAAAATATTCATGGATGAATTGTGTGTGTTAAAGAAAATTTGAAAATGCAGCTAAACGATTTTCTACGAGAAACTAGATACCTAGGTTGATAATAAATTAATACATTTTTGTTCAAAATTAAAAAAAAATGCGGAAGAATAAATTAATTTCAATTACTGATGCCTCAAATCAAAACTTTCCCACATTTATTTTTGCACACCACACCTATCGCCATACTAATTTCACTTGAATACTGCACCAGTTTCTTCAAAACATTACATTAAAATTAAAGACCTCAAGTTCTTGAGCCAGCATTAATTCAAAAGGGATGTTTTCAACGCGGACAATGTCTTATGCAAATTTCAACAATTCCATTTACATTTTTCTCATTTACACCCGGCGTTGGTTTTGGGCCTAAATCAAGACCTAAATTCTGCCAGATTCTCTTTATTCGAATGGTTGCCATCAGCCACCATGGAATGCAAAATGGAAATTCTTGTTTTGTATTTCTTGTGTAATTTTGTCTGAAGTGGTTATTTGTTTTTGTTTTTACTATGCGCTTGAGTTAAGAGCAATCCAGCAAAACTTTAATTGGAAAAATTGTCAAAGTAACATTTAATTCTGTTCGTTTTTTTCTGGATGCTAAACATTTCCTACTAGACCCCAGTTAGCAAAGATTCTGCAAGTAGGAAAATTATTTTCGTTCAAGTGATGCTATCGTCAAAAAGTTTTTTTTCGGTAATGTTAATTTTTTATCAAAAGAGGTTTTTATAGTATACAAGAGCAGAATAGCCATTTTTATGTCATAAAAAAACAAAAGACAAATAAAAAAAGTCATTATTATAAATTATAGCTTAAAGGCAATCATGGATTTAATGGTTCTTAAGTTTTGACTACGCCTATTCTAGGGAAAATTGTGAGAAAAAATCCCTGGTTTTTGGTTCCAATTCCCTGAATTTTGCTCGAAACTTATTCACGACATAGTTTCAAAGTATCAGTTCATATTGGATGTAAAACATGTCCAGTTGAAATATAAATCGTCAGCAAATTTGCAAAAGAATTCAGGAAATTATTTCGTAGCTCATTATATGCAATTTCGTGTCTTTCTGGCTTAACTAATTTTAGTTTTGTCCGATTACTACGTATAATATTTCAGTATGAGCATCCTTAACATCAAATAAGTTTCGTTCATGCATCAACAAACTTATCCTGATACTATCAAAAGCTAGTCTCCAAACTAAATATTCGTGCTGTCTACTTACTTCTTGTAGTTAAATGTGAATGCTTTCGAACGTTCGAAGAGAAATTTTCCACACTAAAGCGTAAAATGAGCGTGAATCATAAAAAAAAATTGATTCTACCCTGCAAAATCATTTTCTCCGTGCAAAATATTTCTGGTCGGCCAGTATTTATAAACAGAGAACCGAACAAGTATTCCAATATCGATTAATGTCTATTTTTACAACAAGCTTCCATGGCAAAAGGTTTATTAGAATTGGCATATGTCTAATCGAGCGAAAGTCCTACATTATGTATGTACCTAAATATGTGTGTATGTATGCTTAGTGGTGTGGAAAAAAATTCCATTGACTTTTTAGAAAACCTTTGAAAGGGACTTTGATGAAATTCATAGATGATCTTCTAGAGCCACAACAAATTTGACGTTATCCAATGTATAAAATATAGGAAAATAAATAAATAACTGCAGAAATTAATTGTGAAGATTCACATTTTTAGTGGCAGAATTTCATATGTGTAGTCTTATAAATATAAAATATTATAATTTTTACCCACCTTTCTCAAAAATATGCGGCGTAACGGAAGGTTACAGTGGAAGCCTTCTAATACAGAGACGACGTAATTAAGCTTCAATAGTCCCGCTGTGATATCCCACACTATCACCTAACATGATACCGTTTTTAGTATCCTAGAAACCCCTAAAATGTTTCCACCTTCAAAAAAGCCTTGTTTGATACCACATTAAAAGATCACTTTTGCTCATCATAGTTGAAAGTTTTATCGTTTATTTCATATAAATATAAATAAAAACGATATCTGTATAACATTTGTTTAATATCTTTCGTATCGAACTATTTGCTTGTTGATTTCTGGTTTCTTCTTTGAATTGCCAACATCTCATAGATAGCTTACTTTTGGTTACGACGATTTAAAACCACATATGCTTCTTACTTCTTATTCTGTAATCAAATACTCACAAAATACTAAGAACCTGTAATACCCAACTTTCCTTCCACAAAGTTGTAATTATTTCAATAGATAGGTAAGTAAGTTTTATAAATGTGATTCGTATTTTCAAAAAAGAAAATGCCAACCTGAAAAAGTTTCACGATAGCTGCTAATTACTGCTAATTAACTTTTACCCAAGAAGAGGATAATGGAGGTGAGTTTTTCGGTACCAAACCTCCATTATGAAAACATCAGAAGAAAAATGTGTGAATGTATCTATCTATATGTATGTAGCTGTAGACGTCCTGTTAAATTACATTGCTGGTGATTCGCTTTGAATGAGATGAAATTGAAAAAAAGGACGGTAATTACATTTATATTGTTATCAAGCAGAACAGGCTTATGAAATACTTAACATGGCCGTTTAATTAAAAGTGAAGCAAATGACTTGAGATTTTAATGGTTTGTTTTGTATTCTACGTTCTCATTTGAATTCACTAAACATTAATTCAATTTAGTCTTCATGATGTACCGCTGATTTCTATTCATATATGCAATGAATATTGTCACAAGTCAGTCAAAAGGAAAGTTTTGTTGATTCTCAATGAGTTCTGTTTGCAGGTATGACCTTAATATAATGAAAACAGGCATTAGGGTCGCAATCCTAATATCGACCCTCTAAAAGCACGTCCAGTAAAATGACGTGCAAATCGATTTGAAAATTACGTCAATCATGCAATTTGGATAGACAGGTGGGTTTCTTATGATGTAGAAGTATCTAGTGGTGATTTGAAGTTCAATTTCCTGGGGCTTTAGTTTCTCCATTTTTCCATCCTAGACACTACCAATGATGAGCTGAAGAGACGTCATCTTTAGTAATAGTGCAGAGATCACCCGAAAACTGCTTTCCATAGCAATTTTACCTCAGTTTTTTCCGCAGGCAAACAAAGTCTGAGATGCAAATACAGATTTGAAGAAAAAACTTTCATTGCGATCAAAATATAATAAACATTCTCGGAAGCATAGATGTCCACTAAAAAAAGGTTAGATCATAGTTTACCTCGCCACTCACTCTTCCATTTTTGGTGTCAATTAGTATATTTAACAACCCTTCATTGATTTTCCGCATCGTTGATGCTAGTTTAGCACTGAGTAGCTTTATTCTAATTGGCATTGATAATAAGCTCCGTTTTTTGGCCTTCTGATGCTGGTTTTCCTCGCAATGTTTTCAATGGGTAGCAGATCGTCAATAATATATGCTTCTTCATATGACGCAGTTCTGAATAAGTTGCAATTTCTTGAAACATACAACGGACAACGCTATCTTGCATGCGAGTGGTATTAATCAAGACTGAAGAGCCTGTGATGATAGGTAGACTCCCTAATATTTCGCAAAATTCTTGCAGACGTTGTCCATGCTTTGGATACTTTGTAACCAACATAAATCAGGTGAAGCTCAAAGTTCAATCTTCTCCCTATCACTCCGATATTTGATGTCTTGCCTGGATAAAATATCGTGGTTTAACATTCTGATGACAGCAGTTCATCTATTTTTCTTTCGTTGTTAAAAGCTGCTTCAGTTTTCGGTTTGGCTTACTTCGGCCCTAGCGATTGTGACCAAGATTTTAGGAGGTTCATGACCATTACCCATCCTGCTAGAAGGGTAGAATCCTACCATATAGTGAAGATAACGTAAAACACTACTTTAGTCAAGGCGCTGTGTATGTGATTGCATTTTTTCGAAGGTGTCTTTAAAAACGAGCATAGCCACCATGAAGTTTCCACCAGTATCCAGTAGATTGCCAGTTGTGTTTCCATTACTTCAGCAAAAAAAATATTTCGAGTGCTTCCGTAAACTAGATCCGCCTGAGCTGAACTTCTTCCATTTTGGATGCTTTTACCGCCAACAATCCTAGAAGCGTCCCGCATCAGCACCTCTTTTGCCTCAGGTGGTATTTTGACTATTTCTTCAGTATTTTTGTCCTGTTGTGGATAGTGTATTGTCACAATTTCGTGCAAATCAGTATACACGTTATTCACGATGGTGGTCAACTCTTCATTTTGAGCATGACTACCACATATGCAGTTTCACCTGGATTAACATCGGCTTCGCTCAGGAGTTGCCTAACTAACAGTTGCAAGCTGTTATCGCCAGGATGAAGAATTTTCCAACTTGCTTGTACTCTTGGGATAGTTCCTCATACTCTTTGTTTTCCTTGACCTACTGGAATGCTCCTTATTTCAGCTCCATCAAATATTTATGTGGCTGTATCAATGTTGATATTTTTTGAGTAGCCGTTTTTCCTAAAGCCAGGCTGTGAAATGCCACCCCAAATGCTTTCTAATCCAAAGTTTTTGCGGAGTAATCAAATTCTCTCCCTTATAATTTGGTTGGCATGCTTTAAAGTTAAGATGGTCAATTGATCAATTTGAGTGCTAACTACCATCTCTTTACGCTTTCTATGAAGGTTATAAACCTTCTTTATGTCAAGGGTTGTTTTTTCTATTTGGCAAAACTTTTCTTTGCTGTGTTTTTTCAGCTTAAGCAATTTTTAGCCGAAAACAATCAACCTTTCAGGCAGTTCTGAGTCCATACTCATCACTTTTTTTGATTCTTCAACTTAACTATGGTTACATATGAATGATTTCACAATTATTAATTTTAAATTTACATTTTATTGTGATTTAGTAGGCATCGTGCTGCAGTAGACTTTCCTCAAACATAAAATTAAAAACCAATCAATTCTGAGTATTCGTATTTTTGAGAATTTCTACAAAAAATCAATTATTTATGTTTACTGATAATTGAAAATTTGATATATTTTGAAATTAAAAAAACTTATTTTCAACCTTTCGCACACAAAAATTTAACATTCCAAAACATTGACCATCTATAATCTCGAGTTGCAAAATGATTGAATGGTTTTGAACTAAAAATGAAAAGTGTTACCAGATTTTTCAGGTATCTTATGCGTTATCTTATCTCAAATAGGAAATTTTTGAGAAGAAAATCTAGACTTTAAAATATTTTCAATAACAAAACCATACAAATTATAAATTCAGTATGTCATTGAGTTGATTTTTAAACTCCTGCACTGGTTGTTTTGAAAGTCATGTATAAACTTTGAGAATGGAAACGTTTCTTACCCTTATTTTTCCTAATTTATATAGAATCCTGGCGATTTCAATTTTTTTTTATACTTCTGAATAAATCTCCAATTTTCACTTGATTACCATACTTATGTCTGAATTTTATAACATGACCAAACCGGAACTAAATCCTTTTACTAGCTTCATTCCTTCCGTGCTGAAAATGGCTTTTCAACTGAAACCGTGCATGAAAAACATGTCATTGTCATGATAGAACATTTACTGCATATGACATCAGGATGAAAACCAGTTTTTATCTTACGCTATTTATCTAAGCTGTCAGTAAATTCTATAGTTGAATATTCTTTAAGTCCCTTCCGCCACAACCAAGGTTTCCACCAGCATAGATATATACATATATATATAAATAAATAATCTCCGGAAAAGCACATCATGACTACAAAGAACTTGCTTCTAGGGCAGATCAACTACAAAAGGAAAACTAAAAACACCCAACGACCCCCATCTCTTCTTCGCATGCATGTTAGTGAGTGAGTGAGTGCGTGTGAAGGACATTAGGACGTATCCGATGTATCTCAGTATCTTATTCGTTCACATGTCAGGCAAGATACATTTTCACATAATAGATTGTAGGGAGTTGATAGTGTACTTAGACGTCTTGTAAGTAACATCTATGCTCCCCAAAAGAATTGCCTATTCACAAATAATTATCCTATTTAAACTCATGCCAAATAGATTTCTAGCCACATTGGGACTGAATGGATCGAAATAGTGTGCTATGTAGGTGTGTAATGTTGAGTAAATAACAGCAAGCAGTTTTAGTTTATTTTTTGTGATACATAAGATAATAAAAGTTAGTGCTAAAGATAGTGTTACACATACATTCTGCAATAAACTTTGTAGCACACCGAGCTTGAAGCAATTAGGTTTTATTCGAGCTGTAATGTTGATGCATGGATTACGCCTTCAATTGAAATCTTTCCATTTTGTTTTATTTTAGGGGTATTCGAGGCGAAATTAGCTTAACATGAAAAAAATGTCGTTTCTCTCTAAAAGAAATGTCATGCGCACAAATGCATTATCTCATAGATAAACTCCAAACAATTGGTATCAAATGTTTCACATTTAATATTCACTACAAATTTCTATAATTGCACAATGCTTTAACATTTTTTTTTCAATACTTAAAAATAGGAGAAACTTCAACAAATATTGTGCAGTGTAGTTGCAAAATAAATTTTCCATTGTGATGCTCAAGTCAATAAATATTTTTTACGTACTATAATCCTTGGATGTTTATATTTTTAAGAAAAAAGCAAATATTCAAAAAAACTGCTCTAAAAATTCTATTGAACTGAAAAAATCAAATTGCGTATTCGAATTTTTGATATTTATCACAAAATTCTCACTGTTTAATTAGCTTAAACATTATCTCCACAACTTTTATCCGATACAGAAAATTAAAATAATTGAACGCTTAATAAATAGTTGGCCCCTGAACTGATCTCCTCACAAAATGATTGTTTTGAACCAACAATTTTTCTTGATGCTTCCATCCGACTTAAAAAAAATCCTGGGTACGCTCCCTTGAATATTTTTCAACCTTTGCACACATTTTCTAACAGAGAAGTTTGTGAAAAATTTCAATTTATCTACACTCTCTCAACAGTTTTTTTGTGTGCCATCTTTTTGCAGAAAATATGCTGACATGCCATCTCTTTGTGAACAATATGTAAATTTACATGAATGAAATTTTCGAAGTGTGGAGTATCTCAAAGGTTTTTGGGTATATCTAATACAATAAACATTGTGACTATTATCTTGACATCGGGTTTAAATTTGAATTTATCTCAGTATATACATAGATACAGCTAACAAATTGTTTTTTGATGTAACGTACGTCCTGAATTGTTTGAGTTTTTATGAAAAATGTGATAATGTGACAATTTGAAAGGATTTTTTGAGTGGCTTTTAATTTTAAGTATAAAAGAAGTATAGTTTTACTGAAGAAGGTTTAGTTTTATTGACAGACAAAGTTTGGAATCAACAGGAAATTTATAAATAACACGTTGAAAGGCTTCCTCTTAAAAGGTTTCATCTGCATTGTGACAACTTATCAGGAACAAAGAAAAAAGAACCAAGCTATAATTTAACCTGAAGGGAACTGTTTTACACTGAATGCCATTTTAGTGTGTTTCGAGAACCTTTAATATTTTGAAAATTGACCAAATAAGAGCATCACTAAACAGTCTTGGCCGGAAAGATACAATTTACAATGCAAGTTTTTACATTTAATTTTGTACAAAGAACCATTTTAAAGGGAGCTCTTCAAAAAGTGACTACTGTAAATACACATGCAGTGTGTGTAGAATATACGAATAATACAGAAAATATAGGAATGTATGGAGTAGTTTTTCTTAATTCAGATTAAGTTTTGAAAGTATTTAACAAATCGAGCATATGAACTTAAAATCGCGTATTGTGCCACACTGGCTGCACTCATATATGTTTCTGTTAGATACAAGTTTCTGAACCTTTTTTATATAGAGAATAATAAATTTTTGCAAATCCAAAAATTGAATATCACTGCATTGTTTCGCTGCATTCAACATCTTAGATAAATAAATGAATCCAATTGAATCGCTTGTAACATCAATAAATCCACAAGGAGTACATGTAAATCACACTCCATTTCCACACTCCTCTATGTATCACATAATGTTAATACACCAAAAACATATCCAATGATGATAAAAATCTCACGTCAATATTAATTAGTAATACTCATAAATCAGCAATGTACTAATTACAACTTGTACAACGGTGACATGCGACAAACGCGAGGATATCTTATCGCTTCCATTGTCCTCGGTGTACAGTGTACAGAGTAGCTTAAATGTTTGACAACATTCTCTTTTTGATATTGTAACAACAAACAAATGCGATTAGTTTCCATGTGCTGTACTTAGTTGTTATACAAAAGCTGGTATTAACAATAATTGATTTTAATGAGCGAATAAATCCTTTGGAATAGATAGGAGTGACAATTTTGTAGAAGGATGGAGTTTGAGTAGCATGTGCGTGTAGATACGAATCTTGGTTAAAATCCGGAACAGATAAGGCTCAAATTTAAAATTTAAATGTTAAATGTTTCAGCATTCATGATGAGCAACATTTAAGCAAGTGTTGGTAAAAGAAAAAAAATTGCGCTCTTAAGACACACATTCTTCATCATCGTCTACTGTGGCTCCTAAATTGATTTGTTCCTATTTTGGTAGGATGATTTTGGACTAAATAAATTATGGTCTGTAGTTTTCATCATGTGGTACAAAACATGTTCCTTACGGTCTTCCTAGATATTTCTCACTACATTCATCCTAATTGTGCATTTAAATAAATTGTATCACAATTCATTCCGCATTTTCTTTTTAAATAGCAATCAGATGTATTGAAAATAATTTGCAGTAAATATTTAAATGATTCGACACATTTCAGAAACAACATGGTAACATCACCATATTTGACTTGGTAAAATGTTTTTGGCTGAAATCATAGTAGACTCCAGAGCTCCTAATTATACCGCAATCAATCAATCAATATTTGAATTTATTAAATAAGTAGTTTTTTAGCGTAAAATCTCTTGATTTTTCAAATAAAAATACTTTAACATACGATCGTATGATATTTACTGCTTGTCTACATTCAAATTGATAGAAAAAATATTATGCCTTCACAGTCTGTACTATTTAAAGAAATTAAAGGAGAAAGAATCAAATTTTCTTTAATTGACGATATATGGATAAAAATCTA
Organism: Oxycera nigricornis; assembly: GCA_963942545.1. Classification (NCBI taxonomy): domain Eukaryota; kingdom Metazoa; phylum Arthropoda; class Insecta; order Diptera; family Stratiomyidae; genus Oxycera; species Oxycera nigricornis. The sequence continues at coordinate 109,796,890 of OZ012660.1, read as the reverse complement.
CATTTTCGGTTTGATTTCACATTTTTGGGACAGTTCAAATAAATCTATTAATATATTCTCAATTGTAGACTTTTTTAAAATTACTATGCGTGCAATGACCAGGTATAGGAAAAAAAAAAATTGGAAAAGTTGTTCATGTAGCGTGATTATTAAGACATCTAAAAATATGTAATGACGTCATCGGCAAATGTATGTTTATTTTTGAATATTGGGGCTCTTAAGGAAAGTAGATACCAACAACATGAGAAGCACACTTAATTTTTTTATCAGCTTAGAAATTCTTCAGTCTCTTCTGCATCCAAGGATGGCTTCAAAAACGTTTTTTGAAAGCTGGAGGTACTCAAAAATATTAATAAAGTTGGAGACTAGCAACGAAAAATGTAGAAAAAAATTTATTGGCTGTAATTTGCCCAAATCAGGTTTGACGTTGAAATAGATAAGTAAACTGAGACCTCTGAAAAAAACAAAACGAGGTGTTTTTGCCACAGGAGTGGTTTCAAATGTAGTGGTTTTTGTCTGGGGCGATGAAGAAACGTCAGGTGTTTCGTTAGAAGAAATCTCTTGGTCTCGCTTATTAATAAATATATTTGTTCACCTTTTAATAGCTGGAATGTAACAATGTATCGTGTGAAAAATAAATCAGTGAACAAACGCAAAATATATAACATGCAAACGAAAAAAACAGACATTGCTGGAGAAAGATAGCTGATGGCTTCTGGAGGTTTTTCCGTGCAATATACCAACAATTGTAAGAAAACAAATTTTTTGACACCCTTATAAAACTAAAAAAGTCGTTTACTGAATCGAGTATAGACTATATCAATTTAAGTTGTCAGAACGAGCAGCAATTATGTGTGTGTTTTACCTCTTATAAATAATCACGTTTTTCAGATAAAATAGTATTTTCTCTCAAGACTGTATGATGCAACGGACACAGATTTTTTTAAAATTGAAAAATAGCTATTCAATGCACTACAACAAACATATTTTACTGTGTTAAATATTTACTGAGGAAAAAGTTAAAATTGGAGAAAACACGAATAACTTTTTTCCCTTTTTAGAAGTTCCTTGCATATTGAAAATACCAACTCATGAAAAAAAATGTCTGCCTTAAATTATGAGATTACATTGTTGAAGCCATTACCAAAATTTCTCAATATTTTGATCAGCAGTTTTAAAGGGAAGTATATAAATGTAGTAATGGTTTTGAATAGAACTTGGCTTGGTACCTTTTTCCCCTTAAGCATTTTCGTCCTCTTACAAAAATATTTCCAATCACGTTGGAAATTTTCGCGAATAAACTCGATGCTTTTCACTCTCAGGTGATGATAGATAAGCAAAAATGAAAACGCGCAATTGATTGGTGTCCACTCTATCATTATGCTTTGAAAGAAAATTACTACGTTATTTTTTTCGGAAAAACAGCACCCAAATCGAAAGATTTATAGTTTGCGAAACGTTCTCGGAACCCTCTAGTGTCTACTGGCATTCTCCTGTACAAAATATGAAATATATAATTTTTTGGCATTGATGAAGAAGTTCACGTAGTTAAAAAAAACATCGAAAAAAACTACGCATACAAACAACGCGAAGAAACCTTTTAATGTTTCTTTCAATAGTAGTAGTAGTAGTAATAGTAGTGGTACTGATCATCTGAATGCAATTTTCTAGTGTATATGAGCTTATATTCCGAGAAACAACTCGTTAAACAGAAGTATTTATTGAACACTAATATTCCAGCAAATACCACATTTACCACAATTGCATGACTTTCTGTTGATTTCATTAAAATTTTGGGTGATATTTGCTTTGGAGACTATATTTTGCATCTCATCACCGAAAATGGTAAATGTGCTTCTTTTTCTTGACATCACTACTCACCTACATAATAACTTATTTCTACTACTTTATTCCAATTTCTTTAAATCTTATATGCTTACAATTCCAATTTTTTATTATTATTTATATGATTTTTATTTTTTAACTTTTCCTTCCGACCGAATATAATACCAGAGTTTGAAGTAAAAATTATATGTTTCTGAGTTTTATACTCTTTTTTCATTCGAGCTATGGATGTACCGCTCGTTAATATGCTGAAAAACGATGTGTTTTCCAAATGCAATTTATTTGTTTTATATTTAGTTGATTTAATTTTAGTTATCAAATAGAGACAATTTCTCTTAGATTTATGTTATACATGTAGCAAATGATTTATAGGAAACAGGCTTTTGTTTCATTCTAGTTTGTCCATAACTCTTCAGCTAGTATATTTTATTCTTATCTGTAGCGTTTTGAATCAGTTCAATGGCTTTACGCTTGTTTTATTTTTTACAGACAATTTTTCTATAAATATTCGTTTGTATATTTTTAGTTCATTTAAAACAATTTTAACGTAAAGTAGATTCCACTCTCGTTTGCTCTGTTGGATTGTCTGTTCAATGCAATTGTTATTTCATAAATTTAATCCATTCATAAATACCTTCAGCGTTTCGCCATTCATTTCATACCATCATATTTATAAAACATTTTTCCTATAAACTCCATCGGATCAGTGGAGCGCTGCTCTACTACCTTGAAACTTGGCACATTCAACCGTTTTTCAATACACTTCGTTGTCAGAAACATGTCCTTGGTAGAGTGAATGTATTGGAACAAAAGCCTGACGGCATTGTGCTCATTTTCCACTGAATGCCATTGGAAAAAGCAAGTCAACAGCTTCGAGATGAATGGCGAAAACAGGGTCACGGTTTTCCAATGTCGAATGCTTAAAACCGTTGCCGTCATCATTTCCCGCGAGGGAGAACAAGAAAATGAGCGAATCGGGTGTAGCTTGGAAACTTCTTGAAAGTCTAATGTGATTATGAAATAGACATTAACCCAATTCCTAGAGTTGACGTTTCCTTGGCTACTTTTTTTCCCGATATTCCTTGCATTAACATCTTAGCATATGTGCACACATATCTGACGAATATCCATACTCCTACGAAGCTGTTGTACATAATATGAGCATTTGCTATGTAGAATCACATTCTTTGTCTTGCTAGCATCAATAGAACTCAGCTACAAAGAAACCATGGAAAAAACAATGTATTCCTGCTTCAAAAAGGATGCTGATTTGCTTGATGAGAACGTGAGGAGAGAACTCTATAGTCCGAGGTGGATTTCCAATGGCGCCAAAAGTCTAGACAGATTGTCGGTGGAAAATGTGTTTCCAGAGCATTTTCTGTTACCAGGATACTTGTGACTACATGTCCTTTTAGAGCTGTTGAAGTGATGACTATTCTAGTAATCGCTTATAAACTGGAAGCTGTGATCCTGAATGAATGTAGTCTCGATTATGTGAGAAAGTTTATAGCTGCGTGAAAACCGGAACAGAATGAAAACTCATAATTGAAAGTACATATATAAGTATATAAATTTCTACATGTAAACTGGATTAAGCTTCCTCCGAAACTCTACTAAACTAAATTTCTCCTTTATACAACGTTTTCGAAAAAAATCAAGAGGTGTAAATTTATGAAAATAAAATTATTTGTAAAATTATTTCTCTTTTGATTAAAAAGAAGAAAATAAGAGATGTCCAAGTTCTGTTTAATTTCAAAAGTTTACATTAAGTAATCGATTTAAATCAATTTTCTGAGTCAAACTAGTCGCAACTAGTGGTATGACCACAATTGCAGCAATGAACCACACCGTGGGAGCACAGTGTCTCTGCAACACCTTCAAATATCTCTTGTGATTTCATTTATATATGCACACCTTTCAATAAGCCAGGTGCCAAAAAATAGAAAATTTGATTTCCACTATAACAAAATTCCTTCAATATTAAACCAAAATATTTTTCTCCATCAATCAAGCATTTCATTAATAACAAATTTGTAATAGCTTATTAGTCACATCGATCAATCCTTGAACAAGACAAGTTTTTCAACAAATTTTCTGCTAGCTAAGTACTCTTGCCATTGACTAAAATCTCCATTTTATTTTTCAGGAATTGTAAAATACCTCAGTTTAATTACATTAAAGCCAAACTAAAAAGCGACCGTAAAAATGGCAGCGTTCGTAGCAAAACAGATGGTGGGCAATAAATTGAGCGCAGTAAAAGGTAAGTAATAAAATTTGGACTTTTTTTCAAACAGTGTTATATCGACCCCATTTGAATTGAATTACGGAAATACATGGGTTTGACAATATTTTTTTTTAGTAAAAAACTGCAATTTCACTTAATTTCAAGTGTCTGATACATTTTCACGGAGATTGAGCGATAATTTTATAATCTTATTTTTATATAAGAAAATGAACCTTTCTACAATCAGATAAATCGATAGGTAATATCTGAATGATTTGCGATACATCACATGTCAGCAAATGTCTGCAACAAAATCCATAATTTATGGCATAAATTATTAATTAGTGAAAATAGCGTACCAAGTTGCAAGTGGTATTTTTGCTTAAATGATATTAATTTAGATACAACAATTGAATCGAACTTCTTGAAACATGTGATATATCTTTCTTTGAAAAAATTTTCTAACGCTTAATCACATTATTACTTATTGAACTTAAAACAAACTGATATGTCACTTATATATCACTAACTAAAGTTTAAAACTCAACAATGCACACAACGAAACACTTAAAAATGTATTTTTTCTAGATATGCTTGTATTTACAATATCAACCCCATACTTTCCCTGTAACATACTTAATATGTGAATAATACACGAACTAACTTACCATACCTTGCTTGATGTACATATGTCATGCTCCCACTCGATCCTTTATTGATCCCTAGAACTTTTCTATCTTATGGGACCAAATGAAGATGTCACGCTCTTTTTGAACTGAAAATGGCTTGCATAAATGGTTGACTGTCAAACAGATATCCTTTTTATCTCAATTCCACAAATGTACGTATAGATATTTCCCCGAAGGTAGCTAGCACTTAGAATTTCCACTTTTCTTGAAATTGCAGAATGAAATGGCATGTGCAATTTTCTTCGTAGATGCTAGTCATATATCAGACAGGTGTTTGAATTTCTCGGGATAAGGATTCAAGCGTATTGGAACAGTTACTACTGAATCCTATTATGGAATGTTCGATCGACATAAAAAAAATATGGGACAAAAATATAAATAGAGAAAAGAAGGAAGATTCGTCTTTTGAACTTACGACAGGAATATCATATATCCCAGTAGCTAAGACAAGAATTACAGAGCAACCACATTTTCTATCAACCCCAACCTCTTCAAATTGATTTTCAAAGCATTTCCCTCCGAATTCATGGTCTTATTACAGGATAACACCGAGAACGATGATAGAATGCGGTGACATGAGGAACAACAAGCCAAACGTTTTACCAGCAAGAAAATGAGGACTTTGATAAAGCGAAAATCCATTAGCGCTTCGCAGCCATCCCTACTGAAGGAATGTGAATAATAGCATTCCGTTCGTCATTTACTCGGCACCAGGATTGGCAAAGTATTCCCATTTGCGAAAAAGGCTTCAGCCTGACAACGTTTGTAAATACTTATCTGCCTGCTTCAGTCGTCTCCTCAATATCTAATATCAATGGCATCAACATAAGAAACGATTGAGATCCATAGATTCTAGCTGGAACTGTTCAACGATTATCCTTCTTGGTCGTTTGTTTTTGGCTCGGATGCTTCTTTGGATCGATTAGAGAATAGATTCAAAGATAATTATGTGTCAGACAGATAATCGGTTTAGTGAAGAAATGATTGGAATAATGACGTTGAAACTGGCAAGTTCCAGGCCAAGCACTGTAGGGACAATCGATGACATTTCTTTATTGTTGAAATGGTAGTCAGGCGGCAAAATGCAAAAGGAAAAAAGGACGATTTGTCGGAATTTCATTTTATCATTCATTGGTTTTGTAGGACTTCCGAGTATTTGTGAGCGTGTCATTTTTCATCAGCACAACCAACGACACGAGCAGCATCTGTAAGATAGCAGTTGGTCATTTTTTCTACTTCCGCTTACCCTGAAAGCAATTATTTGATAGAGGAATTTCTCAGCTCTGACAAAAAGATGTAGAAGAAAATTGCACATCGTGTCAGGGATTGAAAAGGGTTTTAGAGACTTAGAATTGATATGCTCTGGACTGTGAAATAAGATAATTCTAGAGCGGAACGAGAAAAACCAATGGTAGGAAACGACCAATGATATCCTTCAGTTAAAATTCGAACTAATATAATTTGTATTGTCCTTTGGTTTAAGTCTTAAGTCTGGTTTGTTCCTGAGCTATGCGGTTCTGAGGAAGCTTTTTTGTCCACTTTCATATTTTCAATTTCAAGCGCACGCAAATTCTTAAACTGGGAATTGTATTAAAAAATACTTCAAGAAAAACACCTCAGTTGGCTTATCTTTAGATTTTTGATGAAGAACAAGTTCAAAAAACAGGAGATTCTTTTCAGTCCAAATAAAAATATAGCGAAAAAAAGATAGTCACCTAGCTAATAACAAGGAGAGAGAGGGAATTTAGATATCTTGAATTTAAATTATGAGAAGCTTTAAATAACTTGGTTTTCACATGACGGATTTCCAAAAAGTAAATAATCAACAATTTTAACTTTGCTTCCAGAAAAACCTGATTATGTCTTCTTTAAAATTGGCTATTTAAGAATGATGGAAGAGGGTGCTAAGAAAACCTTATTTTCTGTGCAAAATATCAATTTTTTCTCCATACATCATATCAACAACCCTGTGGGCTTATATGTGAACTAGAAATTGGAGCACAATGTGTATCAAGATTCTACCTTTGTTCGTGAGAATTGAATTGGAAATCTAAAGATTGCCGGTTGTCTCTAGACAATCCAAGCTCCTGAATCTCTCCGATTATTTTAGGTCGAAGGAACCTTACAAATGGGGATTATATAAAACTCATAACAAGATTCCTAACAGGCCATTGCCCACTGAAGTATCAACTTGAAAAGATGAAAGGCACTGACGAGTAGTTTTCCAGAATTACTCAAATCAAAGCGGAGACATCACAAGTTATTCTATGTAAATAAGATTTATCATTTTAAAGATTACCGAAAATCTGCGCGAATGCTGTCTGACCATAAATTAAGTGGCAATCTCAGCTCTGCCAGACATTTTGGAATTTTTAAACAAACATAACATAAGAAAAACGAAAAACAGGATAATATATATTTACTTAGGATGAGGATATTATTTCAAACGAAATGAAACTACTAACAAAACCAACTAGATTTACCAAATGTTTGTCGAAGAAATTCAAAATGTACTCATAAAAAATCGTTTATTCATAAGTGAAATAGTTGACTTGAACAATAAATCCAAATCCCATCAATGTTCAACTTTTCAAAGGTACTTCTTATCGACAATAAAACTTTCTGCAAGAATGCTTGTTGTCCTGATACCACCGATAACCCACATACAAGACAATTCCAAGAATGATGGCTTTGTGTTCGTGCCGTCAATAATTCTCAGTTCAATGAGTCAATTTGGATGATCCCTTTTTTTGGTATTGTGTCGCTTCATTCCTCTAAACAAGTTTTCAAGAAAGAGAGTCACTAAATTTTTGAAACGAAAAAGATGCTTCACATTGTATCTTGCCATCAATTGTGTATGACACTGGGGTGTGATCGACTCGTTTTTAAGGACCAACTTCTTGTGTAATGCAGAGAATGATCGATCACATAAGTAATGTGAATGAAAAAAATATTATATGAAAACGAAACTTGTGGTGGCAAGAGATTTCAAAGTCAATCCGTCAACTGTGTTTTTTATAGTGATTAGATTGATGGATTTTTGGCTATGCTAAAGCTTCATGACGAGAAGAAAAAACACGAGCAAGTGTGTTCCATTAGATAATGTTCGGTTCAATGTGCCGTGGAAATTAAATAAGGAGGAATAAATAACCAGCAAGATGAATCGCGTGATTTGATGTATCATTGTTCAAGAACTTTTCGTATTGCGAACGGATTCAATCTTTCCAAAAACACATATTACAACTTGATTTCAAATGGAAAGTAATCACTCAGAAAAAGGGCACTTTAGATGGTAGTATGGTGTAAGATAGGTTCAAAAACTGTAATTGATTCGACTGAAACAGAAACTTATCAATCATTAAGCGATTGAATCCTTCATTTTAGATCTTAGTGTAGTAAAAAGATACATATTATTCTTAAAATCTCGCAAAAATTACATAAGGGATGAAAATTTAAATGAAGGTTGTTGAAAGGGTTATGTTTAAATTAAAATCTTGACAATGCTAGTATTGTAATTTTCCAGAAAATCCAAAAATTGTTTTTGTTTTTTCATTATATTTGTCTAAATAATGAATATACAAAAAAATACATTGATATTTGAAGCTGTTGAGTTTACCCTCAAATTTATCTGAGGAATTTTTCGATATCTTTATTAGCTCTTGATTTTCCACGTACCAATTTCATTTCAATCATTTTCAGAGTTTTTTGTTGTTGTTTTGAAGCAATCACATTTAGAAAAAAATGTTTCATATTAAAGTTGCAGTACAACAATGCATCTACAAAATCATTTCGAGTTTTTACCACTATCTTTATTTTTATTGAAATAATTAGCGTTTTTCCATTTTTTTACAATTGTTCACTATAAAACAGTCAGAAAATATCAAGTTTATCATTTCAAATGTTGTGTTGTGTTTCTTTGATTTTTTTTTGTATCTGTATTTTTTCTCAGAGGTATACACAATTTTCCAAACGCTCGCCACAAAATCCCCATATTTTAAGTCATATTTAGATTATACAGCATTAATGTAAGAATATTTTTTTGAATATTGTAGTTAATTGATGTACCTTAAATGTTATTTTTGATTTTCAACACCATCTAAGTTTTTCGTGGAAATATTCGCGCTTTTCCATGTAAACCTCCAGTAATAAGTTTTTTTACAATTGTTTGCGGTTAAACAATCTAAAAAATTTAAATTTCGTCATTTAATACACAACATTTGTAACACAAAAACTTCAATAGATATTTGTTTTCATTGTCAAAAGTTTTCAGTGAAAATAATAGTAATGAAATAAGTCAAATTATATTTTCTAAAAGTTGGCAAATTTTTGTATGAGTTTCAAATCATTGTGAATTATTTAAAAACATTTGAAATTTATAAAAAACTGTATGTAAGTATCAAAAGTATATACTTTAAAGTATTTATAAACAAAACTTCATTAAAATATATGCATCAATTTATACAAAAGATATGAATGATAAATGAACTTCAAAAAATGCAAATAAAATCAAGCATGTATGAAACAAGCATATTTTTCCTTTAATATTCATTGCATTTTTCTAACAATAATGTTTTTATTGCAATAATTTTTAAATAAATATAGATATAAATAAGACAATGAACTTTGTCAGAAAGAACAGCAGTTGGTTGGACTTAATTTTTCATAAATAAGTGGATTTTACAGCTACACAACTTATTTTTTCAAACTTCAAAACATATTCATTTGACAGTTTAGTTCTTGCGTTACATTTTACATATTTTTTTTTATTCTTTCCGAGTTGTGAAAGCCTCAAATTATTAATTTTTCGAGCAAAAAGAAATTCGATTTAATAGAGGTGCGCGCGCACCCGTCAATTAATGAATTTAATCGTATCTCGTGAAAGAATTTATTTACGAAAAAACTTTTCAGATAAAATTTATAGATAACTTCATTACCTTAAAATTTTACGTGGATCATTTTTGTTTATTTTCATTTTCACTATTTGAAAACTGTAAAAAAAACTTTAAAAAAATTCATTTAGTGATTTTCCGGAAAATTGCAGTGTAGAGATTTTTTGTGTCTTAATAATAACTATTTCAACCACATACATTTAAATTTTCTTTCATTCTGTATATTTTGCATCGTCAAATGTTTTAATTTAATAGGCCTTCTAAGTTGAACTCTAGGTATGCAAAAGATTTTGCACTGTCCTAGCAAACTATTCAAACCTCTTCTTTGATGAAACAAAAAACACAGATAGTTTTTGTTCAAAATAAATGTGCTCAAAATATTAAAAATGTTCCTACTATTCATATTTTCAAATAGTATTTTGATCCAATACTGAAACCATAAATTGATTTCTACTCAAGATGGTCAAACGTAGCGAAGCTTTTACTTCCTTAAATCTACGAAAGAAATGAATCAAAGATGAAGCCTTAAACATTGAGCAAACTCTGCTTTCATTATACTGAAACCATTTTTCAAGGTATTCCATGTAAATGCTGTAAGATTACACAGAATAAAATATCAATCGTATGCCTGTTGTGATACAACCCTGATTTGTTGGCTATCCGATTGATTTTTCAAAGTAACGTTCAACTAAACTCGATCCTTGCTTCATCAAAACGTACGTTTGTTGATTCGTTTCTACTTCATTTTGTAAGGAGCTTTTCTATCATTTCGCAAAGAATACTTAGTCGGTTTGCCATAGAACTCCTGTTTGCTTGAAAACTTAGCGATTTATATGTATTTTAAAATGTATCCAACGAAACAGATATTTTTCCGTTTTTTTCTCAAGACAGACAAATATTGTTTTCATAAATCCTAAAATCTAAAAATCACGCAAAAAATATCAAAATCAATTTGAAAACCCAAAATAAAGATTGACAAATCAATCTCGATGATAATAATTTAATTATTTTTTATCGCCCATTCTGAAAAAATTCCACAAACAATCTCCGAAGCTGGGAAAATTAAACTCGTTAATCGACGCTGAAAATAATTTTTCGATTACCAATCTGCAATATGGGGAAAGTCAAACCTGCATTCACATTTGCACCCTCTTAACATACGTACGTGTCTAGGGGTAGGCACATTCACCAATTCCAACCATTTTCCTGTATTTTTGAGGTGAACCGATGGCGGTTGGAAATAGTAAGCAACATTTAAACAAGGCTGTGGACAATGCTGATATTTGAAACTGCCGCTCGTGAATTTCATTCGACGTTTTTAACTCGATTATCCACACTGAATCGTAAAACTAAATGAAACCAATTTGAATTTGTGTTATTTGCTATAAACGGTAGCTCACCTCGTGGTTTCGTTAATTAAACCTCACGTCTAGGTGGAATTTCAACAATAATTAGCTTTTGTTTTTTTTTGCCTGAACGATAAATCTTGTTTTGTTGGCAAGGATTGGGTGCGTATAGAGCGTTTGATGGAAACCTGGTTTTGCTTGAAGCTCATTAAGAAAGGTGAAAGTGATTTTTTAATATGTGAACTACAATTTGGGCTATCAAGATTAAAGAATCATTAACCAGTGTGTTTAACACCGAATCCTTAAATAATATTTTAGAACGTAACTGATCCAATGTATCTTAATTAAATTAATCTAAATCTTACGTGCTCTTGTTTAAATCTTTTTCAGCCAGAAGTTGCTCACTTTTTCCATTAAAGCAAATTTCGAATACACATTCTTTTGAGTTGAGTATTTATTTATAGACCCATAAAGACACAGCTAAGATCGGTGTGAAAAAAATTCATGTTTTAAAATGTAAACGCTGGTCCGTTTAAAAAAAATTTAAATATTGGTCTGCATAAACCGTTGCTACCAAAAAGTAAATCGCAAGTATCGAACTCACCAAATTTATTGAGATGAATCTGTGAGTTTAAACAAGTTGGTTTATGTTGCTTTTTATTGTCCTTAAAATTCTCCCCCCTTGCTCTTTTCAAAAAAATTAGGTGTCTTTGGCACACCGCACAAATCTTGAATAAAGCTGACATTTCAGTCATTTTCAGAACAAACAAATAAAGGTCCAAATTAAATATATAAATTTCAGAGACAAATTATTAAACGTCCGAAACAATTTCATTCCTTTTAAATAGTTCAGATTAGTTCTTAATTTATGTTTCGACGGCTTGACGTACTTATTGAAAGAAAAACCACGAATCCATGAAGCATATAACTCCGTTGTCAAAGAGATTGTTAATAAGAAACCGAAAATCACTGATTCTAGCAAAACACTCGGGTGCAATTTAATTCACTTCTTTGTAAGAAAATCTTTTATATTGTTATAAAATAATTGGGTTTCATAAATTTCTAAACCCTACATTATTTAGAGACCAGATAAGTTTGCTGGTTTGATACAGATTGCTGGATGGCTAGTTCATTTTAGCGGGAATGCATTTGTTGCTCGTTTTCTTAGCATTCTTTCTATATTTTCAATCAACTGTTTGCACCATCAGTATTTTTAATCACACAATCAAATCTGTTTTTTCTACTTTATTGAACTGCTTTTTTGCACGCTTTCTTATTTTAGAGTACAAGAAAACCATCTCGATTGGAAAATACCATTCAAATTTTTGGTTCCAAGATTCCACCTAGAGTCACAAAAGGACTCGTTTTAGTAACTTTTCTTTTAACTTCGTTTGTTCAAAAAAACTGTTTTATTTAATTCTAATAACATTTACTGACAATGTGGATATAGCTCATGCATAAATGCAGAGTTTAGTAGAGTGAAACAATGAAAAGGATAATGCAATTTTCTATGGATTAAATAACAACAGATCACATCAATTGTTTATTTACTTTATAATGATTTAAGGATTCAAGTTACACAGTTTAACTAAATAATGATTTCCGCAACTAATTCATGTTACCTTATCTTACGAAATAGTATTTTATGGTACCCCTCCTTATTTGAGTGACGGTTCGTACTTGAATGGAAATCGATATATACAAACATCTTATAAAATTTTCACTCAGATCGATTTTCCTCCACTTTCTGACGCACTTTTCCAGCAGTTTTATTGTCCCTTGACTTTTCAGTCATAAGACCGCTTTGAGTCATAATACCCCTTTCCAGTCATAAGACCCCTCTTTTTACTGGATCTCTTTTAAATCGGTTTTATACCATTATCTCAAAAACACTTTTGGTTTCATCACTATCATGACAGCCGAAATAAATCGAAAAGAAAAGGAACAAATTCATCTTGGATCCCATTCCCTCAGTTGGGCTCATCTGACATTGCTGAATGTTGCTGCCTGAGCCCACCTATCATTGGACTACTGCACTTAAAACCGCATAAGCTGTGTGGTCAGGTCCCTCATTCTTTCTTTGGAATCCCTTAGCATTCTGAAGGTATGCAAGGAAACTAACACGTTTAAGATTTGTTTGATAAATTTCATTTCTATTTCTTTTTTCCACAAAATATTAACAAACGAACGGTTCGTGTAAAATAATTAATCCAACACTCATCTCTTCTCGTACGACTAAATTGAGTTTTAATTTAAATGTTAATAATTTAGCACTCTTATTTGTTATTGATTGAATCTCTATTTATTCGATCCACGAGTATTATCAATAAACGCTCAGAAAAAAGTTCTTCCTATTGAAACCACTTTCCAAGATGTAAAGAGCCTTAACACGAATTAAATTCACTTTCTTACCCTGTTTTGCTTTCTGATAATATTGGCTACTTAAGAAACTGACTTTCCCGCAATAACATTCATGTGAATATGGTATTATCGTATCTTACTGATATTTTCTAAGATATCATGTTCCATTCCTGATAAATTCGGTTCATACCAAATCATTCAAATCCAAAATTACAACAAAAATCGTTACAAACTCATTGCATTTTTGAATCCGTATTGCTTAATACACAGTAACCGGATTCTGATTTTCAATCGAAAACCAAAGAATCTCCTGAAAAAAACCACTTTGTTGCGATTGAGCCTTTACTACGTGGCAACCGTTTCAGGATTATTTCGGCGCAGAAACTCAATGGAACCTCTTCAGGCACGTTGTTCGCGGAAAAAAGAGAATTTACGTGGAAATCTAAAGACCGAAAAGCCAAAGTCGATGCAGTGAATCGTATCGATTTTGTAAGGATTTGTTCATTCACTTTTGTTTGGACGACGAGCTGAAACCCTCAACGATTCCGGAATTTATGTATAACGATTCCTGTCGTCATTGCACTATGGATGAGAGATGAAAAATAGGCAATTTTTTTGGGCAATATTCCATGAAAGGATGATGCTTCCAGTAGTGAAATGGTGATCGGCTTGCTTTGCTGATGAACAATGAAAACCGAAAAGAGAAACTGGCTTGAAGCATTGAAAAAATTGCTTCAATTATACCTTTTTGTTTTAGTTTGACAAGATTTTTTTCCATATTTTGCAATTTTTAAATTTTGAAATCTATTGAGATTCTATTGAAAGAGTTCTATCCGTTCACCTGTTTATCCTATTCATACTACTATTCGTTCTCTAAAATATTGATTGTCCATCTATTTTACCTTGTTTGGCTTAGCAATTACTTTTTTTAAACCAGTAATTCAGATTTCCAGTCCAGTTGCTTCGTTTTCAATCTAGAGAATCAGCACCTCTTTTTATCTCAATCGATGCTTTTTTAAATTTTCTTAATGGTTCCTTCTTTCATATAATAATATCTAGATAAAATTAAGGCACTCAATACTATTGAAATTCACCTAGTAACACGTTAGAATAGAAAGTGCTTCAAATACTAAGGGTATTTCCAACTATAAAATGACCAATACCACTTAAGTCAGCTTCCATTAAACTACCATCTCCCCATTCAAGTGTGATACATATCCTTTTGGTGGAAAAGCTTTCACTTCCTTGGCCCTATTCATTACTTTTCTATTGCCAGCTTAGCAGTAGCTGACTTTTTGGTATTGTGTACCATATCTAAAAGCATTCGGTTGAAAAGTAAAAGTGTTTCTCTATTTGACAAATATTTCACACCTAAGAGTTTTTCCATGTAAGTTCTATTCGTAAAGGCCTTCTGAAGAGTTTTCTTTGCCTCTGATGAATCCTCATTCAATGTGACAAATAAGCAATCGCTTTACGCATATAAATAGAGCTAGTCAGAGATTGTACATACATCCTTCCCTACATATGTACTTGTTAATGTAAGAAGTGAAAGAACTTCTAGATTTCACCAGCACCAAATCTCGTGATAAATCCTTTGTTCGGAAAACTAGGGAAAAAACCTGACCCAATGTCCACAGTCCAGGAAAATAATGGAAGCTCATTCGTTGGTCAACACTTTAACGGAATTAGCAATAAGAAGACATTGAGCCGTCCTTAGGTCTTCGGGCCATTCGTCATAATTTCCAGCAAACATATGAAAGCTCTTAACCCTGGCACACTCTGTTTCCAGGCTTAAGCTGTTAAATGGACTATGCTTTTCACAGGACTCAAGTAATCAAAATGATTTCTAGGATACCATGATATGTTCTGTGTGCTGCATGCTTTAACTCCTGTTTTTATACTAAAGACCCAAATCACCTTAGATGTTTTGTGGCTTATTGTGATGAAGACGGATATGACATTTCTCTCATTTCTCAGGATACGAAATGGTTGTGGTTCGAACTGAATGACCTGTCCTAGTCTGAAATATGCCAGGAGACTAGGGGTAGATGATGATATTAATTGTCCACTGACGTTCTGTATTGATTGTTCTTCAATGAATATTATTTTGATTCCCATCATCACTGACTAATACGCACGTGATTTGATTTTCATGTTTCGTTAATTGGGATATATTGAGACTTCTTAACACATGCCAGTTGAAATAAATATCTACAAGCAGTTTTAAAATTTGGCGCGCATTTGAAGATACCACAGCAATCCATGTCGACTAAGAATGTAGTTAAAAACATTTCAACTTTTATAATTTGTTTTTATCCTCTTGTTAAAAACGATTGATCAGACTATAGTCTTCAAAAGCCATTTTGAGTTGCTGAGGGCTAAAAAACATATTATGTGAGAATTTAACTGTTTATTTTGTTCATTTCTAATAATATTTAATTATCTTTGCATGCAAATCAAACAACACCTATAACAAATTGTATTCTAGCGAAGGATTCATTGAATTTTGGTATTCTTCCAAAATATGAAAACAAAGGTCAATAGTTAAACCTGAAGCCTTTTTGATTTTGAGGCTACCACATGAGAACGTAAAATTTACTCATTCAAAAATTCAAACAAACATTGACAATTTCATCTATAAATGCCGAATAATGTATTAAAATTAGAAAAAGGACACTTTTACTATTTCATTTACTGTATTTTTTGAAAATCATTTTCTTTAATTTATTATCACTTATAATGAAGAGTTGTTTTAAAATGATTTTCAATTATTGATTTTCATTTCATTAATGCTGACTAAAAATGATTTATTTTTTGACTCAGTCTTGTATAATCGTATTTCTGGAGTAAGATAGATTTTCCACTTTAATGTCGGTAGTTTTGTGAATCGAATTGTAAGCTGTTCATATCAAATTGAAAGTTTTCTATTCAAATTATATGTTCTCCTGTATCATTTCATTCAAATCATGTTTCTTCTAAATAAAGATTATATTTTTTTGAATCCTCGTACAATTAAATACTTTATTTATAAATAACAAAAGTAATATCTACGGTACAAAACTGATGAGTTTATTTTGTGTATTGTCATGACCGTTTATCGATTTTTGAATGGATATCATATTATTACAAAAGAACAGTTATTTTTATTGGAAAATCACACTCAACTAATTAAAATGCAATCTGGCTTTGTAAGGTATCAAGGAGTCTAATCTTGATTAAGTAGCACGCACTTGTTTAAGTGGCGTATGTAGTTCAGCAAACGAAAACCCTTGGAACTTAAAAACTTCGTAAAGAATATGTTGAAGATATTTTGGGAAGATATCCAGAGCTTCCGCGGCAATTTTTTTTTGAACCAGTCAAGATTTAATCTACATGTTTGGAAAGAGCAGGCAACATAGTCAAGGTATACAATAACATAAAAATGAATCATCACTATCCGTATTGAGTTCCATTGCATTTCAGTTTCAAACGGAAATTCTGGTCATTTCTTCGTATATGAAGTAAGCTTTTTTTCACACATAGTAAAATACCAAGTTTGTGGCTTATCCTTAACTCGCTGATTGAAGCAAGAATTGTAAAAAACTCAATTCATCTCTGGGTTGCAGCAATCCCTTGATTTGCAACAGCACATCGGATTCTCGATTGTTCAAAAAATTCTGAATAATATAGCTTGTGAGTATTTAACTGAGCCATGCGATATTGGATCAAACTAAAGCCATCTCAGCTACATCCAGTTTTCTTGAACTCCAGTTTGCCAAGTACCACATAACAGTCCTGGGTAAAACCTCGAGAAATTGTACAAATCCCATTTTTGAATTTGATTCTCGGATACTAGCTTTGAAATGATCAACAATCTGAGGGAAGCTTCAGTCACCTTCTTAAAAGATCAGCCAGCAAAACATTTCAATATATTGCGGGTTCTTTTTATGCATTTAGTGATTGAATATCGAAATTCCCAAGCGATTTTTTATTTTCCACTCTCTGAATTCCCGTTTTTGATTAGGACTTATTGAATATCGATGGACTACTCTCCTTTTGACAAGTTTGAAGCATTTTTCATGCATATTTGCACAGAAAGGTCAACGGTGCAGAGTTGGCGATGTAAGATGGCAACATATAATCAGTTCTTGTTTTCTATTCGAAATAAGGAACATGGTTTTTTTGTAACTGGCAATAAGGATTATATTGGGTTTTAAGCATAATAAAATTACATATACCTAGAATGTCATGATCAACTTTTCGGCATAATTAACAAAGCACTTGCTTTTCTATTTAATTTACATTTTTTTCTGATTTCTGATTTTTCAAGTTTTCAATTTTTTAATATAACCTTAAACAAATCTTTTTTGTCATGTGATATTAACCAAATCATATAGAACACGTATTTTCATTTTTTTCTCACAGGTATAAAATTGAGATACATTTCACACATATTCATTTACACACTTATTTTCCTTGCATCTGATTTATATTTTCCAAGAATTCTGTACAACAATCTAGACGCATGTTACGTACAAAAGATTCCACTGAATAGATAGAACATTTTTCATGACCTTAAAGGCATTTTAATGTATTATTTGTAAACTTTTCGTATACACATGACTATCCATCAACTAACATTAACATTTGTGTAGGATAATTTGTCTAGCTTTTATGCTGTAAATAAGGAGTCAAGTCGTTTTGCATCTGGCCCAGGTGGTATCGTTGAGAAGTTAGTGGTATGTTGATTGGGTGATGTATGTTCGGGTATGGATGAAAAATGCTCCCCAAAAAGAATACAAAGTACCTTTTTTTGGTACCACGTTCACGGCAAGGAAGTTATAGTGATGCCGAGTAATGCTTCTCGAGTAATGTTGACTTAAGTTTTTATTGAAATTATAAAATTCATCATGTGTAACTTTCAAAATAGAAGAAAATCGGACTCATAATAACTACCATTCCATGCATGTCTTAATTTTGAGAATGTTTTGGGAAGCTGATTTTTCTGTTGATTTGTGATCAAAGTGATTTTAATTTTTTTGGTATACATCCTAATTTTCTTTGTGCATATTTGTGCCGCATTCACTAGCGCTAGAGCTTATTAGTTTACATTTCTTTTAGTAGTTTCAACTTTCTGTTCCCAAATTGAAATTGTTTAATAAATAAATACATTTTCTTCTCACAAAGTCTATCAATTTAGATGAATGATTCCATCTCTAAGCGCTCTAGGCATAAATGTTTTTTTTAAATTGACTTTGCTCGAATACAAAGCACGTGCCACAGTAATCTATTTTATCACGCATATCCACCCATACGAGTGATTTGCATTGCAGGCCTAGACTTGCTGAACCTTTTTTCTACTTCCTTAAGAAAATTCCTCTCCAATCGTTAGCTAATCAACAAAAAACGCTTGAACAAACTGTGCTACATCCCTATCTCGTGCCTTTAACAAATACGACTATCTGCATATCTTGCATACATGTCCTCATCAATTCCACCATCATATTTAGATATCCCAAGCACGCAGAATCTTCCTAATACTAATTTGAAAATCATCTTATGTGTATGGAACAACGAAATTTCAAGAACATCTTCTCGTACGCACTTTTCCTTGTTTGTAAATGGCAAGGATCCAAGCAAGCATCTGTTCCCATACTGTAGCATGTGTGAAAATGGATTGTCTACGAGAAGTGGGCGACAATAACTAACGTCTGATGTCGATCCTGGGGAATCATCATGCAAATTGACGCCAAATAAGCATTTATCTAATTCCAAGTTGCTTCGTTGTACGCGAAAACAGAATATGATTCAGATACAGTACTAGTACTACACCCAATAATTGGAAAGAAATTAGGCTTAGACATTTCAAAGTACCTGCAAATCATCCTTGAAAATGGATTACCTATGAAAATTCGGCAACAGACTTGCCAACAAAAATAAACTGAATATCTACCGAGGAACTCTTTGAAATAACTTCGTTGTCTTATTTTTTATGGTAGCTTTCTTTTCAATGTAAAGTCTAGAAACTAAAGCACAGGTCATTGAAAAATCATAACGTTCATGATTTATGATTAATTCTACGAAAAAATCGTGAGTATAATTATTCCAGCATACAGGACTGCACTTTCAAATGTTGTAGACCACTGATCTCATGGGAAGCTAAGTATCTATCGTAAATAATTTAAACGAAAATAACCGTCAATGTCCCCATACAATCATGCAAAAATAAACAATGAAACCAGGATGACATAAAATATTCATCATCAATTTCATGAAATTACAATGAGACACAAAAGTTTTTATTGTTTCACTCTACTATTATCAGCAAACATAGATCTTTGTACGGTTCGTGACGAAAAGGTTGAAGGCATTCCAAATGCCCATGAATATGTTCTTGCTTTCGTCACAAAAGGTAAAAAAAATAGACAGGCTAGTGAATGGTTTCAAAGGGTTATCGTCAATCTAAGAACAACTTATGGTGTTGTGAAAGGTTTATGACAATCAACACAAAACACATATACGTATTTTACATCCTTCAAGAAAATTTAATGTACGTATTCAATTGAAGTGTATTGTCATTTGAGGTTTTGTAATAGGATGTAGTTAATGTTGTCCAGAAAGTATTTGGCTCCAAAAAAACTGTTTTGATATAAAATTAAAAAAAGTAGAATAAAGAACTATTTCGTAGATTCGAGGCGCAGCCATTTTATGATAATAAAAATAATTTTTGTAGAGACCAAAACTTATACGATTTTAGTTTTTCCTTTTTAACTGCAGGATATGATTTTGCAGTAATATCAATATTCAAGTTGTAAATTTCAGTCCTTGAAGCCTTTTTGGTCATCAAGTGAAACGACAAACATAAATTTAATACATACATACATACATACCTACCTATATATAAATATATATAAATATATTTATATGTATATATATATATATATATTTATATATATATATATATATATATATATATATATATATATTGTAATTCAGTTCTCTAAGTTAAAGGTTTTACATAAGTGTAATTCAAACAATCTGATTTACAAATTTCAATAAATTTTAAGTTCCAAAGAGAGACTCATTCACGCTATGGAGTGTAATGGGATGGGTAATGATTGTCTCGCTTAAAATTCCATCTGCTTATAAAGGTGGAATATTCTCAAGTATTCGTGTGTGCGAGACAAAGGAAGCAATGATTGCAGGCTTGGTTTTTTTTAAAGATATGGTAGTGATTCCTTGTGAAACCTAGCAGAACACTGACATGAAATCTATTGAGGTAATGTTTTTCTTTCGTTTTTTGTGTAATCGTGTCTTGCGTTTGAAGTTAATGCAAGATTGGTGACGGGGGGAGGGGAGACTTCCGAGAAGTTATTAAAAAAAATTCAAATTTGCTGCTTCAAATTCAAACAGATTTATCTATTTTTCCTTTTGCTGCATAGAAATTTGGAATAGTTTTTATGCATAAAATCAAGTCCAAGACACAAAGAACAATGTTAAATCCTTCTTGGAGTCTTGTTTCATGGATATTGCAAAATTATTCAAACTACTAAACATTTTTAAATGTCTCCTTTCCACTCTTTCATATTTATTTTCAAAAAAATTGTTAACTGAATACGATTTCAAAATTAAGAAACTAATTATTTTTTCTTCGTTTAATGGAAATGTCATTTGTAATTCATAAAATCATATTTAAAGCTTTAATCGAACGATATTACATTGGCTGCCAGAAAACACAGAATATGAACTCAAATCATATCGGAAAAAGTGAATTTAAATATTATTTATCTGTTTGATAATGTGTTGAATCAAGCTCATAGAAAGCTCTCAATTAGAATATTATTTTTTAATAATAAATATGTAATAATAAGCCACGTCATTTCAGGTTATCATTATTCAATTTGATTTGTTATATGTTATACAATTGCGATTATTGTGTAGAAACTTAACTTGGTCCTAGAAGCTAGATAAGGAGGTTAATGACAACCCAGGAAAAAATTCCTTAACTTCCTTGTTCATTTGAAACTTGATCGGTATTTTTTACCCTCTCTTTCTATTTAACGACACGAAAATGTTGATTTTGCAAATCTTTAACTCAAAATAATTCTTTTTTTCCAATCAGTTAAATGGTTTCTTAAAAGCAGCCTGGATTTTATGTTGACAACATCACATTTCTATTTATTTCGTTCTACACAGTTCATCATTGAATGTGACCAATGAGGCATTCACTACCGTGATTTTATGGTCGCGGTCCTGCAAAATAGTATCGTGCCGACATTAAAACTCACACAAGTTGTATTGAATGGCTTTGCACGACTTAAGTCAAGCTAGTTTATGTACCTCTGTTAAGGATATTGTTCCATCCCATTGCGTATAGCGTTGCGCTGCATCATCCATAAACATCACGTTCATTCCATCACCAGCACAGCATCGAAGGAGTCTTTATCGCCAGCAGATTTTCCCAATGAGCACTTGTACAGTGTTTGTTCGATGGCTTCCCGAATGAATTATGCATGAGGCTTAAGTAAGTGGACG
The DNA here is from genome assembly GCA_963942545.1 of Oxycera nigricornis. NCBI lineage: Eukaryota > Metazoa > Arthropoda > Insecta > Diptera > Stratiomyidae > Oxycera > Oxycera nigricornis. Next base: position 109,775,022 of record OZ012660.1, on the reverse strand, counting down.
TTAATAATCAGGAACTAGTTCCACTGCTAATGTACCAATTGCTTTCGAAGCTGCATTCAATCGGCCAAATGTGCTGGTGAATGCCATAACAATGATGGTCGGTTGTTGTTACTAACTTGCTTCAGAATAAGTTGATTCAATGACAACAAACAATTTATTGAGGAGCTGACAATGGTGAACCAATGTGCTTAAGAGTATCTTTGGAGACCAGGGCTTACAAGGGTGGATGGATCTTTAGTTTTTAATTTTGAGTGATAATCCTTTTGAACAGGATATTTTTTTAGCAAACTCTTGAACCAAAACAGTATTAGCCATTCAAATTAAATGTGAGTGTATAGCATTGATACTTCAAGTATTTTGTAGGTGAATTTTTTTTATCTGGTAATTGTTTTCGCTTCATGGGTAATAAAATGAATACTTTTAGAACGTCAAGTCCAAAAAGAAGCATTCGTTTAGTGTTGTAAAGACAAGTTTATTTTTTCCCACGAATAATAAAATGGTGACAACTTCTTACTGACCAATCTGAAGATGGTTTCAAACTTACTCGTTGATATAAAATTACCAAATGGGCAGAATACAAAGCAAAATCATGAATATAAAAATTTGAATATTTATTTATAACGACAGTACCTCTTACTTTAGTTGATTAATTTGTCGTGCATCCACTCAATTTATATTTTCTTAGCAAGGTCATCTTAAGGTATATCCTTCAAAAGAAGACACTTGACCAAACAAAACCTTTCTCTCACTCTCTCTAGTGGCCGTACGTTCTCCTTGAGCCTTATGCTTCAGATGACCTCACCAGGCATGAATGTTGGTGATTGTACCTATCTTTACACATCACACAATGTGCAATACCGCATACAGATTGTCGGTTCGGCCTTCCATATACTAAATCAATTAGCAGTAATCTTCCATGTTTTAAAGGTTGCTTATTTTGAATTCACATTGATTGCAGTCAAAATTAACATTAATTATTTAGAAATTAGTGGTTTTTACTACGATTTTAAATTTATGTTTGAAATAATTTGATTTTTTCAACTGCTCATTATCTGGGTTTAAATCAATGTGAAAATAAGCATGCACTTTTTCTTCAATGCATTTTTAAATCCCCTTTTGAGGTCAACTTCTCTAACCGTTTTTACTGCTCCTCGATTTCCATGAATAGAAAGGTGTTACTATCATGTCATTCATTGTACTGTGGCCGAAAACGTTTGGTGATGGCAGTGGCGTGGCCATCCCAAAGGAAGCACTTTACCCCTTCCATTAGGACTATTGTAGATGCAGAATAGCAAGACTTCAACCATAAAACTATTTATGTCCTATTCCGGACCTTAAACAATCAATAAAAGGCTTCAAATGTAAAAGAGTTCGAATTGATAATTTCAAAAGTATAATTAACGAAAATTCGTTAAATAAGCGTTGAAGTCGTCAAATTTTGTTATTATGGTACAAAATTGACAAAAAAAACTCACGCAGATCTGCTTTCCAGTCAATTAATTTAAGCGATTAAATTAATTGTGACGAAACATTAATGATGTTAGTCTTATTTTTTTCTAAACATAATGCCCTTCTCCATTAACTATAGATTTATTATTAATTTTTTCATTGAAGATTGTCTTTTTATAGCTTTTCAAATTCTCTACTCAAAACAGCAGGTTTTCGATTTGTATCTCATTTGTTCATCTGTCTGAATACACGTTCTACATAAAATAAGATTTTTTTAATTTTTTTTAAAAAATTAATGTAGCATTGTTGGTTAACTGTTGACTTATGAGAAATACATCTGCGAATCTGTTTTCAGTTAAATTTGTTCCTTCAACGAGAAGGCGACAATTGGCGGAGGTCTCAATTAAAAAAAAAACGAAAATCCAAAAAAATGTTCTCTAAGTGAACTCTTACAAAGATTCGGATCCAAACTATGTATAAATGGAAAAAATTGCAGCAAGAATCGCATAATGACATAATAAGAAATTAAGTCAAACTCTACTAAAGGGGGTTAATCCTCTTGTTGAATTTTGATCGAAAATATTAATGTAAGAAAATTTTGCGTCTCACAATATAAGGAAGTTATCAGATGTATCATTTACACAGGTTTAAATGTAATGAATCTATTAAGTAAATCAATGTATTTGACAAATCTTAGGAAAAAGACCAGGCCAAATTGCCCACGTTGGGCGCTATTTGAAAAATTCGACAAATTTATAATGTATTAATTTTTGTATAATCAATTCAATTTTAAATTTTGTAGAATCAGCCATTCAAAAATCAATGCAAAATTTTTGTTGACTACAATTGATTTATAAAAACTTTTTAAAATTATTTATGAATTAAGAGTTAATTAATTTTGAAGTGGCAACTTTTTAGTTGGTTTAAATAACCACCTATTCAAAACAGATCAGTCACAATTTTTTTAAATACGATTATCTCATAGAGAATTCCATTTCTCTAATCCTTCTATTGCTTCAATCAAAGCTGAATGGATTATAATTAAAGTTCATCATTCCAGTAATACAATTCCAGATAACTAACAAAATTATTCGATAAATGAGATACATTTTCGTCAAACTGTCAGCCTGAAGCGGCATGAATAATCCAAAATGAATCTTAGTATGTTACTTAAACATTTCGTCAGGAAGTTGCTTGTTCCTTAATTTCAAGAGCTCAACAGAGCCGTATCCTTCGGCTGTATCCCTCCAAAACGTGATGTTGACGCTGTACAAATGGCTGCTGACATTTGTTTCCAATCGTATTTGCAGACATCCATACAAATGTTCACATGGAAAATGGATAGGCATGTATTGATTGAAATAAATCAAATCAACCTAAATTGAGTGACTATTGATTTTCCAAATTGATGTTCCTTTATTCAGGTTAGATAGGAAGATACATATGCGTATGTGTGATGGACGACTGCTTATCTAATTTAATTTACTGAACATCGTTTAGGCGATGTTCAATGAATTGTATTATTTAAAATTGCAGGCACGTGAAGATGATCGATTTTTGGAAATTTGATATTCAATTTTACTTTTCATTGATGATAGTCCTATTATTTTTTCTGCGGCAAATAAAATTCATATTTTATTTATCAACAAATTTGAAATTCTCATGGTATAATATGTTCTTTAAAAATACAAAATATATAATAATGTGAACAGCAAGCTATGCAATAATCGTGTAAATAGTGTTAAGGTAAAAACTAACTGATGAGAAAATATGCACTATCCACGTTATCAAATTTCATTCCGATCTAGTCTACAATAAAATAATGAAATAAAATTTGGATATATTCGGTTTAATTCTATTTGTCACATGCAAATTTTTGTTTTCGTGCAAATTGTCCAGCTCAAAATTGCCTGCAGAAATCGTTAGGATCAAATTTTATGCACGATCAATATTTTTTGACATATAAAGGCCAATCAGATACGAAAAATTCAACATTCTGAAGAAGAATTTTTTTTAACAATGTTTTTTACTTTGTATATATAGTATCAAATTTTCACACTAGCTTCCACAAATACATTTATATATGTTTATATTATTTTTAGTCATTTGAATGCAAACATTTTCAATTCAAATTAATTAAATAATAAGTCGATAAATTTTTCGAATTGAAAATGATTGTTTCAATTCGTTCAAATGACTTCGCTTGGATTCACTTAGAAGCTCGGCTTTTTTAACCTAATTTGACTGGGCTTTATATATTTTTTCGTAATCACAAATCTTTTGTTTAGTAGGTTTCAATACAATTTATCAAATTCAAGTTGTTTCAACCACATTAAAGCTGTTTAATTTACTTTAAGCAAAATATTTTTACTTTCTCTTGTCCCCAATTGTCACAAACCACCATTAGAAAATAACGACATCAATACATATACATTTCAAAAAGCAATTTCAATTCATCTTCTAAATGGAATGAGAAAAAAACCAATATGACCACCGTTTCATGATATTTTCTAAAAAAAAAGTATTTTGGAAGATTATTTCTACAACCAAATATGATATTCAGTCAGTTGACTTGATAGTTTAAGACGTACATCTAACGCTCTTCTTTTTTCATTTGTAAATACTGAATAACTGAATCCTGTTTTTATCGGTGTTTGTCCTTCTTTAATGATACTGTGCAAAAAAAAATTGCAAAACTTCTAAACCCACCGAAACAGCTTCGATTTCGATGAACTTTTTTTTAATGTTTCTTGTATTAAATTAAAGGACATCAGGAAAATTAGTAATGGAGCATTTAGTAAACTTTACCAACTTTTATTTTATTTGTTTTTAAATGACAAAAACTTTTGCGGAATTTATGAATTTATACATTAGGTTGGATTTTCGATAGAAAAATATTGTTTGAGAGCTTTCTAGACTGCTGAAAAGAAGTATTGGTAGAGACAGAAATTTTGTTGAAATTTTTTGTAATATCTCTTGGTAGAAATCAGGCCAAATTAAATCTACTTCTTCTATAATATTCTGTATATTTTCAGTGTCAATGTCCAAATGTAATTCTTCTTCTTTAAACTATTGAGGTTTGAAAAAATCAAATTGTTTTCATTTTATGCTAAACTGTTTAGAAAGCTGCATGGTCATCTGCGATAATATGCACTAATTCTGCAAGACTGACAGTCACATTTGTTATTGATTAAGTTTATGATTTTAGCTTTGGCCTTGTCGACTGTAAAAATTTATGGGTGAATTTATTTTAATAGTATTTTAAGTGCATGCGGAATTTTCGCGTAACCGAGCAAATTCCGTTTTGCATTTACTTTTATCGAAACAGTTTTCTTAAGAATACATCCTGAAAATTTGTCAGTCAGATATTTAACGGCATTTATAGTTTTTAGCCTTTTATCAAAAAAAATACGTTCAATAATCATCAATTTTGATTTTTTTGAGGTAACTATTTATTCAAAAATGTCTACCATACTTAAAGCAATACTTGTTGATTTTCCTAACTTAGATTTGTTTGGAACTAAGTTTTCCTCTTCTGAAAAATAGATGAGCTTCAGGTTAACAGGGAACAAGCTGGCGTTAAGAGATCGCCTCCGTGCAACATAACTGAAGGATGAAAATGACGAAGGTAAAGTAGACTCAAAAACTATGTGATTACGATAGCAAAACTATCGACTGCAGACCTGTAATGAAATTTATTTTAAAGTCACAGGGATTATCATAACTCGATGAATTAGAGGACATTTAGTTCAAAGATGATGCAATGACCGTTAAGGCACATACAGTTCAATATTTGCGGTCTAAAAAAGGTGGCCTAGCTCAGTTCAAGCTTATTTTCCACAGTATTTGAACTGTTCAATCATTGCTAAAACCATGAATAATAAAAGAGCAGGAAGCAAGTTGAAACTAGACAGAGTGAGTTTCCATCCACCCTGTACCACGTTACTCATTTTTGGCTCGCCACGATCGATGTGACTGCATGGGGCCAGCCTTCAACAAACAGGCGAATCCGCATATTAAGCGTGGTTAGGTCTCCAGGATTTGTAAAGGCTATTGATAGCAGGCAATGAATAGCGAATTTACATTTTTTTGCACAAAATGCTGGCAAATGCTGATGCTGTTCCTAGAAAATTTATTATGAGTTGATAAGCTTCTGGAGTCAAATGATCATTAAATATCAGGCAGAAATAAAGTCGTTCAATGATTAAAAATGCTTTCAACACTCAAAAAAGATGTGGTCTGCCAAATGAAACGATTTAATGTTCAGGTCATGTATGCTCCCAAAGTAATTTTCAACTGATATGTAGCTTGCGCGTTTTGATGGATATATGAGAAGAACAGACGAAACACTTTTCGTAAACAATTTTACTTTTTATTGTACAAATTATTTTCGTATTTACTTTTCGAACATTAGTTGCTTAATATTCCATATATTATATATAAACGAAGGAAATTGAAAGGTTTTAAATGTTCATACTTGAGTACCATGAAAAAAGCTATACATAACTCTTTTTTGAATTAAAGCTAGAAAGCATGAAAATAATACACAGTAAAAACGGATAGCAGGAAAAACTCTGACTCGTTCCTCCAACCTACTGAAGTGCTGCTTCAGATGCCACACGAATCCTTATTAAATCCCATTTTCCGGCTACATCTGACTGGAAAAGGAAATTTCATCAAATACCACTTCTCACTCATTTTTTCCATTTTCTCGAGGCTTACTTGACTAACAAGGAGCTATAAGGGACACATGAAGGAATTTCCACAAACGCAATTTTCTTATGCTGTACCACATTTGAAGATTTTCTATGTGTTTTGAGAATTTTCTTTCGTTGGCTGCTGTTGCCTGTTGAAAAGCATGAGCATAATAATGAATGCAACCATCTGGGGCCAGTTTAGTAGCAGAATAATAAAAAAAATTTTAGTTTTTCCGACATAAAGGAATTTTCATGGTAGCATAAAGTTATGAATTATACGTAATCGGAATCAATAAAATTAATTTTGATTCAAACCCGGTACGTGCGCTGCAAAATTGAGTAGTTTTGATTCGAGAACATTTTTGTAAGATATGCATAATTTGTTTAATGTACACTATTTCATAATTATGTTTCTAGAAAACTGCCAAGAACTGAAACAATAGATATGTTTCCTTTTTTCTCAAAATTTTTCGAATAAATACACATTCCATCTACAATTTACAGGCGGCACCAATTTTGAGCTGTAGTTATTCGACAAAATGATTGATGATTAATGAATTGTTTTTCAAAAACATATACGTCTTTCCGAAAACGAAAGATGGTTGTACTATTAAAACTCTGAAATTTGTATTTATTCATTTACCTTTGTGATGTTTATTATATCATTTTTCAATGAATTCAAAGTTTCCATTCCATAGTTTTTTTGCGATTTCAATTATTTTTTCTTACGTTATAATGTAAATTCAATTTTTTTCTTCTTTCAGGTAAATCTACAATATTTGACATGGTTTTCTAAATAATTTGTGAGTACAAACATTTTGAAAGTTTAATTTTACAGACGTTTTCAATGTCAGTAATCAAATGAGACATACTTTTTAAAAATCATTGCTCTAATTGTAACTTTTAGCTATTTTATTGTGACCTTGCTTCACATAAATTTTGAAATATACTATCCCAACGGAAACCATATCATATGTTTTTAATTGTCTGTTTTACGAATCCAAACCAGCATTCTGCAAAATAATTTGGAACATCCCTTCTTATCACTACTCCCCAATATTGTTCACAACGAAACTTTATCTTAATCCTCGTCATATTGCAGTGAATGATGAATGTTTTAAGCTCAAATTAACTATCTCTACAAATATTTTCAATAATCCCTTCTAGTAGGTATGCATGAATTTTATGGGTACATATTCAATAGGCTCAATTCAAAAGAGCGTAAAAATAACAAAATCCATGCCTGTGGAAGTACGATAAACTGATTATAAGCCATTCACAAAACCCAAATAAACAGGAGTTTCACTTGAGCAACTGAATCGTTTATAAATCGAAAAGAATTGAATATCATATCGTCCTTGCCGCTAGCAGTATTTTGTTATCACAGTTCATCCACGAAATCAACTGATTTCGTAAGCTGTTATATTTCAGCATGTCCTTGATTCTTTTAAAGTTTTATTTGATCGCGTGGCGGAAGCTATTAGCAGTAAGACTCGAACGAAAAAAATATACAGATTTAATGTTTTGTCTCTTAACTGTTTGCTTTTAAACAAAATGTCTCAAATCTATAATTCTGCCCACTTTTCTTGTAATTTTGGATTTTAAACAGTGATTCCCCGTCTAACATTGCAGAAATTGCTTTCAGTTTTGATTGCTGAAATCTTCAAGATTATTTTGAATTCTTTCACAGATTTATTAACATTAGAGACATAAGGCAAAAGTTATTACGCATAAAACATCAATGAATCACATATCCCAGCATTGAGAAGAGCACTTTTCCGCATATTACACAGGAGTTTCTTTAAGCTGACGCTCATTGTTTTGTTGTACTCTCTCTGATAACTTCAAAAATTTCCCTTCGATCTTCAGTAATAAATTTTTTGACCTGGTAACTGATTTTATCCTCCTTGTTTTTCAGTTGATGCGTTTTATTAATGAATTTCAACCTAAAACGCTGATAAACTTGTTCTAGATTTTTATTTGAACCATTTGGAAATCATTACAATATATTTTTCTAAAAAAAATTTCTAATTATATTATTATTAATTTGTGAAAATTTAATTTTATTCCTTCATTGATTTCTATTTAATTGCTTAATTTTGTTTTATTATTTATAAATCTAAATTTACGAAGTCTAAACAAAATCTAATTTTTAACGCCAGGAGTAAGAGCAATCATCTTAGATCGTGAATTATATTGCATTTATGCATTTCGACTCAGAAATATTTCTAAAATAGGGGGTGGTAGACATGATTAAAATGCCTAGATAAATTCATAATTTCTTTTCGTGAAATTTAAAAATTAGACCTATTATTTACTTCGTTTAAATCATTGCATAATCAAATTTGCTTCATGGCTATAAACAAAGAGAAGAGCCTAACAGTTGATTAAAAAATGATAGATTAATAACACTTAAAAATCCTCTAAACTTTTGAGAACTAATTTGTTTGCAAATGCAAGCTACTCGTAATTTGAATATGAAGCTATGGGTTTTTCATCCAAATGTTTTACGTGTATTTTTCTTTCATCTTTAAAACAATAAGGTCTAGCAAAAAGATATTTTGACTTAAATATTAACAAACATTCGCCTTACTAATATTTGTCAAGTAAATTGATGGCTGCCAAGTTGTAGCCTCTGTTGGATTCTCTTAAAAATCTATTCAATCCAAATTTTGTTTGCTAACAGAAAATTTTAATTAACTATAAAATATTGCTGGTTTTAAAAGCAGACACACTTTTTCTACAATAATTTCCTTAAATAAGAAATTGTGTCGACTATAATTGCAAAAGGTACAACAAGATTTGTAAGACAACCACTGCGAAGTACAAGAAATAGCTTCGAGTTCTAATGACGTCGATTACACGGCTTGATTGTGGTTGAGTAAAATGTCATCACATTCCAAGACATCTCAATTTATGCACCCAGAAAAAAGCAGCTTCCTTGCAAGGACTAGCCAAGCAACTACCACTAGCTTGACGCATTCTAAAGTCAAGTCTTGCGACACGAGCGCGAAAAATTAATTAAGAAATGCGACGAAATTATGTGGTGAACTTCATCGGACGAGAAAATTCGTAAGGCACTCAATAAAGCGAGGAGTCGTGCGAAATAGGCCAACAGTCTTGAAACATGCCCAACTAAGACCAGCTTCGGCGCCACCATCATTGTCTCCTTGGAACCTAAGATATTTGTGATGTATTGCAGACTTGTACGGTTCATATTAAAGAAAATTTCAAGAATTCCCGACATTCTTTTCTCTCATTTGGAACGAAGCACCATATTGTAAGAATCCCTATTAATTTCCTGTTCACGTTCAAAATTTTCGCCTTGTCGAAAAGTTGGAGGCCTATCAGACATTCTTGAAATGTTCTTGTGTCATTAGGAATTCAAAGTGATTCACTGCTGAAGGGATCAAATCAATGATGAACATTTTTTTCTAGTTGAACGTTTTATTTCTGGCAATTTTTCATTTAAATATAGGCATTTCTGTGTTTGCGTGATTCATAATTAAATAATAAGGGCACGAGCTTAAACCAACTGAGGCCTATTTTATTGTTAATAGATATTATTCTTGAAAAGGTCAAATTTGTTTCACACGCCTTTGTTCAAAAGTGCAATAGAGTTTTGATAGTATGAAATTATTAGGCTGCCCCGCCCATAATTATTGCTTGGGTGCTACATTCCTTCAATTTAAGTCAGCAAACTTGCTGCAGCTGCCTGTAATATAATCGCATCAGGTTTCCAAAGACGTCCATCTAACTCTTTGTACCTTACAATAAAAAAAAAGTGTTATCCTTCATGTCTAGCATTGATTAATTTTTTCTCATCTTGTCACAATTGCCCTTATTTAATCTGATTGTTGGAAACTTCATTCGTTTTTCCTTGTTTTATATTCTCCAAGATATCTCACTGCAATAGGTATCATTACTGGTTTCCTGGATGTGGTAGGAGAGAAAAATATAAACCAAGTGCAAAAGATAAACGATGAAGTAAAATCGGAGAAGAAAAAATATTTTTTAGTGATTGAATGTCATTCGTCTGTACATTCTGATCCTTATGCAAAATTATAACCACTGCTAAGGTGTCGTTTGAAGATTTCAAATTGGTTTCGTGTGGCTTGAAGCACGTTTCGTTCCTCTTATTAATATTTATCATGTACTAGGTTGGCATCATGATTTTTTTATTCAGGATGCCGATTTTTTTCTTGAATTGAAACGCATACGAAATAGATGGCATGAGATAGTAGAAAGTCGTTGAGAATGTGATCCGCACTCATGTACATATGTGATGGGTCGTTTTAAAATTTTACCAATTATCATCATGGAACCTAAACGGCTCCACCTCAAAGTAACGAAAATTTCACATAATCACGAACACTTGCCGTCTACGCATGGCCTATATATTAACCAATTATTTTCTATTGATTATGGGGAAAGACAATATATGACATAATAGTTGACCACGGAAGGTAGACTTTGCTTCTTCAATCTCTTGCTCCAACCATTGTTTCCATATGAGTGAATTGCAAGAATTGGTCGTCATCTACACTGATGGATCAACAATGAAGGGAACAGTTGTCTGCATTGTTTTCTCGGAACAACTAGGTCGTAAACTATCCTTCTGACTTTCAAACTAATGCCGCGTCTCCCAAGCAGAGGTTATTGTAATATACAAGGCAGTAGACTGATACAACCAGAAAATTTCTATAAGTAATTTAAGGATTTTCTCCGACGGTCAAGCTGCTATCCAACGTGTAGACCTCGTTCAAAATTGCAATGGAATGGAATAAACGAGATGTTGCTTAATTATGAAATGATTCTATACTAGATACCGAAACATACGTATATGCCCTAACAAGAGCCGGCAGCATTATATAGAGGCTGCAAACAGGGCCCGAATAATGGAGGACACCTGTAGAGTAACGAGCCGTGAAACACTAGATTTCATTGTATCTTTATTGATTAATTGGTAGACATGCAGAACGATTGAACGTTTTTTTAACGACTTCTGCCAGCGCTGCAGATCGGAAAAAAGGAAGAAACAGTAAAACATTTTCTTTTCAAATACCCATCACTAACCACAAGACGACCGCAACCTCTAGGCTCGCCCTTCCTGGATAGGTTAGCTCAAGTAACTTTTTTGAAAAATCAGCTGCTTCACAAGAGAACCCAAACGGTTCTCATCATCCTATACTTAGGTTTTAGTGCCGTCCAAAAATGCTTGTAGTATCACAATGGGTCTGACATGGCCTAAGTGAGCCATCTTTTGAATAAACAGGTTAAATTTTAACTGAATCGTAAGGGTCCTTATTAATTTTTGTATGCAAAAAAAATTGAGATTTTTTTCCAGGAAAATAAATGAATTTTTAAGTCTTTTTCCACTGAAATAGTATAATGAAAGTGGTGGGTCTTTTACCATTACTATGGCGACAGCGAAAATGGTTAAAAATGTATTTATAGGAAATGAATAGCTTGCAGTGAATTCACCGACAACATTTAAAAAAATGTGGTCTAAGTGTGACCCTTCAGGCCCACACGACTAACTTCCCAGTGGGGTGAATAAAATGCTATAATTTGCTTTTATTATTAATCACTATTATTAATAATTACTATTATTAAACATTATTATTCTAAATTAATATAATTACTTTTATCATTTTTATCAATTTTTTATCTAACCATAAAAGGAAGACGTCTCCACCACCTGGTCATCCTCTTCCAAAGCATCGGCAACCTCGTCCTCTTCGTCCTCGTCATCTTTTTTGTCCTCCACTTCGTCCTCAATCTCGTTCTTCATCTCGGCTTCGGAATCCACAACTATTATTGAGGGTATTTAATTATTATTTACAATAATCATTCGTTATTAAGAATGTTTGATCGTTACTGAATAATTATAATTGACTTTATATATACAATATCAAATTATAACTAATATTATTTGATTGTTTTTAACAATATTAAATTATTTATAACAATATCCAATTATTAACTGCATTAGCGTCTCTACTCCCATTCACCCAAACCTGATAATATAAGTTTGGAATTTTATAAATTAATCTTTTTTTTGAATAACATTTTTTACAAATTTGATCACAATTTTGCTAAAACGCACAATAATTACAACATTACTATCAAGGTATTCGGTATCTGCAAGAATTAATAGTGCGTATCAACAGTTTAAAAATAAGCAATTTTTAGTCGTTTTTTCAGTTTTTTCATCCTAAATAAAAAACGGCCCAACCGATTTTGTTCGAAAGTCATTCAGTTCTAAGTTACGTAATTACGCGTTGTTTAAAATCAGTCTCACGTCAATCCGATCTTTGGTTCTTGAGATAATCGAGACGAAAAATTACTCCGAACGCACATACGTACATACGCACATACGCACATCCGCACATACGCACATACGCACATCCGCACATACGCACATCCGCACATACGCACATCCGCACATACGCACATCCGCACATACGCACATCCGCACATACGTACATACACACTCACAGACATCTCTCTAAAAACGATGGATTTGGATTCTAGAGACCTTAAAACGTGGAGATATATCAAAATTTGGGATTCGCAAAATCGACCCCATTACAATAACTTCCCATAGGGAACTGGGAAGTTAAAAAAGTGGAAAAATCGTTTGAAGTCAATCGCCTCGCGCTAAAACTGAAAGCACTCAGAGCAAATTTTCCTTTTATTTTCAATCAAATGCCAATGCCAATCAACTGTTCTACATGGTAACTACACAGTTTAATATTCTCTTTCCTAGAATTCCAATCGTCTGGAAACCGGAACTGATATCACAACGATTCCGTATTTCACCCTCCATCAATGTTTTCGATCAAAGTTAGAAAATTCTACTGTGCTTTGATTTTCATGTCAGTGTGAAAACTTCCTCAACAGAAACTGAGTTTCATCTTCAAATAATTCAGTTATTGATTATCTGTCTGGTCGGAATCAGTAATTGAGTTTATTTGTGTCCCCCAGCGCACAAAGTTGGTAACTTTTGCAGAGTTTCGATTGATAGCGATGGCTGTTTATCTACGAAGAGGCACTATCAATCGAAAGATAGATGAATAGATAGATAGATAGATGGATAGATAGGTGGAAATACTACACACTATATATTTTTGTATGCTATGCTCGGATGATACGTTACACTGTTATACTGATTTCACATCAGAGCTGAAAGTTTTATTGAAAAAATAAATGAACTCTTGTCAATGGCAACCAGCTGAACCCATCAAATTGATTGGTTGGAATGAGAGTATGTTCTTGTTGTTGTCGAGTTACTTTTTAAATTCAAAATCGAAGCCAAACTAAAGAATTTACTCAGACAATTGAGTTTCCGCCATGGCATTCTTCGTCGAGTTGAATTTAAACAAGCAAAAAAAAATATAATCAAGTCAATCAAAGTCAATTTCAATGGAACTCTAGTTTTTTTTCCAAAATTGAAATGTATCAAAAACAAAGGTAAAAAACTGTATGTTGCTGCGCATTGTTTAAGCAAAATAAAAAAAAAGCAGCAAGAAGTTTTCTAACCTTTCATTCTAAAATGATGTAATCTGATTTCGAAAATAAAATCTATTTCAGGATATAGAATATGCCTTATATGACTCTTTATGTGTGTTCACTGTTAACGAATTAACGAATTTTTTGCTCACACTCAAATTTTTTCACACTTACAAGAAGCCTCCACCCCCTGCTCGCTTCATTCGCATTCAAACCAGTGACTAGAATATGGTGGCCAGATTTGTTATATAATAGAGAAATTTATTGGTTTAATCCATAAAAATGGGAAATATTTTTCGATTTGTATAAAATTTATCACGATCAAGATTTTTTAATCGACACCTTTTTTTGTTAAATTTTAGTAACAATTGACTGGTCATGTTATTCATTTTTTGACCGTGACCAACATGGTCATGGTTTAGCAATCCTACCCAGCCTTTACTAGCAAAAACGGGCGCATGGATGAATATTATAAGGGCAACAATAGTTTCTGTGCCGTAACTGTCTCATCACGAATGTCGGAATGGGAACTTATTCCGCGCTGACAAAGTAAATAGTATTTTGTGATGATCCACATATTGGTAGGAAAAAGTTCTGTAAAACAGGAAGTAATGCTTTGAAACACACGCTCGAAAAAAATCTGATCGGCGTAGAAACAACCGTTGAATAAATTTTAAATGATTTCGATTGAATTGTTGAAATCAACTGGTACTACGATAGTCTCAAAATTCACTTTAAAATGTTGCCTCAATTTTTTTCGATTTTCAAACTTTTCACCTAAAGCCACTCGCAACCATCATCCTGCTGAAAATATGCTACGCAATCTACTGTCAGCAAATTTCTTCCGCCTTTAAATGCCAATCTCCGAAAGCAACCATTGCAGTCAGCAAACTCCAATGAACTGAAGCTGATTTGACGTCAATTTATTTCAAAATATCCGTACTTTTAAAACCAACGGCAAATTTATCCACAATCAACTAAAAAAAGCGACTGGTGCTTTAAAAACTAATTTCCAAAAGAGACCCTTTCCGAACCCTGTTGCGACAGCTTCGATTAATGCTATGTGACCCCTAGTTTAATCTCCAACTTAATCTCGCTTCGTTCCACCGCGAGCCTATGAAGATTTCCGATGACCGTCAGCTGGTGGTTCAGCCGAAGGAAGTAAAAAAATTGTGCTGACAGTTTTTGAAAATACTAGAAAAAGCATATAGCATTTTTCCTATAAGATGTACTTAACGTTATTTTTTATTTTGCTTTTTATCAATTACTGCATCTGTTTACACTTTCATTTCGCTTTCCAAATATTGCTTCGTTAAATAGAGAAAAAAATTGCATTGAAATTTCATGGGACTCGGAGAAAATTTCGTTACATGAAGGGTTTTGTTAAGTAGAAGTTCGTGAAATGGGAGCTGAATATATCAAAAAAGATAGCCTTCATCGGATTTTTTAGCTTCGTAAATGTAATGAATTCAATCTCTTGCATTTGTCCCTATAACATCTGAAGCTAATATTTCCATAATTTTCAACTCTGAATAAACCAAGTTTATTTTATCCGCTCTATATTTGACGTCAAAACTAATCCACGAAGCATTTCTCTCCACAAAAACACACTTGAAACCAGATATTTCAGCCAAATTACTTGCAATTTTTAATCCATTTAAGTAACAGGAGTGAACACGGAATGGGAGAAATCGAGAAGCTTAATAATGCAATTTATTGCGGTCGATATAAGAAGGAGCCATCCATCCACGTCTCGTGGCTAATTTAGAATTCCACATACGATGGAGGTAGAAACACACAATAGTAAAATATATCTACTGGTTTGTGTGAAAATGATGAAAAGCTGCACTTCCTTTCATTTATTGTTTGCCCGAGTAATCATTCTCTGCTTCTTGGAATCTGATATATATTTCGTGAAACTTTAGCTGAAAGATATTTTCATGCAAAGTTGATCATGCTCTTTTTCGGGATTGCATTTAGATTTATTTGCTTGGCAGTGATTTTTTGTTATTTATGTAACATTCGATAGCGTTTTCAGATAAAATCTGATTTTTCACAATACACGGTTTAGTTTAAGATACTTGTATCTTTTCATACATATTTTTAGATTTAGTTGTGTTAGCTTAAACAATGGTTTTTCTTATGAAATCAGTTTCAAAGGAGACTTAAATATTTGCTTTAGGGACAGATAACACGGGAAAGAAAATACTAAATAGGCTTAAAATATGCATGATGGTAAAGTGAAATTTTAGATGTTTTTTGAAATGAAATCACTACTTTAAGTTCATCCTTGATAACGAGCAATAAGTACATATGTGAATATTTTTTGGAACAAATTTTCAATTTGGGTGAAGGCGAAGATTTTTACTAACTTAAAGCTGCATGAACTCGGGCATAGTTAACAAATGTGGCTTAAAGGCAAATTGTACTAATAGCAAATTAATTTCAGCATTGATTTCTATTTTGATTTAAAGTCCAATCAAAATGAATAATAAATCTTGAAAAATATCGCATAGATCTGAAGGGCTTATAAGATCGTTATCGATGAAATATCAAAAAAAAATGTAAAAAAAAAATCATTCGAACTCAACAATACCAAAAATTGTGTTTTCACAAATTTCGCCCAAATGGTCGACGTTATTACAAAAATATGTTGTACAATTTCGTATATCTTGCAATTTCCAAAAAAAAATTGAAATTATTTTTTTCTCTACGAGTCTTATTTCATGAGATAGCTCAATTTGAAAAGCCGAAAAATGTACTTGTACTTCATAAAAAAAGTCACAAATTGTAGTTTAGTCAACGTGTCCTATAATAAACTTTGTTGCAAAAACAAGTAACACAAACTTGTAAAACGTGCAATTTTCAACAGGACAGGTGCTTCCGAAAGACAACTCATGAATTTCAGAGGAGATCGTAGATTATGCGGGGGGATCCTAGTCATAAATATTGTACTTCCAGGGTGACGTCGTGGAAAACCAGCGCCAGTAAGGAAAAAAATATTAAGCCCTTTTTGGAGGTAAAATCTAGTATCTACAAATTGACCAGAATATTGTTTTTACCAAATTTATTCTTCAGGAGAAAATATGGCAGTGTTTTAGCACGCAATAAACATAAGTTATTAAATGCATCGGCTATCCAAAATCCCGAATAAAAATGTGAAAAGTATTAAAATTCCTAACATGTTAATAAATTTGAGCGACAAATATTCAAAAAAACAAACCATGTACTTTGTTTCTTTAGTTTTTTCCGAATTATATTAAACATTTAATGAAGCACATGCAAAAATGTCCAATCTGTTGTTACATTTACCGTTTACCGGGAGGGAAATTAGCAAGTACATCCTGGAAGATTGAGACGTGATGTGAAAAACATAGCATGCCAAGCACGTTTCTTTCCATTTGTTGAATTACATTTTTGTCGCATCATCTGTCGAGAATAATTCTGGATTTATTTTGCTTTGCAGAATATACTCTCTATAACAATATTAGTGTTCCACTCCATTTGTAAAGTGGAGCTAGTCCATATACATATACTTTTCTTTTTTGGAGGGCATAATAATTTAGCAGCCGTCAATTGATATACACATTTTTCGATTTAAATATCAAATGTGTTAATTCGAATGTTGTGTCATATTTGATTTCGTGTTCCACATCTCAACATATAATTACAGACGGAGGAAACCCCTCCCTACCCAGCTTAATGCCACATAAAATCATCAGTCGGTTTTCATTCTCGTCAAAATGCTCTTCCACTACTAAAAGTTGCGTAATTCTATAGCAATAAAAGCTACTCCTACATAAAAAAGTCAAACTTGAATACCATGTAATGTTTTTTTTTCTGTGAAAAACAACAAAACTGCCTTTTCATTCCTCGAAAATATGCTTGCGTTCCGTGATTGTAACGAAAAAGGAGTACTTTAACATATTCCACTTGTCACGAACTAGTGCTCCATCCTCTATTCGAAACAAGGGTTTCATTTACAAACGTTCATGAGCAGGCCGGGCTGATGTTAAGTCGGGCGTCACATGTGCATGTATGCTACATTCAAGAGTAAGCTAGCTGGATCGACACAGCGTGTTACATTTGCGTGAATGTCGAGGAAGACTATAAAAGTCCTTAAGTAGCTTGTAGCTGAGCTGAGATGTACGAGCGAAAATCGTTGTAACATACCACCACCCCCGGTCTCTGCACATATTGCTCAGCATTCGATTCGTCTATGGTGGTTAGTTCGCTTCTCGAAAGATGGTTCATTTCATTATGAGACACGTGTCGGCTGACAATTACGGCCAAAGTGTATTTCTGTGTTAAGGAACTGACTAATTGGACTAGGAGACGCGTCCTCCTTCTCTCAACAATTGTAATTATGCGAGATATGCAATCATGCAACTACTTTGCCAGCTAATTATTACAATCAGACTATTTGGAAACGGCTGGGTGTAGAATCAGCATTTTAGTAAGAAGTGCTGGTCGTTTACAGATTTTCTTTGATTTTTTTCAATTAAAATATCACACAGAACTGATGTATTTGAATTTTGCTGCCAATAAGATGAGAAGGGTCCGTTGCTTTTATGATAATTTCAATAAAACGAATTTCCACAATATTCCTAGTATGACCACCAAAATTATTTGTTTGAGCTTACAGCTAGCATGCAAGACTTAAGTAGTGGTGATTAATACAACCATAACAAATCTTCGTCCTTTCTATATAGTCGGAAAAACACAATTCTAAACCATGAAAAAAATATATATATTTTTAATAATATCTGTTCCATGCTTCCACATGAAAGTGTTCACTCCTCCCAACTTCCGTTTGGCTTGACAAGGAACCAAATCGATGAGACTTTCTTCCACTCATAAATCATTGTTGTTCAAATATGTGGAAAGAAGATACGTTTTCTGTCTGCACATTCGCCCATTGTGTGCCATCAAGAGGTGTCCTCTGAAATTCAATATAGAGTTTAAGATATAAGGATTTCGATCGATTGGTGATACGGTTATTATTTATTGGTGAAACTTTATCATATTTGAAAAACCATTGTTCCGATGACAATAATTTTTCATCAAAATCGTTTTAGTTCACAACACTCGAAGCATTTTGTCCGAAAATATATGCTTTCATAGGAATTGAAATAATGCAACATATTTATATTACTAAGCAGAAATTGAACATAAATGACCAACTGATGTCCAATTTGGTTGTTTTTTGGAACTTTTCAGGGAATAATTCATAATTTTTTGCAACGAAAAAATCATTAGGAATTTTGGGCAGCTTTGAAAACAAATTTTACCATTTAGTTATAAGCTGAACAGTAATATCCCATGGAAATTCATTGTGTCTCCTATTTATTTCTTTGTTATCAATTTCTTTAAAAAGACACCTAGTCATAAGGATATGAATATTTAACTGAAAATTAAATCTAAACCTATTTTCCTATTAAGTCAAAATAGCAATAGAATTTCATTTGGAATCAAATATTGCTCTACAAAGACGTTTTTTGCGATCAAAACTATGCTTAATACGTAAATGAAAATGATGTGATGAAATATTTAATATAGAAAATGTAAATGTAGACTAGCTTTGCTGAATATTTGAGATATGAATCCTTTATGAAAATGATTTGAGTCCCGCACATGCTGAAAATCAATCTTGCATGTCACGTCCTTCCTATTTGATATGAACACGATGAACTAATGTTGTAATACTGTAAATCCTCCAGTTGAGTAAGTCGTTATGGTGCTGGGAAAATTTGCAAAATATTTTTTTTTTTAAATTTCATAACCACAAGCATTTGCTTGGCATGTATTTTTCAAAGAATAAATATGCTTAATATTACGTAGCTACGTTTCATTTTCTTTCTCTGTTAATAGTTTAATGTATTTAGATTGTCATCTCATCAGAAAGTCATATTACGATTTTTTTTAAAACATTTTAAAATATTTTCCGTATAAATGTCGCTTCCATTGATATTAATGAAAATGCGGCCAAAATTAAGCAAAAAATCCTATTTAAAACTCACATTTCAATCCAAACTCAATGAAATCATTAAAAGTGTTGTGAATATTTTTAATGACAAATAAATTTTCAATTGCTGTTAACTTTCATATTGAATTTGAATTTTTCGATTAGTATGTCCCTATTTTAACAAAAATAGTCAAAGAAAGGCTGTTTAAAACTAAAGGTGGTTTTTTGCCACCGAAAATTATGGACCGAAAAGTTGAGAAAATAGTTTTCCAAAATATTAAATTGAAATTTTTCTTTAAAAAACTTCATAGAAAAATTTTCTTGAGGAAAAATGAAAACAATGTAATATTACGAGTCACATTGATTAATGCAGAAGAAGTTATTTTGATTTAATGAATAATGACAAAAAGTTATTTTAAGTTTTTAAAACAGAATAACTCTTTCAAACATATCACCGAAAAAATCAATAACGATAAAATTTGTAACGTTGTATGTATCTTAGTTGACAACCTTTCATTGTGTTTATCAACCATTTTTATAGTACTGAATTCACCCCAAAATAGTGATTTGCAACATTCAAGCAATATAAATTAGCTGGGCTATAACTATCCATATGCCATGTCCTGAAAACACGTATTTATGATTGAAGCGTTTCGAAATGTCTTTTACTGTTTATATTGAGTTTAGATAATTTTTTTTGTCAGATACACATGCTTAACAGATCCAGTCACGAAATATGGGTGGCTGATTATTCACAAAAGCATTTATGAACGAAGATCACCTCAGAAATGTCAATATTCTCCTTGAACACCAAATCAAAAATCGATAAAAATATATTTGATGCATTTGCATTTGCATTTACGCCTGTTTCACTGTTTTTGTAGTGAAGAGAAGTTTGCTATGTATTTGTCTACATATTGCGTCAGTCAGAGCGATGGACATGAAAATATCAAGTAGCAACATCTATTGCTTATGGTAATCTTGTTTTGATTCGTGATTTTGTCTAAATTACTTTCCGGAGGTAATTTAGAAATATATAGTAGATAAGTGTTTTGGAACCCAATAATGGTCAAAAGCACGAATGATACCAAAACTATGTACTTTTGTGGTAGTGTAAATGTGCTATTAATTTAATCTAAAAACTGTATACACATGTTGGATAGGCGTTTTCGACGATGTTGAGTATGATGTCACAATCGAAGAAAAAGAAAACTATTTTGACTGCCAGAAGTATGAAAAAATAAGGGATGGAAAGGGCGAGTTGTGACCTAATATTGGGATGGGACAATGAACGTGATTTTTTAATACAATCAAGTAAAATACACGTATATTTTTCAAAGGAAAGAGAAATTAAGCGGTCTTGTGGCTTCTATGAAAATTATGTCTGGATGCGAATAAATTTCGCTCTGTTAAATGTATCTTAAAAGCGAAAATGTAAGAAAAATATCAATTCCTAAGCGAAGGGTAAAATTGAAAAAAAAATATTGACTGAAAAATCAGTGAAAGTTACGCCTGTATTAAAGACACATGCGAGTGTAGTATGTGATTCGTAAACGAATAGTACTGCGACAAAAGGATCGTCTAAAAATCTTCGGACCTCTCCGAGTCTAATATCCTCAAAAATGTGAAGCCAGCAGTCTGTTTACATTTTAATATTTATTTTTAATGTGTAATCAGCAACAATTTTAGCGAAGTAATTCACACATTCACATTCAATGTGTTTGAGCTCAAATCACATTCTTTCTGAACTGATTTTTTCGCCTCTGTACATTTTTCTTCATTATTTTACAATTATTTTGATTACCTATCAAAATAAACTGCTTTTGTTATTGTTTTTTGTACTATTTTTAAAACTTTTTAATAAAACAACTATAATTTTTAGGAGTTGCTGGATATCACCTTGAACGTGACCTCTGCAATTTATGGTGACGTTTCAAACATCTCATTTACCAAACTTTGCTCATATTCACATAACTAAAACCTCTTAGGAAAAAAGGTTGGCATCCATTATGAAATATATCATGAACATAGAAGGAGAGCCCGCTTACTCCATAAACCAAGTTTCGAGATAAATCGGTTTCCATTTTCAAGTCCCACTTTAAAGGTTTGCTTTTGTGGAGTTAGCGGAAATAAGTTTTTTGATTATTTTTAGAGTTTAGGCCAGGCACCCTACTGTAAAATTTTCTCAAAAATCATATTGAAGCCAACAACTCGTTATGAACCAAAACTGAATTTAATGAATATTTTCACGCCCACGATATAAATGTCTCCATTATTCTCAACGTTTCGAACTTATAGACATGTGAAAACCTTAAGAATGCAAGTTCAATTCCAACCAGTTTTTAATGAGATGTATCATTTTATGAAACACTACAAAAAATACTCCGTACAAGATTTTGAAACA
Organism: Oxycera nigricornis; assembly: GCA_963942545.1. Taxonomy (NCBI): domain Eukaryota; kingdom Metazoa; phylum Arthropoda; class Insecta; order Diptera; family Stratiomyidae; genus Oxycera; species Oxycera nigricornis. Next base: position 109,752,992 of record OZ012660.1, on the reverse strand, counting down.
ATTATTGCAAATATATTCAGATCAATATTCAACTATTTTCAGATGCGATGAGAAACGAAAAAGTGAAAAAAACTAAAATTACACATTTCACTGGCAAAATTCCTTCATATTGATTTAAAAAATTACATTTTATTTATTTCAACTTTGTTTGAAAAATTATATCATCTACCGAATTGATATTATTTTATTTTAGAAGATACGAGAAAGTTTTGAGTTGCTATGAAAATAATCGTCTTGGAATTTTCCAAAAAAATTATTTTTCTGTTCCAAATTTTTAAATAGGAACAATTCTGAAGAACTCGGTTCGATTTTAAAACAAGACCTTCTAAATCACTATTCAAGGTAGACATTCACAAACATAGATCATGTTAATTTCTCTTATCAAAATCATGACACGTGACATCAATAAAACATACTCAGTTTGCATGCTCATAATTTTTGAAATCAATGCAATATCGTGCAGTTGGAGTAAAGTAGACCTATTAAAAAATATGCGTTGGACACTTTTGACTGGCATATAAAGGAAGATTCCCCACACGACATGTTGGTTAAAATAAGGTTCGCGTAAATAGCAGGCCAAGAATCTTTTCTAGCCTCGAAATGCAGAGAAATTGCGTAGGGGCTGAATACATGAAAATGCGCATGCCTTTAGTGCAGTGCAGACCACTTTCGAATTGTACATACATATTCACTCTTTCGCCTTCTTCGTCATAGTCTGACGTCATGGTTTTCTTCTCCATACTACGAGCTTTTACCGTTATATACAGGCAGCTGATAAGCATTCAGGAAGCTAGATATGTCCTGCAAGCTCTCTCGCATTATCCATCCCACTCCTACGACTTCGCGAAAAACCTTCGAGCCAGAATTTCAAATTCAGCCCCAGTTCAATCGGCAAGGACATTATATAAATGGAAAAAGCATACTTTTTAGTGTGCAACGTTGGTAAGCTCGTCGTGGCCCGGCGCCGTAGTGATTTACTCCTGAAGTAGTTAAACTTTGGGTATAGTCCGTCACATATATGTACACCGACGTAACGGGCACGAGTGAAAAATCGCAAGTTAGTGCTGAACGAGCAACCCGTCATGGAATCGAATTCAGTGCACAAAGTGCGGCAGTGCAAGTGGTATCTCAACCAAATTCTTAAAATCAAGACGGACTCCTTGGCGAGCTAGTATTTGTTTAAGGCGCCAAAGAAATGAATTTCATTGGTACGGTATGAGAAAATCAAGTTTCTTTTCCTTTTAACAAAAATAAATTCCATTGAACTGTTCATGCCTTTAAGTGTTGTAAATAATTAATTGTTTGAAAGATGTTATTTTGATAAGAAAATTTTCTTAGCATATTTCAAATTAAGATACGCTTGAAATTTTTAAGATTTTGTACGTTTATTTTCATTGCTGTGTACGTGTTGTGTGATATTTAATTCTTCATAGTTATCTTGATTTTCACGCATTAATACCATAAATGGTAAAGTGATGAAAGTGTTTGTGCTGTAACATCTGTTTGTGAAAACAATAAAATTTCCACGCTAATTTACCAACAATTATTTTAAAATAACTACCGCTGTATCACAGATAAATATTGCAGCTTAGCTCAAGTTTTCTAAACAAATATTTATATACACTAAATTGAGTATAATTATTACACCACACCCTGCCATCGAGAAAATTTAAAAATGAGGTTTTCAAAACCACCAAGCACCACTCTACCAACAACCGCCAAAATAATGAATCTTATTAAAATTACTTAAGCGCGTAGCTTAAGCGTTTTTCATCAAAGTAAAATTGCCAACCACTTGTCCCAAATATCTGGTTCTGATTGATGACCATTCACGCAATACATTTCACTTTTATAAAAAAAAGATTCGATCCGACATTTTTACACTTGACCCAATATCCTACGGCAAATACGTACGAAGAGTTGGATCCAACAGCACACATTGTTAGGACTGTCGTATTGAAAGTAGTCAGAAAGTTAATGGCCTTTGAAAAATCCTGTTTTTCACTACGTTGATTTTTCGACCGACGGCGGCGGCCTTGTAAATAGAAACAAAAAAGATACAAACAGAAAAAAAAATCGTTGGAAGATAAGTTTTAGATTAAATTCTGGCTGTATTTGTAGTTTTTCACGGCGGTTGAGTGTCCTTCGTTTTGGCTATTGTTGGAAAATGTTATGTGTTTTTACGTAATCATAATCCAATTTGTAATTTTTTTACTAAATGATTTCAAGCTTATTGTTATTCCAATATGCAATCTAAAAGACACGTGAATCAAAAGGTGTTTATTTTAAATAAATAGGAAGTATTCACTTGATGCAAGTTTATGGTTTCGAAGAATTATTCGAAGTGTAAACCAATAATTCATATCGAATTTGTAAATCAAGTAGACTAGAAAAAGTTCAATATTTTGTCTACAGCTTTTCCAAATTAATAATTTAACGAAACTGTTGCAACCCTTTCATCTATTCTCTCCAAAAATTACCAGTATTCAGCCAAATTCGATCTTCCCGTCCATTTTTCCTCAGAATCAAAATAATCTCTGAAAGATAATGGAGCAGATTTCTTATGATTATTGAAATTTTTTAGTTACTTTTGATGTCACTTATTAACCTACTAAATTATATGTGCTGAAGAATTATCTGACTTATAATTATTTCAGATACAAAAATAATGAAATTCAGCTCCTACTTTTGTTTTACTGATGGAGCTCAGTCTTATAATATCCTGTTTGGTCTACTTATTAAGGATATTTTTAAATCACATATAATGAAGCAAAGTGTGTATTATCATAGTTTCGTAAATACGCTAATATTAAACATGAAATAATTTAAGAATCTTTATCATAAGCTAAAAATGACGAAGAACTGAGCTGAAAAAACGCTTAATGACTAATTATCGTTAAACTGTTTGCAAGAGAACGTTGAACAAATTCAATGCATTGTTGTGTTTCTTTCTTCAAACAAAAAGAGCAAAGCAATATTTGAATGAAAAAAACGATGCTATCTCTCCAATATAGAAGATTTTAAAAGAAAGCAAAATAAGACCATATTTTATATATAAAAAGTCTTGGTAAATTTTGTAGATGTTGATTTTTGAAGTGGATTTGAAAGATGATAAACCGAGCGTCAGAGTCCGTCAAAATCCCATTGTTTTAAAACTATAGTTGCACTGTCTTCTGGTTACACCGAAGATATGTAAATAATTTCATACATTTTATATCATTACGAAACCAATTCAATTGTTGTATATTCTTCGAAATATTGCATTTAAAGAAGCAGCTGCTTCAAAATCAATGTATTTACGAAAATTTTGGAAGCCACAAAATTCTAAGTATGGTGAAGTAGTCAAGAGTGTTTAATAATGCACTTCAAACATGAATTAATTATTAAGGACTTGTTTGTGTCTGTGCATAAGTTATTTTGACTTCAGACACTGTAACTTTCTTCCTTTCCAAAATGCTTAAGTATTCTGCAAACAAAGCAAATTAAGGCTCTAAACTGACTGTTTAATTTATTTTTCATAGTACATAAATGTCTTCTTGCAACATATATCATCGCCCACAACATGAAGTAGCGTATCTCAATTTTTCAGCTTGTTCAAATAATGCGTTTGAAGTAACTTGAAACGCTGATAGTGGTTAATATTGACTCATTGGACTACTTAACTCGTAAAGTGTAAAGAATCCATTTGTGGTAGTACAGAGTAATTAATTAAAGTTCATTTGCGGGTGTAGTTCAAGTTTCGAAACATATAAATATATTTATATGTATGTATGTATAAATCGTATAAATGCTCACGCATTTTTAAAATTTTACCAATTTAATAAAAAGTTGGCAAACCAAGCAATTTAATTGCCCAAAAACTACCATCAACATAAATTGTTCAGCATGTCAGTCAACCAATAAACGCAACTTATTTTTAAAAAAATATATCAACCACTATACAAGCCAAATGAGATGCACAATCCCATAATTTTTTTCGCAATTATCTATAATTACATCCTTTTACCGAACGTAAAATTTGTTTGCTTAAAATTTCAACATCATCAGGATATAACGCGAGTAAGCTGAAACAGAAAATATGCTCATTCGTATGTATTTAATTATTACTAACAGAAATGATATGACACCAAAAATGTCCACCAATATGTAGGCAATACTACGCTCTTCATGATTAAAGAAATAGTGAGATATGTGCTTTTATAAATCATTTTGTGGATCAAGGTTGGGTCACATATATATGAAGCAACTCATAAAAATATGGTTTCTCTTATGTCTGGCTGCAAGGATCTTCATAGTGAATAAAAAAATCACGTTAATTGAACTATGGTTATTTTTGGCGTTGGTCATATGAAATGTTATAAAAAACTGTACACATATTCAAACATGAGGAAATTCTTTATTTTTTAATTTTCCGTTTTTTTTTTGTTCGTATATACCTATGATTGTTTATGTAGATATACTATGTGTATTTGTGTACTGATATATTCGCAAAAATACTAGTTCACATTTGAAATGCTCTGAATTTAATATATATGTACTCAAAAAATTAGAGACATATTTTTTGGAAGATTCTCCCCAAGATAATTAATAAAATCAAACATATTGTTTGCAAGAACATATGACTTGTTTCAGAGAACGATTTATTTCGAATTTTGATCTCCTACGCCTCTTATTTTTATACTCTGTTTGCTCTATGCCATTAAAAAAATTACCTTTTGCCAGACCTAGCTTATGGTATTTCACTATAAAATTTTCTGAATCTTCTATTTAGATTGACAGCCGGAATAGATCCATTAAAATAATTCGATTTATATTTTATCAAAAACATTTTTTATGACTCTAGAAAATTAATCAGTTTTGTCTAGAACATCAAATATGGGTCTCATTAGAACGGATTAAAGTTGGCCAAACTTTTCAAGATGATAAAAAAATCAAATTGGAAAATCAAAGCCTTAGTTACAGCTTCCCCGTGGTCTTTTAAAAAATGATACCAAAAATAAGTTCTCACACCCGAAAGAAAAGTTTTAAAATATTAAAAAAATGAATTGTAATAAGCTAAAAAAATTAATTTTTCAAAACTCTCTTGTACTCAAATAAATTTAAAAACACATTGAAAACGATTTCATAAAGTGCTCTGACAAATCTATGATTAATAATCAGTAAGAAGAATTATTTGTTTCCATCTTTTTGAGTTGCTGCAAGAATATTCCGATAATTTTGAATTCTCAAGGATTTTAGCAACAAACAAAGAATTTTGAAGAGGTTGTTCGATACCCTTCTGTAGCTTTTATCAGCAAAACTTAATTTATTTCAAGTTTTTGTGGCAAATCGGTTTGAAAAATCTATGAAATTGATTCCGGGCTAGTATTTCATGAACTACTGTGTTTAGTAAATTATAAATACTTTTGAGTATTTTTATTTTTCAAAACACTTTGACTTTAGAGTCTAGAATTAAATTATATACTGTCTGAAAGTGTTCGAAAGTTGTGAGCTTGGACATGGTGTTAGCGTTTAACATTCATTATTTTTAAAGTCTCTTCCCTTAGTAGAATCGTTAAAACCTGAACGATTTTGTTTTTGTTTTTCTTAGTTAATCTTCTGTGTTTTCACAGTAAGTATGCAAATGAAAATGAAGTACTCGCGTATCGCGTGATTTATTCAAAGTGTAGTCAATTAAAATTTAATAGTTGAGGTTTACGTTTTGCAAACCGCAATATTAAGCTTTTCGCAATATTCCCTATTGTTTTCCTTAAGGGCATTTCAATCAACAAATGAACTTTCAGCAACGTTGTATGCTCGCATGTTAACTTCATTTCGTCTGATTTTCACATTCTTATTTTCCACACTTCCAGCTAACTTCACAAAAGAATCTCCCCACTTGATAGTGGGTGGCAAACAAGAACAAAAAATTGACAATGAAGTCGGACTTACTTACATGCTTGTCTGGAAATGAACAAGGACTAGAACTCAAATCCTCTTAGAATTTCATTTTCTCTGATGCTATTATAGCATACTTTTCCTATACTATTTCCTCGCATTGCCATCCATCTATTTCGTTGAAAAATTGCCTTTTGAACGTCTCGAAAATTAACTTGTAAGAATTTCATTATATTTGCAACTTGACCGGAAGATAATTTCAAGCATGAGTAACGTAAAATACTTAAGTGAGAGAATGCCTGTTACTTAAGGAAATTTAGACATACATTCAGATGGTTTAAGAAATGGTACTAAAGCTTCTTAGTCAAGAAGATTAGTATGGAATTATTCATAAATTAATTTCAATTTTGTTGGACAAAAGCTGTAATCACCTAATATTGGGTTATTATAGCTATCGTGCTGCCAAAATAAAATGAATTTATAAAATTCAAAATACACATTGTACTTAATTTCCAATCTTAAACTATTCTGAAAATTTCCTCAGACATTTATCATTTATTTAGAATTGAACAACTGTATAAGTTGGATGGAATGAACCCCAAGAAAGCATAGCTATGTTTCTAACTACAAGGGTTTTTGAAGTCAAGGTTTTGTAATATCGAGTTCAACCAAAATTCGGTTACAAAAGTTTTATAAATTGAAGCCAACGCCATATTTTTATAGTGAACAATTTATAACTTTGTAGATATAAATATTGATTTCAATGGGAAAAAGGTTTCTCAACATGTTTTAAAAAATAAATAGGATGTGTCTAGTTAAACCAAATAATTTTATCACTCAATGTCGCTCAATGGATGAAAATGGCACTGGTTCTAATATATCTTTATATATCTTAGCTGGAATGATTACCTCGTGTTGAAAAGATTGTCTTCGATTGTTGTTGTTTACATATTTTATATACGACTGTAAAAGTGGGAAACATATTGTTCTCAATATTACATTTTCAAAGAAAATTAAAAGTTTATGTTTAAACGCATTAAAACTTGTTTTCATTTTTGCCTTTAACGTTTTTATAACTGGAAGTAAATGTTTGATTCCAAAAGCGTATAATTATTGTCAACATTAACAAAACCTTCAAAATACGAATGATTTTCACTTGAAAAAATTGAAAACTTGTTCCCACACAAGGATATGCTACATTCCCAAGGAAGGTAATGCTGCATTCAACATCAGCGAGATTGTATCTCATACATATCTTCATGACTTCAAGAGAAAATGTTAAGATTCTGCATTTTCTCTTTTGTTTTGAGTTTTAACACCTAACCGTTGACTATCTTGAAAGCCATCCTGATCCAAACGTGGACGATTATTTTTCTTTGAAGAAGTGTTATGTTAAAAAAAATTTACACTCATTATACGTTTAAAATTTGTAGCTCCATTTATATTCATTGTAAGCAGAACGCTTATCTTCTCTTTGTTATTTTTTGCTAGTGTAAGGTTTCTCGTTCATGAAAAAAGTGTGTGATTTGTTTAAAATTCGGAAATAAAACAAATTTCGTATAAGTTAAAAATACGTTTTGTTAAAAACATTAAGTTACCTCTGCTTGTTTTTCCAGTCGTCACTTACGTACACATTTTTTTTGTCTTCCAAAACGTTCGACACAGAACTTTTTGAAACATAATCTCATTCCGTTTTTAAAAACATTTCCAACATTTTACGGCTTGCTTGGAAAGTTAAATAGCTGCAGAATCTTATACATCCAACAGGGATGTTTATATTTCAGAAACCTTTTCAGCAAGGATAATTTTTGAGGGAAAGTTTTTTCTTATTCTTTTGCAAACTGTAGCAGAATCCCTGAAAAGTCTTACATGTTCTCAATTTTCCTGGATTGTTTTATAGAAAAGTTTTGAACTTGGCAGCAATATAAATCTCGATTTTTTATATTTAGTACCTTTCCAATTGATTCTTCAATTATCCTTGACATTCACTATGGCGCATTCATTAATCGAACACATTTTGAAAATTTATGCAGCGCATAAATTGAATGGCATTAAAAACATATGCGAAACATATGTATGAATGCAGTTGCTCTAACTCGGTATTGATTTCCAAGAAAATTTATTCAGATTTCATAAAAGGAATAGAGTTTCTATTTTCCTTTACTAGAAGTTGTTGCAACTGACGCAACACCTCACTGCATCTTATTTATTATCATACACTTTCTTCCTTGCGTAGACAAGTTTCATGGGGTTGAAATTTTCTTTGATGTGTACAGGTTTTTGAATCAAAAAGGTTTGTTATATCGCGGTTCAAGTGTAGTTGGAACATTTTAAATGAAGCAGAAAGAATTTTTGGATTCCTTTTTTTGTTTTTCATGAACCTTTGTAATGACGTACTATCAATTGACTTTTACGCCTTCACACAACAAAATCAAAGCGAAGAACAATTTTTTCGATTTTTTTTCGAAACTACTCAAGTTTTTAGTTAATTTTTTTGGGAGCTGAGCAACACAATGTACAATTTGTTTGGCCTATTTTGTTCTCAGACGTGTGCTTGTACTATTTGCAACTAATTAAATTTTGGTTGCTTTTCAGGAAGAAAAAAATCCTAAAAATTAATTGAATTTACGTTTTGAAAATGTTAATCATAAGTGGTTTTCGATGAACCGTTCCGAGTATCAAACAACAGACAACAACACCAAACGAACTTAGTAGGAAGGATCCCATTAACACTGAAAAGTCGTTGCATTCAATTTTTTTAGATTGAACCTTCAATTATTCTTCATATTCTGCTTAGTACCAATCGTCGAAAAAGTTGAATGCTTAATCAGTTACTTATTCACGTAGACACTATTCATGCAAAAACTATTTTATTCAACATGCCCATCTTATTTAACATATATGTCTTATTTAGTATTGTTTGCTCATTCATACACTTCAGAAGCAGAGTTCAAATTTCGTTATTCATTGCAAACAAATCAAATTCAATGAGGTCCCCACTACTAAACATAACTTATTTAATTGCCCAACTATAATATTCGATAATAATCATAAAATCGCTCCCTAGCCTATTGATGGCGTCTTTAGTTCGAAACATTTGGTAGGATACCGCGAGTCTAGAAGTATATTGATTCTACATAGTTATCCTCAAAATACCCACTTAGTGGTTGCCAGCCCCTTCTGTGGTTTGTTAACATTTACACAACATGATTCTGATAAGTGATGGTAACAAAATATTATAGTTAAAGCTCGTTGAACAACGATTGTGTAGCTAAGATATGGAGAAAGTTTTTGAAAGGACCCTTCTATGCCAAACGATAGCAAGTATGTGTTCTGCAAAGAGCTTGCAGACGGGACACATGGTTAATGCTCCCTAAGGCAATTATGCTTTGTTGGAGCTAAAATTAGTGTCATTTATAATTTAAATATAGCCAAACAAATTAAACTGGAAAGTTATTATTTCCATAAAAATAATGTCAAAAAAAATTATGATTATTCGCAATGTTGGCCATAATTATTTCATTTTATTTCCTACTGTTTCACCATTATTCTGTGTTAAGTGACATTCATGGTAATATGTGGCACCAAATAATTATCATCATCCAAAAGTCTACGTAACGACTATACTAGCTCGTTAGCATCAGTAGAAAGTATCTTCCTTTCATCGAGTTTTCCCTTCTTTTTAGAACGTTTAGGGGAGCTGACTGCTATTTTTTTATTCATACGAAAATACATTTCTTATTATATTTTTTTTTCAAAGAAAATTGAAAAAAAATCAAAAACTCATGGCTATATTTGGAAAACCCAAGCTTTCGGAGATTATTTTTGGAAAAAGGTAAATGATCGATCATTAAGTGTACATGGAATCTAATCAGCGCTGATCTTAGAAAAAATACCTTTATGTACTTCAATTTACACGTTTGTAATTGAAAAAAGGAAAAAAAAAACAGAAATTAGTTAGCCTGAGGAAGAGATCTTTTTTGCAAGGTCGCCTAATTCACGCTATGCAACCTTAAGGTAACAGGAGCAAATTTTTCGACCTATCTTTGAAAAGCATTGATTACTCCCAATTTCCTTAAATAAAAAGCTTGATTTCTACTATAAATTATTGAAAGCTGTTCTAAGGAAAGTTGAAAGTTGTCTTCTGGAGACTCTTCTTGGAGAGACCTACGAGTTTCAACATTAAGTTTTTATCACTCAAAAGAAAATTGAGGTATGTTATTTCCTAAGCCCAAGATTAATTTTTGCTGGAGTGCCAAAAATTAGGATGACCACTGCTGTCTGCAACCACATTCCTTAGAGTAAGTAGTTTAGGTTTTATCACGGAATCATTCATTCCGTTAGATAAATCATTTTTAATACAATCAACACTTTAATTGGATGACAAGTAGAAATGATTTCATAAAATTGGCTAATGTATAAGATTCTACTGTAACATTTAAAACTGCGTGTTACATCCGACATCTTCAATAGATGATACCTACCATAAACCATAAAAATTCAGGGATCAATTGAGCAATAAATAATGTTCCTAAAACTTAAACCAGTTCACTACAAACCAATTCTCAGCTACGTTAATACCTTTTCAGTATCTTATACGGACGTTTCGCACAAAAGCAAGATTTTCTATATATTTATAAACCTAGAAACCATATAAGAAAAATTTGAAGCGATGCTGATGTTACTATCACGATTCCCAACCAACGAATGAAACCACCAAGAAGAATATGATTGTTCATTTTTGAAAGAGTTTCAATTATAAATTTGGGCAACAACTGCCAAAAGCATCATAAATCTTTTGGGAAAATGAGAAAAACTTAACGAAATTTTTTTTTAATACCAACAAAGTAAGTTGTTCTTTCTTTACTTTCATGGTGAAGGCACTACTGATGATGACCTATATTTCTCTTTTCAACTAAAGACTCACAAATCAAAAATTAATTCAATCAAAGACAACCTTCTTTGAATGAAAGCTGCTTAATTAGATGCATTCTTTTGAACTGTGTTATCTGAAGATGCAACCTCTAAAATCATAGATTAAGATTAGATGCATTTCCTGCTTTTGAAAAGCCATAAATATCCTTAAGCATGCCATTTTTTTTCAATTATGGTACAATTGCTACATTTTGGAAAGAGAAATACATAAAAAATTGCAGTTTGAATAATATACTACAAACATTTGTAGTCATGTTTAAAAATGTACTACTTTAATAATAGTAAGCTAAGCAGCAAATCGTAATTGTATATTTTTAACCGATATTAGCAGTAGTTGTCATTTCTTTTATTAAAGACACACCTTGTGCAGATTTATTATTTTGTCTAAGTTTACAGATATCAGTACGATTTAAATTATGAGAAAAACAATTTGTTTAGAAATTTCAAAACAAAACCTACTCTTTTTGAGCCTAACTATTAGAAAACCCTTAAATTTTCAACGAAAACCTCTAATAACACTGCTTTTGCATCAGATTCACTTCAAATTACAAATACATTAAAAACGAATCCGCAATTTTCTAAAATATTGAACCATTAGCTAAATAAAATGAGAGTTTTACATCTAAGTAAGTTGGAACAATTTATTGTTAATGAAATTTATGGTATGTGCAGCTTCATTAATTGTCCAAAAAACCTCATTTCTCGAACACAGACTCTAAATCATTTTCCCAAACAAACATTTCGATTAAAATCTATACAAAACGCTGAAATACAGCTTTCAAAATAAAATTTGACTTTTTAGGGAGTCCATTCTCATCGACTATCTTCAATGCTTTTGATGATGTTAATTGAAAAGAGCCAGGACGAATAAACTTCACACGAAATCAACTACGGAAAAATGACTTCGACTATGACAAATTTGACGGCTCAAAGTTTTTATCAGAACACCATTACCAAAAGGTGTTAGTGAAGTTCTTGAGCAACAAAATTGGTAAGACAACTTGTCTACCACCTGTTTGTCAAATGAGTTGTCTAACTTACTTACTCTCGTTCTGGAGGTGCCCAATAAATAGGTATTATCAAAATATATCCACCTATTAAACACTCAATCTGAAAAAAAAATCCAGGATAATTTTCTTTGGGAAACTTTACGCAAACAGTTTTCATACGAAACTTCTTCCAAACATTTTCATGAAAAAAATTTTTAGGAACAAATTTCGACTGCCTTTCAAATGAAGCAGCAAGACATTTTCAATAACTGTTCCAACTTTTGATTACCAACAATATTATCCACCGAAGACCAAAAAAAACTTTGGTACACGTTGATTTCCCAAAAGTATATTATCGACTAGAACTTAGCACTCCTATTATTTAGCTAAACAGCTTCACCTTCCAGCCGAAACTCGACAAACAAATGCCTCAAAATCCACCATATTTCGCAACTTTTGGCTGGATAATCTTGGTCTCTGCTTCAAAACTTGACTCTATTTTACGAGCAAGCCATTAACACAAAATTTATTACAGCCCATTCGAAAAGTATTGATTTGTTTGGACGGCAGAGCCATCCATCCACCCATAATAAAGTTTGCCAGCCAAAGTTTGTTCTTGCATTAAATTTGCTGAGTAAAAAAACATAGCATTTTCGACGACCTAACACAAAGTTTTTCAACGTACCGCCCCGTAGAATTTGTTTGCTAATCTGCAACTCTGTTTGTACCTTGTGTTAAATAAATAACCGCCCGTTGACGCGCATTCTGCGTGTTTTCATTTACACCAGAGCGATTTTTGGGAGTCTTACTTAGTGCCTATCCACGAAGAAATGAATTGGGAATGGGGTCTGGGTGGCACTTTTACTTACGGTCTAGTTCTTGAAAGAAAGTTTTCCCAAGCACTAATCAATATAGGTCATCATCATCAATACAACTCGTCTGAAATTTCGTTTTGAATTATGTGCTTTGACGGAACTTTCACTTGATTTACTGATTTCTTAATGCTATCAAATCCTGTTTATTTTAAATTAATATATTATGTTCCTTTCCAGTAGGTATAAATGATTTCTCAGAGGAATCGAAATAGATATTTTTCTTATGAGCCTAATTAATATGAACAATTGACTAAAAGACTTAATTGGTAAACCATCGAACATACTGAGAAATAAAGCAATGATACTTCAATAGGCTGATAAATTCTTAGAAAGAATAGACTCAGCAGACTGAAAATAATGAGACCAATTTGTCTTGGAATAGAAAGTAAGATATCATACGCAGGTGATAATAAAATGAGTAAATCCTGGTAACTGAAATTGATATCGAATTTAAAAATTGTATGTTTGAAATGATAACTGCGTCGTACACATCACTTTTGAGTTGATTTTCAAAGATTTAAATTTCAAAAACACTTTCTGTCTTTAAAATAAATTTCAAAATATATCAAGCAAATATAGAATCTACTACTTATGTATATCGAAATATCCTCTTAAAAGGATTTTCCAAATTTCAACAATAATCGTTTGTCTTGTGCCATGCGGGGCTCGTGGCTGTCTTTAATTGAATCAGCTTAAATGAAGAAGAAAAAAACGTTTCAACAAAAGCATAATGAAATATGTAGCGTTTTGATTCCCTAATTAACTTTTCATTTTACCTTTGTAATCGCATTTTCTGACGAATAATAATTCATGATGGCGAGCCTTGGCTGTCGACAGGCCCAGCTACCCCCGTCACATAGCGTTCGTTTTAAAGGCAAGTAATGATGGATTTTGCAGAAAGACATGGTCGTAAGTCGTAACGTAGGGCAAGAGCCTGTCTAAGGTGAAATAAGTTAATAGCATTATAAGGTTAACGGGAGGTAGGTTTTGTTTAATTATTTAAATAAAATGAAATTAAGAGGGAATACTGTTTTGTTTCAAAACATATTTGAAGAAGCAATGAAATATTAAATCGTGAAAAACAAGATGTTTCTTTGATGTTAAATGCCGCAATTATTTGCGTCAACATGCTGTAAATCATTACTCAATGCCAAGTCAACATTCCATTCGAACATACTATTATCTTGTATCGGATCTGAATTTTTCAACTCAAAAGTATTTTAATATTATATTCTAAAAAATACAATCAAGTGCTTACTTCGTCTAGACACGCTGTTTCGACCATTTTTTGGCAATTCATTTGTTACATTTTGATTTATCTATGCGTTTCGAAGTGCATGATATCTTTAAAAAAGATAAACCTGCAATCGATTGAATTACTGTGAACACCTCCTCTATAGTTTAATTCGCTTTCAGCTGCACTGTTGGGTGTTAAACATTAGGTACTTATCCAGCACATACATAATGTTTCACATATTGATACGTAATCAATCAAATAATCCAAATTTGACCTCCCAATCAAGTTTCTAGTAGAATAAACATTCGCATTCACACTCTTTTTACTGTAAATAGAAAACTAACAGCCCCAAAGCATACAACGGAAAACATTCTCCACTAAAACCCTTAAAGTTCACGTTTACGTCGTCCTAGAAATTTACTTACGTTCACAAATCCTAATCATGTTTCAATTTCGCCTTCCTACAAAACTGGGTCGCACCTTGTAATGAGTGAGTCGTTGTGGCTTGACGAAACACCATTTTGCATGCACACCTTTCTCCCGTAATCTTCAACCCCATTCCCATCACGAATATTTGCATTTAGCCTCGAACTCGCTTGCTAGCACTTCTTATAATCAACATTTGGAGAAAGAAAGAAAAAACCTTGAACGTTAAGTGGAAAACTTTACCAGAAGTTTTTCATCGATTTTTTCCGCATCCGTACTATCTTCAGCTTTAGTGATTTTTTATGCGATGTGAAATTTAGCTTTTAATCTAAACATCCTAACGCCAGCATCTATGAACGATTTCATTATTTGCTTTGTTTTGTTTTTGGAAAATTGGATACGTGGCACTTGCATGCAAAAGAAATGAACTCTTGAGAAACAGTGGAAAATGCTAGAGCATGCACAACAGCATTGAAGGTTGTAGTGCATTCATTTCCACCACGTACTGAAAAATCGATTTGGTGAATCTTATTGCAAAGATACTTGGTTTTGTGCGAAAACGAAATGGTAAAATGGTAGAATACGTAGACGTGATTTTGTTGAACCTTTAAAAATTTACCGAGTAGCTTAGTTTCATCCCAGAAGGTTTTAACGATTTTTTTGGAAACATTGCTATATAAAAGAGATTATTATTACTGAATTATTAATGTTTTTGCTCAGTGCCTCATTTGAGAGAAAACCTGATAGTTTTATGTCTCATTAAGGAGAACAGTCGATGGTGGATTGCACAGATATTCAAAAATTGCTACTACATCCGGCGTATTGGAAGGTTGGTGTGTCATTTAAAACCATTCCTCATTGTAAAAAAAGCACTATTTTTGTCACAACTACGTCAACCCTCAAACCTCAAATATGAAAGACAATGATTAAACAAAATAAATTTGAGACTCACTTTAAAAATTATTGGAATTAATTTCAACCAACCAACCTGGCCAATCATTTCTTACAAAAAATTTATTCAAATTCTCTCTTAGGACTACCTCTGACAATGTTGTCACGCGATCTATTTCAAGCAATATCTCCTTCACCCCCGAAAAAACTATCGTTCGGCTCTCATTTGCATATTAACAATCAATTACACGCAAGCTCAGCTCTTTCGCATGACTGCTGCGTATTAAGCAAAATTCTTCCAATTTTAATATCAAAACTACAACAAATAACGATAAATATACATATTTAATTCGCAGCACGATTCCAAAAATAGTATATCGAAAGTTATCAAGTCCTGATAATAATACATATTTCTGTAGAAACTATACCATCTATTAGTGTCCTTAAAAATTGTCGTAAATTATATCTCCACGACGTCAACATTTTCTCGGCAATAACAGTCTTAGAAAAGCTCCATTCCAATTCAACCAGACCTCCCTGTTTTCAACAACACAACACGTTCACTTCCTTCGAACATTCGATATGGTATGGAACGACGGAGGAAAGCCATCAAATCCCAATTACGTCTATGCCGTGAATTAACAGTCGCGTACAGCTGACTATAAATATTTTATGACTTGATACCAATGATGATTGGCATCTATAAAGTCCTTTTCTTTTCTTATATTTTTGTTTCTCTCGCCATCATGAAATTTCTTTGAAATGTGCCATCCGTTTGCAAATGTTACTCTAATTCAATATTGTCGAAGGTTTTGATAGTATGGCATTTACAACATTTCGAAAGGAATCGTTCGAATACGATTGTATTCATGAAAGGACGCATACACACACTTCGATATGGATGAAAACGATGATAAAATGATATGCTTTTCTAGCCTCTGTTCTGTTCATGCAATTTTCCAGAGTCTTCGTATCAGTTCGAAATGGAATGGCGGCGGTATAACACAAGAAAATGATAAAAAGATTTTCGAGAAATTCAATTTTCTTTCGATTGGCAATAGGAATGGAAAAATTCAATTACAGATATCTACTCCTTTTTGGGAATAGCTGTTGAACAAACGATAGACACAAATTTGTTTTTTTTTGCAAAAAAATGTAGCCTAAAAATAAGAAGTGATATCGATTCTAACGATTTATCGTTCAAAAGAGGAGATGCCATACTGGGTAGCTTCATCCTAGTTTTGAGAGGGCTTTATATAAGAAATAATATTAATATCTGAGTAGTTTTCGAAACCATGCTTGGTGATGTATGCTTAAAGTTTTTTTTATAAACAAACTGAATATAAGAAAAAGTCCTATCAAATGTAGTTCAGTTGGAGAAAGTTAATCTTTAGCTTAAATTAATGTCATTTGAACAATGGCGTGTACAGAAAAAAGTCTTTTTTAATATTAACAAGCCGCGAAGTGCGACCCTTGAGGTCCACACGGTCAACTTCCCAGTAATATCTAGATGAACATTAAAAATATTAAACAAAATAATAATTTTAAAAATATTACTACTTTAAATAATAATAATGAGAGGTATTCATAACAGCAACAGGAATGAGTTGATATTAATCATATCATCTACGGAAGGTTTTTTTTGGACTTCCATCATTTAAGCATTTTTTTTATTAACAGTAAAACACTGTAAAAACTATTAAAAATCTGCTTAAATTATGCAAATATTATAAAACTTCGATTGAATTTACAACAATTTCCTTAGAATAAAAGATATAAAGTAATGTCATTCGTATGAACCCTCTTTACATGGTAACTTTGAATGATTTTCTTATTTTTAATTTAGTTTTTTTCATAATCATGGAATTAAATTTTGCCGGTTTCTCTCCAAAAACTGATAAGAATGTATAATTTTTATAAACATTTATTACTGTGCTGTGCAAATCAAGTTAAAAACTTATTTTTTATGAAAAAACCTTAAAACCCTAAAAGCCTATTTTTTGCATTTTCTTTTATTAAATTAAAAAGCGGCTGAAACAATTTTTATGTAATATTAAAAAAATTGCAACAATGTTAATACACGTCTATTGACACCTTAATGATGCAAATATTATATCTGGTTCGTGAGATATAGTGAATGATAAAAATGACCTTAAAAATCATGATGACTTTTAATGATTTTTTATTTGTAATTTAATTTTTTACGCAGTCATGAGAAAAATTTTTGATGATGTTTCTACAAACATTGTTTGCAGTATATAAATTTTATAAACACTGATTACTATATTTCGCAAATCAAATTATAAATTTATTGTTTATGAAAAAAAATCTAATTTTTTGCACTTTATTCTCTTAAATTAAAAAACCGCTTCAACAGTTTTTATAAAAGTTTGACAGATTCACGCAAATGTTGATACGCGTCGATTGACACCTGAACAATGCAAATCGTATGTTTGGTTCGCCAGATATAGCGCATGACAGAAATGGCCTTGAAGATCATGATGACTGTTAATGATTTTTTATTTTTTATTTGATTTTTTTTTTTCGTTATCATGAGTAAAAAATTTTGATAGCATTTTCAATAAAACTGTTTGGAGTATATAAATTATATAAACATTGATTACTTATACTTGTAAATAAGGTTGAAAATTTATTGTTTTTGAAAAAAAACGTTATTTTTTGCACTTATTTTTAAAAAATTAAAAAAAGGCTCCAAGAAATTTTTCAAAAACTTGATAGAATCACATAAATGTAAATGTGCGTCGATTGACACTTTATTCAAGAAAATCGTACGTTAGGTTCGCGAGATATAACGCATGACAGAAATGACCTTCAAACGGGCAAAACAGCAAACCCCCTTGACCGAAATTTCCCAAAAACTAATCAGCTCTTAAAATTGCAAAGACGCTTCGATTGACACCTCAACAAAGTCGATACGACTTTGTTTACGTGAGTTATGCTCGTAGAAAAAAGTGTCCACGAACGGACGTACGTACGTACACACACACACACACACATACATCTCCCTTTCTAAAAAAACTTTATATATACTCTATAGACCTCAAAACGTAAAGAAATGTTGAAAATTTCAATTTCGATTTTCGAGGCGATTACAAGAACTTCCCATATACTGGGAAGTTAACAAAAACAATGCATTAGTTCACATTCAGAAATGAAAATCTCAAATATCAAATAGTTTCTCCGTAATACTGTTTTAAAAAAGGACGATCATTTTTACATATTTCCCAGGTGTAATCTTGAACAAAAAGCTGCGTAACAAATTACTCTTTGACCAAATTCTCGTAAAGTTTTAAATCCAGTTTGGATTCAAGCTGACTCTTCGTGTCAATTTCCTCTACAACATTTTCATGAAACTGTAAAGAAAGCCACAGCCTTTAAAACAATTCTTCGCCACACACCTGATGTGATATTTTTCTGTGCTTTGTGCACCATCTTTATCGCTTGTAAGACAATGAGTGAACAATTCTTGGTTTCCTTCATTACTTGTGAAATTCGAAGAAAATCGGTAGAATGTGTTAAATTTTTTTATATTGAACTCTGTAGCATTGAAACTTACCAAATATTGTGAACTAGGATTAAAGAATTGAATTCAGTTGACTCAGAGCTTCTTTCAAATATTTTTTTTTGGAAAATCATTTCTAAAATTTTTAAATTTTAATAAAACAAAGGCTCGAAAATTTCAATGCCAAAGATCGAAGGGAGTATTTTGAGTCAGTTTCTAATAGATATTTTTGGCTGTAAAGAAATAATAAAATTATTTAAATAGTATTAGCCCTCTTATCTAATATGTAATCATATCCAATTATGTTCTTTTTTTGAAATATGGTTTCATTGAAAGAACAAACATAGCTTGTGAAAGTCCTTCTAGCTAGTGTAAAATTATAAAGGCGAGGTTATATAGGTAACCTTGCTAAAATCTAAGGGATATGTATCATTTTTTACGCACCTATTTTTGAATTTTTATATATGGTACGTACCATTTTTTTGAACTCCTTAATTAAATGCATTTATTTTTAATATTTTCAAACAGTTTTTTGAAGAAAAATGATTATTATTGTTAGGTCAGGATTATCTTAAAATCGTTCCATTAATATTTTGAATGTTTGTAATAATTTTGTTGTACCAGCAGCCAATCCTTCATTTTATGTAGATTGAGATATTGAAAACAATTTCATTTTTAAATTCAATAATTAATGCCCACTGTCATAAAGTACCATCCATGTGCTTCTTGATCGATAGGGCTTTTAGTGTTTCTCTTGAGGGTTAAAAAACATATGAGTAGTTTTCCAACCGCGAAATAAATTTTTTGTACAAATTTCCTCGTTAGTTTCATTTCAAAGTTTTGAGTGAATTAAATTTTGCTTGTGAATAAAAAATATTCTTTTTGAGCTCATTCTCCGAATAGTTTTTTATGATTAATTTTATTTTTGCAAATTTCAATTCTTAATATCTAATTTTCAAACTTGCTGAAGATATTTTTTTAAATTTACATTACAAACGAATGAAAGGTAAATAGTCAAACGATTCGTAAAAAAACAATTCATGAAAATTTTGGTACAGCTGTCTCAAATATTTTGAAAATTTATTGTAAAACATTTCCATTAACTTATTCAAGAAATTTCTACTGGAAAATTCGTTTCTCCCAGTAATACTATAATCGTAAATACGAAAAATAGTTTTGCAATAAAAAATTTTCTCCTTAGTGGCCATCCTTTAAGATTTCACTAAAAATCTGTTTCTATTTTTCAAACAATTTTCCCTAACTCCGAAACCAACAACAATTTCAATTCAAATGCCACACAAAGCCTATCCAAAATTGATCAAATTCTCGGGAAAGATATAACAACACGAAACTTTAAATTGGCTAAAATCGTTTCTATGCTCCACAAAATCGACCACACATGTGCCTACCTATAAGCTCCCATGTGCCTTGAACATCGTCTTGCTGTCTTTGTTCCTTGGAATAAGGACATTTCACAGATGTTGTCCGCTTATATCGAATTCAACGTGTTTCTTCTATATATCAAATCATATCAGCTAGCTGAAATAATATTCTGGCTGCGTCCGATGTGTGTTTCATTGTTGAAATAGTCACGAACAAGCATATGAAGTAGACATGTGAGGCAAAGCTTCTGCCATATGTGATCTGGTGCTTCATCATTCGTTCCTTTGGGTGCGAAAAAAATTACAATAAACGTTAAATGCAATATAGGACGCCACGTATTCAGATACACATCCCATCACGCGTACGTACAGGTTTATTAGGTATCAACTAACATCCAAACTTATCTTATGCCCGGTCACTTTATCCCTGTTGCCTTGTGTCCTTTATGCTTTGGAATTTAATTAAAACTCACAAACATAGTCAAGCAAATTACCTTTGAGTAGTGCTAAATAGTGTAGTGTATGGTTAGTTAAATGGACTAATGTGTGTCCTTTAATGTAAGCACCGCATTTATAGATGATTCTTACAGAAGCATTTTCTATGGGGAAAACAGATTCGTTATAGTTGGGTTTTAGTTTGGATGGAGTTTATGAAGGCATAATCAACATGGCATATGTTTTGGATTAACTTAATTGATGTGTAGCTAAAACGAGATTCAGGTATGATTAATTATATTGGATTACGTTGATATGAGCTTTGTCTGTTAAGATGTAGCCAAAAATTGATTAATACGGTGTGAAGTCGTGTTGGAATTAAGTGCTTTGGGAATTTCACTTCTTGTCTTAGCAGAAAATCACTGAAGGATAGCTTTGCTTTTTCTTGAATGGTAGCATTGGTAAAAATGGTCTTACTTGGGTTTCCAATGGTTGAAATCTGTTACATGGAATCTGAGTGAATCTTTTGAAGTTCTTTAAAAAGTAGATAATATAGATCAAATCAATCATATTGGCTGGCGCTTTGCAGACTCTCAGCAAGCTTGCAATTGTACCATCATCATCAGTTTGAGCCTTGGCTTTCTGATCTGCTTCAAAACATCTAGATAATGCGATGAAGAGTTGTCAGAATAATAATAACTAGCAGCACCCAGCACTCAAAATTCGAGTGCAATGATGATTTTATTATAACTGACTCTAGAAATTCGATCGAATATTTATCAATCAATATAATAGAATGGCAAGCTAAATTTGTTTTTCTATTGTGATTAAATAATGTTTATGAATTTTAATAATGTTTAAAAATCATTATTCAATTATTGGCGCTTCAATGCGTCTCGAACGTATAACAATGCTAAGCATTTTGCGCATGTCATCATTCGATTTTCACATTCATGAGATCTGCCAAACCGGTTGGTGTAAATAATGTTAGGAAAATCAAACATCGTTTTTAAATCTTGAAAGTTTTCTTCAACTGAAAACACTTTTTTGTGGAATGTTAGACGGTCTTCAGCAAAACAAACTAAAAATATATGACCAAATAGTGATGAAATGTGCGTATACATTTGCATAATGAACGGCGACGCTAAATGCAATACACACGAATGGTCCCCAGAAAGCAAGCTATAACACAACACCGAACCAGTGAACGGCTAAATACAATACACATGAACGGTGTAAAGTGAGAATGAAAATATTGCTAAATGTGGTGAAATTTGATAATGAGCTAATTAAGCTTCCAAAAATGAAACTAAAACACTTGCAACAGTCCGAGATACGAACCTGGGACCCCCGCGTGCAAGGGCAAATTACCTCCGCATGCACTACACAACCCGTAGTAAATCAGGGTCATTGATGTATTTTTTATGAAAATCGGTCCAGAAGCAACGGCTAAAATGGTACCACAAAATTCATGTTACCCGTTTAATTATATAGATTTTGATTTTAGAATACCTCCCAAGCTAAAACGGATGACTATAGTAAACTTTAACGAACATAGCTTCAAAAGCGACTCATGTGTAAGACATGGCGATGGTATAATCTTCATGATTTTCATCTATATCATTGAGTTCGTCTTATAAAAAATCTTGATATACATCACGGTAACGCTACTATTCTAAGTTTAACAAAAAAAAAACAATAATGACATCAATATCAAGGTGCGAACAAATTTTCGCGCGAAAGAACCATGCATGGACCTTGAGTTAGTGGCAAAGGTAAGCGGATTTTAATAGCAATGAAAAAAGACTCAGTGTATCTTCCAAACATTAACAAAGATGGATGGAATATGACAATGGAAAATCAAAATTGGAAAATGTCGCCTGATTTGTATAACTTGGTGCTCACCTTGTAAAATACTGTGATCAATAGAACAAAATAGAAAGGCGTTTTAATATGATCAATAAAGTTTACTTTTCAGTCCTCTAAAATATATTTGAATACTCAGGAAAAATATGCAATGAAGCCACTGATCATTCGTCCGATACTAATGCAAGGATATGAAACATTGACCCTGCCACGGGCCCCAAAAAAACACTTTTATTTTTTAACTGGGCTGTAAAAAATATACTCGAATGGTAATCGCGTTTCACCTATGAGTTTTCAGCATTTTGAGTGAACTAAACGACATTGAGCCTATCGAAAATGCGCAGCGTTCAATAACTGACCAAGTGAATTACATGGATTGTAGTATCTTCAGGTGCACCATGGAAGATCATACATCGAAAACCTAGAGAAGACTCTGTCAGAGAAATAATCGCTACATAGTGTGAAACACAAACTGTTCGACGCCTTTTTAGGACCAAGATAGCTAGAGACCATGTCTTCAGAAAGCTAAGGTCAATTTGGGTTGAAGAACCATTGATCTTGAACAAATCAATGGCAGTATGACTGCGAAACTGTTTCCCTGTTGATGGCTCCTCTTCTGATATAAATCGATAGGATTGAATCAATTGTTCCTTATGTGATTAATTTTGTTATTCGTGTGCCAAAATGGCACTGGGTAATTTCAAATTTATTCATTTACGGTTAATAATTAAGGACAGAGCTAAAAACCCTGCATGATAAATAATAGTTCAGGTCAACTTTAATATGTTGATTTACAATCTTATGCAAATTATATTGATCTTACTTAATTATTCACCATGAAATATATTTATCCGCAAAATATGCAGTCTGAAAAACTTTGAACTAAATATACATATTTATTCACACAAAACCGTAACAAATTCCTCTCATACTTCTTCTTTAAACTTTTCAAATTTCAACTTCCATGAAAATACATTCATTATGCAAACTTATCATTTCCGATGCATATACTTTTGCACACAAAAGTGCAAATAACTAAGACCAAACTTTCCAAAAATTGTTATTCTCGGAACACAGTGTGAATGAATTGATAGCTAAGACTCCTGAAAAATTGAAAACCTCTCATTTGGAAGTTGAATCCTGCAACATCAATGTAGAATGTTATCGATTTTATACTCATTTTTCCTTCTTGTCATGACCCAACCTGGTGAATAAATATAAAATTTCCACGTACAATGAGTGCAGATGAAAAGTTAACTTCAAAGTCAAAATCCAGCAAAAAGCAATAAAATGTATGGAAAAAGCAGAGAATGGATAAAAACTGACTTTTCAAAGTACAAACGGAACATTCTCAAGAAGATCCAACTGAACGAGCAAGTTAAGAAAGTTATTCAACTTCATAATTTCCATTCGGCAAAAAAGTTACCATACTTTTCCATTCGGCTTGCCCGACGAGTTATATTATTGCTTTTGTTGGTGGTCTTTATTGGTGAAAAACGTCCAAGAAAAACTGTCGCAACGAGTTAACATCTCTTTCAGCGCAACACGCCCACTTCGCTTTCAGATAAGTGTAATTTTTAATACGACGAAATAGTATGGCTCTGGCCATAAAAACGACGTTGTGTCGCGGGAAATACAGCTAAAGGAAAAAAATACTTTCCAATAAGATTGTCCCTTGCGGCATCTTGGAATATTTTCATCCGTCCTGTTTGCCCTGTTAGCGCTTGTTTTAGCCAGAATTTAAAGTTTGAGATAAACTAAGTACATAAACTCATAAAGTCGCCGATTTGTAATTAGTTCTAGGTCATTGGTTGCACAAAGTCTTCAGCGAAGTGAGATGGGATTTCGTAGATTTTGTGGAATTTATGGAGTTTGGGAATTTAATTTTCGAGATTTTCAGTTTACTTTGGATTTTATTAATATAGGCAGCACAGCGCGTTGAGTGGAACTTTTGCAAACTGATAACGTTTGGAAGTGGATAAAGTATATTAATCAGGGTGAATATTGAATAATTAAATCGAAAAAATATTAGATTATCGAGAATAAATTAATTTCTAAGTAAATATAAATTTTGATTTGAATTTCTGCATCGGTTTATAGATATTTTCCACTTGAACATTTCTAGTTCGTGGAAAAAAATGTGGATCAGTTTATTTTCAAATCACCTATTAAAAGTTAATTGAAAACTATGATATTAATCACTCAGCTTGTTCAGAAATTATGAAAAGTGAAAAATATTGCAACGAACCCTGCTTCTCGACTGCATTCGTACATTTATTAAAAATTCACTGGTATAATTTTCACCTAATAGGAAAATCATTGATTTGAACATAGTCTGCAATTTGTTAAGCTGAAAATGAATTGGGACAAGAAGAAAAAGCACAGATTGAATTTTTTAAGCAGCAAATATGGATAGCAAAATGAGATTGAATCCTGAATGTAAGCCTGCTTTTGTTGAACAGTTTTAATGTGACTTTTAAAATATGATTTCTTTTTTGGATTTTTTGGATTTAATCGAGGAAACTTGAGATATATTCGTAACTTAAAATTCAGTAGTAAATATGATATGATGTAAGGCTACTCTGGTCTATTTTTTGGTGACAACTTGGTATCTAATCTTTCAAAAGTCTTGTATTTGCAGGTTAAATTTTAATTTGAAATGAATGAAATGCAGTTTTTAGTAGAGATGGTCACTAGTTATCAAATTTAATCTTTATACAATGGAAGATTCTGCTTTCAAATTTGACCCAAGAAAAGATCTTACAGTCAGATTAGCATTCATCATATACTGCTTCAAAAAACATTTGACGCATCAAAATTTGGCAATCATCTTCTTCATCATCGTCCAAAAAAATGTTTTGAAAATTTAACAAATTTGGATTCAACGATTATCTTCAGAATCAAGAATTTTCCCTTTAAAATTGGCGTTTCTGGCTAATAAAATTGAACGAATAATTAAATAACTTTTTCAAATTGTTTATTTATGTCTCATGTTGCAAATAAGATATTATATGGCTTAAATAAAAGTGGTTTACTGCCCAATAACCATTTATCTAAGATCAAACTATATATGCCACTCATCAAACTGCATATCAGGTCCAAGTGCCAATCAATCTCCTTTTCATTCAGTCATTCACATGTTACCAAGAATCAAAAGCTCAGCCAATGATAAGGACGACTAGGCAAGGCACAACCAACTTAGCAACTGTTAGCTTTCCGTAGGACTTAAGGGATCTCCCTTGATCAAAATGTCGCATTGCTATTGTGTGAAAATGGGAAATACGTTTTTATCTGCATTCTAAAACGTGACAACAAAAAAGAAAAAGGGAATGTTCATGTCAACCCAACTACAACATTTATCAGGATGGATTCCAGCATGTTTGCAATCATAGTCCTGTTTCAGGAAAAAACGCCAAGGGACTTGCGATGAATGAAAGTAATGTAGATTATATGTTGCATGGTCTCTCGTTTTTTTTGGGTGGTTGTATGCAGGCATGTGTTCCATTTCATTTAGGATTCGAGAATTTGCATTCGTTTTGAAGAAAACAATGCGATATTTGTAACGTTTGTGCACGTCAACTTCCAATTCATTCATGAGCATTTAGATTGAAGAGTTTGGCAGCGATCAAGGAACTGTCTTCGTTCCATGTATGATGGTGTAATTGAATGGCAGTTACATTGCCAAATTGAATGTGTTTTTTAGGAGACGTGTATTTTGAATGGCTTTTTTTATACAGAATGATATTGGAACGGATGTTTTTGATGAAGGAAAGGACATTCGAAATATATTTACTTTGTGAAGTGATAACACTCAAAGGCATTCAATGTCAATGTTTCTATTGAAAAATTTGTAATTTGAAACACCTTCTCTTCTGAATATATTTATTTATCAAGCAAGCAAAAATGGTCAGAGTTTTTCCTTTCAATTTTCAGCTTCTTTTTGAGAAGATATTTATTAATCATGAAGGAAATAAATTATTCAAACATCATATGACTACTATCTGAAATTGCGTTTGTTCGGGATAGCACATAAACTAGTACCCAGTGAAAAATAGCAAATGCCTCTAGTTGTTAGAAAGTACACAAAATAGCATAACTAAGAAGTGTAACTATTCCCTTGTACTTTAATTCGAAAAGACATTAAATTTCTAATAGCCAAAGCATCAACTGATGTTCAGATGCATCTACTTCTCATTAAACAAATACCCTCTAAAATTAGCTGAAACTAACTTTCATGGCAGACTTTAAAAGCACTTTTTACAGGAAAAAATCAATACATCAAGAAAACTAAAAATCTTTTTGGACGAAACCGTAGCAAATGAAATTCCTTGTTGCGAACTAACTACTCCTTCGAAGCAGAATTCTATCTGAACGCACATATCAATAGAGTTCGTGGCTTGAAACAAGTAATTTTCGAAAATGTTCACAGGGCATGAACGCCTAATCCTGATTGATAGCATGTCGGCATGAAGCGAGTATAATAAATGATTATTTAGAAAGACTGCTTTGAATTCACCGCAAGGCTGTTTCATGAAAAAAATTCACGACATTTCAACTTCAGCCGAAAGACTACTGCCTATAAGTTTTTTTACCAGGCAAGGATAAAAATAGAGAGCATTGTTCTTTTTTTTGATAAACTTTGAACAGTGATTGGCCATGTCCCAATATAACCATTCCAATTTTTTTAACTGATATTAAATTACAAATTATATAATTTTGACTGAATAATATTACCTGAGTAGCATTCCTTGATTGCATATATAAATCTGAATTTTATACGATATTCAGTCTATTTCCCATTTTGGGCTGAAGTTTTTAATTTTTTCTAGCGTATTTCCGCTCAAAATTAAAAAAAATATTTTATTCTGCTCAAAATTACCCAAAACCAAAAACATTCAAACGTTTTCCGACGGCAGTTTAAAATATGGAAAGCTTCCAGATTGGTATTTTCTAATTTCAAAACAAGAGCATTTTTCAGCTTTTAAACATTATTCATTCCTGTTTTGTGTCCTTGTTTATTACAGGCGCAGTTGGTGGTGATGGCGGCGATGATGCCGACGACAAAGAGAAGGCAGAGGAGGAGGAGAGGGAGCGTCAGGAGGCTATTCGAGAGGCCGAGGATAGGCGCAAGGAAAAGCACCGCAAAATGGAAGAGGAACGAGAAAAGATGAGACAAGAGA
Source organism: Oxycera nigricornis (assembly GCA_963942545.1). NCBI lineage: Eukaryota > Metazoa > Arthropoda > Insecta > Diptera > Stratiomyidae > Oxycera > Oxycera nigricornis. Next base: position 109,725,376 of record OZ012660.1, on the reverse strand, counting down.
TTCGTGATAAGGTAAGATAAAAGATAACAATTTCAGGACATTTTTCATGCCAAATGATTATGACAATATTCAACATAAGCAAGGACTAAAAGCTTTGACTTTTTCAAACTCAAATAGAATTCAAATATGTATGATGTGTATGCAACCCATGGCATATTTGCGAAGGTCCTTGTCGAGTTTCAATTTATGAAATAGAAATATAAAAAGATTATATTTGCTATAAAATTATTGGTTTGTAATCTTTCTCCTTGGAGAAGCAGCTTTTCATTCTCTTTATATCAAATAATCTATTAAACAATCAGAAAATCGTTCAACCACCGTGAACATAGGATATCTAAGGGAAATTTAAATAAATCGTGCAGAATTTTGTATATCTCAAATGCGAAACTTGTACACATATTTTCAATCATAATCGCTCGTCAGTTTCAAATCCCACTAATTAATAACATTGAAGCGAACATCTGCACACGACATTGCTTACGTGAATAAATTGCATCTAGGTCAGAAAACACAAAAAGGCTTAACCTGCTATTTTTTCTTATTCATCATGAAACCTTCTTGAAAAAAGAATCTTTTTGAATCGAAAAAAAATTACGGCAAATTTTTGTTCAACGTAAAATATACACAAGACATGAAAAGTGAAATAAATACAGACACAATTCAGCAACACCTTCGAGCAGTTTTACCTTTCAAGATTTTCTTCTCATAGTTTACTTTTTCTCGGCATGAAAAATAATCATGCTGTTTTTATTTGAGCCCTCCTTTTCATGTAACCATCGGATGCTACTCGTATAATAGCAGTTGTCCTCGAACTACATTTTTCATCTCTGTTCGCTTCAAAAACGCAAATCCTAAAAGCTAGGTGTTTCATTTTCTATGAGCGCAAATAAGCATATAAGGATTCTTTCGGTTATAGTCCTAGATTTGTGGTCGAGCAAGTGCACCTTGGAGGACATCTTTTGCGGATGAAAGGTGTAGCTGGTAATATTCCTGTAGTCTGCTTTGCCCATCCTATTTGGAGGCAGATGTAGTTTTGGATCAATATTTTCCTGGCACGTTTTGGTATTTGTTATCGTTGGAACTTGGCCCGCAATTCAAGTAGGATTAGATTAGGTTGGAAACTAGTTGAGAAAGTTTTGCGGTCTACATGAAAACGGTGCTGGGATTTTCTTTGACGTACAATTCTTGGCTTGAAATGTTGTTACTAATCGTTTGCTTGCAAGCTTGGAACGCATTTGAACTCGTTAATTATTTAACAGGTTAGAAATGGAAGTCGTAGGTTTTACGATTGGTGCTTGTGTTTGCGCGTTTGAATCGATTTCATTGTTCGTTATGAAAAAAAGGTGGAAATGATTATATACATTTTCAGAGAAAAAAATGCTGACAGTTTTCTTCCTATGATTATTTTTTTGGTTTTCCATTTACGTATTATAAACAATAAATTTACAAAATTAATATAATATCGTTTTTTCAAGTTCTCCAAATAAATCATACCCATTTCGTTCTTAGAAATATTCTCTACATTTTGTGATATTTCACCGAATGTGTAACGTCATAAACATTTGTTGGAAAATCCACTTGGAAAAAACTGAAGAGCTCCCAACAAGAAGGACAAACAATAGCATACAACTGTGACTATGCAATGCATACCAGCAATTATTTTGGTCCTTTGTTATCTCAACAATTTATATTGCAATATGCTCCAAAAGGATACGAAAACAAGCGAATGAAGCATGTGGAAATCTTATTTGCATTTAAATTGAATTCATTTTACTAGTGCAGTACACACTCACAAAAGTACTGAATAGCTAGGTATCCCATAATACAGTTATAGTATTCGGTAATCTGTATCATTTTTCGTTATCCAGTCTCGATCTATATCTTCAGTGATTCAGAAAGATAAAAATGTTTTCTGGAATGCAGAAATTGAATCAGTGTTAGGTACACAAAAGTATCTATGAATTCGGTAACATGTTATTTGGGAAACTATTTTTGGATAAATACTTTTTGTGAAATGCATCGTTCGTAACGCTTAGTATCATATGACAATCTTAAATAATTCATTTACATGTATCAGTTGATGGTTGTGCACATTGAATTAGATTTCAAACGTCGTTAATATACTTTAAAAGAAACTCACAAGGAAAAAAATATAATAATTTACAATTCTTTCGATTTTCTCAATTGAAAATTCAACTCACTTGATACTGATTGAACTGTCTTACCCTGTTTTTTGAAAAATATTAATTTTTTTCTAAGGATGATCATAATTTAAGTAACTTATGGTCAATTTGTAACATAAGTTATCACATCACATATTATATTGTTTGGTATTAAAACGATCCATAACTAAATATTGAGAATACTGTTTACCTATAAGGAAGCAAAACAACTATTTAGGTGACAAAATAGCGAGTAAACAGATCGAGGCCATATCAGCTGTAAAATAATCATCAATTTGACCTTAAATTGGTAAACAATTCTTGAAAATTATTGAGAAAATCAATCCAGATGACTATGGAAAAGAATTTTAAAATGTGATTTTGAACGGTTGACCACGTTGGGCGCTGTTAAAAGAAGTATAAAGAAAAATTAAACCAGATATAAATCGAATGATTGGGAAACCCGAATATACCAGATTACTTTCAAAACTTTATTAGCTATTATTTCTAATACTTCAGGTAGTAAGTAAAAATTATTTGAATTTCTCTTAAAAAGGTAGTATTGCACAAGATGTCCCTCTCGGTCACAGAGAACCTCATGAAAGTTCTTCATGGTTTTTATTTGCCATTGTATTCATCTTGAAGTTCAAATATATTCAGTTGTAAATATGCTACTCAATGCATCATCATCAATTAATCAAATACATCGTATTTATCCTAAATACTCATTTTTTGATTATTCGACGGTCTCATTACTATTTTTCTCCATGACCAATTAAAAAGGTCCATAAAAACGCAATAAATCTATCTAACTAACTTTTCTGATACTTAAAGAAAATCAGTTAAATGCACGTATACTTTTATGTGGTGATTCACTTATTTATTCAATCTACAAAAAATATTAAGTTGTAGTACACAATCAATATGTGAAAAAAATATTAATTTTTGTTTATGCAAATCAGAATTAACCGTAAGTATAAACGTAGTGTTTCTTATGAGTCTCCTCATTTACCATCCACATAAACCAACCATACAAATATCTAAATATCTTCTTGCATCAACCTTTGAAACTCTAGGGAAAAATCCTTCGGGATATTTGCTACCCAGCATTCATTTTCTGTTCTACTTTATTTATTCGTACCTGGTGCAGAGCAACAAAAAAACGTCCACTTCAAACACTGCCAGAGTTTCAATTTATCTTTCTCAAAAGCACTATGTACTCCACGAAAATGTTTGTGTTTGTTGGATAGAAAATACAAGGAATAGTTCCATTTTATTTTAGAAATGAAAACTACTACAAACTCTTGACCTATCCAATTTAAAATTCTCCTTAAAATTTTTATGTGCTAAAGATTGCATGAATTTTACAGGAAAGTTTTTTTCAAACGGATGATAGTCTTTTGAATGATATTTCTTTTTATATTATGTTGGCTTACAAAGTTTTTGTGGTTTTTTGAAAACATAATGAAGCCTTTTTAAAAAATCTAGGCCGCATACTATTCTCATATCGATGAAAACAGCTAAACAATCAAATGCTTACAAAGATATGCAGATTTTCAGTAGTCCTTCACAGATTTTGGTTTCAAAATTACAAAGCATTACCCCTAGGAGGTTTGTGTACAATTCTCAGTCTTTACCAGCCGATAGCGACTCATCTAAATACAATGCTATCATTCATTTAAAATCACTAGAATTTATGTTGATTCGCTTTGTTGTCTATCCTGCTTACCATAACATCAAACAGAATTAATCCTAGTTTAATCAATTTGATGACAATCCCTTGTTTCTATGCTGCAACAAGGAGTTGGGAGAACAGCTTTCCGGCAAACGTGCAAGCAGCAGGTACTTTGCCGTCCTGATTGGTATATCATTTTCATTTATTAAAGATAATGAACCGAAAATCCACCAAGGGTTTGTCGTTTCACTGGGCTTCAAGCATTGATTTCGGAAACGATGATAACGTAGCGACCAGTTTTAGTGATAATTCTTAGTAGTTAGTATGTAGTATTAGAACGTGGATACAAAAATATCTCGGTAACAGTTGCTCGCACAAGTATGCAAATTTAGCAATTAAAATTTATATTCAAAATAGACTTTGTTGTGTTGGAGCGTTTTTACTTTGAGTGGAAGAAAATATTAAAAATTTGTGAACTTGAATATTCATTTCGATTACAACCACTTCAATATACGAATTTATCCTGAAATGTTCAAAATAAAATTCTACAATATCGCTTATAAATACTCTTTTCATCACAACAACGACTTAAGAGAATAAAGTTTTGAATCCGAATGACGCAAACACCTAATCCATCTTGAAATTTGAAAAATTGCCTGTTCTGAAAATTTAATGCGAAATTCGTGTTCATCTTTCCCGCGATAAATAAATGTCTACAACTGACAAGAATCAAATTCACTCACAGAAAGAAATGTGTATCTCTTCCACGAGCTATATGATTAAGCTTATTTAATATTTATTTACTTCTGATTGCTTGCATTTTAAATCTAATCCATTCATCCTTGAAAGTGACAATTTAAAAAACTGAAATATTTATTGAAATGTAATGTTTTCCCTAAAGGAGCTGCTTTGGGACGTTTTTATTTTTGTAAAAGACAATTTTGAATTTTTTTATAAATATCACCTGATCGGGGTCAAATTGACTCTAGTAGGGAGTCCGTCTTTTAAAGCGACTCCCTAACGGAGTCAGATTGACTTCCTTAAGGTCATTCGTCAAAGAGATAGATTATTTATTATTGATTTATTATAATTTTAAGCTAGGCTTAAAGAGCAAATATAAAATGCATAAATATGAACTTCAATTTGGAATGTCATCCTTTTCGTAATACTATGAGATATTTAGCTCTATACAAAACAAATGAATTACTTATTCAGATGTACATAAAAATTACTTAAATTCATATTTAAGCTCACATAAAAATTACATAAAACACAAATTTTAAAATCTCTGGATATTCATAATAAATGAATCGCTTAGGTGCTTGAAATCTAGTGAAGGCTAAGAAAAAAAAGCTATTGTAACAAGTTTTTTTCTATTTTCACCGTAGATTAAGTACAGTGTCGTAAATGTGAAAGTTTTCCAGCTTGAGTTCCTACTAAAGAAATTTTTTGGCATCTTTTTGTGTCTCATTAAATAAGTCTACATTTCTTTGGCATCTTCAGAGTTGAAAGCTGATTGATGGAAAAAATTGAGTCTATTTCAGATTCAATTATCGTCTTTTATTCCTTCAGCTTTCTAGACCATAATCGATACTTGTTTTTCATCGTTAATTCTTTTAAAAAATGAAATAAAATGAGAATAAAATTGAAAGAATAAATGAAACGAACTAGCTTAGCGAGTTATGGACGATAGATTTTAGTAGATGCTTTGTTAAATTTAATTTTAATGTTGAGTGACTCATGAGATGTTTTCGATGTCAATTTTGAAAATATTAGAAAAATTAAATTTGAATATATTTTCATGCCAGGACATGCTACCGACCTTTTTTGTGGAAGGACATGCTAATCTAATGAATGTTTCTAGTTGCTTTCACACCCAAATTTCTTTTACGCAAATTTTTGCACAATTCTTTTAATTCCTTCAACATAATCGTGTTCCGCGAACATTTCAAACGCACTTTTTTATTTAATCTTAAATCTTTATTCTAAACTAATCAACATTGTTTTGCAATAAAAAAACTCGTATTCATGGTTGTCAAATTTCTTGAAAATCCAGTGTCGAAGACACGAATTTGGAATGCAATGAATAGGTTTCTAGGAAGCTATGTACCTAATGCACTGATGATATTGGATGTCTTCTACCTCAGCTTCAAATGTTACCTATTATATGTAGTTATTATATTATTATATAGATACGATAGCATTTCAAGAGGTTTATCTTCATTCCACAGTTAAACAGAGTTGAATATCTTTTTTTATGATGGAAAATTTCATTATCATTGACAAATTCTTCACAGAGACTCTATCTTTGAAAGTAGTGCACGACTTGCATGTCCTTGCCCTTTTTCTGTGGGACTATCAAAAGTCATTACTTTGTGGGAAAGACTCGGCATTCAGCTTTTCTTGGTAACTTTCACAACCTAATATTTCATTATACAGCTTACATACCAATTTCCTAACTACCATTTTTCAGATATTGCCAATAATATGGGATTGTCTAATTCCATACCGTGGACAATATACAATCTTCCTGTAAAAACACTTTCCAACCAAATCTGCTTAGTAGTGTTCTCGTTTGGTCGAATAAATAATTTTTAAAGGTTTTTCGAAAACACGAATTTGGCAGTCAGTGTAAAAAACTCTATCCAGGTTAATTTACAGGACATTTTTTCTTATTCCTGACAAGTTATCAAAATGTAAATGTGAAAGAACCTTTTCATATGTTCAATTGAAGAAAATGTGATCTACAGGGCGTCGTTGCAGGTTACCCAAAATGCGTATCTTCGCTTCAAAAACAATCTAAATATGCCTTCCAGCCCTAATATTTACTCAAGAACTGGATCAGATGGTAGTCCACTCCACAATGCCACCTTCTGGTCCACTCTTGCAGAGTGTATATCCACTGGTATGACCACGGACCCGTCGTTGACTGATCCCGCCAAAATGAAATATCTAAGATATCAGCTAGTTCAAATAGCGAATGAAGCCAGTTTTTCTATCATCATTTGCTGCCAAATGGTAAACATAATACTTTAATGAAAAAAAGTATCTATCAAGCCGTTTGCAACATGCAAAATCTCTGTGCATTCTTTTTTTACCTTTTGTTTCGGTTTTCTACTGAGATTCAACATAAATTTGCTCCATTTTGTTGAAAAAGGGGATAATTTTTCAAATCGATTTGAGTCAACATGCCAACCGTTTTACAACGAATATTGTACAGCTTCTAGAACTGAAACGTAAACTATCACTTTAAAAAGCTATCCGGCCTACCATATATTACTCTTAAATTTTCTTTGTTTCTCCAATGACTAAACTACTTTTTATGGTGCCAAAATGAGCACTTTGTATGTGTGCGATGCTAATTTATTCTTAATATGCATCATTTGTTGCAAACAAACAAATAAATGACCGAATAATGAATGGATCATCTTTAGCTACTGTTGTTAAGTACACATGCTTTATGTGTAACAGAATACCAAGAAAATTCTTCACTAATCACTAGCAGAAGCAGCAGCAGCAGCAATAAAGTCCTGATTCGTCAAGAATAATTACATCCTTGCGGGAGAGATGAACAATTTTCTATGGTAAACATTACAATGCTGTTTGTCTAAACATCTACAGACTATCTACTATAGAAATATCGTGCAAGATTAAACAAACATGTAGCCTAAGGATACACATCGATTATGTTTGGAGTCTTCTTTTTTTGTGTGTTATATTGCCAACAGTAATTATGGAAGGCAGACAAATTACCGACTGTTTCACAAAATATTCGTTCGCAGACTGAGCATGTGTTCTAAATGGCATTTACAAATTAAATTCAAAAAAAAATTGTAAATAAAATCTGCATGTCGATGAACGCGGGTCGCATTTTGTCAATGTTTCCTGCAAAAAAGCTTGGTGAATTTTGGATTATTTTCAGATTATTTAATTGTGGGATTTTGTAGCAATGAAATTTGAATGCTAGATTAAAGGAGACAAATTAATCACTGGATTTATAGATGAAATTAAATATCCAGTTTTATTTACATAAATTCGTCGACAAAACTCATAAATTTCACCAAGCATTCTTCAAAGATTGATTTTAATTTGAGTTAATGAAGAAGAAGAAATTGTAAACATCTACAAGTTTAAGTTTCTGACTTGCAAGCTTTCAAATAATTTGATTTTTTTAAATAAATTTTAATTGTACTATTAATATGCGCAATCTAATTGATGGAAATTGTTATGCTTTTGAATTACAGTAAGAAAATTCTAGGCGAACTATGAAAACCTTAATGCATTCTTAGTGGTAGAAAGAATTAAATAAAAAAAGGTTGTTTACCTACTTTTCTATATTTATTGTTATTTTGCGGCAAAGGTGAACCGATCCAATCTTGCAGAAAATTTTATTACGCAACTTTCGTTTCCACACAATTTTGCTCTAAAATGAACCGTTTTAAAGTTAGGAGTAAAAAATAGGAAAATAACGATTTTTTTACTTTTTTTTAAACATTTCAATTTTTTCAATGTTCCCGACTTTTTTTAGAGGGAGGATAGTTCAATTATTTTTATACAAATTATTCTATAACTTTTCCTGCAAAAATCAGTGTCCCCCCCCCACCGGCCAACTGAAAACAGATCCGCCCAAGTCTATTGGAACTTTTCAACTTTCCTGTTCAATCCTAGATGATAAGCCTTATTTTAGCAAATACTATTACTAACCTTCGTTGATTTGACAACCCTCTAAATAATGATGTTTTAAACAGTTTAATGAAAAAATGATTTTTTTTCCCAGGTTATTAATCATTAATTCTGTATATTTTTCTAGTACTCTTAGAAACAAGAAGTAAAAATCTTTTTGTTCTTCAGTATTTCAATTTTTGTGTGAAAAATTGGAATTTAGCCCTCTTTCAAAATCTGCCTCATAGATTCGATGAAAGTTCGTTATTCAGGGATAAATCACACTGTAAAATTGTTTCAAACAAATATTGTATTATTTAAGAGAGTACACCTTTCAATTAATTATGTAAAATAATTTCAGTTCATTGGCTGTCTCAGCTTACTTGGCATAAATCCATGGTTCCAAACAAAATTCCCAATAAATTGTTGATTTTTGTGGCCCATTTTCACCAAAACTTCAAGCCATAAAAATTCCATAAAAATATTCCAATGACGTCAATCATTGTATGAGAAACTGACGGGGCTCATTTAAATCAACAATTCTCCTCAATCTTCGTACAGTTTTTGAACATAGTTCTGGTTTGGAAATTTTTCAATATTTTTCAAATTAGTACACACATTTCATGACTACTCTCTTAAAGCAAAAGTTTGCGTTCCTGTTTGTATTTCAAGCGCATTACTGCAACCTAGGTGGAAATAACATGCACGTCATACATCCTAAAAACGTATACATTCTTTACCTCTCACCAACTTTTTAGTTATACGATGATTCCTTCAAGAACTTTCACTCAACTATTTCATGAGAATTTTAATATAACATTAACAACTTTTCAGCATCAATCGTATACTTAAAATATTTACAGCAAACCATATAACAAATGATGATCGTAAAGACGCTTTTCTCTACTCACCAAAAATAATAACAACGATTCATCATCAGCACCACATCTTAGCGTTCCTCTAACTTAAAGAAGTATCAACTTTTATTCTTAATCACAAAAGAAGACATCTTTATCTTTTATATGCATATGTCGTCCAACAAACAAAACAACAAAACTCGAACGAAATCCCGAAAATCGTAAATTAGCTGTTCTATGTATGAAACGTACAACGGACTATTCCGTACAAGACGCTGAATGATGGTTGAATGCGAAACAAAACTTTTTCTAAGATAAATCACAAGATATTTCTTAATGCTTGTACTACCGTTAAGTTGCAGACGTGTTCTTTATACGACAAATCTACCATCAACATTGAGCAAGACTAGATCTTTTGTTGTTCGTTATCCTTAAGCAGAAGCAGTACATGAAACGCGTGACTACGTCAACAAATGTTGGCAAAGAAAAGTTATCTGGTTTTATCTATGCATAAAAGTTATAATGATATTTGGTTGCGGTAATGATCAGGAAAAATGGATGGTCGTGATGTGCTTTTTAGTATTTGAATTATTTAAATGTTGAATAAATTTGTTAACTTAAAGTTTTTATTTTATTTTCAAAGACATGAAAAATGTATGGAAAAATAAAGGAACTGTGTTCAAAAGTGCCCATAACGCTGTTCTTGATTTCAGTGTCTGAATTTCTGTTTAAGAAATATAATTGTTTTTTTTTTGTTTTGTTTATGAATAATTCTCAAATTTTTTTTAAGTTAAAAAACTTCACTGTCTTAACCTTGCTAGAACCAAAAAAATATCGCTTTGAAAATTAAAATTTCTACTATTTATATTTTGAATCAATCCTCTCAAATTCTTGAACATTCAAAACTTGATTAAGTATATTATATTGCATCAATGAATACCTCATCAGATCAAAATATCTACAAATTGAGTTCTTCATACGATATTTTCCATCTTTCGTATAATCTACTTAACAGGATTCTTCGATGATATAAAATTGTACAATCAAATATGTAATAAATAAAGAACGAATTTCAAAAGAATGTTTTTATGATTACCACGTTTGACGGTATGGTTTTACTGTTACAGTACAGTCTACCTTGATGTTCAATGTATTTTAATTATAATAGATATTTGAAATAGACATAATTTTCCACTCTCTTTCTTGAATAGTTTTGTTAACCATCTCACACTTTCTAATAGATAACAATCCTTTTTAGAACCAGATAAAATCTTTGAAATGTCATGGACGTCTCTTAAGTATATCCACGATGGTATTTTCCAACATAAACAATTAAACCAGCCCTTATTCTGATTTAGAGCCACTTTGTCAAAAGTATATTTCAGAAGTAAATAAATTGTATAGAATCCATTTCAGAGTTTTGTATAAAATGGACTGAATCATTGAATATTTTCAGGATAAAACCATTAAAAGAATAGTAATACATTGAAACTTTTAGCGAAGCAAATTGAATTTTGTTATGTTAATCAAGATATATTTACACTACAACCTAGTATTCAGAAATCAGCTGAAACGAATTATGAGAATAAAATAATTTTGGCTTACGTAAAGCAAAAGTACTTTATCCACTAAACTGAAAGTTTTTCAATATGCTAAAATATTCTCCGTTTAATCTAAATAATTGAAAACAATAAAATTTTTTTCAATATAATTTCCATAAATTGCCAATTGGCTGATGTAAACTTTGTACGGATTTTTCATATTAATATCTTTCATCCCAATTACAGTATAACATAAAGAAAAAGGAGGAGATTGTGGAAACACAACAAGAGGAGCCAAATCCTCTGATGCGAAAGAAGAAAACACCCGAAGAACTTGCAGCAGAGGCGGAACAGGAAGATTTAGATGATTTCACAAGTAAGTTGTCGCGGATTTGGGGCTCGAAATATTTTCAATTTCAATTTTTAATTTTCCAGTGTCTAGAAAGTTCTTGTTATTTCTTCGTTTCAACGTTTTTTTTCTAGCTTTGAGACCCTTTTTTGTTTCCCTTTATGAATAATATTTTGCTTGCTTTCATTTAAACTCTCGAATTCAAAGGCTCCTTATCATTGAAACATATTCCAAAAATTTAAAAAAAATATTTGATAATTTTGATTTCTACTAAAATGTGAACCAGAACAACATTCTTCAAAATAACAGAAAAACAAAGCACAGCATCTGAACCTCATTTGAATACTACTTATTAAACGATCCTTTAATAATCCTTAAACTGAGATGATTCTCACACACCAAGTTCACTACAATCTTGTGAAATAAGGAGGTCGTCTATGCTCATGGGAGAACACATTATCCAAAGCTCTTTGCTTGTAGTGATAATTTGAAAAATTATACTTGTGGGAAAACTAAAATGAATTTTGTTGAAAAATTGAATTCAGAACTTATTACTTTTTCATTGCGATTATTTTCTAAGAGCATCGTATTTTTGTTTTTTTGTTTTAAACTATTTTAATCCAAAACTTTTGCAACCAGTTACGAGCATTGGCATATAGAATGACCAAACAATTTATAACTGATATTCTTCGCGTCGTTTCATAAGGAATAGTTGAAGAAGCTTAGAAGGAGAATTATTAGCTAAATTTCTTTATGATTTAAGAACAAGAATCTTAATCTAACTGTATCTCTATCAAAAAAATTCATTGCATTGCATTTCCTAGTTTCTTAATAATTGTCTAAATCTTGGATGGATATTTAAGTGCAAATTAGTTTTTCAATAATTTAAAAGATATATTTAATTTCTCAATAATAATTGCATAACTATTCAGAATCCATCCTCCACCACTTTTGGGTATATTTGGATATACTAAATAAATTTTTAAAAAAATCCAGAAATTTTGTTTGCGCTGCTACTCAATACAAAATTCAAGTCATTGAAAGACCAGGTATCAAAATATTCTCTTAAAATATTGAGGACATACAAAATATTTCCAGCAATTTATTTGTATTTTTATTTTCGACAGATTTTTTATGTATTATTTTTCTTAATGTGAAAAATTTGATATGATATAAATCCAAAAAAAATCTTTCAAGACATTTAAAACATTCAAATAATCACCATTTTTGTCGTTGTTTTTTTGGAAAAAAAATGAGCTGGGTGGTTCTAGCGTAGTGAATGGAAAGTATATGACAGTCGAGATCATATTCAGGAAAAATATAGGCATTACAGAGGCTTGAACAACTATTTTCCATTCTATTATCCATTTTCTATTCTGTATACTTTTATTTAAAACCAAAACAAGAAAGTGATGGTTCAAGGAAGTAGTTTAAGAGGTGTAGACTCAAAAATGAAGAAAAGCAACCGAATCAAGGTGAATTTCCAATGTACCCAAGGGGGGGTTTACGGGTTCAAACCCCCCCCCCTTGGGTAAACAGGCTTAGCTACCCCTGATTACGATAATACTCTGTCTGTGCTTCGTGACAGTTTCACTTTTCCACGGCATTTACTTCATTAGTTGCTTTCTTTTCTGGCCTGTAGGTATTGAAGGCGTTTCAATATATGTACTTGCAATACACTTTACGGTTCCAAGGAAGTCTACAAATACAGTGTAGATTCTTTCACACGTCAGGCGCATAATTTTATAATTTGAATGAAAATATCATGAATGATATAAGTAAATGAAACCAGACATGCAATCGGGCTAAAGTCTGCCAGAATTATTTTTGGAGGACTCCAACTTTGACCGGTGAAAAAGTATGACTAAGTATGATTACATAATTATATCTTCATATCTACACTGAAGCACTAGCAAACGTACCTAGTCAAGACTTCAAAAATATGACCCCCCCTTTATCAAAATCCTGCGTATGCTACTGCCAATGTAGAACATCTATTTAAGCAATGGAAAACGAACAAATTGTTGTTAAACTGGACTGTACGAATTATTTTTGGTATTTTGTATAATTTGACTTTCACAAAAACACTTATTTTTTATATTTTTAAATATTTAAAAATGCCGACTTTCAGTCAAAACTGTCGGTGTCTGAGTTGTTACAATGGGTACTACCTAAAGTCTGCCGGATTTTTTGGACGAATTAAAACCACTCTTTTTCAAATGTGTAAGACCCGGTTGCTTCTAACAAATTCGAAGAAATTGATACGTTGAGAAAAAAATAAGTTTAAAATCGAATTTTTGATTCTCATGAAATTTTCACGATGTTTGCTAACGAAAAACGGGTGTTTTGAATAATTTTCAAAAATGCAAATAACATTCACCTTGAAGGTGATTATGTTACGACTGCCAAAATGGCCAATTTAATAATATGTAGTTGAAATATTTTGCTCAAGCTTCACGGATTAGTGATTTTAAGAAAAACGCGTGCAAAATTTGAATCGTGTTCTCAAGGCAATTGACCGGAGGCCAGTACAATAGCGTTCACAGACCATAACTTTGACGTTATATTTTGGGAAGAAATTTCACCCATGTGTAATTCAAAATTTATTCAAAACTGCCAGCCATTGTTGAAAATGTAAGAATCCATTAAGTTTTTTAAAGAGCCGAATCAAAATTTATTGTATGACAATATTTTACTCAAGATATAATAAACTATCACATCCTTTTCGTTGGCAGGCGTTACATAAAATTCCATAAGCACTAAATATGTATATTGAAGTTAGAAAAATTCAGTCGAGTATCGAAAAGAAAATCTGGAAAAAATCATGTTATTTTGAGAATTTCAAACGAGTATCCTGGATCCAAGTTTTTGCTTTTTGGCTAAAATGTTTTTTTTATTAAGTTGTAGTTCCAAAATTTTTTTGGAAAAATTTTATTACATGAATTAGATCTTGATATTTGATTTCAAACTTCATGAGAAATTAAACATTTTATTTCATTATGTTTTTGTCTATCATTACAGAGCTGAAAAACCAGATAGAGACACAAGTAAACGAGTTAAAAACACAAATAGAAGGCAAATGTGTAATGCAGTGATATGTTATTTCATATTAACGCTACCAACATCCACCATTCAAATCATTTCATTTCACAAAGAATGCATTTACAATAATCCACCATGCAGTACTACTTGAAACACATAAAAGCATATAATGTAAACGACATCAACGCATATATACACATATAAAACATTCGAAACCGTGCAATACCCAAACAACCAAACAAACAAACGTGAAAAACAAACAACAAGAAGATGAAGATGTTTAACGAACCAGTGACAAATCTAACATTATTCGCTATGGCTATTGAATTGTAAAAGATGTTGCCTCGTCTTAGTGCAGATACCCTGGATTATGTGGAATAGTTTTGAGTACCACCAAAAAAAATCCTGAGCTTTTCGCAGCCGCTTCTAATTTGATTTGCTGGTATAATCGAACAGGAACGAATAAGACAACCGTTTAATCCCGCAAAGATACAAACAAACAAAATATAATGCAGGCCATTCGATGCAACATGTATGTAAGTAAAATTCAATCTTTATCCTGACACCGATTAGCCGAGACATCGCTTTTCCTCGAAGTAGCGAACCTAGTTTTGATTTTGTATTTTGGCAATTTGTTTTGCTGTAGACAAGAATAGATTTTCAAATCATTCGCGTAGAGAGCAATTTTCATTTGTTCATTTGAATATCCAAATTTTACCGCCAACACTGATTAGCACTACACAATTTATCTTTCAATTGAAAAAAATTACGAGCGATAATACTTATCGAAAACGGAAAAAAGACAAAATAAGCAAATATCTAAATAATGCAAAGCGTATGTGATATATTCCCAAAGAAATTTTCAAAAAAAATCGAACCTACCAATTAGATTTTCAGTGTTTTTAATTAGAAACTATCAAAAAGACTTTACCATTCGGAAAATTATCGTATGACCTACATCAAATCATGGTCCTCTTTTAAACTTCAACCCATCGATATCGAACTTTACAAACTAATAATTTATTAGACACATTTTGCAGTGAAATGAAGCATTTATGATTCCATTGAAGCAAAAATAGCGCCCAAACTTTGCACCTTACGAAATTTTCAAATGATTTTTGAAATGAATTGACGTAAATGAAATTTTTAAAACGAAAAAAAATTAAAACTGTTCTGGTCAAACAAAATATCTGTGATAATTTTCTGATTGGATTTGTACGTAAAAGCGTGTGAAAACAGAAAAAATCAATGAAAATATGTGAAAAAAGGAGTTAATATTTATTATTGGAACTGACTTCATTATGTAACGAATTATTGCGACTGCTTAAAAAAATGTAGATTTGTAGAATGTTTTTAGTTTTGTAATCCTTTCAGACCGAATGCGGGGCACATTTTTACCTTTGGCCGTATATTTGTTATGTTTTAGTCTTCAAGCTTGAAAGTAATAAAATATGTGTAAAAATATTTGAAGTATCGTAAGGTAAAAACAAATTAAATATATATCTTCGAATTATGATTAAATCATCCGTTGAATTATATTGTGCTTTCAAATTTCAAAATTACGACACTTTTATGTGCTACACAAATGCATATATGTATTCTTAGAATTTTTTGCTTGCCTTGATATTCTGCTTTTAAATATTTGTATAGTTTTAGACTAAATCAAAAATTCTAAAATTTTATAAGTGGTTCATCCTAACTCTGCGCGTTCATTCTAAATTGAGTACGGTCAGATGAAAATTTCATTCAAAAAATTATTGAAGATTTTCGCCGGCCGATTTTTAATTTGTCGTCAGATCTTCAAATTTGTTCATATTTTTTGCTTGTAAATCTGGCAACGGGGTGCATTTTCTAGACGAAATATCTTTTTCCAACTTAACAGCTGACGTTACGAGGGCTTCCATAAATTACTGCTAACCACGAATGATAAAAAAAACAGTTTGTCTCTGGTTCTAAGGACGATTTCTATGAGTATCTACCCAGTTTTTCACGATCATGAAATACGGTTTCAACAGCTACTATGGTCTGGAAGTGCTCGATATCTTTAGATACTAAGATTGGACGAAAAGTTAGACGCTTGCTTACATCCCTTTTTCTTGAATGTTAAGTGTTTGCTGCACTCAGAGTGATGAAACAGTAAATTTTCATGATATGCAATCTTTTCACTTCAACTTGTTGAGAAAAAAATCAACAACATCAGTTTATTGAAACTGAAAAACTATGTCCTGAATCATAAAATTTGGCTCGAATCCATCAAATCGCAAAGGTACTACGGTTGAAAATTCAAATTGCATCCATACAGTAGATAGTTTTTGTTTGTCTATTGCATGCAAAAACGATGAAGCTACTACTTGTAAATATCTTAAGTGTTGTTAATTGATGTATTATACTAATACAAAGTGAAGTGTCTTCATATTTTGCATCGTTAAAACGTAGTTTATCTATAAATATGTGCATGAAGATAATATCTAAATAGCTGGTAATTTACTTGTGCATTTTTGAATGATAGCTTTATGGCAACTGTTTAAAAATATGATCAGATTAACGAGAACTGCTTGCCGAAGTACATTTGGGTAGTTTCGAAAATCAACCTTATTTGATTTCCAAGATATTTGGCCATTTCGAAACGAAATTCTTATGTTAATTGTGAAATTTTCTGCAAGCAATTCACTAAATCTTCAAAATCTCCACATATGTATCTTAAAATGCAAATATTTAATCTACATAAAAGTTTTTTACCATAATTCTTTCCTATTTATTTATAGCTGGCAATTCTAAATCTATTTGAACACGTTTCACTCCATACTTCTTCTCTATAAACATCTATTTTCTACTTGAACCACAACTACAACAACAACAACTACTACTACAAATATTACTACTCCTACTATTGCTACTTCCGCCTACTATCAAGTCTAGGTTGCTACCAATATTGTTATCCGTACAATATTATATAACAGCAAAACTGATTAGAAGCACAGTCTCATCTTACAGATAAAACATTTTGAATGCAACAATGTGTGTATCTCTGCTACTTGTCTTGTTTCTAATATCAAACAAAATTTAATCCTACCTATCCACCATCTCAGATTTATGCATCACGCAAACAGGTGAAAACTTTAATCAAAACATTTCAATGCATTCCAAACTACATAATGAATAATTAATGAACAATATGTGTGTCAATTATATAATGAAGAAATACAGAGAAAAATTTATTTAACTATTTAACACAAAATGTTTAACATTGAAACATTTCAAATTATATTTTTCTCTAACTATCCTACACGTATTAGAACAAATCAAAAGAATCATCGACCTTAAACAGGAAAAGATAACACGTTCGTGTCTATTTATTAAGTAAAATAATATTTAACGCAAACAATGTAGTGAATCATTTGAAACATTTTAGGGAAATCAGTAAAAATGAAAGTGAAATTTGTAGAATATCACAAATATATATATACATAAAACAATATATGACAAACTTTAATTACAGTCGATTTTTGTATCTGCTCAATTCAATACGGAAAACAATAGATATTCAGTTAGATACATTCATTTTTCAATAGATTCTGCATTCATTTGATTGAAGTTGCACAGAATTGATCAAATTGACAGGTTTGAATGCATAAAAAAATGTTTTGACCCATTTATTTAACGAAAACATGCATTTAAACGACAACCATCATAATCAAAAAGCTATATCCTTGAACGTCCTAGCTACATAAATGAAAACAAACTAAAATCGATAAATTTACCTAATTTTTTTTACCTGCTCCCTAGTTTTTGTATCTTTTTACGCTTCTGTCTCTCTCGCATGCTCTCGTCAATGTTTAAACATTAAATTCACTCGTGTTTAGCGATATTTCATGTTTAAACATTTCACCAATCCTAACGAAAACTTTTAAACACCTACCAATTGCACACTTATCACATGATCTTGAAAATCGAATAATTTGCCTAGCAAAATGAAAAAAGCACAGCTCCAAGCAAAACTAAAACCACACAGACTTTATATGAGCAATAAAAAAATGTTAATAACTGAATAGAAAGAAAATTGTCTGGGCTAATATTATTTGAAGACAAACGCTATAAGTGCTCTATGACTTTTTATGAATTTTTAATTTTCAATTTGAAAACACAAAATTTTCTAGTGTAAAATTTACATCGCATCCATTTTTGAGAAACCGTACAAGCCAAAACATAAATTTGAAATAAAATACATTAAAATTAAATCTTAAATAAATAAATTCAATTTAATTTTTTAAAAAAAAAGTTGCTTGATACAATTTTCAACGAATCATCACAAACACATGTAACATTTCAACACCTGAACACCAGGACATTATTGTGATGTGATACAAGCATCTTTCAATAATTTCTAAATATGTACGTTTAGTGTCGTTATCTCTATCCTTGATTGATTGGTGTTCTTTAAAACAATCGAATTTATTGCGGAAGTTCATGCTTTTGATGTGAAAACTATGTGGCAACCTATACGATTTGATATTTTACAACTAGGATATGCTTTACGAACCTTCATTCCATGTGGGTTAAGGGTCAAATATCAACGATGAATTGAACGAGGTATGTACATTTTTTTTAAACTAATCTCAAAAGTCAATCCGTACCGAAAAATATATGTTAATAATAAATTGGTAAATACTGCATGGTGACATACTGAAAACAAATTTAAGTGGTTTTTCTTCATTGAAAATCGAGAAAAAAACTGAATAAAAATTTAGCTCTTTCCATTTCAAAACTTTTTCGGATAAAGAACGAAACAAAAAAATCTATCAAAAATAACTGCTTATATTTATGATATAGATTTTTACAAGCGCCAATGTTCCAAATTATTAACAAAATTCTCCTTAGAGTTGATCGGTATTAAAAACTTTGCATCAGACTGTGAATATATAGATTTTTAAGTCCAGATTCACAATACTTTGGCAAGTTCCCAATATTTTAACATTGTCGAACTTTACTATCTTAACTAACTGCCATCAATAATTTATGAGTATAGATTGCAATTCCCAAATGAAGATGCATTTTCTTCAATTATTCTGAAAATCATCAAATTCTAAGGTTTTATACTCAGGAAAAACCTCTAATATGTGCAGAAATGTCTTCAACAAAATTCGCGTTAATTTCCATTTTTCGAAGAAAAAAAATATTTTTCGGGATGGTTTGAACAATATTGCAAACCGTTATTATTCAGATATCTACAAATTTTTCCGAATGAGGTACATTATTTATTCAGTCAGTCCTGGAAATATAGGTCAACTAGACTATATTCGTGGCCATTGGCTAAACTACAAATTTTTAAGGTAATCTGCTAAAGTTTTTATTGAAAAGTAAACTATCGCATGTACTCCTTAATTTGAAAAGCATCAAAATATGAGGACACAATCATATTTCAAATAGTTTAACACCTGCAGGATACCAAAAAAGGTAATTGTATGACAAAAAAGTGACGCCGTGTCGCTCGTTAAGTGTAGATGAAAATCAGACGTTAAACTGCATGAAAAGCAATAAAATCAAATGAAAGACTAACCAAAACAACGAACTTCGCCATATCGAGCTTTCATGGGCACTTTTTAGTGTTGAAATTGGATAGAACAATTATTTTTTTCAATTGGCCTCTAGTGTACACCAATTTGAATTCATATTATTTTTGATCAAAGGTAAAAATGCTACCTCGGCAAGGTCGAAGGGTATATTTTTTCCAAATATTGCCCATTCGTGCGAGAACGGAAGTATATCTCCTTACAGATTTCGTTAAATTTTAGATAACTCCTTTAGAGCTCTGAGCATGAATTTCAGACACATCGATGATGCTCCAGCATTATCGTCGTTGTTTAATTTCTTTAAAAATATAAAATCCTTCCCCTTGTTCCGATATGATCGGATCTAAATCAGAATAATGTGAAATATTGTCATAAACGGGAAATATTTAGTATAATCCTATATAAAGCCAGACACTGAATTTGTATACATTACTAAGTACTCGTATGCATCACACGCTGTCATATTTATAACTACATAATAAGCTGCAACAAATTCACGAGACAACGACACTAGTACATTTATATTATATAGTAAGAAATTTAGTATTTCATCTTGAAAAGTAGCAGTTCAAAATATATTTTCCCAAGAAGAAAAAAACACTATGTAAGATTTTTTCGATAGCGAACCTGAAACCTTTTCCAAAAGTGATCTTAAATCTATCCAATCACTATGTTGAATCCGATAAGCTCTTTGTTATGTTGACTTTTCCAATTTTTAAATGTCCTTTTTTATTTCAGAATTGATAAGAAGTTTTAGGGCAACTATAGGATAGCACTGAATAATTGTTAAAAAGCTATTATTAGAAATGCACAGTGACCCTATACATTGCGCAGATAATATGTTTGTGTGCATTAAACAAATTCAGGCAATATATACATACATTGAGCACACAAACTAAACAATGTGAATGTATTTATACATAAAGTGATGAGATTTATTGAAGAATAGCGAGGAAAAATATTGTTATTTAGAGTAATAAGTGAAAAAAAATGAATAATATTATTAGGATACACACGCATAAAAGTACTTTGTTGATATATTTTAGGTACATGTTTGAGAGAGTAAAATAAAATTAAAAGCCTATTTTAAACCCTTTAGAAAGAAACACAGCCAAAATGCTATTTCTGAAACTTACTAACGCAATCTTTTTGATTCATACGTCACATAAAAAATTGAAATTAGGGACTGAAAATATTTTATGTTAAAATCTTCGCCATAATCTTCAAATAATTCTATGTGTAACAGCAATAGCCACCTGTGACCCTTGAAATTTCCAAATCTAAGCTAATAATACTGTTGCTCTATGATTTTTGTTGGAAGTTAAAACTTAGAAGTAAAAACCATGATGAAAAATGCTAAAGTTGAAAATTGCAAATTAAATTGTAGGACTAGTATGAACTTAGGTAAAAAAAAATAAGAAACTTAAGGTCTGTACTGTGTTAATGGACCGACTGAAAAGTTGTTAAAATTTATTGAATATAAAGCATTGAAACTGCATAAAACAATATTATATATACTTATATACACTGAAATTATATATTTAAAGTGTAATAAAAAATTCAAAATGAAATATGAACATTCCAACCAGTTCATTTTCCATATTCAACCTGAAATCATTTTCACAAATTTGATTACATCTTATCATTCGTGCCGATATCCTTACAACAGATATCCTTAAACAATTTCCCAATAAATTAATTGCATTGTTGATTGATCAATTATTATCAATTATGTTCCCTCGAGGCATAATAAATTTATTTACTGTTGAGATTTTAACAGCGAGAGAGAAAACCTTTCCTCAGTTAATATAACTTCCCATTTGCGTTATTATATTAACACCTAAATGAAGTCCAAGAGTTTCTACAGTATCTATGATTGAATTGTCATCTATTTAATAAAAAAAAACATATAGTTGTTGTTATTTATATCTAAGCATTTATAAATGTATATTATCAAACACTAACAATAAAAAGAAAATCACATAAAAAAAATACCGAGTTGTGTTATGAAATTAAATGGTGAACAAAACAAATAAATTACAAATTAAAGTTAAATTTACTGAATATTCTCAATGCAAATGGAAAAACATAATATTAATGTTATTCAAAGATGAACTGAATACCGAATGAGTAAAGCCGAAAGGTGAGTAAGAAGATGTGAACAGGATTTCGTTTAAATAAAATATTATTACTACTGCTATCGAGTCCCGATGTAGATACATATATACACGTTTTGAAAGCAAGTGTATATAGAGCATATATTTATTGAAAACATGTGTGAAAATGAAGAAAAAGTAAAAGTTATGAAAATGAAGTTAAAATAAAGATGAAAAATTGAAATAAAACCAAAAAATGTGTATTTAATTTCTGAGTTATTGATTTTCAGTTGTTTTTAGAAGAAAATTTGCCAGTAAGTATGTATAAATTCGTATGCTGCAATAAGAAGAACTTGAAACTTCGTTCGAAATTTAATTTTGCCTTGTGGGACTTGCACAACTCTTTTATTCCTTTATGAAAAAAATTTAAAAAGAGAGAAATGAAAAATAAATATATGTTCCTCTTATTTACTGCACCAGATTTTGTTGCCTGTTTTTACTGACCAGATCTTTGAGCTTGTAGATACCTCCAATTTATTTTAAATTCTCCGAATAATTGCCACAATCAAACTTCTTCACATTGGACTGCCAAAGAAACAGTCACACAGAAAAACATTATTTGAAAGGATCACTAGCAAAAAACGGTTTATAAAAATCTATTAAATGTTCTTTATGCCGTATTTGCCGAAAACTCTATGGTGATTTTTATTAATTTTTACACTCCGCTTGGTCATAAAAAACGGCGCCCTCGAGTAAATCAACGAATGACTGTTCTTTTCTAGTCCAATTCTTCAAATTCTTTACTTTATATTAATTCATATAATCTTCAGTTACATAGTTAATTACTTTCCACAAATATTCTTTCATAAAACTGAATAAAACCGACCGACCGTCCAATCAGCTATCCTTCCGTTTTTTTGGAGTTCCAACTAGATATGCTCGAATGCGAAGAACAGAAAACGCTTTCATAATATTCGTCACTACGTCTTCTACCTTTGAGTAATCCTTATAAGAACGCTCTGCTGCCTGTTAGAGATACGGTAATGATAAACTCGCTTGAAATTCCATTTGCTTATAAAGGCAAAATATACTGATTATGAGTTAATTTGTCTAACAAGTGCTGAACATGTATTGGTGACCTTAAATCGGGGTGAAATATATAAGGGTACTCACACCATAAAGTGAATGAAGCAGAGTTCCCACTAAATTTTGGAAAAAAAAAACTTTGAAAATTATGAGCACTCCGTTTCGTATTGCAAGATTTACGTTATTATTTAGAGTGGAGCGACGTTCGGTGTAGCAATCATGCCTCTCAATTAACTTTTTGATTTTAAAAAATCTTTTGAACGCATAACGTGGGAATTAATTTTCATCGTGATTTTCATTTTCTTCTCTTTTTTTGAATATTCTTTAGGTACAGCTTATCGTTTTATAGTGTCCACAGGGATCAAAAATTGCTTAATCGCTCCCATTATCAAGTATTCGCTTGTTCAATGTGCATTGTTGTCTTGACCATTTGTGAAGGGTCTCCACTAAGAGAAGTTTCTCAGTATTTAAAAGAGACATTCTTTAAAAACACTTCCGATCCTCGATTTGTCATAATAAATTAGGCTTAATGATAATTGCAAATATTCTCACTAACACGTATATGCAAAAATGGTCCGAGACTTGCTTAAGTAGTTTTATCCTTGATTGCACTTTTGCACTTTGAATCGCCATCTCGACAGTTGCGTCAGCTCCATTCACCACAAATCCCACTGATCTTCAAGGGTTCCTTCAGAACCAATACTTCAACTGTTACTGATTATCTTGTTACTTTGGTCCCCCCATCAGCATATGTTCCTTATATTTCGTTCAACAGGACCGAATGGAGTCTGTTCTGTGAAACTTCTTGAAGACTTAGTAGAAGACATAATTACGTCATAATTTTTCATACATATAAATATTAAAAGAAATCAAGTGTTCTACATTCGACTCAATAATTATTCCACACAAATACCGTCAACTAGGCGGTCTATACCTTTCTTCACTAGGTCATCCATGCACCGATATATGACAGTGGAATCACTTAGAATTAGAATTTTGGAATGTTACGTATTGTTAGTATTTACAGTGGGTACACTATGCAACACGGCCATTCTCTCAGGGTATTTCATATTGTTTTTTATAAAAGTATACTACAATTACTTTATAAAGCTAGAAGATACGTACTCCATGTTCTGAAGCCAGCTAGGTGACGCGGATGCTGTGTATCGATAATCACGAATAGTGGAGAACATCACCCAACAATTGGCCAAAACTATAAATGAAGCCAAATTGACTGACAGAGGGTAGTTAGAAAAATTATAGGCACCTAGAATGCTGATTCTACATTTTATCGGAAAGTGACTGCGGTATTGGTACCAGTTAATAGAAGCGTTATATTTTGTAAAAGATAGTGAAGAAATAGTTACGAGTAAACTATTTATAGCTGTCACCAGTGGCGGCTCGTGGGAGTTAAGTATGGTGGGGCTACTGGTACGAATTTTTCTATCACCAATATAAGTTCTTATGTGAGTTTAAACCTGAACCTGAAGAACCCTTTTCTGAAACAAACTTTAAGCACTACAAAACTTTAAAAAATACCAAACACTGCAAACACTACGAAGGCACAATAAGTCCTAATACCATGCACTACACTGATGAGACTACTTTTGCATAAACAGTCATCACCTTCACCCCTTCGGCCCGTCATAAAAAAAGTTGCTTATGCCTGCTCAAAAGTATTATCCAGACCATGCCAAGACTAAACGTTGTCGAAGCACTGAACGGGCTGCATATGATTAGCCCGTCCACGATGTATACACTTGGTATTTCAAACACGCACACTCCCGCTGCTTCAGCATAGAATTCGCGCAGCCATTCAAATCGAAATACTCTTTTCCGGGGCAAAATCCATGTAGCTCTTTCCCCATAGTAATGGTGAAAAATTGTCAAAGAGAAAATAAGTTTGAATTTTACTCTCAGCTTTTACTCGGTGCAGGCACAACGAAGCGAGTCAAAGAGAAAAACAAATTGTTCTACAGTGCGTGGCAAGAAGACTATGTGACTATGTGTAAACTACAGCATGGGCGAAAAAATGCTACATTATATTTTGAAATGAAATTAAATTATGAAAACTATATTGAAATTTATAATGATATTTTATTACATTTGCACTAATATAGGCTCATCAATACGTGGTGGGGCTGAGCCCCACTAGCCCCAAAGGTAGAGCCGCCACTGGCTGTCACACTATAAATAGTTTACTGAACTGTTACTGAAAGAACAATTAGTAATGAACTGTGTTAGAAGAACGTAAAAAAACTCGTTATCTACATTTCAAAAATCCTGACGAATCCTCAACGGCTCGTCATATTACAACAATAAGTCGTTGATTTAAAAAAACAATAATATAAACGGAGCTCTAAAATACCTTCCTTGAATTCAACATATCATTTCCAGTCAGATTCAGATTCTAAAATTCACTAACCTCAACTATTTACCATCCATTCGAAAGTACCAACAAAAAAAGCCAAAAGAATTCAAAGAAATTTCTATATATTTATTATCTCTCCTAACTCATTTTATAATTTCCTCAGATTTAATACAACCTCGACAAAATCATTTGTTCACCACACAAATTAACTGAGATACCAACAATCTTTCATCTTTCCATTATAGCATTTCTTCCCTATTACGCTGGATAAATATGCGAACAATGCAAAAACCGACAGCACCGTAAAAACCATCTCCTTTTTGCAGATTTTTTTGTCATTCAGATAAATCAGATTCCCAGAGGAGATCCCCGAAAAAAGAGAGGTAGGCAATATACATACCCAAGTTAAATCAGATTAATCCTAGAATTTACTGGTACTTTTACTCGGCCATGATATTACCTTGTGCTTGGACCCTTTATTTAAGTATTTTTTTACTCCTTTGTTGAGATGTATATATACACAACGCAACACCGAGCCCAGGCCGTTTGGCCTTTTCATGAAAAAGTCGTCAGTTTTGTTGAAAATCTTGGTGTGCAATTTATTTCAAGGCAAGCTAATTGCGGCATTTAATTTTTTATTGTACGTTCGAGCATAATAATCTTTTTTAATTAAAATGGGGTTTAATCAGTTCGTTTGCGAAACGAGATGCTATGAAAATACAAAAGCACTTTTTAATCGATAGATGTGGCAGATGTGGAGAAAATGATTGGATTATGCTTTCATGGCGCTTAGCATTCTCCATTATTTGATGAGCTAATAAATTTTCGGGAAAATTTGCAATTCTGTAGGAAACTAAATTGAGCGAATGCCAAAGACTGGATTACAGATCATTAATAAATATAAACCACCATTTAATATGAACAGTTCTATTTTTAGTAACAATGCCTCGCTTATTGCTCGATTTCAGGTTGCTTTTAAGTTTTATAATAAAAAAAATGGTAATGACGCTTACGCTGCTAATTTCTCACAACTCGTTCGAAAAATGTCAAAAAGACATATTTTTGGATTTTAGAAAGATTCGGTTTGAGAAGTTTTTGAGCTAAGAAAATCATTTTTTTTTCAATTTTTACTTAGACTTCACTAAAAAATTACTAGTTTCACTAAACATGCGGAATGGTTATTCAAGTCTCTCTAGAAAGTCAAACTACTTAGCTAGCTATGCAACCAGCTTGTGTTATGTGCTCCTGTCCGAACTTCCATAGAATCAAACTACGAGCGAAGCGACTAGGGGGTGAAGCCAACTAATAATAGATATATAAATGTTAATTTAAAAATATCCTGAAATCGATCAACTCACTGCATCCAAACATTCTTCTAAATTCAATCAAATACCGAAAATATATCAAAAATGCTAGTACTTTACAACAGCTTCAAAATCCACATTTATTCTCACTTTTTCTCTCTTTGCGTCGCATTCAAGGATAAAACTTTATCCTGGCTGGATTAAACTTAAAACACTACAGGCTATGTACCTGCCAAGTTTGTTTTCGAAGCGAAGATTTCAAGATGAGAAGATACCAAGCCGACGCATTTATGTTCCCTCTTATCGTTTCGTAGAAAGGTACTACTCATTCGATTTACATATTCTCTTGTTGACGTAGGCATCTTAGTCTTACTTTCCTAGAACTTTTCCCAAAAGTTATTCAAATTCCTTGTACATTGGCACATGTGAAAGGGATACAAGCTGATGTTGACACGACGATGACGAGAACACCAGCAACGACAAAGACGACGCAAAGATATATGTATGTACTTATAAGCCAAATTATTAGAAGGGTTGATTAAATTTCACTATGCTTTCGGGGTATCTTGTTGGATTAGAACGGAAAAAAATACAATACTAATCGTTGCGGGTTCTCTGAATACGGTAAGTAGTCACTTAGTGTTCAGTAGAGTTTTCATTGTAAAGAAAGATACCAATAGAAAGTGATTCGCATGAGATGCGACAAAAATAAAGGACATAGTGTAGGTAATATCATGACGTATGTGGTCCATTAAGATAGTAGGGGCTGTTTAGTAGTATAAAAATGACAAAAATCGAAACCCGTAACATTAAAAATCAGCAAAACACCTACAATAATCTCGTGACTGGTCGTTCATAGCTAGAAACAAATTCTTTTTTTATTTTTGATTGAAATTGCGAATAAAGTTTATTACCCATAAAATATGCTAATCATGATGGTTGTAAAGAATTAAAATATACGAAACTCATTCGGTTTTTCTAGAAAATAACTTTAATGGGTTTTACGTGCTATAATTATTAGGTCGTTGATGCAGATTAGCGTTATCCTGTACTGAATTTTGAATTGAATTTTTGATTTGTCCATGTTAATTTTTTTCAAGTATTGATCTTACCTACGCGACATATTTTTCGTCGTATCTTCTACGAGTTAGACTGTATAAACTTCAAAAATATAAGAATATTAGGTAACATTTTCTTGGAATTTTTTCATTAAAACAATATGTGAAAAGAATTGTTCTTTAAGAAAACAGAGATGATACCAATTAATCCGAAGAATGAAGCAAAAATTAAAAAAAATTCAAACCAATAGAACCAAAAGTTTTTGAAAATTATAGCAGCTACAAACAAATTATCGCAAATATAGTGTCGAAAACTTTCAGGCTATCTTGACTAATCATCAAAATTGCAAAAAAATAAACTCAACAACAATCGTATATAATAGATTTGTTAAATATATATTGTTAAATATATCGATGTAGTTTTTTTTCAAAAAGGATGAAACCATGAAATAATAAACTTTTTTAATTTCGCTTCTATTGAGAATGATATTACTTGACGCTTGACACGAGAAAGAAGAAATGGTTATTTTGGAGAGTCATGTATCACAAATCAAAAACTTTATTTTGAAAAGGTTGCTAAAAATCTTTCAAATATTCAAAGAAGTTGGTTAATCAGGCGTGTGTATCAGAATACTGAAAATATTTTCACATTTAGGCCTCTGCTTCACTTCATGAATCAACAGCTAAATGGAAGTTTCTTACCTTCTACAACCTTTAACGGAAACTTTTTTAACGCGATGTAAGTAGTAGATCTATTTTGTTATTCCAACACCACCTAAAAAATTTCTAGAGGTAAAAAATATTTTTTATACTTTCAAGAATAGTATTATTTTGATGCTTTTTCGAATATATTTCCACTAAAAAAACTTAGTTTCATATTTAATTTCCAACATCAAACATCGTTTCCAACGACTTTAAAAAGTTTAAATTTTATTTTTCTAAGCTTTTAAAAGATGCAAGTCTTAACAAAACAGATAAGAATAAAATTTACATTACTTTATCATCGCAGAATTCCAAAAATTGTAAAATTATAAAATTTTACGAGCCAAAAACTAGCAGACAAGCATGAAAAGCAACGTAAAATCATTCTGATCGGAAAGGTACTTTTCGATTTTATATACACATATTTATGCATGTATTGTGCTTTAAAAAATTCAAATATATTTCCAGAAAAAAAGGACTATTATAATAACCGCGTAACAATAAAAACTAGAAATTTTAAAAGAACAATGTTACGATGAATCTTGAAAAAAATTCCAATTCGCCGAAAAATCACTGTTCTGCCTCATAAACTAAAGATCAAACTAGCTACTTGATTGAGTTTTAAAGAGGACCGTAAATACATATAAGTATTTAAGCAAAATATTAAATATTTGAGTATCTTTCACAAATCTGCGCTTATTTGTGAACGCTATGATTTTAAAATTAAAATCATTTTTACTTGACGACCTACTTTTGAACGCGTTCATATCTGTATGAGGATTTGTAAAAAGTACATCGAAGTTAAAGTTTGAGGACATTAAGGAAAGTTTTATTGTTTTTTAAATGGGTTAATTTTTTTCCCATAGTTCCCACAGTTCAACTGAAAAAACTGTTTTTGCTGCGAAAAAATTGCAACTGGTAAATTATATCATTTTCAAGTTTAACTGACTTGTTCTCTTGTAACAAATGGTGATTTAAAAGGTTTAAATTGAAATTATTAGGCCACATATAACTTTTGTGCCGTTGATTAAGGACATGTTTAAGATTTTCAGTAACGAAAAGAAAGTCAAAAAATCCATTTGAATGATGAACCATATGATAGTTCTATGAACAAAATACGTGCAAAATATTTAGTTTCCTTCGTGATTATCAGTCAAAAGCTGGGTCATAAATTCATCATGGAAAAATAAACGATAATTGGTAATCCTTGCATGATAATTTTTTGAAAATTATGATTGGAATTTTCCTACTAGTGGATGTTTTTTTGTCAGGTCCACTTCATATCCGATTGCTCGATTTTATTAATAATGTAAGGCTAACTAATGCACTAATGTGTAAGAATGCTTTTATGTACCCGTTTGATTGTTTATCGCACAAAAATTAGGATAGCGTGCTAATACCAAATTGAATTCTTTTCTGTGTAGGTAAACCTCTGTTTTCTTCAGATATTATTGTTATTTTACAAAATTGTCTCCATCATCTTCCAAAAAAATTGGCTACAAAAATTCTACGAACCTTTCTAGACATTTTCATATACACATTATAGAGTTTACTAATTGGTAAAGCATCAAAATAATCCTTTCGTCGAAACAATTAAGTTTTGATTTCAAGCGTCATAAAATGTAAAACCGCTAACATTTGGGTATGTTCATAAGCATATGTAGAGAGAGAGAGAGAGAGAGAAATTAGGTGTTAGAGAATCAATATTAGTTGATAATACACGAACGAAGATCGAAGTGGATTTACAGGATCGATTGTCCTCAGAAAAACATTTGTACATTAGGCTTTGATGTTTCAATACATCTTCAGACAATTTCAGTGAACGAAATTCAACCATTTTTTGTAAATATTAAGGTTTTTTGGCAGTATTGTTTCAGCTTGTTTGATTAAATAGGATATGAGTTAAAAAAAATTGAGACTTTTTGTAATCTGTAAACTTTCCAGCCAAAATTTTTCGGTAAAAAATTATCAAAATATAAACAAAAATGTATAAGAACTCGACCAATAATAATTATCGTATACGATTTACGAGAAATGTGTAGGCAAAGGAGAGTCATTTTAAGTGTGAATCAGGCTGACACTGTATTGCTCGTAAGACAGACTTTTGCTTGACTATGATGAACTTTCACTGCATTCCACTGCTAAGCAGTTATCTTCACCCAAGTCTGTAATACACTTTTTATAATACCCAAGCTCATAAAGCAATAGGATTATGAAAAGGAAATAAAATATGAATGGTTCTTTATCTAAAATAATAAAAATGTATGACCTACTTTCATATTCTTCCTAGAATTGTTGCGACCATTTGCTTCCCGCGATAGATGACTGGCTCTATTCCTTGGATCAAATTATACATTCTCTTGAAAGCTTATTTTACATATGATTTATTTGTTGGTGTATTTTCTTACGGAAATTCCAAAAAAGCAAGTCCAAATTTGGCATTTTCGAGAATTTCGGGGATTTTTTTAGAATTTGAATAAATGTTTATCTATAATTTTTCTTTACAATTTAAATTTAAATCTAAAGTGTTTATTCTTAAAAGTATTTCTCTTCTTAAATTTTTCAAACGATTCACGATTCGATATTTTATTATGTTTTCTATAATCTAGTGAGGTATTTCATACTTTTATTTTTTTCAAAGGTTAGAAATAATTATTCAGTTTGTAATAATTTCATAAGGAATAATATCATATTTTTCTAATGTAATATGTTAATAGTCACGAAAACTTTCAAACCATTCTTCACATGATTACATATCTGAAATCACTATTGTAATTCATATAAACTCTTCATAATAATGATATAACATACGATAGTACCTACCGCACTATTTCTTGATAAATATATCACAAGCCCTTTTGGTTAAAATGAATACATTGTCAGCTTCCAAGACGTTCTGAAATCTTACCATTTTTCTAGGTATTAATTTGTTTATCTATTTGGTTTGCCAACCCACATGGTAAGACTCTTCTCTGGTAGAAAAATCAATCGATAGTATAAAACTCATATCGTTATTAAAGTTTTCATTTAACAGATAATATACTGCTTCACATCAACTTACTAGTTCAACCTTAATATGATATCAATTATGAAGTTTACAGAATAATTTTGAAAGGCTGTCAAATATCTTTCAATTTTGTCTGGAAAATAGTTGGAGTTGGATAAAAAATGAATTTTTGGTATGCGAATTGCTGAAGTTCTGATTCGAAAATATTTTTAGAAATTTGTTTGAACATAGGAAAATCCCATGACTAGCATTTCATGTAATAAGCAAATTAAAAAGTGTCTATAAATTACAAAAAAAAACATGCTTTTGTATTTGTTAAAGGGCTTGACTTTTTGAAATTGAAGCTTCCCTTATGTTTCAAAATCAATATCATGTACGTACATAACATGGTTCCAAAGAAATTCTTCTATTGACTTGATATATGTACATACATATCTATTCTGTTCCTTACATCTTCTCTGCATTTTATTCCTTTTATCACACATCTACAATTTGTTTTATGACACGTGTGTGGTATATAGTTTGAATTGTTTCTGTAATCATATCCTTGCCACCACGATGAACTTTTGATGACAAGCGTTAAAGAAGTGTCTCTGACACTCGGAAACAAAACGATTTCCTTTTATGAACTTCATAACAAATGGCCTGCGTGAAAAGAGGACGAAACTCGATAACTTTCTCTCATCGCTCGTCAACTAACACAATGTCCTGAAAATGATAAAAGTTGAAATGAGTGGGCGTGTTCGTGACACATTTATCGTAAAAGCCAGTCATTTAATTAATTTTGAATACAACACTAGACTATTTCAGGACTTGAATGGGAGATTGAAAGCCCAATAGCGTACTTGCTTCTTGTCGTTTTTAAGTTTCCATTGTTCAACATAGTTTTGAGATAGTGTTTTAAAATGTTTTGTCTGTTCCTAGTTTATGAATAATTTGTTCTTGTTGTGTTTTGGTTCTTCAGTAAATGTATAAGAAGTTACATGTATAAATAATGCATTAATTAGAATGCAGATTAAATTTGTTTAAGGAGTTATTCTAATCAAGCGACCGAAAAAGATCGCTATTGCGGAATATTGTTGTAAAAAACGTCCCATATTTTCGCAACTTTTGCAGATAATTTTACATGATGTAAGTTATTAAAAATCAGTTTGTTGTTTTTTAAAAGAAGACATGTCGCTATCACCTGAACAAAAAGAATATAAAAAATATTTATCACTTGCTGCCCGAACAGACTTCGTTCTGTCAAAAGTTATTGGCCTGTCGCAGTCCAATAGAAAAAAATTATTTTATTAATTCAAAATTAAAAAAAAATTTAATTTTTTTCCCTTTCTTAAATTTTTCTCTCCGTAAGAACCATCCTTGTGCCTTAAGGAAAATATATTTGAAAAACAGCCGAATCCGTCGAGGCCTTCTCGAGTTTTGCGCTTAGCAACACATTTGGCGATTCATTTTTATTTATATAGATAGATTAACAAATGTGTGCCACTTTTTATGCCGAAAGACGCATTTGAATCTGTTTGTGAATATTTAAACATTAAAATAATATTTTAACGAAATTTTTGGAATAAATCTACGGTTCATGCGATAGCTCTACGTTTATTGAGTGAGCGTCAGTAATTTTTTGCGCCAGCGTGAAGAGATTGCGAAAAACACACTCCAATGCACATTTTCTTATTAATTACATCAAAAATATTTTAAGAAAAAATGATTTCACCAAATGT
Organism: Oxycera nigricornis; assembly: GCA_963942545.1. Lineage (NCBI taxonomy): Eukaryota > Metazoa > Arthropoda > Insecta > Diptera > Stratiomyidae > Oxycera > Oxycera nigricornis. Next base: position 109,692,170 of record OZ012660.1, on the reverse strand, counting down.
GCTGAAAAGAATATCCAACTTAATTCATGTTGTTACTTTTTAAAGGAATTGTTGAAATTTTTAAAGAAAATGAGATCATTAATTTATTTTCAAAAATATGATAGTTTAAACATCCCTTAATTTAAAATATTAACCTTATTGGCTAAATAGCGTCAAAACTGATACTCGATGTATCATTAATCATCAGAAGTACATTACTTACTTCCAATGCATCGAGTGCCAGGTTCGACGCTCTTTAGCGACAAGTAACTTTCGGAAATAGAATTTGATACCGATCTTTCAGTTTATTCAGTTCGAAACGAATACCTGAGTTGGATAAATAATCATAGACGAGTATGTTGCTGACCTCTTCGTCTCCTAGTGCTCCATTGGTCAAGTCACAAGGAAACTCTAACAAGGCAATCAAAGCAATGACCTGATTTGGGCTGTTGCGTTGATTATAACAATGAAAATTAAAGCAACCTGCAAAATGCAAACATGAAAAAAATTGATCTAAATTAAAGTGGCAAATTCCAAAAATTAAAATTCAAATACACATTTTAACAATCAATAACATATTTTTTTCAGTTTATTTAATGTATTTGAATTTTTCATATAAATTTAGAAATAAGTAAGTGCAGATTATAATAGTTAATAGTCCTCTGTACCAGTTTCAGACTGTTTATGTTCCAAATAAATTTAAGAAGATAATTATAAAACACGAACCTAGCAGCTCAAGGGAGGTTTCTTAAAACAAAATTCTGGGAAAAATGATTCAAAGTTTTGTTTTTAAGATAGTATTTGTCCTAGTGATACTCGTACTATTTTGGATTGTCAAAAAGTGAAACTACTCATCTCCTTTCAGTTTGCTTCAAATGATGAACATGCAAATATAAACATATCATAAACATGCTAGTTGACCAGAGAATGGTTGATTTCATTTGAAAGTATTTTAAATTTTATTTTACCTACCAACTTTGTTTTCAGGATTCTTTTCATATAAAGTTATTCAATTTATATGCAACGAATTTGAAAATCTTTCTTAAAAATAGAATGCATCGGATGAGACGAAATCAACAGAATATATTGTATAAATGGTATTTTATCTCTGTCTTAGAGTTTTTAAACCCTTTTTTAATTATTGTGAAATTAGCAAGGTTTATTTAGCCATACTATGAATATTTAATAAAAAATCAATCTACAATTTCTTTATAAAAAATCTAAACACATCAAATAAAACTGTTTCGCCATCATAAATTTCAAACTGTAGGCTTGCATTATTTCTGCCTTCGTTGCCGGCAACGTTAAATCATCTGTAGCCAAAAGCAGGTGACATATTTTACTGGCACTTTCCGAATGCAAACATTTGCAAAATATTCAAAACGTTTCACCTTATAAATTATGGAAAATATCTACGAGTGGAAAGCGAATGTGTAATCTCCGTCATGAGCATTGGAGCTTGTAACTCAACACCAGACTTCGGGAAGTATTCGTTTGGTATATGCTCGCCAGGCACATAAATTTTCCTTTTATTTGTTGAGGATAATGCACGATTCGGGATTATATGACAACTGTAAATACCTTTGGCTTCATCCAACATGCGACCTTTAGACAACCACAAAATTTTGCAATAAAAAACGAGCCATAACTAAGAAATCGTTAGGATATATTGTATTGCGCTTAGATACTAAAACTGAGTAAAATGACTAGGACCTTGATTAAAAAACGGGTGAAAATTTGAACAAATAAATTGAAAATCCAAAGACGTACTGTAGAGACAGTACATTAAAGCTTGGTGTCCGTTGCAAAGTCAGAAAATATTTGTAATCGATATCCCAATTAAAACAGTTTACATCAAATTTTATGCCTATTAAAACTTTGTCCATTTCATGGAATGAATGGAGTCGATTTAAATTAGAGACTGTTTTTGACTTTAATCTAATACAAATCTGATACAAAGTACTGTTTATTATCAGTGTTTAAATTTTCATTAACAATCAGAAATTTTGGAATGCTTTAAAAAGTGTCCACCCCTGGAAAGATAATTCGGCTCCGAAAAATGCGAAGGCTGTTCCATCGGTAGGAGAAATGATGGCAACTGTTTTTTGGGATAGCCATGGATTCCGGATAATCTTTAAAAAGGAAAACCAACAACGGAGCATACCATACATAATGAAACGAAGCGAAAAACTTCGAAAAAAAACCTTCACATTAAAAAAAGTAAGTTCAAAAAACTACGTGTCGCAGGAAAATTCGCGAGTATTTCTGTCGGCTATTATCATGAGACATATATTAAACTTTCCCCAGTAGCTTTTGTGAATATATTCAATGCAATATTATGTTACAAAAAAAAACTCAAAACGATGATACACGCACAACATCATCCTTCTTTAGGGCATGAAATTTTTTTTGCGTTCATTCTCAAAAACTATAAAATTGAACACTACAACAGAACTCATTCAAACTAATTCCAAAAATTTTCGTGCTCATGCTGCTCGGAAATAGCATAAATATTTTATCGATGCGGAAATGTCCTTTTTCTAAAGAGGAATCAAAGAAATCATATCCTGCTCAGCAGTCAAAAAAGCATATGAACAACTGCAAGCATAATATTTCATAGGCTTAAAAAAATCCTTGACTTGAATTTATTTTTTTCCGAGAGGAAAAATCGTACACTTATGATTTCAGTTTCACAATCTCTCAAGCATAGCGAAAGAATATTGATACAATCAAATGTTGTAGAACAATAACAAAATGTATGTACATATATATAAATATTGTATACGGTAGCACATAATTTCAAATTGCTTCCTTCAAATCCGAGAAGAAAGCCCTAAGCCATTTCCCCCTGTGATGAATGATTTCGGCGCCATTGTCATAGTATAAGCAAAAGTTATGACGATTCAACTAAATCAAAAAAGGAAATTGCTTCCTTGACTACCACTACTACTTTGCATTGAGCTTATATAGCGAGATTGATTTATTTCAATTCCGTGATGAGATATTCTTAGATTTTAGATATTATGGCATAAATAAACATCCATTAAATTTGCAATTCAATATTTGATTTAGTCATTTGATTAGTATTCACCTAAAAAATTCGAAATGGCTTAGATGATGGAAGTATCTTCATTAAGTGCGACTCAGATCCTTTTGGTAAATAAAATTCAATGATGCTCGCCAAAAAATAAATACTTAGCAACATCAAATATTATAAAGCGTTGCTTTCTTAGTATTGTTAACGAGCTATCTTCAAGAACTGACTGTGCATCAAATTGGTTTTAATTCGAATCAAAAAATAACTAAAATGTACCTCAGACACTTTGCTGCACTTATGTTTATGATATGTGCACTATTTGCTTACAAAGGTCAAACATTTATAAAACAAAATGTCTTAAAATTAATTTGCCATTTACCATTCGTACAAAAAATGCAGTATTTTCACTTCGATACAGTAGTAAAATTTTAATGTAAATTCCACAAAAAAAAATCCTTTTTTCCTACGTTCGTTTCAACAAATGTTTCGTAGTGTTAATCTGAATATAATTTAAATATGATATACTTCCTTCGAGCTCAAAAATTCAGTGTCTATTATCGTTAGAGAATATATATAGTAGTTTGAATAACATCAGTTCGCAAAATACATCCATATTGCTTTCTTGTAGAATTGATCCTGACGTTTTCGAAATTTAACTTTTACAAATTCAAAGCTTTGTTGATTGAAAAAATTTAATGGAAGATTATTCCCACTAAATGGACTATTTTAGACAGATAGATCTTTACGGTGACTCAACAATCCCAACAACAATAATTGTGCGTTACTGTGTAGCTACATTAGTCAGAAACATGCTGTTTTGAAAGTGTTCAAAGTCTAAAATGGATCAAGAAGAAAGATACATAAAGTCAACTTTACATTGAGCACACCATCAAACGGACGATACCTTAAGAAGCGAACTTGCGGCTTAAGTAGTGCTTTTAGGTTTATATCCGGATTTTAAGTGAACCCCATAAATGAGAAATCCTCCGCCATAAATGCGGTTCGTCGTTGACATTCATGTGCACACATGCTTCTATCATATGGGTATTTACGAAACTCACATTTAAGAGAAAGTTTAGGACACTAAGGTACAATTCGTACGACACGAAGTTCAAGACAACATTTTCTTGATATTTAAGTCTATTTCTTGTGACCGTAATAATTTTATTTATAGGGTAAAGGATATAGGTGAGGGTCGGAGCTTTCTAAAGGTTGTCACTGCTTCAAGCATCAACTAGATAAATTTTCAGTAGAATAAACTGAGATTCTAAGAATGTACTGGAAACTTCTTAAAAATGGAGTCGGTTGAATTCAAATCCAATCATTTTTATCGTATTATTATATTGTATAAACATGAAACTTCGAAACGGATGTAATTTTTTTAATTTCTGGGTTTCAATATGCAATTTATGTAAAACTTAAAGACAAAGATCTGTTATACAATTTGCCGCGGGGAATTATGCACGCGTATTAGTGTTCTAATTTACATCGGTACACATTTTATTTGCACACCACTTTGCGGCGTGTACACGTACACAAGCAGCTGGCACACAGTTGCGACTTTGCCACAATACATTTGCCCAATTCCACTTGACGAAATTCTTTCTTCGCTTCCTGATTTATACACCCCACACACCATAAGTGCACTGCCGTTATGCTCAACAGTCGGTATCGTTTTTACTTTCTCAAAAATCGTTCTTTTTTTATACAATTTCCCTTCCTTTAATTGCAAAGACGTAAAACGTGCTTGCATTCGAACAAATTATACTCTTTCAGAGTTTCGGGGGCTTGTTAATATACTCCTTTGCGAAAGCAACACACTTCAGAGAATTGATTCAAAAAATAAAATGCTAGGTTCTCTAGATTGCGGAAGTATGAAGATGTATGAAGGCTCAAAAAGGACTTATAAATCTGGACTCCTGGAAAAACACTTTTTTTACTTTGCCTTCTACTTTCTCGTCATGCCTTGCAGGTATTGCAAGCATAATTTAAGTTTCCATCATGGCAAATTTTTATAGTTTAACAATCATTCTCTTACCAGCACTAACGTACAATATTTACATTGAAGCAAACCTGTTTCAATAGAGAAACATTTGAGCAATAAAATAATTATAAAAAACAGAGAAGACGCTTTGCTGCTCAAAGACTTCGCTAGAACTCCTTGAGGAAATTGTAAAGTATCCTGGTATAAAAATTTTCATTAACGACGCTTTCCAAAGTGGCTCTCCATTTCTTTGTCGTGATGCCTTTTAGCCCGAAACCATTTCCAGACAGAGAATTTATTTCACAGTAGAGATTCTGCTGCATTGTTGCAAAACTACGTGACGTGCTTTGTTAAGGAATTCTAAAACAGCATACACATAAAGGCATGGATATTTGAATTAGATTTTGTCGACATTGCAGCCTTTGATCTTTGAAAACAATTAGAAGTCGTTCAACAAAATATTAATTAGATTAAAATTAAAGTATTCAGAAGTTTCAATCTTTCTGTGTGTCCTTATTAAGCTTGTATTTTAGATCTTTTTGTGATTTCAAACTGTCTATTCTTTCCAGGTTTCACTATGAGAACTTTAAAATATTCGCCTGTTCGCTTAAACAAATTTCTAGCCTGGCAATTGCATTAAATTTTTACAAAAACTACAATTTTTTTGATCATTTGCAAATAATACCTCGATAATCGAAAAAAAACCGAAAGAGAAGTGATCATCTAGTGATGGTGAAAATTCTTCGTTACAATATACATTTTTCACAATAGAATTTTGAAAATTACTTTCCCGACTTCCCTCTTACGTACACTAGAACATCAAGCTTATTATTTATTGATCCCAAAATCTCTTCTATAATTATTTGACTCACAATTTTCAATAGTAAACTACCGGACTTACTTTTTACATATTTCATATTCATAGGACTAGTCTCACCATTTTTCCGAACATGCCCTGAGAACGTTGCAATACAATCCTTTTTGAGCACGTCGATTCACTCTTGAATGTATGGTGCCCATTAAATCCTAGCTACTCGAAGGTTAAGCTCGTGCTGATAAACTGCAGTAGAATGCAGGTGAGCCAACAAATTAATCCTTCTGTCTGCACTAAATACTTTCCATGCATGCCAGATATTCACTCAGCCGAGTAAGGTACCTATCCATTTTGCACGGGAGATCATCCCTAATCCATGTGGAAGTCAAACTGCTGTTGAATCAAAGCTACCGTAGAATCTTTCCGTGTAATCACCTGCCTGGATCGCCATCGGATTATCGTGTGTAGGTTTTTACAGTCTCAGTGAAACGTGACCCAGATGTCTTTAAGGCAATTAGTATTTTTTGTCAAAGCGTGGGAAAGGCATCGTAAAAGGATGAGAATATGGAAGTTAAATGGATGTATCTTATGTGTAACATTATATTGGAATTTAAAAATTCCTACTATGAAAACTGGATTTATACTATATACCTTAAAAACTGAGACGTTCAACGATATATACATTCCCAAGTGTTCAACCCCTACCATTGACCATAGTCCATTGACCATCCTTACGCCCAAATATTCTCGTCAATATCAAAAATACATTCAATCAAGATTTGAAAAGTTTTGTCAATCTTAATATCACATGAAAATTCAATCAAATCCACAATAAGATACTAGATTAAGGGTCATTCCTCACGCGTCTATCCTGTGGATATTTATCGCCGACACAAGATTGACTAAAACATAATAATTGCGTTAGCACTCTTACCGACCGTGAGTCCTTAATTTACCAAGTGTTTGTGTGTTCACGGGAATTTATTGCGATGGAAATAATCATTTTACCTTAGGCACTTTTGCAGGAGCTTCTTATGGTGTCTGCCGTGCCGAAACCTTTATAGCAAATTTCATAGGAACTTCAGCAGCACGGCGACAATAGCACTTGGGATCATGCTAAGCGCTAACAATAACAAAAAACAAGGACATGGAAACAGAACCGATTTATTGTTGGTAATATTGTGGGCAGGTACTTTGTCGTTGGCCATATTGCCAGTTCTTCGGGGCAAGCTATCTCAGGACGACTTTGCACGGAATCAAATGAAACAGGAAAACATTCAAGTGAACTTGAGTGAAAAATTGATGATTGTAACAAATTCTTTGATATTGCGAGAATCGTATCTATCGAGGTAGTCCTTCTATCGCAGGAAGAATATTACGTGGCCAAGCGTGAATTGAATGAAAGTGGCATGCCTAGGCTTATCTGGGAAGGCAGATTGGAAGGCGCAAGTAAATCAATGAGTTCATCATAACACCCCCATTGACTTACGGTAAATATTTAAAACGCTCTTCCTTTTCAGCTTGAGTAGGTTTCGATCAACCTTATATTAGGAAGTGATGGAAGCCAGTAACCATTAGTAAATAGCCTTTAGTGTGGCCGAAATAAATAATACCCACTAATCGAATTCTGCAAATAGGAGCGTAAATTTTCTTCATAGTCAATATATTTATCGGGTAATTTTATTTGAAGTGCGTGTTATTTCGACCTTGTCAACAAAAAAGTGCTTATCTTAAAAGCAGATACGAAGTGTCAGTCACCACTATGGAAAATGAATCGTTTTTGAAAAATCGAATTTATGCTTGAACGGCAAAGAAAAAGATTAATTGAAAAATCATTTTGATTCTGATTGCAAAGCCATAATTCTGGACGAAACTCATTTCTATCTGGGACTTCATGTTAATAAACAGAACTGTAATATCACATATTCTGATAATCTAAACGTATTCGAATCGAACCCGATGCATCCAAAAATAGTGATAAGTTTGACTGGGGTTTAGAATGCTAATATCATTATTCCCTAGTTATTTCGAAACGATAACGATAGATGATAGACAACATAGCTAATTAATCATGTTACAAGACACGCTAACTGAGTTTTTGTATCCCTTATTTTTACTGTAACAATTCTAAATTATTTATTTTTTGCGGTAACTTATCGACTTAACAATGATTATATGAGGTATAATAGATTCACTTAAGATATTTCTAAAACAATTTAGACCTAAAATTTCTAAATCAAGTATTCGCAAATATATTTCAAGGCAGCAAATCTTACAAGTTTCTGCAAAAATACACCCGAAAACAATGTGTTACGAAATCACTTCTTACGCTGACAACGCTCTTTATTATGACCATGTCCATCACATCAGGCCTCAACAATTGGGACGCATCAATGAGGAACATGATCGGGTCAGCACAATAACAAAAAAAAATGCCACTATAGTGGAGGTCATTCACCCGAGTATCTCATCGAATCATAAATGCTCAAAAAACAGAAAAAGAAGAATTACCCACGACTTTTGCTGAAAATCATCCCTGGTACCTGTTATCATGCTGCAAAAGAGATAAAAAATTCAATGATTACTATTTACAAACTTTTTATTCATTTTATTTGTTTCATAGTTTAGTTTTACCTTAAAATGATTATGGGAAAATTTAATCCCTCATGCAAGTACAACTCAAAAGAACTTACATACTAAAAATATAAAATAAAATTTCTACTTACAAACACAACTAGCTTTAAAAAAACGTGTAAATTATTGCACAGAAAATATTACTAAATGTTTCATTGAAAATTCTACGAAGGAAATCAGTAGATTTTTCTGAAAAATGCACAGCAAAATTATTTCCAGGAAGCTAATCGTCGATTAAAAATTATAACTTGTTCGCATAGCTTTCCAAAAATATCCTTCGAAAATAAGAACAAGATGCACTTATGAACGATCGCTTATTTACTAACACAGTACAACGAGTGTGTTGTGACAATATTCTTAATGGAAACGTCCCTTAAATTACCTGTGTAGGAAATTGCTTTGAATTTATTTTCCATATATTAATACATCCTAAATAATTCCTCAGCGAATTGTTTGTAATTCTATCAGAAAGCCTTAAAATACTTTTAGGCAATGAGGGAAAACAAAATAATCAATGCTCATGGGAGTTATTTATTGTCTGTAATATTCAGTTTTAGTATTTTTCCAGGAACTGTTTACTTTTAATCAAGCATACATTAGGGAACATGTATGTTTTTAGAAATAATAGCGACATTTTGGCTTTTAATTTCAAGGGATTTGAAGATAATCTTGAATTTAAATCTGTTTTTTTTTTTCAAGAAGTCCACAAACAAGAAAATAATTTAAAAATTTCAGCTCACGTGTTGAAAATATCTCAACATAAGTATGCTATCGAGTTCGCAACAAAAGAAAGTGCAGTCGAAAGAAAGCCTTGAGATTTTGTTTCACCAACACCTAAAGTTTTTCAAATAAAAGAAGATATAATATTTTCTTACGATTAAAGTTATTCGACACTTCAATTGAATCCACTTTGCTGAAAAAGTTATGAATTTTGTCAGAAAATGAAACCTCAATTCAGTTAACACTTTAACAACCACAAAATAAACCACAGTTTGTAACAAGTGCATTAGTTTTTTTGTAAGAGGAAATAAAACATTTTCCATTATTTATTCAGTTTCACCACCGCTAAAAGTTCACAAATTTTTTATTTGATTCTCGATTCAGACATTTTGGTTTTTCCTGGTTCAATTCTGCCATGAAGTACATATTGTAGTGTGATCAATAGCTTGGAACTTTTCCATTTCGAAAACTTCTCCCAGATACCTTGATTTATCGATGAATTTTAATCCAAAGTTTCACTTCTGTTAACAAAGTTTAACTGCGAACGTGCACAAAATCCAATTAAAATTGAAATCAAGACAACAACACATCCAAGCTGTTGTTGTTAGCTTTTTATGCATTCACCTGTAACTTTTACTATCGCTGGCTGGACACACTCAAGCGAATAAGATCGAAATTACTTGCAATCAATGAAAAAGAACACAATTTTAATTGAAACAATCCCATCCTTTTGTCCTTTGCTAATGAATTGCAAAAATATGAGATGAAATTTTCACCATTTCAACCTGGACAAATATGTAATTAAAACACACATAAAGATTCTTGAAGACTTTATCAAACAATATTTAGTGGGAAACATACAAACACTTTGTTTGAAATAATGAATTCGAATCGAACAATAATCACAGACTATCGCCTCTTCCCGTTTTCATTACTGAAATGAAAGTTTCTTCAAAAATGTCCTGCGGGGTTGTCTTCGACTGTAAATCTGTCATGCTAGCTGGAAAACGAGAGCATGAAATAGGAGTGCTGGTCTCTTGGGTAAATGGGAATCTATTTGATCACTGTTGTAATCCAAGCGCCGTGTCACCATAAAAACTGCCAACTTTAAAGAAGATGTAATCGAAAATGCACGTCCCAATGGAACTACATTACCATGGAGCAATTTGAAAGGATTGTCGATTCGACCAAGAATCAACCAAGCCGGAGGCTCTTGAATAAAATATACACTTTTTGTTTATAGAACACTCAACGAATGCTTACCTAGGATATTGTTCAATGAGCTTGTAATTCATGGAAAGTACTTCCAAATTATCGCAATAAATTATATCAAATTGTTTGATTTACACATTTCTCTTCGTAAATATCGTTTCAAAACTGTGGGTTTAATTCCTAATTCAACCATTTATCAATGAAGCCATTTTAAGTCAGAAATTTACCTTAAAAATTGACCAGCTCTTTTTAAAAGGGATTTATCAAGCAAAATTGAATGTAACGACTTTTCCGTTTTAATATGATATCTCCGATTTAATCTGTTTGGTGATGTGCTCTTATCGTCGATTTTCAGAATGTTTTGACCATACCTTCTTATTATCCACACATAAAAAATTGATTCGGTTAATTTCAGGCACGTTTTAAGGGGGGAAGTACCATTAGAAGCCGAAAAAAGGTCTTTTTTGCAACTGATTTGTGGGGAATTGAAAACAGTTCTTATTAAATCAGCATAATATTTATTTTAGGCGATGTTTGAGGTTGAAGAAAAACATATTCTACAAAAGTGAAAAAGTTGAAAATTAACATATTTTTCAAGGATCTTGAAAGTCATGTCGTCGCTGACGTCGTAAATTGCGTAAGCGATGCTGGCTGCAATTTTCATCTGAAACCAACAAGCCAAACATTTTTTTTAGTAGATAGACTAAAATATTTGCAAAATTCGAAAATTAACCCTTCAAAACAGGCTCAAAAAAAATTACGACTTTGACGAAAAAATTTCGTTGTACTTCCAGTCAAAAATAGTCCCAAAATAATTTGTTTTTTAAATCTTTAGTGTATATAGAACAGTTTTTATGCTCTTTAAAATGAATGCTAGATGATGAAAATCGATTCACTAGTTTTAAAAAACATGGTTTCGAGAAAAGCCCGTTTAAAGTTTGTGGTCAAGAGAAAAAGAACTCGGCGCCAGGCACTTCGGGAATGCATCTCTTCCACAATTTTGAGAATTAGCTTTTGAAACTTTGACGTGATATTCTTAGGCGATATATCTATCGATTACAACAATTTTTTAAAAATCGTTTTTTTGAAGTGTCTAAAGGTACTTCCCCCCTTAAGTAGTCAAAACATTAGATGAACATTGTTATCCTGTCTATGCGAATTTTGACATTGTTTGAGAGTTGTAGCTTTTCTGAATCCTGAATAGACTCGAACGTTTTTTTTATGATATCTTCAACAATACTATCATCCGAACTATGCATGTATTTAAAATGAACACATTATTAAGAAAGATTCATCATAAAATGCCTTGTTCAGGATACTAAGAGGGTCTGAAGCACCTTCACATCGACTTTCTGTTCTGCATTCGTTATTATGTTAATTGTTAATTCTTCTAAAAGATATTGTTTTTAAAAAGCGGGAATTTTTAGAAAATCATATTTCTAAATTCTTATTTAGACAGAAGTAAATAATCAGCCGCGAGACATCTGTATTCAAATATAAATAATATGTTGTATCACATTTAGTGGCTATCGTTTCATAATGCAGTAAGTAAAGAAAAATCAACCTTAAATATTTCCCAGCATCAATTCAAAACACCATATTTCCCTGAATTCTTTTCGTGATTTTCGTAAGATAGAAAAAAACAGCTACTTTTAAATACATCAATCTGTATTATGAATATAATCCAAGATACTTTGTGCTGATGGTCCCATACAATTCTCTAATTTGTTAAACATGATGCCTGAATTTCAAGACTAAGAATGAGCGTCGTCTTCAAATAAAAGTGCTTTTTAATTATCTGGGGAAGTGGATTATTGTGCACCAGAAGGCAGTCAAACTCATCTTGAAGATTGCCTGTCTGACTGGTGGCTAATGAAGTCAATTAGAACGGCAGGCGAACAGTTCTCCCTTGGGAACTAGAAATCGCCTTAAAAGCCCATGCCAAAACTCAATTAGTTTTCCAGGAGCTTTGCCATTCTACAGACGTATGAACAAGTAATGTTGGCAAGAGGCAAAAGGAGCAGAAACAATGTTGCGAGAATAAATAGTGATACCATCTTGCTTTGAACTTACTTTCGAAATTATCAATTCACGCAACCAATATATTCAAAATTCTTACCTCTTCCAAAGTAGGCTTCAAAACTGCCAGAAAAAATGAGCATAGTACAAGCAATACCCGGACGTACTAGATGCCTAGAAGAAGTGACTGATACAAACGGCGGCGGAGGAAGGAAAAAAATTGACTCTTGTTAGCAAAATTGATAAAAATAACAAACATCTGCGATTGTAGCTATTTAAAACCAATAAACTGCTTTGATTAATTGATTAATGATGTAAAATCAAGCAATCATGTTCAAAGCAAATGAACTTAAGGGGTCTACCCTCTTTATAATTTTCAAAAAATCGATTTTTTTATTGCATTTATGAGAATTATATACATACAAAAATATCATATTAAAGTTTCATAAAGATCGGAGCAGTCTAAATGTATTTTTGGGCAACTTTCACTTTGTCACTCAAGCGCGATTTTTCGTTTAAAAAACTTTAACCGAGTTTTTCTCGAAACATGGTTTTTCGACGCTACGTTGATGAAATCTCGGGAACTACTGAACCAATTCTCACCAAATTTTTTTTTGTTTTTTTTCTTTTCTTCTGATGCACAATAATAGGTATACCGCGAATAGTGCGTTTTTCAAAATTTTGATTTAAAATATTTTTTTTGGCCAAAAACAGTGAAAAGAGCATGTTTTTTTCGTAATTTTTGGATAAATGTCCGCCATTTCGTCAATTTTGGAAAAATCAAAAAGCATTCTATTCGTGCTATAGCTATTAACATACTGAACCTAAAACTATTTGATTTTTTTATATTTCAGTTCGACCACCTCGAAAATTTCATCAACGGCGGAACCCCTCTCGTTTTTTCGATATTTTTTAACCATCATTTTCATTGATAAAAACTCACATAAATGAATAAAAAAATTTTTTGGGGGTATTTCAGGAGTGTATGTATTGAGTATAACCCCTCCTTTATCAATATTTATAATTTATACTTATCTAAAAAAATTATTAAAAATAACCCGTTTTTACATTGCTAAAAGGGGGTAGACCTCTTGAAGCTTTTTTCAAACAAAAATATAGCAGCACAACATAGAGAAGGAAAATTTTCGTTACATTCAACTATAAAAAAATTATAATTGAAGAGCATGTTCGTATTTCACCTAGAGCTTGCTTATTGGTTTGTAAAAAAATCTGCAATTTACAACAAAATGATTAATGTTTTTTTATATGTTTATATTTATTTATTTCTATTTATTTGTTTATTTCAATATCCTTTTGCCATAGACTAATTGATTTGATTTGATTCTTCTTCAAATTGAATAGGAGGCTCATTCTATGTTTATTTCAGAAATAACGATTAAAAATTATGAATAAAAAATAATAGTAATAAGAAATGACGATTAAAAATAAAAAACAATAATTTGCAATCAGCTTTAAAATATTATTTTCAGCATCAAAGTTAAAGACAGATAAGAAGAACTTCACATACTTTTTTTGGCAAAGTAAGCTCCACTAATTGGTTTTCAATTTTCCACCAGTTTAGCTGGGAGATATTTGCGGAAAAGGTGTTCCAAATAAAAGCTTGTAATTTTGAGTTGTATATCACAGACTTTTGTTCAAAAACACACAGAAGATAAGTTTATAAATATTTCGTTACAAACATCTGTCAAGAAATACAAGTGTTTAAGCTTAGTTTGTTGTAAGGATGCTCAAATTCTAAACGAAGTCATCACATGCTTCAATGAATCGAGTTATATCAGAATTTTCTGAATAAGGACATGGTAACACTATCCTTTGTGGAATTGCTTCTCAGCACAGTGTGTGACCGTTCCATTCGATGTCCTCGAGCCAGGATTACTTCTTCTGTTTGCAATGATGGTATCGGTTGAACTTGTGGATGTTGTTTTGTTCTGGATTGCAAACCTACACCCAATGCCTTGGTTCGTCCTCGCCAATGTCCAACTTTTATTGATACTCGTGGTTGAGAGTGTGCTTATCAGTCAACTAGTTATCGATTCCGACGTTTATTCCCCAGATACAAGGACCGTTATAGACCATGGAAAAGGTAAGGTTAATTCGATACGAAGTTTAGCATATGCCATACAAATATGTCCAAGCACTTAGGGACGTAGTTTTTCGTAAATTGGCTGGCTAAGCGGGTGAGTTGAGTTGAGTTGTGTTTACTTGGTTTTGATTGGATTGTTTGGTTTCAGCCTGTTTGCTCTTTAATAAGTAGTAACCGAATAACAAAAACAAATGAGAATTTGGTTATAGTATCGTTTTTACTGAATCTTGCATGTATTTTGCTAACCTGTTCGTGCCTGCGAATAAATAAGTAGAATTGAGCCTTGTTCTTGCATTTAACAGGAGCACGTATTCATAGCGGTTGTGCAAAATAATGTTGCCCGCAACTCTTAATACGTGGTAACATCATCTTATTTCCAATTTTTATTTTTAAAAAACACATACACACCATAAGCAATAAAAAGAGTTTCGCAAAAAGTCATTTCTACCCCTACCAGTTTAGGCCATCATGTTCTTGCTTTAAGCTATGAACCGAAAAAAAGGATTCTTCATAAAACACGACTGGCTTTATTTACCTTCTTATTGGTATGACAACATCGCATATCGAAATGGACAACCGTACATGGGTCACAGTTCAGAACGTCGTTTCACGAAATCACTTTACTTTGAACTCACAAGTCTTTGCCAACAGTTCTAGGAATCAAATTTTCAAAACGCCCAAGTATGAATTCACGAAGATAATAAAATTTTATCGGAATTAGTATCTGTTTCATGTTGGTTTTCGCCAGAAACTGCCAATCTTTTATCACACAGCTTCTACCTTGAATGGGCAACCAATGAATTTTATTTGATAAATTTTTCATGAGCCGCTTGACCCACTTATCAAATTAACTGGAAAAAGGTAATAAACTAAAAGCTTTCATCACTAATGTATTCAATGAAAATAGTTAAGATTATGCTAGGATAGGTACATCCGAGGCAATGTAATTCGACATTTGCAGGTTTGGTTTCGGAGAATTAACAGAAGTTTTGTTTTCATGTATCTTATTGTGTGTTAACGCTGGCAATGTCAAGAGTAGGGTAATTAAATTAATTAAAACTAGTGGCAAGGGTCGTAAGAAATAATTTTTAACATAATAAATCACGGCATCAATAACCGTATGAGATGTTGTTGATTTCTGAACGTTAGATTAAGTGTGATAGCTATCCAGGAAAAATTGTCGATAAAAAGGAATACATTACGAACAACGACAAAATATATATATCAGTTTCTTTAAATATGAGGATAGGATTCATCAAGGTTGTATGAATCCAATGAATAAATCTCATACATAATTTGTATCTAGGTTATTTTGTTTTTCGAAACAGTTTCCCTGGTTGAAGTTGTTTCTTGATTATTTTCCTTATGGAAAAAGGGTATAATTTAATAACGAACATTGAAGCTAACACGAAGATTGTTTGTTCAAAATAAGAAACACAATTTTATGAATGCACTTCTCTTTTCCATTCGCACGTGTGAATATTTTGCAAGAAGATATGTACATGAGAATATGAAAATTATTTTCTTGGAAATAATACACCACAGCAAAACGTTTTTGGACTAGCTTTGTCGATATTGCTTCAGATATGGTTGAAAAATACAAATCTGTTTTTCACCATTGAAATTGATGTGCTTCAAATCACGTTATTTAAATGTATTCTTCCAAACAGCGACATAGTAACTACAATTTTGTAACATTTCGCTCGAAGGCTTTTTTTGGCTGAAAGAATCCACATTTTCATTGAAAAAGATCTACAATTTTGGCCTAATTCAAATTTAAAAAGCAGTCTTTTAAGCGATTAGATTGAATTTTAATCAACAGCTATTTTGAAGCAATTTTTGCCCGATACATGAGATAGAAAGGAAAACCTGGATGGATGTAAAAAAAATTTTATTTGCTACTCCTAGTAAGTCCTTTTGCTAGTTTTACGATCGTAATTCCTATTTTTAAAGAAGCAAAACATGTAGAAACTATCTAAATTACTCGTTTCTGTTGACACAAATAAAATTTTCAAAAAATAGTTGTCCTTCCACGCTTAAACCCGATTGTATTTCACACTTTGAAGTTTCTTAACTGAATGAGAGGTAAAGTCATCATTTTTCTTAAGAATTACAATTTAAAATTCCCACCAACCATACTGTATGTTTCGAGCAGTGTGCAAAGCTGCTGGAAAGAAATGTGGAGGACTATTTCCAAACCTTATGCTCAAAACTGTTATTTTCATTCTTTAAATTGCGTTTTTTTAATCAACTCAATACTGTATCGGATCATATCCATAAGTTTGCTTTAAACTAAAAATGGCTAAATTAATAATTTTCGTATATTTTTTACATTACAAATATTTTAACGTTAAATATTAAAGCCATTAAATGAAATATAATAAGATGTTGAAAATGAAAAAAAATCATACAAATGCAAATGGAAATTTTATGACCGGTGTTGTGTTGACTTACTTCACAATTTAAACTCACATATTATGATAATTTATTTTAAGTAAAACTTTTCCAAACGCAAATATTTTATATTATAATAACATATATATATTTCAAGGGTGAGAGTTCCCTCTTCTTCAGTGCTATTTTACTATGGTATACATTTTTTGCCTTAATTATAAGTCCTCAACGCTTAGCCACTCATACACATATCTATCATCCAGTTTTACTTAATTAGATCTAACAGTTTTGAATACCCGTTGCCTGCGTCTTCATTGAGTCTCAGGTTTTTGAGTTGTCTAATAATCCATAGACTCTCATAAACATCTGGACTTCAAGTGAGCTTCCCGTGGCGTTTGAAATCACGTGCCAGTGTACGCCTACACGCCGTGGGAATGGCGGATCCTAGTCATAGAAATCGAAAACTTCAAATCGATTTGAATGATTAAATGATAAGCATTTAATTTTAATACAAAATTTGACTTTTGTAAGCTATCGTTTTGGCGAATTGCAATCATGAGAAATTGAACGTCAAAATTAGAGTTTTTATAATTAATAATGAAAAATCGTAACGCAAAGATTCCCAAGCTTTGATCTTGACCACGTTTTTATTTATCCAAACGTTATTTCCGTGTATGAACCAAAACTCAAATCGTTTCTTTGCACTGCATTTTTTTTTAAAGAGCATGCATTTTTTCAATTTTTTCATAGTTCAACTAAAACGAATAATAGCGATCCTCAGGATTCTGATTAATATTTTCTGAGATAATAAACTTCACGAGATTCCTACTTTAAACAACAAAATACCATTAGATTGGCTTAAATCCACATTTTAACAATAACATGATGATGTCAGGACACAACATTTCATCAGTTTTCACCAAAAATCGGTATATTTTTAACAATATCTCCCTCATCGCTTATCCAGTGCTTTAGTTACACCAAGCCAAAGCAATTCAATAAGGACATCAATTCATTGCTTCAAGTGTACTTAGAGTGTCGCCGAAATAAAATTCAACTCACATATCGTCAAATGCTTTAATGAACGAATAAATGTACGAATGTCGTATAGCCAACTCCACGGTAGAGTTAAAATCCTGCTTCCCATCTTGAGTTCGCTCTAACAGAAGATGGCGAACACTAAAATGCCATTAACTCGAATGGTTTTTTTCTACTTCATTCTCTTCCTGTGCACACGCACAATTTCCATTGGTAGTAGAATACAATGGAATACTATTCGGAAAGATGTTTCCAGAATACGGATATGCTAGCAGAGTGTGTGCATATACACACAAATGCGCGAAAATCACATAAAGACCACAATTCCTTTTATGTACGTGGTCCATTCCTTTTGTAATTTATTCTTCCACACGATTTGATATCCAATCAAGCTGTCTATTACAGGGCTCTTAATTCCTTTTCTACATTTCCCGCTAATATAATCACGATGCTTCGTGATAATTTTTTTTTTCACCAACAACACAGAAATTAATTGAAGACGTTGCCTGAGATCCAACAGTCCATTAATTATGACGAAAGATGATATCTAAGGAGCGTCATATCCATTTCATATTTATATTAGCACGCTGTTAGCTGGTTCAGGAATGGTAACTTGAATATCCTTAATAGAAAGATTTTGTGGCTGCTGCTGCTGCCGGTCGTGTTGTCTGTTTGACGAAGAATTTGATTTTCCCATTGTAATTTTCCCCAAAAAGCATATTTTATTATTTTGATTGACAAGATGAAGTTTTTCATTTGAAAACGGATTCTGGAAATGAATAACAAGAATGTTGTGTGTTTATAGGACGCTCGTAGGATATAATAAAAAGAAAATCTGCATTCAACTTCCGCAGGCAAAAAAGGAGCACGTGTGAGTAAGATTGATGTGATTAAGTCAAGCGAAAATTGGTATCGTAGTGGAGTTTATGTCGTAATTGACTGTTCACACTTGTTTGATATCCTTTTCTCGGAAATTGACACACCACTTTTTTGTAAATATTATCGGAAAAAATCACTGTGAAATGCTAACATAAGTGAATTTAACGTATTTTTACAGAATATTTTCAATTAAACATGTACAGTAGATAAAAAAACTTAAGGCACCATGCATCCAGCGTCTTAATGATATTTTTAACCAGATTGCAATTGTTTTTGCATTATTTCAGGAGGTTGCAAGAAAACATAGCAACTATTAACTATACGGGGAAAATTATTTTCCAATTAGAAATAACGCAAAAAAAGTCAAGGCACGCTCCAAATAATTGCACTTCCTGAGAAAAAAACACCATTAGATTTGCATGGAATTTTCGCAACATGAAATATTTTTCATTTGAGTTAAGTAAGTGATCAAGAAAAGTTAGCGTTAAAAGTGTGCAAATAATGAGTGCCAAGAGAAAACCCTGAAGTTTGGGAAATTATAGTCCAACACTGGCAAAAAGGAATTTCATATGCTTGGTTAAAAAATCAAAACATATTGTTCGAAACGAAGTTTTATAATGTAAAAAAAAATCATTTGATTCCAAATCTCAATCAGGAAGGCCAAAAAAAGATAACTAAGCGAGAAAAGAAATGCATTAATAAAGAAATTAAAAAGGATCCAATTTAAAGTGCCTAATTTTTACGCAACGAATTAAAAACGAACATGAGAAAAGAAGTGTCTGCTCAGATGGAATGGAATATTATAAAAAAGTGGGACTATAAAAGCAGGGTTTTCCGACAAAAACCGCACATTGAGATGGTTGTATTACGTTTCGGGAGGGAGTACGTGAAAAAACCAAAGTCTTTCTGGAAACGGGTTATTAACTTCCCAGTTCCCTATGGGAAGTTATTGTAATGGGGTCGATTTTGCGAATCCCAAATTTTGACATATCTCCACGTTTTAAGGTCTCTAGAATCCAAATCCATCGTTTTTAGAGAGATGTCTGTGAGTGTGTATGTACGTATGTGTGTATGTGCGTATGTACGTATGTACGTATGTACGTATGTACGGATGTACGTATGTACGTATGTACGGATGTACGGATGTACGTATGTACGGATGTACGTATGTGCGTTCGGAATTATTTTTCGTCTCGATTATCTCAAGAACCAAAGATCGGATTGACGTGGGACTGGTTTTAAACGACGCGTAATTACGTAACTTAGAACTGAATGACTTTTCAGCAAAATCGGTTAAGCCGTTTTTCATTTAGGATGAAAAAACTGAAAAAACGAACAAAAATTGCTTATTTTTAAACTGTTGATACGCACTATTAATTCGTGCAGATACCAAATACCTTCATAGTAATGTTGTTATTATTGTGCGTTTTAGCAAAATTGTGATCAAATTTGTAAAAAATGTTATTTAAAAAAAAAGATTAATTTATGAAATTCCAAACTTATATCATCAGGAGTAGAGACGCTAATGCAGTTAATAATTGCATATTGTTATAAATAATTTAATATTGTTAATAACAATCAAATAATATTAGTTATAATTTGATATTGTATATATAAAGTCAATTATAACTATTCAGTAACGATCAAACATTCTTAATAACAATGATTATTGTAAATAATAATTAAATACCCTCTATAATAGTGGTGGATTCCAAGGCCGAGATGGAGAACGAGGTTGAGGACGAAGTGGAAGGATGACGAGGACGAAGATAATGAGGTTGCCGAGGCTTTGGTAGAGGATGACCAGGTGGTGGAGACGTCTTCCTCTACCAAAGCTTTTATGGTTAGATAAAAAATTGATAAAAATACTAAAAGTGATTATATTAATTTTGAATAATAATGTTTATTAATAGTAATTATTAATAAAAGTAATTATTAATAATATTAATTAATAATAAAAGCAAATTATAGCTTTTTATTCACCTCACTGGGAAGTTAGTCGTGTGGGCCTCAAGGGTCGCACTTAGACCACATTTTTTTTGTTAATGCAACGAAGCTTTACCTGTTTGGAGGTGGGACATTTCAAAAAGTAAAACACGGCAGTGGGAACATTTTTTTATGGGTTTGGGTGGGGGCTCCTGAACTGGGAAACTTAGAAGTTATAAATGGCAGGATGGATCAACATTCTTATTTGAATATCTTTGAAAGGAATATAAAACAGCGTGCGGAAAATATGAGAGCTTTAAACTCTTTTCGTTTGTACCAGAACAACGATCCCTAACATAATTCGGAGCAATACTAACTTTCAGCCTTTTATAACAGCCCAAAAGTTACTAAAACCCATGCTCAGTCCTCTGATTTAAGCCCTATAGTATCTATGGTATCACTTAAAAAAAATGAAGCTACAATTCGTAAGGTAAAAAATAAAAACCAACTAAAAGCTGCTATTATTGAAAAATAGGAAAATATTGCACCTGCTTTCTGCAAGTTACAAGAATGTGAGAAAAGTCCACAAAATATTCATAGTAAGTATGTTTTTAGTCTTTAAAGGTAATAAATCATAAATACGATCGGTACATTATGCCTTAGCTTTTTTTATCCTTATCTTAGCTGATTTGACGCCTCGTTTAAAAGAAGTATGATCAGTAAAATTTGATGAAATGCACAACTAAATTAGGTGCTCAAAATCATCAATATTGTTCTCAAATTACGACACTTTTTAATATCGTACATTTATATTAGGATTGCGCAATTAATTTCAATAAATTGACAAGATTGAAACTTCAATACAAACAGTTGGAGTAAGGGTATACCTCCAAGATACATGGATCCAGCGTCGATGTTCATGTCACATTCACAATTCTTCCGTTCTACACAAAAAGAAAAACACCTATCACAGAAGCAGAAGTACACAATACTCCATCAAGAATGACAGCCAGAATCATTCGACATCCTTTTCTAGGAAATGACTACACCCTGTAAAGTCGAAGAAAGGCAGCGAGTTATAAAATCACAGCTTCCTTGAATTTTATGCCATCGTGATGGCATCTATATGCTACAACAAATTTATTTTGACGATTCTCGAGCAAAAAGAGGAATATGTCTACATAGACTGTGGAACACATTGAGGCTCAAAATCATTTTTTTTTCTTTTGGAAAATTCAGTAAAAAAATATGTAAAAGTAACATGGCTCATGTGAATCTTTTGTAAAAGTGAATATCTTGAATCGTTCAGGATATGGGACTTATTTCTTTGGCGGAAATTATATATTGTTACCGAAACGAGCCATAAAGTGATGCGTATACGTGTATGGTATCTTGTCTTTCCTAATGGAAAATAAGTCAACGTAGGAATTTTAATGAGATCAAATGCATGTTATTCTTGAAAAGTGATTTATGTCCTGTCCTTTTGTGAGTGTGTTTTCCGTTCTTATTAAGTCAAGCAAGAATTTTTATTGATGATCAATTAATATTTAAACTTTAAACACTATCGAACTGAAATTATAAACAAAGAGTATTCGAAGCCGGTCTGTATTCCTTCTCGAATATCAGGAAACTTTTAATTTTTAGGACAAAATTGATATGGTTGAATTTGTTCACTTTTTTTTTAAACTTGTTCAGTTTCTGTTTGTTTAATTGATTTTTTCAATCCTTCTGCGCTGCCATGTATCGAAATTTAAGTTTTCTGGCATAAAAAGTACAATCCTTAAAATCTTAATTTTGAGTTTTAAAACTAACTGGGCAGTATTTTAAAGCGCAAAATTATTTGAGTTTGTAAAAATTGTACTTTTTATGTGCTCAGCAACTAAAATTGCATTTAAAGTAGCCATAACTTTTCGTTTTAAAATTCTGCACAGAAAATAAACAAACATGAAAAATGATTTGCAAGAAATAATAATGGAGTTCAATTGCGCCAATAATAAAAAATTTGCTTCAATTTATTTCAACAGCTTCTTCTTAAACTGATTATTGAAAAGTGTTGAAATAGTTCTCTCCTTTCTTGCATAATTTCATTAATATCCGAAAGTATTTCAACTCGAACTAAACTTTCCTCGTAATATCATGTCGAGAAGACAATTTCCCTAAAGCACTAATTAAAATTACTTCCTACTGATGGAAAAGGGAAAAGTTAATGCTAGCCATCAATGAACTAATAACGTCCCTTTCAGGAAATCTGTTTTGTAGCTAACATAAAGGATAAATATTGAGAGGATGTTTGAAATCATGCTGTGCTTATGCTTGGGTAATTAAAAAACCATTTTGTCTCCTGTAACTTTATCATTCGTTGTAATTGGTAACGATTATCATGTTGTACAGGTCAGATGAAAAATATGAGTTTGTAACATAGTCCGAGTTCATTAAGGACGACAATCGATTTTCAATAAGGACCCGATATTTTTTTTCCTGTTGATGATAATATTCTGCAAATTGAAAAGAAGATGAGGCGAACAAACAAAAAAGGACATAATTAATGATGAGATGGGTTACAAATGAGACAAATGAAATGAGAAAAGCATAAAGCATTCTATGTCAGTTTTTGTTTGTATGGAAAGGATTCGACAATCTAGATTGAACCTTCAGAAGGGTGAAAAAGTATAGGTTGTCTTAACGTTATTCAAATGTTCAATTAGAGTCAGCTTAGTGAAAAATCGTTGGGAAATGTGAATTCGATCAAGAAGAACAATAAAGATTACAGTGTAAAATTGTTTGGCAATCTTTCATCTTAAATTTTTGTCTCCGTATTGTACCGGTTGCTCTTTTAGATGTATAGCAGAAAGGATTCCAAGCCATTACAAATAGAAAGTATAAACCGATTCTCAATGAGTTTTGCTTGCCAAGAGTGATGATAAACAGTCATCTCCTAACAACTTTTCCTGGGGTGATTTTTTGGGGGAGTAATTTCTCCATCCTACTTTGGATGGATGATCCAGGATCCGCTGCGATCCAGAAAAGACAGGTTCTCCCTTTTTTTGGTGAATACCCTTAAGTAGATGTAAACTTGTTGGATCTTGGTTTGGTACTAACATTTTGGGTAGAATTTTATCGACTTTAACTCCGGGGGTAACGCGTCCAACAGTTCTCTGAGCAGATGAGAATCTAATTTACAGTCTCAAAATAAGATGCAGTAATTCAAAGTTTGACAGTGACGCTAGATTAGGATTTTTCACTCTTGATTTAGGATACTTTTTATCGACAGCTAGATGGAAAATAAGGAAAACAGAGTTCGAGGTTTTTTTAGGAAGTTTTTTCTATATTTTTAATTACAAACTACGCCAATTTCTAGAGACAGACATAAAAAATATCCCATACTACCCAAATCAAACCACACTGAAAGAAAGGGAGAAGATATTTTTACAATTTTGAACTGAATTTTTTGCATAAGTTGTTATTTTAACATGCAAAGATTATCTTCCTTAAGTTTTGGAACGAAAATCTGAAGTTAGAGTCTATGAATATTACTCATCACTGTTGAACTTGAGAACGTACAGCAAATTTTAGACGCTTTTTTTCAAAGCAACCTCATACCAGGCAACTAACAAACTACTACTAAACATCATTTTTAAATAAAACAACACTTTGGACGGCATAATTATCTTCGATGTGAACCTTAAGCTGTGTGAAAATTATTAAAAACAACAATTATGGACACTGTTTCACACCAAACCAACGGAAAAGAAACCAAAAAACCACCTTAAAAAGGAGATATAGCTTTTGTAAACATGTATTTTCGCTGCCGTAAAAGTGAACTCAAAGTGAAAATTAACAAACACATCATTTAACATGAAACTAAGCTTCAAACGGAAAGTATTCTTAAAATATCTGTTTCTAACTGAAAAGGAAAGCCATCTCTTGAAAAAGGATGTCTATCACTGCAGCCCATCAACCAAGCGAAATGTGAAAAATGGTTAAAGGATAATAGCTGTACACTTTAGGGTGGAAGAATTTATGAACTGATCTTGGTGGTAAGTTTTCCAAATTTGCATTCGAAAAAACTAATCTAGACTATCCATTATATATTTGTAATGATTCGAGACGGAACCGCTTATTAAACTTTCCTCTAAAGACACATTTATCAAGTAACCTCTAAAAGATAGTTTTTGGGCTTGCAAAAAACCCATTAAAACAACGTCAATCACGCATACTATGTACCATAATAGTACATCATGCATTGTAGTTGTTTCCATCTTGTAATTCATCCCTCGAGCAAATAAATCTTTACAACCACTCAGCTGAACACTTTGTAGCGCTTATGTGGAAAACTTTCAGCAATTTTGATTCAATCCACGCGAAGTGTGAAATTTCATGAAATCATTGACGAGCCAAAGTGCAGAAGATAAAAGCCAAAAAGGACAACTATCTCTCATAGACATCACGAATGGAACGCACATATATACATATATATCGGAAGAACCAGCCACTATCGTCAAGGACTTGATTGCATCTTGTGCTCTCCTTGAAGTGCATCACAGTTCATAAACTCTTAACAGCAGGATCAGTGCAAATTAGAGCAATTCTAGTAGAAGCATCATAAAAGCGGATGTTGGGTCAAATGAAATTGCAGGGCAGTTGCGAACTTTGTGGAAATATTTATTTGAATCCTTTTCATAACTTTAGAAAGGACTGAGCATAGTTGAAAGGTTGAACAACATTGTCTGCAATAATCATATAGAACGAACATTGTTTGCAAGTGTTTCAGTGTCGTATATACTATGAAAACCTTCAATTTTTCGAGGTAGTAGCAGGGATTGGTTTTCAACAATCAAGCCGAAAAATAGACCAGTAAGATATGTTACTAACATACCAACTTGTTACATACTTATCGCAATTCAAGCTAATCGATGCATATTTCTCCAATAATTTACAATGTAGAATAATAATTTGCTTTTTAAAATTGCTTAAAGAGTACAATGGTGGCACCGTTAATTTTAGATTTTTCGCAAACCATTGTTTTACTTAATGTACTATTCATATTTTCAAATATGCCTTAAATTCACTTTAATAAATCAAAAGCTCGAGAAATTCATGTCACCTACCCTTGCTAGTTTTAAATCTATTGGTGCCACTTAATGCCACTGAAATTGCAATTTACATGGCTTAACCATTTTGAAAGGAAATTTTATATGCATATTTTATTTGCAAAGGTGTTTTTTAATGCAAAATAATTTAGTTGTATTGTCCAACCAACTGGAAAATAGAATTTCAGTCTCAAATTTCAAATTTGTAGCATTTGCCGTTCAATTTAGTTGTTTTCGAATCAAATCGGGGGATTTTTCAAATCAAATCATGAATTTTCCAAACCAAATTAGAACATTTACCAATAACTTCAATTTGGTTTATAAAAATACCAATTTGTTTCGGAAAACAACACCAAATGCCTTTATATTATGAAAGAATTGACAGAATTTCGAAACAGGCAATTATTGCAAACAGCGTTCTTGTTGATGGTTGTTATAATTTAATTCCCATACATACATATTCACAAGGACAATGAATAAATTTAAATTTAAAGTATGGTAGAATTACCTTGAAGAATTTTCAAAAAATATTTGAAAACGATGAGAAATGGTGAAAATGATCATGCGGATGTATCAAAGGCGGATTCGCACAAGCTGAAATAGTTTTGGGCATGGGCTAAGGGTTCGGAAGAATAGCTAAAAAAAATTTAGGTGGTGTATGGAAATTAAAAGTTACAAGGCAAGGTAATCCATTTTAAGAGCAAAAAGGTGTTGTTTTTTAAATTTTTTGTTTGAAAGTTCAAATGATAGTAAAATGGACGTTGATGGACGATACGCATTGTAGAGGTGTTTAGAATTTTCTCAAAAAATTCCACATTAATTCCAAACAGGATCCACTTAGTGTTAATACTAGAGATCGTAACTTTTCAACAAAATCGTGGTAGCCATATGTGAAGGAGAATCCGTGGCTTAAATACTAAGACTAAGTTGATCCAAATTTTCTTAAAAGCTTAAATAATTCTCAGCTGTTTAACAAGAGCTGTGATAAATATTTCTAAGACAAAACAAGGAATAAAACCATTGGTATGCTACCATCAAATGAAAAATCTAACTATCAGCATCGACTCGTGGGCCTTTTCAATCTTTAGCTGAATAGTGCGGGAAACGATAGTTAATTTAGATTAAGTTTTCATCAAATTTTTTTCGTAACCT
This sequence comes from Oxycera nigricornis, assembly GCA_963942545.1. Lineage (NCBI taxonomy): Eukaryota > Metazoa > Arthropoda > Insecta > Diptera > Stratiomyidae > Oxycera > Oxycera nigricornis. The sequence continues at coordinate 109,665,188 of OZ012660.1, read as the reverse complement.
TTGTCCATCAACACAACGATGGAATGCACTTCTCATCGACTTTTTTTGATGTGTTTGATAACAGTGTTTAATTTTTTTCTGTGGATAGTTTTGTGGTTTTTCATTATTTTTTTATTCCTGCAAAAAGCCTTTATTCACGTTCGAGCTTTAACAGGCTAAACCATACCACTTTCCACTGTTAAGATATTTTCCTTAAGGAATTTTCCGTCCAAAATTTCAATACGATATGAATTTCAAGAATAATTTTCTCTCTATAGACTAGGCTATGCAAAAAATGTCTGCAAGAACAATATGCCTGCTGTAAAACAATATGTTCACTCTAATATAGCAGCAGTTTAAAAGATTACACTTAACTTTGTTCTGTGCATCTATTCTACGAAACGCCATTTTCTTCGTATTGCATAGTGAATTGATTTTAAATGCATTTAATATTCCACCTCGACTTCTAATACGACCATCATTTATACATCAAATCTGCATTTCAATGGCATTACCAAACATAAATTTATGCATCTCACGTTTTTGGTATTTGGTCGATTTGAACAGCTCCGTTCACGAAAATATACTCTCGCATCAGAGTATCAAAAGATACAAATTTTCCATTATCTTCCAACTGAAAATAATTTTGCCGTAGCACTTTCCCGAAATCCTAGCAGCCAAACATTTCCAGAAGGACACTCGGCAAACACTTGGACCATCGCTTCAAGCCGTCGTCTAACCCTCATTCTTCGTTGAACATGTAAAATAAATTTGATTACCACTTTGCAGCTCAATGGCTGTGCAAATACGTTTTAAAGTTTGCATTTAGCCATTTGCGAGTCCTGATTGCCACGTACGTTCGCCTGCATCGAGTGTGTGTCAGAAGGGCAAATCAAATTTAAACTATGCACACGACGTTCCACATTCCCATTATAGGAAAGAACTTTCAACGCTATCTACCTATTATCGCCAGGACTATCTAACCCTTAGAATGGAGGTGAACACACAATGTTCGCCTATTCGATAGACAAACACTTGAGAGTGGGCCGAGTGTAATTCCGAATAAAGGACGCATACCTCCTCTCCACTGAAGGATACAACTTCTGCTTCCGTTCTGGACAATTCTTGTTCTGTGCTTGTTACTTAGTGGATGTATGGCTTCGAGGAGGCACTGTTGAACAGATACTATGAAAATCATCGAGGGAAGTTTTCCTCTATTCAGCACGCAACATAGCTTTGTGGCTTCAATTCTAAATGGTTTGCAAAGCGTTTATAATTGAGTTGAAAGTGCCTCCTCCCCCTTCAATGATTAGATCTAATTTGAACCAGAAAGAGTTGATTTCGATTATTCAGTATCTAAAGAGAAGTCCACAAAAAGTAAATAGGCAAAGGGATAAAGTGTTTCGTTCGTTGGACTTGTTAACAGGTCCTGATTGATAATGGCAGCTTGAGCACTGGAATTTCAATGCATGAATTAATTAGCGGATTTCAGCCGGAGGCCTCAGGATTTATTACATCCTTTTGAGATTTTAGTTTGAACGCATTAGACAATTATTGCACTTCAATATGGATTATTGTTCAACCCACTAGGGCCAATGTAGTCAGTAAATGGTTTTAGATATTTCGTTTCATACTAATTTCAGAGTGAAATTTAAGTTTTAATAATTAAATTTACCATTTTAAAGACTTGAACAGTTAATTTTACACAAAAATGTTACTATTTGAATATGAATACATCTCGTATAATAAATAGATAACATTTAAATAACAACAAAATATATAGCTAACATTTTATGTGACACGCAGATGTCCAAAAGTTATCCTTTGTTAAATTGCTCTTAACGATCTAATAATATTTTTTTATAATGAAATGAACCCGAAAAATTAGAAGATATTGATTAAAATAAATATAATTTGCGAAATTTAATCACAAAAATATGCTCAAAAATTTAAAAATCAATACAACTAAGTAGAAAAGTTTTTTTAAATGTTTTTCTAAGAGATATTGTTTCACTGTTATTTATACTCAATGTTATAATCTAAAGCCATTTAATTAATGAATGTCAAAGCCAAAAAAAAATTATGGACTGTCTTAAATTTTATCCAAAATAAAACTGCGCTAAAGGAAAACATTAAAAATACGAGCTAGTTCCATAGACAGTAATTCTTACAGTTAGCAAATGAAATTCCAAAAACTATACAGAACGTGTGAAAATTTTCAGCTGTATCTTTTGATTGAAACTATTGTAGTCAAATGTATTTCTGCTGGTAGTCAATGATAGTAGATCACTGTCAAGACCAAAAATATTTGGAAATAAACAGTCTTTAACCGAGATGGTTTAATTTTTTGAATGTATAAAAAATATCCTTCTGAAATAAAATTTGCAAATATTTTATAGACAAAAAGTTAGGAAAAATTTCTCGGAAAAAATATGAAATCAGTTTCATGCTACAATTCTTACAATGAATTGCTTTAAAGCAAAATTCAACATGTATTAAAACATACAAAATACAGCCAAAAATGCATGAAATTTTTTTGCAGGTATTTTTAACATGACAAACACTTAAAGAAGTCATCTCATTGCGAACATGTTGAGAGGAAATTTTCTTTTCTGAGCCGAGACTAGTGCATAAAACTTTTTAGGTAAAATATATGCCATGAAATTTTATTGCAGTCCAAAATGGACGAAAAATCGATCAAAACTTTTGGAAGAAATTTTCATAAATAAAAAAAAAATCAATATAACAAGAAAAAAGGTTGGTTCAAAGTTTATATATAATGAAAAATCTATTGATAATGGTTTATTAAAATGAATTATATCCGAAAAATGTCCTTTAAAAATTTTCATCAAATTTGTTAAGAATCAAAAGCAAAAATAATCAAAACGTAAATAGCATGAAAGCTGCATGCATGCATAGTGAATCTACAAATTGTGCGAAATAAAAAAATTCGGAAAAATGATTCATTAGTTTTAAGTATTTACTAATTTGAACATAATTATACAAGCCGTAAACTAGTCTATTCCGGGACAATGCTAGAATTATTTTTGACCACTTTGGCAGCATCAATACTCAATGGGGTCAATCGAATCTATCACCAGGAGCAAAAACCATTCTGGAATAATAATAATTAATAATTAAAACACTTTGTTGTTAGAAACTTAGTTCAATTGTATATTATTTGAATTTTTTCAATTTTAATTTTGGAGACATTTTCACCAGGTGCTTTTTTTATATTAAATGCTGTTGTTTTACATGAAAAAAAATTTACGTCTACCATAGATTTCTTAATACTTTCAGAATAAAGTTACTCACATTATCAAGAACCAAAATTCGGAATGAGTTAAAAAAACGGGCGAAAATTCATCAATTTTTTTATAATTTTTTAATTTGTTTTAAATATTGTTTATTTCATTTCTATATTTTACAATTTTTTTTTTAAATATTTTCGACTTCTAAACAAGTCTAAAAATCACTTTTCAGATCAATTTTACGGTTTCATATGATCTCTGCAAATAACCATTTTTTAATGGGGAAACCCCCATAACTTCTCATGGGGCTGTGACCGCCGCAATTTTTTTATGTCATAGAAGTAGAGGAAAACCCCTCTTTCGATCCCCCTACCCTCAACCCCTTCGGAGGTGGAGGCCATAATCTTTATCTTTACCAAAATATTAAGTAAATAATCGTTCTCAGCAAAATGTGTAAAATTACATCATTAATTTTTTCTACATATGAAGAAATACTTATTCGGGCAAAACTATTTCCCAGAAAATTTTATTTGCGCAAATACACACACACACACAAATGAAAGGAACATTTTGAAAACAACAGTCTATAAAATTGGATACGTGAAAAACAATCTTGATTATAATCTTGAATGAATAATATTTGTTTTATAAAATCAATCAATCAATTCAACCCTTACACAACTTTACGCATACTTTGCAGCGTGAAAAAGGTAGCGAATTTTTTTTACAGCCTATTATCCAATTTGAATTTTAGCTTCGATTAAGAAGATTTCGACGAAGAAGCCATAATAATTTCTAAGAAATATTGTATCGATCACAGAATCGTTTATTTATACTAGACGACAAACCCTTCAAGCACAAGTATATATGTTTATATGTAGATACTTATCAAAGTATCTAAATATGGCCCAGTGGAAAATTACATTTTAAAAGCCTCTTTTGCTCTTCGTCGATCGGAGCGACGGTATGCGTCCTTCGTTTTCACCATTCTTAGTGTGTCCTTCTATTGAATACTGTACAAATCCTTTGGAAAAGACCTTCATAAGAAAAGTATATATTGTAAGCAATTGTAGATACTCATTTTTATACGTATGTATGTAGATCCAATCTATTTATTGGAATTGAATTTTTGAAATACTTAATTGAAATTGTGGAAAAGATGTACTCTAAATGATCTACCATTCCATACGATAGTGGATAGGAATCTCTAGATATGTGAACACATAGATAGATACTAAGATGACAGGACGAACACCCTCATCATTCCAGTTTCCCAAATTATTGTCAGTTTAGGAGACTTTGAAAAGGGTAAACTATACATGTATGTGTGCCCGGCAAAAATATTGTTGATAAAGTGAAATTAGGTGTTTTATAACAACCCTCAAAAATATCCTAGATAGTGTCCGTAAATGTTAATTTTAGTATGTCATTCTACCCATGATTCTATTTATTAATCGTCATTTAAATGCCACTTGTGCCTAAGTATTTATGGCATGTTTGGAGACTACTGTTTCCATATTTTTTGAATATAAATTAATTTAAAGTAGGTTGATTTTAGAAAGGTTGCAACTATTCTGGGACTCTGATTATTGCAGGCGAAAATAAATGGAGTTCAATGTCGAAGTTCTGAAGGGCACTTTCTGATCAAATTAGTATATAAAAATGAAAATATGTACAGGTATGAACTAAGTATTGTCGAGATGATATCGTCACTTAAGAATTTTTTTATATTCCTGCATCCTTTGCTCATTATAAAGCTTGACATTCGCTTAATTGAATACAAACTTATATTTGTTTATCGCTCGTATTTATATTCTTTCTCTTATTCAACCACTACAAATTACGACTAATTAAAAGTTTGAACGAATAACAATTCTATCCCTAACTGCTCCGTACGACTGATAATGCTCGACAAACAACAAAAACATTAGCCTGGAAAAAATGAGTTGTGCATAATTTGCCGGATAATGATTTCACCGCCATTAAAAGAATTTGCTTAATCGCCGTTGTAAATCCCACGAACATTCGTACATCCTCGACTCCTTATTCTTTTTAACGTTGCGCGGTGGTGTCTGCATACCGCTCTATTCCATCATTTCCAGGCGAAGGATTTACGCCAAACACTTGAGTATGGCAGGAAATTAAAACACTTCCTTCCTTCGTTCAATTCACGGTTAATTAAAGTTGTGTCCTCTTGTCTGGGCAGCAAGGAGGCATATCCTCTCGTCATTACAGATGTGAACAGCCTTTAAGATATGACTGGTGAATACTCGGATAGAAATATAAGGTATATACTTCTGGACGTACTTGTGTCTGTATATAGAAAGCAGCCATTGCGCCAAGTGCACTTAAATTTGCATCTAGAACTGGTAGCTTTATAGAGTGTCCTTTATTCGTAGGATGCGTTAATCTTTATCTGAACTTCATAGTAAATGGACGAGTTTTCGAAAGCTTTCTTGGAATAATTATCGCGCAGAAGATTGCTGGCTATATAATCTGAATTTTAGATTCTATTGAATGTGCATACTTAGCTTTGAGTCAGACTAACATCAACATTATGGTTCGAAATGAAGCTGATTTATTGTCTTTATACGATCAACCGTACGATATTTCTTCGGCTTTTTCCAATACGCTTTGTTACCACAGATTGAACGATTGCCGTGAAGGCATGAACAGAATAAAAGAAGGAGTCTAGTCAAATAGTAGTTCAACAGTTGTTGTTTTTATTTACAAGCAGTGTTATGGACTTAATTGTTAACTTTTGTTCAAGTTCTTTGGGTTGCAGACTTCCTATTTGGGTGCCATAACTACCACCGGTGTACAATTATTAATACCAACAATATCGCAAACGGCTTCAGATGGAATTGTCTCAAAATTAGCTCTAAACATGTTTCACAGTGAAAGTGATAACAAAGAAGTTACAGCGCTCAAAAAATGACACCACTTTTTTGGCGTCGTTTCTGGCTTATAATTCTTTTATTATTGATACTACGTTGTAGTTATGTGTGAAGTTTTTCATATGCAACTTTTTATGAGAGCCACGGTTTCCAAGAGTTTCCACTTCCTACTGTTCGAGATAGCGTCCGAATGGAGGGTCTCCGGCCTCAAATACTTGAATTTTAGGCAACAATTTCACTCACTACGCATCGCAAAAAAAACCAAAATACTTTATGCATAATTGAACTCAAATGGATATTCCTCGAGCGAAAATTTCTGTCCACAAGTGTGGACACTTGTGACAATCCTTTTTCTAAGAAACTCTGTGGCGATCAGAAAAATTTGAATTGTGAAGCCAAAATTTGACATGTCTTTAAAAGTCCACTATTTTGTTTGATTTTTTTTTCAATTAATCTTTATTATTACTAGTGTGCCTATCTAGGCACATCACTCTGATAGTTATATTAACGGATTGTGGTTCATAGATCGCTATCTACCACCACTCTTGATATCATTTCAGTGACATGTTGCTAGGTCCAGAGATTTTGGTCCTTTTCAGTCTTCGTAAGTCGTTGCTGTTGTCCAAGAGTTTTGTTAAGTGATTTCCAAAAAAAATATGGTCTCTTAAGGTGTTAGCCTCATGTTCCGGTCGACTTTGGAAGGTGTTTTCAAGGATTTTTTTAGAAGAATAAATAAAAGAATCGTTTATAAAACTGATGCACCTTTTTAAAGTTTACCATATTGTTATTTTTTCATAAAATTGTATAATTCTAGTTCGGAACAGAGCCACGAGCATGCAGAACAGAAACCAATTTGTTTTTTTTTTTAAATTCAGATTACTCCAAGCACGGAAATCAACTGCACCAGCAGCCCACTTGAAATTTAAGGTGTCAACTTTATTGATGAAAATAATATTAATAAAATAAAAAATTAAATTAAAACTTGTTTTTACTCAGTTCATAATGCCAATAAACGCATATAAATATTATTTATTCTTATAAAAAAATCCCTTAAAACACCTTCAAAAATCGGCCGGAACATAGGACTAATACCTTAAATGCGTCAATATAGGACCCTTAAAGGTATACAACACTTACAGTAAAAAATCCCTCAAAATCAATTTCTTTGCATCAGGCACTGATGCTTCATTTAAAACAAAAAATCTTTGAAAATATTCTTTCAAAACTTGCCAACGCTCTATTTGTTAATATGCACTTGCACTTCGAAATAAATTAGATTTTTATTTAATTTTCGCATGTTTAATTAATATACGAGGGCGGTTCAAATATGATCGAGACAAATACGCTTACACGTTTATTTACTATCCAAAAAATTTACAAAAATTCACAGTTTTTCTACGTAATTCCCCTCACTAGTTAGGCATTTTGTCCACCTTTCCGGACATTTTTTGATACCGGTATCGAAGAATTCCTTGGTCAATTTTTGCTCGAAGTTCAACAGTTTAGGAACCCATCGTGCCGTTATTTTGCGATAATTAAGGTGTTCGTGGATGATAGACTCTACACTACCAATACTAATGCCGAGTTCAGCCGAAATGTCTCGAACATTCATCCTACGGTCCACAGTATAGGTACACCCAGTAGGTAATGTTTCATATATAGGCGCACTATCAAGTACGGCCCGCGGTTCTACGGGACAACGTCAAATGTTTGTTTACATTGAGCATATGTTTGTTTACATTGATCATATATTGGCTGCCGTTTATCATATGGTTGCTGCCATTTATGGCAAGATGGCAGCTATCTACTGGTCGGGGCATTGCCATGCACGTTTCATGCTAGGCGTGAAAAACGCCGTTAGAAACTTGGGTTCATTGAATTAAATGGTGAAACGTCTTTGCTGACACAAATTTCATTTGCTTTTAACAAATTGATTGAGAGAAAAAGTCAAAATGACTGAAAATATGTCTCTTGTGTTGAAGTGAAAGATGAAGTCCGCGAAAATGCTTTATCCTTCGCAAATCTGGCAGTGCTAGGCATTCGTCAATTTTTGCAAGCACATGGCCAGCGCATGGGCAGCACATGGCGCCATTTCTTGGAAGGAAAATACGAGCTTTTGGGCTTCGATTGCATACTGGGTCTACCTATACTGTGCTACGGTCCTCCAAAATGAGTTGTTATACGCGGCAAATGTTGTCTGGTGTGATGCTGGTTCGCGGTCGACGATCATGCGGCTGATTCTCGACGGTTTGGCGGCCATATTTGAATACTTTGGCCCATTTAAACACGGCAAACTGATTTCGCAAACGCAGAAAAATTTTCTTGTTCGTGTTTAACGCCTTTCGACACTAAAAAACGAATGACAATACGTTGCGCAACGGCGGTCGGCACTTGACTTTCACTCATAGTCGTAGCACGCGCGTGAAACATGCGTTACCGACGGAAACTATGCCACGCTCTCGGTAAGGGACACAGATATGACATACTCAAGCCACGACTTTCAAAACATACATGCGCGCCATCTACAGCGTTTGTCTCGATCATATTTGAACCGCCCTCGTAAATATAACAAATCGGTAGACAGAGAGATTTTAATAGAAACACGTTAAGAAATTATTGATTTTCTTATTCTTGAAACTCAATTATTGACAATAAACGACTGACTGGTACTTTAAAATATTGAAAATTAAATATGCAACTGACTCAAAGCGCTCTTAAACATTTTCCTCGCCATATTAAGCGTTTTCCATAATTTCGCACTATCAATACCGTGTGATAATTCAAGTGAAAAAATGTTCATCGAGAATTCAATCGTTTCTACCTCAGTGAACATCATGGTCAATTCGACTCACAAAAATTGGTAGCAGCTCTATTAATTTCATGTATTTAAACTCAATTAATCTGAAAGCTGGTTGAAGCAAAATGAAAACCGTAATGAAGTCATATAAATGAGAAATATGGTGTAGCCATGTCCACGGATCGTCGGCGAAGGACGAGACTTGCATTGCGGCAATCTGAATTAATATCCTTGGTCATAAATCATGCTATTCTCATATTTCAAAATATATACTTGCGTTAAATTAATGGGAATTTTTTTTAAAAAAATTTACCCCTAGGCTAGTATAAATGGACGTTGCAAATTTTATTGCTAATATATTACTTGTATATTGGAAAATATTGAGTGAAGCGAGGATTATTTTGGCGTAAGGAACAGATAATGGAAATATTTTAGACTTCGATATTAAGTGAAGGTTATTTGATAGCAAACAATTTTAATTGAAGGCTTTCATCAGCTATCAAAAACTTAAATTGGAATGGTTGAATTTATTGTTATATTTAATAATAAATTATTTCTTTTCGAATTAGCAATGAATTCAAGATATTAAAAATCAAGCTGTTTTAGTTTCTAAGAGTAAGATTTTCAGTTTTGGTTTGTGCTCTATAAAATGAAAAATTGCCATACATAGTAAAAACAGAGTTCACAATCAGATGCAAATAGTATACAATTGGGGATGATAGGGCGATGAAGAGGTTAATTTATGGTATTTTAGTAATGTTTACATTTTAAGATATGTATTCATCGAAGTAATTCTAAATATGTAAGACTACAGACTAAGTTAAAAGTCAAAACCACGAGTTACTTGAAACCGATCCAAGGATAATATGAAATAGTGTGCTATGCAGATACCCTCGAAGCAAACAAATCAAGTAACTTTTAACAAGGTGACTACAACGTGTCCCAGCACTAAACTCCTAAGCCAAGTGAAACTTTTGCTAAACAATCTGGCACCACACCACGTAGAGGAGTATGGTCCAGGATTTCAGTGCTCGATCCTGATCCCAAGTCCGATCCCGTTCCTAAACCCTCCTCTTCCTTGTAATATAGCATAGCAAATCGTAACATCGAAGCGAGAAAATAGAAAAAAAACACGTTCGAGTCAAGAAAGGCGAGAAAAAAGTACTTGGAATCCACTTTACGGTCGGATTAACAGAAATCCAGATAAATGTCTCGTTCCGAAGTGCTTGCAAAGTTATTAGAGAAGGTTAGTGACGTGCAACATCTTCACTTGCTGCGAACATACACACACTACACCCACTGTACTAACCGACCATGAAAATTCGTCTTTTTGCACGAAAGAAAAAAATTGTACTCTTTTTTCCGGACGTGGAACGATAGTCGCCATAACTACACTTAGCCCAAGGACGCAGGACATGATACAGGCAAAGATTGTGGGTAACGATAAAAAGATGAGTGGACGAGTGTGAAAATGATTTACAATTGAGAGAATGAAGTCCTCCTAAATGGATAGGTCAGACGTGCGTGTGTGATTTCTAGTTTAGACTGTAGATTTTTAAGGTACTTATGGCTATTGAATCCTAATCAAACCTGAGCATACCTTTGAGTCTAGAATTATAGCAAAACAATATGAACTTTCGATACCTTCAACTCAACTGGATAATAATGGAATCGAATTTTTTTCATGTATGTGAAAAGATACATGCGAGCAAAAAAATTGAATCAAAACCGTGTTGATATAATATACATTTCTGCACACACAAAACACAATCATGCAATTTATGCTCGCTACAATTTTCTGAAAATTGGCTCATATTCCCAAAGATAATGGAGAATTTCACTTGATGTTTCCTGAAATTTGTCGTCTAACTCTAAGAAAATACCGTTGAAAATTGCAACAACATTTTGATGGGTTTCTTTCTATACAGTTCTTCCCTTCTTTTAGTTTTAAATGATTTTGAATGTTGCTTAGAATTGCCCGTAACATTTAAATCATATATCTATTCAGAAAGCAAAGTTATAATTGGAGAAGAAGCGTTTTTGGAATGAGAGCTAGCATTTTCTTCAGGTACTGCCTCGCCAACCTTTTACAGGAGTCTGCCATGATCCGTGGATGGAATTAGTTCTTCATATCCTCAGCTTAAAACATTTCTACATATGCAAAGCATGAGATCTCTACAATGTTACCAATTTATTCGATTCTGAATTTTTGTTTAATTTTCATTAAAGACTTAATAAGTGAATTTCAACAGAAATTCATTTCAGCTCTTTCCTTTTCTGATGAATTTCCATTTACGTGAGTAAATTGAAGAAAACTATAATGAAAAATCCTTTTTTCAAGTTAAAACGATACGACTCAGAATATACATATGCTTCTAAAAGTACTCAAATTGTTTTAATTGTTAATTGGAGGATTCGATGATACTCATGGCTTTTAGATTAAATGACAACAAAGCCAACAAGAGATCATCCATATTTAGGTTGGGCCATCGGTTGGATTCTTTTTGGAATCGCTATTAAAATTACACCGTTGAAAATTATTATATAATCGTCGCTTTATACAAGAGAGTACGTATTTTAATTATTTTTGAAAAACAATTTCTTTTATAACATGTGCTAGAACCACCTACTCTAGTCAACAACACTGTTTTCCTAGTGTGCAATTTCGGTTCGCAACTCTGCTAACACTATTTAATGCACATTAATGGAGGTTCTTTGTTTGTTCCCAGATTATAGGCTGGTTCCTAATTAATTTTAGTATGAAGTGTGGTTTCGGCGTGTCGGATGACAACCTCTTCAGGTGCTGTCACTTGTCATCCGACACGCCGAAACCACACTTCATACTAAAATTTCTTTTAATTGGATAACACGGCTGGGCAACAGTAGCATATCTTTTTAACCGAATTTGTTTGTGACTCTTTTTAACAAGTAGCTAATTTGATCATTATGTTTAGTGCCTCAATTATTTTTGTGTCGTTGGAATAAGGATCACCTCTTTCATTTCTCCATTCGACGTCGAATCGTATAGCATTGATTAATTAAATAGTTCTGAAACATTTCTGAACTATGTTCTTAGTTTTACGATTGAACATGATACTAGCGAGGAGATAAGCCAAGCTTCTGTGTTAATTCGTGAAAATCACAAATGTCTCTATAACTGTGAGGTTCCCCTTTCAAAATCGATTGAGCGACGAAAACGGTGCGTATATATCGCCCATATTTTTAGTTTTCCAGTGAAAAATATTTAATATTTTGCACACACAAAAACATAATTATCCATTTGAATATCGCAAAGACCGTTGCCCAGGAACCGAATTCAGATCAACTGTTTGGGACGCAACTACGTTGTCAGCAAACAATATAAATATTGAGTACGAGGCAACCATTGGACGGACGCTTCCATGTCAACAACGATATTGTACGCTAGATGTCGGATCTATCATTTGCAGAGGCCGTTTTGCAATGAATTCTAATGGTTACAGAGCTTGGAGTGGCGAGATGGGCATTTTATTCTGTTTTAGTTTTTTTTTGCGGAAAATATGAAATATTTATAATTGGAAAATTTCGTCACGCAATCGATTTTAAAATGAAAACAAATAATCATCGAAGTATCTCCAATTTTCTATCATACGCATTAAAACCGAAGCTCGCTTATCTTCCCCTAATTTTCGGATCGTGGTGCTGACACTTGACCACGTTTAGGAAAATCGCCACATACAGCGTTTTGTCTCCAGTTAATACTAGCCAATTTTCATATATCAATTTTAATTCAAAATAATTTCGTCGCGGAATATTCACAACAAGCGTTCTTACGCTGGTACTCCTTTTCAAAGATAATGTAAAGTACATCGTTACGTTACGCGACACACAACACTAGTTCATGAGTAGATGGCGTGGCACCGATCAGATTGACAAGGATAGAATCGATCGGAAAACGATCGGGAATGATAAGTTTGAATAGTATCGGATCGGATCGGGTCAGAGTAGAGAAGATAAGATTGGAATCGAAAAGTTCAGAACGTATTGCATCACGGCTTTCACAGTCGGACTGTGAGTAGATCTTCAGTTCCTTGAAAATTATTTACACATTTTAACTTTAGACAAGAAATACTAATTAAAAATAAAATGAAAAAAATCATACAGAATTAATTTCATTGATCTAGTTCACTCAAACTATGGATTTTAATCTATATTGTCTTTTAATCTGAATTGTAAAAGAATTTTTTGTGACAGTTGCTAAAACCATCAACTTCATGGCATAATAAAATACGCATTCCATTATTTATGAGTAACAATTAAAACAACATGTTTTCCCTTCATTTTTCTTTTTGTCGCAGCCCCCTTGAGACATCACTGTGCAGAGGACAGCATAGAAATGTGGCTTAGCGGCAGAAAGAGCCTAAAAATGTCAGAAAAGTTTGTGCTGGAATTGTGTCTTTCGTTATGACTAAAAACGCATATATCATTTTAAAACCAGCTTTCAAGCTACAACAATCCTTCATTAAAAGCTAATCAATTATAGATAATACAATACCGTGTGGGCTTTTCAGGCGATCTACGCTTAAAACTTTTGAGATTTGCATTCAAAATGTTCAAAACCAAAAATATATCTATTTTATATCCCTGGGCCATTTGAAAAGTTCCTTTAAAATTCACAAAATCTTGCATTTTTCTACCAAATATATGTATCTTCATTCATAACCATTATTACAAGAAATTCAGTTACAAAATAAAGATATCCTAAACTACACATCAATTCATTTTCGTCGTTTTCTTCGAGGCTTTGTAGGATTCAGCGGATCATCATCTTCATATTCTTTCGATACAACTGAAGCCTGTTGGTCCCATTCCTTACGAAGCTCATCCAGCATTGCAGGCGTCAATAGTCCTTGTGCAAGTAAACGTTCAGTCAAACGACCTCTAGCAGCAGCAGGAATTCTAGGTTCTAATTTTAAAGAAGCAATATTCAATTGTTTTTCTACACGATTATTTCGCTAATCACCTCTACTATACTGTGTTTTTCGCAGTAAATTTGGTTCACTATCATCTCCTGAATTTAATGCTGCCTCTGAGTTCTTTAACAGTCTTGTAATTTGGAAAACACCTTCTTGTATTAAATTGTCCAAGTCCTTTTGAGCATTTCGTACAAGTGGCGCGTCCGGAAATAGATCCATAAAACGATAGCTAAATATTTATGGCCATTAGATAATAGTTGTTTTATTTTTTCATCATATATTAATAGCATACTAACCTCAACCATAAATATAAGTCCATAACATCAAATATCGATTCTAGATGCACCAAATCTACAATTGTTTTCGGGAGAGCAAACGGCCATCCACAATGTACTTTAAGCCACTCGAAAGTGATGGGTTCATTTTTACTGTATTGTCTTGAAAACTGCAATATATTGATTGTTAATTATTTCGAAAATATGCCAAATACATTTAATTGAGTTTTCAAAAATAATAGATACAACAATTATTCAAAATTTAAAACAAAAATGAATTTACATTTGATTTGAATATGATGCAAGAATTGGTAACATTTATACGAATCTATGTTTTTCAGATTTGCTTATGAAGCGTTTAGTTGAAATTGATTACAGTTAATATTATTTCTAGTTTTTTGAGCATTTGATATAAATGAATACAAACAACTTACTTTGAGAAACATCGAACACACAAAAGGCATTTTCCTATTGATCGGTGCACAACAAAAAACATATCGAGCCCGAAGTGGCAGTGGCACGTGCTGTATCATTTCCGCAAGAAACTTAAAATCTTCTATATTGCACATAAAGTACAATGAATCGTCAACTGTACTTAAAGATACGAAAATATCCTGGGAAACAAGTAAATTAAATGTGATTCACATTGTTAACATAAGAATTTTTATCAATTGCACACGAGTCTTTTTGGAAAAATATTCTATAGGTAATTCGGCAATTATATGTTAGCTTCCCACGGCGCGTGAAGCTACGAGCGTGAATTTTTGGTCCTTGGGAACCTAACAATAGATGATGAAGTTAAATTTTTTGGAAAAAATGTTAAATTGTGATATTTGTTTTAAAAAAAATTGCAGATGAATAATTTTAATGTAAATTACGAAAAAAGATAAAGTAATATTTTTTTAATTGGATAAGAGAAATCTCATTCAATGCAGCGGTTATATTTTAAGCTGAGAACAATAGTGACAAAACTGCAAAAATATCATTTTAAGACGATAACTTCCAGAGTATTTGTCGGAACTTCGATATTTTATTGAAACTATAAATTAAAATCCACATGAAAGAATTCGCAAGCAGAAGTGAATAGAATTTACTTCAAACTATCATAAATTCTGAGCGGGAAAACGATATAAGTCAAAAATTTAAAATTTCGAAGCGCGTTAAAAAATATGAATTTGGAGCTGTATGCTAGAAATTGTCTATTTCCAAAAAAAAATACCTATAATCAATACTTTTACCGCCTATCGTAGAATAAGGAAGAGTATACTTTTCAGTGTGGAAAATGGCTTAAATATTAAGGAATAAAGGAAACAATTTGTGATCCATTACATGCATTAATATCCTCTAGTTCTATGTGCAAAATTTTAAATAGATCCAATGGTTAGTCTCTAAAAGGTTTGTACCCCGATGCAAACATCATGTTTACAGAAAATAGCTATTGAAGTTTGGAATAGGTATGAAGCTGAGTAGTGGCACTCAAACAAACGACGTTGTAATATCTAAACTAATTCGAATCTCACCACAATATTTTTATAGAATTTTTGAGGCTATAAACGTGTCAAAATATAAAAGAAAATTTTTGCTTATTCCCTTAACGCGTTTTATACGCAAGACACCATTAGGCGGGATATTTATATCTTCACCTGCGCGAGTGGCGCCATTTGGCGTTATCGTTACGCTTATCTATAATACGTTAGGTTGAGTCTGCACTGAGCGATTATAGATGAAATACTCTCCGCACGAATTCAACATTGAAATTTATATGTGATTTTGTGTCGTTCTGACTTTGGTTGCTATTTTTTCTTATATACAGTTGCTGACATAATTAAACCTACTCCGTTATATGAATAACTACAATTTGAATAACTCAAACTGCTCTTAGATTGCAGGCAAGAAACAGTTTTTATATCCAAAAGAAAAACATTATCTACGATATTAATCTTAATATAATGTTACACATTTAAATATCGTGTTAACGCAAAAACAGAAATATGAAACAATTTTACCCTCACAAAATTGAGCGTACACTTAATAAAATGTATGATATTACTTAGTTTCGCAAAATATCATAAATCGCACCATTCGGCATTCGTGTTCTAATTTAAGAGTAGTGTAGTTTATTACGAAAATGCTTCGAGCTAGAAAAGAGATTCGACTTGTCTACACGGCAAATAGTTATTTAATTGCATTCTGACGCGAAACAGGAAGAGTGGGCAGAACCCATTTCACAGTCCAAAAAATTATAAATAAGTATAAATGTACAGGTATTCTAAGGAACGAAGCAGGGAGAGGTAGAAAAAAATATGCCTAAGAGACAAACGGTTTATCATACGTGTAATTAAGGAGAATCCTAAAATCGATATGCCCAACTGGTCGTGTGAATTTCCTCAAGAATCAAGGAGTCGATATCAGCAGAAACAGTTCGTCGCGTTTTGCGGGATGATGGGTGCAATGGTAAAGTTGCTAGAAAAAAACCATTTATTTCGAAACAAAATAGACTGAAACGATTGGAAAAGCACATGTAAATCTCCCGAACAGCTGGTGGAATAATGTTATACCTTCTGACGAAACAAAACTCAACTTATTCGGTTCTGACGGTAAGAAAATCGTTTGGCGGAAACCAAATACCAAGCTAGATAAGGAAAACATTTGACAAGCTGTGAAGCAAGGCGGAGGTTCAGTCATGGTGTGGTGTTATATGGCAACTAATGGTGTTGGAAAACTGGAGTTTATCGACATAGCCATGGATAAAATGAAATATTTAGATACCCAGTGCGAAGAAATTTGAAGTCGTCTGCAGAAAAGTTACAAATGCTCCCAGTATACTACTTTCAGCACGATAATGACCCGAAACATACAGCACATGTAGTTAAAGAGTGGTTGTTGTACAACAGTCCCAAGCTCCTAAAAACTCCTACTCAGACTTGTGACCACAAACCAATTGAGAATTTGTGGCATGAGCTCAAGTTACGGTTGAAAACCTGTAATGCTACAAATTAACAATCAATTAAAAAAACTCAAGGTAGAGCAGGAAAAGATTACACCAGGATTTACAAAAAAAAATATTGGGGTCGATGCCTCGACGTTTAGAACCAGTTAAAGCAGCCAAAGAATATGCAACAAAATATCAATTAAATTAGTTATTACATTTTTGTACTGAAATATTTTAATTTAATAAGCTCAATTTTGTGTCCATGAAAATCTGAATAATTTTTATTTATGTTACAAAAAAAATGTTTTTATACGTGAAACATTATATTGAAAATGAATTAATATGTTGACTATAATGTTGTTCTTTTGTACCATTAAAAAAATTCTATAAAACGAAACAGCAAAATGAATTATTTAGCATTAGTAATTTTTATATGGGTGTACGCTCAGTGATGTGAGTTAATGCATGTGTTCGGAAAATGACTGATGTGAAAGAAAAAAAAATCCGTACATATGAAAGCTACTCGGATGTACATCCGTATCGAATGAATTAACTTTAAACTATCTCCTTAATATATTTTACAACCCTCTCATCTTTTCGATCATCATCATCAGAATTCCAAATGAAATCAAATACCATTTCAGTACATCCTCCGTAAACAAATTCAAATTTCACAATTGCCGATTTCCGATATCCTAATTCCATGACCCCAATAAATTCCACTTACCATTAAATTACTAAGCGTTGAGTTCGGTAAGTGATACGCATATAATTCGATTTGGTCAGCCGTAGGGTGCAGTCCGGCTTGGGTAATTGGTTCCGGTGTTTGTGTTAACAATTTCTTAAGTGTAGGTAAATCTTCCGGCCGAAATACTGTCACATAGCCATGCTCCCATTGCGTACCATAACGTCCAGCCCGTCCGGCAATTTGTAATGCTTGCGAAACGGAAATTGTATCAATTTCTCTTTCGCCCTTCTCATTCATTGTTGGCTTCACTAACGAGTAAAAGATGATACGACGGATGCTCCTGAAATTGAAATTTCCATTGATTTTCAATTGACTCTCATCATTTTCGCTTGGAAGTGTTTGTCTACTTAGATTCGATCTTAACAGTGATTTGAATTTCATAACGTTGCAACAAGTCATAGGCTTTGCGAATTTTTTTCTTCAATTCCATGCAAGAATCTTATTTGCCAATTCGGTTGAATTCTAGATTGCAAAGATTAAAAGCTTCCATTTCAATAAAAAGGACAAACAATACGAGACAGGACGCTCCAAGCGAGATGATACAACACAATCGACACTCACAAATTCAAACCCATTCCAATGGCGTCCGTTGCTACCATCACCTTGCAACTATTATTCGGATCGTTGAACTTGGCAGCTTGTGCCAATTTGGTTCCCGGTGGTAATCCACCATAGATTACAGCTACCTCCTTCCCCCTGCAAAATTAAGTGCATTATAATAGTCCAGTACAATCAAAATGTGGTAGTCCTTGCCTCGCTTCAATATCTCTCGACACCGAGTAGATATCATTCTTGCTAAAACACACTATACAATCGCCTGGCATAGTATTATCTAAGGAGACTAGTGCCGAGTCTTCTACGTTTAACTCGGTTAAGCGTTCATAACTTTTCATCTCTACGGTTTCACCGGTTGTCTCACAAATTCGCTGCAATAACTCATAAGATCCGGGCTCACCGCAAACATGCACCTCTTCGGCGACCAAGCCGAGAAATGCCCTGGTCCATGCCCAGCCTCTTCCCGGATCTCGTAGTAATTGAATTTCATCTATTACAGCTACTTCATCTGACCACAGACACGAGAAAAGTATGCCGGTGAGATATGTACATAAATAAATATTGCAAACTTAAATAGTTTTACGGAGGAAATAAACTTTAATTAGATTTCAGGTCAGTCTTTGATTGGAACTCAAAGGAAATTCAGTTTTGACCTATTTTTTCATTAGACGAGAATATTTTCATTAAAACTCTATGAAAAGACTTTGAATAAGAAATTGATTTTGTTGAAAAGGTTACCGGGTTTACTAAAGCATGTTTTTAATACTAAATTACCAAATCATAAACTGAAATTATGTCTCAATGAAAATTAAAAATTCATTCTCAATTTCTTGATGGAAGGAAAACTGAACAGCATTATTGATTTATTTGGGAAATAAAATTCAATGAGAACAAAAAAAATCTACAAAATAGAATTTTTGACTTCCAACTGTCCTACTGATGATAATGTAAGAGGAGAAACCGATTTCGATATATTTCCTATTTTGTGAAACTTGATAACTGTCCGCCGTTCAAAAACAATTTATTATTCAGCTCATCATTCAAAATTCGAATCGTAGTCGAGATTTTATGTTTCACAGAAGCCACTGCAAAATAGTTACAAGTCGTGTATTAAAAAGGCTTATTTTAAAAAAACCAAATGGATTGAAACACAACTTTAAATGATGCAGAATTATACTTTCAGATCTACTGCTTCACATCCATCCTAAGATCTTTCGTTCGTATCTGATTTTTTTAATATTTTTTTTTCAATTTATCATTTTTTGTACAGAGTTTGCGTTGTTTTTTTGCTTCTTACGAGAAATTCTTTTGCGCTGACGGTCAGACTTCGGAAAATCTTGTGCAGAAGTTTGAAAAATCTGCACAGACATGAAAAATCTGCACAGACATTTAAAAAGTCTGCGCAGATATTTGGAAAGTCTGCACAGATATTTGAAAAGTTTGCGCGGACATTTGAAAAGTCTGCGTGGACATTTTAATATATAACAATAATCAATTTGTTGACACAGGAGTTTGATTTCTGAATTGAATATCTGCGCAGACTCATCAAATGACTGCGCAAACTTATAAAATGTCTGCGCAGTCTCACAAAATGTAATTATAAGTCTGCGTAGTCAATTGTTAAGTCTACACAGATTTTCGATTAAGAAACCGAACTCCTGTGTCAACAAATTAATTTTTATTGTTAGGCAACATTTCTTCGTAACATGCTAATCTTTATTCCTTGTTTTGTGCCGAGAATGCGTTTTTCGTTGGAATTTGTTTTCTCAAATTCGCAAAACTTTTTAATTGAACTAAGCCTTCCCGGCAAGTTTCCTTCCCTAATGTAAGCCACGAACTGAGGTAGTAGTCGACAAAAAGATGTAGAAATCGCGTATCTCTGAGATAGAAAAAATTGGGACAACGTAAGTCGGGATATTACTGTAATACATTTATTTCCATGGTGACTAGAAAGGAACCTAAATAATTTTCGATTTCGGTGTACAATTTTGCTTCCGCGGTTTTTTCTCGGAATTAAATCGTCATTGCCAAAAAGTATTAACAGATATATTATTCAAAATATTGTCCATCGCTTGCGACAACTTTCGCCTATCTATCCGGCAATTTTCGGATCCCATTTCGGAAAAAGGAGGCGACTTTTGATGCGATCCATGATTGTATTCATTTTCGTACTTCCTCGTACGAAGAAAAATGCTAATCAGCCAGGCCGTGCGTCATCGAACGAAATAGATAGTAGAGATAGTAGATAGAAGGAGCGAACTCTGGGGAGTACGGCGGGTGGGGCAGGACCTCCCACTTCGGGGTTTCCAAGTATGGCTTGATCACTTTTGCGATGTGTGGCCGAGCATTGTCATGCTGGAGAATGACTTTTTCGTGTCTTTCTCGGTACTGTCGGCGTTTTTCCATCAATGAACGTTTCAGACGCATCAATTGTGTTCGGTACCGATCTCCTGTGATGGTTTCTCTCGGTTTTAGTAACTCGTAGTATATCACACCGAGCTGGTCCTATCAAATGAAAAGCATAACCTTGGTGTCGTGAGTATTTGGTTTTGCTGTCGATGTGGAGACATGTCCGGGTTTTCCCCATGACTTTCTGCGCTTGGGATTATCGTAACGGACCCATTTTTCGTCGCCAGTTACGATGCGATGTAGAAATATCCCTTCCGATTATGTCTTTTCAGTAATTTTTCACATGCAAACAAGCACCGTTCAATATCTCTCGGTTTCAACACGTACGGAACCCTATTTTCTTGTTTTTGAATCATAACAGATGGCTTGCTGATTCACTCCCAGTGATTGAGCAAGTTCTTCTTGTATTTGGTATGGATCTTCATTGAGTAGTTCTTCCAATACTTCATCTTTGAATATTTTTTCTCTCCCATCACCATGCTTGTCTTCGACATTGAAATCACCACTCTTGAAACGTTGAAACTACTACAGACACGTTTTTTCACTCAGAGCAGCAGAGCAATAAATATGTTCATGGTTCATGACCATGATACCGCTTGCGCTGCGAAAACAGTAATCGATACTTAAAAAAATCACTGGTTTTGGCGAAAAAAGTTTAGGGGAGCATAAATTTATCGAATATCGTTTAAATATTATGAGCGTTTTCGTGCACACGTCAAAAGTTTTTATCCGGTTTAAATAATTCGGCAAAAAATGGAATATGAAACAAATCTAGGAATTGAAGAACTATCCGATGTCTTTCCTCGAAATGTTAGTAAGAGTTTCAGGGGCAGGGTTGTGAAAATACAGGGTCCATAACAAAGTAGGACTGATTTTTAAAAAATATTGAAGATATGTTTACAATTCCCTAATATTCTTCGAAATAGCACCCTTGGGCAGCTACACGCTTAGAATACCGCTGCTACCATTCGCCGTACGCGTTCTGGAAGTCAGCTTCGGGGATGCTGTTGAGAGCCTTCGTCGATGCTGCTTGAACGTTCTGAATCGAGTCAAACCGATGTCCCTTCAGCTGTCTGTTCATCCGTGGGATTAAAAAAATGTCAGATGGAGCGAGAGCGGGACTGTAGGCGGGGTGCAGCAATGTGGCAACGTCGAATCGGTCCAATAGTTGCCGCACGGCGCATTGTCGATAAAATATTGTCGGTTTCGCAGGCGGGTTAGCACTTGCACGTAAAACTTCGAATTAACAGCTTCCCCAGGGGGAATGAACTCCTCCGATCAGCATTATCTTCATCTTTGATTTGCTCATGCGAGCCTTATTTGAACGTGGGGACGTGAAAGTATGCCATTCCGTAGATTGTCTTTTAGATTGTGGGTCATACTGGAAAACCCAAGTTTCATCGGCTGTTCAAAACTTCTTGAGAAAGGCGCAAACACGTTTCTTTTTGGTCGACCGTCAGAATCTTTGGCCATTCAAAAACACTGGAGCGGCTCATTGTAGTATCCCCATAAGCCTGCTTAACCATTTGTAGGATCTCGCTTACCGATTTTCCGAGTTTGACACAAAAATTTGTCGAATATCGCTGCTCAAGAATTCGACTCATTTTGTACATCGACGACAAAAAACGCGCTTCACAATAACCGATGTCTAAACTCAAGCAAAGTCCGAAGGCGACTGCGGCTGGTGTTTTTCTGTTACTAAGTGTCCTCTCTACCTCGCCCAGCCAGCCAAACTCCTCTCCATAGCTCCGATCGCGCTATAGAAAATCAGTCCTACTACTATTGATATAGGCCAGGTATAAAGTCATCAAAGTGAAACAATATTGAACGAAAACATCGAAGCAAGACATTATTTTAATAGTAATGAGTTTTGTATTTTCTTGCCTATCATCTGGAAGGAAATATTAGTAATCCTACTTTTATGAAAATACTTTCCAAAACTCAATATGCACAAATATGTATTTACCGGTGAAATATGCAAGAATATGCAAAAGCAAAGTTTATACATATTTTTGGTTGCCCTACTTATAGCTAATGTTTATGCTTAGATTGTACACAACTGGTCAAAGAAATAGGTGTGAGTAAAAATTAGTTCATTTATCACAAAATTTCCATTATAAGGAATTTTATCTCAGTTGAAATCATTACAGTTGCTTATTAACTAAACTCCAAAGCAAAAGAAACCTTTAAATTAAAATAATAAAAATTAAAATTTAATTCCAATTATTATCCAAAATATTTTAGTTCACATAGTCAATGAAATAGGGGTAGTACACAAAAATATTAATATTTTAATTCATTTCATTGTTTTTTTTGGAAATTCAATTTTTTCTTCCTTCCCAACCTCCGTACCCGGAATATCCTCCATTATTTTTCAAAACTTTTTCAATTCTCCGCGGCATGAATTCAGTTACCTGTTGACATGGTGCCAAAGGTATGGAATACCATTCCATTTGGACTGCGTCCCACAATTGGTCCCTATTTGTGATGTATTGACCCGCTAATTTTCCTTTAAGTGAATCCCACAAGTTTTCAATAGGATTGAGGTCTGGAGATTGACTGGGCCATGGGATTGCAGAGACGTTTTGTTCACAAAGCCAACTTTTTACAAGAATTGAAGAGTGCTTCGGATCGTTATCTTGTTGAAAATGCCATCTTAGAGGCATATTTTCCTCAGCGTACGGGAGCATGATATCCTCTAAGATTGCCTTGTATTCAAATCTGGTCTTGATATCGTTTATACGAAATATAGGGCCTACGTCATACCACGAAAACAGCCCCAAACCATAATATTTCCGCCTCCATGCTTAACGGTTTTTTCTTCGTGAATCGTACATGAAATTCCTTTCCCTTCGGCCTTCGAACGTTTCGCCCACAATCGGAGAACAAATTTATTTTCGTCTCGTCGCTTCAAAGGATGTTGTACCATTTCTTTACTCCCTCTCTGTTCTGTTCCAAAAACAGTGCTTCGCAGCGAATTCTTTACTGGCCGTTAAATTTTTACCTCTTGAAAGCGGCACTTTTCTGTCGATTCTTTCAGGTAGTTTGGCATCCTGTAGCCTTCGACGAATTGTACGAGCACTAACTTGATTCCCAATATGCACACAAATCGTTCTTGAAGACATGAACGGATCTGATTTAGCCAATAATAATATGCGGTTATCGAGGTCCTTTTGGCTTTTCCTATATTT
The DNA here is from genome assembly GCA_963942545.1 of Oxycera nigricornis. Lineage (NCBI taxonomy): Eukaryota > Metazoa > Arthropoda > Insecta > Diptera > Stratiomyidae > Oxycera > Oxycera nigricornis. Next base: position 109,641,199 of record OZ012660.1, on the reverse strand, counting down.
TCCGTATTTTTTAAAGATTTTAGAGCATTGGTTACAAAATTTTCGGACCGCCCCAATGCTCCAGTGATGAATTTATAGGTTTCACCTTGTTTCCTTAATCGCCGAACCAAACTTCTCTCTTCCGGGGTACAGTGAGCTTTTCTAATTATTAAAATTGTTTAAAATTAACTCACTTCGAAGAAAATTTCTATTGAATCTATATTTTAACTGTAAATTTTCGTTTTATTACGTACACACCTATTTTGCTGACCAGCTAGAAAAACACTTCTAGACTACTTTATGCAGCGCGTGCTAGAGTCGAAGTAACCTTGGATATGATTCATATGAAAAATGTGAGACGTAAATGAATTATTCTCCTGTAATTCCTTCGAAGTTGAGAGCGACTTCTTTGACAAGCTGTGTATGTTAGTTTACTTACATGGTGTATTGATTGATGTCATCTCTACTGTGCACGCCACATGGGTGGATGGGACGCCTTCACCCAACGCAAACTTCCTCTCTTCACCAGTTACCAAATCGCAAGGAGTTCCCTGTATTTGATGTAATTCATATTTAATTCAGCAGAGAAGCATTATCTAGTTGCTGCTCACCAGTTCATTGCTTTTATTGTACACCTCCGTAGCCAGCAGCTTCAGCGGGCCACAATACACTCCCGACTTGGCTTTCATGAACCGTTTCATAGCGTGATACGTCTTCCCCGAGTTGGTTGGCCCGGCATGGAACACTATCTTCCTGGTCAGCGCCCTTGCATTCGGGTACCAGTTCGCAGGTGTTCTCAGGTCGGAGATCTTCTTCAGATCATCCATGCACTCCAAATGTGGGAAAATACTGCGAGCATGTCGCAGAAAGTAGGGAAGGATGTCGTCGATGTGTCCCGCTCCTTGTAATATATCACTGACGATAATATGCAGGTCTACGGGGAGATTTTCGCATTCGATACAGTAGCGACGAAAGCTGGCGAACGCTTGCTGTTGCAAATACGCTGAAATAAAACCATTGTCATTGAATTTGCGACATAAATTCGTTAACTTACAATCGATTCCGTTCTCCATGCATATCATTTTGACTTCGCGTTTCTGCGTGAATTTATTCAACACGCGCAACAGATCGCTTTTCTCCAGCTTGCCCGACAGCTCGGCTCCCACGTTTATGTCATCGACGTTCGGATTAAGCGGGATTGGCTTGAAAAGCGCCGAAATGCTGGAATCGCCCTTCTTGCGCCGTGTAAGAAAGTTGCCGGTTAGGTGAACACATCGCGAAAGCAACGGCCGCGGGCGAGTGACGGCGGCTGATATGATTGTGGAGCAAAGCGTTGAAATGTTGCGCGACCCGGATAACATGGTGTTCACTCAGAATTCCATTGATATTATTTAATGCTGCATTTTACGTTCAGGGTGATGCAATTTACTGTCAAACCAAAACGACATAGCCCAGAATTTTAAATGTCAATGCGTACTTTGACATTTGGCTTCTCGAATGTCAATTGCTAAACAGCACTGCCATACCAACAATCTTTAACCATAAACTTTTCAACTCAGTTTTGATGTAACGCAGGTCATCTGCTGAATTTTATTGAAAATTAACATTGAACTGAATAGCGATAATGACTAACGTGATCTTTGCAGATACTGATTTTTAAAATAGCTCACTTCAAACCCGAATTAAATCAACATCACCATATTTTATAGCAACAATGTCACGTTGAATTATGACAACTATTGCCAATTTTCTGTCGTTTCGGAACGAAGTGCGAAACGTCAAATCGTTCGATTCGGCCTCCACCAAAACATTTGCGAATGACTCACTTTCGGTAAAATAACGCGAAGTAAATAGATTATACAGTAAAAATGGGACTGTTTGGAAAGTCACAACAAAAGGACCCCAAGGAGATGGTAATTTAGTAACCAGCCCCCGGCCGGAAGTCAATTCTAATGCGACATATTCTCATTCCTGTTTTGCATAACTTTGACATCATTTATTGCTGTCTGTGAATTCAGATTAACGATTGGAGCCACAAAATACGCAAAGAAGGCTACCAGCTGGATCGACAAGTTCGTGGCATCCAACGAGAAGAGGAGAAGGTGAAGCGCACCCTTAAGCAGGCCGCGTCGAAAAACGACAGGGACACCTGCCTGATTCTCGCCAAAGAAATCGTGAGGGCGCGCAAGGCTATAAATCGGATTTACGTTAGCAAGGCTCATTTGAATTCCGTGCAACTACAGATGAAAAATCAATTGGGTGGGTTTTGTATGTTTTTGTACGTTATTAAGGCGTTTCTGCTTATTTTTAGTATAACCTTTCTGAGCTTCTATCAATATTACTCTTCATGGTATCTGCCTTGCACTATATTTCCAGGAGTACTATTAATGCGTTGATTGATTATCAGCAAAGGCACTCCAGCTCAAATTACGCCTTGGCCTTACAAAGATTGTGTCTAGCGGTCTCTGTCCATCGGCCACAACCTTCAGTTTACAGATCCTAACATGGACTTCCTTTCCGCGTCCACTTGATCCTCCAAACGTTGCACATAACCGCTCCATTGTGTTCTGGCCAGCTTCGCCAGGATCCATACTGCTGCCTCGTCAAAAAGTGCACACTTCTCATGGCTATCATCAGTCGGGTTCGTTCCTCACAGGCTTTGGGATGCACCTTAGATTGTGGCGATCAAAAATGTCAATTTTTCCTATCAATTCTATGTTTCAGATTCGTATATTGATATCCTCAGCACTTTGTAGAACGACACCAACAATAAAATGTCTGTATTTTTCATAGTTAGGCTTGCTTCCTCGTTTTAAACATTGGATATAAGCTTTTACGCCAACGTCTCGGTCGTTTTTGTTTATTTTGACAGTGATGCATTCTTCGTGCATTCATAGATATGTCCATAAAACTTTTAAATAACGTTCCTTAAAAAAGTAGGTTGCAGTGATAGCTCTCTTTTTCAGAGATGGGTCCCTTGGGCTTCAGTAACCTACCTTTGATTCGCTTACGTTCCTTACGCCCATTTAAAAACAATTCGTAAAGACGTCTCATAACATAAATTTCCCCTGAATATCATTACAGCAACCCTTCGCGTGGCTGGATCCTTACAAAAATCCACCGAAGTCATGCAAGCTATGCAATCGCTAGTCCGTTATCCAGAATTGGCCAACATCATGCGTGAAATGTCCAAAGAAATGATGAAAGCCGGAATCATTGAAGAAATGCTCGACGAAACGATGGATTCCATTGAAGATTCCGACGAAATGGAAGAGGAAGTTCAAAAGGAAGTGGACAAAGTACTATGGGAAATCACGGAAGGCAAATTGGGTGAAGCACCTCTTCCGCCGACCGGTGCCGAATCAATTGATGTACAACCTGCAAAGCAAGAGGTCGCCGAAGAAGACGAGGAAGACTTACAGGAAATGCAAACAAGGTTGCAATCGTTACGATCGTAAAAAAATTTACCTGGCAGAAACTTTTGTAAAAAAAACTATTTAAGTTAAATTTCTGCATCTGGAACGTTTGCAAGCAGCAGTTGATTGCTTCGAATTAACATAGTCATGGCGATATTCGAAGTCCTTATAGTACGACGTTTCTGTTGTACATTATTATCGACATTCGTGATTCTGGCCAGCAATCAGTTCCAGATTGCCGTTGTGTATGTTGCAAAACATTCGTAATCAGTCACAGGAATCATAAAGCTGTGATTTAATAGTATAGAATAAAGCTCTCGCAGTAAAATCAATTTGACACGCTTAAAAGATTTATTGCTTTATCAGTTGTCCTACAATTAAGACGTTTGCGCATAATTAGCAAAACTAATGCTACATAAATTTCAACAAAACAAAATATTCTTATGGATTTAGGTAAACCAATACTACGTCCCCAATATGCAACTTTGATATGTTCTAAGCAACTACTAAACACTATTAGTACAAGACCCGTCACGAAGTATTTCATGCTACTTATCTTTTTCGCACTAGATCGTGCACTGATTTGCTAATTTATTTATCCTAAACTATTATTGAAGGAAATGATTGCCAACACATAATGTTAATATATGTATACACTAATTTTATTCATTAAAATAATGTTTTTATGCTCTTGCTTGATGCTAGCGTCAGTTCATGTTTGACCTGAAAAATCACCCGAGAAAATGCAAATGTTTGTACAAAAAAAATATTAAGTTGTCAATTTTTACTAATACAAATGAATAAAACTTTAAATTAAAAAAAACAATCATTACTCCTTTGGATTAATGTAAAATCACGATTATGATCCCTGAGGACTCATATGGCAATGAAATTGCGTTCTTACACAATTTAAATGAGTATTGTACGCCAATTTCGTTCCAGTCAAGCTTTTTGAACGGTTGGTAACGTGCGTATAAATATTTCTGAATTATATTCTTCTTATTGTGGAGCTTAACTAAGGCATGATGGCAACGGTTTGAAAGTAGTAGATGCCCAATAAATATTGTCTTTATATGGTAGAAAGTAATTATCATGACGGCGCCTATCAGTTTGTAATCATTAGCATATGAAGTATAATTTAATTCGGCATGTAATTAACATTCAAACGAATAGATGTAGTTTTTATTGGTTTCATCAAATAAGCGGAAACATGAATACGTGAAAATTGATCCAATCGATTGTGATTAGTATATCGATAAGAAGCATAAATAAGGTCAAAGTACCCACACACAAATCGAGAGTTGGATTCTTTTCGATAATGGAAGGTGGAAATTTTCAAAAGATATCGACCAGCTTCTCTTTCAGGCTTGATAATTGAGGTACAAAATAAACTGATAATTATACAAATTATTTTGATAATCTAATCTAGATTATTATAATGTTAAGAGAGAAGACATCGTTTAAGCTTTATAATAAAATCTTTATTTCAAAATTATATTTCACCGTAAGGAGAGAATGACCACGTAGCGATTTGTATGGACGGCTGTTGATTCCAAATGCAGTCTTAATTGAAAATCTGTTAAAAGCAAACTGCTTATTTCTCATGATCCACGAGAAGTTTATTTCCCATGATCATTACACCAAACTAATGTCGACTTTCAAGGAATCGCAACACTACTACATTGGGTTACTTAGTTGATACAGAAAAATGTACTTGGATCGAATCGTATAGTACGCGTTCTTAATATTATGAATGTCTAAAATGAAGTTCTAATTTGTTCACTAGAATATTTATCTTGTCGTCTTGGCATTGAAAATTATGGTGCTTACAGTAGATACACTACAATTGGTATACTACATTATGCTCCATTATAAAATATTCTAACCATTTTTAAAGTGCGTTGACCATGGCCGATTTAGTTTAAAAACTAATTTCGATAATATATTCGAATCGCTTGGTTTTAGGAAATTCGCATTATATACGTATATGAACTAATAAAAAAATTGGGAATCCATAGAAGCAATGCAATAGAAAAGAGTGATAGATTCCTTTGTGGAGCTTCCCTTCTCCCATTTACAGCAAACAGGAGGCACCCTGGCTGAATGTATAGAGTGCGCACATTTTACGATCTCGAAAGTTGTAGACCGTGGAAGGATGGATACAGACGGCAACATGTATGGCTGGAGATTCCAATTGCAGCCTCGAGATTCAGGATGAAGGTAAGACTCCTTCATGCATTTCTTCTTTAAGCAAAGGCAAACGACGGAACGTCTTTAAAATCACACCGAAACAAAGGAGTAGCATCCCAGAAATTTGGACTTTAACGAAAACGTCTATTGGTTTGTAACATATGAAATTTCTGATTTTTATATAGAAAATTAACAAGATTTAATTAACTAAACATTTTATTCATTGGCTTCCTTGGTTTTTTGCTAACAATTTTGCAAGGCTGATAACTTACCAAAAACTTCTTTTTTGTCACGTAAAAAGCTCCGAATGCCAACATAATCTGCCCCCGGTTTTCGAACTGGGAATCTCTCAGATTATTGTCCATTTTCCGGAACAAATGATAATACATAGGCGAAAGGACAGGCTGACCTCCTGTAACAATTGTTTTTGAAATTCAAACGCAATTTAATTCATGAAATTCACAACTAGACAATAAACCTCCTTTTAAAAAAATCAAAAATAAAAAAGGGGTAGTTTTTTTAACTGTTTTGTCTAGTTTATTTTGTATATAATCAAAAAAATAGTCTATAAAAATCGGTCGAGGCAAGTTTTAAGGGGGGAAGTACCTTTAGAGGCCGGTAAAAAAGGGCTTTTTTGCAACTGATTTGTGGTGAAATGAAGATAGTTCTTATTAAATCAGTATAATATTTATTTTAGGCGATGTTTGAGGTTGAAGAAAAACATATTCTACAAAAGTGAAAGTTGAAAATTAACCAATTTTTCAAGGATCTTGAAAGCCATGTCGTCGCTGACGTCGTAAATTGCGTAAGCGATGCTTGCTGCAATTTTCATCTGAAATCAACAAGCCAAACATTTTCTTACTCGAGAGGGTTTTTTTAGTAGATAGACTAAAATATTTGCGAATTTCGAAAATTAACCCTTCAAAACAGGCTCAAAAAAAATTACGATTTTGACGAAAAATTTCGTTGTACTTCCAGTCAAAAATAGTCCCAAAATAATTTGTTTTTTTAATCTTTAGTCTATATAGAACAGTTTTTTATGCTCTTTAAAATGAATGCTAGATGATGAAAATCGATTCACTAGTTTTTTTATTATCACTTACGCAATGTTAAAAAACATGGTTTCGAGAAATGGCCGTTTAAAGTTTGTGGTCAAGAGAAAAAGAACTCGGCGCCAGGTACTTCCGGGTTGCATATCTTCCACAATTTTGAGAATTAGCTTTTGAAACTTTGACATGATATTTTTAGGCGATATATCGCAATGTTAAAAAACATGGTTTCGAGAAATGGCCGTTTAAAGTTTGTGGTCAAGAGAAAAAGAACTCGGCGCCAGGTACTTCCGGGTTGCATATCTTCCACAATTTTGAGAATTAGCTTTTGAAACTTTGACATGATATTTTTAGGCGATATATCTTTCGATGAAAACAATTAAAAAAAACGATTTTTTAAGTGTCTAAAGGTACTTCCCCCCTTAAAGTTTTTTTCTATAATTCGGTGGATTTTTACTCAATCGTTCATGTTTTCCATGCATCAGTTGGCCATAAAACATTTCTGCATGTCCTACATATACTCGTTTTCAATAAAAGAACACATTGTAACCGACGTATCCTAGCGATTCCAGACAAATGCGATGAGACAAATTATATTTTTTTAACAGCAATAAAGCTTACACTTTAATTTCGCAACGACTTTCTATGCATTGGATGCATCAGTTTTCCATGAAAAATATATGAATAAATTCGATGGGTGCGCTTTTCTCCAAACATTCACATACAATTCAGGTAATTAAAGTTATTTGCAGCGAAATTTTGCAATAAAATTTGGTTATCGTGCATCTTATTTCATTAAAAAACCACGGATGTATAAAGAATTTTGACTCCAAATCTCGTACTATAAGCCAGTGTGTAATCCTCTGTGTCTCATGGGTTCATAAATAATATTATTTGATGAAACGTCTATCATTTACATTTTTCATCTAGAGTTATTATCAAATAACTGCAGTAATATTCGAACAGCGAATACTTACTAAGAAAATCTAAATGCCTAAGCTGGATTATTATTAGCAAGAGTTGGAAATTGTCACAACGAAACCATATGTTTGATATTTTGCAACAAAATTAATATTACTGGCTACCGAACTCAATCTCAACTTCCTTATAAGATCTACTAGTTGAATATCATTGAGCACTTATTGGTGGTATCAACTATCGAACAAACTCCATGATATCATTTATAAGCTCGGCCTAGAGGTTGCACGACCATAGTCAGAAGTAATTTTGTTCACATACGAGTTGCACATTATGATGCTAACTATCAGCCAATAAAGATAGCACTAGTACGTTGTAGAGTCAATGTCTAAGATCTTTCCTTTTTTGGTAAATCAGTCTGGGTCGCATCTGTATTAAAATTGTTCAATGCATGGACACATTTATTATAACTGAGTAAACGGTAAGAGAACTTGAAGATGATATTGTAACAAAATATACATAAACATTCAAATAAGTTGCGATATAGGTGTTTTGAAAATGATAGGTTTTTCATACAAATAAAACATTTCCTCTAATAAAGTCAAGGCTCCTGAAATTCTGGTTACATGAATGCAACATTCAAAATAAAAAGTGTATCGAAGAAATGAACTTTTATAATTATGTCTCCAAAGGTGGTATTAACTGCTTCATCGAACTATTTTTTTTCTTTTATTATTATAGAATATTAACTAACATTTAAATAAAAATTCAATGAATTTTCAATCCAAGGAAAAAAAATTTCAGACCTTTCCGTTAACTCCACGCATTAGGTTTCGTACAACTGTGTCATCGACCACCTTATATGCGTTTCTCCACTTATTTAGAAAATCCTTTTCGGTTTAAGCAATTTTGTTTGTTTTCTTTAATGTATTCTTCATTTCAGCCCAATATCTTTCGATTGGTCGAAGTTCTGGACAGTTGGGGGGGGGGGGGGTAGCTGCTTTCGGTACCAAGGAGATGTTATTGTCCTCATACCACTTCATTGTTGATCGAGCATGACTTGTCGCCAAATCTTGCCAAAATGCTACAGATGCGTCGTGTTTCTCGATAAATGGTTTTAGTCGCTTCTCTAAACACTCTTCGATGTATACTGCTGAGTTCGCTACAAATTCCTCTGATCTGAGACCACATTAACATATTGCCTGCCAAATCATATACCGCTTGGGAAACTTGATGCTTTTCTGGTTTTATGTTTTGGGCTAACACCATCCTTTGATCCTGCTGTATAGAAGTGCTGACTAAGCAACTGTGCGAAATCGGCCTTCACGTATCGTCCAACACAATACAATCGAATTTGGTCAGGTAATCTTTGTATAGCTTTCGAGTCCGATTTTTGTTTCTTTCTCCTTTTCCTCGGATCGATCGGGTACTTTTTGGACTTAATATGATTTAAAATTATAATGCTTCTTAATCCTCTGAATCATTGCGTTCAATATTTGGACTTTTTGAGCCACATCTCGAATGGATGTGTTAGGACTCTGCCAAAATTTCCTCTTTACCTTTCGGCTCAAATTTGTATCGGATGGACCTCTTTATCTACCTGATCCAGACTTTCTAGCAACAGGTAGGCTCTTTTTGTACTTTATAATCGTCCGTTTCACTGTTGCAATCAACGAATTGGTCTCCTCTCCTAGCACCGAATATTTACGAAGGGAATTTTTCAGGTATTTGCAAACAACTAAACTAAGCACTTTTTCTTGATTTGATGACATCTTTTCAGGAGCGATCTTACAATACGAATAGATTAGAAGTTCTTTTTTGTCGCATTTTATAGCTAATGTTGCATATCTGATGAAGACTTAAACTTATCCTAAACAGGAGCTATGCAGGAGAAACTAAAGGTCATTTTTTTCGATATAGTCCTTACTTCCAGTCCTTGCACATATACTGAATGAATGTTTAGTAGAGCCAAAGAAGCAAAAAATGAAATTGTCTAAAAACATGCTGATAAAAAAGTGCATCATCTCCAAAGAAGATCCGAAAAAAGTTCAGCTAACTATTAAACTAATGAAAACTTTGTCAACTAACTATGGCCTAACAATGCAACGAAATCCTGATTCGGTTGAAAACATCCGCAAGGAAATTTGGGCAGGATACTACCACAAAATTCCTACAGATGAGAACCCTCAACACTCTAAATTTTCAATCGGAGAAAAGTCTTGGTGTAACTGGCGCAGGGCTGAGGCAGCTGGTTAAAGTGCTTTGAAAAATTTCAAACATCCTCCCCACCTTTGGATGATGAAATACAACAAATTTTAAAACTAATCTATGAAGACTTAACTTCGGAAGATTAATTGAAACGCTGCTTAGGCAATTTCATTTAAAACAAAAATGAAAGCTTCCAATCTTTCGTTTGGAATGTGACCCTTAAGCATACGTTTTTGGCAAAAATACTATCAGAATTGCTGCGAAAACTTCTGCATGTGTATTCAATGAAGGATTTATAACTTTACTGAAAATATTGCAAGTTACGGGAATACCTGTAGGTCAAAGTGCGATGGAACATGCAGAGAAGCGAAATGCTGCAAGAATCAAGCAAGCGGAAAAACGCAGCACTGAGGCGTGTTAGAAGACAAGAACTGCTCCTGGAGAGCAGAAATCCTAAGGAGAGGAGGAATTCGAGCGTAGGAAAAGAAAAATTTATGGCGCAGGCATCGCAGATTGAATTCAGTAGGTTTTTTTTTAAAAAAAATTATATTATAATTTAAAACGCGATTTTTTCAAAACAACGGTTTTCGTCGATTTTTGAAAAAACGCTGCCATTTTGTTGCTTTTCATCCATATTTTTATGTAGTTTATTCTATTTTGTTCTTGATGCTGGTTAAAGCTCCATTTTTCGTTTTTTTTTTTAGATTTTTCTGCCTGCTTTTTGGTATTTATTTTCAAAAAATTATAGCAGACGACGAGTAGCCAAAAACATTTAATTTTTTTTGTATAGTTCAATGCTAACAGAATATATGTGCAAAGTTTAATTAAGATATGGTTTTGTTTTCATTCAAAAAATTCCATTTTTCCAAAAATTAAAAATTCGAAAGTTGAAGGTAGTTTTTTTGTTGGAAATATTCTAATTTATTAATTGCTTGAAGCATCTATATAATCTCTAGATTTTCACATAAAAACACGCTATAATGTTTTTCAAATTATTGCTGTAGTTACTGAATGATTTTTGGAGTTGATTGTTTTTGATCGTGAAAACAGTATCTCTCCTGATTGTGCTTGAAGCAAAGTAAAATAATTAACAGCCTGACGATTGAAATTCAGTTATGATGCGTCTATACATATGTAAGTACAAGAATATTCGTATAAAGTTTCTTCTTGTTACGTTCTGGGCGATGCGAGGCTAAAAAAATTCTAAATTAAATTTAATCCATCTATGTTTTAATCATGCTTAAAAAGAAGCTAATCTGAATATGCTGAAGCATAGTACTTAGATCTGTGTGGTATTTTTTTCTAGTTTCTAATTGAAATTTAGCCACAAGAAAACATTTAAATAGATAAACATAAAAAAATTCTCCTGATTTTTCGGTTTAGAATCTTATATGATAAGTATAAAAACTTATTATGTTGGGTTTTTTGGGGAGTCATATATCTAGTCTAGTTTTATTTTTTCGGGATAGTTTTACGCTTATTCCAAACAATTATTTAAATTGTCGAAATCATGCCCTTTTACGCGTACCAGATAACAACTCATGCATTCCTGCAAAAAAGTGAATTATTTGTCCACATTGAGTCGAAATTTAAAAATATCTTTAGGCTCCCCGTCACAAGTCCATGTTCCATGGCGAAATATCAAAAAGTCTCCTCCACCATAACGAATCGAATGCGTGAATCATTTTGCTACTTCTAGAACGGCTTCGCTGAGGAGATTTGAGTATCTGAGATTCAGACTCAGTCATCTTTCGGCGTTTAAGCAGTTTAGCGAATCTATCGCGAACCTAAAGAAAGTAAGGACCAATTCATTTTTTTTTTTGAATTTTGGTTTCAAAAAGGTCTATATGTGATATAAAAAGTCATTTTAGAATTATCTAAATTGAGCGTGAAGTGGAATTAGGTACGAAAGAAAAACTACTCCACATGGTGTTTAAGTGTTTTCCAATTCGTATTTCTCAATCGCTAAATATTTTTAGTGTTCGCTACATCTTCGCCGTAGACTTATTTCATTAATTTCTAAAAATAAATAAAAAGTGGAAGCTGGATGCAATAAGAACGACCGCGAAATATCGGTTCGTTTGAATTCATATCGAGATACAAGGGTTGATTCGGCAGAGTGCCATATAGTGCAAACGGATTGCAACGTTCAAGTGCAAATGTGTACAAATGCAGCATATGTTGTGCATTTAATGTTATGTTAATTATTGTATTAATTTCCCTCCGTGTGCTGTGTTTTGATGTGATATCCTAGCGGGAAGAGAATCTTCCAACTGTGACTACAGCAGACGATATTAGCGGGCCAACAAGAATCAAGACGACCAGGAGATCGTCAGAAAATAAAGTGTAAGGCATTTTTCTATTAATGTTTTAAAATAGAATCTACCATTCGTGCACGCAATTTTGTTGGTAAATACATTGTTGGAAACATGTCACTCTTGAATGTAATATTTAATCACAGTCGTAAAAAATCTATGAGGTCCTGACAAAAATGTGTGCATTTGCAATAAGTATCAATCGCCTTATTTTTATGGACAATCACTTCCTCGCTAAACTTTCGATACTAGCCTAATCAAAAGTAAAACCAAAATTTTAAATGGCTGTTATCAACGATCATAGATTAGACATTTTGGTTCATCATATTTCTCTATGAAACATTTTCAATTTTAAGTAAGTTCTATTATTTTAAAATAATTATAAACGTTTTCCAAAGGTTTTAATTTAGCCACATTGAATGTTTGTCTTATCCACTTGAACCCAAAAAATACTATTAGCCCTAGAAAAATAGACATCCAGTATAGAAAAAATTCGCAACAGTGTCAATTTTCGCAAACACCTTGGTGACAGGGTTGAAAATAATATGTGATAGTTTCTCATCGGTTTGAAAATCGTGTGATCACTTACTCGGATCAAAAGTCGTCAAAAAGCATTTTGGGAATATTTTTAAAACGATTAACTGTTTGAAAAAGCATATCCTACTAATTTATAGCTGCGAAAATTTGATTAAAACAAATTTTTAGATTGCGTTTATGAGAGAAACTGTTTTCGCGACCTTTGACCTCGAAAGGACGAAGTTTTACACAATTAGAACCTGAATAATGAGATGTATATAAATATTTAGCTCGTTACAAATCTATTTCTACTTTCCATATTTATCTGTTATTTCTTAATGGTTGTTAATTTCATGAATCCAGCATTTTTCTATTTTAAATAAGTATTTTCATCAAATCTGCTTAAATATTTAATGCCTGAAATGATCTTCCGATTTAAAATAAATTGCCTATACAATCCTATATTCACCTCAAATCAAGCTTATCTATAATTTCTAAAAAAAACATGTTCACGTTTTTGTGATAATTTTTTGTCTTCAAGCGTAAGTGAATCCACGAGGCATTCCATATCAGACTATTCCATCAAAGTGAAACTTATTAAATTTTTACTTGATTCTGAAGCAGTTCATGATCCTGGACAAAACATAATTTTAAAGGACGTCTACCTTAGTTATTAACCATAGCTAAACATTCATCCACCTATGCCCCACCAAGAGTAATCATTTTTCTGTTTATGCTTATTATTTTTTGTCGTATTCTCGTTTTCATATACTGGAAGAAGAAGTTAGGAACTACATATTTACTGTTATCAATTATTTAGCATATGAACCTTCATGAATAGTAAGACAGCACGTCCAATATCTGTGCTTGATTCGTAGCTCCGCTACCACAATTTTCACTTAAATGGAGGTTTCGTTTTTTGAATCTGATCTGGTACCATTATGATAGATGTAGAAAATTTGCGGGCTAGTTCAACGATATTGCCCCCTATCAATCCTTCCATCCGTTTTCGAATATACTCTGTCGATATTTCTTAGGACGGGCTAGAATGTGCTTAAAAATCTAAAATATCCTCACCAAAGTACATAACCAAAACTGGCTAAGCCGCGTGATCCTTCGAATTCAAGGACTAGCCGATATAAATTATAGCATCTATCCAATTGAAACATGCGAGCTTCGCAGATGCATTACAATAATTCTTAACCAGTCAGATTTTTTTTGCAATGTTTAGTGGAGAATCTAGTGCTGGTCTTAAACTCGAATTTTTGAGATTTTAGTACCAATGCCCCTTTAGTCGACGTCTTAAAATGAAAGTGAAAAATAAATCCAATCAAATTTTGATAAAAACTCTCGCGTTAAAAGATCCATTTAGAGAGCGTTCTAGAAATTGTTTTTTGCTAATAAAAACTCTATAAGACATTTTTTAAATTTTTATTATTTTGGACTACTACTTTGGCAGTATAAAACTTCCGTTAAATATTCAACAATACTGCAACCAAATTTGATATAGTAATTTTAAAAGGTCATCACTTTTAACTTTTAACAGTGAATTTGTAGTTTGGCTTTTAGCAGTAACGTCTAGGACAAAAAAGTAAGAATTGGCCGAAAATAGTTTTCTAATTCTGTTGCACATACTACTTATTATTAAGCCTGACTCGGATTTTTTAGCAATTTCCAGCCTTATTGTCCATGGATTCTTGAATGAAACCAACATACCGACCTTAATGGCAATTTTCTTCCTATTTCAAAGACGTATAATCCGAAGCAATGTTTTCTTGCTTTTCATCGAATATTTCCTTGATCCATGTCCATTTATTAGGGGACTCTATTTATTTCGATAAGGGCCATCCATATATGACATAACACTCCAAGGAGGAGGGTGGGTGTATTTGAAAATGGTACTAAGTGTTACACATACACACATAGTTTGTGATTAAAATATTTAAAAGTCTGAGGAGGGTACACTGAATTCGTTATGTAACAAAGGGGGTCTTTGAAAATCTTACTAAGTGTTACATGGGGAGAGGGGGAAGTTAAAATACTCTAAAAATTGCTTTAGGTAATATATGGATGGCCCCTAAGTTCTGAGAAAATTTTTATGTCATGTTCATATCTATTAAAGTTTTAACTGTTTAAAATTCAAGTTTTCAGTGTATGAAATTTCCACTGTTGACTAATTTGCAGTTTTTTGAAAGTCTGGCATTGTTTGCAACGTAAGCTAATTTTCTACGTCGGTAACTCAACCCTAACTTAAATTGTATTTCTATGGAATATTCTTTACTATGAATTATTTCGACACACAACTGCATTTTATCAAGTTATCAATGTCAACACAACCAAAAAGTCTTATCGACCAAACAAAATTTGTTGAAGCCATCATAACTTTATATTTGAACTTAAAAATGCAGAATATTATTAACAAAAAATTTTATCTCGTTTTTTTTTACCGCACTCGTTATTTCCAGTAACATTCATTTCTTCGTTGGAAGCTTAAGAAAAACTAATCACTCATGCATGCATGATGTCACACATTTATGTTTCTTAAGTGTGTAGCTCTTTTGCAAAACATATGAGTAAATTCTATGAAAACATTTTTTTTTGTGAAATGCATTCCATGACAAATTTGGTCGAGAACTTAGAAAAAAGCTTTAATCATACAAATCGGAAGTGGAAAATTATATTATTTAAAATTGTAAACAAAATGCGACACATACTATCTCATATGAATGAATGCTTGAAATGATTAATCACTTTTTATCTCGGAAGCAAAATGCTTGTCAGTGAACATTTTCGAAGAATAAGACTGATTGGAATTTAAACAAAAAAATATATAATAACATCACATCGACCTTCTCTCCTCTTTTTTGATGAGATTTCATTTCCAAATAGCGAATGATGTGATAGTTACCTACATTAGAAGCATACTTATTTCTTATATGGGCGGAACGAAGGTGAATATATTGTTTTTTTCTAAATCAATTGATTTCAAGTAAATGACGATTCATCATAAGAATAGATAAAATAAATCGATTTTCTCCACAAGCTCCAGGAAGAGCGTGACTATGAATTATTTTAAAATAATAATAAATCAATAAAAACTGCAAAATAATAGAACTTTTTTGCACTTCTTACAATTATTGCTTTAAAAAATCAGATGCTGCATAGATTCTTAGTAATTCAAACTGAATAGGTTTTTCGTAATTGAAAAAAAGTTTTTATATCAAAATGACAAACCATTATTAGTTATAACAAATATGGGGACCGATACAAATATTATTATCTAATTTGATTTACTTGAATGTATTACCATTTAGAAGATTTGGTATTTTTTTGATAAAGTTAGTAGTTTTTCAATTGAATAAAAAAAACAGTAATTTATTCATTTATTTATTTTCAACCGGACTTGCACTTGTTAAAATTAATGCTTTAGAGGATCGAAAGATCACTGCTGCTAATGCTGACAAACACGCACTTCAAAATTGATCCGCCCTATACAAGCAGAATGATTAAGGGTTGTGTGCAAAAGTGTACTTAAATTATGGAAGTTATTATATTGGTCAAAATTGAAATTGTCGACATATCTTCACGCTTGAAGAATGAATTTAAAATTATTTTTTAAAAATTGACTGTGTTTAGAGACGTACGTACCTAGGTCATTTCTGTCAGGCACTATATCTCAGGAATGAAACGTTGTATTAACGGCGTTAGGTGTGCAGCAAAGGGTATTAACATAAATAAATTTGATAAAGCTGTTGATTAATTTAACAGAAAAACCAATAAAAAATAAAATATTGGATTTTTTTTAAATATTAGTTGCTGGACAACAATCAGTACTTTAGAAAATCGGATGCTTTAAAAAATACTTTTCAAACAAAAAAATTATAGTTTTTATAACTTCAAAAGATAATCAAATAAAAACAATAAATGTAAAATATTTATATTGAATAAGGAGATGTTACGATTAATATTTACTCATTTCACTTACTGTAATGTCTCATTATCATTATTATTATTTAGAGTGTCAGTATTTTTAATATTGCTTTTAATAGCTACGTAGATATTACTGGGAAGTTGTTCTTGTAGACCTCAAGGATGGTACTTCACGGCTTGTTTTAATTGGTTATTGTTGCATTCTACATAGGAAATGTACACTACAGAACATTATTTTCTTTTCCGCGTAATACATAAATGGTCTTCAATTGAGACATTTCACTAACGAAGGAAACAGAGAAGCTTTTTACTGTGATATTACTAAAATGCAGACAGGTCAACAATACAAATTTATTCAGGAGTGTAAGGAATACGTTGAGACTTGAATGTAAATAATTGTCAAACGTCCCTACACGTTAGTAAATGCTTTAATGGAAATGTTTTGAAATATTAGTTACAATTAGGAAAGAAAGACTAAAATTCAGATTCGCAAAATTTATTGGTGAAGAAAGCAAAATGCAATAAAATAAAGTCTTCACATAGAATTCGAAATAATTCAAAGAAATGCCGAAGAATGTTCAAATTTTTAATGAATTTACTGAGTGGAGAGAGAGGAAGAATTACATTTGTTGTCTAAAGTGGAAAACAAGGTTAAGAAAATTATAAAGCATTTATAATATACATATATGAAAATATATGTTACAAGCTTTTAACGAAAACATTCTAAAAAAAACGAACTACTTCACGAACCCATTCACATCAAATTCTCTTTTTTAGGGCAAATTATTTCAAGTCCGTTGACTAGAATGTTGCATTGGAGCGTCAAAAATTGTGCGCAAGAGAGAAAAATACAATATGTCTCTTTACACTGCTCACTTTGGATAGAGGTATTCGTGGGGTTTGAGTGAAAGGAAAAGGTGTCTCCAATTCGACGGTGCACCGCAAGTACCAAACATTTTGAGTAGTGGGGTTGAGCCTCACAAGCCCCAATAGCACAATATATGGAAGAACCAGTAGTTAATTGGTCATATAAAAGCATACTATCAAGTGCATCCCGGTTCTACGGAACAGAGTCATATGCTCTACTCTGTCTAGCACAAGTATTTGTTTTTCTGTTTCGGATAGAAATCGCTGGATTCTCGCTTAATTCTCTCTTAATTCCATATTTATTTTAAGATTCTAACAGCTCGTTTGCGCACTGTTTAATGTATACATTGTGCCCAATAGGTAGACCCGTCAATGGTTAATAAACATATTGTGCTTCGGAGAACCGGAAATAAACGAATGGAATTAAAAGAATTGCGGAAATTTCAAATTAGAGAAAAGTTATACTCGGAAAATATTAGACCCGACATTGAAAGGAAGAAAACCAAAAAAGTGTCTTATCATATAGAAATAGTTCATAACAACCCGCGGGGCAAGTCTACCTGAAAAATTTGCGTTCTATGATAAATTCCCGAACGCCAGGAAGTGAGGAAAATATAAAAAAAGACTACCATATATTGTCCCGATTGTCCGAAAGCACCAAAAGTCTGTTTCAACTGTATTAGCGTGTGTGTATTTTAAATATTTTTATTTTGTATATTTATGTTTGTCAGTGTTTATTCTACCAAATTCCTTTGTTTCAAATGGAATTTTTATAACTTACTTGAAAAATTCTACTCTGCTCGACCAAGAAGACGGTAACTATATCTGGGTTCCTCCGGAAGCATACACGTCATCCAGACATGAGAAACGTTCTTCTGGATCAAACAAAGTAGAATTTTATGAGTAGTTTGTTTCGTTGAACAACATTTCATTACTTTGTTAACTTCAACAGTTTTGATATCAACACTCGAAATTCATTTTATTCTTCCTCAAGTCCACCCATTTTCGGATGAAATAAATAAATGTCCGAACCAAATTAAAAAATGTTCAAATCATATAAATAAATTTTCGAATCAAATTCCAATTCAATTGCATTGGGAAATTTGTGAACTGAATATGTAAACACTATATTTAAAATATCTAAACTTTAAACGAAATTAAATTAAGTCCTGTAAGTGTTTCAATTATTTGCTAGCATATTCTCGTCGAGATTATTGACCCTTCTTCGAAATAACGATTGCCAATTAGTTTTCGCACATTTTTTTTTCAGCTGAACACAAAACTCTAAAAATTTCAATCACGATCAAATGATTCAGTGCATAAATTCCATTCAAGAATTTGAAAATTGTCTCATTTCAACGATTATATTTAGATTTTGCGAAAATATCTCGAATGATGCTTTTTTCCAGTTAAATTAATTCTTATCGTTTTATTGGTGGAAAAGTTTGGAGGGAGCACTGATCGGTATTTATCTGGTCTAAGTTTGCATCGTAATTTTGAAATTTCATTATGAAAATTATTTTGAGAAATTTTTGAATTCCAAATGAAAAATGTGAAATTTTTTTTCGGGTTTGATGATTGGTAACGTTTTTTTTTTTGCATAGTTTAAATTTACTTGAAGCTTTAAGCAAAAATTTGCTGATCAAGAGTGTTTCTTAAAATAAAAATGAATAAGATGTTTTTGCTTTACTGATGTATTGCACGTAGAATACTGTTATTTTGGCTAAATTTTAAAAAAATTCTAGTTGACAAATTAAATTGGTTTTCTACGCGATATTCATAGCGAGCGAGTGGTCAAAACATACAAGCATTCATCCAAATTTCAAAACCATTACACATCCTTTAAATATGGACAGGTGAAACAATATGACATGAATCATGCCAATTAATCTGGTATTTAGTCTTGACGATGAGGCATGCGTAAATTAATACAAAATAGCTTGGGTGTTCCCTGATGCATTGCTTTGTTGCCAAAATGAATCATTTACACCAGATGTTTCGTGCAGTTATTTACGGAAACATTTTGACCGCTGCTTTGTGAGGATTACAACCCCATACTACCCATACGTGAAAGTGTATAGGCAAACTGTTGCGTCCCAGACCAGGCGAGTGAAAACAGCCCGGAGCGGCAGCCAACAAATTGTGGATCAAGGCTGGCCCATCCCACTCTTGGCGCACCTTTACCGATTAAACTTGACGCTAATTTTAAAATAAGTTCTTCGTCTAATTTTGAACAGCGATTCTCTGGGATGGGAATGAGAGTGTTCCCACTTTAAAATTCATGTGGATCAACGCTTTCAATTCTATTTGGTTTGCGCAAATCATTGATTGATTTTCAATTAGTGTAGGTTTGAAAAGTGTGAGAGTAATCAAGGCTGCAAGAACTTTTGATAGTTGTGGCTTAGTAATAAAAATCAAGAGCAAACAACAAGTGAGTACTAATAAGTGTACTAGTATTGTGTTTATGTGTAAGAACAATTGTGGATAAACAAAATAGTTGTTTCATCATGCTTGAGTGTTTTGTAGATAAATTACTGCTAACAATTCAGAATAAACACGGAAGAGAGGCACTTTCGCAACTATTCGGAGTCAGAATAACATTCCTGAACTCGTAATTTTCTTCAGTCTTCAGATGAAAAGATTGTTTTGAACCAATATTTGTATATACCCGTGGGATTCAAACTTTGAGGCCGACACGAACAACTTCCTAGTAATATGTATGTACATAAATATTAAAAATAGTACAAATTATAACATTGGAAACAACAATACTCTAAACAATAATTATGATAAGAAGAACCGTAGGTGGAATAATATTTATCTTATAATCCCCTTAGGGAGCCTCCATTATAAATGGTGGAATTTAATCCTTACACAAAGAGATTAGAAGGGCACCATTTCTTATTTTGCAGTTGATGTTACATATTATATGTATATTGGCATCTTGACAAGAAAAGCTAAAATTATACAAAATTAAAAAAAATTTATAATGATAATTCAAATTTATTAATAAATAAAAATTTATTGTTCCTTCTACTCTGTATAAGTAAAAAATCCCTAATAATATAGGTAATGAAGCAAATAAAGTATAAAATAATAAGTATAAACATCTAATATGCCGTTAATAATCGATGTCTGATTAAATGTTAAAAATACAAAATATTACAAAAGATCAGGGAAGAATTAAAATCTTTCGAACCTTTACAATGAATGAATTCAAAAAAAATGCAACTGATCCTTACGTAATTTATGGATGGTAATTTTTAAATATGAATATTTGAATATGAATGAATATTGTTTGGAAGTAGAAAAACAACCCTGATTTTGTGTTCGCTGATAACTCTTTAAAGCATCTGATTTTGAATAGTATTGATTTCTAAAAGTGCAAATTAACTGGAAGAAATTTTTTTGGATGTAATTTTTAAAATTCAATCAAAATCGGCTGCTCTACATTTATTAAAAATTGCAACAAATCATAAGAATGATAAAACGCGTTGATTTATACCACAAAAACTTCATGAAAATAGGTGAAATTAGATAATTATAGTCGTATCATTCCCTTATCCATAGCGACTATTAATAGCTTATTGTTTTAATGTAGTTATTTTTGTAATCATGGAAAAAATTTATTATCACGTTTTGATAAAAACTTTTTAGGCTATCTGAATTTTCGTAAGCATTGATTGCTAAAAGTTCAAACCAGGTGAGAAAGTTTTATTTTAGAAAAAACATAAATTTTTGCAAAACGCCTTTACTGAATTAATTCAATATTTTATAAGATCATAACATTTAAATTACGTTTCGATCGATACTGCAATCATGTCAATTTGACGTTTCGTTCATTAGACATGGCGCGTGACAGAAATGACCTTGAATATGTCAAAATAAAAAAACTTCCCCACCAAATCATACCAAAATCTGATCAACTCATGTCGTTGTATCGTAAATACGCTTCGATTGACATCTTAACGAAGTCGTTACTTTTTTCACTTGCTTGTATTTGGAAAGTTCTTGTAAGCAGCCGAAAATCGAAATTTTCAACAAATCTTTACGTTTTGAGGTCTTTAGAGTATATTTTAGGTTTTTTTTAGAAAGTGTGTATGTTTGAATGTGTGTGTATGTGTATGTACGTACGTACTTGCGTTCGGGGACAGTTTTTTATACGAGCATAGCTCACGTAAACAAGTTGTATCGACTTTGCTAAGGTGTCATACGTCAATACGTAAGGATCATTTGTCAAATTTTTGAGCTCACTTATTGTAAGGGTTCATAAGATTTCTTGCGTAAAATTTTATATGTTTTACATAAAATGGTAGTCAGTCACTACTTCTCATCAAATAAAATATCGTATTTTTTAGTAGTTTAGTGGTTTAGTTTCATTTCAATAACTTTTTCCCCATCTTTTGTAATATTTTATATATTTTACACATAATTAAACAGCAATTATTTGCTGTATTGGTTGGTTGGTTATAGTGGCAGTCCCTTTCATCTTCAGGCTCAGTTAGGGCACGATAGGCCCATTGTGATACCATAAAAGATTAGGACGGGACTCCCTCCTCCCCATTGTAACACTTAGTAACATTTTCAAAGACCACTTTTCATTACGTAACAAATTCATTGTACCCTCCCTCCCTTAGAATTTGAAATATTTTAATCACAAAATATTATAAATGCAAATACTTGGAACCAAAAACACTTTTTTTTTATTTTCAATTTTCTCTTCATACCACACGATAATATTTTCAAATACATCCCCCCCCGCCTTGTAGTGCTACGCAATATATGGATGATCCCTTGTCCTACAGGTTTCTTCCAGAAGCCAGGTCCTATTTGCAGTGTTGAATCTGAACGTAAGGAGGCTAGACGGTGATCAACTTGAAGTGTTAGTGTATAGTCCTGGAGCTCAGTGCCAAGTCTCGCTAGGGCATCAGCTTTGCAATTTCCAGGTATATCACAATGCCCCGGTATCCAGCCAAGGATCACTTCACAATGAAGTGGCATCGCATTCAGTTGTGTTGCGACATATTTGCTGCATATTAATTTTTTTTAACAAGATTGATTGCCAAATCTGTGAGACTGTAAAATGAAGAAATAATACAGATTCAATGTCTATGCAGCAGCCATGGAAATTTTGGACGCAACTATACAAAATGGCCACCATGCAACAAAATCTCTTTAGTCTACTTTGGAATGAGTTCTGTTCAGTAAAGTAAAGTAAAGTATATTTTTGTAGATGTTACTGGGAAGTTGTCTGTGTGGACCTAAAGGATGTTGTCAAAGTATTTATCGGACAGGTTAAGTTATGAGGATGCTAGGCAAACGGTTGCCACTTCACTTTGACCGTTTTTGGTCCACTGTGTCCTGTGGATGCGGAAATCTTCTGATTCAACCTAATTTCTTGAGAAAATTCAGGAGTCGGTTCATTCTAATGACATGCCTAGTCTATTCCGCGAAAAAGAATGCCCCCAAGTGCTTATCCACTTACGATTCTGTTTTCGTTGCATACTTTCAGGAACTATAAAATTTCAATCTTTAAATGACAGAAATTTTCTCTCTTTCAGCAGCTGTTTTCTCTCGCGTGCAACAAAATTTTATCGCTGGCGAGAGCGCCAACATTTTATCCAAAAAGCCGGTAAGAAGCGCCAAGAAAAGGGGAGCTGATCTTCGTCAATTCAACACCAACACAGCCGCAAAATGTTCAACCGCGGCCGCAACAACAACAATTCGGGCAGCGGTGATGGAGCCGCAGCCGGCGCATCGTCGTCAGTTGAAAGTGGACCGCGTGCGCGATTGAACGACTTTCGTGATCGAGACCGAAACGCAGCGAGCAATCATCCCGGATTTGTCGGCGCAAACAATAACTACCAAGGCTCCTTCGACTACGATCCGAGTGTTGCGAATCGACAATCGAGTTTGAACGCGCCAGGATATTACCAACAAACTCCGAGCGGCGGCGATCCTCACGCGGAATACTACGCGAATCAGCCGCAACAGGTGGGTGTGTCGCTTGACACATACGGTAGCCGGTGTCCCGGAACAGTGCTGCCAGACGGTGTGATTTTGCGGACAGTTTACGGTCTTTCGTCTGTTTTTATGATAAGTTTTTGTTTGTCGATTAACGACGATTGGAAAAACAATTTATCGCACCATATTATCCCTGAATTTAGAGAGGAAAAATAGTTCAATCTTGGAGACACTGCTTGGTGACAGAAAGTTTCATTCAGGACGATTTGAAAACATTTTTTTTATCAAATTTGTGAACAGTTCTGTGTATAATGTTTCAAAATCGTAGATCCAATTGGAAATTGCTCCTTTTTGACGTGGTTAATATGATACAACTATAGAAGTATAGAGTGAAATTATAATTTCTGTTTGGCCAAGTAAAAGTGAACACAAAATTGTTTTACTCCTGAAACAGGCAAAATTCACACCTAAGAAAATAAAATTTAAAAAATTGAATTTCCTTTTCTACGCAGATCTTCGATGAATATTTAAAAATCAATCGTTAAAGAAAGTTTTGGTAGGCATCATTGCTGTATGGATTACAAGGATATTAACTGAATCAGTTGTTTTAAACAATTGAAGAATCAAGCTAATCAATAGACGTGATCACCCACTTCTAGGGGTTGGTGTGAACACATCAAGGATAGAATTTTCACTAGTAACATAAAATACTAATGTGAACTAGCCAATAAAATTTGTTTGGTGCGAATTCGGTACAGTACGCTCAGAACCTCGAATTTTGGCAATCTGAAATTACGGTTTCTAGAATCCAATCAAAGTCAAAAGTCCAAGATTCCAATGAATGTCCAACAGCAAAGTTTTTCCATCAATTAAATTGTTATATCTTATTAGGAAGGAACTAAAAAAATACTCAAATCAAATCTAGTTCATCTCAAATGAAACCCTTCCTTTTTTGAACGTTTGAAGGTGAAAATCTTCAAAAGATTCCGAGTCGCTCCTGATTCTCGACATGTCGGGCATTTATCGACTAAAATCACTTCCGCCTCCTCCAAGCCTCTCTCTCTCTCTCCATCACTCTTTGCTTGCATCATCCGTGTGCAATATACTTGTTCACTTTTTGTATGTTTGCTTAGCACTTCCCAGGGGATGAAGTACATACTTAAATGCGTTCCTTATTTTAACACAAGAACATGTGATCCAAGCAATTAGAACATACCTGAACATTTATTGTAACAATTACAATCGTCTTATTGATTTCCAAAGAGACCCAACATGATGTATTATCCTTGCAAACTGTATCAGGTTAAGTGATTTCGTCCGTCGCACATCTCATATGGTCTGAAGTGCATTCAGTCACTCACTATCTGTGAGACATTCTTCATTCGTCGTAGTTTGTGAGTTGTGCTAGTGAACTTGAGCTGATTCGAGTTTCAAAAAATAAATTCATCAATTAAGTACTAATAGTTGTCTATTTTGGATTTGGCAGCGATTGAGTAAATAGATTTCGCGTGATTAAAATTAGACATGATGTTAGACAAAAGAAATGCCTGATTCTGTTGCAAAGATAGTGTAGAATGTTACTCATCCGTATCGTCGTACATCCTCGTCTCCCCACTAGCTCGAGGATTCGCCCCTTAATGATGGACTACATATTTGAATGAATTGAATCTCCGGCGACACATTAATCTGGTGAACGCATTATAAACGACTGGCAGCACTGCACTATATCGTCTTAGTGTTCCTGATTCTATAACGAGATTTGCCCCTATTAAATCCAACATTCGTCTGTTGCAAATCCTTTCAGATAGCGCCTGGCGAATATTACGGTGAAGAGGAAGATATGGAGGCGGAACGCGATTTGGCCGAGGACGCGCAATGGAAGAAAATCCAACAGAATACGTTCACGCGTTGGGCCAACGAGCACCTGAAGCTGATCAACCAGAGTATCAATAATCTGGAGGCAGACCTCTCCGACGGATTACGTTTGATCGCCCTGATTGAGGTGCTGTCCCAAAAACGGATGCCCAAATATAATAAACGGCCGACATTCCGCAGCCAGAAACTGGAAAATGTTTCCGTCGCCTTGAAATTCCTCGAGGGCGAGCGCATCAAGATCGTCAATATCGGTAAGTACGAACGAGTCAATGACTAGCTTCTAACCATTCCACATTTGTTCGCATATTTAACTGCATGTCAACTAGCTTTCTCCGATCTTGCGGTTAGGCTCATATAAGTAGCTTCGATCCCCGCGCCGAACTGCACTATCGGTCGAGTGTTAATTAGTTCCACTTGAATGAATCACGATAAGTGTAAATCTAAAAGCACTCGCGAGCCGGCAACGGTTTCGCTGCGGATGCCGATTGCGCTGCTGTTGCTTCTACTTCTGCGACCAAGCTAATCGGGCACGATGATGTCACCTCCTCTGAAAACAAACCTGAAGCCAAGACCTTGATAATGGTCTGTCACGATCAAAAATCAGATCGTTTTGAGAACGAGAAAATGCCGGTTTTCTGCCGAGGAGTGAGTGGTAGTGCCGTTGAAGCTATCTACTAATTGTTCAAGATACTATCTCTGAGTTCAGTGAAGACAAACCTTAGACTTGGCTCACCACGTTCTTTACAAGCTCGAAGGACCTTTTAACAGTCATATTTTGATGAACTTCATGTTCTTTGAAACTATTTCAAATATTTTGAGTATTTACACTCCCAATTATTTTAAATACTATTCAAAAAACGAACCCTACATGTATGTTTTTCAGTTCAAAAAACCAACAGAAGGGTTGGTCAACGGCCAACGATCGAATCCATTTGAAAATCTTAAAAATGTTTTAATCTCAAAGTCAAGTAAGTCCATCCTAGCCATCAATTTAAAAATCTCTATCAGACTCATTACCATTCAAGTTCAAGCAATCTTTTTGATAATTCAATGCTCACAATTCATCGATAAAAAACAGTTCCAAAAAGGAGTCGTTGTTATGTTTATATATCTACGGTATTTTTACGTTGTTTCCTATTACCTATTTATGATTGACGCATTTCGAGATGCCTCGGGCCGTTTAAGTTGCATTGAGATGGTTTTGTTTGGAACAGATACACATGTTAAACAGTTGTGGTTTCAAAGTATGAATGCTTAATTATTAAAAACAAGTATTAAAAGCTCTTATGAATGAAGAAAGTCTCAGTAGTGGCATTGTTCCCTCTTTAAAACCAATTGGAAAGTCGATGAGGATACATTTGAACCAGTTTTTTACATTCACATTTTATTGTAAATTTAATTTAGTTTTCTTACCTTGTAAGGAGCACAGAATTCCTCAGAACGATGGGCCGAACAGGATGGTAAAGTCAACTAACGACTCTACTGTATATAGCAACACAATTGCAATCTTGATTTGAACCATGATTTTGTCCAAATTATGTTCCGGAGATAATTTTGAAATGTATGGAAAATACGTGTTTTTAAACCCGTTTATGATCAAAATCATGAATGGTTGTATTTAGTTTCGTGGCAGTGTAATGGCTATTAGACGATTACCGTTAGAAATTTTTTTAGCTCACTTTATTAATATTTTGAGCTGTGACTATAAAAAAATTCTTTTCTTCAAAAAGCTTTTTTTTTCACAATACCAATAGTAAGCGTCATCATGATGGTGAAACATCATCTTCAGGACGGTTTGAAATCGCATGTAATGATGGTCGAAGCCCTCTTTTAAAAATTGCAGACCTTGTTCTGCTGTCTTGTTAAACGTTCATGATTGCTTATAGATTCTATGAATTAAACTTATATTTCAATTGCATTTCCTCAACATTCTTTCTCATTATTCAGTTGAATTTGCCAAAATACCTTTTCAGCTTCCATCAGGAGTCATCATAATGTCGCTAACCATTATTATGACGGCAAGTGTGTCAAAGGTATTATAGATAACTCCCTCATATGCCTGAATCAAAATAATTCAATTGATTGATTTACCAATTTCTGAGTATTTCTTGAAAATTTGAATTTTCGTAGTTAAAGCTATTGAAGCAGTTACTCTTTTGTGTTCACCAATTCAAATTTGCATTACATTGAATGAGCTACTAATCGTATATTCCATATAGGCAATAATCAAGAATACACATTAATTTAGTTTCTTTTTTTATCCGGTAACGTTTACGTCGTTATTATAACATAAGTTGGAAACAACGACACCACCACTCCAAACAGCCATTTTTAGCATACCCCGGCATCTTCACTATTACATTAAAAACAAGCCGCGAGGTGCGACCCTTGAGGTCCACACGGTCAACTTCCCAGTAATATCTACATAAACATCAACAACATTAAACACAATAATAATTTTGAAAATAATACTACTTTAAGTAATAACAATGCGAGGTATTCATAGCAGTAACAGGAATGAGTTAATATGAATCAAATCGTCTACGGGAGGGTCCATTGATTACGTATGATGATCGTTATTGAAATCTTACGATTACTAAAGAATGAATCTACTAAAAACTACAATTTTTTATTCGATGAAAGCTTTTTAAAGCATATGATCTTGCAGAGTATTCACTACAAAACATTTTACCATTCAAAGCGTTGATACCGCAAATGCAAATTTGATTGAAATTTTGTTGGTTTTCAAAATTTAAGCACTTTTTTTAATTAAAAGACTATAAAAACTATTAAAAATCTGCTCAAATTATGTGAATATTAAAACACTTTGATTGAATTTACAACAATTTTGTTAGAATAAAAGATATAAACTAATATCATTCGTATGAACCCTCTTTACATGAATGATTTTTTATTTTTTATTTAATTTTTTTCATAATCATGGAACAATTTTTTGCTGCTTTCTCTTCAAAAACTAATAAGAATGTATAAATTTTATAAACTGGTATCACTGTGCAGTGCAAATCAAGTTAAAAAAATATTTTTTTATGAAAAAAAAACAAAATTTTTCGCATTTTCTTCTATTAAACTAAAAAAATGGCTGAAACGAATTTTTATAATGTTGAAAACTTCACAAAGATGTTAATATACGTCAGCTGATACCATATTGATGCAAATATTATATCTGGTTCGTGAGATCTAGTGAATGATAAAAATGACCTTGAAAATCATGATGACTTTTAATGATTTTTAATTTTTAATTTATTTTTTTACATAATCATGAGAAAAAGTTTTGATGTTGTTTTTACAAACATTGTTTGGAGTATATAAATTTTACAAACATTGATTACTTGGACTTGAAAATAAGGTTAAAAATTTATTGTTTTTTAAAAAAAAACCCAATTTTTTGCACTTTTTTTAAAAAAATTAAAAAACGGCTCCAAGAATTTTTTTAGAAACTTGATAGAATCACACTAATGTCAATACGCGTCGATTGACACCTCAACCATGCAAATCTTACGTTGGGTTCGCGAGATATAACGCATGACAGAAATGACCTTCAAACGGGCAAAACAGCAAACCCCCCCGACCGAAGTATACCAAAAACTAATCAGCTCTTAAGATTGCAAAGACGCTTCGATTGACACCTCAACGAAGTCAATACGACTTTGTTTACGTGAGTTATGCTCGTAGAAAAAAGTGTCCACGAACGTACGTACGTACGTACGTACACACACACACACACACACACATCTCCCTTTCTAAAAACACTTTATATATCCTCTATAGACCTCAAAACGTAAAGATATGTTGAAAATTTCAATTTCGATTTTCGAGGCGATTACAAGAACTTCTCATATACTGGGAAGTTAAAAAGTGGGGTAGGAATCAAGGTTGCTCTTCAACTCATTGAACACACCAACAATGAATTTATTTTTTTGGGCTAAAATTTGACGCTAATTCTTTTTCAATTAGTCGGGCGCGTCACTATGTTAAATATCGAAATAATACGCACTTCAAAAAGAAACCAAAAAATATTAAATTAGACATAGTCATGTTTACTTTGAATCACAATAAGGTTAGGAATCTAATAAATA
This sequence comes from Oxycera nigricornis, assembly GCA_963942545.1. NCBI lineage: Eukaryota > Metazoa > Arthropoda > Insecta > Diptera > Stratiomyidae > Oxycera > Oxycera nigricornis. The sequence continues at coordinate 109,611,875 of OZ012660.1, read as the reverse complement.
AGCTGTATTCAGCCCTCAAGAAAAAAAAACTGAAATCGAATCTAAGCAGAAGTAAAGCTAGTGAATGAACTAGAAATAAAACGAAGCAGATGAAAACATATACCAATGAATACATACGACGGCATTGCTTTTCTCAGAAATAAATAGAAGGATTGAGCTGGCTTGAATAATTTTGAGCCGAACTTCATTCAGGTCAAAAATGGTAGTACTCCTGACGACGGAAGTGCAGTCTACCAGCAATGAACTACAATTGCGAGACTTAGACGATAATATCAATCGATGAGGCAACAGCTCAAACTAGGGGTTTGCGGTAATATTACCTCATGAACCAACAAACTTCGCCTTGTGGAAATGATCAGTCTTATTTGACTTTTGTGCTCAATGAGAGTTGACCGCAAGGTCGTCATCAAATTTCATTTCCGGAAATTATTTGCCACCAAGCAGCCTCGAACCTAGTACTCGGTACATAGGAAACAAGCGCCCTAATCACTAAGCCACTCAAACTATGACTGTACAACTATGTAATCATAAAGAAGCTCCAGGTCAAAGAGATGGAAAAGTGTATACATATTAGGGAAAACAAGGAGCGATCAGATAAGAAACGAAGTGAAGTGAAATAGAAATAACTAAGAGCATATATGTTTAGGATCCCATGCAAGTAGATAAGACAGACAACTAAATGGACGTAACCTTCAAAGTTAAGTCATTAAAATGGTCGTGAATAGTACACCTAACGAAAAGGACAGACAATAAGTGGCCTATGGGAATGACACACTGGTATCAAAAAGACATGAAAATATCGAAAAAGCTTGCAAACCAAAGATGTGACTACGAACGACATTAAGAATCACACCAGCAAAACCTTGACCAGATTATCAAAACATCTGCACGAGTGGACCCAAATGAAGATAGCTTACATATACTAGGATAGCTGCACCATCAAATGATTGTGATGATGATATAAAAGTTGCTTTTTCTTGTCGAAACAACTTCGACAGCAAGATGGACTACGAAATTCAAATGGTGGAGATAATTTTTTCAAAGAAAAATAGTTTTAAACACTACAATATCCATTAGTAAACAAAAGGAATTTTAATCTTAAAGAATAATTATTCAGTGAAATATAATCGCTCTTATTGGGAATCTTTCGCTTTATATTCTTCTACCCATCGTTGGTAACCACTGCCGAGTACGTCTGAATATCAAAATAATAGCAGGCACACGCATAGTTAATTATCGTATCGAATAAAGCTGCCCGAATAGATATTGCAGGTTGGATAATAAAATGAGAGGCTTGAATGGACCGTCGCCACTTAATGAAAACTGTTCTATCTCACATGTGCAGAATCGCGGAATGTAAATCTATTAATGTTTATCATGATCTCATCTTCATATGCTCCTTTGCGCGAGGGGCGGGGGATGGTGTCTTAACTCATTCTTGATACCCACTTTTGCATCATCCTTAATTCTTCCAAGTCACGTATGGACCAGGTGGTGCAACAAAATTGCAAACATCTTCGCGGTGTCTATCTAACGTTCTATGTGACCAGTGACCGGATTGAAGTCGCGGTTCAGGTTCGTGGTCCGAGAACAGGGTTCGAGGTGGATCCACCACTGGCATGCTGCACTAGGTGATTACGACCACGAGACTGGAACCGAACTTGCTCCGGCGGGAACGCATTGTTCGGTACCTGGTCAGGTAAGTTGGTGGAAATTCGTTCGTGGCATATAAATCCGCGGTTGTCGCCCGACCAACATTTTTCTGGTCAGTGCGAAGAATGCGATTTACTGGTTTCAGAGAAACTACCGAAGTATGGCCAGTGATGACGTCGATCAACAAACTATGTGTGGTCAATATTTCACTGTATTATAAATTCTTCATTTGGTATGTTATCTTTTGAAAATGTGAAATAGAAAGGTCAACCTTGGTATGAACATATTTCTGCGCATCAACTCGTCTATCGACCGAAATGCTTTGAATCTTGCCTATTTAATAACTAGTCTAAAACATTCAATCATAACGACATTAAATTTTACAAATTTCAAATATTTCTAGACAATTCTTCTTCTATTAAATGAGTCAAAAAAAATATCATTTTCTAATATCTGATATGGAATGTAGTAGAACTGTTTATTTTTTTAGTTCACCGAAATACAAGACAAATCAGATCAATCATCTCCGAGCGAGTTTGAAGAATTATATTCGTAAAAAAAACACAAAGCATACTCGGCTGACCAATTCTTTAGAAGCTCAAATATTATGGAGTTATGTTGCTTAATTTGTTGATACACCGCAACAGTTAGACTTTCAGTAATTTGTTATTAAGAGGCGATGTTGGTGATCTACGAATGTACAAAAAAAAATTTAACAAATTTTAAAGTAGAAGATTGTACATAGACGTATGTATCTCAAAATTAACTCTTTTTCGACGTCCGAATGATCTTGCTATTCACGCATAATTGTAGTTGGTTTATGCTTATTTGAGGATTTTGTATTCTAATTTATGGCTTCCATATCTATGGTATAATATCTTATGATACAAAGTATGAGGAATTTTTTCCAACATCTCAGACCGCACCGACAACATTTCACAAAAAAACTCATGCGATTCTCGCATTCATAAAATGTACCATCCCAGATCCTATATTGCTCAAATGAACTTGGATCATAATTCATGGATTTTTCAACAAAATAGTTTCATGATTTCAACAGGTTTTTAGGAGCTCTTAAAATAAATGCACGCAAACTGGGGTTCTGTGTTGATTTTCAATGAACTTGATGTATTTCTTCCTTTGGAAAATTAATCTTATTAGAAACTGAAGTTGTTAAGCAAGTTCTACCACAGGAATGATGCGTAAACTCGTAGACTTTTCATTTCCACTTTGTAAGCTTACTTTATTTTTTTTTGTATAAAAAAATTATGCCGAAACCAAAAACTCAAATTCTGATCGAAATTAATATTGTCATCTCAATGCAAGAACTCAATTTTTCGGTATTTTGAGATACATATATATAATTGGTAACAATGTCTATGGTTTAACCAAAAAATAGTGAACTTACCAAAGACATGTGTCCAACGTGATCATCATTCACATACTCCGATAGAAAAGTTCTAACGAAATTAACACTTTTCTCGTCAATATTTTAAAACTAAAAAAAAGTTACCTAGTTCTTGCATTCAGGTAACGATATATGCATTTGTTTTTTTAGGATCGAAATTTCAAAACCTAACCAGTGTTACGGCAATACACACTAAATTTATCATTTATTTTAGTTAACGTTCTATTAGCGCTCTACATTTAAATATATACTTCCAACATTTCGAAAAGCGAAACCTTCCAAACGGCATTATCTCTGCTAACGATGTTTGTATGTTCTATAGGTCTGAAACTCTTCTTCCCATTATTGTGACCCTCAAAAATCAACTGGGAGTACTCCATCAGTTTTACTTACGATAAAGGATATATAGCAACCCTACTAAAATCATAGGAATCTTCTTCATTAGGATTCGAAGTAAAGAAAAGCGCCCGAGTAGAGTTATGCACCTTTAAGAATCAATAATTAACTGGTCCAAAAATATTGTGTACTTGGAAATCATCCTATTAAAAAAAATTACCTTTTGAGAACATATAGAAGAAATCTGTTCGAAAATCGCTAAGCTCATACGAACCCTGTATCCATTGATAAATAAAAAATAGAAAAAAAATAATGACCTGCAAGATGGTGATATTTCCAACATTATCTAGAGGCAGAGCATAAAATGTTATCAAGTGTCACTCAAAATAGCCTAAAATAAAATATTAAAAATGATCGTAAACAAACCATAGTACTATTCAGCCAGAAGGCAGCATGATGTCAAATGAAATTACGTTTTTAATCTTACAAAATGTTCCATGTAAAACTCTAACCAACCCAGTGCATCCTTGTATTGTTAGTTCAGTGCATCCTTGTATTGTTAGTTAGTGCTAGGTAGACTAAAAGTAGATCAATAATATTTTATTTAAATTAGATATACAGAGTTTTTTGCCATTTACCCTTGAACCTGGATGCGAGACGTTCAATTAAATCTTTAAATTGCTTGCTTAAAAAATAAATCATAGAGTACAGATCCAAATAGAAAAACAAAGTTCTATTCTATTCCAGTCAATGTTCTCGTGCACTAGACCTTCGTCTTCTGAAGACATTCTCTACAGCTGGCTCAGCCAAACGATCGCGTCCTCCAGTTACTGAGCCTTAAAAACAATTTGTTCAAATATTTTGGGAAAAGTTTAAATCAATTGGGGAAAATCCAAACCGTTCGAAAAAAAATCTTCAGCAATTGGGAAATGAAATGTCTTATATATAAATTTTTACCATTAAAATAATGAATTTGTTCTTATTAAATATTAACACTAGAACATTGGTCACTTTTCACGTTCAGTAGTTCCCTGTCTAACTAATTGTAATTCGAAGTCCAAACCAGCGATTGTGAACGTTGACCCTTTTTCAAGCAAGAGGTTGTTATTAATATTATTCTGTTCTTCTGTAGGAATTCATGAGCATAGACTTTTTCTACATCCAATAGAATGTATTTTCGTAGGTTTAAACTCACGGAAAACAAAAGTAATGCGAAAAAATATTTTATTAAATTCACTCTAGTTAAAATATCAGCAAAAATTTAAAGTATCAGGTCAGTCCATAAGTTCCCGCTTAATTTCCCTTAGTCATTTCTATGAGTCATATTTGTTCGAAAATAAATAAGTAAACTAGCCTTTTATTTAACATATTTCAAAAATCACCTTGGAAAAATTGAAAGAATTTGACTGGGAAATTGTGCCTCATCCAGCATATTCCTCAGCTATTCTCCAAGCGGTTTTCATTTGTTGAGAAACCTGCGGTCGTTTTTAGGTGAAAAAGTATATCAAAACAAAGATGATATCCAAATCAACCTAACTACATTTTTTTTAAATACAGAAGATAAGAAATTTTAATCCGATGGAATTCAAACCGAAAGGTGTGAAGAGCTTGTAGGTAATGCACGCAAATATATAATTGATTGGTATTAAAATCAATTATGTTTTCTTATGTACTTAAAATACCTTAAAAAATGCGGGAAATTATGGACTGACCTGAAACTTCTTTTCTAAAAATAATCTTTAAAGTCAGATTAAGATTTTGGAAACTCTAAATGAGATGACAATAATCGAGGACTACGTAATACTTACTTTTCTAGAAGCAGTAATAAAACCGTTCCCGAATTTATTTACTGCTGGATTTTCATAAATTTCTTCAATTTTTACATCCCGAATTGTATGTTAAATGAAGTATTTGAATCCTTTTGAAAATACATACTTAATAATCCTGACAATGAGAATAATTTTTTTGTGAAAATTTGAAGTTAATTTTTGCTATGCATGGAATTATATTTTTGTACATAGAGAAAATTTCCATAATAACTTACTACTATTACGGTTAATCCTTTTATTCATCTGTATGAAAATTTTAGACATAACAGTTCACTTTTGAATAAAATACGCCCGCAGTTTCGATTCGAAATAAATCAATATACTTTCTTAAATTGAGAATCCTGTCGTGAATCAACAACCATGAGCGTTGTTGATTTACCACGACTTAAGTATTTATCTAACTACCTTGAGTACATCGCACATTCATTGCTGACGAATGAGGAACATTCGTTACAATTGTTAAAGAACGACTAAATTTTCTTTGAATAAACATTTGTGTCAATAATTATGTGATGGAACTCTTATTACAGGTTTATATTACTCACGCCTTACTAGCTCATCACTAGCATAACACACATATGTATGTGCATGATACATTTATCGTAAGGTATTATATCTCCAAAAGCTGCATACGAAGAGTAAATTTACACATGCCTTTTTTATGCCTTCAGTTAAAGTCGCCGGAGCTTACGATGGCAAGAAATTTAATCAACAATATTTTTGCGGTTTTAGTCATCGACATTCTTCATTCAAACCAAAACTATTTACTGATATGCATTTAGGTAGTACGATGGTTCCGGCACTTATGCAAAGAAATAAAATGAAAAATGTCGGGAAATTAATTATAAATTGGAAATTTATTAATTAGAGGAAGTGGTTGAATGCTATTGTTTATCAGACATTATTTTTTTCAATTATAACATAATTATATCATTATTCGAAAAAAGAATGAGGTTTGCGATTGTAACATTCTTTGCTTTATGTTTCGTCTTGAAAAAACTTTCACCCAAGAAAAATCACGGATGCTTATCGTGACCAGGTCAGGAAAAGTCATCGTATTGTTATTTTTCTCGCTGGACAATTGAACATTCGCGGCTATGCATTGGAAATTGAAGATACCAAAATAAATTATTTTAAAATTCATTTTCAAAGTCAAATAATTAATTCCAATTATGTGATAGCTCTTGTATGTACGATTTTTATTATGAATATTTGAAACCTCTTTTTCTCATATGAAACATTTGCAATCTTCCCGAGCTACTACTTGAAAATAAAATATTCAAAAAAAATTATCAGATAGCAGGGTCCAGATGTTTTTAACAAAAAAATCTTTCAATAGAAAGTTATAAATTTTATCTGAATTTAATAAACACTTTTGATAAGCTTTTTCTCTGGTGCACATCAGAGTAACGTCTAACAACTCAATTTGATAAGAAAAATACAATTCCCAGCAAGCAGTATGATAATATGTAGTAATACATTTGTTACTCAACCACAACCAAATTATATCACAAACATTAAAGAACATTTGCAAGAGATAAGATATCGCCAAAAAAAACATAATGTAGTCATCTTACGAAAATAGCTACTCAGAAAGTACATACATCGTGAACGGCGACTATTTTCGTGAGAGGGTATTATACCGATTTTGATAAGATTAAAGCGAATTATAAAAGTGCAAAATGCTTGGATCCAATCAATTGAGACATTTCTATTTGGGGGAGATTAGTCAAAATATTCATTCGAGGGGGCTACATACTCGTCTGAAGGTCAAGCAGCAAGGACAAACTGATTAACTTTTCGTGGGAATAATTGGACGGCAGATGTTAGTCGCATACTAAATTGGGTTGTATTCGCATTGCACTATCTCGCTTCCCCAAAATTTAACGAAAATTTTAATAAAATGTCATGAATTGTAAAAAAACAAATGAAATTAGGATCTACATATTTGATTTAATTTTTTAAATCATCCTTTTGTTGAACAAAATGAACGGCTCTAGTGAATATTATTTGGGAAGAAAGTATTATTATTTTATCTCATTTAATGAGTTTCATGCTAATAGTTATCAATACTATTATTGGTGATTCCTAGCAAAAATTGCATGAATCTTTACTCAAATATTTCATTTTCTTCTTTTAATTCCTTAAATCCGGGATAGTCAACAACAAGCTTAGATACAACAATACACTAAAGAAATTCTATGTATCAATCTATCCAATAATCTGTAAAATAATTTAGTAGGTAATGTTTCAAACAAACCCAAAAAAGAGTTTAAGGTATCATAAAATCATAAAATGCCTGGGGCAAATGTTTGTTAAAAAATTCCTGCGAAAAACTTTCATGCATGTATTATCCTCGGTGAAAGGTTCAAAATCTTTTCGAAATAATAAACTTTGTGTTTTTTTAATTTTAAACCATAAAAAAAGAACAAAACCATATTAAGCACTTTTTTACTTAATATATAAATAGAAATTATTACTCAAAATTTCTTCGCCAAAAACCTTTGGATATAGTATTTACCGCAATAATTGTTAGTAAACTTGGGGGCAAAAAATGTTGAACAAATGGTTTTCAAGTTAAATTTTCACTTGTTCATGCAGGTTTCCAAAAAATAATTCTTTCGTCGTTCTAAGAAACTTATGAAATATGATTTTGTGAAAAAATTATGAAAAAACCAAAAACCACTTTTTAAAAAATATTATTACGGGAAAAATTAGTTTTATTTTTTATTATAAATTCAAATAAATTCGGATGTATAATAGTAATAACAATAATAATCTATTGTGCATCACCCGAAATTGGGCAATGGCTTTGAGGTAATATTATTGTTATCTCATTTGCGGAACCAAATAGATCACGGAGAGGTGAAGTGATCAGCAACACGCTGGTACGTGATTAACATCCCGATTTGACTCAGGTACTCATTTACAGTTGAGTGAACTGACGGTCCGACACCAAATTCCATTTTGAAAATTTCTTGTCGCCAAGCTGCCTCGAACCTGATACTCTGTGCATAGAAGCCATGCGCTGTAATTACTTAGCCACCCAAAATTTGTGCGGATATATCCCAACAAATCGTAACGTAAACTATATAGCAATATATATAACTTAAAAAAAGTTTAAAACTTTACTTTACTTACTTTTTTATAAGGCACGAAAAAAATTGTCCATTTTTATTATAACTGAAACATCCATCCATACTCCTTTGGTGTCTTAAATCTCGAGGTACTGAAGAATAGAATAAGGGCTTGTCTGCCTAAATAAAAACACATTGACGATAAAAAGGAACTAGGAACATCATCATCAATAGACACCAGCCCTTCCTGAAGGCATTCTCGGTCGATCGACCGCGTCCTCCAGAATTTTGATATTGATTTGCCATAAGCGTGCACCGAGCCCTATTGTTCACGTAGTTTTTCCGGTGGTTAGCTTTCTGTTGCTCGGTCTTTCTTCGGGTACAACGGATTTATATATGGCTGGCATATTGTAGTCCGTGCATCTTTAACATGATCGAAACTGCATGTTCGTCAAACAGGGCATAAAGCTCATGGTTTAATGAATTCGTCAGTCTGATTACTTTTGAACGGACCCTAGGATGCCTCTCAACCCTGTTGGGTCCATAAGCAATCTGCCAAAATTTTTGTACATTTTTTGATTTTTCGTAAAAGATGGAATACGATGGAAAAATTGTAGCAATGGTTGTTTTTATATTTTTGACAATGCTATTTTTTTTGACGAACAACTATAGTAATAATTCGAAAGCTTGTACACACAAAATCACTGCTCCTGAATAAATGTCAAACAAAAATCCATACAATTAAATTTTAGCAAAGAATGGTCAGTAGAAATTTTTTTGCAGCAGTATTTATTTTATTTTCAGTTGTTGGTATCAACACAAATATACTTAGTCATGAGACTATTCTATGGAGTTCTGTTTTACGAAAAGTGTCTAAAATTGCAAAAAGATGCTTATTAGAACTTGGCTTTTAAAATATACCGTTTTTCATGTATTTTTTTTTAAATATTACAATTACGCTGATTATTTTATGAATTTTTAATGGAAATTTACAAACCCCGCATCGATTAATTGTGAAAAACGTAAAAAAATCAAAAAAAAATCGAAAATTTACAAAAAAAATCATTTGCATCAACGTTTCACAAATAACTCATAAAAATTTTCAAATTTGTCTATTTAAACATTTTCTGTCACAAAATATCACAAAACCCTAAATTTTCGCAACAAAAAAATTGATAAATATGTGTCCATGTTTTTTAGACAATTTCTCAATCGAATAAACTGACTGAAGTGAAAGTTTATTCTGTGTTTATTTATTCTTCTTTCAATTTTCATGTTGCTAATAATATTTTTCAACATAATTTCGGAAATTCTTTCAAAGAATTCACTAGATTGTCTTCTCATATTTGGGAAACTATCTCCTGAATTTGAGAAATCCTTCACCAGTAATGAATGTTAACCCTTGACAGGTAAACATGATTTTCCCTGCACTTAACAGTTACACTGACCCAAAAAGGGACGGCAACCTGTAAATAAGAATTTTGTCGCTTGTACTGACTGTGAAAGGTTTCTGTTTACATCAAATAAAAAGCAGGAGTTGTAGCTTTGAAGTGATTTTTATTTCTTAAGTTATCTAATTTTTTTGATAGCGTGACAAAGCCTTAAATCTTCAAAAAGTGATGTCATTAGAAAGAAGAAAGAAATCTTTTTTCTGGCATGACCATTCTGTAAATTGTCGGGGAAAAGCTTCCGCCCCACAAGTCCTCTGTGTGCACTTTCGATTGTTTCGATAATTTTGCTTGGTATAATAAACCAATGAGAGCAGATAATTCAATTTTATCTGTCTGGTGATGGAATGTTTGTGGATTGTCTATACGGGCTATCACATTTTCGATTTCAATATTTGTATATTTTACTACTAAATCAACCATATTGTCCGTAAAAAGGCACTTCCATATGTCCATCGGCTTCTCTGCATTTTTAGCCTCAGCTAATACTGCAGGTATGTGTATTCGTAAACTTTCCACGGATTGCCGAGATGGGACATTTTTGCACCAACGGAAGGTTGGATCTTTTTGCCCTACATAGAATGAAGATTTCGATGTTCGTCCTCTTCGAGGTGTTGATCTTCCACTATGATCTTGAGATTCTAAACTTGTACTACCACCTCGAGAAAACAAAGATTTGTGACGTTTGTTACCTTCTCTAAGCCCACGGATCGCTTTCTTACTTCGTCGCGTTTTCCTGGAAGGTTTACCTTCTTCTGCTTCGCTGTCACTTTTTTCTGCTGACACACTTTCAACATCTACCGCAATATCCTCGTCTTCAATGTATTGCGAAATGTCAGAAAACTCAGATCCTTCACTTACCACTTCACTATCTGAATACTCATCTGTGTCCGTCATCCAGTCTGGACACATGTCTGAATCACTATTTGCCATCTAAAAACACATTCCACACAAACAGATAAATAATATTGGAACTTTCTTATTTTGCATAAATATAATAGTACAACGAAAATTTATACGCATGCAAGTAAAAACATTCACGGTTTCGGTACACTGTGCCGAATTGGGTCGACAAAAAATAACATTGTATTCACTACTTGAAGGTTTCAACGAAAGTAATGCAACTGGCCACGCAGAGTGTTTTCTAACTACCAAAAGGATTTTTCAAGACTTAAAAGAAACTTCAAGGTCACGTTTCCTTTTTGTAATCCTTATCTGTAGAATTTCGGTTGACCCAATTTGGGTCAGTGTACCTCTCAAGGGTTAAACTACTTATGTAGTATTTATTGTCGGCCCTATCTAGACTTGATGTGGTCAAAATAAAATACTTCCCTTCATTCATTATCACTTCGTAAAAACTAAACGAGAAAAGTTTGATGAATTTTAGAAAAACTGCGCCTAATAAGCTTGAGATGCTATCGCAGCATATTTCCTCCCTTATCATGTTTTTTTGCACTACGGTGTTAATTTCTACCACACATGACTATACAACTATACAAAGTTGGTGGTAGCAAAGATAAAGCATACATTTGAAAGTGCCATACAAATCTTTGATTTGAAGTTTTTATCTGAAAGCAAACTCAAATTGAAATAAGCTAGATTTACAATATTATTTCGAAAGCGTTAAACATGAATAAAATTGACAAGACAAGCTTTAACAATTGTTTATTTAAAATATCAACGGAAACGTCGCAAACACAATTTTCGCATGTTAATTTTGCAGGCGAAACTTTTATTACGTAAGTTCTCCAAAACAAACTGCTATAAAGTTTAGTTGGTACTAAACATCTCTGCAAGGTGATAAGATAAAGCGAATGATGCAATCCATTCTTTGAATATTCCCAACCGTACGTGAGTGAATGCTTCCAAGTGAACCCATTATCGTTTCTGTTTTTTTTTGTTATAAGAAACAAACAACTGTTTACGACCATCTTACCATCAAAATTTTGACTTGCTAAACTAAGAACAAATGTTTGGCCCATGCCCGAAATTACACTTGGAAATACTCCGATTCGCATTGGACATTGTGTTAAGGCTTCTGGAGACACGATTTCGTTTGCAACTTTTTTGCAAGTTATTTCTCACTCGTCTTACTTCTTAACAGTCTTGTCAAGAATCATTAGAATTTAAATTTCAAGGTTGGATTTGACGACGATGTGTTGCTGCGATGCTCGTTTAAGATATTTTCGGGGGAAGGAATTGAAATAGCCAACTAAGTGGCCGAAGGCTTAGAAGAACAGGTTCTTGGGAGGTTTGAAACAACCATTTTTCCCGCCGACGAAGACGGTCAGTAGCGGCTGAAGTAGTTTCATCATTCATCTGTATCTGTACACTTAATAGGTCTGTCTGCATAGCATGGGGCACCTCATATCTACATATGAAAAGAAAATATTCAGATGAATTTAGAATCGAAAGGAAAGTCAGATAATAAGTTGTAAGTCGAATTTGGCTGAGAATTTCGCTAATCGATCGATAGTAAAATGAGGTATGTGAAAAGGCTAGCATACAAATTGTATAAAGTTTTTCCTTTGAGGAGTGTTCAAAATTGTGCAGCAATTTTAACAACCATTTAAAAAATTACAACTCATAATGGATTTTAGACTTTAATTTCATTCATGCGAAATTCATCATTGCCCCAAAACACTCCTTCATTCCCAGGCTGGAATGTTTTTCTTAAAACTTTGATAGTAGTAACGTTTTTATTCGTATTAGAGCAGTTGCAGTATTGCTTATAATTCATCATTCTGATAACAAAATCCATGGAAATGCGATAAATCTTATCAAGCATTTGAAGAATGCAGCGATATTTAGTGAAATTCAAAGGAATATATGGTTATGTAATTTGTATTGATAATAAAACTTTGATAAGAGATAAGATCTTGCTACCTTTTTCAAACCTGTCTATATGCATAAGCGTATACATTTAATTCAATCAAGAAATTTCGTTAGAAAACTGCAAAGTTCAAGTAACGTTTTGACAATAAAATAGATTTCCTAGAAGGAAACATTTATGGATTTATGATTGCTGGATTTCTATGCTTTCGCAAACATGATAAGATTTTGAAACAGAAATCTGGATTTAAAACTCAAATATTGATGATGTAACTTAATCCAACGCTTTGTTGAAAATGTTGCCTTGTGAAATGCATGCAAAGTCCTGTTATATTTTTTTCGAAATGCATATTGGAATAACATAAAAAAAAATTCAGCTTATATTGTTTTTTCTTCAAAAATATTAATATTTATTTTATTTCTTTCAAGGTAAGTCGGATGATATGAAAAATATTATTAGTTTCATGCACTGCGCGTAAGTTAAATTTTAAATATCAAAATCACTTCTGGTAATGTATCTGAAAATCAAGATAATTAGCTGCACGCATAAGACACTACTTAACATATTTAGCATGGTTGGTTGGTTGGTTGTAGTGGCAGCCCCTTTTTATCCAAAGGTGGCTCACTTAGGCCACGAGAGTCGCATTGTGATACCACAGAATTTAAGGGCGGCACTAGAACCGGCGGGATGACGAGAACCATCCAGATTCTCGAATAAAGCCGGCTATGCAGCCAATGTCCAAATCAGCTACTTCCGTGAGGTTGTCTAGGAAGGGCGTGCCCAAGGTTTGCATGCGCTTCCTGGACAGCACCGGACATTCGCACAGAAAGTGTTTGATAGTTTCTTCTTCTTCCTCTGATCTGCAACTTCGGCAGGAATCATTGAAAGGGACACCCAATCTTTCTGCGTGTCTGCCGATCAGACAGTGTCCCGTCAGTATGGAAACGACGGAACTCAGGGTTTCACGGCTTATATTGAGGAGCCGCTTGGTGCGTTTGGAGCGCAGTGCGTGCTAAGTTTGCCTGGTTGTGCTACAGCTTTCTTCGAGCAGCCAGGCCCTATTCGCAGCCTCCACGTAGTGCTGCTTAAATCCTAGCTTTATGGAAGCTAAAGGTTGGCTGACTTCGGGGGTAAGTGTATATTCCTGAAACTCGGTGCCAGCCCTCGCTAGGGCATCTGCTTCGCAGTTTCCAGGTATATCACTATGCCCCGGTACCCAGCAAAGAATCACTTCACAGTGAAGCGACATCACGTTCAGTTGTGAGCGGCACTCCATAGCAATTTTAGATGAGGTATGCACGCTGGATAATGATAGCAGCTTGACTGTCAGAAAAGGTGTTTAAATTTCTTATGGAAATTTTCTGACTTCTCAGCCAGTCAACTGCCTTATAAATAGCAATGACCTCTGCCTGAAAGACGCTGCAGTAGTCTGGTAATCGGAAGGATAGTTTCAGGCCTAGCTGTTCTGAGAACACGCCACAGCCAACTCACCCCCCCCCCCCATTTTTGATTCATCAGTGTAGATGTCGACCGATTCCTGTATCCCATCTCTTTCTGTGGTTCAGGAAGCTTCGATATAACTAGATTTGAATTTTGTAATCATATACATAAACATTCTGGCTTCAGTATGCGAAGGGTTAATTTGGATATCTTCGATTTGATAGAAATATAATCAAGCTAGAATTTCCCAGATTACTGAGGAGTCACAAGTAACATTTAGAGCGAAATCTTGTTGTCGAAGGATCGTCTTTTACGAAATCTGTTTAAACTGTCACAATATCTCATTTTGATTTATTTTGTTAACTAACCTTTAATTTAATAAATATACCAATTCATGCCGTAAATTCTGTTGCAAGACTTCAATAAATGTTTGGCAGCAAATAAAATAAAGGTTGCTTATCATATAAATGATTTATTTGATCAAATTTGACTGTTTTCAAAAATTAAAAAATTCATACAAAATAACCTCTGGTACCTATACGAACTTGTGATCACTGTGTCTAATCATCAATCTCAGCATGAATCTTGTCCATTGAAATATTGGCAAATTTCAACATTTTGGTGGAATTTTTGGCAGACTTCATCCTTCAAATTAGTATACAATTGGTAGCCGAGTGGGCAGAAGCAGACTTACGATTTTGGCGGTCTAGGCTTCCAAGTTCATTTTTGCAGGAATCAAAAATGACTTGAAGGGTTAAGACAATTTAGAAAGTTCAAAAATCGGACCCTTTAGTTTTGACTAAAGCTTACACAAAAAATATGAAACGCAGTAATTTTCGAAAGAAAATTGCCTTAAGAAATAGAAAATATTTAAATTGTAATAATAAAATATTAAAATTGTTTGTGCAAATGTCTGTGTGATATTTTTGCGCAAACTTGATGATTATGAAACGGAGATAATTGATTGATTTTTCATTTTCATCTTTGAACAAGCCATGCTTATGCTAGCATAACTGAATTTGTGTTAGAGATGTTACAAACTGTTGGAGATTCACATCTTTTCCGCCACATTCAAACTTGCTATACTCAGAGATTTTTATTTATTAAATTGTCAGTTGAACGCTTATTGATTAGAAAAGACTTATTCGAATAGTTTTTTTTTCGTATTATATCAATATTAATCGTGTTTCACATAACGTTGATTTATTAAGACATTTTGTTGTTGTTTTTAAACTATAAGGTGCTAGTATCATGAGGAATACTTATACACCGATTAACCTTACCTACCGATGTATTTTATAATAAAAGCGTATCGAATGATATTTTGAGATGGAAACAATAGAATTATCACTATACAGGTTCTTAGGTCTTGCTATTTGTCCTCCAAAGAAGGCTGAAGGCGTAGAGTGCTAGACATGGGCTCTGACATCCAACGGTTCGAACTCCCACTACGATATTCCAATTTTAACAATATTAGTGATACGGCGAGATCCCCTTTATAGATTACCATAAAGTAATTTGGTGAACTTATGACAAGTGGAAAACTATTCACCTTAATACTAAACCAAACTCCATTTATTTTTAACTTCCCAGTATATGGGAAGTTCTTGTAATCGCCTCGAAAATCGAAATTGAAATTTTCAACATTTCTTTACGTTTTGAGGTCTATAGAGTATATATAAAGTGTTTTTTGAAAGGGAGATGAATGTGTGTGTGTGTGTGTGTGTGTGTACGTACGTACGTACGTACGTTCGTGGACACTTTTTTCTACGAGCATAACTCACGTAAACGAAGTCGTATCGACTTTGTTGAGGTGCCAATCGAAGCGTCTTTGCAATCTTAAGAGCTGATTAGTTTTTGGGATACTTCGGTCGGGGGGGGGGGGGGTTGTTGTTTTGACCCTTTGAAGGTCATTTCTGTCATGCGTTATATCTCGCGAACCAAACATACGATTTGCATGATTAAGATGCAATCAATCGACGCGTATTAGCATTTTTGTAAATCTATCAAATTTTCAAAAAAAATCATTGCAGCCGTTTTTTAATTTAAGAAAAAAGTGCAAAAAATTAGGGTTTCTTTTATAAACAATAAATTTTTAACCTGATTTACGAAAGACAGTATTCAATTTTTATGAAATTTATATACTTCAAGCAATGCTTGTAAAAACAACATCAAAACTTTTTCTCATGAAAACGTAAAAATTTAAATAAAAAATAAAAAATCATTAACAGGCATCATGATTTTCAAAGTCATTTCTGTCGTACGTTATACATATCTCGCGAACCAAACATACGATTTGCATGATTAAGCTGTCAATCAACGCGTATTAACATTTGTGTGAATCTCTCAAATTTTGAAAAAAATCGTTGGAGCCGTTTTTTAATTTAAGAAAAAAAGTGCATAAAATTAGGGTTTTTTATAGACAATAAATTTTTAACCTGATTCACGAAAGACAGTATTCAATTTTTATAAAATTTATATACTTCAAGTAGTGCTTGTAAAAGAAAGATTAAGAAACATTAAATAAAAAATAAAAAATTATTAACAGTCATCATGATCTTCAAGGTCATTTATTCCATCCACTATATCTCACGAACCAGATATAATATTTGCATCATTAAGGTGTTAATCGACGTGGTTTAAAATCTCTTTGATCATTTTAACATTATAAAGATCCGTTTCAGCGGTTTTTTTAATTTAATAGAAAAAAATGAGAAAACTTAGGGTTTTTTCATAAAAAATATTTTTTTAACCTGATTTGCGCAACACAGTAATAAATGTTTATAAAATTTATACATTGTTATCAGTTTTTGAAGAGAAAGCGGCAAAACATTTTTCCATGATTATGAAAAAAAACTATATTAAAAATAAAAAATCATTCAAAGTTACCATACGAATAATATTACTTTATATCTTTTATTCTTAAATAAATTTTTGTAAATTTAATCAAAGTTTAAAAATATTTGCATAAATGCAGATTTTTATGAGTTTTTACCGTCTTTTAATTAAAAAAACTGCTTAAATTTTGAAAATCATCAAAATTTCAATCAAATTTGCATTTCTCGTAATCAACGCTTTGAATGGTAAAATGTTTTATAGTCAATACTTTACAAGATCATATGCTTTAAAAAGCTTTCATCAAATGAAAAATTGTAATTTTTAGTAGATTCATTCTTTAGTAATTGTAAGATTACAATTACTTCCTCCATCATCATTTGTAAAACATTTTACTTTTTACATGCAATTGAACCTATTTTTGACTGCATATTCAAAATTTACCAATAGAATGTATAAAGTAATTATTAATCTCATTGATGTAAAATCGTGAAAAAATATAAATTCAGTGATTCAAAATGACCATCACGCGACAAAATCTTTTCAGTGGGCGTAATAACAAAAACTGCATTCATTTTTGCTAGCGTTCTTTTGTCCTTCAATCATCGATGTGAAAGTAACAAATAACGTTAAAAAGGTCCCCACCGATTGATTGATCAAATCAATTTACCCGCATCCACCAAAAACCTTACGTAATCAGTGGATGCTCCCGTAGATGATATGATTAATATTAACTCATTCCTGTTACTGCTATGAATACCTTTCATTATTATTATTTAAAGTAGTATTATTTTCAAAATTATTATTGTGTTCGATATTTTTAATGTCTATCTAGATATTACTGGGAAGTTGACCGTGTGGACCTCAAGGGTCGCACTTCGCGGCTTGTTATTGTTGCATTCTTCTGCGGAATATTTACTGGACAAGGGGCCACAAAGCATGTCTTACGTAATTGACTGTTTACTTCTTAAAACCGTACAAGCCCTTGCACTTCTCCGATCGGAATTGATGAGGTTCATACACCTACTAATTTACATATTTTTATATCTTAGGGATATGTACTCGCTAGATTTTTGCTTGCATTTGGATTTATCGACATTTCGTTTCGATATTACTGGAACAGTTCGATCATCCATTTATATCTCCCAATAGAACTTTATTTATTTTTTCGCCAAAGCAAGGCAATGTCAATTTTATTTCTGTTAATTCTCTGACCATTATTATCTGTTAACTCAACAAATTTCACCACATTCGTACTGGTAACCCCAGAAATTATTTTTGTTTGTTTATTAAAATCAACTGTTAAATGTTTAGAGAACTAATTAAAAAAATATTCGCTTCCAATTCCTCTTAATATGTCAATCAAACATCGTATTATAATAACTTATGCCACCATACTACACCATTAAGCATTAAATTGTTGCGTCTTATTATTATTTTGATAAACATCATTTACGATGGAGCTATCAAGAAGCTGATGCTAGAAACAAATATCGTCTGCGAAATCGAGACAATCCTGAGATAATAAACTATACAGAATTCTATACACCACACCCAAAATTGATTCATCCAAATCGTATTTCGACCATATAGAATGGTTTACCCATTCGAAATTATCCAAACGACCTTGAACGTGACTGATTTACAAATCATTTGCTGAAGCGTACATATGTTACACACTCGTAATCCATATACATAGATTTATTTTGCAGACAAACTAACAACCGGCAATATAATAATGATCCATTGAACCATGGTACTCCTGAAAATCCTCCTGGTTTATCGCCGATCCAAGAATAGATTAACTTTCACTCGGCCTCCTCCATATTTAAATCGGTAATTATTTCAGAGCATTAACACATGGAAATGTGCGATGACTGTAAATTTTCATTGAGTTTAACTGGCGTCAATGTATTAACTAATTGTTGCTCGAGGAAACGCCAGTAATTAGAGCTGACTCACAAGTGTGATGTGGAAGTTTTCATGGAACTACATAGAAGTTTGTGTACTACTGCTCGTATGTACATACATACATACTGTATCTCATTTCACTTTTATTTGTGGGTGGAATAGAATAAAAGAATGCATTGTTTCGTGGAGGTCAGCTAACAAACGAAAACAATGCCAATTTGAACGCCATTGTGCTTATTGCATCACAGGTGGGTTAGAATTCATATGCGGTTGGTGATTTCTAATCGTGCAAACAAACCATGATGTCATCTTCAACGTTCAAGTTCAACATGTTGCCTCATTCGATATTGCGAATTGTTTTTATTGTTTTAGTCGATTTGACTCGAGTTGTTCACGAATTAATGGCCAAATTTGAGTAGCGTTATAGCTGATTATTGCTTTATTTTAAAATGAACTCGATGTCATCTCTCGCTCCGATCTCAGAAATTACACTACAAGACATATTAATATGGGCAGATATTAAACACTTTATTCACTCAATATTTGTTATTAATGCCCTGGAACTATTTTCCGGATTCTGAACGGCGAAAGGCATATACTTGATTTCTGATTTTATGTCCCCGCATGAATCTTTAAAGCTTTGTCCTTTAGTCCTATTTTAATTGAAAATACAGTTGCTTTTTGTAATCTTCCAGGAATATTAAATAGTGAAAAACGATCAATACTTAGAGGCACAATAAATTCAGGAAAAAATTTCCTATTCGAAATTCCAAAGATCCGCAGCACGCCTGCATCATGTTTGTACGGTAGATTCGCATCGTGCATTTAATATGCATGGTGAAAAAACTCACCTACACGATCCTCAGGCTTCCATAACTATTTCACGCTATCATTTTTACAGAATTCATTTGTCTTGTGTTGGCGACGTCATCAGTGTTCGAACTTTAGGAAGATTTGTTTCAATTGGGTATCGATCGATTTAACCTAATTACCCATGAAAATAGCTGACAAATAAAAAATTTAATGACACACTTGAGTTGCGTGCTGAAACTCACGCTTAATATTCGCTGGAGAATATCAACACAATTGTAATATCGTTAGCGAGAAAGAAAACATTAGCAATTTTTTGTTGCAACACGCCTGCACTAGAACCGTGACCTTTGGATAACAGTCCTTTAACCATCGTATTCCTATAGATGTTGTGCGGGCCTGATGCGGACGTCTTGCTGAAAAAAATCAATTTCGTTGACATTGGGCATGCTGCGGGAAAACCTTTTGTCATGGGCGTGCTGTGGATGTGCTGCAGGCCTGAACATTTCAGCTTGAGTTAGACTCGCATTGCATGTAACAGAAGACAATAATGTACCCTTTTTTAAGACGGAAAAACGTCAATCCAAAAGAAAGGATTTCAAGTAAAGGTAAGGAGTAGAGAACATTTCCAGTAGCCCCGGAAACCAGATTTTGATTACTCACGAAAATCTTTTTCAGAACTATAGTTTATGATGGCTGATATTCAATGTAATACTGCGGCAAAGAGAAAATTCTTAATTTTGAACATATCACTAGCTAGCATGTGGCCGCTGATTTGAATCTGGATGGTTCCCAACCATCGGGAACATTTACGTTCTCTATTTTTAAGACCTTCAAATGAGTAAAAAGTTTTTCAATCTATATTCTAGCAAAAACTGTGGTGTGATGGTTTGAGGAGCTGGTACGTACTTTGGTATGATACATTTGAACTTCCCAAATCAGAAAAACCAATGCTAAGACTTTTCCAAAGTGTGAAAAGATTTTTGTTTTCTTTCAATGGACGCTCCAACAGAAAATCACTGCCAAACGAACAGCATTTCGTTTAATATTGAATTAGAAGCCATAATTTTGGCACTGTGAAACGTCCTCCTTACTCACAGAAGTTAAATATGATGCAAAACATACGGAAAACACGAAAAGTCTCTGAAGAAGGGTGGCAATTTTAAAACAAAAAAGATAGGTCAGTCGAATTGGTAATTTTATTGTAAAAACTCTACACTCAAATTTTGTATGAGGTATTAATAAGGAAGTATAAAATCGAAGAGCTATGCTTGTTAAAAGTCAGCGTTAGTCCATCTAGGATTTAGTTTTTTTGCTATCATCTCGAAAATCATTAATACTACGAACAAATATCTCAAAAACCGTAAATACTATGAAATTTTTATGTAGAAAATCAAATCGCCTACTTTTTCTTTGTGAATTTTTCAGTTTTTGAACTAAAGACTGATAAAATTTGATTGAACTGGTTTTTTCGTCGTATGCTGCGAACTTTTGATTTTATGAAGAACAAGAAATGCATTGTCAAAATGATAGAACGTTAAATTATCCACCGAACTTACTTTGAGTGTTATGTTGATAGTTTACGGTATATAGCGCGCCAAACGCCGCCACTCGTTCCACGAGCCTTACATTTCCAAATCGTATGCGTATCATCATATTGAATCATCTAAACAGTTTCTTGGCATGCATATGCTATAGTTTTTTTGAATGTATAGTCAAATCTCGTCAAAATTTTTGGCTCGAAAGTTTACTTAAATTTGAAAGACCGTCAATATTGCATGAAAAATGGTAAATAAATTCAACTTTTTGGCTATAATTATTAAGGTTTATCTAGGTGAGTAGATGGGCTTTTTTGGCAATCATCTTATTATTAGACGTTTCTGCCTTAGTAAGCCCCACATCGTATCTTACAAACCCAAAATTTCAAAAAAATTAAAAAACTAATTTTACTAAAGGCAAAATTTTTGAAATAGAAATCCAATATACTAATTTATCCTCTATCTCGTGCACTGTTTTTAAAAAGAATCTATTTACTTAAGATTCAAATGATAAAGCAATGAACTATGTTATCTGTGTATATTGTCAATAGCAAAATAAAATTGTTAACTCCAGCTCCAGAAGCAAACACCACTGGGATAATTTTTTGCTGGTGTTTCAAGTTCTTTGATGTGCAATGCCATTACCGGATTGTCACGGCACGTCGCCTAGGTACATTCTCCAAGTTTTCTTCAAGTCATACTCTGCTTGCTAAGCATTTTGGCATTGACATTATTAAACGCATTGTATCAAGTTATGAATTTTTTCCATGCACCATCTTCAATTCATTCCATGTAAGCATGCACGACTGGGTCAGTTATATATGTACTCGTATATGAATTCATATTACGTCATCATCATCTTATGGCTTGCATCTTGTATCTTTTGCGATGCACTCATCAAATTGTAATTTTGCGCCATGGTGACGTCACTCTATGAGACATTGATATTGTTGTAAATGATGAGCGCAACGAAGGTTGCCTGATTCTTCGTATTTTTGTTGTGAATCATTTGAAGTGAGATATTGAATCTTTCATTGGAAACGTATGGCATAATCGATTTTTTAAATTCATTGATGCATGGCTAATGATATTCGTGAAAAAACTAATAGCGATAAGTAGAAGGCGATTGCTGAACGACGCGGTCTTACATTTTTATCATGCTGTTGTATGCATTTTCGTCTTCTTCCGAATGCTTGTACGATAAAGATAGTGCCACTGGTATACCTTGATAATTAAATATTTATTTATTAATAGATACCAATAGTAAATAGTGTCTTTCGGATATAACGTTTAATTTAAAACGGTATCCACTATCAACGAAATAGTTTTGAGCTTTAATCGATTGCTGTATGATAACATCCAAAATTTCGATAATTATGATTCGAATCAATGGTTAAAATGATGAATAGGAATTCTAAAAAGTTAGTAAAACACATACAAATACATATAAATTCATTTTATACAAAACACCATAACCTTGTGGGTTGAGCATCTAACGTTTCAGCATTAATTTCAACGTTGCAAAGATCCTATGTCTTTGATATCTCAATAAGCATCAAAAGTTTACCTTATGTTGACGGTATTTCCTAATTTAATACCTAGGTATAATAAAATATCAAAAATCGTGTGATTACCAAGTTGTTCACTTGAAATATGCTTTTATAATGCCGCGAAGGTCCAAATATACGCTTAGATATTACTCCAATGTCAATGAACGGAAATTCATTCATTAATTGCTATGATCTTTGTTTAAATAGTTAACAGTCAAAAGATCATCTTTGAGAAAATATTGGATTCTTATTTCCCATTTATATAATTGATTTTAAATGGTTGATGCTTCCTTGTATAAATGAATTTTTTAAGGAGAGATGGCAGCTTCAATTTTCGATTTTTTTTTATTTTTGGCAAATGGATTTTTTTTTAATAAAAACAAAAAATTTGCACAGATATTTTGTTAGCTATACAAAAATCATACAATTTTTTTAAACGTTTTTGGCCAACCGTCGCTAGCTACAATTTAAAAAACAGCAAAAAATCACGGTGTGCACAATTGCTGCTCGCAGAAAACTTAAAAAAAACAGGGTTTTAATCAGCATCAAAGCCGCTATAGAATGAACTAAAACAGGAAATTTTCAAAGCGCTTTTACCAGCTGCCTCAGCCCTGCAGCAGTTACATCACAACGTATTCTGATTGGACATATAGAGTGTTGAGAATTCTCATCTGTAGAATTTTTTTGGTAGCATCCTGCCCAAATTCGTTGCATTGCTAGGTCAATGTTAGTTGAAAAGGTTTTCATTAGTTCAATAGTTAGCTGAATTATTTTCGGATCTTTTTTTTACTTTTTTCATCGGCATTTTTTGGACTTTTTTTCGTTTTATTACTATGGTCAACTGTTTTTTTTTTGCTTCTTTAGTACTATTAAACATTCTTTTTTTCACGTGTAAAACACATTCTTTTTTCGATTATGAAATAATAACCCTAAAGCTGCATGTCCAGCGAAATGGAAATAATTTATGGAAAAACGATCTTGACGTGTCTTGCTATATAAGCTTATTATGTTTTTTTTTTAAATAAATTTTACTTTCATATTATTAAAATCGTGTTTTTAAAGGTTTATTTCAACGAAATCTATTAAAACAAATTCAATTTTCCAAAATTTGAAGGTGCCATGTCCTCTTAAACATAACTGAGAATAGAATCCATAAGCATGGCACCTAGACTACTGACAATATTAAATCTTAGATATCATTCAAAGATCGCTAAGAAATAATATCTACAATTCTACTGAAATTATACAATGACTAATAAAATAACATTGAGAATTTCCCGTCGAATAAAACACTTTTCTCTCGATTGACGCATTGCACATCAAATATTCGGAGTGCGTTGCAGCAAGCCCAGTTCGAATTAACGCGTATTGTCTTGAACTCTATTTTATACTGAGATATTCTTGAAATGGCTAGGACAATATTTTCTGCGTGACTGACTGACTGACTATTGGGGACCTACCCAAAAACGATATTGACCCGAGTTTATTATCAATAATAGAGACAGATCACATATGGGCAAGCTGTACTACGATAAGTGAATAATAAAATATTTAACCATTCAGACACTGTACCATCATTGGAGAAATGTGAACTGAATTTCAATTAGGATAGTATTGAAATGAATATAAATATAAAAAGTAATATGTAACGAGAAAACAACTTCAGTTACCATTTGGCGTTGAGAAACATTAATCTAAAGAAATGGATTGGCGGTGGATTCAAGTTTTTGTGCTGGCTGTCGTTTTTTCTGGGATATTCGGTCAAATTAATCAACAATATCCAACGACGGCTGAGCCTTCGTCAACAGTGGACGTAGGAGCAACAACTTGGCACACTGAAAAAGCATATGCTCCAGCTGGATATCAACCAAATCGAGCCTTTTTTCTACCGACAGAAGAGAGAAATCCGAGCTACGCATCATCAAATGGAAATCCTGCTACACAAGCACCAAACATTGTCGATTATACACCTAATCTCATTTCCGGGTACCGTCCGGGAAAGGCTTTCAATTTACCGAACGACGATGTCGACAGAGCTTATATGACTACAACTGATCAAGCTCCATACCCTTCAGCTGGAATGCAGCCTATTCCCAGATTTGATTTACCAAATGAAGTGGATTCGGAAGTAGAAACTAGCGAATCAGAAACAATGCAGGAACTTTCTATAGATGGATCCGATCTGAATACCGATGCCTCTGAAATCAGAGCCAGTGTGCGTTTTCCAGATGAAGAACTAGAAGATAACGAACAACTGGGAAGAATCAATTCAGGACGTGGAGTCTTACAAACCAGACCATCTAATGTGTATCCTTCCCAACCGATTCCGGAGCATCGTTTCCTACGACCCGGTCCCGGATATCAAGGTGATCGTGTAACAAAAGTGGTGCGACTGCGACCGAATCAAAATCAACGCCCGCTTTTTCGTCCAGTAAACAGACCAATCGGTAGTGCGCAAACTGTGCTGCAAACTCGTCCAACGTTTGGTGGCAATCCAGGATTCAATTACGAAAGGGATCCTTTTATTGTGGCGACAATTCGATTACCCGAACCATTTGCATTTACTTCTTTTCTAGACGATGGATTTTAACTTCTTGTGGAGATCGTGACATGATATGAACTTTTTTTGTGAAACGTAGAAAATTTGGATTCGTCAAAGATGTTGCTGATGTGTGGTGCAAATATTTGTGTTTCCTAGAAAAATAAAGTTTTAATTGGATCGCGTTAACTTGCTTATAATCATCTTCCATTTAATTTCATATCTTGATGATTTTATATGTAAAAAAGTGCAAAATTTATCATACTAATGTCACAAGCTTGGAGGGATTTAAACATAAATAAAATAAAAATTTATATAAGAACTTATTTTTGTGTGTTTGTATTCACAATGCGGTGATGAGCGAACACATTAATTTTATTGCAAATTTTAATCACATTGTGCATGTGGTTTTGTTTTTATTTGTTCACGCAACAAAAACTTATTTATTAAAAAAATTTTTTTTTAAATTTCATGGGATTTGACACCCAGCAAAACCACCTTTACTCTTCTAAATTTGCTTCTATCGATGTCTCCCTCTCTCTTCCTTCCCCCTCCCTTCCTTCCCCTCCCTTCCTTCCCCTCCCTTCCTTCCCCTCCCTTCCTTCCCCTCCCTTCCTTCTTTCTCTTCCTCATCCTCTCCCTCTCTGAAGTTTTTCATGCACATTTCTGTTAAAAACGACTTGAAAAAATTAAATTCACTTCTCTCGCAGTGTCCCGAAAAATCCGTCCGGTTTCGCTTCCATTTCGCCCATATGGTAGAATCTGTAAACAGAGCCTGGTCGCTTCCATAAACCAGTAGGATAATTAAGCAAACCTGGTTCACAATAAGCTCCAAACGCCCCAGCAACTCCTCAATATGAGTCGTGAATCATCTTAATATTGACCGGGCACTGTCTAATACGGGGGTTGGGCGTACGCTTCAATTTTCGCTTTCGTTGCAGGTCCGACAAAAAAGGAGCGAATAATTCAGCATTTTTTGAGTGAATGGTCAGCAATTTCCAGAAAAATACGGCAATGTTTCGGCTTACCCTTTCTGGAAATCTTCACGTAGCTACTGCTAAATAGTGATGTTAGTAGCAAAGTCAACTTCATAAGTGAATCTAAATGGTTCTCAATATCGAAAAAATGGTATTTTTGGTTCCAACTTTGAATTTCCTTACGTAGTATCACTAGAGTTTTAGTAAACCATCTCTGAATAGGATCGCTACCACCACAACACATCTTCTCGACAGAATATTCACTACTCAGTATTTAAAAACTCCTTGACGGCGTTCACTAAATCATACGAAAGTTGTTGAAATCTAGAATTCATGTATCTAAGAAGTTTTTATCTAATAATGAAGACATACGAAGATTTTGATGTCGGCCTCTCCAGAACAAACCAAAAAATGCTTCTTGAGTTACACATGCGATTGATATATAGTGAAGAATGTGACCCATAAACCCATAAGAATCATTCACAAAAATACTATTACATACAATTACCACCTCTCTGCAAGTTCTGAATGTATCCATTGCAGTAAATTTACTTTAGAGAGTATCTTACCTCTAACGTAAAGTAAACCGCTTTCATCACATTTTATGAACTTATTGGTAATAGCGATAAAAAAAAGTTGACTTGCTTTATTACTGAATGCAATATAACATCAAACTCTTATCATTAATCTGAACACTATACTATGTAAGTATATGTGGAACACCAACTTTTTTTTTGTACTTTTACGTTGACTCGTCTCAACATCTACAGTTGGATCTGAGTTGGTTATCTTTTTTTTTCAAAAAAAAGTGGAACGATGTGAACGGGAATAAAACTGGTCTATAAATGCAAATTTTCTTTAATGAATGAAAATACATGGCTTTTTCTTTGATGTCCAGGTCGTTGACAGTGGTAATAGGACTAAAATTGATGAGACAAGAATCCAAACTGAACTGAATGTTGTTTTTATGTTTCATTTCATTTTAAGAAGTCATCACGGGACCATAGTCACCTTAGCCACCATAGCTATAAAAAAACTGGTTATGTGACATAACTTCATACCAGTTTCTGTTCTTTTGCCAGTTTTCGGATCTATGGATATGTGCATTAATTATCTTTCTTCAACTCGAAAGCCAAAAGAACATAGAATTGCATTCGTTGAGAATACGTAAGTGTAGAATCACTTCAACTGGAAAAGATATAAAATATTTTATGGGAATAACAGCCCAGTATCTGCATGCAATCATTTTAATTTTTTATCACACGAACTATTATTTCTGATTATTTTTCATTTAACAGCGTTTAAAAAAATGATGTACATCAACAATTTTTATCGCGCATTCAGACAATTTCAAAATAAACTTCAATATTGTCGATAAAAATTATCTAATATAACTTTCGTAATGAATATCCATGAAAAGTATCTTACAGATATTTATGTACAGTCGCGATCAAAAGTATTCGTACTCCTACTAATTTGACCTTAAAGATTGTGTTTCTTTCGAAATACTAGACAACATTTTTTAATATTTACATGAAATAAAGATTTATACATCAGAATATAAAAAATCAAGTCAAAAAAACAAATATTTCACTAATTTTATGAAAAAAGTTTTAAAAAGATCACAAAATTTTCGCTCAATAATATTCGTACCATTTACTTCACAATACAGACTCATTCGAATGATTTGCGTCTAAGATCTTAAGGTATGAAATGAGTATTTGGTGGGACCTCCTTTAGTTTCGATGACGGCTTTTAATCTGTCTGGCATGGATTCTATTATAATAGAAGTAAAAAAAATGAAAAAAAATTGGTCGAAGTTATTGAAAAAATTATTTTAAATATTCACATATTAAAACTAGAAAAAAATTCAAATTCGGAATCTCATTTGAAAATCAAAAAGAACAGTAAATTATCTACACAAAACACTACATTTCTTATTTAATTATAATTTACTTCTATATGAAAATAAAATTTCAAAAAACCCCTTCCGTAAATAAGTTGAATTGTATAGAATCCCATATCTTAACAACTAAACGTCAAATAACAAAAATATTATGTGTACACATTCATATACCCTAGAAGTACAAATGTGCCCAATATGAACGAATTTCAGAACCTCACTTTTTTTTCGCTGCCCGTTTCACGTGAAATGCCCCTTATACAAGTCTTTAAGTAATGGATGGCTGCATGTTATTTCATTCTTCAACCAGAGCTTCTTTCAAAGTTACTATGCTTGTTACATTCCTTCTCCGCAATTTCTTGCTGATATCCTCCCATGATGTTCTATCGCGTTAAGGTCAGGTGATTGAGGAGGGTGGATGAACTGTTTTGGTACTTTGTAGAGTAACCATTCTTTAACAATCTTCGAGATGTGTTTCGGATATTAATCCTGTTGGAAGATCGATGATTGTCTTAATCCTTAATTGGTGGCGCTAGTAGTTAAATTGTCTTAAAGTATCTTTGAATAATCAACAGCTTTCATTGTAGAATTAATAAAAGTTAGATTACCATGACTGATCTTCCACAGCCTTTTACTGAAGATGGCATGTTTGCTTCACGTAAGGCTTCACTTTTTCTTCTCCGTATTTTTTACTGACGCCAACTATCAAACACGCAAAATTTGCTCTCGTCACTGAGCAGGACATTATTCCATAACAGAATGGACTTATTAAGGTGTTCTCTGGCAAAAGCGAGTCTCTTTTTCCTGTTGACTTTAGATACAAAGCGTTTGACCCTCGGAGTTCTAGTGAATAAGCCATTTTCATTTAAATATATGCGAATCGTTTGTGCACTGACTTTTATACTCTTTTGTTGTCTTTCTTCAGTTGTTTGAACAATATTTGATTTTGGATTTTTCTTCACACTCACAACAATATTTCTGATTTCACTTTCTGATATTGCACGCGGACGACCAGGTCTTTTCTTAACACTAAGGGTGTTATTGAGTTTAGAATTGTTTATCACACTTTGGACTGACGACTTTGGTCTATTTATTGTTTCCCGAATTTCTTTCAATGATTTTCTTTTATTTTTTAAGTCTATAATTAATTTTTTCACTTCAATATTAATTAATTTTCCTTTCCTTCCTTCTCCTTTCCAAAATCTCATAAAATTGACACTAAACTTTGAATGACTCGATACAGACTGATAGACAAAGAAAATTACAAATTCATGGAAAAGGAAAATCTGGTCTGTGCATAGCGGTTTTTTGACAGTTAGTCCATAAAAATGTGATGCTTATTGTAGAACAGTAAGTGTACGAATTATGTGGCTTTTTTAAAATATTTTTCATAAAATTAATTAAATATTTGTTTTTTGACCCAATCTTTTTATATTTTATTTCTGATGAAAAATTCTTTATTTTATGTAAATATTAAAAAATGTTGTCTAGTATTTCGAAAGAAACGCAACCTTTAAGGTCTAATTAGTAGGAGTACGAATACTTATGATCGCGACTGTATATCAAAATCGACCACAGTTTTTTTGTAAAGAACTGTTCTAACGTTCGTTTTATTGATTTAGGTACAAGCCGTTGATAATTTTCAATTGTGCAAAACATTGTATTGATATGTACATGTACATATATCCATGAAGTGTGTTTTCGATAGCAAATAACAAATATTCCAACGAAACGGTAGATGCTATTAAAATTGTTTACAATATCGTGATATCTAATCGGAACTTTTGTTAGGTCATTCACACTATCTTAAATGTGGCCGTTCGTTACATGAGCCCAGAAGTCCAAGAAGCTTATCTTCTTTGAATTATATTTGAACATAACGATATTTGCCTGTAAATAATGGCCATTTTACTATTGGAAAATAATTTAAGAAATGCTAATTATTAACGATTGTTAGCAAATATCATGCCTAATTAAAAATATTAATGGTATGAATATTTATTGTACTATATGAAATTTGCAAGTACACTTTCGATATAATTTTAAATGTCAGCATTGAAATGTCTGTGATGAATAAAGTTACCATTCCATCAAAATGAATATGTTTGTAAGGTCTAAAAATAACATTTTGCAATGCATTGAAAGATGATCTCACCAAGTGATAAAGCTACGTAAATATCTTTTCAATTTGGTACTATTTACTCATATCCACACCGATGATATTATCGTGTCTGTTTCTGTCTACAATGCATATTTTTTATTAAGACAAATTAAGCATACACATTCATTGCAATGTAAATTATTTGTCAGAAAGCAGTTTTTTTTGTCTCACAATTACAAGTTTTCATTTTTTAATGTCGCAATTATTATTTATTAGTTTTTGCCGGCTCATTCAAATGGGTTATTATATGTTTTTCATGATTAGCAAAATGTGCTAAAATGTTGAAGGTGCATTTAATACGTTTAATGATTTTAAAATCAACAAGAGAATTTTTATAAAAGATAATGTGCACTTAAGCGTAATTTTGACGAATTGCAAATTTTATAATTTGCATGTTCTTGTATAACATCCTTGAAAACAAAATTCTGCCGATTTAAACAAGCATATTGGAAACTTTGACTACAACGGTCTTCCAAAGCATAAATGAGGAGGTCCATACCAAAACGCAATGCATTTTTACAATTGATTTCTCCATAAAAGAAGAAAGTCAGTTACACGAACGAGAACTTTTATTTTCTGATAGATTTTTTTAAAGTTAAACGATTTATTTGCTGATAGATTTTTTATTTTCGTTTTATTTTCTGATAAATTTTTTTAAAGTTAAGCGATTCATTTGCAAAGAATATTAAGGTATTGCATCTAACAATCTTTCAATTGATTAAACGATAACCAACCCACTTTCTTTCAGAAAAATTAAAAATTATCAAAAGTGGAAATAATTCATTTTGTCATAGACATCCTTAAATGCCCTCATTGAAAAGTTCTTATCCTAGAAAAATTTCTGAAAGGCCAAAATAGATTATCCCATTGTTTTCAAACAACATTTTTGGTAAATTGCTGCGTCAAAAGCAGTATAAAATGAGCGTGTAGACAAGGAAAAATGCTTGATAAGTGTATAGGTATCTCATATCCTTATTAAAATATAGCGCAGACGTGTTGTGGTGATTGTTGGCAGGCCCGCGAATACGCGTTCATAGCTCGTTAGTCTATAGTCTTCGTCTAATCTCATTCCATGAGATTAAATCATCGTTTAGCCCGAATTTTATGAAATCCCAAATTAACAAAAAAACACAATATTCTCAACATCGGAGGCTATATCTCCTACTTTACTCCAACACGATTTTCGTGCGTCTGCTTACTTTTACATCAGGATTCAATACCATCTCGAGGGCTGAAATTACTTTAAACGACACGTGATTCATCCCAAATATATTTCACGATCGCTTAATGAAACCCAAAAGAAATAAAATGAGTACAAACTGTACCTTTGCTATGCGTACATGGTCCTACCACAGCCTACCGCATACTATAACGCATCACTAGCGCGGTTGGGATCTCCATACTCTTACTCAGTTTAGAAGTAATATCTGTGAAAAAGCTAGCGTATTCCCAGGCGGGCAGTTACGGAGTTTGACCCAGAAATTTGAATTAATAGCTCTTGAATATTTAGTGGAGTTAGCTATTGGAGCACACGGTTTCAAATATATCACAGCCAGAAGTTTAGATAGTATGATAGTTGGTTGAACCGGTCACGAGCAGTAGAATATCCGGAAAATATGCCTAAGATGCAAGAAATCTGTTGGGAGGAAAGTGATAGGGAAAAAAATTAATTAACCAAACAAAATGTTGTGAAAAGTTTTGTGCTTTATATCTAAACTGATGGAGATGATAAGATGATCAGATATTCCGGCAAATTGGAAGCTCTCTTAACGCATCTCAACAAAATGGTGCTAATAAAACCTCCCGAGCTCGTCATCCCAAGAAAGGAAGATCTATTGTTCTCGAGGTATTGGTTTAAATAATTAATTTGCTTAGTTACTTTCGATGTTAGAAATTACAACAGCTTCACAAACATTCGGCGATGCATTGACCTGAAGAATCATGAGTTTTTTTTTATTATTTTTAGTAGTTTTTGTATTTCATATTTTTACATTTATTTAATTGTGAATTTGTCTTCCCTTTCAATAGTTATTGAAGGAACAAAATGTTAGGATATAATTTGTTTGTCGCTCTTTTGCTGAAATTTTGATTTAATATTGCATTGTTTCCTTTTATTTCTGTTATTTTTAATTTTTTATTATTTGTTTGAATTTTGTTATTATATTTTATGATTAAACACTTCTATTGTCAATATGATTTAATTTGGTTTGTTGCATTTTAAATATTCCTCCAGTAAATAAAGGAAAAAATGCAATAGACTGAAGCTGAAATAAACTATTTCTTGTTTATTTCAGCTTCAGTCCCCGTCCTTGTTTTTTACTAGGATACACCGACGTGAATCTAGTCCTCTCCAGCTCAGTTTATCGCGTAATTTCATGGGTCATTTCCCTAGTCTTGACTTCGAACCATAACCATTCGTGCTTCGATTTCATCACGTTGCGTCTCAAACTCTACTCCTTTTTGATAGACACTTGATTTTCTTTCTCGCGCCAAAACCTGACGTTCCCTTCACAGCGTTCTAAGTCACATTTGCAGATTGTTCAAAGGCGCAAGTTTATCAAATCATTACACATAACATAATAACGTTTTCTCGAAGAATTCGTCCCCAAAATTATCATCATCAATTGCTGCTATTTAAACTATTCGTTTGGTTGGCCTTGTTTCCACAGAAGAGATTTTTTTCTTAAACACATCACACAGTTAACTTGTTTCTTTAACCAGCTTGATAGTTACCCTAATATGATTATTTATCTTTTCATAGTATTTACAATATACAATACATTTCCACATTGATTAATTGCTAGCTACCGATTAAGTTGAAGTTGTATTTATGAGTTTTCACCTTTTCCAACGAAAATCTAATCCAATGATTTTTACTAGGAAAATGGTATCAACTCAGACCATGTATAGAAGCTACTTTTACATGCATCGAATTCCTTTTATGGATTGAATCGCTTCTAGAAATAATATCACTCTGGAAAACAAAAACGTGTCGCGATCAATTTGCTTTGTATGGAATGTTTTTAATTAGGTAAACAAATAAAAAATATCTTCGAAGCAAATGAGAAAACTCAATAAACAAAACAAGATTGATATACGTTTGCAGGAAAATCGATAATACAGATAGACTATAGAGTATGCAAAGATAAAATAATTGTCTAATTGTATCTTTTCAGATTCATCTGATATTGTGGACTGCAAACTCAAACTGATTCTCGGATTAATGTGGACTTTAATTCTTCACTATTCAATATCAATGCCAATGTGGGATGGTGAGGACGATGGTCGTGTCAATGGAACGGAAGCAACACCAAAACAAAGGTTTTGCTTATAAATTCATTCAAAGTCATTTATTTACTATTAAAATGTTTAGACTCCTCAACTGGATACATTCGAAACTATCCGATTTGCCTATCCACAATTTCACTTCAGATTGGTCAAGTGGCAAGGCTGTTGGTGCTTTGGTTGATGCTTGTGCACCTGGTCTTTGTCCTGATTGGGATGTTTGGGATCCTAAAGATGCTGTACAGAATGCCTCCGAGGCAATGGGATTGGCCGATGACTGGTTGAATGTTCGTCAACTGATCAAACCTGAAGAGATGGTTAATCCAAACATCGATGAACAATCAATGATGACATATTTGTCGCAATATCCCAATGCTAAATTGAAACCTGGAGCCCCTCTGCGACCGAAAACAAATCCAAACAGGTAAGAAGCAATCGCGTTTGGTTGAAATATGTATGATTTTAAGTACCAAGGGGAATCAATGGTGTAAATGCGGATAAATATTGATTACAATACAATCCTAACATCAAAATACATTACAATAAAAAGAGCTAGCTGCGAATGAATTTTAGATTTCACTTTAAAATACAATAGTCAGAAAGTTTAATGAAATCAACAAAACACTGATTCCCAAATGAGTACTTATATTTCTTTCTACATGTGAAAATATTTCTACTCAATCCTTTTGTAGTTTTTAACATTATTATTTCAAAATGAGACTTTTATAATAGATACTTTTCTTGTTTGATTATTATTCTATGCAAACAGCATTCCACCACCACGGTAAGTTTGGAATGCACATGAAAATTTCTTGTTTTTCAGTTGGATATAATTCGGCTGCGCTTTATATGTAGTAACGATTAATGTATCCTCGTTTTGTAACAATCCACTGAAAAAATAACTATGGGTTTGTTTTGAAAATTCCGTGCAGCTTCAGCGATTAATTAATAATAAGGAAAAGGCTAAATTAAATCTAACCTGATTGTTTGAATTCGTCACATTAACTACTATTCACTAAATTGGTTTCAAGAAAAGTTTCTAATAGATTTAGCTGATAAATGCTGTACTTTGCTCAATTTTTGTACGCATTTGAAGCTATAGATTAGACGGTACAGCTCAAGCTTTCAAAAGATCAAGTGCTAGGATAAATTTTATTGGAATCTTCACAAACGAAAATAATATTCATCGCTTATATCCTGCAGAGTTTCTCCTCTAGCTAATAATGCTAGCTTAGCGTTAGACATGCAGTTTAAAAAATCGCATTGATGTTGCAAGCTACTGGCTTTTTAATTTTCCTAACCAAAAACCTACTTTTCGAATTTTGTTGCTTTAAAATGTTCGATTAGCTAATATCGATCGCTATATTTGCAGAGTTCGCGCATATGGTCCAGGTATAGAACCAATTGGACCCGTTGTCGCAGCACCAGCGAACTTTACTGTAGAAACTTTCTCGGCTGGTAAAGGTATTATTTCTCATGCCTAATTTGAATTGCTTGGATAACACTCAACTTTTAACGCTTCATTCAACTAGGATCTGTCGATGTCACAGTGATTGGTCCCAATGGTCTTCCAGAAAAAGCAGATGTTCGCTTCAACAACGACAAAAATTTAACATACTCTGTATCATATATTCCGAAATTGGAAGGAACTCATAAAGTTATAGTGAAGTTTTCTGGACGTGATATTCCAAAAAGTCCTTACGAAGTTAAAGTGGAAGGACATGCTGGCGATGCGTCGAAAGTGACTGTTTCTGGAGCTGGCATAAATCCGAGTGGTGTTGGCATCAATCGACCAACATTCTTTGATATTTCAACGAAAGGTATGCAATAACTTTTTATGTTTTAACTGAACCTTGCTCATTTAATTTATACATGGTCATATACATAGTCAATAAGTTGATCGTATCAACTAACGAAAGACTAGCAAAAATACTTATATAATTTATGATTTCCTCAGATGCCGGTCTAGGTGTTCCTGAAGTGATAATAATCGATCCGGCCAATCATAAGACATCAGTTCCGGCCCAATTGCGTCAAATCGAAAAAGATCTTTGGAGATGCGAGTATGTTACCCCAATGGTTGGGTTACATTCTGTTAATGTTTTCTATGCTGGCAACCCAGTTCCAAACAGTCCGTTCCCTGTAAAAGTAGCTCCTGTTTCGGATGCCCGTAAAGTTCGCGCTAGTGGCAGAGGACTGCAAGGTACTGGAGTTCGTGTTGGAGATGATGCTGACTTTAAGATATATACCGACGGCGCTGGCGAAGGCATTCCCGAGGTTAAAATTATTGGTCCCGGGGGAGCCAACCAAAATGTTATGTTGACAAAAATTAATGGAACCACGTATGAAGCTCACTACTATCCTCTGAAAGAAGGTCGTTATATAGCCATGGTAACGTTTGGTGGGCAAGAGATTCCGAAATGTCCATTCGAAGTGACTGTTGGTCCTAAAAAGGAATCTGCTATAGTTGCTTATGGCCCTGGACTACGTTCGGGAGTTGTTGGCTATCCAGCTGCGTTTGTTGTGGAAACAAATGGCGAAACAGGAGCTCTAGGTTTCACGGTGGCTGGTCCATCGCAGGCCGAAATCGAATGTCATGACAATGGGGACGGATCGGCGTTAGTAAAGTACCATCCAACCGCTGTTGGCGAATATGCTGTTCATATTCTGTGTGACAATGAAGACATTCCAAAGAGTCCACATATCGCACAAATTTTGCCGCGAACTGATTTCCATCCTGAGCTCGTAAAGACATTTGGACCTGGCCTACAAAAGAATGGTGTAACATTGGGCGAAACAACATCTTTCACCGTTGATACATCGAAAGCTGGAAATGCGCCACTTGATGTAATCGTGCAGGATGCTTATGCAACTCTGATTCCGGTAACGATGAAAGAGAAGCCAGATGGCACCAAAGTTTATAGCTATAGTCCTGTGTCAGGGGTAGCTCATACAATTGAAGGTATAATAAAGTGATCATTCTAAGATACAATGGGGAAATTAAATTAAATTTATAGTTAATTATGGAGGAGTTGCAACGCCTAATTCGCCACATCGTATTTACGTGAGTGTTCCACTTGATCCATCGAAAGTCCAAATATTTGGTCCATGGCTGGAATCAGGAATCAAACCAAATCTGGCCACTCATTTCAATGTTGATGCAAGGTAAGTGAAAGATTTATACGAGTCATGCACATCTATTGAGCATAATCTTTCTGAACTTCGTTCAATCTTATCCAAACAGCGAATTGTTTTTTTTAGAATACTTTTTCAATCAACCAATATATGATTTGTGCGAACATACTAACAATGTTTACTTTAATTGAATTGTTTGTTAGATAATAACGTTTATGACAATTATATTGTAGAGATGCTGGAGACGGTGATTTAAAAGTTACAATTATCCACGAAGAAACTCAAGCCGAAGTGCCTGTTCGTATCATTGATAATGAAGACAACACCTATACGGTCGAATTTATACCACCAGTTGCTGGAACATTTTCAACAAACTTGCTTTATGGTGGACTGCAGGTTCCAATTTCACCCAAAGTATACGTCACAAGTCCTGTGGATGTTTCTAAAGTGAAAGTCGATGGTCTTGAACCAAGTAAGTATCGGCGGGTGGGCGTCTGAATTCAAAAATGCCTCGGCCGAGATTATTTCATTCGGTTATGGACTTTGTGTTATATAAGTGGTAGTGCTTGGGACGAACTTTTAATGGTCACTTTCTGATGAACTCAGTGGCATTGGCTTATATGCTAGACGTTTTTGAATTCAGTAATTTTGAAAAGATAACCAATCATGATAGCATTGAAAGTTTTTAATATTCATTCAACTCCTTCATTCACCAAAAAAATGTACGCTCACAAATTGAACGAAACACAGCTGCACCTGTAAATAGTCTTCAACAGTTCCGTGTTATAACCAAGGGTGTTGGAAAAGCCGATCTGGCTGTAACAATAACAAGTCCGTCAGGTAGTCGGGTTAAAGCTCACGTGATACCCACTGCTGAAGGATTCCTGGTGAATTTCACTCCTACACAATTGGGTGAATATCTACTAAGCGTATGTTTTGGCGGTACACCGATCACGCCAAAACCGTTCCGGTTGCAATGCCTCACTGGTAGTGATTCAAATAAAGTTCGAGCCTTTGGTCCAGGATTGGAGAGAGGAATTGTGGGCCAACCGGCCGAATTTAAAATTGACACGAGAGGTGCCGGTCAAGGTGGATTGGGCGTAACTGTAGAAGGACCATGCGAAGCCGCCATAAGTTGCCGAGATAATGGTGACGGCACATGTAATGTTGCCTACTTGCCCTTAGAAATCGGAGATTACACGGTGAACATAACATTTAATGATCGACACATAGTTGGATCGCCATTTCAAGCGATAATAATGCCACAACCGAACTTGAACAAGATTCGTGTGTCTGGATTAGGAATACAACTTCATGGTATTTTCGGGTTACATTCATAGAGTTCAGTGTGGTTTTGCCTAGAACAAATAATTGCGAAGACGCGCTTTTTAAATGTGAGATGTTATAAAATAGAAGTGTAACTGCATGAACAATTGAAGCGTGAATTTTTTGAATTTTATTTATGTAGGCGTCATAAAAATGACCTACTTTACACAAAATTAATTATATAATCCCGCTTGTGTGAGATGACATAAACCCTTATATATTTGGAAACACAAACGACGAAACCTTTTGATGAATCGCTCGTTAGTTAACATATTGCAATATATTTAATGTATAACCCCCTTTTAAAAGCATGCGTTTTGCTTTCTAATGCCTGTCTGAGAAGTTTAGTTGTGATATATTGTTACTAGAACTAGAATAAATGGAAACATTGATATCTTCGGCACAAAATTTTTGTATAATTGTTTCTAAAAAGAAGAGATAAAGTCGACGATATAGAGGAAACTGAAAATATCATTAAACTGAAAAGTTTACCATTTCAATATTTCATCCCATCCAGGTTTACAAAGTATAAACTATTTTTGTAACAATTAAACATGAGCATCTAATCATGCCGACTTTTTTGAATAGTTATTGGTAATTCTAGCTAACAATTCAGTTCATTCGTTTCTTATGTATGTTTGCCAAACACAAGATTGAATCACTTTGAGAAACCACTGCTAAAACAATTAATTTAACAAACAGGTGTTATTATGAACGCATCAACGGATTTCATGGTTGATATGAGTAAAGTTGGAAGCAATATTGAGCCAAGTAAGCTATCATGCTCAATCGTCGACCCACGAGGAAACATTGTTCCCAGTAAAATAGTGCCTGGCAGTTCCAACGAAGTCTTCAAAATAATGTATTCACCATTTGAAGCTGGCCGTCACACTATCGATCTTCTTTATGACAATGTTCCAGTGCCAGGATCGCCGTTTATTGTTCATGTCAAGAGTGAATGTGACCCGAACAGATGTAAGGCCTATGGACCTGGTTTGGAACGCGGAATGACCAATAAACTTTGCAAATTCACCGTTGAAACAAAAGGAGCTGGCACCGGGGGTCTTTCCTTGGCTATAGAAGGGCCGTCAGAAGCTAAAATGAGTTGCATTGATAACCGAGATGGAAGCTGTGACGTCGAATATCTTCCAACTGAACCAGGAGAATACGATATAACAATTAAGTTTGCTGAGAAACACATCCCCGGATCGCCGTTCAAAGTACTCGTCGACGAGTCGGTTGATGCCACTAAAGTCAATGTGTATGGTCCTGGAATTGAACACGGTGAAGTACGAGAAAGCGTGCCGACTTACTTTAATGTAGATGTCTCGAATGCTGGCCCAGGTCGTGTTGGTGTGATGATTAGTAACTCTGAAGGTAAACCCATAGAGAATTTGAAAGTGGAAGATAAAGGTGAAGGAATCTACGCTGTCCATTATGTACCACCTAAAGCGGGCTCGACACTAACAGCTGCAGTTAAATTTGCTGATCAAGATGTACCTTGCAGGTGAGACTATTCCTAACTAAGAATCGAAATTCAAATAGATTTTTAAAAAATAACCTAAATCATTTGAAAATATACCTTTATTAACTTTTGCTCCCCGACAACTGAAAACTGAACAATAAAAGGACGAAATAATCATTTCGAAATTATTGGTTCGTATTTTATAACAATTTAATACATTTCAGCCCCTTCATCATGACGGTGTTCCCTAAGTTTGAAAGCAAAAACGTTAAAGTGGTTGGTGATGCCCAGAAAAAGAAGATGCCAGCATCGTTGCCAGCCAAGTTCCAAATCGATACGAAAAAAGCCGGCGAAGCGGATATCAATGTTTCAATCAAGGTGAAATAAATAAATTTAATTCAAGATAATCGAGTTGTGAACAAATGTTCGTTTCAATAGCATCCAAAAGGCAAATCATTGATTCCAAAGATTGAACAAGTTGAAGATGGAACATACGCTGTAACATTTGTGCCCGATGATTGTGGCCCATACAAAATGAGCGTTAAATATGGCGGTACAGAAGTTGAGGGCTCACCATTCACGATTCAAGCGTACCCCACTGGGGAGGTGAGTTGTGGATTTAAATGTGAAATTATGTAGAATAAATTGATTGTTTTGATTATGTTTTTGCAGGCGAAGAAATGCAAGATAGTTGAAATGGTTCCGAAAGTGCAACCGTCCGGTAGCAAAAGTCATATTAGTGTAGACGCCAGAGAAGCTGGTGATGGTGCAGTTACATGTAGGATAACTTCAGATAACGGAAAGTAAGTAATGTGTTCAATTGAAAACCGAAATATTCTTGCATCTGGAATAGCTATTAATAATATTAAACTTTATTGGAGTCAATGAGCGACAGTATGGATACCATTCACAATTATTTTCATTGGAATTGTAAATTTAAAAGTCTATTGAATATGCTTTTAAAAGCTAAAATTATCCTACATGTGAGATAAAAATCCTTTTTGGTGTTTATTTACAGTGAAATAATGGATATAGATGTCATTGAAAAAGACGGGTTCTTCGATATTTACTACGTACTCAAAAATCCTGGAGAATATGACATTGATGTGAAATTCGGTGGTCAAAACGTGCCGAACGGGTCATTCTCAATTAAGGTAGTTTAAAATTATCCCCATTTTTTCAACTTTATTCTCCTGATTTCATTGTATTGCACTCATTATTATTTATATATTCATTTATTCGGCAGAGTCATAGAAAATAAGCATGAAAAATTAAGAGTATCTATCACTCATATGCATATATATGTATTTTATAGGTGTTGGTCTAGTGCTGTAAAAAAATTAAGCGAAAAAAAATTAAGATTACACATGTTAATATATTAGAGAGAGAAAATGATTTATGTAAAAACAAAAAATAAATAAAGTGGCAATAAATATTATCAATATACTGGTGGCGAGGAAACACACAAACTATTTCAATCAGCATGATTTGGTTTGAGCTTCAACATAACTTTTGGCCAAATTCATATCTTTATTGCTTATATGCTCCAATGAAATATTAACAAGTTGCTGTAATTATGTTTGCAAACATGTTAGTAACAAACGATTTTTCGTAACAAACATAGATACTATTATTTAAAATGTTGGCTTAACATGAACAAGCGGCTTAAACATAACAATTTTGCATTTGAAAATGACAAAAAAAACTTACTTTGAAGATTATTTATGCCAGTGATATCGTTTCACATTTGAAAATTTAACAATTTGCAAATAATATTTGAGTTTTGCGAGAATATTACACAACAAAATCAATGCAACACGTTAATATAGCTTCCTTTAATAATAAATTTACACGAACGTCACTTTTCTAATTTGTTTTTCGTTTTTATTTGCAATAAACATATATTTCTTTCCACAAGCACAGTTTTTCAGTTTGCGTGTGTAAAACTGATTTTTGACAATAAATTAAAACACTTGAAAAATACATATATATGTATTAGACAAAATGCCAGGATGTTTTCGTAATTTTATTCATACTTTACATAAAGCGAAATAATAGAATTTTTTAGACAATTTAATAGAAATTACCGTTCAATGGCTTGAATTAGCAACCTGGCATTTTATAAAAGCTTCAGTTTTTCTTGTTTTTCATAGAAGCGATTTAGAAATGTTATTTTGTGTTTCTTAGAATACATTTAATGACTTATTGTAAAATTTATCGTATCGATTAGAAGCTGTGATACAGGTACAGTATACAATTTTAGATTATGAAATATTTGATTGATAGTCCATTAATTACAAATATTTTTGGGAGTTTAAAGTTTATATATCGGTTGAGTGATCAAGTAATTCATCAAAAAATTCAAAGAAAATCATATTAAGCATATTCATGATTGAATAGTGCAATCGAATCCGGGTTTACTCAATCTGCCAGACTCTTTACCTACAAGTGAAGGAAAAAGTAGCCGGAAGCCTACTGCAAGCAGTAAAACGCAAACCTGATTACTTCAAGGGATACCTGAAAATTTTGTGCAGTCCACAAATGGTAAATGCTTCATCGGACGAACTACTGAAATCTTGCAACTTCATGAAT
This sequence comes from Oxycera nigricornis, assembly GCA_963942545.1. NCBI lineage: Eukaryota > Metazoa > Arthropoda > Insecta > Diptera > Stratiomyidae > Oxycera > Oxycera nigricornis. The sequence goes on along the minus strand of OZ012660.1, from coordinate 109,569,824 downwards.
TCTTTCAAAGATTAAAACAGGGAACGCAATGAATGGCAAACGCCAGACTTACTGATGAATTCGAAATAAAGGTAACTACTGATGTAGGCGTAGAAGGGCCAAAATGCGCTATATCCAAATTGATGGGCCAGTTTAAAATATTTTTTCAAGCGATATCACATGTTATAGATCTTTTTTTCAAGAGTGTATCGAAAGAGGGTATCTTAGAAAAACAATATTCATACTGTCCGATATCCAAGCAGCAGACGACTCTGATCTCCTAATTAAGTGAATTCAAACTGACCTGAAACTACTTCCAAAATCTCATCACCCTGGTAAACAAGAATAATGCCACTCTGATGTGGACATCAGGACACATGGAAAATGAATGAAATTAGAAAATAACTAATAACATTCTGCCGTTGCTCTTTAGAATTGAACTAAATAAAAGACAAAAAAATACTGGACGTCTCTGCTGAGCGTTAGACAATCCCAACTATTAATTCTTCCGTGGAAATGAAAACCAGGGAAAATCTTAAATCTTACAAAGGATGTTCTAATGATAAATTGTCCGCTGTATCATTCAAAAAAATGAAAGGCGCTATTGGTGAGGTCTGCAGACTTTGTCAAAGCAAGTGAAGACAGCAGAGCAGAATTTTGTGAATTCGATGCTGCATTTTATAGACAAATGAATCACTTTCCCAATGGCTATCTAGCCACAAACGAAGTAGCAATTTTAGCCCCGCAGGACATTTTGAGATATATGAAATCTCTCAATCTGTAATAAAAAGGAAAGGGCAAAATATGTCTACTTAAGTCACATTGTTCATATTGGTAGCTGTTACGTTAAAACCATACCTTATCTTGGGTGTATTATCCGACCATTGTTTATGGTTTTTCTCCCATTTTATTAATTTCAATAAATAATCACTGTGTCTATACAAATTGTAACATGTATATCTTCCGACATATTTGAAACACTCCTTCCTCAAACATTGATTTATTGCTGTGCGCCGTAATGAAAAACACCATCAAATGCAACCACTTAAGATATGTCATAAATTATTAGTTATTAGCCGTCTTTAATCACCTTGCCTCTTAAAAACTTGAATTTAATATCAAATCAGATTACGGTAGCTATGTATAAAAATTTTACGAACACAACATAGATAGAAAAATGCATGAACGACAAAATTTTCAACTATTTCGTGAAAATAGTCACAATTTTCTTTTAAGTGGCCGAGCCAATTTATCAATCGAATACTAAGCATCTGTGTACATTCACCAATGTCACTACATTTTCTAAAATTATTTATAATCTAAATTTTCTGAGCATATACATGCATGGTGAAGCGCTTCAATAATTCAGCCGTACAACCTATATGCCACGGATGAACATTGAATTTCATCTTTGATATGCAATAATTTTGTATCCATAGAAATTATGTGAAATGTTTTTGATAGTGTCGTTTGCGAAATGCTGGTAAACTAAATTTCTGTAAATAAGAAAATATTTACATCAATACATTTTCGTTTTTCTGTGGTGATAGATGGAAGCAACGGAATATTTACGTTCAATAAATAGATTGAGATAAATACCCAGAAATATGAATAAGCAATTGGAAATGCTGAACGTATTTTATATGCATCTTCCTTTCTATAAATTGTGTTTTTATTTTGAATTATTTCTTTGTAAATTGTTTTATCGATACTCTGCAGCGAAATACTTATTTTTTACATGGGCATTTCCCTTTGTTATATTTTCATTTTTTTGCTAGAGATGTGTATTTATTGATATTTATGAGCTTTCGGGCGATTTTTATCAATTACCGAAACGGCATATATTTAACTTATTTTCTTTCTAAGCGAAAATCTGTTTATGATGTATTTTATTCAAATTTTATTTGATACTTCATATTCCGAAACTTGTACATCCTTTTTAGGTAGTAGTATAGGCCGACCTGTTTGAAATATCTCTTTGCAAAAATCTGTTTCGAATTTAGTGATGCTATTTTAAGATAGATACCGGTGCTGAAATTTTTTCAACATATTTATTTTCTGAAAATATTCACCAGAGATAAAAGTTTGGAAATTTGTTGGGTGTATGAATGGAATATTTAATTTTCAACGTATTCCAAAAGCGATGTTGCTTTCAGTGGACAATCAATGCATTTAAATTTTTCAAAGTTGTTATTTCTAATGTTTTGAGCAATTCTTTCACAAAATTATTTGCATTGTTTTCACTACGAAATGAACGAAACAACAACAAAAACCGTAGCAATACATACATGGAGAAAGTTTCAACAAATTTCCTGAGAGAACACATTGAAATTTGTTCATTAATGGATAGATTCTTTTAATAAATAATATTAATTCAATTTTTTATAGGCTAGAAAAATTAAATATTAGTTTTTTCACTATTTATTGAAAAGTATCGTTTTACACAATATATGAACGTACATAAACGTGATTGTCAATGCTAATATTATGAACATTCTCCCTATTTTCTCCTATCTGTCCAATTGAGCTGAATTTTCACTCTACTAAATTTTTCCCGTTCACGCATGGAGGATGTGATTCACCTTACTTCATTTGATTCTGAGTTGTTAAATAAAATGAAAAGCTCTTATAATACTTGCGTTTCTGCTAGTAAAGTATTTTTTCACATAAACCCAAAATAACAATATTACATGAATCAAATATATACTGTGCATCGGAACTTCAGGAGCTCGAACGAATGAAATATCAAATTTTCAAAGACAAACTGAATTCTGTAAATTTTTGCAGGAACATCTTTCATTAAACAAAGTAAAAAATTCGACTATATAATTTTATTTATAGAACAATATTCACACATTTGCTTCGACTCCATCAGCTTGGATTGCTTAATGCAGGAAACATTCAGCTTGAAAGTAAAATAATAATTTAAAAATTTCATTGAAATGTGATTGCATGCTAGAATGCAACAGAAGGAACAAGTGTAAAACTCGATAGAATCGATCATAAAATGGGTTTTTATGAGAAAACATATACCTATCAATTTCCTAGGAAAAAATGCATTTCTATTTCTGTATCTTTTTCTACTACAAGTTGTTGAATCGTCGGCTGTAAATCAAATTAATTTTTTAATAGCCAGTAGAATGAAACCTTGACAATTTCACTAAGCGATTTATCAATATTAAAAATTAAATTTAGAGATCAATTTTAAACAATTAATTCGAAGGTATGAATTTGTCGATACAATTTTAAGAGTCGATATATTTCTCAAGAATTTAACGTGTCTACAACCATCGTTTGGTCTTGCAAACAGTCAACCGATAAAAATTAATTCTTCGACATTTTTATTTGGTAATATCTTATGTTAAAGATATTTTTTATTCAGAAAGTGCAGCATTTAAGCATCGTTTTTTTATTTGATTAACTTATTATCTATTCAGAAGAATGAAGCTCGAAATACAGACTAAATTTCATTCATACTTTAAGATTCTCCAGATTCGTTAAAAATTCCGGAATGCATTTTTGTACATCAAATGGCTAGATTAATTGTTTTTGCTTAAATATTCAATTTAAAATTGATATTAACGTCTGATTGAAAATTAAAAAAAAAAGTATTTGCACTCTAGTTTGTCTTATAAATAATATATTAATTTTATAGCAAGAATGATAATTGAGTTTTTAATCACATCTGGTGCTTGAAAACGACGCGGATATTTTAAAGGCGATTGGTTCTTCGCTCGCCTAAATTTTTAACAATCTGAACTGTTCAATGACTTCCGAAGAACCTCATTACTTTTGGTTACTTTATCAATTATGATCCTGCAATCTGAATTCTTCAATAAATTTTCTTCTACCTTACCTCAACAGAATTCAAATCATCCTCAGGAAGTTTTTGATAATTTTTAATTTTACCGTGAGGCGTTCCTTCATGGAATTTTTGATAATTTTTTAGTGTAGAAAAGGAAAGAAAGAAAGAAAAGATTCAGTAATATTTCAAGCTGAATTTTTTCAAACTCAGCTCAATTAAACTGTATTCGTTGGACAATGAATATGCGGAATTTTAAATCCGCAAACGACGGAATTTTCCGATATTCTTCAAATATTTCTCATTCTTGGTTTTCTAGAGTAATTTTGTAAATTCTTGACTTAGATTTTATTGTGTGATTATTTTATACTCTACGAATTAAGAAATGTTCAATGTACCACAAAACAATATTGGATTATCCATCTATCTCTTTTAACGGGTCAATTTTCTCTTGAATTTTTTCCTCTTTTTACGTACTTCATGTAATGTGTGTTAATTTTCATTATTTATTTATTCATGCCATCGACATAAAATTCGAATTTATTCGTCGTCCGTATTGTATGATGTACATATTTCGTAGTAGTCGTATTTTGTAGATTTGCGATATATCATGTGATAGAGTGTTAAAACAATATGGTACACTTAGCGGAAAATTTGGCATAGTATACCTCTGAGCTCATTATCTGTTATTTCACATCACCAAAAGTGTATCCTGCTTTCGCATTTAAGTTGAAAGAGCTGAGCTATTCTCTGAAGAAGTCCAGATCAACAGAATATTCGTTCACTCAACTATACATTTTGAACATTGGAGCAATTCTTTTAGATAATTTCTGTTATTGGTCTAGTCTATTTCTTCGAAAGGATGTTCGTGGTACGTTGAAGCCACTTTGATGAACACAAAAGAAAGATCAAATTACTAGTTCAGAAAAAGAAACGTTCAAACATTTTCTGCGCGAAAAAATGGGTTTTTAATAGAAATTTCAAACTTTGGTAACCAAATGTTTACAGTAAAGTAAGAGTGTATAATAATTTGGCTTCTTTCTTTAACGGTCCAATTTTTTTAACAAGTCGTTTCAGTTGTATCTTTTTTGTAAGCCTAGTTGGATAGTTACATGGCAACGAAATCCGAGGGTCACCTGTTTATTTTTAAACTGAATATTCCATATTAAATGCTATAATGTTCCCATTTTTATTAGAAAGCTGGCGAATTTGTTTCAAGATACTTTTTGGTAGACCCTAATGTAATGGTGTAAGTAAATTATAGACTGCTATTCAAAAATGTAGCTGCAATCTCCAAAAAAAATTGAAAATTCATTTTGCAAAAAATTTGCATTCTAGCCGCTTTATCATTCTTGTTTCGTATATGGAAAAACTTCAACATCCTGAAGCTTCGATTTGTTTTTAAAATATAGAAATAAAATTTATTCTGTCTGCATTTAAAATTCTACAATAATGTCAGTAACATTTAATAAACAAAATGAAAACATCTATATTTATGGATACATAAAAACGAAAATTTAGACCTCTCAAATATTATTCGAAAAAATACAACAAAACGATCTTCCATTTTAACAATCAACATCAGTCTTCTGCATCCACTTACCCACATTTACAAAGACCTAAAACCAGCTAAAATATATAATAAAAAAAAATTATTTGTCGAAAAACATTTTGAAATTCCTAAATTTCAATTCACACCTGATGAACCTCACATTGACCTTAGAGGACACTTCAACAACAATAATAATATAATTAATTATATTTAGTATAATCTACTTGAAATATCTGATGCGAAAACTGTGTGAAAATATTGTGATTTTGATGAAATCTAAGCTGAACAGACACACATACACACACGCACACATTCAATCCCAAAAATATTTGCGTCTATTTCATATAGGCCGGATTTACTTTCGAAAACTACTATAAGCGTATGGGATTCATGTTTGATGGATTTTCAGCAAAGTTAGGTGATATCGGAGTTTATTGGATGGTTAATAAATTTATATGTATTTTTAAAAGAAATAAATAAAATAAAATGGTTTAGAGTTGGATTGCTGCATCGAAAATCAGATATTATAGTAAATAATGTCTGTTTAAAAGTTCTAGTTCTTTTATGATTTGTATGCATTATTCGAAAAGAAGGCTAGACATCATATTTAGCTCAAACTACCATTTGGAGTATCCACTTCGTAAATATTTTCAAAAATTCATTTTCACCTAGATTACTAATCAGGTTGTTCCCAAAAACCAGTGCTGCCGCTACCATTGATTCCATTCCATCAGTGTCGTGAGTAGATTCCTAACTAATAAATTCTATTCTGCAAGAATTCCAAGTGAGAGTGGTGGTCAGTTTCGTTCTGTTCTGCATAAGCAGCAGCTTGTTCATATTCTTGTGGTTCTCATCAACAATTTTCATTTCCTCATCTCGCCTAGCCGCAATCCATCATATTTTTTCTGATAATTACAAGTGTGTGGTTAATTAAGAAATTGTAGCAAGAAATATTTGCGCAGAACTGATGCGCTCGCACACTAATCAAAACGGAAATCCGAATTCCGAATTCTAAAAATAATTTAGTGCGACTAAAATTTGAATTAGTGCAACTGAATTAAATATATATTTTATACACTAATAGTTTTCGGTACGAGTGACTTTGTGGTTTTTATTTGAAATTAATTTTTTTTCTTCACTTTCCATCATCTGAAGAAAAGTGGAAAAGTTGAAGTGTGTATTTTTTTCGTGATAATTTGCTGCAAGTTTGAATTAAATTATTTATGAAGGGAATTCTATTCAAAAGATTTTCTGAAAAGCTAAAAGACAAAAACAAATTCTTTTAGATTTGTCTTGATGCTTCGAATTCAAATAACATTTTTATTAAAATTTGTCGTTTTTTCAAGAAATTTTTTTTGATTAGAATGCATCAACTAAATTTTTTTGCCAATAATAAAAACAATTGAAAATTAGATCAAAATATGTGCTATATAAATACATCATTATTTTAATAAGGATACGTATGAAAAATTAAAATACATTCAAGTGATGTGCAAGTTGACATCTCACAGAAATATTTTATATCCTCCCTTGTGACTGAGTTTAGAGCCAATTTCATATTTTTTTAAAAATGCCACAAGTCTGCTTTTTTAAAAGAATTTTATAATTCATTTCTTGGTTTTCACTTGACCTTTAATCGTAAAATATTTTACTCTGTAGACTATATGGCAAATACTCTATGATTTACGTTTGTAGTTTATATTCTTTCTTCAAAATATTATTGCAATAATATCCTATATACCAAAAAAATATTCTTGAACAAGGAGCATCATATATACAGTCAATTCTAAATAAAGCTGTTGACTTTAAAATGAATATAAAGTTCACTTCAAGGATTTTTGAATTTTAATGCTTGTTTATATTTTTAAATGTTGATGAATTTCTCTGTTGAATTTCAAAATCATCAAACAGACATCTAAAAAAATTATAATAGCTCAAAACTAAATGTGAAAATCATTTAAATATTTAAAAAAATGCTACCTGATTTCCAAAATGGCATCAAATGAAATCTCAAATTGCTCCAAAATAATCTTTAAATAATTTTGTCGCGGTCCAAACAAGTAAGGCAAATATTATTCGTTTTTTTATCATTTGAAAATGAGTTAATTAGGAAATAATGTTGAAACTACTCACAGAGAAATTTTCTCTAAAATTTAAAAGCCAGAATGTCTTCGAAAAGTAGCAATTGTTTAATAATTTCACTAATTTTTCCACCATTTAAACGATTGTTGAGTGAAGATGAATTTACCAATTAGCAATGGAGAATGTATTTCAGAGGAGTTGATTTTTCTAATTGTTTCCAACGACAAGTTATTTTTATTTATCGTTAGAAAGCTTGACAAATTGAAGAAATTTTTTCTTTGATGTCAATAATTTTAATTATAAGATGTTTTTCATTCTTCTGACCTGAAAAAATTTTAAATTCAAGAATAAATCATTTCTTGACTTTATAGACTGTGAGATTTTGGTAGAAAGTATGATTTTTAAAAATTATTAATTTCTTTAAATTATTTTTTACCCAATTATTTTCGGATATGCACTAAAAAAATTTAACATACAAGAGGATATCCGAAAGGCAATCTCGCAAGCTCACGATCAACAAGTTTTCCAATCATAAATTTCTCCCCAATTTGTCTTGAGTCACAAATTATCAGTTTTAGTTTACCTCAAAATATTTCAAAAACATAAACAAAACATAATGTTATTAGGTCAACTCATCAATTGCTCTAATGGCAACGATCACACGAGTTACCACCGTTGAGTATCAATTAAATTACGCAAATTTAGCATCAGATCTATAAAATTTTGCAGACAATTATGATCGTGAACACATACATATGTTGTGTATGTCGCGAAAAACGAATAGCATATGCATTGCAGCGGAACATTTGCGTATAAATTATGAAGGCTGTTAATTACACGCTCCTTGATTGCTGCTTGCTGACAGTGTCCTACTATCCGAGCAAATGCCACATACGAAATTGCGGTGTGCACTTTCATTTATCATTTTAGCAAAGATGCTGGATAAGATGGTAAAATGCCAAGTAATTGGCGGGACATGAAAGCACAGATTAGAGGCACCACACCACACATGAATGTTACACGAAGAACATTTATAAATGTCCATGCAGCAGAGATACAGTGCATGCAAAAAGATTTATTCATGCTGTGGAAGTAGGACTCGTTGCTTTTTTGATGAGTTGAAAAACAAGACCAATATATGTTTTCAAACTGACACGTTGTAAATATATAAGGACTATGCCAAATGTATTTTTTCCGAATTAGTGGGTTTAAAACGATCCAAATGCCAGATCCAGTAACAATTACAACTAAATATGTAAAAATCAGTTAGATATGAAAGCCTACATGGATCACAAGTTGCCAAGAAACACAGTTTTGTATAGACTTTATCGATTTCCTTGAAATAAAACTTTAAGCACATACATATTCAATGAAGAAGTAAGAGTTACTCAGGGAAGACCGCATTAACTAAAAATATAAAATCCAAAAAGAAAAATTTCTCGAGTCCATGCTACCTGATATTCAACTCGATGCTATTCGATATTGAGTACATAAGTGTCTAATTATTTACGGTGCTAGTTTTCCTATGTAGAAACTAGCTAACACTATCCGAAATATGCACTAACTTGTGTCTAGCAGCTTGCATTATGACTTGCTTGCCAAAATATCGAAATTCATCTCAGTCAAACTTTTTAATCCAGTCATAAAATATGATTTCCAATAATTTTTGCCAAATAAGGATCGATTCGATTGAAATGACACAAAGAAAAATCATCTCATTTGCTAACCAATCAATTTTTCTATTATAATTTATTGCTGGAAATGCGTGCAATGAAATTAAAAAAAAACAAGAATTACTCTAATTCAGTATTGTTTATTTTTCAGGCTGTCGATAGTGTCGAAGAAATCACAAGCACAACAAAGACAACTCATCATAAGGAACTCTATTCGGAGTCATCATTGGTGCAAAAGAAGATAACAGAAGAAATTCATGTAAAAACTATACAACAAGTGCACCAAAATATATTATTAATCTGTAATTAATTTATTTTTGCAGACTAAAGAACAAATTTCACAAAATCTAACTGAAAAGTTAGAGAAAAAATATAGAACAGTAGCGTTAGAAAAACTACCATTACCTAGTACTGGAGGAAACGTTGTTGGTAAGTGAATGTCTAGAGTATGGTTTTATATTTTAACATAAGTAAATTATTACTATAATATTTGACAAAATAAAATAAAGATACCTCTGAATAAACAAAAAAACATGACCCATCGATCGCTTAAATTTCAAGTGTTTTTAATAATATTTCGCGGGCGTTTCAGGTTCCAATTTGCGTCACTATAGTCTCACTACGACTATTGTTTTCAAGGTGGACTATTATTATTTAGCAAAACAGCTAGACCTCATTTAAATTTCATGTTGTTGAACTGCATCCTTCGAGAGAGAAAAAATCATATTGCACTAAACATGAGCAAACATTAGCCAATCCAGTTTTAAATTCAGGAAAGAGCCTTATCATCTTTCAATCAAATTTTAGTTGTGTGTAAATGTGTATGTAGCTTAACCAGTTTAAGCTAAGTAATATCTCTAGCAGTCATGAGTGTAATATAAATAAAATTATTTCGAAGATGATGTTACATTCAAACAAGCTTTTTTTCTGTCTTTAATTATACAAAAAAATCCACTGTTATTAACCCAAAAGCAATTATCATTTGGAATTCTGCCTAAATAAATATGCTGAAATCTGCACAACAATAAATAATTATCTGAAGCATACTTAAAACTGTTGAAATACTTTAAATGCATCATGTAAATAAAATGTATTAGTTTGCCAGCAAATTTCAAGCAGATTTTAAACACGTCATGCTTAAAATCCATTTCATACACATTCTACATGTTGTGTGACCAGAAAATTTACTTTTCTCGATGTACATATATTTCAAATCTTGAAAACAAACTTTTCCTTGATGCCCTCTTGTAAAGATCAGAAACAAAATAAATTTCCCATTCGATTTTCATCATGACAAGAAAACAGTTCTGGCATTACAGGCCCAATAGAATTCTACAGAAAAAAGACTATGTAGTTAGACGGTAGAATGCAAGTGCGCCAAATATTAATTAGCAATTATTCGTAGACAAACACTTTTGTTTGGAACATCTCAATTAGTTCGTGTGCCACGCCACAAACAATGTGTGGTCTGACATGAGATACGACAGTTTACAAACAGATGCTAAGCGAAAGTGATATTTTTGAAATTTACACATTTCAACTATTTATTGTGAATGGCAGCAAATCGTTTGTAGAATAAGATTGATAATTTGGCAGTGTTGCTAGTGAGATTATTTAATTTTGTAGGGATTAATGGTAGACCATTTAAATGTTGAAATATGCATTCGATTGCAGAAATTTAAATTAAAACGAAATTGTCTCAATGTTTTTAGTTTTATGCCACCCATCGATGTGTGATAGATGTTTCTTCGTGCTTATACAGTGGAACCTCGAAAACTCGAGTCTGATAAGAAAAATTAAAAATTCTACTTATCGGATGTTTCGATTTAACGTTTAAATTATCAAGGACAAAAGTCGAAATATTTAGGTTGAAAAATCAGTGAAACTTGCTCATTTAGACAGGGTGTGTACGAACTGAAAATTTAACTTTACGGAACAGTACAAAAGAATCAGTAATATAAAATGGTATATTTTTATAATATAATTATAATTTTTCTTTACTCAGCAATTTGATTCAATTTTACCTCCTAATCGGCTCAAATTGAGGAAGAATATTTAATAATTACTAATTAACAGTAAACTATTTTATATTTTCCTTTGCAGTTTGCATATTTCTTAAGCCATTTAATTCATTCCAGCTTATTATAAACATCTATCAATTTTACCTCGAATTATGGTCTTATCTGTGGGTTAGTCTTAAACAGCAATTGGCTGCATAGCACTGTTTTCCACGATAGTTAACTTTCAAAAATAGCACCTAAGTACATCAATTCCACAGCTTCCTTCAACGTAACGTAAGAGCCAGGAGTCATGTTGAAATCTACGTTATTTACTTCCTTCTAGTGTTAGGGGCAGTTTACACTGAGGCTACAATGTCCACGTCAGAGGTCTCAGTACAGATTGCTATGTCGGCATCAATTTTAACGAAATTTTCGAATTCTAACCTCTCTATGTTCAGATCCCTTGCTACTTCAGTTAAAACTGTCGCTCTTTCTAATTGAAGATCAGAAAACGTTTGATCAGTCGACTCCTACTCAGCTTCCTTCATTTTTAAACAATTATTTTTAAAACAGCCAACAATGGTATTCATGCTTTTGATAACATCGATAAGGCGTCTACAAGATTTATTTTCGTCTATATTTGTTTATCAAGATTGAAAGGACACTACGTACCGACCGCTTCCTGTAGTCGAATTTAAATTTCTTGATAAAACATTGGTCTAGAGACTGTAACTGGGACATAGTGTTTTGAAGTATATATTCGAATTTGGAAGGGGGCAGGAATGTCCGAATGAAGCTCAACAGTTTATCTACAAGAAGAAGAATTTTAGTCTATTTTCCCATCGAAAAAATGCATCACCATTCAAGCTTTCCTAGTTGCCATATAGCTTTTTCGGAGCCTTTCAACGCCTTTAAAGCATCGTGTCTTTCACGTTTTACCTATAAATTCCAATACTATTTGTGGTCAGAAGTATCGTTATTCGGTCTTTCACTAACTTTTGCTCTTTTCACAGATTTGACCAGCTCAATAGATCCTTCATATTTTTCTAGTGTTTTGAATGGGACTTCACATCCTTTGCGATGTTGCTTTTCTTGTTCTTTAGTTCGTTCACCGCTTTTAAAAGTTGATGTTTGTTCTTCACATTTAATGTCTAACATTTTCGTTTCATCGGAAAATTTACTTACTGCAGAATAAATCGCTTCACACTCGCCTTATCAATAAAAAAAATTAATGCAAAAAATACACGCACATGTGTGCAACAAGGAAATAAATTTAATGTACAACTATTCACATGAGTGGAAAACATGATCATTTCCTAGAAAATTTCGATTTTAAAAGTGGAGCTGCCTTACGTTACGCAAGGTATTTCAATTCAACTTTGAACTTATAGAGGTACTTCCGCGCTTATCTTCCAGTCATCGAGATTTACTGGAATATTCAGAAATTTATGACAAAAAAGCTTACTAAAATATCCTCCAATGAAATGTTTTTCGCTCTATTTTGAAGTTCCTAACCAAAAAGCAGATTAACAGCAATGTAAAAGTAGCAGCAAATTCAAAAAAAACACCAAATTATGTTTGCTATTTATGTAGAAGTGGCCGTTTCTGAAAATTTACTATTAATAATATTTAAATTGACCATAATTTTGCACCACATCAAGCTTACTTCAGCATATTTTCGGACGGTCAAAAAATACCTTATAAAGTATGATCCCATGCTGTAATCCACTGGATCCTTATTTAATCTATCGAAAAGTCTTAGAATAACTTAATTGCTCGTTTGATTCCAATGTACGAAATCACAGTTTCTTTATTGGATGCTCCTTTAAAATCCCTAGGCTTTTTTCGGCTGAAAATTTAATTTTCTGAAACACAGTAGTGGCATTGAAGATATTTTGTACTATGGTAGAAGACTAGATATTGAAATCGGCTTCGCTAGTGATGAAAAGTTCTGTTAAAATTTCTTTATTTATTTTATCTAAACGACTGACCTTAACGTTTACATAAGAAAAAGTGGCGTTTATTGCAGACGCCATCGACATGCAATCTGGTTTCCATTTATTTATAAGCCGTTCAAGGTTAATGCAACTCTTCTTTTATATGCGGATGAAATCATAATCATAAAAGATTTATTAGCAATAATTGTGAAAATGTGAAAAAACAAATTAACTAAAAATAGGCTCTTTAACATAATCATTATGGCCTTGATGATATTTTAGCACCTATTAAATTTGAAGAATTTTTCTAGTCATTAGACTAGAAACAGCAAATTCGATCAGAACATACTCAATTTTGTATCTAAATTCAAATCCTTCTTCTAAGTGCAATTATTTCGTTTTCATTTTTTTCATATTCAATTCCGTGGTTTCTCCCATGTTTCCATTCTGAATGGTGCAAAAATTAAGATACATGCTATTTTTTCTCGTTATAAAATCCGAAATAAGAGTTAATTTTCATGTCAGCATCACATAAAAAAAATTATTTATCATCAGATGAATATCTCACAAATGTTTCGTCCATATTCTCCACAATTTTATTTTTAGTCGTGGAATGGATCAGAGTGGATAGATATACAGCGCAGAATGTCACTTTAAAAATAAATTTGTATATTTGTGTGTGTGGAAAATTGAATTCTTAGGTATCAAAAATTCGTGGCGGCTGACCAAAAAGAAAAAAAAAATTGATGAACGCCCGCAGATGCTACTCTTTTCGAGTTCTCGGAAATTCCATTCAAAATATCATAAGTACAAAACAATTGCCTGCAAAATTGTGAAATACTTTTGGTGTATTGCGTATTAAATATTTTTTTATTAAAGAAAATACTGAAACTTGTGTGTTTTTAGCTGAGGAAACTTCTGCTTTACGTCTTTAAAGTAGGAAACGCACTAGATATTACTTCATACCATCCTTGATCAAAGAGTTAACTAAAACGTCAGGAAGTAACATCAAAAATTTTTTAATGACAGTGAAATATGATTGAAATGCTTTTAAATCCATTTGGAATGGATGGTACTACTAAACGCTGTTTTAATGAAGTAAGTACCCATAACAAATTAATAACCCCGCAAGAGCAGCAGTTGTGAAACAGTAAACTCCTCTTAATTCTTTTGAAGCATAATGCATCGAATCGATCAAAATGAAGCCATTTAGATTAGCATAAGCTAAACTAACCTAATCCCTTTTAAAGATTTTGATATATGGCATGTTCCTACCAGTTCGAAGGAATAACCTCAAAGGATTTAAAATATTTCAATAGTATTTTTGCCAATAAAATCAAGACTTTATCCAAAACATAAACCGCACCAGAACATATATTGTTTGTTATTACCTGATATAGTGTAGACAGGACCTCCCAGTGAAAATCCAATCGAATGTAAAAATATATGAATTAATTGGATAGAGAAAATTGAAAATATTAATAGAAATAAATTTAGCTCCAAATAGAATTCGTTGATTTTCACGAAATTCGGGAAAATCCAAGTAGAATCTATGCTCGATGCAATGAGCCAAAGAAAATATAGATATTCCATTCAGCTGTTACATTTCACGGAAGCTTAGTCATGCACCTGATGTTTGATTTTTATGTTTTCCTTCATATTCTTGGGGTCAAAATAAATATCCTGGTAATGAAAAAAAAATTTATATGGGAATTTATGATTGAAATTTTGTTTAAGGCAAAATAAACATTTTTGAAATATAAATTTATGATAATTAGTGCCAAAAAATCTATAAAAAAAACTTCTACTTCAAAGCGAGTTTTTAAGAAACGAATAATTAAAAATTATATGCAGTGTTGAATTAATTTCCACGATATTCACTTTTGTGTAGAAATTCAATCAAAAAATCCGCTGAATATTTTAATCAAAACAATTCCGATAAAAATCAACGACGAATTTCATAGATAAATAAAATAAAAAATCGGTGAGGAAGACCGAACGATTACGGTCGAAAATCGATTACGAATCCAAATAAAGATACACAAATTTAAAAGGAAGTTTTTCTTTTATAAAAACAACACGTAGTATTTTGTGAAGATGAAATCAATTATTAATATAAAAAATTGAGTTTGTAACCTAAAAAATGAATTTTTAATGGGAAGCATATACTCAAAAAAAAATTAAAAAAAAATTAAAAATAACCTAGTGACTGAGTATTTGTGCGAAAATTTTTGGCGAAAAAACATTCAAAATTCATCGACAAATATTTTCATTAAATTTTTTCATAATTTTTCAATTCAAATGTTTTTTTCTTATGCATTAAGCAGTTTCATACGTCCAAGTCCTCGATAAATGAAACTTGGCGACAAATTGACTCAAGCATATTTTTTAAAGAATATACGAAAGTATCGATTATATATTATTTATTGGTTCATGAGAGACTGAGAAACATATTTTTAAAAAATGTGGTCTAAGTGCGACCCTTGAGGCCCACACGACTAACTTCCCAGTGGGGTGAATAAAATGCTATAGTTTGCTTTTATTATTAATTACTATTATTAATAATTATTATTATTAAACATTATTATTTTAAATTAATATAATTACTTTTATTATTTTTATCAATTTTTTATCTGACCATAAAAGCTTTGGTAGAGGAAGACGTCTCCACCACCTGCTCATCCTCTACCAAAGCCTCAGCAACCTCGTCCTCTTCGTCCTCGTCATCCTTCTTGTCCTCCACTTCGTCCTCAACCTCGTTCTTCATTTCGGCCTCGGAATCCACAACTATTATTGAGGGTATTTAATTATTATTTGCAATAATCATTCGTTATTAAGAATGTTTGATCGTTACTGAATAGTTATAATTGACTTTATATATACAATATCAAATTATAAATAATATTATTTGATTGTTATTAACAATATTAAATTATTTATAACAATATGCAATTATTAACGGCATTAGCGTCTCTACTTCTGATAATATAAGTTTGGAATTTCATAAATTAATCTATTTTTTTTTTTGAAATAACATTTTTTACAAATTTGATCACAATTTTGCTAAAACGCACAATAATAACAACATTACTTTGAAGATATTTGGTATCTTCACGAATTAATAGTGCGTATCAACAGTTTAAAAATAAGCAATTTTTAGTCGTTTTTTCAGTTTTTTCATCCTAAATAAAAAACGGCCCAACCGATTTTGCTGAAGTCATTCAGTTCTAAGTTACGTAATTACGCGTCGTTTAAAACCAGTCCCACGTCAATCCGATCTTTGGTTCTCGAGATAATCGAGACGAAAAATAATTCCGAACGCACATACGTACATCCGTACATCCGTACATACGTACATACGTACATCCGTACATACGTACATCCGTACATACGCACATACACACATACGTACATACACACTCACAGACATCTCTCTAAAAACGATGGATTTGGATTCTAGAGACCTTAAAACGTGGAGATATGTGAAAATTTGGGATTCGCAAAATCGACCCCATTACAATAACTTCCCATAGGGAACTGGGAAGTTAAAAATATCCTTCAAATGATTGTGCGGCTGTTTTCAACGTTGAAATGAAAATGGCATCTCCTGGTCTGCATCAGAATATCTTTGAAAATTTCTGATAAATTCCAAAAGATTATGGTAATACAAACAACAGCTTTTGCCTTTGGAGCGTTTTTTTTTTTAATAAAAAGTTTGGCTTATTAAAAATCGGTGTGCTTTTCACGAAAATTTTTACCCTTAAATTGTATATAAAAACTAAAATAAACAATATCCAAAAAGGGGATGTCTTACTTTAGCGAAAGCGATTAAAAATATTCAAACACACAAAAAAAAACAAAAAATATTGAAAACTCAGAGTTGTCCAGCACATTGGATCGAAAAAAATGAAGTGAGAAGAGAAATATAAGCGAAAAACACTTTTTATGGTTGATCCTTGATACACTGCCTGTACTATAATTTCTTTACCACGTTGAATTTTTGTATGCTTTTTTTCCAAATAATGCTTCCTACTATATATATTAAAATCAGTGAAAAAAAACAAATACGATCCTTTATGTACCTTGGAAGAATAGGACCCCTAACTGATTGTCCAAAAACACTCGGCTTTCCGTATATAGCAACAGTCATCAAAATCATAAACAAAAAGAAAATAGATGTACAGAAAAGCACACGTAAAATATTTTATCAATAAAACTATCCAAGAATGTCTCGGAAATGTGGTATCAAAAACCTTGCACATTTATGGGCGTTTTGAAAAATTATATTGAATTTCTGAGGAAGTCTTAAAGAAAATAATATTTGGTAAAATAAATTTTGGTTTATTATTACTAAGACAAAAATCTTTACAGATAATTTGCACTGTCACGAATTTTTAACTACAATTTTAACATCACAATCCTGGCAAGGAAGAACCTTATTTGAATTACAATACCAATCAATATAAATGGAATTAAACTGATAGGTGATCATTCATTCGATCGTTGCGTTTGAAAATAAAATTTAATCTAACGAAAAATTCATCTTATTTACGACAGAAGAATCCGTTACCCTGATGGGCTTAAGAAGCTTAAAGATAATCTACTCTACTACTCTAATTTCTATTTTTTTAGAGTAATTTCCTAAAAAATTAAATGGTTTTCCAATTTTTGATGCTAAAACTAAATGAATTTATGGCTTATGGTCTTAAACATTCGGTGCAATTTACGAGATATTTTTAAATCAAAATTTTATCCATCGTAGTATTTTTTACAAATGCAGTTTTGGCAATTTTATAAAAAAGGTTTCGATTATGTTCTTCTCCGATGATTCTTTTTAAATGCATTTCTAATTTTTTCATCATCCGGCTTTCCAATTAAGATTGACATCCTGTTGGAAGAAGCCATGATTCTCACCCAAAAAAAACAATTCAAATACCCATAAAATAAAAATATCTAAAATGTTTGAATGACCATGCACACTTTTAACTTTAGTTTCCAAATTTTAATAGTAAATATACTGCAATAAATTCATAGTCATATTAAAAATAAAATATATTTTGCGAAATCACTTTTGTTTTCATATAGATACAAATGTATCTGAATGCTAAACTTGGCCTATTGTAATGACCTTTATTCTTGTGTCATTCTTCTCACGAAATTTGTCAGCACGAAAAAAGAATATAAAATATCTTTATATATATATTTTGAAGATACACATTGTGATTCATTTATCACGAGTAAAAAAATATTTTCTTGGCATTTTTTCCTTTAGATATTGTATTATTGTTCTGGATTGTTTTGGGTCGATGACAGATGAATAAGTTCAATGATTTCAAATATGTCGAGACAATGAAAGTTGCAGATAATTTATTATGTATATAATGCGGAGAGAAAACAAATAGAAATGAATTTATTTATGTATATTTTACTTGAATATTATTTCAATGTATCACTGAATTGTGTTTCTGTTGAAATAATAATGGATCAAAAGATGTTGATCCTGATTGATCCCGACTTGAGAATAAAAAAAATTTAGTGATGAAACTGTCGTGAAGTCAAATTAAGCTGAAATACATTTTTGAAATTGCAAGTTCAAGTTCAATTTAATAATAAGCAATTAGAATTTTGAAATAAATAATCAACAAAATATTAAATATTAAAAACCACTAAACTTACCATGAAAGGAAAATATTCAAATGCGAGTAAACTCAATAAATTTATGGATCTTAGGCGGCCCATTCACGTTCAATAATATTGCGCAATATTTATGATCAATAATATTGCACAATATTATTGAACACACTCTTGCACCACACATGTTCAATAATATTAAGTCAATAAAATTGATACGGCATCCGGGTTAGTACTTTCTTGAAAGGAACATGTCAGATGACGAAGTTTTGGCATTATAAATATAATATTTGTGACCTTTCACGACCGCTGCCAAAATCTGAAAAATATTGCGCAATATCACACACACGCCGCAATAAAAAAATATTGTGCAATAAAATTTAAGCTTGCTCAATATTTTGTTCAATCATTGTGCAATCATCAATACTATCCCTAGACGATCAATAATATTGTGCAATCATAAATATTGCGCAATATTATTGAACGTGAATGGGCCGCCTTATACACATTCAATATTTTTAAATGATTGTTGCTTTATTCAAGTGAGTACGTTTTTCGATAATTTGCGAAAAATAATTACATTTAAATTTCTTTTCTTAAGCTAATTGAACACTACAATGTGAATTGTTTGTGGCCTTTTTCACAAATAGCTCGACATTTGTTTCCGTGAAGTGCGTGAATTGATTGTGCATCGTTTGAGTAACGAATATCCATAACATTCCTCCATAAAGAAAATCCATGAGCTTGAAATTGTAATTACACTTTAACATGGCTTCTCTTCGGCCAAAAAATTGGCTCAGCTTTCGCACAGTCTGCAACACAGCACTCTTGTTGGAAATGATTTTTCAATATTTCGCATTCGTTATTCAATCATAAAACGATCCATTTCTTAGATCAAAGGCCTGGCACTGCATATCTGCTAATATGCTAATTGTGTTACCAATTTCAATGTCGGAATAATACGCACTTCAAAAAGAAACCAACAAATTGCCCATACTATATATTTTAAATCTAAATCCTCATTAAATTTCATTTAGAAAACTTTTACCTCAGATTTAAAGCACATACAAATATGGTTAAATACACCATTGAATATTTTAGTCTAGTATTCTTGAATTGAATAGAAAAGTAAAATTTTCGTATGAAATTTTTTTTTGGTGCTTCTGTGTTTTTACGAGTCTTCTCTTAATTAAAAGAACTGACTCGAAACAGTACTAGTATGTACAAAAATTTTCTATAATCTCGCTAGCTAATCTGGACACACTTTATATCAGCTTCTAAATTGTTTTCGGGGAACCCGAATTCAGTAGATTATTGCGAAATAGTCGACAAAGGCTTAGGAGTTTTGAAAAAATAGCAGCTAGTATGGGTGTATATTTATTTATTTCTTATATTTGTATAGATTCCACGTCAAAAAACTTCGTGAAGATCGAAGAACAAGGGAAGTGTTCCATCGGAGTTTTGAAGGAAATATAATATAAACTGTGTTAATTTATTTTTTATTAAAAACTGAAAAACTAGACAGATCTGATATGCTTTTCACATTTCGGAGACCAGAGTTGCCTAAAATCAGCTCTTGAAGTCATTCTACACGATTCTGTAGTTTCCTGTGCAATTAATCCATTCTTTGCGGCAATACATAAGGATATTAGCAATAACTGCAATTAGGAAAAGGGGTAATGACGTACACTTAAGCCAGTTTGTTTATTTCTCGCTTAAAATGGCGATAAGAATAATATTTTTGCTACTGATACTTAATTTAGTTATTTTTCTACAACTTTCTTTACAAATACTTAATTTTTTTACTTCAGATTTTTTTAAATAAATTTTTAAGAAAAAACTACATTTTACGAGATTACATCGAGTGTCGGGGCAACTCCGTACAACAGATGGGGTAATACCGTACAACCACACATATTGTAAAAACAGGGAATTATTACAAGAAATAAACCATCAGGCTATACAGAAAAGTCACTTTATTATTTTGAGAAAGAACATCATTTACAGAAGTAATTATTCATAACTATTTATACAAAAATCGCAGATAAAGTTTTCTGCAGACTCAGCAGCACTGCACGCCTCGTGCATCAATCCAGAGCACGAACAACACCGAAACCGACCATCTGAAATAAAGAATCACTGTCGTCTAGTCTTTACGAAAGCAAAACAATTCAGAAGTAAAATGTCATAAAAAACCATTTGGGGCAATGCCGTACACTTTTGTACGACGTTGCCCCAACCTGAGCTTGTAGTAAATTTATAACAAAACCTTCCAACTTTGTTGTCAACAGGTTTTCGTTGTAATTTCAAACTTATCTTGAGAAATGTGGATTTTTATAGTTTAGAAAGCCACCAATTTATACGTAAAAGCTTTCCACTTACCTCTAAATTAGTGAAGATCAAAAATAGTAAGTAAAACCAACAAAACAAGACTTTCTATAACTGAACGCGTACCGTACATAGAGGATGAACTAACTCAGTCTGATGAGTTTACAGTAACTTCCGCAAGGCGTCAGCAGCGACTAAACTCATATATTCTCAAAACGTAGCGGCAAAATGAGGTGTACGGCATTACCTCGATGTACGGCATAGCCCCGCTTTCCCCTACATTGTGTTATATTTTCATCTATGATATTTTACTATTTATGAATAGCCACGATTATAATATTAATAATAATAATACTAATAATAATAAAAGTCACTTATTTTTTCGTAGGAAATCTCTGCTATAAATTTAAAAATTCACGATAAACCATTTATGTGAATTTGTCCCGTGTAAACTATAAAAAGTTACTCGAATCGATTGAGACTTTTTCAACGTCTCAGTACCACTATTTCACGTACATCCTTACCAGAATTTAGCTTTCTACAATTTTTTCCGAAAATAGGTATTTCTTTATATGCTAATTTCCCTGGATCATCTTGAGCAAGAATTCAACAAAATTTTAAAAAATAACATGCAAAAATTAAATCTAAAACTTCAAAAAAAATTGAACCGTCGCGCGACTTATTTACGTAAATTTTTTGAAATGAAATTTATCGTTGTTTTTTTTTGAAAAATGTCTGCCGAATCATTAAATTGCTTCATTGCGTTGATAGTTATCTCATAGAGACATTACATTTTCGTCAATTTGATGAATGTGATAATAAAATATCCGGAAAATACAATTTAAATCTTATTTCATTTGAATACAAATAAAATTTCTATTTTCAAAATTGCTTGAAGTTTTGAACTCATCTTAAATGTTTTGCGAATAAAATAAAATGAAAAAAAAATTAAAATTTTCAATTATTTCTGAGTCTTGTAAAAATTCATAATCCTTCACTTTTCTGCAATTGTACTCGGGTTTGTTGTAGAACAATAAATAAATGCATTCATCCAAAAAAATATATATTTAAAATGCTTGTCTTGCAAACACGTCAACAATCCCATTCAATATGTATTTAATTTTTCACATTTAATGATCATTTTTAATATTTTTGGACAAAGATAAAAACACTGCCAAGCAATAGACTGAAAATAATTTCGGAACCAAAAACATTTTTATCATTTATCACGATGACCGAAACACGTTAAGTATGGTTCCAAATATGATTTTTGAAAAAAAATAACAAATTAACCAGGACCTCTTATTTGTCTTGTGCATAAATGCAAATGATATAAACCGCATTCTTCGGCTCAAATAAATACGGTAGCGAAATTCGGACTGCCTATAAATATAGACGCTATTAAGAAATTGCTAGGCTGCCATTAGCGCTTGAAGAGTCGTTCAAAACTTAACCCTGGAACGTTCACGTCCTAAATATTAATACGCAGTCAGCTACCAAGTAAATCGATTGGTTCTCAGTGTATCTTTGGGTGAGATTTAATTTTATCCAATTTTTGAAGAAGAAAAATTATCAAATATGTGTGACGAATGTGTGGTTTGACGTCGTAATATAATTTATCAATACATTTCCTTGCCAGAGCCAGTCGTCGATTCAGTCCCAGATTAGTTGAAGCATAACGGCAGCCGATCGTGTCGATCTGTTCCTAAGTAAGATTGGAGCAATATTCGTGTCCCTAGAGCTAAAGCTAGATACATACCAGATTCAAGGCAAATAAGTAGATCTACCTCTTGACACTAAATTAACATCATAATTTTTTTCGTACGCGAAATTTTCCAACGATATGCAATATTATATATAAAATATTCTTGCTCGATCGCCATATATTACACATCATATCAATCTGATCGGAACGTTGTGACCTGAAAAAAAATTTCATCTTCGCGGAACTAATAAAGAATTTCACTTGAGGACGGTCTGTGAAAAAGTGTAGACGCCAATCCAAGTTCGTGTGATTTTTGTGATTTTTGGACTTAAAATTTTGATAATAGTGCAAAGTTATTCTTAACAATATAATCGAGAAAGCTGCGTAGAAATGTATATAAATTTAGTTCGTATATAAAAACACAGAAACAACAAAAGATACGAAATCTTTATTGCTCGTTTTTGGTGAATTTGTGCTTCGTTTGAAAAAAAATAATGTGAATTTAATGGAATTAATTTTTTTGAATACAAGATTTTTCTCATTTTTATTGCCATCGAAAGCTCATCATTTGCAATAGAAATTAATTTCAACAATTCTATAAAAAAGTGTGGAAGGTAGGATTTTTTTGGATTAATTTTTATTTGGGCAAAAAATTGATGAGTTTTCAATGCGAATTATATCAAATGAGAAAAATCCGAAAAATCTTATTTAAATAACTAGAAAATATCATAAAAATCTTTCAAATCAACAACATTATCAAATACCAAAAATGATGCGTTGGCTGACTGATAAAAAAGAGCCTGAGGCCACTTGGGAGGAGTATAGTTTATTTTATCGGGAATTTAGTCGGTGTGTTACTCTTTCGGAATATGATCATCCAGAACGTTTGCAAATATTTTTCCAAGAACAAAATTTCCCACCAAATGATCTAAATGGGAAGGATTTTGTAGCAACAAATTTCCTAACATCGTTTTATATACAAACACGAAAAGGTATATGGAATATCTAACATAATTATATTTATTTTTATTTTAAACGAATCCCTACGTCCTTAAGCTTCATGACGTGAAGCGTTTTACATAATATTCGAATTGATATTTAATATTGCCTGTGTTAATAAAACCGATCTATTTGCAAACCAAAAATATTTGATTCTCGTACTACATACTTCCCACCTCTTTGAATTAAATTGTTCGGTTTTCTAGCTTAGCTATGTGAGCTTCTACAATATTTATGTAAATTTCTACGGGACCAACTAGATTTATTTTGAAAATATTTTGTACGAACATTTGAAATTGGTATGCTACCAAGAAAAAAATTCAATGTCGTCCAGTTGATTGTGAGGAATGTCATAAATGATAGTCCAACATAGTCAGTCGACGGTACCAAAATAGATTAGAAATTATATTTATTCGCGTGATACTTACAAAAATGTTCAGTCATAAATTATCTTTATATGAAATGTTAAATATATGTTAAATGTGTAAGGGATCCCGAGTGTATGCTTAATGCAATAATTAAATTATAGCCTAGAGAGGCATATTTATTCAATATTTCATAAGAGCAACAAATTTACTTCTGAATCATGAGTGAATTTTATTAAAAGAATTGTTGTTTCACATTCAATAAAGTGTGATAGAATAAATGAATATATTTATTGAAGGGATAACTTAAATATATTCGCCTTGAATACACTTTGTAATTTCGTCAATTTAGTATCAATGCTTCCTAAGTAGAATCTCAAAGAATATGTAAATTTCTCTTCACTTTCTTTCTTTTCTTTCTTAAATTTCTTTCTTTCTTTTCTTTCTTAAATAATATGTTGCATCAGATAGTTCATTCAACAGAGAACAGAATGTATCCACACACAAAATAGCACCCTCGATATCCGGTTTCATTATTCATGCCTAAAAACATTTTCTAAATGATATGAAAAATTTACTATCCCTAATTTTCCTGAAAATTTGACTCCACTAAACATTCATCGGTTGAACAAAACAAAACAAACGGCCCCACTTTAAGCCCCATCAACGATATGGTCCAATTGAATTAATTCCGTGCATGCGATATTTCATAACTTATAATTTATCAATTCACTCGTATATTCGCCAAACATTAAATCTCCCTGAAGCGAGAAAATCGGCTCAATTAATTTTCAAGTATGTATTTCGATGGCCAAGCAACAAACACGAAACAAATGGCTAAGTGCTAAACATGCTGTGAGATCTTGCGCGAAAATCATGAATGGATTAATGATGACTTTGTAATAATGCTGCATTTACGATTATAATCGTTCAATTCTTCAAGTGTTACGTAGAATATGTTATTTTTGGAATATGTACATACGAAACGTGAATATGCTAAGAATTCAATGAACACGATGTGTTTGCTTCGTCTTTGAAATATCGGATATAGTCCATAATTTTCAAGTTATGATTAGGCTCAAATTCGGTTTATTGACTTCATCATTTCCTCTGTAGATGTTGATTTTTTTATTATTAGTCGTGTGCTGGAAAATTCTACTAATTTTCACTTAAAATTGATACTTTTTTCAGCGCAGGAGAGCTTATACTATTGCCAAATCAATGCCAAGCGCACTAACTCCTAGTGTTCTGATTTTTTTGTATCAGAAGGGATCATAATATTAAACTATTATAATATAATATTAAGCTTATTTTACTATTCCAATGAAGAATGATTTAAATATTCTTGATCCTTTACTTGAAATTAGCGGTATCACTTTTTTAAAGAATGTTCGACCGTTCTATTAGCCACAAATGATTAAATAAGTTTCTTTTAAGAGAATCTTGTACGTTTTTTTTATCAAAATCCTGCTCTGCTTTTAAGGATTTCTTAAAATCCTAAATAACTACTGCATACAATCACTACTTCTGGTTTCATGCTGCTGATTCAAGAGCCATTAATGAAAAAACGAACGTTACATAAGCACCACCAAGAAACAAATCAACAGCTCTAATCCATTTGAGTTGCTTACGTTTGGCTCTGGAATAATCCTTACTAACCAAGATTATTTCAGTGTATTCAGTCGTGAAAATGTCGTCAATATTGGATACACAATCAGACCTTTTGCGATATATAATGACGCTACTGATAAGTTTAAATCAAAGTTCATGGGATTACATACCCCTTTTTTTCTTGAATTAATATGGCTCAGAAATTTAGGCTTAAGCTCCCTATGCATCGCAAAAAAAATCTGGCCAAGCTCTGTGAGTTTTTCTACTGAAGGCTTGGTCCCGCGACCCTTTAAAAGTTTTTTTTCGGTCTTGATGATCCAAAATGCTTCCACTGGAACAGTTGAGCCTTAATTTTGACGTAATATTCGTATACCCATATTTGAATATCTTCTATCGTACGTTTCAGTAGTTCTGCATCATTGTTGACTTCATCTAGCGATTCCTAAGCAACTTTCGTTCGTCTCTGTTTTCGTTCGAAGTTTAACAATTTTGAAACAATATTTTGCTGCCACTCTTTCGATACTCAAAACATCCGAAAAAATTCATAGCATGAGCCAATTGATATCTCAACATCATCAGCGATCTTTCTGGTGGTGATTTGCCAATCGTGCATTCTCATTTCTTTCACGTTTTGATAGTATGGCGATCAGGACACTTTTCATCTTCAACGTCTTCACGACTACCCTGGAAACGCTTATACCACACGTTGGTCATTGTTTTACTTATAGCAGACTCTCTAAAAGTAAAATTTAATATTTCTAAAACAGTGCTGCACTTTATTCTATTCATTTTGGCAAAATTTGATGCAAATTTGTTGGTCCATTTATTTAATCACTTAAAATCGTGGATCGTACCAAAGTACATGTAACATAAACATCTGATACGGGAACTTGTGTACAGATACTTTTCAGGCATGTTTACCGACACAACAACAAAAATGGCTCGAATCAGACTAAAAAGATCTGGGAAGTAAAAAAAACTATTGTTATTAAACATACCTCGTAAAGGCATTGGTACCTTTCTCGTTTTATTATAAACTAGATTATATTTGAAAAATTACAGTGCAAAAACTATTTGTGTGGAATGTTTTTGGTAGCTTACAGTTCAGTTTTCAAATCTTCATATCATTAAATTTCAATCTTTGGGAGTGTCAGTTTTTCAAATGATTAAAGGCACAAGATGAAGATCCTCGTTTCCGAGAAGAAGAAAAAATCCATGGTACCTTAGCATGAAATTTTTTCCTGGTCTTACGTTTATTAAATCGTTGTTGTTTTTTTTTGAATATTATAGACATGGCTTGTAGCTGACAATCCTACAGATCAAGGGCGGATCCAGCATTTGATTCAGGGGGGGTCACTGCCTCGAAAATCACAATAAAAGAAGACAATATTGCAAAAAAATCGTCAAAATCACTAGTTTACCTAGGTTCATGGGGGGGGGGGGGGTCATGACACCCATGACCCCCCCCTTGTATCCGCCCTTGCTACAGATATTGACGTACTTTGAGCCAACATTTGCATATATGTTTTTTAGACATCGATATATTATCTTCTATCATCCATCAACTATTGTTTACGTTGTGAGACACTTTTAAGTCTTGAAAATAATTCATAATAATTAAATTCAACAAAGTACACCGAAAAACAAGTTGCTGCAGTTTAAACGTCGATCGTGATGCAGACATTAGAGAAATAATTAACAATTTTGACTCACATTTCAAAACGCATCTTTCCCAGTAGATGGATACACCAGACAACATAGTGGCTTATTTCTACTACAGGCTCAATTCTTTCCAATGAGTTCGATACATTTTTTTTATCGTAAAGAAACCATATTTTAGTTACTTCTACCCAACTTCTCATACTCCTTCATGAAGGACTTACTTAACAATAGTAAATACAATTAATCGCTATGGTTTTTTTAATGAATAGTCTAAGAGAATCCTTGCACCAGAAATACATGTATAGAAAGCGCAATTATTTAAATTAGGAGTTCAAAGTGAAAACGTGTATATCTCAGTTGATAATGGTCGAAATAGTTGATTCAATTTATTTTATTCAACATTTAAGACTCAAATGGACGATCTGAAAATGTTTCCTGTTTAAGATATTTCATCTGGCAATAGTATTTTCTTTAAATTTGGATTTGTTACCATTTATTTCCGAATGATCAATTAATGACAGATTCCTTCTTGGGACACTAGTCTCCTATCGATTTCTGTCTGTTTAAAGGACCTGCTTTGATGGTTTTATCAATAATGAGACTTTTCTCTGTCCCCTTGCTCAATTTTCGGAATTGTTTAAAGAATTTCTTTTTGTTTTAACTCGAAAAATATCATATTTAAGAAGTATATTTTCTTTAGTTTTTCAAGGGCATATTCGTTTCATTTTTCCAGCTACTCTCTATATATGCATTATAATTCCATTTCCTTTCCTTTTTGTTTCGTCCCAAACACTTCTAACCAATTCCCCTTCTACGCTTGATTTTTGTGGCTCACTAATATTCAATCTTTGAAAGTTTACCATTTTCTTTTGATATGCTCTCGCTTATTTTAAGATTTTCTAGTACACATGATTTATTATTTATAAATCACATTTGATTGCGGTTGACATTGTTTATATTGATATGCAATTTCAACCTCCTAGAATATTACTTTTTGTCTGATTCTGCTTTGTAAATGGTGGTGAATATTGAAAATGTGGAAAAATGATGAATTCAATATGAAACACTAAAATTCTACCCCTGAAATACATTTAGACCTGCGTTTCTTCAACGATTCATTGAAATCGGTCCATATTTTTGAATTTTTGTTCATTAAATCTACAAATCTTACTTACATCTGCTTTTCATCCAAAAATCAAAGACAATTTTGGCGGAAGTCAATGAATCTAGTGATTAAATTGGTTAGAAGCTATTAAATTAGCTTTTGCGAGCGAAGGTTATCTTCTCAGCAATTTGTTGAAAACACAATAATTCTCATGAGTTGTGAAAAATCTTTTTTGCGATGTTAGATTCTACTAGAAAATTTTATATTTTACATTTAAAGCTATGCATTATATCGCTGAAAAGGTTACAACACCATTTACTAGAAAAACTTTATTGAGAATATATTCCCTCACAAACAAAAACATCAATACAAAAAAGTTATCAACTACTTGTTGATGTGAAAGATCTATCGCACACATCTGTTCAATTTATAAATAAATACCACCTCGATTACTGAAATTCAAAGTCGAAATATAAAAAAGAAATCAACAAAAATTTCAAAAAAAGATTCGGCATCAAAAGAATTTATATGGCGCACTCATGGATACAACAAACATCCAACATTCGAGATGTTCTCAATCATTTTGAAGCGGTTTTGATAAACATTTTTTCTCTCTAGTTTCTGGCATTTATTAGCGTGTCGTGTTGTTTCTGTGGGGGGGATAGATTAATATGCTAAAAATAAATAGAAAAAAAATCTATGAAATTTTTGTGGTGAATCATTTCGCCAGCATTTTGTCCCTGTCACGATGATGCTATTAATGATGGCAATATCAACCACTACATATGCTTCCACACGAAGTGGTTGATCGCACAACAAAAATTTATGTATATAAATATATATTCGCTTGTATTTTCAGAAAGAACGAATTATAACTTTCCCCACAATGTCTGTTTCGAAGTGAAGTAGTTATACATGGTATATATTAATTTGCCCGATTTAGAAAATAAGTTATTACGTATTGAAATATTATGTGTTCTTATCAACGAAACAAAGATAACATCAGCTTTAAACTCCTAATAATCATCAATTACTTTTAATAAATAATAATTTTTGTCCAAAACTCTTTCAGCCGAAGTAAAAATGCCTAGCGGTAAGATAGATAAGCCCACCATCGAGGACAATCGTGATGGTACCGTTTCCATTAAATATGATCCAAAAGAAGAAGGTGTTCATGAGTTAGCTGTTAAATACAATGGCGAGCATGTTCAAGGTATGAAAAATTCAGATTAAAAGAATTCAAACGCTTGTTTTCAAATATTATTCGAATTTTTGATGAGCCTATTCTATTTCATTCCAGGATCACCATATAAATTCCATGTTGATTCGATCTCTTCTGGATATGTAACTGCCTATGGCCCTGGACTCACTCACGGTGTTAGTGGCGAGCCATGTGTGTTCACCATATCAACGAAAGGTGCTGGAGCTGGTGGTTTGTCGTTGGCCGTCGAAGGACCAAGCAAAGCTGATGTAACTATCAAATTGCTGAATTGACTGAAATGGAAAGTAAAATGTTGTTTTCAGATTTCGTACCATGACAACAAAGACGGAACAGTGTCTGTAACTTATCTTCCAACCGCTCCTGGTGAATACAAAATTTCAGTCCGTTTTGGAGATAAGAACATCAAAGGATCGCCGTTCTTCGCTAAAATCACTGGTGAAGGTCGCAAACGTAA
Source organism: Oxycera nigricornis (assembly GCA_963942545.1). Lineage (NCBI taxonomy): Eukaryota > Metazoa > Arthropoda > Insecta > Diptera > Stratiomyidae > Oxycera > Oxycera nigricornis. The sequence goes on along the minus strand of OZ012660.1, from coordinate 109,539,717 downwards.
TCAAATTTCGGTCGGTTCATGCTCCGAAGTTACATTGCCTGGCGCAATCACCGATGCCGATTTGCGTTCATTAAATGCTTCCATTCAGGTAATTAAACATATAACGAAGCTCTTAATTGTAGGCTGTCCTCGTTCCAACACGGATTGGTTCCAAACCGTTCAACCAACACGAATCTCCTTGAACTTAATCAAACTGTCGCAAAGGCTCTCGACAGTCGTACCCACAGTAATGTAGTGTATACTGACTTCAGTAACGCATTTGACACTGTCAACCTAAGTAATCTACTTCTGAAGCTAGCTCACTTTGGCCTGTTTGGACCATTACTCTCATGGCTTGAATCCTACATCAGCTCTCGTTCACACCGTGTTAGTCTACGGAGCGCTCATTCTCCTCTCTTCCACCTTACCTCCGGCGTTCCCCAGGTGTCTATTCTAGGCCCTTATCTATTCTTACTCTACATAAATTACCTTCCCTCTGTCGTAGCGTCTCAGTGTCTTCTGTATGCTGATGAATTAAAAATTTACCGAGTAATTCGCTCGGAAAAGGATTGTTTTGCTCTTCAAAGGGATCTGGACGCGATCGATTCTTGGATTCAAACTAATTTTCTCCCCCTTAATGTCCAGAATTGTCACAAAATGTCCTCCTTAAAGCCCAGTCCAACTTCTACAACGGCTACAACTTCTTACTTTGCAATCCCGCAGACTCCTCTTAGGTGAGTGTTTTCTGTTTCGGCTTCACCACCATCAATTATACTCTAACCTCTCTGATTGGTTAGAGTAACGTATTTTAGAACGTCCTGCCAGACCTGATAACATATTCAGCGTTCCATATGCTAGGACTGAGACTTTGTACCATTCGCCGATGTTGCGACTCCACCGAAACCACAATATTCTGCAACTTAGTCCGTTTTCTCACTCACTCTCCATTTATAAACAGAATGTAAAGCGTATCTTATGTAATTAGTTTTACTATGTCAGGTATTTCTTTTTTTTTTGTTTATTTTGTGTTTAGTTTATCTGTTATTCTGTTCATTAATTAAAAATTGATTTTTAAATGCTTGAAGCACTCGTCAATAAATTCTACCTCCGACATAAATGAACTTCTTACAAAATAATTCCTTAATTTGATTGTTTAGGCTCCAGGTGGTTTGGAAGAGCCATGCTTCCTGAAGCGAATGCCAAGCGGTAATATTGGTGTGTCATTCACTCCGCGCGAAGTTGGCGAACATCAAGTGTCCGTTAAGCGTATGGGCAAACATATTCAAAACTCACCATTCAAAGTGAACGTTTGCGAGCGCGAAGTAGGTGATGCCAAGAAAGTTCAGGTGTCCGGCAACGGATTGAAGGAGGGCAAAACACACGTGGATAATAGTTTCAGTGTAGACACCCGCAATGCTGGCTACGGTGGCTTGTCCCTATCGATTGAAGGTCCGAGCAAAGCTGAAATTCTGTGCAACGACAAGGAAGATGGCTCATTGAATATTTCGTACAAGCCAACAGAGCCTGGCTATTATATTGTCAACTTGAAATTCGCCGATCACCATGTTGAAGGATCACCTTTCACGGTGAAAGTGACTGGTGAAGGATCCAATCGTCAACGTGAGAAGATTCAAAGACATCGCGATGCAGTCCCACTAACCGAGGTGGGAAGTCAATGCAAGCTTACATTCAAGATGCCTGGCATCACTTCATTCGATCTATCGGCTTGCGTAACTTCTCCTGGAAACGTTACAGAAGACGCTGAAATCCAAGAAGTGGAAGATGGTCTCTACGCCGTTCACTTTGTTCCCAAGGAATTAGGCATCCATACAGTATCTGTTCGCTACAAGGAAATGCATATTCCTGGCTCGCCATTCCAGTTCACTGTTGGCCCATTGAAAGATTTCGGCGCCCATTTGGTAAAGGCTGGAGGATCTGGCTTAGAGCGAGGTGAGGTCGGCGTCCCGTGTGAATTCAACGTCTGGACACGTGAAGCCGGTGGCGGCAGTCTCGCTATCTCTGTTGAGGGGCCAAGTAAGGCCGACATTGAGTTCAAAGATCGCAAGGATGGCTCTTGCGATGTGTCATATAAGGTTACTGAGCCGGGTGAATATCGCATTGGCCTGAAATTCAATGACCGCCATATTCCCGACTCTCCCTACAAAGTCTACATTTCACCGGAAGTAGGTGATGCGCACAAAGTGGAAATGCAGCAATTCCCCGAAGGCTCAATCCAAGCCGACACACCGTCACAATTCTTGGTGCGCAGAAACGGAGCCAAGGGTGAGTTGGACGCCAAAATCGTTGCTCCTTCCAACACCGAGGACGACTGCTTCATTCAGGCCATCGATGCCGACATGTCTTCGGTACGTTTCTATCCACGCGAAAACGGCATCCACTCAATCCACGTGAAACTGAATGGGGTCCACATTCCCGGATCTCCGTACAGAATAAAGGTGGGAAAAGATGTGGCTGATCCGGCCGCTGTACACGCCCAAGGAAATGGTCTCGAAGCTATCAAGACTGGAACGAAATCCGATTTCATTATCAACACATGCAACGCTGGTACTGGCACATTAGCTGTTACAATGGATGGACCTTCAAAGGTTGCAATGGACTGTACTGAAGTGGAGGAAGGCTACAAAGTAAGATTCACTCCGCTTTTGCCTGGAGATTATTACTGTTCAATTAAATATAACAATATGCATATTGTGGGGTCGCCATTCAAAATTCCGTGCATAGGTAAGACGATAAATGCAATATAAGTGTTTGCCGTGATAAAATATCGAATTGATCTTTACTAGGTGACAAATTGGCGGACGAGGGCGCTCAAGAGACATCGTCTGTTATTGTAGAGACCGTACCAAAAATAGCCAAGGAAGGAAAGAACTCGGGGGTAGTTTTGCCGCACTTTAAATCGGACGCCAGTAAGGCAGCTGCAAAGGGTCTTGGACTGAAGAAGGCGTATATAGGAAAACAGAATCAGTTTACAGTCTGTGCTACCGATGCTGGTGAGTAAAACGACAGACAATGCTAAAAAATCGATTATGTAACGAAAAATTCACACTGCTTTATTTTTTCCCAGGCAACAATATCCTCTATGTTGGCATGTACGGTCCGAAGGGAGCATGTGAAGAAGTCTTCATTAAACACACCGGTCGCAATAACTACACCGTCAGCTATATGGTCCGTGATCGTGGCGAATATCTGTTGATAATTAAGTGGGGTGATGATCATATTCCTGGATCGCCATTCAAAATTGAAACATAAATCGAGCGCAAACAATTTGAAAAAGAAAACAACTCAAATACAATTGAAACGTGTAAACGGCACAGATTTACATTTGTTTCGAATAATCAATTCGTATAATTAATTACATTTATTTCCAAATGATAAGAATTTAAAAAAAAATATTGTTTTCCCCAATATGGCTCAGTTTACGATAATTCTTTATGCAGTAATAGTTAAACTATTCTATAATACAATAAATAATACTATATCTAATACTATTAGAAGACGCACACTTTTTTTTTGTGAGAGATTTAAAATTTATGTTACATAATTTTTTAAAGCATGTGTGTGTATTAAATATGCGTTTTGTAAAAATGCATAGAATGGCTTAGTCACATATTCCCATACTCGTTGCGAGTGTTACGATTAGTGCAACTAAAAAAAGAACGATCTAAACAAAAATATGATGCCATCTATTTGATCATCTAAGTTGAATTGAAGCAAAGTGGTAAAAATGAATATTAATATGATGAAGATATGTTTCATTTTGCACGTATTTGTGTTGCACAGTTTTATTATTACTTATTTTGTTAAAATTACTCATAATTTTTAGAATATTTATGTTTTACATATGATTTTTTTCTGTTATCCTCTTATGAAAAAAACATAAATAATAAAAGTCAATCATTTAATTTAGTTAAAAAATAATTTTGGATTTTGTGTATTCTTGATGAAATTTATAGGTTGAAATATTGCTAATAACAAGGAGAAAACATGCTTTTCTGGCGAAACTAGTATCAAAATCATGTTATATAATTGATTATGCATTTTATAGAAGTATTGTGTAAAAAGTAGATTCTACGGCAGATGCCGACTGCATTTTATTTTTAAAATTAGGATGCAATGGTATCCCAGTTTTATTAAGATTCTGGCTCGTTCATAACTTACGTGTGACAATAGGTCCCATCTTAAACCTCTACCGACCTTTGAATCGTCCTTGATACGCAACTGTATACTTTTTGTGATACTGAGGCTATTCCGACTATCGAGCTGTATTAAAAAAATGCCTACCCCACGATACAGGTATTACTCCACAGTCATCACGTTTACATCCACTAAACGATCCCCATTGAAACCGAAGGAAGCTGCCTTCCCGAGCGCCAGCACTCATGTTACCATAGTGATCCCATGATTGTCATCTTTTTAATCTCTAAAGTGGTTTCTTTCTTTTACGCTTTTAACATCCTTGCATTCTGATGTCACTGTTTATCATCATTTCGGAAGTTGCGATCATTCCCTTCTCGCTTTACACTGGCTTGGGACAGTCTACGAGTTAAGGAACAATTAAGTTTCTGGGACAAACACAGGCAGATTTGGTTTTAAACCAACAAACAATTTTTGAGATTAGCTAATATGCACCTAAATAAAATTGAAATCTATGAAAATATTCGTAGCTTTGACGCCAACCAAACAGAATGTGATGTTGAAAAAATAAACCTTAAAATTTTTAGAGTTATTTGTATACCTGCACTGTTCACCTCGAAAAAAAAAACAATGGCTAAAAATAAGAATCGATTAACTTTTACTTTTGTGTGGTTCTCATTTTTGAATCCCTTAAACCGAAAAAAATCAAAAGGTAGATATACAAAACGATCATCCATCTTAAGCTCATGTGTAAATTTGAAACTTGGAACCCTGTTTCAGGCGTCTAAAATTCATGGATGCACACTTTCCTCTACAAGGGCATGAACAATTGTTTTTTTTGTCGGTACTACATATGTTGCACATTCTATAATTTAAGACAATTTCGTTTCGTTTACCTTATATTAAGGACTATTTTCAATATGAATTCAGCTTTTAAAACTGGTTCGAAATAATGTTTTTTGTTTTCACCTAAAGGGACCCTAAATGTTGCAAACAGGTGCTTTCAAGACAAGTGAATGGATAAGCTTCGAACCAACAAGAACGTGGAAGATCTATACTCCAGGTATAAAACGAGAACAACTTCGGAAATTGAGGACAACGACAACGTTTAAATATGAAGCAAACATTTAAACAACACTATAAGACAAATCATGGGAAAATTACAGGAGAAGCAATCAATATAGTTCGCTAAACCCCTTTTAACACATTGTTGGATATAACGGCTGTAAACGTTATTTTCTCAATCTTATTATGTGGTGCTACCGCCTGGCGAGTCAACCCCACGATGTCACGGAAACAGGAGGTGATGCCGTGAAAGCTAATTGACTAAATTTCACCCTTTCGTACCAACATAAAGACATCCTGCAGAGCTGCGCCTGATCAATAAAATATTACATATGTAAGTCTCGTTTTGCCTCAAGCAAAGACAAAAGATAGCCCGCTGTTCATCCCAGTCGACAAACGACCGTTTCGGCAGTGACAAGAACCATATCAGCATCTACAATGGGTACTCGTATTCATAGATAAAATAAAGTAAAATTTTCTCGAAAATAGCAACAAACTTTGTCAAGTCACAAAATTTTTACGGCACAACCGTATTAAAAAACGATTGAATAGTGGTTAGCGCTCTCTAGCCATTTCTTTGGACAGTTAGAAGTTAATGGCAATAGTTGAGAATCGTGACCAGTGGTTCCTATGCGCATTGCTACGTTATGAACACAATGAAAGTGTTAATTTTAGTCAAAAATAATTTTAACAACTAAATTTGTGCTCTGCTAGGATATTTCTCTCCGACGATACCCCACAATCGTATTTAGCATTGAAATAAAATCAATACGGTTCTTTGAAACTATGGTAGGCAATCCTAAATAGATTTTTCGTGGAAATGCCAAACTGCCTTATTACCGTTCATAGTCCGATGAACAGATCCATAGCGTGATTTTTTAACTTCCAAGTTCCCAGTGAAAAGTTTTTGTAATGGGGTCGATTTAGCGAATCCCAAATTTTAGGGTCTCTAGAATCCAAATCCATCGTTTTTAGGGAGATGTCTGTGTTTGTGTATTTACGTATATGTGTAGGTTCGTTCGCAATTACTTTTCGTCTCGATTATCTTGAAAACTAAAGATGATATTGACGTGAAACGTAACTTAAAACTGAGTGAGTTTTCAGCAAAATCGGTCCAGCCGATTTTTATTGAGGATGAAAAAACTGAAATAAGGCAAACTAGATTAATTTTGAAACTGATGATCGTTCAGATTCCAAATACCTGTGTTTTAGCAAAATTTTGATCAATGTTGTTAGTAAAAAATAGTTAAAATCAAAAACAAGCTTAATTTATAGTAATCCAAACTTATATTATGAGATTTGGGAGAATGACAGTAGTGATGCTAGTGCAGTTAATTATTAGATGTTATAAAAAAATGAGTAATAAAAACGAATCAGTTTTTTATTCACCCCACTGGTAAGTTGGACGTGTGGACCTTAAGGGTCGCACCTAGACCACTTTTTCACAGCTACAGTTAATCAGTGAAGCTTCCTAAGTAGTTTGCTGTTCTTGTAATGATTGTTCTTGCTAGCAAATTCCATCCTCTGGCTTCAAAAGGCACAACTGAAACGCGCGTAAATCTGTCATTTTAGTAGAGGCATATTCAAGTCGAAATCACTTAAATACCAATTTGACGTCGTATTGTCTTCTTCGCCATATATTTCGTGGATTGATTGTTGGCAATTCGTCTTGCCTCCTGGTTTTCACAAAAACCGACTCTAAACGCTTTTTTCCGTTTATTTGGTGCGAGAGTTTCTAACCATTCGAAATTTCGATTTGATGAGGACATGCAATAATTTAAAGCCATATCACCAAGAAGACTAGATAACATCAGCAGATGTATCGAACGACACGACTACTGCGCGTTGAGTAGCCTTGTAATGTCTGTGTATGAATATTAAACTGAGCTTTTCAATTTTTCAGTTTTTTTTTTCAATGTAAACAATACGTATAATCAGTTACAAAAAATATATTTATAATTTCTCCATTTTGTATATCCACAAAGTTAAAAAGTAAAACGATTTTTTTTAATTCTACATCACTATCCTAGTTGTTGAAATGATCGTCATTCCAAGTGATAATCAAGACGTGCAAAAACTATCATAGTACGTTTTATCTCCTTCGCATTCATTAACCAAATTCGCAAGTTCTTGGGCATCGTATCCAATTAATTCCTTCAAATCACATACAAATTTATAAACAAATCTGCAATCGAATGCCACTTAGATTCGTTAGTCTCGAAAGAAAAGCATCATTTACCTTTTTCCATGCACTTTTGAAATCATATCACCGTCATAGTAATATCGTAACGCTCTCGATAACTTCTCATAGTTCATAGCTGGTTTATTTTTCCTTATACCCCACAGTTGGGCGACCCGTTCCGGATCGACTAGTTTAAATTCACCATCACTGCCTTGCCACTGGATTATGTTTTTATGTTCGCGATCTGTTAAAATGTCCAGCAGGAATTGCCACAGTTGAATTTGTCCGTTGTTGCCTGTTCGATTGCCTACAGATTCGCCGTGGTTGTAAGGACTAGGACCGGCTTCTGTGGAAGTCACAAAAATTATTCAGTATTAATAAATATTCTCGAATCGATGATTTCGTTACCTAATTTGAATGTAGGATTAGTCTTCTTAATTGCTCTTGGGTTTTTATCCAAAACCACCTGAGCCATGCCATTAATTTTCGTTTTATCATTCTCAACACATTTTTGAATAACTGCTACAAATTTATATTTTCGTAGCAATTCTAGATGCGTCCAAAACACATTTCCGGGATCGTTAGGCACTTTTTTCTGGAATTCCTCTAATGGCATCGAGCACAATTGCTTGCCCGTTATGTTCCAATCGTTCAGTTTGATTTTTGTCTATGAAATAGTTTGAATAGTTAACGAACAGTTCATAAATCCGACTTTATTTCTAATCTACCAAATTAAACTGTCGCACCGCCCATTGCAACCAATGCTTGACCTGGGCGGACGTCCACTCCACCGGATCGTCCGGGATTTTCAATCTGGTTTGATCCTTTTTGAACTTATTGTCCAGCACCCAATTGATAACATGATCATCTTTATCACTTTCCGATTCAATCGAATCTGCCTTTGAATTTGTACTTTCATCGTAGCCCATCACCGTATCGTCATTATCAAAATCTACGTTGGATTCCCTTTTGATTTCTAGTGCGGCTGCAATTGGAAATTGAATGAATTACGAACAATTTATCTAAAGCGAAAAAAGGACGCATTACCCAATGCCGCCTCGGTAGGTTTAAGCACATCAACAATATTTATACGCTCGCCTATCGTTTGTATTTGAGCATTTATTTGGACAAGACCTTCACCCTTGACGCATTGATCGACCAAATTCTTTTGCGGCTCCAGCTAGAAAATTGTTAAATGATTTCAATTTCGAAAATAAACTTTACAGGTAAGAGGTTCACTACCATTTGTGCGTCCTGAAGCCAAAATTCATATTTTTTCAGATCCACACCGATTTTTTGCTCCAAAAGCATTCTGGAATGGAAACAACGCTTGATGTGAATTTGTTTATTGACCTTTTAGTGTTGGGAAGGGCGGATGATTTATGGATTCTTGAATTTAATTGATGGCAGATCAGCTTCAAGGTTTGGTTATTTGAGTTTTGATTGGAATTCTTACTAAAATCTTGACTTTTTGATGGCATCTACTACCAGAGAAGATTTTAGTTGCTTTCTGTAGTTAGGAAAAGATTCAAACACTACGAGAGGCAAAAAAAATATGGGAGTCAAAAAATTCCTTTATTTAACAAGAAGAAAAAGTCAAATTCATTTTAAATCCAGAATATTACCTCACAGCTTAAAAAATGTGCCACTGAGAGAGCATCAGAATAGCAGAATGTGCGATAGATTGCTCCTTTCATTATTTAGGTTTATAGAATTCTAATAAGCCTTTCTATTAAACGCTTATTCCTGGTTGGTTGGTTGTAGTGGCAGCCCCTTTTATCCAAAGGTGGCTCACTTAGGCCGCGAAAGGCCCATTGTGATACCACAGAAGATAAGGGCGTCACTAGAACCTGGGGGATGACGAGAACCATCCAGATTCTCGAATAAAGCCGGCTATGCAGCCAATGTCTAACTCAGCTACTTCCGTGAGGTTGTCCAGTTTCCATGCGCTTCCTGGACAGCGCCGGACATTCGCACAGAAAGTGTTTGATTGTTTCTTCCTCTTCCTCCGATCTGCCACTTCGGCAGAAATCATTGAAAGGGACACCCAATCTTTCTGCGTGTCTGCCGATCAGACAGTGTCCCGTAAGTACGGAAACGACGGAACTCAGAATTTTCCGGCTTATATTGAGGAGCCGCTTGGTGCGTTTGGAGCACAGTGCGTGCCAAGTTTGCCTGGTTGTGCTACAGCTTTCTTCGAGCCAGACCCTATTCGTAGCCTCCACGTAGTGCTGCATAAATCCTAGCTTTATGGAAGCTAGAGGTTGGCCGACTTCGGGGGTAAGTGTATATTCCTGAAGCTCGGTGCCAGCTCTCGCTAGGGCATCTGGTTCGCAGTTTCCAGGTATATCACTATGCCCCGATACCCAGCAGAGAATTACTTCACAGTGAAGAGACATCACGTTCAGTTGTGAGCGGCATTCCATAGCAATTTCAGATGAGGTATGCACGCTGGATAGTGATTGGATAGCAGCTTGACTGTCAGAAAAGATGCTTAAATTTCTTATGGAAATTTTCTGACTTCTTAGCCAGTCAACTGCCTTATAAATCGCAATGACCTCTGCCTGAAAGACGCTGCAGTGGTCTGATAATCGGAAGGATAGTTTCAGGCCTAGCTGTTCTGAGAACACGCCACAGCCAACTTTTCCATAGTTCTTGCTTCGGCAGAACATATACAGTGAAACCTCTCATAACCGGACACTCATGGTGCCAGTCTTTTTGTCCGCTTATCGGAGGTGTCCGCGAGTGGAGGTTTCACTGTACTAAAATTGGAACGAAGCTTGTTCCTAGTTTCGATTAAATATATAGAAAATAAAAATAGAAAATAAATGTTTCAATAAACAAAGATCAGCAAGCTACAACCGAATAGCTTGAAATAATAATTAATAACTTTGAAAAGGGAAACACTTAAAAGCAAAAATAGTATGGAAATCAGCCGAACACATAATTTAGCGACTCATGTGCGACAATCGCGGGGGAAATAAGGATAGCACATTACCAAACAAATTGTTTCCGCTTCCGTTTGTCGCTAGATTGTAGGACAGTTTAGAAAAGTCCCGAAATTCGGTGCATCTAAACTAGTGTAGCAAGCTGAAATGGACCTGAAAAGGATGTGCAACACCGAAACTATAAGGAGAGTTTTGAGAGATGCAAATTACAACGGAAGAACAATGATAAAGAAGCCATATATGTTAGTGCTAAAAATTAACCAAGCAGATTCGAATTCACTCGAGAATATTTGGCGATTTTTTCAATGTTTTGGGATATCGAGATTTTTGCTGACAAAAGTAAATTTAATCATTTCCCAAGATATGGCAGGGATTATGTGTGATGATAGCCAAACACTAAATTGCAACCACAAAATTTAGGTTTTAGGTTAAACGCATTAGAGGGTATATAATGGTGTGAGGATGCATGTCCACTTCGGAAGTAGGAAACCTGATATTTAACAAGGAGCAGCCTGGATAGATTTCAGTATTTGAAAATATTGGAAGCTAATTTACTGCTGAATGCGAAAAATCTAATCTAAAAGACAATTTCCGCATTTATCGAAACAATCATCTCAAACACAGCTCTGAATTAGTGCGAACGTGATTGATCTGGAATTGCTCGTTCCAAATTAAATCGTCTGCTCAGTCGCCGGATTTAAATGTAATTGTACATTTATGGTTGCTGTTACGTTCGCCACGCAGCGTGGCCGATCCAAATGCAAAAAAAGGCGCTGAACAATCCACGCGGGAGGCGAGGATTGTTCCAGGCGAAACTCGTGACTGTTCTGCTCCTGAAGACTTTTAACCACCATGTAGGTAAACGTTGGTGGTAAGAAATTGTACACGCGGGCCGCACTTCATACAAGTCAAGCAGTTATCAATATTATATTAAATTAGGATAAGAAAGTGAATTGTACAAATGCAGACTAGATTTATATTGGTTAAGTTTATAACACAATTATTGGATTAGTCAGGAAGTAAGTAGAAGTAAGATTCTCAGTACTCGAACAATCCATTCAACAACGGGACCTGGATTACGTCCAATCGTCAGCGACAAACGGTATGCGCCCCCTCAAACAAAACAGCTGCAGTGTTCACCGGTGTACAATAGACATATGTAACTCACTGAATTTTACTGCGCTGATACCTTGACAACGCCTGTCCCGGTATCAGCGCAGTTTGATGGCGCTATTGCGCCACAACGCCATCCAATATCTTGACTGACTCACTATCTACAATTTCGCTTCGATACATGCATAACGCTGCGTATCAGAGTTCTTGAATTGCGTTACTAGACTTTTCAGGTCCAACGCCGACACATTGATTGCCTCTTCTGCTACGCTAACGTGATGATACACTGCGCTACTGATACTTCTCCTCCGTATCAGCGCATTGGTCTCAAAGATAAAATATCAGCGCGATAGCGCGGCACAGTACTGCATTACAAATGTCTAGTGTACAACGCTGTGGCCAAGGAGGTGACCAGCAGACGAATTCGGAAATCGCCACAGTACCAGTTGAGCGATTGAAAGCGGACCGCGTCCAGTGAACTTGCCGGGCCATCGGCCCCCGAATGCAGCCAACGGGATCGGGTGATTCCATTTATAAGGGAGTTAAACCGGCAACGCGGGGCTCTTTGTGCTGCTGAGTTCCTCGATAGACTGTCGGAGCCCGAGTCGTGAAGATCACAGCTTCTTTTGGTCGTTCGAGAAATCGAGTCGTGTGGTGTCCTTTTCTTTGGCCAGTGTGAATTTGGCTGAAAGACGTCGTTGGACGGCAAGCGAAGGAAAAGATATAGGTTGCGTGGATTTGTCAGGAATTTCGTTCAGTCAGTAGTTTTAAGAATAATTTTAATGCATATCGATTGTATTAAATTAGTTTGTGCAATTATTTGGAAAATTGTGTGATTTAATTCGTGTGAAGTGGCGGAGTGGTCGGTTTTCAGCCCACTATCTTTTTCATTTCTTTATCAGTGGTTTCTGGTAAACGCGGATCTACTTCCCGTTTCCGGATTCGCGGACAGTGCGGTCCGGGCGCAGAAACTGGTGGCGTTCTTTGAATTAGAAAATCTTTTCCACGCTCTTCTTTGCGGGTAAACGCCGGGTGGGATTGCCTGAACCGTAGCCAGGGTCGACTACGGCGAGTGGAAGTAACCATAAATCCCACCTGGAAGAAGGAATTTAAAAACATCGAATAAACAACAGGGACCACCCTAAAAGAGTACTGCAACAGCATTAGGGTGTAATTTCGAATGAGTATACATAAAAGTTGGTAAATTCAATACCAGCCCGTCTCACGGTGGGTTTTAAGCAATCAGGTCGTCGAACAAAGTATCAGAAATGAATTTCAAAAAAATCGAAAATCACTATAACTAGAATTAAGGACTTGTTTAGTGGCACATTATTCAAGACGTGAGCTGATTTTGTCTGTTTAAAATGATTTTGATTTCTCTCTCTCGTTAAATGATGTGATTTTGTACTATTTTTTCCAATGGAACTAATAAATAAGATCACGACCTGAAATATGTTTTTGTTTTCATTAACTGAGGTTTCACATTTTGTGAATTTTTATAGGATTTCTTCATATCAATTTCTCACATCATTTAAGCTGTGAGCGACGATATACAGTGCCAGTAAAAAATAGCACCGCTGACAGTAGTTTAGCTAATTTAAAAAAAACCTCAGATGGAGCAATTTGTGCAGCTGCAACTATTTCATAACGTTGCGCAGGTTGTTCCCTTTCTGAGAATATGATCGTTTGTTTTGATTTAAAAGCGGTTCTTTTTGTGTAAAGCTAATTTAAGAGAAGAGTACGAATTGCTACAGTAAAAATAATAGCACTGCTTTTACTTTTCTATTGGAAAAAAGGGTTTTTGTGTTGAATTTTTCAAAATAAAGCATCAAAGTATTATAGTTTCTTTTATTTTTGGTAGTTTTTGGAAAAAATATATTAAATTCTTAAATTATTAATGAAGCTATGGCTCGCGGAAAGCATTGTAGTGCGGGAAATCATTCGAAAAATGTTTACAGAGGGTCATTTTATGCAGAAGTCAAGTTGATTGTTCTAAAAAAATTGATTCGCAATGCAATATTTGCACCAATAGCTGAAACTCTAGGATGAAAACAAATTATGTCGCTGTTACTCGTCCGACGCTTGATTCAGCAAAGTGTAAAGATGCCTCTGAAGCTTGCAATGGAACTCAATAGTGAAATAGTTTGCAGCCGACTTGGAGAACATTTTTGAAAGGTATGTCGCCCTAGAAAAGTTCCCTTCTTAACTGCTTAGCGTGCAAAAAATCATATAAGCTTCGCAAAACAACATTTTAACTGACCAGTGGAGAGATGGAGGAACGTTTTATTGACGGATGAGAGTAAAATTGTGATGTATGGCAGCAAAAGTTCTCGTTTCTACGTCAGAAGATCACAGAATGCAGAATATAACCCTAAATACGCGACCAAAACTGTTAAACACTCAGTTTCAAGCATCATTGTATGCGCTTGTTTTTCTTATTATGGAGTCGGTACCATACATTGGATAAAAACTATCACAGATCAACACGTTTATGTTGATATACCGGAAAAAAGGATGCTGACTTACACGGAAGAAGAAATGCCGTAATTGTGAGTCTTCCAGCGAGACAATGAACCGAAACATACCAGTAAGAAAGCTAAAAAAAATTGTTGGAGGATCATTCGGTGAATGTTATGAAGCGCCCAGCACAGTTGCCCGATCTCAATACAATTGAGAACTTCTGGGCTGATGTCAAAAGGCGGTTTCTCTTATAAATTCGACCAACAATGATATCTTCTGGACTGCAGTTAAAGATTCCTAGAACAGAAATTCCAGCAGAGACGTGCCAGGATTTGACTAATTCTATGTCACGACGTTGCCGAGATGTAATTGCCAACAAAGGATATTCGGCGAAATTTAAATTTTTAAACTAATAGTTATGGTTTTATAAAAAAGCTTCTATTTTGCCAAGGTTTTTAGTTTTTAAGCAGCACAATTAAAATACAGTGCTATTCTTTAAGTTATTTTGCCAACAACTGAAATAGTTTCCAAAACAATAAATAAAATTTTGTGTTCTTATCCTAAAAACCTTCTTTTCAGTTTAATGTTTGGTTTGATGTGTCTGAAAGTTGATTGCGTTGATTAATTCGATTTTTATTCCTCAAATAAAACTTGCTTTTTATCATGGTGATATTGTTTATACCGCTGCTGTACATCTAGCGTGACTAACTTTCAAGGCAGATTCAAAATAAAAGATCTTGGAAAAATTGTTGCGAATTGTCAAACAAGTTTCCACTTCGATATAACCTTACAACTATATCTCATACAGGCTGCGGACGAATACGTCCTCTATTTCCACCCGGCATGTTCCAAAGCAACATTTATGAAGTGTTCGCCCCAATACCACCCCCAAATGGAGGCCACTGACGACAGTTTGCCCCACACTTCTCACCCACCTTAGTTTGCTTAGCGGCTCCCGGATGTCCATATGCACGATAATGACATCGTCCGGTTCGCTGTCCTCGTCGTTATCGCCCATAAACATGCCATGCTGCGAGAATATCTCATGATTCGACATCATTTCTGCAAATACAAAGCGTACAGACGTCGTTTAAACATCGCAACAAGCATTTAAGCCACAGGAAACCAACGTGAAATTTTCACCTGATGACATTTCCTCCATTTGCAACTCACCCAAATCATTTCCGCTTTCGAGTTTCTCAATCATATCGTCGGCCAGTGGCACCGACAGGTCGGACGTTTCCATTTTCATGCTTAAACTCTCGAACGCCATCACAATCGCGATTCAATGCACTTGAAACGAAGAATTATTAAAACGGAAAACCGAGCCACTTCCGATGCGAAACTACTCCATGCAAGAAATGTCAGTATACGGTTAGTGTTTCGATCACTTTGACGAGCAATCGGAACGAGTGGCGGAAATTGTGCTGGTGTGCGTGACGCTGTTTTTCTCACCGGGCAAGTGGTGTGAAAGAGATGGGGCGTACCCGATTTGGTCGAATCTTTTCAGAGAGGACTAGAAATAGCGCGAAGCAGAAATAACGGCCTGATTTGCATAGCTATGACCTGCGATGATGCCATTCGGGACGATAACTTAGATTAAGCGATCCCGTTAGTGGATTCCCGCTAGCCATGCTATCATCATGCCAAGGGATGATGGCCGCACGCGATAAACAGCTGCCGTATTGCATGAGATGGTGTTCGCTCAATGAAAACCTGTCTTTGGAATCTACTACATTCAATTGCCATCAGCCTTCGATAAATCAGTAAATACATCAGCCTGCCAATAGCAGACTAAATGCCGGCTTGGATGAATCCTACTGCATTAAACCAGGAAAATAGATTTCATTTATTGCTTGGCAACATTTGAATTTCCATTTCCTGCATATGCGTGATATCCATTTCCCATTTCTAGGTTTCGACCAGTTCTTGAAAATCTATTACATTTCAACCGGACTGTCCAAATTGACAGCAGTGTGACGTATGTCGGCGTTTCATAAATTAACATCGGGCGGCTAACAAAGCAGGATTGTATTTTTAACCACTACAATTTCCTCATGGATGATGAAGTGAAGTATGGAATATGGAAAAATGCCGCCCATTTGTCACTGAAATATACTTCTTGCATTTCAGCTTGGGCGAGATCTTGCCGGACGATAAGCAATTGTGCGATCGTTCAAAGAAATGGTGGACTGTTTTCAAAGTGAGTTGGATTTAAATTTCAAATACGAGCTATTAATATTCTTAAAACCCCACAAAGGTACTGATTTATCTGCTTTGAAGAATAGTAAATACACGCTCTTAATTTGGAAAGTTCTCTGAAAATATTAATTAGAATCTTATTGGCTATGGTCCTATACGGCGTGATCAGAAAGGGCGATCAGCACCAGCTTCCCTGGATCTTAAGATCTCCTCCCAACAAGGAAAAATAAATGTAATCATGAGAAAGTGTTTAAAAGGTTTCATTTAATTTCACACCACGTCCGTCGTATTAGATTTTCTAGTTCACAACTGGGAGCGATCAATTTGTTTCAGATTTATAAACTGAACTAGTTCGTTCATCTAACTCGTTTAGTGCAATGTACAGTTCCTCACAAAATTGAGCGTCCACCATCGCAAAACCACATTTCCTTAAAAGAAGATCGTACGAACAGTTTTTATGATAAAATATGTAGATATAAATTTGGCACGTACTGATCTCAAAACACACCAAACAGCTCCTCAACGCAAGCCGTGGAACATTAAGTTTCACCATATCCGTACTAACGGGGCATTGTCTGATTAGCAGACATGCAGAAAGATTGGGTGTTTCCTTCACCGATTTCTGCCTAACCTGCAAAAGAAGAAAAAAAAACGATCCAACATTTTTTGTACGAATGCCCAGCACTATCCAGGAAACGCATGCTAAGCCTAGGTCCGCCCTCTCTGGATAGCGTCGCGAAAGTCGCTAATTTAAACAAATGCTGCATAGCCAGCTTCATACGAGAATCTAACTGTTTCTCATCGCCCAGCGGCTAAGTTCTAGTGCCGTCTCAATCTTCTGTGGTATCAAAATGGGCCGGTCGTGGCTTAATTGAGCCATCTTTTGATAAAGAAGGCTGCCACTACAACCAACCCACCAACCTTGTTCATACATATTCCATAATAACCATATTTTGTTGATCTTATCTAATTAGGTATGAAGAAAATAAATTGATATTCTGTTTGGCAATCGAAAAACTGAATAATATTCCCATTTTCCTCCCACAAAATTGAGCGTAGACTCGGCAAATCTAAAACAATAACAACTGAACAGTGCCAATTGTGGCGGAAAGAGTTTTTTGATTTTTGTTACCTTTCGGCGTGCATTGGAATTAATTTAGGTTTATAATTTGGCATTCATTGTGAAAGTAGAAGAATAAAGAATGTAAACAGATATTTCTACAATGAAACTTATTGTTGGATTGTGCTATAAAGAAAAGTCGTTACGCGAGGCAGGAGAACTCTCGGACGGACATTCTACGGTGGAAAATATAAAGAAAAACCAATACAAACGAATCGTAAAAAGTATTGTTGACAGAGGTAGAAAAGAAAATCTTATCTCAACCGGAAGAATGATCTATTGCACGTAAAATGAGGACAAATCCTAAAGCCAGTGTTGCAAAATTGACGCCCGAAGTATCTACATTCATTAAAAAGCCAGTATCAACAGAAACAATTCGTCGTGTTTTACCGAAAAACAATTTAATTGGAAGAGTCGCCCGCAAAAAACCGCACATTTCATTAGCGAATCAAAAGAAGCGTTTGGGATTCGCTTAAGCATATGTAAATTTGCTGCAAAATTTTTAAGAGGATGTTATCTTAGAAGATGAGACAAACATTAATTGATTTGGTTGCGATGGAAGGCAAATCGTCTGGAGAGAAGCTAACATGGAGCTTGGAAAGAAAAGTACGATATAAAGTGGAGGAGATTGTATTACATTGTCGGATTCTACATCTGCTAGTGAAACTGACAATTCTTTGAAACAACTATGAACAACATGAAATATATTGACATTCAAAAATGAAATTTACTACAAACTGGCGAAAAATAGAATTTGCCTTTGCAATTCTACTTTTAATAGCACCACGACTCGAAGCACACTTCTCACGTAGTCCGGGAATGGATGTTATACAATGCTCCCAAGCAACTAAAAATTCCACTGCAGTCCCCAGATCTTGAGCTGATCGGAAATTCGCGGAAGAAATGAAGATCCGAGCCAAAAAAAGGAACCTTGCTAACAGAAATGATTTCAAAATAAAATAAAAGTAGTTTGGGTGTATGTCCCTACATCTTTTACTAAAAAGCTGATAAAATCGATACCACGTTGTTTACAATCAGTTTTAGACGCTGAGAGCTAACTATTAATTTTTTTCTACATTTGTTTTTAACTTCCCAGTTCCCTATGGGAAGTTATTGTAATGGGGTCGATTTTGCGAATCCCAAATTTTGACATATCTCCACGTTTTAAGGTCTCTAGAATCCAAATCCATCGTTTTTAGAGAGATGTCTGTGAGTGTGTATGTACGTATGTGCGGATGTGCGTATGTGCGTATGTACGTATGTGCGTTCGGAGTAATTTTTCGTCTCGATTATCTCAAGAACCAAACATCGGATTGACGTGAGACTGGTTTTAAACGACGCGTAATTACGTAACTTAGAACTGAATGACTTTTCAGCAAAATCGGTTGGGCCGTTTTTTATTTAGGATGAAAAAACTGAAAAAACGACTAAAAATTGCTTATTTTTAAACTGTTGATACGCACTATTAATTCGTGCAGATACCAAATACCTTCATAGTAATGTTGTTATTATTGTGCGTTTTAGCAAAATTGTGATCAAATTTGTAAAAAATGTTATTTAAAAAAAAGATTAATTTATAAAATTGCAAACTTTTATTATCAGGTTTGGGTGAATGGGAGTAGAGACGCTAATGCAGTTAATAATTGGATATTGTTATAAATAATTTAATATTGTTAATAACAATCAAATAATATTAGTTATAATCTGATATTGTATATATAAATTCAATTATAATTATTCAGTAACGGTCAAACATTCTTAATAACGAATGATTATTTTAAACAATAATTAAATACCCTCAATAATAGTTGTGGATTCCGAGGCCGAGATGGAGGACAAGAAGGGTGATGAGGACGAGGTTGCCAAGGCTTTGGTAGAGGATGACCAGGTGGTGGAGACGTCTTCCTCTACCAAAGCTTTTATGGTTAGATAAAAAATTGATAAAAATAGTAACAGTAATTATATTAATTTAGAATAATAATGTTTAATAATAATTATTATTAATAATAATTATTATTAATAATAGTAATTAATAATAAAAGCAAATTATAGCTTTTTATTCAACCACTGGGAAGTTAGTCGTGTGGGCCTCGAGGGTCGCACTTAGACCACATTTTTTTTTTAATTTTTGGTTTTTTTTATTTCATAAACTAAATGTTCCCATGGTCAAATCACCACAATCCAATTGAGAACTTGCGGATAAACTCCAGAGAAGGTAAACTAGGCGCATATCGACGAACAGAAAAGAATTATGGCGAAATGTTTAGGAGATTTGGTATGGAACACCTAAAGTTGCCGTAACCTTATCACTTCAATGCATACAAAAATTGAGACATCGAAAATAATTGTGGCTACACCAAACACTAAGATGTAGGATTATAAATTATTGCTGAAGTGGTTAATATTGTATAATAATAATATAAAATTTGTTTTATTCCTGGATATTTTTAACATACCTATTATTTTATCCACGACGAATCCCAAATTAGAAGGCTGCCTCTGTTATTCGAATTTAATTTAATTTTATATGAGATATTTCTTTCTTTGTACTGTTTTTTGAATCAAGTACTTTTAAATATATTTTTATTTCAAGTTTTGGAAGGAAAATATCTCCAAAAAACACTATTTTGTCCAACAGTATAGTTAGAAATATCGATTGACTAAGTCTTTCAGAAACTAGCACTTTACGAGGATTTCAATGTCATATTATATATGCATTTGTGGGGACATAGGCATTGTATAATAGTATGAAAAGTCGTGAGTCGTTGTTTATTGTAATATGATGCTAATCACCTATTAAGAAGCACATTTTTAACTACTATTTCTTCTCAAAGTAGGCGATCGACCCTGTTTTTAAATGTACTTGATCAATTGGGGGGAGATCTTGGTGTCATCTTCAATCCTTAAATAAAATTTGACGCTCACATTTGTAATATTGTTACCAGGGCCACAAAATTAGAACGGTATGTGTTGCGCCATTCCTGCATTTTTCGAATCCGTTTTCTGTTACGTACTATTATAAAATATGCAGCCTGAATTTGGAGTATTCATCTAGACTGTCTCCATAATTTTTTTTGATCGTGTGCCACCATAGCATCTGAACATTCATTGAAAGGTGTCACGAGTACCACTGGTGATCTCAAAACTACTTTTTTATGTGCCATGAGTGCCAACGGTGATATCTGTTATTAATTTAAATACGAAGGGTGAATTCTACCTCCGATCTTCATTAGGAGTTTTATCATTTTATCGACAGATCACAGCAAAATATCAGCGTGGAGTTATTCCTAATCATTGTACGATGGCTCTCTTCTAATCAGTGATTGAGACCGCCGGAGTGTCTCACAATTCAGTGGCTATTATGTAGTGAATATCACCGGTTGTTCTCATAGCAACTGACGTTTTAATGGACTTTTTTGAATCTATGAAACGTATGAAAAGTCGCTGTCACCTTTTCATTTTATATTTCTTGTATTCCCTATGATGAACGTCTTTAACTACACCTACCTTCTTTGGCATTGTAAAGGATCTATGATGAGCAATGTATGCTTCTCAAAATGTATCATAATTATTTCTAGTGTGGATACCATTAACATGGTTTCATTGCGACAATTTTCTGCACCCTCTCGCTTAAACGATAGTTTTACTATGCCATTTGTTCGAACTCAAAACTCAAGATAGACTCCAGGTTAAGCCTTTTTCCTTCTGCCTTGCTGCATTTAAGTTTAATTTAATGTTTTATTTAATTATTTTATATTTCGATTCTTTGCACCGAAAATTTCTATTTAATTTTGTAATACATCTTCCAATTAAAGTTTAATCAGTAAACTGTGCTGCACTCTCAACGGTCTTGTCTGATTTGATTCTTTATCGGTTCGACTTTATACCTAGTAGCCAAACCTAGCATTACATAGTGAAACAACGAAACTTTTACTATCACAAACTTTTCTTTCCAGAAATACGAAGAACTGTACGCCAACGAAAACGAAGATTTACCCATTGGTGTACTGTGTGCGTTGAGTGATTCTTATATTTGCGATATGGAGCTGCGTGTTGACGAGGAAAGCGTTGAACCATCTGAATTCGAGGACAATGTTACCCAAGACGATCCAGATTTCAATATAAATAATGTGTTGAATCAAACCAAGCCGATCATTGAAAAGCGCAAAGAATCATGGAGTCAAAGTGGTATTGATCGTCTAATGAACTCGTTTTGCTGTGATAAAGTCAATGTTAAAGTCGATGATTGGTTGAATCACAATTGCGACTACTTCTCGTCGAAATTCAGCCGAGAATCGGATAAGCATTGTTTCAATGAAATCAAAATAAATGAACATAACATCGTTATGGAGAGGAGCTTTGATGATTCGTCGGTGGACACAGCAAAATATATTTTATCGAATCGTAAGCGGCGTAAATCGAAAGTCACAATGACCATTAAACAATTTTGTTATTCTGCACAAAAGATCAATGATAAAAGTAGCGTTAAAAACAAGTCTGCGGATATGTTTTGCTCAAATAAAATTATTGAAGTTCACAATAGTTCTGAAAATGGTTCTGACAGAAAAAGTCGCGAAAAGCCGAAGAAAGTCAAGCCATTCAAACGAAAGCATTACTCGCGAATTTTGTGTACGTCGCCCTCGCCACAATTGTCATCTTCTGGCGAAGAGAGCTTGCTGCTAAAGAAACGTCCAAACAGTACTTTAAGAAAAAACAGACGCCAGCAAAAACTTGCGAAATGTTATTCAGAATCTGCGTCAGGTAATAAGAGTAGTGACGACGACGACAACGAATTGTGGGCTCGAAAACACATAATCAGTTCAAACTCATCGCGCAATTCAAAAAATATAAACGAAATGGCCAAGGAACCGTTGAAAATTTTCGAATCTGAACATTCCAATACATCAGCTCGCCTCAAAGCAAACGGTAAGCGGTATTTTGCTTGACTTTTAACTCTCGTTCCATCAGGTTCCCCTTTTAAATGTAAACTCTACTTTCAATTTACAGCCGAAAACAAGACTCCAATGAAACCAAGACCAAAAACAAACACCCGTCCCAAAGCTAAAGGCAGGCCTTCCGATTTGAACACGACGAACAAAGAAGTGTTCAATTCCACGGCGATTAAATCGCAGGATTCGATGATTCACTGCAAAGAGAACTTTCAAACAATTTGTCAAACTTTGAAAAATTCCAATGACGCCAATTCACAAATTGATCAAAACCCCGATGCTACGATAATGAGAGGTCAGCAATTAAACAATGGCTCCACTCCAATAATAATTTACTCTCCGAAAGTGTTGCTACCACCTAAACGTGCTTTAAATGCTAAAAAAGTGAAAATAACGGAAAAACATTTGGAAAAATCGCTGGGAGTCGAATTAAAAAACAAATTCTTGGGCGATCTTAAGAAATTCCGTCATGAATGCAGTCCAAATGCAAAACTATTATTTATTCCGCCCGATGAGGATGAACAGCATGTTTCTACGGATAGCGATGCGGATCCTCTGGATACATTCGGGCGATCTGAAAAGGGAAAATTAGTCGAAGTAGTGCACTTACAGTTGCGGACAACTAATTAGGACACAAGAAAAATTCATTTGTTTCTATTGTTTCATTAACTTATACATTTTATCTAAATAAAAATTTATTATATAAGAATAAAAAAAATGTTTCTATAGAAAAATCCCGCTTAGCATGTTTTATGGCAAGAAATTACGAAAGGGCGCAATAATTGAGTCACATATAAGACATTTATTTGGCACAATCGATTAGTAACAAAGTTTAGTAGCTTCATAAAAAAAATCTATAAACAGCATGATGCAACCCTTTGGATTGTTATTGTCGTCATAGATGAATCTTCCTAACTAAATTAATTGAATCCATAATTCGGAAGCTATAGCTCAAACAAAAAAGGTAACATGCCGGTCAAATAAACGAATGAAATTTATTTGGCCTCAGAATAATAATCAGTCCAAATACATTCAACACTACTTTAAAAATACCTCCTGTATAAAGAAAACTCAAAGGGATTACACTCAGGTCCACAATAATCAAAGTCAACGATTTTAAACATACATCCTGCACTATGAACTAAACCTCAAGAGATCCATACCTAACAGATTAGATACTATTCCTGATATCGCTTCCTATCGTCAGGAAAGCACTTACAATTTAACGTAGCCAAAAATTGACAATTCATGAAAAATTGATGAAGAGCTTGATTTAGCGGAGACAGAGATGATTCGATCGTAATATTTTTTTTGAGCCTGTTTTGAAGGGTTAATTTTCGAATTTCGCAAATATTTTAGTCTATCTACTAAAAAAAACCTCTCGAGTAAGAAAATGTTTGGCTTGTTGATTTCAGATGAAAATTGCAGCCAGCATCGCTTACGCAATTTACGACATCAGCGACGACATGGCTTTCAAGATCCTTGAAAAATTTGTTAATTTTCAACTTTCACTTTTGTAGAATATGTTTTTTTTTTCAACCTCAAACATCGCCTAAAATAAATATTATACTGATTTAATAAGAACTGTCTTCATTTCCCCACAAATCAGTTGCAAAAAAAGACCTTTTTTCGGCCTCTAAAGGTACTTGCCCCCTTAAATTAGAGGACGCGGTCGTTGGACCGAGACGGCTGAATGCAATGTATTCAGAAGACCAAAGGCTCGATTTGGACCAGTGCGCTATAAAAATTTGATAATGATATCATGAAATCTGTTAAATGCAAATAGAAAGAAAAGGCAAATAGAACTAAAAGTTTTATCTGAAATAAGAAAGATCAATCACTATGTAAACGTAATACTGTCAAACTTCCAAAGATATGAATGAGTCTAGGTTAGTTGATTGGTTTTAGTGGCAGCTCCCTTTATCCAAAAAGTGGCTCACTCAGGCCACGCTGGGCTCATTGTGATACCACAAAAAGATAAGGACGCCACTAGAACCTGTGGGATGACGAGAACCATTTAGATTCTCTTATGAAGCTAGCTATGCAGCTAGTATTTAAATTGGCTACTTCGGAAAGGCTGTCCAGGAAAGGCGAGATTTTTGCATGCGTTTTCTAGATAGTGCTGGGCATTCGCACAAAAAATGTTGGATCGTTTCTTCCCCCCCCCCCTTCCGATCTGCAGCTGCGGTAGAAATTGTGGAAAGGGACACCCAATCTTTCTGCATGTCTGTCAATGAGACAATGCCCTGTCAGTACGGATATGATGAAACTTAATGTTCCACGACTCATATTGAGGAGCTATTTAGTACGTTTTTAGCTTAGTGCGTGCCAAGTTTGGGTGGTTATCCTACAGGTTTCTTCCAGAAGCCAGGCCCTGTTTCCTGCCTCCATGTAATACCACTTGGATCTTAGCTGAACGGAGCCAAGAAGATGACTTGGGATGTTAGTGTATAATCCTTGAGCTCAGTGCCAGCTCTCGCTTTCCAATTTCTTATTATATCACTATGGCCTGGCACCCAGCAAAGGATCACTTCACAATGAAGCGACATCGCGTTCAGTTATGTGCGACATTCCATTACAATTTTGGATGAGGTATACACGTTGGATAGTGATTAGCTTGACTGTCAGGGAAAATGTTAAGATTTCTCAACCAGTCCACTGCCTTGAGTATTGCAATGACTTCTGCCTGAAAAACACGGCAGTGATCTGGTAGCCGGAAAAATAATGTCAGGTCTAGCTGTTCGGAAAAAAACACCACAGCCAACTTTTCCATACATCTTTGATCCATCAGTGTAGATTCCTCTATATTGCTTCTTTCCATGATCCAGTCATTTCTACTAAGTATGACTGACTTGAAACCGTGGTTGAAGCAGGAAATCGGAAAAGTGAGATCTACTTTCCCTGGCGTTGGTCAATCTCTCCGTAGTATGGTGGAGTGGTTAATAGTCTCCTCATGCCAGACATTTAGAGCTTTCACACTTGGCATGCTGTCTCCTAAAGAGCTCCGTCAATCTAATAGCATAAACAATGCCTTTGTCGGTGTAGTGCGTATAGCTCCGGCAATTGCAATAGCTGCAATCCTTCTGACCTTGTTTAGCAGGTTTGCATTTGATGTTTTCGTCATCGCTGGCCACCAGATAACCGCACCATATAGAAGGATTGGTTCCACTATCGTCGTATAGAGCCATGATACAATTTTGGGTTTCAGTCCCCACCTTTTCCTAATAGCTTTTTGGCAGCAGTAGATTGCATATACCACTTTACGCGCCCTTTCTGCTATATTCGTCTTCCATGCGAGTTTCGAGTCAAGAAGTAGATTAGTACTAGTTACTTGATGAGATGGGTTTAGACTTACCTCATCAAGTTTGAGACTAAACTAACACCTGTTTTTGTTATGAAAAAATGGTCACACGAGGAAATCGATTGGCGACAGTGAATAAAACGCAATTGACCAAGATTATACTCAACTGGGATGTCTTTATTTATAAATTAGTTGACTAGCGTAGAAATTGTGTATGCTTGTTGAATTCTCTATACCGAACTTCCAACATAAGAATAGCAAATACAATGCATTCCCATGAGTTTCGTTCGGTTCGTATCTTGATTTGGACCAAATTACATATCGTTTGTACTAAATAAATATTACATCTAACAATTTCTTTACACAGAACATCTTTCGATCTATACTAATTGTTTAAAGTAAATTCTGTTGTTGTGTTTGTTTTTTTGTCACAAATCACTTAAATTAAATACATACATTTTATTCATTTACAATCGTTTCGGTTAAAGATCAATAATCACATTTGAGTTTGTTAGCAAAATATCGTGAAAATATATTTTACAAAAAACTCATCGTAGCTTGTTTAACGCTAATAATACATTATATATTTATATAAGCGAAAAAATACAATGAGCATTAAATCATCTACCGAATTAAAAGTATTTACAGTCTGGTAACGAGTTCGTAAAAGTAGTTTTTTTTATTGAACAAGAGCATTTGTCAGTCGAATCATATTATTTTAGTCAAGTGTAGATTCACTATGTGCCGTTTCTAAAATTTATCTTGGTGGTTTGATTTTCGTTTAGATATATTTTGGCGGAAACAAGTCATCGGTTAATATAAATATCAATTGAACAACTAAGAAATCGTTTAAACGAAACGATTTTATCGAAGGTTTGATTACAAATTCGGTTGAACATAAATCATTAACATATATTTGGATTTGAATTTTATAGCTGTTATAGATTAGAATTGATAAAATCAACTCTCAAAGCTCTGTTGTGATTTCATCTTGAGGTCTAAAGCCAAGTTTAAAGAACTCGTCCTCCAGCCATAACGAACTAGCATGCAAGTCCGTTGATATTAAATGCCCCTTGTTGTTTCTATAGCTGCTACTATTGAAAGGATCGGACGGATGAGGCTCCTCGAACTCGTGCAAGCTTATTAGCGATCCAAATATCTGCAATTGCTGTTGACTCGACACGGAATTGTTCAGTTCATCTGTGGTCAGAGCTGTATTTGTTGATCGAAATGTGGAATTTTTATATGGACCTAAACGAGGATCTGGCGGAGTCTGTAAAAAGTCTATTAATTGCCCGACTTGTGGCTTGTACCTCTCCAACGCTCTTTCGGCCCACGTATATAACCGATTCCAGTCTGGCGGAGGCGATGGTATCAATTCGATGGGTCTATTCAAGAGTATTAGTAATTTGGCTAAATCTCGAATGATCGGCCTGTAGGAACCAGCTGCAGCTGATTCCCCTGATAAATAAAGCTTGCGAATCTGGCGTCTAGTATCATTGAGCATGGCCAGAATATATTCTGCGTCCGGGCGTATTTCATCCAGTTGTCGCAAAAAGTCAGCTCGATCTATATTTGTTTCGTTGATGAGTTTTTCTTTGATATTTTTTCGCCTTCGTTTCTTTCGAACTAGCACGAACGCGCCCACTATAAGCGCCACACATACAAGAAAGCCGGCCGTGATTCCGACGATTGCCGCCAAAATAGGTCCTGACAGACTAGTGGGCAAACATATACGACCCATAAATTCAGGACTTGTCGACCATTGCTCCATGTATCCTGACGGGCAGACATCCACACATCGTCTTGTATTGACTTGAAGTAACATTGGACATTTAATGCATCCATCCATATTGCATTTCAGGCAGTTTGCATCGATTGTTGGAGCACATCCTGGAAAAGACCAATAGAAATTTTTGAGAATTCTTAGAAAATTTCGTTGGTTTTTGTCTGTGGTAAATTAAAAAAAAATCTTTGGAGGTCTGAAGACTTTTCTACTTTATTATTAAGTATCTCTCGTATTTATTGTAAAAAAAAAGTTACTTTCGAAGATAATACGAACCACAAATAATTAATTGCTAAACCTAAAATTCAAAATTTGGAAAGACTAGGTTTGAAAAATATCGTGGCATCTGAAGAATTTTTTTAAAGATATTCAAACGAAAATATAATTAAAATATTTCAGAAAAACATCAAGAGAAAACCTATAAATGCATTTCCAAAAAAAAACATGTCAGTACGAAAATTCGAAGAAAGGAAAACACCAACACCAAAAATTTATGAATGCATTTCTAATACATGTTAAGAGACAATAATTCTGTTGAAATGATTATTTCTTAAAATATAAATATCAAAATTTTATAATAGATTTGGAAAAGTTTCAAGAGACTTACATTTAGATGTTTTTCAAAATATGTATATTAAATACTTTAATTTGTCAAATATTGTGGCCAAAAATCTATGCAACAATATTGACAAATCAAAATATCTCCCACGAAGAATTCACACACATAAAAACTCAGGGCAAGGAACAGTGCTAGTAAATATTTTATGAAAGAATTTTATTAAATTTTCAATTGAAATAGTACCATTCTGTAAAAAAATAAGCTGTTCGTATAAATGCGATTTTTCATGGCAATCTAGAATAGTTATTTAAATTTTATTTGTCTAGCTTTAAAATAGAAATCAACTTTAGCCGTTTAGCAAACAAACCTTGTGGATTTTTAATTCAATAAGACGCTATGGGTTTAACTGTAATTTTTGCTATTATTTAACGAAATTTCAGAAAGTAGGATGTCAACACTTCACCATGTATATACAACATCACTTTCATGAGAGATTGAAAAGAAATTCCACCAAAAATATCATGAAGATTTTTTTAAAAACACAAAATTGAAAATAAAAAAATATCCAGGCAATCTTTGGCTCAATTTTTGAAACAATTCCTTCTTAATATGTTTATTGATTTTACTCGTAAAATTTACACCAAAAAGATATTCAAACAGTTACTGTTGCTAAGTGTTGAAAAATTGTCGGTTTCTTTTTTGATTATATTTTATTTCGACACTGGTAACAGTGTGGCATATTAGCAGACATGTAGCATCATACTTCCTTTGTACGAAATGGATCATTCCACGCTTCCACCCGTAAAAGAATTGGTATTTTACATTACCCCGAAATTACGTATTTATGATTGACGCATTTCGAAAAGCCTTGGACCGTTTAAATTGCGTTGAGATGGTTTTGTTTGTCATGTTCAACAATTCCGATCACAAAATTTGGATGCCTTAATACAACAAAAGCTCTTACGAATAAATATAATCAAAGGAATATCATTACTCCACTTGAAAATCAAAGAAAAATCGATGTAAATATGTTTGAAGCAGTTTCTTGCATTCACGCCAGATTAAATTCGATTCATATTTCTTGCAGTGGAAAACCTCTTGGGATCACTGCATTTCCAGGACATATTTTGTAAGACAAATATCAACTAGCAACATATATTCCAAATGTCAAAATTGATTGCAAGCTTGTTTTGATCCATGACTTTGTCCAAATTACGTTCCGAAGGTAATTTGGAAATGTATGGAAAAATATGTTTTTGAACACGATAATGGTCAAAAGCACGAATGGCGCCAAAACGATGTGGTTTTGTGGCAGTGGGAATAGGCTTCAAGCTCAAAATTGTATTATTAGCCGTTTTAGAAGCGTTATCAGCCATCACGCAGCAGGGATTTCACGCCGTTATACTATTGTTCTGTGAGGAAATGTTACCTTTGTTTTTGTAATGATTCATAAACAATAATTGAAGCATTTAAGGAAAACGTACATAAGGCTAAATCCGATCAAGATGATCGCAGGGCCGTGGAGAGAAAATTCGGGCCGGGGGGATTTTGAGATCGGTCCCCCTTTTTCCGATACACTTACAAATTAAAAGTGGAAGACATATCAGTCCGTAAATAAAAAAGTAAAGAAATAAAAAATTCCGGGCCCCCGTTCCCCCCTCTCTACAGACCTGGATGATCGAGATAAGTTACTATCAAGCCAGCACCGGAGACCAATTTACTTTAATTTTCATAAATAATCGGAAATTATATTCTCTGCAAAAAGTATTCAACAGCTATTTTTTAAATGACAATTTTTAAAAGGAACAACAGATGGTCCATCCTATAGTTGAAAAAAATATATTCAAAAAAAAATCAAAATCTAACAGTGGCTCAATTAATCAATTTTCTATAAAAACACAGAGACAACAACACAGGTCGTTCATTTCTTTCAGATGTAAACATGGCCAATAGAATAAATTATCTTCAGAAAACATTACGTTACACTTTTTTGACCAACACCCAAGCGTGGGTGAACGATTAAATCTAATTTGTGCTGGTCGTGCTTTCTTCTCCCTCGCGTCGTGAGCTGTTCATTATCGAAATGGGGAGGTGGGACTATTCGGCCGTTTCTGTATTGCCACGACGTTTTATCTTTGCAACAGAGTAAAATAATATCTGAAAATGTGTCTGCAACTATATGTATCTTAAATGGTTGGAATGTCCATCGAAAAGATTTTGGAGACTCATGTGATCTTATGGCACATTTTCTGGATAATATTTTCTGCCTCTGCTTTTTTTCTAAAGTGATTTTAACCCGTTCGTGGATTGTGTACGAACACATATTTAAATTGTGAGTAATATTAATGGAATGGTGTTTTGAAAATCTTAAATAATAATACACGCTTATAAGTTTGTTAGTTAATTATTAAATAAAAACTAGAATTGATGTATTTTACATCAACAATAAGAACCTACCACAATTTTCAATTATTTTGATATATGTACAAAATCTCCATGACTTGACTTCTCATATCAAGCTTTCATATAATTTTATTATCTAGAAATGGCAGGCTAGGCTGTTTTCTTATCAACCGCCATAAGTATGTACTCCCAAGTTCTTAGAAAGATATGACCGTAAAATACTTTCTATTTCGTCGAAAATATTGTAACTATGTTGAATTTTTTTAATGATACTATGTATTTACATTTGATAAAAACATTCATTTGTTTTCTGATAAACTGATTATTTTTGTGCGATCGGTTCACACGTAGAATAAAAATAGTATCAAATTAAAAAGATATTTTATCAGAACATGATTTGATTTATAGGTAATTTAAAATGAAAAAAAATCATGGAATTTCAAAACATATAACATAAATTTCAACATAGATGCCTAATTTTTTTCGTCTATTTTTTTCTGTCAACGTTTCAACATTCGAAATTCACAAAAAAAAGTTAAGACTAACATTTGCCGTAAATTTGGTTGAATTAATTTTTAAATTGAAAAATTTTATCAAGAAATTTTTCAGATATAAGGGGGTAGTCTGGGTTTTTTGCATAAAATTTCAATTTTTTTAATAGAAGTACATATTTATTTAAATATAATAAAACTTTTGATTTTTATAAAAAAAAAATTGTTTATTTTTATTGACAAAATGGCAGCTACAGCGGAAACACACCAACAATTTACTGACATGATATCACAGGACTGGAACGTCTGATCAAAAAAATCAAATAGCATGTTGAAATATAACTGATTGATTATATTCCATACCAGAATTAAACATTTTGGACGAAAAAATGGCGGACTTTTCAATATTTCGACTTCTTTATGCCACAAAATTGCTTAATAAAAATGTTCAATAATTATAAAAAAACTGAAACTTATACGGGCTGAAGCTATACATGTGCTGAATACTCAGTAAAATATTCAGCCCGATCGGTAATATAGATTTTTCAAAATCGTGTTGGCTAGGTCGGAAAACATTATTTTGAGAAAAACGCTCTGGGACTCGCCGACCAAAATAAAAGTTGTACACTAATTCTACATATACATATATATGTATATATATAGTACCTAAAAAGCATGTTTTAGAAAATCGATTTTTTTTTTGAAAATAATAGATCCCTTAAAAAAGTATAATTGAAAAAGTTTTTGAAAAGGTCAAAACTAAATGTAACTGAAATATACTATTTGCCATTATACACTTAGAGATTTAATTTTCTTACAATTATTTTTCATGCTCAGTGGTTGCAAACATGGACTAAAAATTTGTGTGTCTCCAATAAGTACAATCAGGGTATAAAAAATTTTCAAGGATAATTGAAGTGTTTGATGATTTAACATCACCGGAAAACTACAATGTTAAATTATGCCACAAGCATCTGTCGCTAAAATCGTACAATTGGCATGGAACCATGAAAAGAGTGTCTTCCGAAAACTCGTTGACGAGAAACTTTGCCTATACAAACAGTACATCCGCATTGAAACGCATTCACATATGAATTTATATCCGACCTGATCAATTTGCAGACATCATCTGCGCCCGAAACAGGCAAAACAAACAAGCAAATAAATAAACAAATAACAAACAAACAAACAAAACATACATAAACCCTTCGCAATGAAATGTGAGAGGAAGTTTAATGTTTCCAATTCGAATCGGAACAAACACTTGACGAGAAGCCAGCATCGTGGTTTTATATAGTATGTAATGTATGGTATCCGTGCATCCATCCACATATCTGGATGTGATATGAATAAAGTTTATGCTTTACGAGTTATTATGTATCTACAGATGAAACCAAAGATTCAGTAGACTGTGGTGGCCATGTAGGCTCATTATTTCGTATCATTGCATTTTAATCTGCCGTAATGGTCGTCATTTGCAGAGTTGTACGCCGAGATTAGAATTAATGTTGAATGGATGTCACAACAGAACTGGTTCCTTGCCAATATAATAAATTTTATGATTTTCGTTACGAATTCGTAGGGAGAAAGGTGTTAATTAAATGATGATCAGCAATTCAGTTAACTTAATTAGTTGGCCTAAACGTTGCAGTGGGCTTGACTATTTCGCAGTTAATTAGACCGGAGTGGATTGTACGTCTTTCAGAAGACTGGTTGATCCGTTTTCATGGTTTAGATCACGAAGAACTAGTCTAAATGCGAAAAGGCAATTAAAAGTTGTGAAAGCTTCAACCTCTGCAAAGAAAGTTTATCACAGCATTCATACTTCAATGGAGGTTAGTCTATGTTACCTAGAAAACTATCAACCTACCATCCCACTCCCTCTCTCCCCCCAAAAAATTAACTACGTATTAGCCAAAAATAGTATGAAGGAGTTGAATATTTGATTCAATTCATTAAATAGAAGCAAGCAAAGGGATTCCATTGCATCTAATCCAAACCCTAACTACACATACTGAGGTTTAAACTATTATCTTTTCTTCTTTTCGCTTCTATTAAAAATTAATTTAGTGCAAAATAACCGGACCGGACTTCTCCTTAAACAATAACTTGTGCTTTTGGGGAAAAAATCTATTTAGAGTTCTTATAATACCGTCTAACGTTTTCTCCTGATACACATTGCCTCTAGCTTAAACACCCTTTTTGCAATAGATATAACTCTGCAATATGAATTGAAGGGCAACCCTAAAACTATCAAGCCACCTAGGTTTGATTGAAATTGCCATACTAACCAAATGTATGGCAGATTCTTTTCAGTCATTCGGAAGACGTCACTCCAGATGCTTGCTTTTGATTTTTCTGCCTAACAACTTTTGTAGTATTGTAAATAAGTATAGAATAAATAAAGGTTAACGAAACTAGCCTTGCCCTATTACTGTAGAATCTTCGTTCAAACATCAAAGATGCGGAAAGATGCGTTGAGGAATTTTAGGTCATGGAAACCATGTGATAAGCTACTTTACAACTTCTTGTGCCAATTCCATCGTTTTGTTGATTTGATTTCTCTCGTATTATAAAGATTTTTTTTATTAGTAAACAAGATATTCTTGAATCACAAGCTCGCGGGCCATCTCAATAGATCTTAACATTTTTCGACTTTTTGCGTAAGCCTCGGATTTAGACCTGCCTATAGAGCACAGACCCTTTTAAGAACATCATCTCGAATAAATCTTAAAATTGATCTTGATGAAATGCTTCATTCTTTTGCCATTATTTTCTGTTCCCTCAGTAGATTTCTCCGAATTGACCTTTCGTTCCGTTTTAAAGACAAGCGACTACGAGTGCTGCGTGAAAGGTGGCCACGTTTTGCAAAAAAAAAATGTCTTCGAAACGTTTGACACAGTAGCAGTAAATATATATTTTTGAAACTATTAACAAGTTCTAAAGTTCTATTTGTCTTTTCTCGCAATTTTGAAATGGATATCACTTATCCACCTACTCTATTTTAACTCACCCCACAAAGAACCGAAACAGGATCTTCCAAAGTTATTAGTCAATCAAATTTGACAGATGAGAAACGATGCTCCATTTTCTTTTTGTTTGTTTTTTGACAGCGAAAAGCGTGGCAAAACATTTGAAATAGAACTATGGCAGTTAGTGGCAGATTAATAAATGATAGCTATCATCTTTCACATTAAAATACATTTTATTTGTGTTTGTTTTCGATTTTCGTATTAAAATTGACACAATATATTTTAAAATAATTCCTCTTAAAACGAAGAAAATAGAGAATAAGGATAAGACAATATTATAATATATATTTCACCGAAAAAAATTTCAATGCACATATTTTAACGAATCATTATCATATTCACTAGGATTTAATATACAAATAATACAAAAAAAAAATTGTATATATTGATGATAAATTTTAACTGATAATTTCATCATAAGTGAAATCAAAAGAATTAATTAAATCCCAATGACGAATTGTATGCTTTTTTTGTAGTTTCCTTTAAAGTTAATCTCCTTTACATAACAGTGAAAAGATGAACATTTCATTCATTAAAAGTCAGCATAAATATCAATTTCATTCAAATTTAAACCGTTTTGAATCAATAATAAGACATTAAATCACATCAGATAAATCCACACCGTGAAAAAATTCGTCAAGAGAATGAAAAGCAAAATAGACGAAAGCCAAACACAGCATTATTGTTATTCAAAATTTGCAAATTTCAGGGGCATTACGGATGCTTTCTCTTTCACGATTTCAAAAGTCACCGCAAAATGAATTGAAGATTCTTTGAATGGGTTTCGCCGGATTTGGACTCCCTTGGCGCTAATCTGGTTTGACGAATTTCATTGTCGCGTCATTGTATAGCTCAGATTTATTTTGTGATTGAATCCTATTAAAATTCGATTATTTCGCAACAAAAAAGAAGAATCAATTCAAAGATAATCGACTGGGAAATAGCAGTTGAGGATCGGTAGTTGTGGGAATTCGAACTGAGAACAGAAGCCGATAAAATTGGTTAAGGCAATTGGAAAATGACTGTACAACTCGTTACAAAAGCTATTAGTTACCGTAAAATGTAATTATTGAACTAGAAAATTCGGTGAAAAATTGAATCAGTCTATTCTATCTCCGTGGCTTGGTCTGCACAGTTGCACGAAACGCGCTTACAGTTTTTATTCCAAAATGATTCTAGAGTTCAATGTCAATTATTGAGAGAGAAAATTAAGTGTTGTAATATTATTTCAATTACGATATATTATAAATTTTTCACGCTGTTTGTGCATTATTAAAAGTGAGTATTGTTTAAATTGAATTAAGGCAGTGGAGGAAAGATCATGTTTCTAGTTATCTAAAGACTACAGTTCAGTGAAAAGTATATTCTACATTATATCGAAATATTTGACAAAGACAAAATTCTGCCTTTCTATTGTCTGAATAGTTTTTCTATTGAGTTTTTCCTAACTTCCTATAAATACATGTTTTCAAACTTACGGTGAACGCAGCAAAAATGTGACAAGGTGAACTTGATTTCGGCATCAATTTCAATCGCCTCATAGTTTTTTTAATCAATTCAATTATTGTTAGACTTTGTTGGGTGATTGTTGCACAATTGGGAGACCGATCATAGTAGATATACAATTTCAAAAAAAAATATTTTCTTATCAAGACACATCTTATTGAAAATGAAACTTTACAATTGTCATTCAAATTATCTCATACTAAAGATTCAAACTGAAATAGCTATTTAAATGACGCCATGACTAGTTGGAAAATACTTTTCCCCTGGCAAACTACGTTCTTTATTACAAAAAAAAATTCAAGTTTTCTTCCGTAGCGCGTTCTCTCATGATTTTCTTTGGGCGGAATCTCGTTATCACGCTATTGTTCTTCCATTTTTTGTGCACTAATTTTATAAAAAAGTTGATTGTTTCCTGTAACCAACCTCGGAGCCATTAACATTCCATGACACGTAAAAAAATATTGTTTTTCTAACAAGAAGGAATTCAAACATAGTCTAGTATAAAAAGTAGGAGTTGTGAATTGCTAGTTAATAGTTATTGGAACTGAAAACAGCAATTTCTTGTTGGTTATGTGACTCAAAAGCTGGTGAATTGAATGCCTCAGCAGCTGATTAAAAAATTAAATTATGAAAACATTTAGTGAAACATCACTAAACTTGCAATTTCGATAAGAATGCAAAAAAGACCAACAACGCCCAAATTTTTGAAAGCCAACGTGATTTTAAATCGTGCTAAATTTTTTCAACAACAATTTTAACTATACCTACATTTCTCTAAAACCAAATTGTTTTGTGGAAATTACCTTTAAAATTCAACATCATTAAATTGTCGTAATTGCTTAATTTTATGCCCAAAAACTAGGAGACAATAAAGTGAATGTAAAATTGCAATCATAAACTGAAATATCAATGCTAAAGACAAGCATTACAACGTAATTTTACTGCTGAGATGATTTGCCAAAAAAAATAAACAATTTTCGCTTTCGCTATAACTTTCGGCTGGCATTCATCAACAAAGAATTATTGCTCAAAGATTTTGTACAATTGTCTCCTTGGTTTTTGTCTTTTCCTTTCTTTTGGTTACACCAGTTGACATAGTTTCCCCATATGAATGCACTTGACTTTGAATCAAAATAATTGTGTTCAGAGAAATCGACTACCAATTTAACACGAATGTCGGGTACGTACATAGTTGTGTGGATGTTGGAAAACATGTTCAAGTACATTTCAACATAAGTACTTGAATTTTTTTTTCTCTGTTGAATTTTATTACAGCTACAATTTGTGATAAAGGAGACGAGCAATAGAATTAAAATACACTATTGTGAAGATTGATTAAAATTTTAGGTATAAAAATTTAAGTAAACGTTTACCTGACATAAATTTTT
Organism: Oxycera nigricornis; assembly: GCA_963942545.1. Classification (NCBI taxonomy): domain Eukaryota; kingdom Metazoa; phylum Arthropoda; class Insecta; order Diptera; family Stratiomyidae; genus Oxycera; species Oxycera nigricornis. The sequence goes on along the minus strand of OZ012660.1, from coordinate 109,503,078 downwards.
TGAAGTGAATATTGTATGTAATTAGCAATTTTAAAATCATTTTTTCACACTACAATGGTGAGCGAATTATCCTTTCTATGCCAAAATCATCAAGAGATCGCCCGCCTGAACAAAGCCTTAGTCTCCCTGCTCTCGCCTTTAGATTGAAATGCACTTCAGGCTTTTTACTCGAAGACGCAGTCATTCCGATAGAAAGATTATTTAACTTTACTTTCGAACGTGATCAACCGTTGACTTTATCCGATGAATGAGCTAAGGAATTCAGTTGAACAATACAAAAATCAAGAGGACATACCACAATTTTCATACCTCCTATATTCAACTGTTTCAGGTCGAAAAATCGTAAAATGAAACAGAGTTACCTAGGCAGTACTTCAGCGTGTAATGAAGTGTATTTATGAAGGTGAATGATATCGCTAGGAAGTTCTAGTCAACAAGACTTTTGTTTCTTTGATCGAATGGACGTTAAGTCTCGGGGATGAGGCGACGAACTCTCTTGTCATACAGACTAATTCGGGTTTGGCCTCTACCTAGCCAGAGGTGCGATGGCTGCTGGCAAGCCAGCTCAGTTCGGCGTGTAATTTTGTGGGTGTGTTCAAGAGATTCAGTCACATATCTGCCCGATTACTTACCGACAAAAACAGTTAAAAAAAAACAAATCATATTATGAAACTTGTGAGGCTATACCTTCTAGGTTTTTTTCAAAAAAAAAATTTCGCGCATACCAAAATAATACCGCGTTCAAGACCTACCCGAGAGTTCAAAAATCCTTTACTTCAATGCAACCGAAGTTCAAAATTCCGAAACTACGCTAACAAGAAAGTTAAAAAACGAAAGATTACCGCGCACAAACGACCTGTCGGATGGCCGTGGTACTCCCCGATAGAAAATGAGCTTCAGCGGAGCTTGCCAGGCACAGATGCCGCTGCCTGGACAGGCTCTACCATGGCCTAGCGCTTGCGTGTCCATATGTGTTTTGCGCGCTAGAGCCACCAATAGGGTGGGCCCAGGCAGCGACAACTGCTCGTTTCTATCCGGGATTAGCACGGCCACCCCAAACGTTGTTTGTGCGCGGTAATCTTTCGTTTTAAAAAAAACCATTCTTGATAATATTTTAACAGTTTGAAATAGATGGTATGGATTTAGAAAACAAATAAACTCACTTATTTATTCACGAATAAATTAATTGCATTAGAAAAATCATCAAAATAAACAATTTAGTAAATTAATGAGAGAGCGTTCATTAATTACGATGGGCTTCAGGAGAGAAAGAATATCTAATCCAATCCTTACAGGGGACAAGTGAAAAGTGGAGGAGATCCATAGCTTTCATCGGTCCTGTATCCTTTTTGCTTATACCTTTTCTTTTTTTACAGTCGACCTTAAAACAACATCCAATGTACAGTAAAAATAATTGATGTTCTATTATAAAATAAAAAAATAAAGGCAGAGCGGGACGATGAAATTTTCCGTATTTTTACAACTAAAGAGGGAAAATTTTTGAAAATGATCTTTAGAAAATTTAAAAAAATTGCTCTAGAATTTTTCAGATTCTAAATACACCTGAACTCTTTTAAGAATATTATGAATTAAAGTCTGTTATCTACTCTTCGTTTCAGCAAACTTTAGTAAATCCTGGAAATAAATAATTGATTTAATGTTGGTTACTAAAAATGTCAAGCGAAATTAAACCATACTTGGATGTTGCAAACGATTTAACTTGGCAAGAATTGCGAAGCCGTTTCTACGAAATCATCGAAGGTGTTCCATTCTCCCACAAGGAAATGAAAGTACTTATTGAATCTATCTGCGAAAATCAAAGGAGAACAAATCAAATGTTCACCGACAACGATAAAAAGGAGTTGGAACAGTCCATGGAACTATTGGCCGATAAAATGAAAATGTCTAAAACAAAATTTCAACGTGGTTGTTCATGGGAAGCAACCGAAATCATTATCCTTAACTATCGTATACCTGAACTGTTTGGAGAAAATGCAAATCATATTATGAAATCTTCAGTTGAAGAATTACAGGAAGTTCTGGATAAATATCGCAACGAACTAAATCCAAAGTATGATATTAACCAATATGATATTACGCTGAGCACGGAGATAGCCAGGCTTGAATTTGATAGTTTTCTAGCGGAGAATGCTAGCCGAATCGCGTTCAGGTGCTTTAAAAATAGACTTCAAAGAGTCGTTACTAGAGTGATGCAAACAATATTTTGTTTATGAATAAATTGATTATTCATTTATGTGATTTGTAGTATTGACTTGGTTGGAATTGAGCAGCCGTGGTGTATAAGTTTTTTTTAGATTGATCGAATCGCTCATTTTACTCTGGGCAGTATTTTTAGTTGATTTATTAAATAAAATTTAATTTTTTTCAAGGTTGTTTGCTAATTGAAATAATAAGTGTATATGTATACATTTTAATTTTAAACATTTTTTAAAATTGTATCACATGAACAGTTTGACTGGAGAAATATATTAATTTGTTTCAATTCCTAGATTTTTTTGTTTTATTTACACAATTTAATTTTTAGTGAAAAGAATGTGTGTTTCAGCTCTTCTCTTAAATAATTTAATCGGTATTTTTTCTGCACACTGATAAGAATACCTATATATTGGACCATTTATCTTATATTTGCAAACAGTTTTTTTGCAGGACCTGAACATGTTTCTGTAAAATCTAGAGTTAGCGATAATTAAAGAAAATTAAACGGGAAAGACTTTTAATGCAGTACACCAAAAAAAATTTCGATGTTATCTGGTAAAATTTTCATCAGAATAGTTAGCTAAAAACGAATGAACGTGAAAAAGTTGAATTGTTTTTAAAAAAAAAATGAAATCTCAAGGAAAAATCGAAATCTTTCTGACTTTAACTATTTTGAAGCAGAGTCAATTTGTAAAATATAATTTTTTGAAAAAAAGGGGGGCACTTATCACAAAAAAACTTGTTTTTAACTATTTTTTTATTATTTAAGGCGATGAAAAATACAGTAACTGTCCAAATTTGGAAAAACGGCTACGTACGGATTTCGTTGAGAAAATTGGAAATCAAATTATAATTAAACCACTTTGAAAAAAGTCGTTTCAAGAAAAAATAGTGATTCTACGATGCAGAAAATATTTTATAGCTACATATTTCGAAAGGACATATATTATATTACCAGATTTTATCAATTTCGGATTCACATGACGACCTTTTCAAATAAGCATACTTTGAGAAGATATCCTTTAAAAATATTTCAAGTTTTTAACGATCGCAGTGGTATTTGTGGATAACTGAAATGTGAAAAAAGTTGGGACAATGCTGCGAAACCTTACCAAGAATCAATCTCAAACCATGGGTACCGGAGTTGAAAAATAAAACGATGCGGTAAGGACCCTTTCTTGGATATAAATACTGTGGGTTTGGGCCTTCGTCATATCGATATCCTCTATATCTCGGTTTCTCAGCATGCAGTTGCGAATCAAGGGGCCTAATCCAAAGACTGGCAGGGATTTTAGATGGACCTCAATGTGACCAGTGAGCTATGAAGGAGCAAAATAATCTGTATAAAACTAGAATCCAGCTTAATGTTGAAGTAAACTTCTTCGACACAAAAAACAGAACTGAGCTACGCAATTATCTGAGGTAGAAATGAGCGAAATGAGCTTTTGATATAGGAAATAAAAATTCAGGGCGAATGCGACTAATAACTACTCTAACTATTTCTTTACAAAGAGAAAACGATATCGTCTTGATGTCATTTCTGTTTCAGTTGTCACGGACTTGAGGGATTTAATTTGTCCATTGAAACTACTTGAAACTCAAATCTACCTGAAAATGTGCTAGAGTGTTAAATTTCGCGCAAAATTATGTTTATTCTTTTATAAATTTTAATTTTTTAATGCGGAAATTTCAGAAACTGCTGAATATTGAAGATTAGATAGTATCTATATTTTTAAAGAAATTTTAGGAAACACATCGGGGGAGTTTTTAATTTATTACTATTTTCGGTACCAGATCGTTTTAATATGGATATATATATGAATCAACTAAAGGTAGTGTGATATTCACATTCTGCAAAAATTTTACCTCATAGATTTACAAAAGAATTCAGACAAATGTAGCTAGCAATGAAGACTAGTAATCGACTAGTCCATTTTGAAATGCAGGAAGTCTAGAATTTCTCTCTGAATGAAACATTAATTTTGAATATCATTTGAACATTTACTGTCTTATTTCATTTGATTTGTATGTGTCATTCAACTCCAATAGATCAATCAAAAATCACATCCAACATCCACAATATATCAACAAATAATAAATCAACCCACTGAAAGGAAAAGTGAAATCGAAAAACAAATAAGACCAGTAGCATTCGATTGTTGAGAACACAGAAAGTAGAAATATCAATTCATGTCAAGAGTTTGTTTAACTAAAAAATTTGCCAATTCATACATACTAAGTTGATATTTTCAAAATCACTTGGCGGCAAATTTCAAAAATAAATATATTGACTTTTTGGATGAATTGAATTGTAATGAAAGTTGTGAGATAGTTTCACTTACAGCAGAGTTGTCTACTGGCCGAGCCACATATAATTCATATTTACCTGAAATAAAGAAGAAAGTTGAATTATTGAACGTTGAATCCATTAAAACAAAAGTTAGTTTAAATATGATAAAAGTGTGATGGGTATTGACCAGAATCTAAATATTATGATTGAAAGTCTGCCAAAGTCGATATTGTCCATTGATTTTTTGAATAAATTATTAAAGAAGTTTTTGACCTCATTGCAAATACTCATTGGAATTGTTATTTATGGCCAGCGAGATCCTCCTAAAGCGAATGAAAAATCGACGATCGTTTGGCCGATTTTCTATCCAATTAGCACCTACACTTATAGGCTACAATCTATTTTCTGCATCTTCACGCTAACGCAACCATTGATTTCATATCTTTTACAAACAAACACTATCTAATTCGCATATGCATAGCACATGTGCATAAAGACTTCGTATCGCATGCTAAATTACTTCAAATACAATTAAAATTATGAAAGTTGAATGCTCTTCGCTAACTCCGAACGATTTACACTAATTCATTGCATGCACATATGTATGTGTAGTACGTTAGATTTCTTCAGGCGCAAAGTAATAAATTTCTGTAGTTAATTGCGACCACGGCCAATTCTTGCACCATATATAACAGCTTCATATTTATTTTGCAATCAAAGACTGTAATTGTAAATCATTAAGTGTATTGTAACGTCCGACCGATAGTTTTATATCTGTATGGTGTTCAGTGAATTCCGTTAATGGAAAACCCATGATAACATACAATTTCCTTTCCCATGTGTGAAAATTGTGAAATATACGTTGATGGAATGAACCACCACCGCCGTGATTAGCTGTTTTTCCGCACAGACGGTGTTGATTGTTGTAACTAATTAAACTTGGTTATTTCTTGGAGAGTGTTAAACATGAAAACGTTCTTAAGAGCTCCGCTACAGGAAGCTAGCGTTTTTAAGAAATTTTTCTTATGTGAATTGGTGCAATCAAAATAGACATTCACCGGAGGCAAAGGCTCGATATGGGCCCAGTGCACGATTGGTGATGAAGAATTAACATAGAGCAGAAAATGGCAATAAACTCTTTGAGCATCAATGTGAATTCAAGCTGAAAAGCCCCAAAAACTAGCTCTTTGCTATTCTATACTGGAAGTGTTATCGCAAAAACCTTTTCTACAAATTTTTCTACTTTTTCTCGACGAATGATACTTCGTGACTTTCAGAACAGGTCCTGGATTATTGCCTAATCGGGGTGGGGTACCACAAAAAAATGCGTCAATTTTCAAATCAAATTTTACAGTAGATCACATGAAAACAGCTTTTGGAGTCTCCTCTCTTGCTAAATTTTTGGTTGAAAATATATTTATCGGTTAAGGAAAACTTGATAAAATTTAGCTTGCCTAGTTTCTGAAAAATTAACCTTTTTCACTTCTATGCGAAGTTTTTCGAGGTTGAATTTCTATTTTGGGCTAAATCGTCAATTAATTAAATTAAGAATACTTTATAGTGAAACGATGCTAAATTATGAAAATCAATTTTGAACGGCCTACGTCTACACAAATTATTGAGATTTTCTACTCCAGATATAACCGATATTTTCTATCTGAATGGATGCATAATAAATTGCACCTCAACTGGTTAAGCTTCCTCTATTATTAGATTGTATTAAATTGTAAAATTTTCCACCAAATAATTGAGATCCATATCGAACAGATAAAGTGAAAAGGTGCATGAAAAATTGAAGTTAATGTTAGGTAAGTAGAGTAAATATCGGAGAGTGGAGTAAAACAATTTTTGAAATAGTTGGAGAAGAGTTTCGGGTTAAACGGATTTGGATAAGAAATTGTTTCACATTTATTCAAGTACTAAAAAAGTCGTTTGTGTGTCAAAATATATATGTATATATTATTTATTAAGTCCATATATCTTCTTAATTTATTCGGTTTTTAAATTACATTCGAAACGAATTTTATATATCCACTATAGTTTATTCGTCCGCCTTGGCGACACAACATAGCCATTTCCTAACAAATATACACGGTTTTCGTTTAGGTTTATCGTCCGTATCTCCATTTTTATTTCGCATGCTAAATATACTTCGAAAAATCTTTACTCGTTTTCGCCAATCCCAGGTTGCCGCCAATTTATTAGAATGTTCATCACTGAACACTCTACTTTCTGCTCCCATCAATGCCGTTGATGCATAATGGATTGATTCTTGCATTGAACTAAATTGACTATATTCCTGGGAATCGCTAAAATTAAGCGTCGAACACGAATCACTTTCTATTATTTTTAACATTCCAACCAAAAATCCAAACGATTCTTCATCCGATTCACCACTAAGTAGACACTCTTTGATTTCACACACTGCCTCTATGTCACGTTCTTTTAAATAGTCCTTAGTTAAATTCATCGATTTGTCGGGATTATTTTTACACTTTAATGATATCTGTTTTAGGGTTTCTCCCAAATCGACTCTAATTTGTGATACGAACCTTTCCATGTTCTGGGATCATGTACGGTTTTGTCTTGATATGCAATCTTTTTCCGTAAATAAGTTACGAAAATGATTGTAAATCGAAGGAATACAATAACTAACTACAGTCCAGTATCTCATGTACGTAAATACTAGATGCGTTTAAAGAAAGGTGTTTGAAAAAAGTACATCTCCTGTTAGTATTCGCAGGCGATAACGGATGGGATTTTAAACACGTTATTAAAAAGAGGTAGATAAATCTCATGAGTCATTAAAACAAACACTGATATTAGTTTATGAGGGAAGCTAAGAAAATCCTTATTAAATAAATAAATAAATATTGATGGAAAAGTCATAACTCTTTGCATTTGAAATACTTGCATATTAAGATAAGTGGATAGTTATAGTAAAAAATACCTAGCCTAAATTTTATACATTTTTTAACATATTTGAATGTTTTTAAAAAGGAAAATAATACATTTTTTATGTCATTAGCGCAGCCAAGGGGGTGCGTTTCGGAGGAGCTAACCCGACTAAAAAACTAAATATTGGATATCACGATTACTGGGAGTGGTACTGCTCCTTGAAAAGGTTTAGATAAGATATGCTTCCTTAAATTTGCTGCATTTACTTCAATATTTTCGATTCGGTGCATTTTTATATGACCAATGGCTTCAAAAAATGAACGGTAAATTTTTAAGATGTTTTTTATGATATCTCCGTTCTCTATATCCAATACTTTTAAATGTGTTAGCTGCATTTGCTAGAAGTGTATTTGGAAATCAGCGTTATGCGTTAATAAGGATATTAATGTATATACTGCTTCCAGTATTCTGCTGGTCGTGTGTCAGGCGGCAAAAGCATTGTTTCCTCAGGATACAAATCCCTTTATTGATGACTCTTATATGTTCTAATGAAATCTGATGTGTTTTAGCCGACTGTTCAACATTTTTTCAATTTTTAAACTTATTTCTGTATACTTGAGGTCACAAGCTGGTCAAGCGTTATTTTTTCGATTAATAACCCAGCTGCAAATATAATTTATTTAATTTTTTTTTAAACTTTTTTAGAAATTTGCTTCATATTTTTTCCAAGTAGATCACGTGAATTATTTCAAAAATTACGAAGGAAATTTTATTTTGAGTTTTGCGCGGAGAAACCCAAAATTGCTAAGCGATACTGGGTAAATCTATGAAATTTTTTTTATTGTTGAAGGAACCTAATAGTTAACAAATTATATTTTAAAATCTCAAAACTTTTTAAAAAATTGTTTAAACAATTTGTTGCAAAAAAATTGGGTTCTATATTGGCCATTTAGAGAAACTTGGCCCGTTAAAACTAAAATCAAATTTTTCAGACCAGTAAAACCAATTTTTTTAAAAATCCATATTGGTTTTATATGTATATTACCTTGGCTGAAGTTTCTGCACTTAAAATAGTAGATTTTGTCCTATTCTTCTTTGTATTTTAGCCAGCTTTAATATAATTAATTTTCAATTTTTTAATTAATTAATTTAATTTTTGGAAATTTTATAAGATTTAGCAAAAGCCCGACTTGAAGTGTTTTTATGTCATCAAGTTGTCCGAATTTTCTGAAATAGATCTTGAAGAATAAATTAAACTGCATTCACTTCTACGACTAAATTGTCTGCCTGCGAAGCTGATGATAGTTAGTTTCCATAATTCGTTCAGACATAATCCTTTTGCCGAGCTTGGTAATGTTTCAAGCTGTGCAGAAGAACTGTGTTTTTTAACGTGCAATGCCTTGCTATCGTTACGCATCCTGGAGTTACGTTATTTAAAAAAGTTCTGAAATTTCTTTATGCTTTTACCCAAAAAAAATCTATTTGTATCCTATTTTATTTATACTGAGCGACTGACAGACTTAAGAGGAGACCTACACCGGACTAATATTTTAATGGAGGTCATAATAAATTAGCAAAACTTTAAAACTGTTTGCAAAATATCCTAAACGATTCTCAGTAATTCTTTTAAAGTGGTGTCTAAGAATGTTGAAATAGTTTAAAGGAAAGTGTATGTATTTAGGAATTTTTTAAAAAGTGTTATCATATTTCTTTATCGTTGTTTGATTTAATAATTAGTCATTTGATTTTGATTCATATTTAGTTTTAAATTGGATCATTTTTCTGCGGTGGGTACTGGGCATTGTGTGATGGACCAAACTCACCCTGTCTGTCCTAGCTACGCGCCTTATTGGAGTCGAATATGTGGAAGATTATTATTGCTTAAAAAAAATTATTTAATAAATTGAGATAGCCCGAAATACATTTTGATTCCAATGCATATTTTGTTAAAAAACCATTAATTGGAAAAATGTTCAACAATCATGGATTTTTTTCATTTGTGATGTGGCTTTCAAGTAGGCATTTCAGGCGTTCGTATGTTTACTAAAATTTTAAATGTAACATTCATGAACATAGATGAATAATGCCAAAGATGTATCTTTTTCTTGTAGTTTCTTGTAGTTTTGAATCGAACAGCCGAAAACGACAAACTTATCATGGTGAAGAATACTTGTTATAATGACGGCGGAATAAATATGTTAATAAATATTACTGCAAATCCAATTTAGCTAGCCACTAGAGAATATGACGTAACTATAATGAATACATCGATTTCACAAAAATGATGCTTCAATCGAAAATAAACATGCCAACAGCTCAGCAAAAACTCATTACCTTCAAATTATGGAAAGCATACTAAGTTTAACGTGTCCTCTCAAACCATAGAAAATTATGCAGCACTACTTTCTGTACTTGAATTCTGAAGTCTTTTCACCGGTGATATCGGTTTATGAACTTTATGTGGTTTTATTTCGAAAACTAACCATAATACAATGCTGTCTCACGTTGTTAACATAACGACATTACAACGCATATTGCAGGTAATTGAGAAACAAGAATAGGTAGAAAATGCAAGTTTATTAACCATCATCAGTACCTACATACATCGGATAGGCTGGCACTACCGTAAGTTGATTGTGGCGTGAATAAAAGAAAGTTTTCAAAGACCTACACAATTGGCTTCTGGTCTAGTCAAGTGTCCAATTTCAAAGGATGTTGATATGGAAATATGTGCAATGTAGACAAAACCGCACAATGAAATTTCCCTATAACCGCATTTCAAATCACGATCGAGTTGATCATGGGTGATATTGCAAATGAAATGTTAACACACACGATTAATTTGAATCGCTTTACACCAAATGCCGGAAGATTTACATCAGATTTCACTAGTGCATTTATGCACCCTGATTGCGCTGAACGGTTCATTATATTAATTGAAGCTGTGCTACTTTAATTATTTCAAATTGTTCCTCGTAATTCAATACTGTGAATGAAGACAGATTTTGAATCTATAGACGGTGTATTTCTTGAAGCATAATTATTTTTAAAAATATTCAGTCATACTCAGTACTTATGTTTTTTTGAAACGTTATAACTAATAAGATGACTTTTTTTTCGAAGTGAGCAAGATAAAATACCAAAAACCTTATTTAAAAAAAAATTTACTTAAAATTTAAAATGATCTTATACTAACCGAGTTCTAACTAAACTTCTATTTAAAAAAGAACGCAGTTTTCAAGATACAATTCTCATTTGTTCTAAAATATAGATATTGCTGTCCCTGACTTTGAAATTATACCTTGCCTTTTTATTGTAGGCAGCAGATTGGTAATTTAAATTCCAATTTCTAGACTTGCACTTCTCCCCAATTGACCAGCATTTTGAAAAGAAGTTGAATATAGTTATTTGACAGAGTCTCGGCACATTCTAGATGTGGCAATTCTATAAAATGATCGTTATGAAATCCTTTTAAAGATTGAAAGTTACAAAAATCTCGCTGGAAAGTTCTTACTCTCGTTTTGGTTTTTTGGTGAAAATCTTTTGCATATTAAGAGCGCTTCTAATGTGGCAAACTAATATCAGAATTATTTTTTAACAGACTTTCGAAGAGTAAGTATAATACAAATAAGTTTTCAAGGAAATGAAAATACAGAAAATTTTGTGCTTTAAAGCGTTTTAGGTTTTTTTCTGCACATTTAATCTCAAGAGATTCTTAAAAGGTAAAAGCTACTTAAAAATTATATAAGAAAATATTATACAACATTTAATTTTTTACGTAGCATTTAATTTAGTTAACGTTTTTCAATTTATTGCCAAAACGTTGAGTATCGAATTACTATAAAATGACGACATACTTTGAGATACAAAATTTGTATTTATAATCACCATGCATCTCAAAAAATCAAGCGGCCAAAATGCACGATTGGGCTACCAATTTTACTGGACTGGGATGTTTAGTATGTGCCTATTGTCAACAAAATAGACGGAAAAATTCAAATTCGAAGAAAACTGACACACACCCTTAATAGAACTTTAAAAGTCCTCGTTAATCTTATCTGTAGGAAAATTTTCATTTAGGGTTAAAATTCACAACACTTAGTTTTTTACAAATATTTTACAAACGGTAAATGTTGGCGGAAAACACGTACTGAAAATCTGTAGATCATATGATTCTATACAAAATAGGTTGTATCAATTTTTTCTTTACGACTTTAAAATTAGAATCCTTGGTGTATTTTTTTACGTGGCGTGGCATCTTCTTAAAAATCGGTACTGAAGCTCACGAACTATATATCACTTATAGAGAAAAAGTATTCAAATGTAACACCACTTAGCATTCAGAAAATGTTTTCAAAAAAAAAATTTGATTTCTAGGAAAATAGCATGAATTTTTTACCTTTTTACACTGCAATAGCTCACGAACTTTAAGTCGTACAGAATTTTTTTGGAGCTTTTTCAAAAGAAATCGTATCGTTTTTCTTTAGGTGTAAATATTTTACGATAACATTTACAGTTCAGGGGATATTTGTGTTACATTATTGTGACTATTGACTCTGAAAAACACAGGCGAGATCAACGGCCCTAATTTTAAAAAAATTGCAATCGTTTTGAAACGCAAAGCCATTCACACTCAAAACTAATAAATCATATACATGTTATGTTGTTTTCTTTGAAATTGAAATCAGTATTTAATTCAATCGCTTTGCTTTGCTTAGGGAACTTGTTAACTTGCGCTACTATCCGTCCGATTACATATCCACAACTACTCAAGCCGGAAAAATTCCATTGGATGTCACTTAACGACAGCTGACGCCAATGGTACATTTCTCGAAGATACAGTTTTTTGACTCTTGTCGGAACCATTGCATTTTCTAGAGTAGAGAGTATTTTAAATGTTCACTTTGGATGGAAGCTTTCACTATGTGAAGTTTAATTAAAATCCGTTCATAAGTTTTCGTGTGATGCGGGCGCAGGCAGACAAATGTTTTTGAAATGAAATTGTCTGTTTTCAATGGTAGTAGTCCTTCAGACATATTTTATCTTAATGAAATTCACGTACATACGTCTCTTTTCTACAGTTTTGTTGTACTATCGATTGTTGTAAACAAATGATGTTCCAAGGGTGTGTGCCATTTTTTATGTTAGAACGTTATAACATTTTAAATCATGTCTCCGAAAAAAAAAATTTACGCTCAACTTCACACAACTGGGTGCCCCAGAATATTGCAGAGATGAAGTACAGATAAAAATACAATTCAAATTGAAAAAGTTCAGTACACAGATCGATGAGACTTTATCTATTTGATTTATAATGATGTTCAGAGGTTCTGTACCAATTTACAGCACTGTACGAATTTTGGGCTTTTTTGTCTATTTTGATTGAAGTACAAATAGTTGTGCACAAATGTAAGAAATTAAGGTCCAATTTTATCTATCAATAATCTGCGATACTTGCCAGGTGGTACTGTCAATTAGAGAGCAATATTTCATTAGCATAAATTAGGATTTCAGTTATAGAAACTTCTATTCAGGTAGATATAACGTTACACTTCTTTTAAATAACAACAAAATCTTTCGAAGGGATGCATCACTGGCGTTGAATTACTTTTAAAAAACTAACTATCCAACTTTTTTATGCAATTAAATTCATGCTTCATTGCATCTTAACTTAAGTCTTGCAAACTTGTGTGCATAGATATACATAGATGCATATATCTTTTTATTTAAAATCTTTGCATCATTTATTCCATCATTTTCAGCATTTAACTGTCTGTAGAGAAATAATCGCGAAATAAAAAAACCTTGTGGTTGTTTGTGTTGAAATTAGCACTCAGTCACTATAACTCATGTTGAAAGTTGAATTATCGGTAAATTATTTAATTAATAAGACCATGTCTGGAGTTTTTTTTGGCGCAGAATGATATTTCGTTTTTAAATTTATGGCGTGTGATTTATTTTGTAAATGTGCATTTGATGTGTGAAAAACTTATAAAAACATGCAAGTATTATCTCCGACAACAATTGTTTCTGATATGTATTTAATGATTCAATAAAAATAAATTGAAAAAAATGGTAAGTACATAGAATTTACTGCTTTATATTGTTGAATTAAAACTCGGCTCTTAAATATCTACTGAATGTTATCTTGTAGAATGTTTGCTTCGAAATTAGTGGAAGATATCTTAGTCGTGATGAATGTATTTAAAAAAGTGATCGAAAACGTATTTTGCTTTTGGTAAATTTAATTAAATTTAGAATTAAATCGATTACTCGATAGCCGCAGAATTCATCTTTTTTTTTTGTAAAATTTTCTGGCATGGCCATTTTATCGGAAAAAGGTCTCATAAAAAGTTTTTTGATCAACGAGTTTAGCTTGATAATTTTGAAATTCTCTTAACTAGATAAAATCTATCAATCTGGTGCCTTTCTCCTAGAATCGAGATAATATAAGTATAACTATTTCCTGACAACATCCTCGCTTACGCAATGGCAATATCAACAAACCATTAATAATCTTTTAAATCGTGATCCGACACAATTGAATATCTGTACCGACACGTAAAAGGATGATTTAATAAAAGAAACATATTGATGACTTCACATTGATTATGAAACTCCATGAATGCAAAAAAAGAAAGATATAAGAGATGTTGCAAAGGCCAGCTATCGCATATGTCATGTTAATAAAACTGGATTAGTGGCATGCTTCGCGGATGCATGGTGATAAGCAAACCATGTTCATATGTATGTTCCATACGTTGCAATGGCCACTAAATCTTTCCAAGTCGGAGCCAATAAAATGTAATTTTTAAACAGCATGCAATTGATACAGAAATGCTGTTAACAGAAGTGCAAAGTAGGTTGCGAGGCTAATAAATTCTGCCGTGCACACAGTGTGTACGATGGCTATTTAGATTACACGAATCGATAATGTAATGCGATTATATGATCGCACGATGCATAACGGATATCAATTTATTCGGAAAAGGATTATTTGGTTCGCAATTAGGAGGTCTTTGGAAATGATGGATGGGACTTATGATGGATGAATTTGGGAAAAAAGATAAAAACCACAAAGAACGAATAAAGTTTCCAGCTATCTCAAAAATAAAAACAAATACTTTAATTTTAATCTATTATCAAAAAATTTCACGTTTTTAAGTACATATATGCTGATATATTTCGTCTAGTGATCTTGGATATAATTTACATAGATGCAAATATTCCTGAATTCCATTCAGCTTCTACCACAGTATCACATGAGAAGGTTTTGAAATTTTTGATTAATAAAATACATATATTATATAAGAATATCCGACACCTTCTCATAGTCTGAAATAAAACATCATAATTCAGATCATAAATATTCATCCATCTACTCCAAAAAATATAAACAAAACAAATTGAAGCTAATAGACACAATGAAATATTTCCTTTCATTATCAACGATTTCTTGAGAGATTATAAATTGATTTAAAGATTCCTGAGATAGTTTCAACAATCTAATTGGTATTTAAATGGAGGCATGGTATAGTGCCCTAGAAATGCTAATCAAACAATTTTGATTGACTGTAATTGGTATGTTAATTTTCAATTTGTATAATCTAGTTATTATGTGATGTGACTGTGATACTCTATCTATTATAGAAACGGATGAGAATAAATCTCAACATTTCAAAATTTTATCGCTTTGATGAGTAAATTACGCTCTTTAATTTGCTTAACTTAGTTTGGAATAATTATTTCCGATTTTAATTGATTCAATACTGAAAATTGGGTGCTTCTTTGAGTGGTAAAGAGCATGGTAGCAAAATCGCTTTCTTTTCGAATTAAAATTGCAATTCTATTGAATGTTGTCTTGTAGAATGGTTGCTTCGAAATTAGTGGAAGATATCTTAGTCATGATGCATGTATTTAAAAAAGTGATCCATTTTTTTTATAAATTTAGAATCAAATTGATTACTCGAAAGCTGCAGAATTCATCTTTTTTGAAAAAAATTCTGGCTCGTCCATTTTATCGGAAAAAGTTGGTAGGAAAAGTTTTTTGGTCAAAATTTTTCTAAATTATCATAGCTAGACAAAATCTATCAATCTGCTACCTGTCTCCTAGAATCAACTAAATGTAAGTATAACTATTTCCTGACAACATCCTCGCTTACTTAATGGCAATATCAACAAACTATTAATAATCTTTTAAATCGTGATCCGACACAATTGAATATCTGTACCGACACGTACACCTGAATGCACCTGAATTTAGCTATTTAACATTTCAGTAACAATTGTAAAAAGTCTTGGATTGGATAAACTTGAACTAACTTTTTTTCTAATACTATCAGTAGCGTATCCTTGTATTCTTGTTTCAAATTGACAATTTCTTCAGACAATTAATGAAAAAAAAAACAGTTTATTCAATTAATTTTGTTTAAAATTGATGAGTATATGATGTTTGCATACGGATCGACACAAATTTTGACGGGAAGTATAGCTGGACATATTTCATTATTGAATATCAGCACAACAGAAGTTACGTTTCTTGAAAGAAAAAACATTGGCTTAAAATGTTTTAAGGGCACACTCTATTGTAAAAAAAAACTTTTTAGACTTTCTTCTTCCATATTACAATAGATATATGTTTCAAAAATACTGTTTAAAATTTCAGATCGATGTTTATATTATTTCTCTTTCTACAGCGCTCGCAGACATTGTAGCCGCTCGTGAGATATATTAAGTAGTATGATACTCCCTAAATCTATATATTCACGAAATAGCCTAATAATCATCGAACGAAGTAAATATAGATCCCATCATATTTTATAATAAACTCGTGTTTATGAGGTATGTAAGAAAATTTCGATCAAAAACTTTAAACACATTTTTCCGAAACGTACTTTTTGATCGCGCGTCGTAAAATTGTAAGGAAACTAATCGGCTGATTCACTCCAGACTTTGCACACTATTTTTTAAAATATTTAAATAGAGAAATAACTTACTATCAGAGCTTTAAAAAATTGCTTTGGAGATTTTTAAATCGTTTTTTTCGTTTGCGAATATGATGCAAATCGACACACTTATGTTCGGACGTGCACCAAATCATCAATAAAATTATCTTTGCTGCAATAATAGACTATTTCTGTTCTTTATAACCACGATTAAAACAATTTTGCTTAGTACATATATGCTTGCAGATGGATATTTCGGCCAAGATATTACGAGACGCAGTTCGAATTTTTATTTTTGAAATGCGTGCGTGCTGCACCAATGTAGCTGCCATTTTGCTTTTTAAAAAATATTATACAATAAAAATGTTAACTTTAGACTTCAAGAAAGAAGTACACTTAGTTTCAAATTGATATCAGAAGTAGTTTTTTTAATCGAATTTTTAAAAGTGTCGCGTTTTCAGCACTTTAACATTAGAGTGGCCCCTTCAACGCATAGGAAGGAGTTCAGCGAGAATTGGGCAAGGTGTAGATAAATTGCAAAAATTGGTAATTTTTTCGAACAGACCAGATTCGCAAATGCATATATATATATATATATATATTATACTTTCTTACTTACAATTTGTCCATATCTTATTTCGAAAACTATTATTGGCTGCTTCATTGCCGCCGTACGTTATGTGTGAACACCCCCTATATGAGTAAAACTAATGAGGTCTTCCGCTTCAAACGAAACTGAAAACGAAGTAGTGATCCAATGTGACGGAAGTATCAGAAAACAATAACGCAATGTATATGTACTGACATAACATCCAACAAACCAGTTAGTCATTATTACATGCATCTATGTACATTGGCAGAAAAAGTATCTGAACCTATAAGCAAAAGTATAGTTACCCACAATACTCAAATTACAGACACGATCATCGATCCTCCCGATAGGCTTTTTTACATTATCAACACTATCTCGGAGCTCGAGACTACAGTCTATCGCTTCCATTTCAGTGACCACACGCAATAAATTATGCATATATTAAATTGATCTCGAATATGTTTCAATCCGTACCATTTATTGATAATTGTTGAAAGCCAAGCCATTAGAAGTCGGCACAGGTGTCATGGGGAGCTAAGTCGCCGCGAACACAAAGTCACTGGCATTATACTCTATAAGGAAAAGATCACTTCCCACATGAAACAGATAGTAAAATAAAAGGAGTATTCAAAGATAAAGAGTGTCTGCGGGACAAGAGCGGTCTCCATTCTGTGTTAGTTAGCATGTTTTACAATAAATTATTACACCAACAAATGATTGCTATGACCAATTAATGAATTCTCCCGGGAACGCTTAAACAGTTTAAAAACATTCAACAACAACAAAAAAGAAGTAGTCACTGACTTCACTTCAACTGAATGCAAATTAATGTCGAACGACGATTCTAGAATAATAATTTTTTTAAAAGTGGAACGTGTAAGTTTTTTCATAGCTGTAATACTTTTTCTTCAGACAATATGCATGCACATTTCAATAAAGAGAATTTACTATTGTTGGATTTTTCGTCAAGGCTATTATTGATTGTATCTTACGAAAGCCTGGAAACATGAGTAAAATATGGATTTACAAATTTATGGTTGCAACAACCAGGGTAGATTTACTAATTCATTTCATTTTTAAGGGGAATCTGGATGAAGTGCGTCGATAAATTTAGTAATTTTAAAATGTTTAGCAGCTTGATTTTTTTTTCGAGATGAATGTGCTTTACATGATTTATTTTTTGGTCCAAATTTACTAGAAAAAATCATTCTGGTCGTTTTTTATCGATACGATCTGACTCGACTTTATTTCTAGTATTTTGTATCCTGATTGCATAACGAATACGTGGTCAAAAGCAAGAAATAAGCGTTTTCTACATATTGCAGTCGTGAAGCTCGGGCCTACACATCCTGATCGCTTCCTTTTCTTACCAATCGGAGAGCAGAATATGTGTATTCTGATCGTACAGTGAATATACAAAAGTTACCAAGAGAGAAAGACTTTCCTGTTAATGCAATTGCGAACGTGCTGCGAAGATTTACGCAAAAGCATAAATCAGAAGAAGAAAAACGATGAAAGCGCGAAAGCCGACAAGAATCGAATCAGAATGTATACGGCCAAAAAATTACACTGTATAGAAATTGTATGAGAGCGGCTTTTGCGATTTACTTCTCCGTCAAATACTACAGGCCTACATCGGTTCCCAATTGAAACATATCTTCCTGAAGTTCGATCCTTCATGACGACGCCTTCACACGACACATGAATTTCAGCCGGAGTAAAGATATCTTCTCAATGCAAATCTCTTGAAATCAGAGACCAAATTGTAGGTGTAGAAGAAAAACCGGTCAACTCCAGTTTTCACTAAAGACGAATTTTTTGGTATCACTATGATGTTATAAGTTGTCACTTCAAAGAAACAATCTATCACAATATGAATTCCGCTGACTCTAGGAAAGCAAAAAAAAATCATTAAGCATTGAAACTTGAAATCCATTTATCTTGAAACATTGTTTAGTGTAACTAGCGGGTTTTACTTCTATACTTACGAAATCATGAATTCTGCTATTATTTTCACACACACACACTCATCATTGGCTATTTCGTTTGACGTGATTCACAATGATAAGGCATTTTGACTATAGGCAAAATATATTTGTCGTGTGAAAGCGTCATCAGCCGGGATCGAACCTCAGGCTGATACACTGGAATTGAGAGCCAACCGTTTGAATGAGCAATGAAATCGTGCAGGACTGTCGCAGGCAGACGGTGTAGGTGTGATGTGGACCTTGCGCAAAAACGTGATGCATCTTTAGAACGGGTCTTCGAAATTTTTAACACCAGGCGGAACATAATGCGATCAAGACATGTACATATGCGATTATAGATACCTAATCTTGCTATCACAACTACCTTCATACACGAATGTATCCCCTCCCAACATTTAGAAAACTAATAATTTTTCAAAGTGGATATTAACTTTTGTAATCTTGTCAATTGATTATTTTTTCGAACGAAATAATGACAATTTCTTTGGTTAAATAAATTAATAAAAATTACTATTAAAATAACTCATCGCAGTTTTTACAGCAAAAATTCAATCTCATTTTGGGTAAACACATTGTCATTAAAATTATTTTAAGATTTGTCTCATTTTTTGTTACGAGAATTCTTAAGGAAAATTGCTCATGTTTATCGCTTATTTATCTAAAAATTGTGTTAAATATACAAGGAGTTTCGATTTAAAATCTACTGTCTGCTGAACAGGCTCATCCTATTGCGTTAAAAATGGATTCCAAATAGAATGATTTGGATTTGATTGATACATTGACTTTCAATTCCATTTTTAGCCCTAAAAATTGTTTATGTCTAGAACGTTTCATGCCATCAAATAAACAGTCATTCAAGTCGTCCTACCTCAGCACGCATCACCCTTTCCAAAATAAAAATATATAAGATCAAACTGTATTCGATTTGTAGTGCATTGCTTCACATTTCCACATACGTACATATGTACATATATGTACGTATCTACATGCAGCATTGTATACAAATGAAAATCCATGAATTGTATGTTTATATATTGAGTTTCTTGCAAGCACGCGGCAATATTTGCCTTCACTTTATTGAGTAACATCAATTAGGTCAGCGATAATTATGGCTTCCTTCAATACGGGATCGATTAGTAAATCTTTTCTTCGCATAAGAGATCTTGCCATGATCCAATTCAATTAAGTATCTATCTATCTATAATGTGAACATGTTTAGAGTTGCATGCGTGGAAAACAACTACAGCGACCTTGTTGTGTGCATGTGATCTTTTCACTGGGAGGCCTAAAATCTCTTTATTGTTATTGTTGCATAGTTTTCTGAAAATCTTTAGGTCAACATGCCAGATAAACAATATCGATATGTTTGTTAATGATCACTATTCAATTGAAGAGGAGTCGTTATTGATGCAGTGGTGGATGTTGTAACTTTTTATTACAGAATGCATTTGTTTGGTAACAAAATCAATCAAAATCATAATAAAAGCCTCGTCGAATTGTAGCTTTACTGGATTAAAACTCAATTGCATTCGACCACCATACATATTTTTGAATTAATTAAAAATTTCGAGGAAGAGCGATCAATAGTTTGCAGGTGCAGTCTGCATTAGAATTACTTTGAGCTTCTCTTTGGGAAATATGGGCATTACTTTCATCACCTATTTCGTACTTCTTCATCGACTATGTAGTAGATATATTCTCTTCAACATTCATACATTGCATAACCCCATATATTGCAACCAAAACCATATTATCTCCCTTCGTAACGACATAGTTTTTTTCTCAAATACAAAATGGCTAGACCTCATTCAAATGCCCATGAAATGTAATTGAAAAAAAAAAATTCATGTCGTGTTGAGGGAAAAACACATCATAACAAACAATCACACACTACCGTTAACAATCAAGTGAAATATCCGGCTACAAACACAAAACATATCAGCTCAGTTCATGGAAATTGATGCACGCAAGCAAACAATCTTTGTATCCAGCATACCAACAAAGATACATCCAGCCAACATTAATGTTGGCTACCGAAAAAAACAGGTTGAGCAATTTGAAAATTTCTCAATCATGCTGTCTTCTTACTTGCGAACTTTTCTGTAAATAATAGACAATTATTTTAATGACGGAATTCAATGTGGTCGACTTGAACATTAAGATGTACACATCTAAGATAGTTAGTTCCGATATGTAAATGTTCTATACATATGTGCTATGTTCACAGCATGAAGCAAAGCAAGCAGCAAAAATTATCTATTCTTACAGTGGTAAGATGCCCAAATCATATTCAGCATACAGTTATTGAAATATCTCTGTAGAAGTTGCAGACTTTTCGGTCCAACATTTAGAAAGAATCACCAGGATTTTGTACTTACTTTTCGCGAATGTGTTCTTTTCTTTTGAATGCTTTCCGTTCTGGATCGTTTAAATAAAGTGGATAAATGGCGAAACACTTCCCCGTAAGCTAGTAGAGATAATTGCCCTACAATAGGTAGTTTCCGAATTTACAGAAGTTTGGTGCATTATACGTTAGTACGAAACAAATTTGTTTTTTTTTTTAAATTACAGTACCAATTGTTTAAAAAATGTAGCCCTATTAATTTTTTGTCAGACCTGCCAGGAAAACAAATGTTGATGATATTTGGAAATGAAGCCGAAACGAAATTTATTTATCATACAGCTTTGCAATAACTTGCAATCATTGAAAAAAGGATGCTAGACATACAGAGCAAAAATTAAGTTGTATTCCTATGGTAACAAAATCATTGCTCTAGGAGTTAGTTCTATTATACACGAACAGCATTTTATAAACTAACTTTCTTGGATCATACGTCTAAAAAATTTGATTCGAAAAGGGACAATGACACACGCTCGAAAAGGTTGAAATAAATGAGGTTTCAAGTCACCATTTACAACAGGGGTCAAACCAGGAGATTATCGATAACCATCATTAAAAAACCATAATATAAAAGCGTATAAATTTTTTATAGTCGATTCAAAAAATTAAAAAAAGGTATATGCCTAGAAAGAACTCGCAAAGAGCTAAAAAGCGGTACATACTCTTTGAGCATCATTTAAAAAATTAAATGTAAAAGTTTTTTATTCAGAACAGCCAAAGATCACAAAATTCATTTTTTCACAAATGTCTCCTAAACCGTAAACTGTTTTCGCAAAAACATGCAAATCAAATTTGTAGATTGAAGGGAAAAAATTGGCGCTTTCTCGAAGCAAATTACATGGTCTGCGAAATTGTCGTACATATTTTTGCGATAACATTTACAGTTTAAGTTTAAACTTCACTATAAACTGTTGTGGCTTTTGATCCTGGATTGAAAAAATTAGCACAGAACTGTTCAACGAGGACTTTTGCCACTTTATTTCCAAATATCTGCACAGCTTCATTTGCGGGGATTTAGTTTATGCATAATTTAGTTACTATCTTTATTTCATTTCTTAAGCCTGGAAAGGGATTTAATCTCTTCCTAGGAAGCATAAATATTGATGTCAAAAGTGTTATATCAACCAGCCTTAATCAAAAAAAGTCTGCCAATCGTATGAAATGAAAATCAAATCACAATTCATAAATCAAAAGTATCTGCTGTTGTTCGGTTGCAATGCTCGGCTTGAGATAAAAGTCAGTAGCTGATAATATATCACTTTTCATTACTCAGAACACTTGTTCGCTTTCAGAAACACATTGAACTCACAACACTGTCCGTCCGGTTACATATCTCCGGCGCTCAAAATGAAAAAAAGTTCATAGCATGTAACTCGATGACTTTTCTTGCAATGTCTTAATTTTTGCGCGAATCCATTTTGAAGATTCGTCTATTGTAGGCACCATTTCATTTTCTAGGATGAAAACTATCCTAAATGTTGACTAAGGATGCAAGCTATTACTATGCTAGGTTCAAATCAAATTCAGTTTATTAGTTTCCATATGATGCGAGCACAAAACTACAAACAAATAAAAATTTTGGATATGATATTTTGTGCTCTTCGTGCCAAATAGTAATTCAAATGTACTTTTCTTAAATAAATGATGTTCAGGCATAGATTTCTCCAATGCTATTATATGCAGTAAAACCATTCAGGTACAAATAGATGTATAGATGATGTTAGAAGGGTATGTGGCATTTTTTTCAATGTATCTAAGATTTTGGATTGACTTAGAATGTTTCAGAATTTGAAAATTTTGACAATAAACTTCGTACACTGAAATGCGAACGAATAAAATTAATCCTGACTCATGTTAATGATCGCACATCAATAAAAAATAGAATAAATAAATTTTGAAGGCTAATACAATTAATATTTATAAAATGTAACAAAAATAAACTTAAGATGTGATCTTTTTGTTCCATTATAATTTTTTGTGCCCTAGGATGTCAAATAAAATGTGAAGAGGAACGCATGAAATAATTTTTTTCGTAATATGTTCATGCGAATGATGAAAAAGCATTGTTAACTTAAAAAATTGAATGAAGTGAAAGAAAGTGTTATCTTCATGTTAATCTTCAATAATGTGTCTAATATTTCGATAAGTAAAACTTACTAATTATTGACAATTTTGATTTAAAAGCCAATTTTTGAATCGCAACAAAAGTCTAAGTAGTTTAAATTCACATGTGTGCTGGGTATTAATTTTGGAAATATGAATTCTGAAAATAATGACAACGATACTCCAGTAATTTTCCGAGATCATTCTGAATGCTTGTTTTTTAATTGGTCAACGTTTAAGTCACAGTCAAAAACTAAATATTGTACTATTTATTACATTAT
The DNA here is from genome assembly GCA_963942545.1 of Oxycera nigricornis. Lineage (NCBI taxonomy): Eukaryota > Metazoa > Arthropoda > Insecta > Diptera > Stratiomyidae > Oxycera > Oxycera nigricornis. The sequence goes on along the minus strand of OZ012660.1, from coordinate 109,479,363 downwards.
TCACTACTCAACTTATGGTTAACACTTTGCTCAATATGGTGTCGATACTCGATTCGATTGATTTTCTTTATTTCCACACTACACTTGAAATGCTATCGAATATCTTCGTTTCTAGCATATGTGTAAAATCTCAAATAGGTGAAGTGAAAGTAGGAAGCATATCAGTATGGTGTGTAACACATATTTAAAATACTCGAGGTATATACGTAAGTCAGTATTGCTGTTAACATACTTTAAACGATTTCCAATGCCGTTTGATCAAATCAAAGTGAAACAGATAATTTTAACAGACAAACTATAAAAACTATTGCATTATTTTGAAATATGGACCTGTACATAATGAGCTTCAATGACTGTTTGTGTGAAATCCATAAAACAGATGAATTATTTTAATTTGAAGATTCCATATTTGATTGACTTTCATCTGATCGTTTCGGTTCAGTAGAAATCTTTTTCAAAAATAAATTAGATGAGAGGTGAAATAGATACTTGAAACATCTCTGGATTCAGTTCGAAAAACGGATTTTTCCTGCTTATTGAAGCTGAATCTTTACAATATGCATTGCAGCATAAGGGCTCTTTTCACGGTGGCAATTTTCTTGATGATTATAATTTTGATTCGCTTTAAATGCTACACGTACCTTCTTAAGCAGTCTAGCTAGTCAAGCTTGACTATAGTCGGTCTACCACATACATTATAATTGCTATTCTTGGCTATGTGTCTTGACAATAAAACCACAAAATCTCTTAGTCTTGTCAATAAACCACTGGAATTTGTAGAGTAAGATAAAATCAACAAAATATATAACTGTTAACCATAGTGCACGACTTCTTTTTCAATAAACAAATGTAGTGGGTACTATAGAAACAGATACTTCATTTCTCATGGAATATAAAAGTATCTGCTGAGAAGCAATCCATGCTGGATAGTCTGTGCATAAAAAACTACTGACAATTTAAAGATATTGCTTGTTCATAGGGCTTCCAATATTATTACGAGATAAGACTTCCAGTATAAAATTGGACAAGGTGGAAACAGTGTCAGACGGTGAAATTTTCGTTTGTTGGTGGTTTTTACGAAAATTAATGCTACTGAATTTACAAGAGCGAATTGTTGTGAAAAGAATTCTAGGGCTCGACCTATATTTATGTACTTTGAATATCTGAATAATTTAAGCTAAATACCTTTCAACTAAGATTTTGGTAGATACTTGAAAATATGATAAAATAACGTTTACTCTACTATGGTACTTTTTAAGGGTGGTAAAAGGTGTTAGTTATTCACATTTGACTAAATTGTTCCTCTACTTTTCCAAGCGTTTACTGTTTTGCAGTTTACCATTTAGCATGCTTTAGGCATATTGATTACCGCAAAGCAAACGACGACGAATGGAATTTCCACCTGAAATGAAACTTACGGTCTTGCACGGGATAGCGAATTTCGCGAACTTGAACACGGTTAGCGAGTTATTTTGCAACATGCAATTTACACCCACACTCGGGTGCCTGCAGAATAAACTATTGCCAATATATGGGTCGTGTGATGTGGTTTAATGTGTGCTTTTAAGAGCACTTTATAGTAAAATGAAGTCACATATGAGATACAATACAAACGTACGATTAGTCACTTTCTTGAGCTGCATTCACAGTGTCGGAAAATTTAAGAAGAAAAACCGAGTTGACTAAATTACTGTGACGCGACGTTAATGCCACATTACGTTGCATTTGACGATATATGATAAAATCCAAGGCATTTAACTTAAAACATATTGACATGTTGCGCACCCAGTATGTTGTGGGCTCAATTTATCTTAAGTGATTGCAAAAAATATAAAAAAGGGACGTCAAGTACAAGAATTAAGCGAACTACTTCAACATAAAGGGTATAAACGTTTCGTGAGAAATGTTTGCGAAACATGTTTGATTTATGAAAATTGGGGTGTGAACATTGTCTGGCATTTATTTTCATGTTTATGATGATTAATGATCATAGTTTTATGTATGTAGAATATATGATTAATAAGTCAGTCAAATAAGAACATTAGTATACCCCTAAATAATTACTCATTCAATGATGCAGATGTGAAAAGATGTAGCTACATACAAAGAAGCAGTGAACTGCAAGTGCAGCCACAATTTTTCCAGGGCAAACTTAAAAATTCATCTAATCTTGCGTTTTGCAAGAAATTTATGTGAGATATATATACGAAAGCATGCTAGATAGAAATGTGTAGAGGGTGTTTTTATCAAAACTATCAAAAAGAAAAAAGAAATATAAAAGAACATTTTACATCCGCCGAAAAAAGGGTGTTTTGAGTGTCAAATTTTGGAAAATAAATGAAAAATTTTCACAATTAAGATTTATTCACATACTTTCAATTAGAACATAAAAAATTGTAATAAATTTTCAAAAAAGCAACTGTTTAGGTTATAAATAAATAGTCAAAGCTTTCCACACAGCTTCCTCGTTCAGGGAATACAATATTTGCCAGGCTCTATTGTAATTCTCAGGGAAAATGATTAAAATCTCAATACCAAGAAATCTCTCTCTTCTGTTACATCACTACTTATACAATCAATTTGTGATTAATTATCTACGCAAGGACTACGAAATGAGCACCGATATGGGATTTAAATAATTCATCTCTCAAAAGTATGCTTCCAAATCAGTAGGTTTATTTGAAGTATCATTTTCGTTACTTCCAATTCTCCCAACCAACTAACATCAGCACGAAGAAGAACGAAGTATGTGATGTTATGGTCTTTAATATATTAGCAACCGGTATGAGCAATGCGACCTAACTAGATCTCATTTTCCACCGTTTTTTTGCTATTAAACATTGAGAGGCTTGAAGAATCTCAAGATATTCCGCGGGGCTGCAATTGCCACTTTTTTGCAGTTGTGTCTCTGTAGATCTTACTTTATTGAATAAAGACCTTATATTTTTATGTTTTTTATAGTTCGTTGGTCCACGAAGGAGTATTTTTTTGTCTTCATTTTTCCGAACAGGACGGCTTTCTTCGTAGGTCATGATGATTTTGCCTACTAGCTGGTTCGTATCAATGCAGGAGGGGCTGATTAGCTCATTTTCTAGGATTCTAAGAAGAAGAACATATCTTTTGTCGTGGTAGATTGAAATTTAAAAAAAATAGTTCACACATTTCTCGGGAAAATGAGAAATACTTAATGATAAAAATTTCAATATTGATAACGAATTTTCGTCACCTCTACGCTAAAGTTATCACTGAAGAAGTCGAAAAAAAGTTACATAATCTTTTAGTCAAACTAATTTTAAATAGAATTAATCTATTCGAATTAATAAACAATCAGAATCAACGAATAAAAATAAGAGTTTAAAAAAAAGGTAGAAGAAGTAAATCTGTTTGGCCTGAGAAAGGATTAAAGACCATGATAACTATAGTAAAATTCTTTATTAATATTTGAAATCGAGCAAAATAATATTGTACCCTGCATTCAAAAGTCTTGTATTTAGCAATATATGGTTCGAATGGAATGTGTGATTTCAAAACCAATTTATGAAGTTTTTTTTATTGAAAATCATCGACCTTAAAGTTTACAATAGATATCAAGAAGCAAAATTACACGAAAACTAAAACTTGCTATAAAATTCAAACTACATGATTTCAATCACGAAACAAAAGTACAAAAGTTTAACAGAATATTTTTCATTGGTATTAAACTTATTTCTCGAAATTTATCTGTACAATGATCGCTTACTTTTGACAACAAACTTTTTGAAGCAAAGATCTCATTGAAAAATTTCTACAAAAAACTAAAAAAAAATTAACAAGAAGACTCAGCGCAGATATTGACACAGCCATCTTCGTAGATAGTTATATTTTAGTTGATATATCTACCTACACGAAATGATTTTTGTTTTTGAGAAAAGTCTACAAAAAAATCTTAAACTAAATTTCCAAAATTTTGAAGAGAATTCATGTTGAAGAAAATATTATCCAATTTTAATTTCATTGTTGTTGTACAAATTGTTTTTACCAAGGTAAAAACCAGAAAAAAGTCGACTTGTCCTGTTGAAATGATCAAAATGATAATTTATTCTGTATCAAGCTTATTCAAGATACAAAATAAATTATCATTTTGTTCATTTCAACAGTACTAGGTACTCGTTACAAAAGTCGTTACTGTACCGTAGCGACTTTTTTTGATATTTGTATATTATATCTAAAAAAATCTCTACAGAAAGGATATTTCCATAGAAATTATTAACAAGTTTACCGAAAACGTAAAATTTTAAGAAAAATACCATCGAACATTGTCAGTATGAGAATAATAATTTATTTTTACATTGGTAAGTAACAGTAGAGTCGTAAAAATTGAGAAAAAATATATCTTTCTTGTACCAAACATACTATTTCAAAATCCACATTCTCAACAGCTATCTTTCATGTGCGAAAACTAGTATTCCTACACCGAAAAAGCTATATCGCGGCCAGAATGAAAGATAAATCATCTGAGCGCCACGCTGGCGGTAAATGATGATGAGCTAATTGGCAATTATCCTATAATGTGCATCATAGAGCCAAGAACAAACATATGTTTGAGGCGTATTTTCTCAAAGCATTATTCAAAGATGGTCCTAATCATGAAACATTACGGTGTCGTCATGGAATGGGATTTTGATGGCGACGATGAAGAACCAAACGAAATTATATGTGGGTATTTTTTCATGAGCTAAGGGGATGTGCTAGATTGTATATGTAAAATAGTCTTACGTTTTCTTAGTATCAAGTTTTCGTAATGCCCTTTTGAAAGTAGCATACATTTTTGGATGCTATTAACAAGTCAATTTATATCTTGATTGCGTTGTACTTGCTTAATGCTTTCCCCTAAATCATTTCCAGAAGATCCAGCTTTGATAAATCCCATAACAATTTTAAAATTGCATCAATAAGATGTGTGCGTCGATGTCGTCATACGAAACCGCAAAGCTGATGTTACTAATCATCGTCAACAGCATTAGATGAGCTTACAGCAATTATACCATGTATGATTGCATTAAGAGATATTAATCCGATAACAGCGAGATACATTTAGTTTAGTGGGTATTGATGTTAGTAGCGCAACGTCTTATGATATAGTACAAAGATGTCGGCATGCCATTGAGCCTAATAGGCGTTTACATCGTGTTTATACTGTTTAATGATCTTATTTGAACATTAGATGGGAATTTGTAGACCAGAACACGCAAACAATGTGCAATGTGTTTAAGCTTCACAGCTGCTTGGACGCTTTGCAAAAGATTGCATTGAAGATTGTGGCGGAGCTTTGTCTTATTGCTAATTAAAATGACTTTGACGAAGTCTTTTCTCATATATTAAATTAGTCGTGGGTGGCCTTAATTGAATTATATATAGTTAATCGAATAACATGGAAATTCAGAGAACAGATATGTATATCGGATAGTTCGTATAGCTAAGTATGCTGCAATCAATTAGCGATACTATTGTGCGCTCAAAACGAAAGTTTTTTGTTGTTTTTTCATTAGAGGAGAATATAGGATTTCTAAAACAAAAATTGGGTCTAAGTGCGACCCTTGAGGCCCACACGACTAACTTCCCAGTGGGGTGAATAAAAAGCTATAATTTGCTTCTATTATTAATTACTATTATTAATAATTACTATTATTAAACATTATTATTCTAAATTAATATAATTACTTTTATTATTTTTATTAATTTTTTATCTAACCATAAAAGCTTTGGTAGAGGAAGACGTCTCCACCACCTGGTCATCCTCTACCAAAGCCTCGGCAACCTCGTTCTCTTCGTCCCCGTCATCCTTCTTGTCCTCCACTTCGTCCTCAACCTCGTTCTCCATCTCGGCCTCGGAATCCACAACTATTATTGAGGGTATTTTATTATTATTTACAATAATCATTCGTTATTAAGAATGTTTGACGGATACTGAATAATTATAATTGACTTTATATATACAATATCAAATTATAACTAATATTATTTGATTGTTATTAACAATATTAAACTATTTATAACAATATTCAATTATTAACTGCATTAGCCTCTCTACTCCCATTCACCCAAACCTGATAATATAAGTTTGGAATTTTATAACTTAATCTTTTTTTATATATAATATTTTTTACTAATTTGATCGGAATTTTGCTAAAACGCACAATAATAACAACATTACTATGAAGGTATTTGGTATCTGCACGAATTAATAGTGCGTATCAACAGTTTAAAAATAAGCAATTTTTAGTCGTTTTTTCAGTTTTTTCATCCTAAATAAAAAACGGCATAACAGATTTTGCTGAAAAGTCATTCAGTTCTAAGTTACGTAGTTACACGTCGTTTGAAACCGGTCCCACGTCGATACGATTTTTGGTTTTCTAAATATAATCGAGACAAAAAATAATTCCGAACGCACATACGTACATACACATTCACAGACATCTCTCTAAAAACGATGGATTTGGATTCTAGAGACCTTAAAACGTGGATATATGTCAAAATTTGGGATTCGCAAAATCGACCCCATTACAATAACTTCCCATAGGGAACTGGGAAGTTAAAAAGAATAATATCTAATACTTATAATGGGGAAAAAATTAAGATAGTTGAGATATCTGCAGTCTTTAAAAGACATACCAGATGTCACAACCAGGTATACATATATGAATGAGAATTTTTTTCAGGACATTTGCTAATTATATGCTAATTAATGAAAATGAATTTAGTCCGAATTTTCTGACCTTAAGCCTAATAATACAAATTATACTGTAGCAATCTTCTTTTGCACAGCAGTTGTATTTACAGACGTCGCTTTGCTTTCAATTTTATATTATAATAAAAAAATAATTAGCAAGCTTCAACTTTCTAAAAATTTGCATGTGTTAATTGTTTTTTAACGCAAATCACATTCAGGTGAATTTATCTAATTAACATTATCACTTTCCAACTGAATTTTAGATTTAAAAGTGTTTGAAAGTTTCACCAATTATTTGCTTAGAAGCTATCCATTGTTTAGCAGTTTGGAATTGGTTAAAAACTATAAATAGATATGCAAAATGTGATCGCATTTATAAGCAAAAAAAACTGCTGAAGTGTTTAACCATATTTGTGCATAAACTCCTGAAATATTCGCTCGAATTATTTTCCATTTTTCTTTCAAAAACCTCACATTATTTGTCTTTTATACAAAACGTCTCACAAACATGAATTTTTCCCCAATTAGAATATGACACATCGCACGATGAATAACTGGGTTTTATGAAAAAAATATCGCATAATTTCGTCATAGTCTAAACAATTTCTCTTTTTCTCACATCACAGATTACAGCTTAACTTTCCCTCAACAATTTGAATGCCCAACAGAACTATTTACATTTACAAAACAAAAATTCCGTTACATATAATTCATTCCAGAATAGTTTATTATGAGATTTATGCTAATAAATATCGACTTTTTGCCATTATCCGTGATCAAGGTTGCAAACGATCGCACTATGCATAAGTAAATAAAAAATAAAAAAATGACCTAAAATTCCAACAGAAAAATTTCGAATGTATCTCAAAGATTTGTAATATCTTAATCGTATTGCGGAATGCACTGATGTGCATTGGTGATTTATTTGATTTTTTATCTGTGCAGACGTATTTTGTGGGGAAATTTTATAGTACCATAATTCGTAAGCGGTTTTTGTTAAACAGCTTACTGTCTCTATCTGGTTTTGCTTGACCCCGATTTCAAGGTCGAGTGACAGTATCTTTTTCGTGCGTATTAATTCAAATATGTATATGCATTTTAATAGCTTCGTTATTAAGTTATTATTTATGGCTATGTACTAATATGCAAAACTAATAACACCACATATATCACCAACTAACGTCAGCAGTTTACCCCTCGTTACACAATGTGTGTGGCATTTATATCCAACTAGTTCTTGGGCATTGTTCATTTGACCATTTATAGATTGATGCCGTTTAACGTATGAATGTTTTCAGACATATCAGACTAAACGATAAATTTCTATTATACGATTTGGTTGCAAAGATAAATTGAGTTCATTGCGTCAAGCTGAGAAAATCAACTATATTTTAAACGTAACTTTTTAACGCATCTTTCTAGAACGGTATCTCACCATTAGGTCAAATTTTGATTATATTACTCAATTGAATAGTCAAAAATCTGTATTTCAAATACCAACTACTTTTTGCTGGCCTGAAAGACATAAAAGCATCTTTATGTCCAATCGGTGCTCGAAAAGTTCGCATTTCTAGCCAAACGAATGTATCTAATTTCAACCTTGTCGAATCTTTAGCTGATTCGTCCATGGACGTGGTATGCTCATGGCAAGCAGGTGATTTTCTGCTGATTGATCGCGATGGCACAACTACCATATGTCAATGTTTTTTTGGTAGTTGAATGAACTGTGATTGGATTTAACGGCCAATATCTTGAAAATCATGATCGCATCCAGTAAACTCGATGGAGATTTGAGGTCGTGCTCCTCAACTGATTCGTAGGTACCTATGTGTGTGTTCAGTTTTGCATTTGATTCCAATACCAACGTGAACCAATCAATAGCTTAACAGATTAATAAGATTTGAATGTGCGTGCATGCCTATATAAAAGGATCCGAAGTTAAACTTGGTATGATTGGATATATCCGATAAAAATAAATCAAAAGATCAAACTATTCAATCATATAGCTAATGCACTCTTATGATTTTCAAATATAAATATATACTTAATGCTTGTGTAGGGATTATTCAATCTGATTTACGATATTTTTGTTTTTTTTCCAGGCAAATGATTAGAACCTATTCAGAATGTACAGACTGAAGCAGTAAATTATGCAGACAAACAAGAGCAGAGTTATTGTACTTTTAAAGCTACGATTTGATCCTAATTATGTTTTTTCTCTATTTTATATAAGGTAAACATATTTTCCATCGAACGGTCAATGGCCAAATTATTTGTAATGCAGTTTCAAATTATTAAAATACATAAAGCGTCTTCCTCCCATTCAAGGTAGTCAAAGCTCAAATCTCTACACTTGCATGACTTCCCCACGGATTTTTTATTTAATTTTGGCAAATTGGGAATCAAATGTCCGAACTAGGTGATATAATTACACTGCTACTAGTTCAAAAAAAAACATTTGATAACGAGAAAGAATCCAACAATTGAACTATGCGGCATATTGAGATACTGATTCGGATATGCTGCAAAAAAGATTGAGAACCGGGTGCGAATTCCGAACGATTACAAACAAAAATTTCGTACTGAGCAGTGAATGTTTTCAGTTTTTCGGGGGATTTTTTTAGAGAATAGGAGGTGGTTGGGTGAAGATATCGTGAATTCATTATTAAAACTTAGAAGAAGTGATTAACTGGAAAGCAAAAAAAAAACGGATATAACAATTTGTTATACACAACAAAGTGTTTAGAGTTTGCTCCAATGATTCGCCCAGAAGCTTACCAAAAGAATATTTCGCTGCTCCTGCTTGCTATTTCGTTTTGAATGACCCGTTTCTTGTTGTTCGATACTTTTATCATTTTACTATTTAATAAGTGAGTTTACTCGTATACTCCGAGGAAAACGCGTTTTCAGGTTCGGGCTACGATTTTCTGTCTGAGAATCAATTCTTGCATCTCACATTATATGTGACTCTTCAATATATGTATGTCCCCCGAAAAACTGAAAACATTCACTGCTCAGTACGAAATTTTTGTTTGTAATCGTTCGGAATTCGCACCCGGTTCTCAATCTTTTTTGCAGCACGAGCCTAGTCTTTCCTCAAAAAATTCTCACCAACGCACTCAGCTATCATTGGCAGAGCCACATAGCTCTAGCGGGAATTTAAAAGACTAGGCTAAATAAATATGATAGCGATCGTGTGAAAATAATAAGGTGAATAGTACGTATGGAAAGATTTGTTACGTTTTTATGTTCTTGATCAGCCTAGACCGACTTCAGCCACGGTTCGGGCAATCCAACCAGAATTTCATCTGTGACGAGGGTCTTGAATATGAAAATATAAACGGATTCAACCGTGTCTGAGTCGGGACTGCCCCAACCACTGATACCAAAACGGGAAATAGATCTTATCTGACACTCATCCAGCTAATATCGGAAGAAAAGTCAAATTTTTTTTCGAAAACATTGAAGAAACCCTCCTAAATTTGCACACTTGAAAGGTCGCAATTCACCCTTCTTCGCACAAATCGAAACAAGTAATTTGAATTTCTTATAATTCAGTGCAATAAATACTATGCGAAAATTACTTATTTGGTCTACTCTATACTTATTCTCTTATTTCTTCGGCAAGCACCGTCGAAGCACAAAGATCGGATCCTTTTCAAATAGTCGTCCTGCTGAAAACCAGCCGCGCAATCAACTGACAAATAATTTTCAAAAAAGACCTTTTTTCTATTTAATGGAAAGTGTGGTTTCGGCGTGTCGGATGGCATCCTTTTCAGGTGCTGTCATTTGCCATCCGTCACGAGACAGCACGACCACGGTTAGGCTTGCTACATGTATCATTTCATGAAGTTAATATTTTATCCAAAAAAATTGAGAAAAAGGATTTGCATTATCTTTGGAGAAACATAATTGGTATTTTATTTTTGATTTGAAACACAAGTTGCTTACACGATAATAAGCTGCAAATTCAAATAAATATTTATTGATAAATAATTTTCAAAAGATATTTATAATGGGATAAAAAATTCATGCAACAAATTTACATTTTTGGATTGATTTTCTGGTTTCAATAATGTGAACTTTTTTTAAAGATGGGTGATTTATTTTAGATAAAATTTAGCATTCCTGTGCGATTAACTTCCATTAACACCGATCAACTGAAAATGTTTGAAAATATGCTTCATTTCAATAGTAATAAATAATTGTCGGCAAGAAAATAAAAATAATATACACAATCAAGCACACAAATCTTGTTTCGATAATAAGTTAAGATGCTTTAATATGCTCTTAGAATTGAACCAATACTCGTAAATATTGAAACATACTGACCGTTGCAAAAACGTTTGAGAATTGAAAATAAAATTTGGACGAGAAGTTTATAATTCAATTTAATGAAAAATATGGTACGATCAAACGTTCTGGCAATACATATTTATGTCGTATAGTATAGATAATTTTTCCGATAAAAATATCGTAATTTTATCAATTAAATTTCCATAGAATAAAGCTAGATTATTAGACTATCAATTCGATTGATCCACGTAGATGAAAGTAGCCCCTTAAGCTATACATTATATCAACATTTTCCCTTTTTTCACATCGAAACATTTCCTTTATGAAAAGCTAATCAAGCAAATCATGGCCATTTACCCAAATGACTAACGATCACATTTATACGTATTTTTGTAATTTCGATTGCGAATCAATCCTCGGCGTTCAATTGTATCAAATAAGGTTATAACAGTATGTATCCTCGTCGTCGATGCATTTATAGGAAATACGTCTAGGCGGATATCTAAGTATGCCCAGAATAAGGTAGCTTTTTACTGACATGCACATTATACTTACTAGTCAGAAAAAAAAGTAGGAAGAAAACAACTACCACAACGGGCCACGACCAGTCTACGAAGAGGTTATGAATAATGCATACTGGATTGATTTTATGTTTCTAAGAACAAAAGCATAAAGAAATTGCAGCTCGGCTAGCAAATGTACGTACGTACTATGAGTGCTATCAATGTGTCTAGAGTATCTATCAATTTATATCTTTAGTTAGAGGTTTGTACTTATCCCTATCTTTACTACCTGTGATGGTATTGTATGCGAACTGGTTTTTAGTTTAACAAAGATCATCCAGCACGGATTGTGGTATTCATGCTGTTGCTATTCTGCTATTTCTAAACTAGTTGTTTCGAGCATGCATTCGTGGTGAAGATACAATAACAGTGAGGTTATTTGAATTGTTGCTGAAGGCATAGTTCAGAGCGTTTGACTTTGCGGTTTTATGATGTATGTGTACATATAGATTAACTTCCATTAATCAAATGGAATAAGAATTACACAACATTTGCAGATGTTAAAGATTTCCTGATTAACGGTTACTTAAAGCATGAAAACTTATTATTGCGAATAAGACGATTTAATAAAGATATAAGACGTAGAAACCGACATTTTAAAATTAATTTGTAGTTTTCTAAGTGCACCACATCAATAAGCTACACATCCAAATTCAATTTTTTATAAATGGAAATTACTCCTTTTTTCGAACAAGTAAAAGTTTCAATCAAATATGTCTCATTAAAGCCAATATAAATTTCTCTTGTTTTTCTATCAGTGTTAATATGAAAATTCGTAAATAATACAGATCCCTAGCATAATTTAACAAAGCAGACACTATTCAGAATCTAGTTGTAAAATAGTATGCTTGCTAGCTTCTCTTAGAAACTAATTGCTTGTTGCTTGAAAAACATGAAGAAAAAAATCGACTTTTCATCATTAAAGACTTTTACCTGTATATAATTTAAATGTTTTGCAAATGACTCTTTGACGACTGTATACATGTACATAGTAGCATCCAATTTGAGAAGATAACAGTAGTTCAAAATACCACAATACAAACTTAGGAACTACTATTGATTTCGATTATTTATTTTCATTTGTAGATTTAACAATAAATTTAACATGAACCTAGATAACCATCCAATTTGTGGATGTATGTACATCTCGAAAATTGTTTTTTTTAATATGAAAATAATAACATAATCATTTACAAAAATCTAACTTCAAACAGTTTTTTAATCCAGGAAAATGAAATTCTAGACAGTTTTATGTTCCCTATGTAAATAAATTATTTTAATAGTGCTATGTTTCCAACTGTTTTACGACATTCTTTCCAGATCAAGATCAAAATTTACATGTAAAAATGTGACCTTGGATAGCAATAAAACAAAGTTTCAGAATTCTTGCTGTGTTACTAAGGTTAAATGTAAAACAATTAAATTCAGCACAGCCCACAGTTTCGGACGCTCATCTTGTGAACAATTTTATAGCTTCCAAAGCCAATTGGTTGGCTAACAATTTACGCAATTATTTTTTTAAAGAAAGTTCCAAGCCTGAATGAATATTTTTAAACAGTGTTTCTTGAAGCCTTTTATTTTTAAAATTACTATGAAGAAATTAGTGCACGAATTCGTCAAATCTTCATAGTAATATCTTCATAGTAATATTAATAGTAGAGTAGTATTTTTCCGAATTAATTATAGTTTTCCGTTTTGCATAGAAAATTAATTCCAACTATTGGATTGATGGTTAACGTGTAATTTTTTTCCAAATAAAATCAGTTGAGCTCAACAAATGCATGTTTTTGCGCTAAAATAATTTTAAAAATCATTTGCCCATCTTTCGAAGTTTTTTTTATAGTATCAAAATTTTCAGGATCAAATTTCTTCTTTCTAAGCGCATGGAATGGCTAAAAGGTAACTGGAAATTTCGAATTAAAAGCAGATTTTTTTCATTTTTTGTATTATCGTCGCGACAGAGATTTATGAGGCTTACTACTTTAGCTCAAATAAATTTCAGTCATCAAATATGATGCCAATTGAAAAAATGTCTTTAAGTTCTCACAGAATTACTTCAATGCAATGGAAAATTTCAAGCACCGTCAAGTTCCCAAAATAGTGTCAAATTTTCGCTAATATATCTTGAAACATCATAAATGCTACTGAAACAATGGGCAATTAAATATATATTTAGCATGAGTTCTCATAACATAAAACTATGTTTTTTGATGCTCACAAAAAAATTTCGAAAACTGTTCACGACAAATGCATCATCATATTTATATTTATCCTTGAATCAAAGTTGAAATACTTTTTGTGACCATTCACCATGAATCGAATTACCTAACCAAGTAACAAAAACTTATAAAATTCAATCCGAACTTGGCATACTTATGAGATTTTAGTTTGGCAGCTGATGTAGGACAATTTGAAATTCAAATAAAATTTCATCTACATATATTTCACAAGCATAAATTTTAGTATCTAGTTTGTACTAGTCAATCGAACCTACTATATAAAGGTCAATGCTAGGAAAATTGGAACGTTAAGTTATTCATTTAAGCGATCAGATGTACTGAATTGAAGATACCAAGTGCTTAGCTTAGCAGGATTCCCATGAATATTGTATAAAAAAGAGGAGTACATAAAATGATTACATCTTACTTATTTTTTTCTTCATATGAGTTTAGAGTTTCAAAATTGGAGTGCTAATTATGTTGTTATGAAAATAACTAAATGAATTACAAAGAAACATGGAATATGTAGTGTTAATTGTCTGAGCTTAATTTGAATTTCTAATCGTTTTCTATGCCTATTTTGTAATGCATACACATATGCACAGTACAAATTCTGAATTCCCATGCTGCAGAGGTCTCAATAATCTTAGGATTCTTTCCAAGAACTGACTGGAAAGTGTTAATTGGTTACATCTTCATACTTTTCATCTACTTAAAAAACGCTTCCTGCGAAGTAATCTTATGCAGTGAAAAATCACACTATCTCAAACAGACGGTCAATTCTTAGACTTGCTTCGCCTGAACTCTTAAACTGAAGGAGCCGGACTAAACTCTTCATTTTTCTCAGTTGAACTGGGAAATACATATATGCCTGATTTTCTGTTCTGGTCTGTACACTCTATCACCAAGATATTTCCGACTATCTCCTTTCATCATATTCTCTGCACAGCAAGACAATCAGAGATTCTTTCATAAATTTCCGCCGAAGAAAATGATGATCTTGAACCATTCGATAAGGTTCAGAAAATCCACTTCCAAAGCAACGATGATGGCGTAAATAATATGCTGCTTCCTTCTTCTTTGCCGTGAATGATAAACCACGCTTCAATAAATCAAAGAAACTCCCTTAGTGAAATGAACAGCAGATGAAGATTTTTATAAATAGTTTTGACGCCGCCTTTTGACTTTAGATAGAGTTAAAATCTTTTGTGTTGAACACAATATGAGATATGTAACTGACTACGAAGTGCAATATCAATTGATAGATTGTTTTGAACTGACCCCCGTACTATTCTTTTTTTGTAGTTTATTATTTTGATTAGTGGCTATGCTGGTCTATTGACCTTAGCTCGTTTCGGAAGTGATAACTGTTGTGGTCTTGAAAATAAATTGATCCTTTTAATTGAATGAAATCTTTCTTGTGGTATGGCAATGAACTATCTGCTAAAAACTCGAATGCTAATTGCTTTTGATTAGATTTCATTGAATTATTTGCGCCAAGTTCAGTGGTTGTAAGTGATATTTTCACATATGTTCTATTGTGTATCACTCATATGTATGTATATATTTTTGTATTATATATCACTCACCTGTTGGCGAGCTGACTTTATCCATAAGTAAAATATAAAATAGTCATATGGTGCAATTCAATAGAGTATTTTTGCCCTAGACCTTTCATTGAGACCATGAGCATATTCCCATCATTGATAGCTAGAAACATATCTTCCTCATTTCAACAGCTCGAAATAATTTCTATTAAAATTCTGACCCTGGCTACGGAAAGTCATCATTCAGATTTAATTGGTTTGATAAATTGTTGCCAAAATCACATATAGATGGAATGGAAGGAATTCGTTTATTTATCACCTTGAATCTCTGTAGCTGTTAAAAATTTGCCAACATTTATTTGATCATCATACAAGATATTTCGCAAGTTGTATAGATACTTCTGAAAGATATGCGAACATAAAAGTATTTAATCATTAACATTATGCTGGATTGATTAAATCATAAATTTTGGATTCTATATTTGAACAAAAGATATCCAACTACAAGACTTCAAATTCAGACTGTTTACATTTATTTATTGGCGCTATATTTCGCCAGTTATTCAAACACCTTTGTTTCGATATTCAGCTTGAATGTTTCAATATTGAATTACTAAACGTTCTCAAAAAATAATACAAGCAACTTCCGTCGTCATAGTGTAGTGTTTGCTGGTTTGTTTATTTATTATTGTTCGAACATAATGTCAACTATATCATCCATCGATGTTTTGCATTTTGAAATCGCAAACAATACATGTAGCTTACAAAAAAACACTGCAAAACTTTAAGTTTCTTTAAGCAAATATGTATATGTATGTAAGCCACATGTACATGCTACAATTACTCTCAAAAATTTTCACGCGATAATATATTTATTTTAAATAACCGAAAATATAGTCAATATTTTCTTTATTAAAAATATATGTTACGGTTTTTCCAATAAGAATAATGTCACTTTTAAGTCTGACAGCGGCCATTTTTATTAACGAATTTTCAGAGCCACGTGACATTTGGGTCCATTTCGGTATTGCTTCATTGCTTGCCTATTCGGGGAAAGTACACCACGCAACGTGTTGAAATTCTTAAAATTATATTTAAATTATTATTGTCCGATGTGCAGTCAATTCATTATATACGGTCATGGTGGTCATTTAAATGATATCACACTTCATATATGACGCCATCGAATTTAGTCTGAATAGACATTTCTGTGAAATTACCATGCCTTCATTGATTGTCTTTGTTGTATTTATTATAATTGAAAGCCTTATATTATTCAAATGTTGTTTTAATGTATCGTGGAAACTTTCTGATATCTTCGAAACTTATTGTCCAATTCGCTGACAGCTTTAAATTTCAGATGAGTTCGATACAAACTTTCAGAAAAATATTTTACAGGATTTTCTGTTTCTGACCATGTTAATTTCTACATATAAGTCTGTAGGGTCAAGATAAAATCAACGTAAATTTGATGGAAGTACAGAAAGAGGGTTAAATATTCTAAAAGTGCTAAATTGTTATAAATTTTTTCACGATATGCAAGTGTGTTTACCGTACATTAAAACGTTTCAAAACACAAAGTTTAAAGCTTATGTTTTGAAAAACCGAGCTAGGATGATTTGTACAAAAAAATATACATATGTAAAAATAAAAATATTTTTTTTACCAAAAAACTTTCTCATGAAGATAATGATGAACGAATTTAAAATTGGATTTTATAGTCATTTTATTTTCGATATTTATTTTGAAAAAAGCACCAACGACTAAAATAATAAAAAAAAATATGAAAACTTCTGACAGAAAAACTGAAAAAATATTTTTAACGACTTTATGTTAAAACTTAAATCATTCTCTTAATAATAATTTACATGGAAAAGACATACGATTAAATTTATTTTCATCATATGAGTGAATAAAATTCATAGAAAAACCACTACCCGAAAAATGGTGAACAAAAAGGGGCATTTATATGTTCAAAATTCAATTTGACGTTACGCTCTCAATCCAAATTTCGCGGAAACCATTTCCACGAAAAATCAGAACACTAAAAAAAATAAAATATTGCATTAATTTTACTACAAACAACAATATATTTGGTACTACAAAATATTGCTGCAACGAAAAATTCGCTCAGCTATTAATGAAAATTTTGAAACAAAAAACTACGCAAATGAGAAAAAACTAAAGAAAT
Organism: Oxycera nigricornis; assembly: GCA_963942545.1. Classification (NCBI taxonomy): domain Eukaryota; kingdom Metazoa; phylum Arthropoda; class Insecta; order Diptera; family Stratiomyidae; genus Oxycera; species Oxycera nigricornis. The sequence goes on along the minus strand of OZ012660.1, from coordinate 109,461,838 downwards.
TACAATGCCGTTGGGACCCTTACATTGGCCTTCAATGACGCAGCAAGGTCTGCATGTAGTCCAACGAAACCTAGAGGGAAGTACAAGCCCCCATGGTGGAATAGTGACATTGCGGAGCTGCGGAAGGAATGTAGGAAGTCCTTCAACCGAGCTAAAGAAACTAACGACTGGTCTTCTTATAAAACAAAACTGAAGGAGTTCAAATCCTCTATCAGAAAGGCTAAACGCACCTCTTGGAGAAGCTTCTGTGCAGAAATAGAACACTCCAAAGATGTCAGTCGCCTGCGTAAAGTCATGACGAGCTCCCCCTCATTTCTAGGGTCCGTTAAGGACGCAAATGGAGTCTGGACGAAATCCAGCTCCGAGACTCTGTCTGTTCTCGTGGATACGCACTTCCCGGGCAGTGATGATGTGGCTGATAAAGCGGATCCACACACGCTCTCGGATTGCATGCCAACTACTGTGCCTGTAAATGACAGGCTCCTACGCTGGGCAATCAGTTCATTTCAACCCTTTAAATCCCCTGGCATGGATAACATCTCACCTATTGAGATCCAGCAGGGTATCAATATAGCACTGCCATGGCTGAACGCCATTTTCAAAGCATGTGTACGGATGGCTTACATTCCACAGCAGTGGAGAGAAGCAAAAATAGTTTTCATACCTAAAGCGGGTAAAACATCCCACTCCTCACCTAAGGATTACAGACCTATCAGTCTCACCTCCTTTCTGCTAAAAACTCTGGAGCGACTGATAGAGATCCATCTGAGAGCTATTCTGAAACCACTCTCTAATGCGCAGCACGCATACACAAAAGGGAGATCGGTTGAAACAGCTCTTCACTCGCTCACCAGCTATATCGAAAAATCGCTAAGCGTTAAGGAATACACGCAAGCAGTTTTTATAGACATCGAAGGGGCTTTCAACAATATCAGCCATAAGGCTATTGGCAAAGCACTCGGGGAAAGCAATGCCGATGACAACCTTATAGGGTTCATCGGTCAACTGCTTAGCAGCAGGAACATCAACTCCACGCTAGGAAACAGTACCTTACGAAGGAGGGTTTGCAGAGGCACACCACAAGGTGGGGTGCTATCACCCCTTCTATGGAACCTAGTGGTGGATGAACTCCTGTCAAAAATAGAAGCGACTGGCTGCAAAGTCGTAGCTTATGCCGACGATGTTGCAATAGCAATATCGGGAAAATTCGTTAACACCCTATCGGAAAGACTAAACTTTGCCCTAGGTATTCTTACCAAATGGAGCAAAGAGTGTGGTCTAAAGATCAACCCGCAAAAGACGGAATTTATGCTCTTCACAAGAAGGTATAAAATTCCACGATTTGTCCCACCTAAGCTTGAGGAGATAAGTCTCAACCTATCTCATCAGGTCAAATATTTAGGTCTAATTCTGGACTCTAAACTCGCATGGAAAGCGAACACAGCAGAAAGAGCACGCAAGGCTGCATGTGCAATCTACTGCTGCAAACGAGCTATTGGGAAAAGGTGGGGATTAAAACCCAAAATTGTATCATGGCTCTATACGGCGATAGTGGAACCAATCCTTCTGTATGGCGCAGTTATTTGGTGGCCTGCTATGGCGAAAGCATCAAATGTAAACCTGCTGAACAAGGTCAGAAGGAGTGCGGCTATTGCAATCACCGGGGCTCTACGGACTACCCCGACAAAGGCATTATTTATGCTATTAAATTGGCTTCCGACAGAGCTACTTACGAGACAGCAGGCCAAGTGCACTGCTGTTCGATTAAAAGCTCTGCGACTATGGCATGAGGATAACTTTGGTCACTCCACAATACTACGGAGGGATGGGCCAAAGTCAGGGAAAGTGGACCTTGCATCTCCGATTCCCTGTTTTCACCATGGTTTCAGGACAGTCATCCCGAATAGGGAGGACTGGACCACAGAAAGAGATGGGATACAGGAATCGGTCGACATCTACACCGATGGATCAAAAATGGAGGGAAGAGTTGGCTGTGGCGTGTTCTCAGAACAGCTAGGCCTGAAACTATCCTTCCGATTACCAGACCACTGCAGCGTGTTTCAGGCAGAGGTCATTGCGATTTATAAGGCAGTTGACTGGCTGAGAAGTCAGAAAATTTCCACAAGAAATTTAAACATCTTTTCTGACAGTCAAGCTGCCATCCAATCATTATCCAGCGTGTATACTTCATCTAAAATTGCGATGGAATGCCGCTCACAACTGAACGTGTTGTCGCTTCACTGTGAAGTGATTCTTTGTTGGGTACCGGGGCATAGTGATATACCTGGAAACTGCAAAGCAGATGCCTTAGCGAGAGCTGGCACCGAGCTTCAGGAATATACACTTAACCCCGAAGTCGGCCAACCTCTAGCTTCCATAAAGCTAGGATTTAAGCAGCACTACGTGGAGGCTGCGAATAGGGCCTGGCTGCTCGAAGAAACCTGTAGCACAACCAGGCAAACTTGGCACGCACTGTGCTCCAAACGCACCAAGCGGCTCCTCAACATAAGCCGCGACACCCTGAGTTCCGTCGTTTCCGTACTAACGGGACACTGTTTGATCGGCAGACACGCAGAAAGACTGGGTGTCCCTTTCAATGATTTCTGCCGAAGTTGCAGATCAGAGGAAGAGGAAGAAACCATTAAACACTTTCTGTGTGAATGTCCGGCGCTGTCCAGGAAGCGCATGCAAACCTTGGGCACACCCTTCCTAGACAACCTCACGGAAGCAGCCGATTTGGACATTGGCTGCATAGCCGGCTTTATTCGAGAATCTGGATGGTTCTCGTCAACCCGCAGGTTCTAGTGCCGCCCATATATTCTGTGGTATCACAATGGGCCTCTCGTGGCCTAAGTGAGCTACCTTTGGATAAAAGGGGGCTGCCACTACAACCAACCAACCAACCAAAGAAATTACAGAAAATTTTTCAAGAAATTGTATAGTTTTTTTCACAAAAATCAATGGTAATGTTTGGGCTATTTTTTTAAAACTTTTACAGGATCAATTTACTGTGAAATCTTACACACTCGAATCTCTGTGGGATCACTGAATTGTACCCAGCTAAGGAAATTGTTCGGTTATTTATTAAAGGAGGTGTCTGTCATTTGTTCAAAGAGGTTTCTGGTTACTTGTTAAAAGAGATATCGGGTTATTAGAGAGGGAGTATCAAAATTGTCCACTTAATAGTAGAAAGATGTTCAGAAAGAGAGATTTCACTTACTAAAAATTGTCTTTAAAAATATTTGCAATTCTTTGCACGAATTTGAAAAAACGAGAAAATTTTTCGGTTATCAATATTGTTACTATAAAATTTCGGCGGAAAATTAGGCTTCAAATAAACTAAACAAAACTTATTGTATATTTCGATAGCTTTAAATCTTTAAATATTCTAATATTAACAATTTCTAAATAGAAAGACTTATTATTTACACTTAGTGTAGACTTAAAGTTGAATCGGTTAATAATTGTCTTACCCAACAGTTTGCCGGATTACGTTTGTTTGACGACCTTTTAAAGTCAGCTTATCAATAGGTATTATCTGTTGTTTGTTTACTTGAAGTGCGAGTCGTTTATTATGGACTCATATTTGAATAGTGTACTATTCATATTAATCATTGTATTGATCTTTTCTTTGTTAACCTTGCTTACTTTTTATCATTAGATGCTCTGTTCTCATATCTTTAAAGGAAATCAATGTGAATTGCAGTGTTCAGTGGCTCAAATATTTACATAAAACTATTTCTGTTAGAAGTCATTACATTCTATGATTTATGCGTAGTAATTTCATTCAGTTTTAGGATTGAAATTCTCTCTTGTAATATCTGTTGATTATGTAACACGCACTTTAAAAATATTTCTTACATGAATACATTGTAAGAATCCTTAAAAGCAATACAGCCTTCATTGTGATTAACTGATAAATCAAATCAATGGGAAATAAAGCTTGAATGACTTTAGGCCAACCCAATAACCCTCCAAAAAGATTATCTAAATATTCTCAACAATTATCAACATGAACAGGGTCAGCTGCATTCGAGCTTTGGTCTTTTCTTAATAATCGAAATGCAAAAGTTTTAGTTTGTGTAGTCAAAGCATGCAAAAAGAATTACTTTGCGAATGAACGAAAATTTTGCGAATACTTTCAATCGAGACTTTATTTAGTATTCATTACTGGATTCGAGAGTTCAATATTAATTCAAACTATTTTCCTGGGCCCGATATTTCTTGTAAATATCCAACGAAATGCCAGTAATTATTCATGAGCTCATATGAAAAATCGAGACAACTTTCATTTACTTCTATAGCAAAGCCAAATAGACTTTCGAACTATGTTGCAGAATATATGATTAGCATTTTGCGCAAGACAAAAGCCCAAGGCAAAATTATGACGGAAAACTGACTATGAGTATGTATTTAAATACATAAATATCAAATGGAATTTAGATTGCACCATAAATAATGCATTACAACTAGTCGGACGATAAATTTACGTCCATTATTCAAATGAAACCCTTAACCTTACCTAGACCGCCCACAACTTCTACATGACCGTAAAAACTTCATTTCAAAATATCCGGAAATATTATTGTGATGACATTTTACCATTCAAAAGAGCATAGAAAATCAATTACTTCACATGGAAAGAAAAGCAGGGAAAAAGCGTATATATCACGATCAACGACATGAACTCAAGCATTTCACTATTCGATCAATGTTTAGATGCAATCGATAGAAATTTATAGATTGACCAAAATATCTGGATATTGGATTGGGTGGGAAGATCGCGGGGGGGGGGGGGTGCTGTTGGATGATATTTCGAATCAATCGAATATAATCCTTGTAGGAAGTATTGTGGGGGCGATTAATATTCATTCACGGTCGAATCGGTCAGATCAACTGATCTGGCTAATCTTAAGATCACTGAATGCGATGTATATTTATGTTGGAACATTTAACAACCTAAATTCATTTCATTCAGAACAAATAAATTAAGGAATGATCGAAGTTTCAATTTGAAAACTATTCGATCGATGTGAATAATTTTGCTGCATTCGATAGAGTTAGATTTGGCTGACTCAATTTTATTTAAAAGGCCAAAAGGCTCACATTGAACTCTCGAATCTAAAAAAAATATATAAGCAGTTCCGTCACTAAAAAAAACGATTTTAAGTCGTTACAACACAGTAGAAATTTCAAAAAATCGATTTTATTTTTATTAGTTTAAAGAACCCTTTGAACTCTCTAGAATAATAGACAAATGGTTTTATATCTACCAGAAATCGTTTTCATTCAAATTTCGAGCTTCTTCTCGATCCTTCCTGACTGCTGCGAAATGACTATCTGGGGTAAATACGAAACCTGCTCGTCGGGTACAGCATTATGTCTTACCATTCGATTTCTAACTTCTCTAATACACTCATAGATGTTGTTAGAAACATTTTCAAGGATGTTGAACACAAAGTACGTTAGTATAGCGTCTTTTAATGTTGAGAGAAGACGTACAGTATAGTGAAGTCAAAACTTTAAACGAGTTTTTTTTTCGAAACACGTTTTTTTAAATCGGTACGCAGTGTAACTCAAAAAATTTTCTATTTTTTCACTCCAAATTAATATCACATCTTTAAAATAACATTTCGCATAGAAATACGTAGCCAATTTTCGATAAGGTAATATATCGTTGTTTTTTTGGTACAAATATGTTAAGTGCCCGGTTTTTGGTGATAAAATGAAGTTTTTTTCAAATGCTCGCCAATCTAACAAAAATTAATATTTTCAAAATCCGCTACGTATTTCTATGGTTATACTAATGTAATTTAAGAAAAAAAATTTGATTTTGTTCCAGATTAATTTTTGGTGCACTTCTACTGAGTTCCGCGGAGCCCCTCCAAAAAAACCGTTCAGCAGAAACGGCTGTTGGGCATATATTTTGTAATATTTTTTAATAATTTTTTTTAAACTTCAAAACATGCTTAATAGCATCCTTAAAAAGAATTACCCTTTTACTTCCACTTAAAAAAAATTGCAAAAAACCTTAAATTTTCGCTGATGATGTAACCCTTTAATTATGTTTTATTGGGTGATATTCTCAATCGCTTTTTTTTTTAATTTTCAAAATTTCATTTTTAAAATTTAAATTTAATTTAGTTTTAATTTAATTTTCTTTTAATTGACAAAATTCAAGCGAAATGGAACAAAAACTTTAAGCACGCAAAACAACGTTTTTTAACATGGCAGACAGATAATTTTCGGATCTACCGAACCGATTTTCAAAAACTTTGATGTGTTTTATTTGTTAGAAATTTTTACATCGTAATCTACCAAAATATTAGCAAAAACTTGCAAAAAACATTTTGGCGTTAAAAAAACTACGAAAAAATGGACGATTTTTGACATTTTTTTCACAAGTCCGCCACTTTTTTTAAACTGATTTTTTTTGAAAACGATCTGCCAATCCGTAGATTATCTATCCGCCGTGGAGTAACGATTTTTTCAGAGGTTCAGCCCTCTCTATAAAAATAGATAATAAATAAAAAATAAAAATTGTATTTTTTCTGTATTATACAAATATGAAGTAATACTATTAAAAAAGATTCATGCCAATACATAGTAAACTTTCTGAGATACAAATGCTTGAAAAATGGACTTTTTCGACTTCTTAAGTGGACTGCTACCTTAAATATTGTATTTTTTTTTTGGTTTCACCCTATAATTATCTGGTGACGAATTCTACTGCTCCATTCCGAAGCAACACACATACACATTAGTAAATAGTTGGTAAAAAAGCAAAACTTGTACAAGATTTTTCAGCAATAAAAAAAATTAGGTCCATAGAACACATTCACCTTTTTGTAGCTGGTCTCAAGTCTGAAAGATCATAGTAGATCCATGGTAGTAGTAAAGAGTCTGCACAACATTTAAAAGCAAGTTCAACAAATCTAACTGGGTAAATAAAAAAAAATTCAAAAATCTTATGTTGTTTTTTCAGCAGACAGTCTGAAGTCGGAAGCATATTTTTCACTGCTATTAATGGCAACCGAAATAATTGTTGATTCGAGATTGCTTAAGGAAAGGTAAGTAGAAACAACGTTATATCGAAACAAGTCTTGAGAAATGAAGCAACTTACGCATGAAAAATCTCCAGGCGTGATTATTCTCTGAAACAAATGTGGTTAATTGTGGGACATCAAACCATTAACTACAACGCGAAAGTTTAGTTTGCAAAAAAAGGGTTTTTATTTAAGAATCTGTTATAACCGATTACGCTTAATGTTGTTCTGTCATTCAATGTTTATGTTAAATTTTTTCGAGTAAATTATGACTCTACCACGATATACTACCAGCGAATCTAATTGACTAATTTGTAGTTGAATAGTTTAAAATGTTAAAATGTTGTTAACATGAGCTATTCAATTCGGAAAAAATTTAATGAACTTAATTTATCTAATCACAGTTAGATGCACCTTGATTGAATTAGCTCGGCCTTTTGATTAAAACAAAAAATCTCACAATAAAACAAGCCACAGAAACTTGCTGCAGTTTATTTTAACAATCGAAACTGATAGTCTTATCAACCAAAGAAATCTGATTAAAAAATTAATGTGCTTTATTTGATTGTATTTTTCGAACACTGATTGATAGGCTTGAAACAATCGACCAGCAAAATGTGCACAATTTTTAATTGATTAATGGAAATGTCTGTAAATAAAAAAGTAAAATTGATAGTTTTTAGGAATAAACAATGAAGAAAAATTTCAAATGGCCATTTAAATGTTTTTTTTCTGAATATGCAGAGGAGCGGTAAATTATAATTGAATAATTGGGGAAGTGCACGTCACGTGCTACCAACGGAGTGTGGTCATAAGAAGGTGAGCCCTTGAAAGACTACAGACACCATTTTGAAGGAAAACATTATAATTTTCATGTACATGAAGGTGCATTCAATTCAGCCTCAATTAAATGTTACAATAACTTCCTTATTTTCCCTTGAAAAATTCCTGAAAGTTTTGTAATTTCGGAAGCCATACATTAGCCTAATCTTTTAATTTTGTCGATATGAAACTATCAAATTTATTTTATTCAATCGAAACTTTAATTCATTCGGCAATAAAATTCCAACCAAATTAATAATATCAATTTAAAAATATTTCTTGGTTATTTCATTCAACTGTGTGTTATCCAATCGCTTGCAGCAATTATTGAAAAATACAACCAATAATTTTCATGTTGCACATATAAAATAGTTTTCTATCTTCAGGTCAGACAAAATTACGACTTACAAATATAGTGGAAACGATAGGAATATTGTATTGAGCAATTAATTGACGTTACTTTTCTTATTTATAATAAGTGATGTTTTCATAATAAGGTGATTATTTTAGAATGAGTATTCATTTCATAGCATCGAAATTAAATATAGAGATGAGTAATAGGTGATCGGCAAGATCAATTTAAAAAGTAAAACAGGAAATAACAGTCAATAAGGAAAAAGTCCTAATAATAGCAAATGGACGTGATTTGCAGAAAAAATTTCCCATGTTTACCCTGATATTTCGTTATTCTATAAAATTCACCTTTATAAGTTTGTTATCAAATTATTTGCATTGGCTGTTGTCTTAATTTGTGGATATCGATATCAGTATTTTATAATAAAACGGAAAAGTAGTCGAAGTTTGTTTATTGAATCGAATTCGGAAAAAACTATGCGTGAGGGACGATTTGAAAATGGTAGAAACGAAAGTATAGCTTTTCTGAAATTCTTGTAAGTCTGCACCCGCATCACACGAAAACCAAAGGACAGAATTTAACGGAACTTGACATAGTGATAATTTATATCCTGAGTCAAAACTCTGGCTTTACATCTTTACAATGAAAATTTTATTTTTTAATTTTTGTATAATTGTTTAAATAATGAAAATACAAAAAAAAATCTAATTAACATTTTTAGCTGTTGAATTTTCCCAGAAAATTTATCTGAAGAATTTTTCGATATCTGTATTTGCTCTTCAGATATATACAATTTTCTAAGTACCATTTTTGAACATCATCATTTTTTAAAGTGTTTTTAAGTGTTTGTGTTGAATATGTATGAGAAGATCCATAGGAAAAGTCATTAGTTCTCTTTGATATTTTTTAAACAATTGAGAAAAATCTTTCAAAAAAACTTTTTTCCATGATAGAATTGTTTAAAGTAGAATATTTTTCACGCTGCGTAGAGTATTGATGCGTTAAAAAAACCATCTTCTAGTAAATCAAAAGATTAAAATCAAACAATTTTCGTTCAGAAGAAAAGCATTGAGTGGAAATGTTTTGTTTTGTTTTGTTATGTATATGTTAGATTAAAATATGCAATTTTATCATTTAACCTAAAATTTATCAGCCCTTTTATTGTAAGTAGCTGCATTTTGAACATTGCTCAACTTACCCCGCGTATGGAGCAAAATGAGCAATTCAAATTTTTGTGACATAAATGATTATAACTCTTAAATCAGTGAATTGGTTTCAAAGTGTTTAAATATGCGACAATACTATTCATTTAAAAGTGTACACCTTAACTTATTTTGGCACCCAGTATAGGAGTTATGATCCATAAAGTAGAAGCTGCTAAACTAGCTCTACTCTGCTTAATTTGTCTGTAATATGTTCTTCCGTTGTTATAAATGATTAACTCTAAATATCTCCTTGCGTATGATTATTTGTGGTAATTTTTTAAAAAAAATTCAGCCTTAAAATACTGGAAATTCGTTTGCTGTCTTCAAGAATTTTAAAATGTATTTTTATGCCAAAAAAAAAGCAACTTTCACCCACATCTTTGAAATTCTCAAATCACTTTTCCCGATTTGTATCAAAGACCAACACTCATCATTGTTACCTTCCTACTCGGATGCAACTTAAATGAATTTATTATTATTATTTTTGGCTCCTTTACGAAGCGCCGAGAAATACTGAGCAGAGTCTATGAATGAAATATTTATAGAAACACATGGCACATTCAGTACCTATTCATTTTGTTGATTCAAAAAATTACATACTCAAGTGAATCTATAAATAAAAAAATCTTTTCCTAATATTCAAGTGCATCATTTCGACACATCTCTTCAACTAAACATTTTTTTTCGATTCTCATCGAACCTATTTTCTGACTTTATAATCATTTTTTTTTCATCATGTACTTATATGACATCACTAGTGTAGTGTGGATACTTGTGACTTGTATCTTTGGCGGTGAAAGTGGGTGCAATAATATATGAAATGTTTATTAGAAAACGTACCGAAAAAAGCAATGGTTCAAACTTGAACTTACAAGATACTTTCAACAATATTTTCAAACGTTTCGCGTAGGCAGTGGACCTACTCTCATATGAAGAGGTAGTGTTTTTTTCGGCACAGGTATGTACATCAGGGGCGGCATTTAGTGCGGTTGTTGGATATTTTCAAGCAGGTGCATCCAATATTTTGAATCTATTTTCAGATGATCTTGAACATGAAACTCAAATAATGTTACCATATATTTAGATATTCGGTTTAGATAAGTTTTATGCGTTCGTTTGATTTTTCTATCGAATTTTGAGTTTAGAATGAAAACAAATTTTCATTTCTTTTTTAACGTTGAAAAGAGAATATGTCATAAAATAGAAACGTTCTGCCACGCTTTATGCAAGAACATTTTTTATGAAACTCGGTTTTATAGAAACCTTAACGCTGTATAGATCTACATACGTATTAGTAGGTGCTTAGTAAAAAATCAACAGCTACACGTCGAACTGCTACTAGTATATGTATGAATCGCCTTGGATAAGCCTGACACAAATGTTCGGTATCCTCGTATATTTTCGCTATTTTAAATGCTCTACAGGAAGCGAGGATGATTATTTTTCGAACCATGTTTTAGTGCCGGGAAAATGTCACGTTTGATAAATTAATAGGACGTGTAGCAACAAAATAAGATGAATATTTGGCATTCGCCGAACATGTAATAAGTAAGTAAACAACAAGCACAATGTGTTAAACTTTGTCTAGAGTTCCAAAATTTGAAAGACTTTGGTAAGTTTAAACATTTACTCAACGATCGATCATGCTTAGAAAAAAAATACGTAAACAGATTTTTGGTAGTAGAAACTATTGAATGAAGTTTTTAAGAAATCTGCATTATTTTTGTATTATTATGGACATCGTTTCGTGAGTTTGAACATAATTTTCACATAATGTACATGAATAACTATGCAGAAACCGAATAAAATAGATTTCAAAAGATTACAAATATTTTGTTCCATATTTTTATTTCAATTTATTTTAAATTTGAAAAAAATTTCCCGTAAATTAAGAACTCAAAAGGGCGATCGATTGAGGGTTGATTTTTAGGAATGATAAAACGTGGTATGTGCTAATGAAAATAAACAAGAAATTGGTCTTGATAACAACATGAATCAAAAAACTTCGATCAATAAGTAATCCTCATTTAAATTGTCAGGTTTCGACGCTAACGTCAGGCTCTACTAATTTTGAGCTTCCAAACTGCAAGTCGAAATATAGGGGGTTTCCTTTTGAAATCGCTTTTAAAACTTCACCGTCCATTATTCGTTAAAGATTGTGTTTTACTTGAATATGGAAGAGAATATACATTTCGTTTATGTGTTTAAAAATAAAAATAAAAAGCGAATGTTCCTGAAGCTGACTGCGATTACCATAACGGTGTTATCATTATCATTTTGGAAAAAGCAGGAACCAATGATACCACCACTTCAAAATTCACACCAAATAGTAACTTTCTAAGCACACATTGGTTCTACGACTACATATGAGTTTTCGACACCCCAATTTCTGAGATGAAAATAGGATTCTGTCGAAAAACAAATTTCCGACTGGAATCGACTTTACTTTTAACTCATTTAAAGCCAACACAGGCAAGTGTAAATTGATCTATATTTCTTACAATGGAGATTTGATACTAAATATCTATCTGTCCATATATGCACGTCACTGTTTCTAATGTTACAATAATACGCACTCCAAAAAACAATCGGTCTACTCTACATAAATAGAAATAATCGTTTTCATTAAATTTTAATCAAACTTCGTTCCATAAAAATTTATTATAGTTGGGAAACTAACAGAAAATTGCAGGCAGAAAAAAAATTTCAACCTTCAAGTTGTCAAAAAACAACTTTCAAGCACTTTAATCTGGAGTTACATAGATTACCCGAAAGAATTTTGATGTCAATCATAGATTGATGATGGTAAGAACTTTGGCCAAAAACTTTTGAAAATATTCTAAATTTTCGGACACTTTTACAATGGTTTTTCGATTTCGTATCCATGATGGAATATTTATATTATTCACAATATATTTTATTATTAACTCTCAGCTTGAATAAAAAGTGCAATGTTTATGTTACCAGTTTTATTCAGCAAATAAAAACCACTGGGGAAGTTATTGTAATGGGGTCGATTTTGAGAATCCCAAATTTTGACATATCTCCACGTTTTAAGGTCTCTAGAATCCAAATCCATCGTTTTTAGAGAGATGTCTGTGAGTGTGTATGTACGTATGTGCGTTCGGAATTATTTTTCGTCTCGATTATCTCAAGAACCAAAAATCGTATTGACGTGGGACCGATTTTAAACGACGCGTAACTACGTACCTTAGAACTGCAAAATCGGTTAAGCCGTTTTTTATTTAGGATGAAAAAACTGAAAAAACGACTAAAAATTGCTTATTTTTTAACTGTTGATACGCACTATTAATTCGTGCAGATACCAAATACCTTCATAGTAATGTTGTTTTTATTGTGCGTTTTAGCTAAATTGTGATCAAATTTGTAAAAAATGTTATTAAAAAAAATAATGATTAATTTATGAAATTCGAAACGTATATTATCAGGTTTGGGTGAATGGGAGTAGAGAGGCTAATGCAGTTAATAATTGGATATTGTTATAAATAGTTTAATATTGTTAATAACAATCAAATAATATTAGTTATAATTTGATATTGTATATATAAAGTCAATTATAATTATTCAGTAACGATCAAACATTCTTAATAACGAATGATTATTGTAAATAATAATTAAATACCCTTAATAATAGTTGTGGATTCCGAAGCCGAAATGAAGAACGAGGTTGAGGACGAAGTGGAGGACAAGAAGGATGACGAGGACGAGGTTACCGAGACTTTGGTAGAGGATGACCAGGTGATGGAGACGTCTTCCTCTACCAAAGCTTTTATGGTTAGATAAAAAATTAATAAAAATAATAAAAGTAATTATATTAATTTAGAATAATAATGTTTAATAATAGTAATTATTAATAATAAAAGCAAATTATAGCATTTTATTCGTCTCACTGGGAAGTTAGTCGTGTGGGCCTCAAGGATCGCACTTAGACCACGTTTTATAAAATTTAGATTTTTTTCAATATGTGCACTAGGAATTACGTCCTGATTCTTATGAATACTAAAAAAGCTATGTTCACTATTATTGAAATCCGTTTTAGGACGAAATCCTTCGCATATGGCTGATAAATATATAAGAAAGCTTTTTTCGAAAGTGTTCACCTTTGTCTGAGAGCGACTGTATATGCTACATACAATCTATGAAAATAGGAAAACAGACTGGACTATTAACGCACCCACAAATCAAAAACATACAAATTAAATGATAGAAAAGCGATGAATCAGTGTCGGACCCATTTTATTTTTGAAAATAAATTTCACAATCTATTTTAGAAAAAAGATAATACTTATACATATGAATTCGTACGTTTATAAAAAAAATTCAGTAAAACATATAAATAGACCGATTTACATTCCCGAAATTTTCATTCATAATAAATACTTTTGAAAATCGAGGTCATGCTGAGTAGGCTTGGAACTAGATGCTCATCAAGTTCCATAAACTGATAAATGATGTTCCTAATTTGATGATGTTAAGATGGAAAAATGTTTCAGTGGGTGTAAATACGATAAATTTGCGTAGAAAAATTCGATACATATTTTTATATATTCGAATAATATTTTATTTTGGGTTTGCAGACGCATCATTATAAACCAAAACCGTAAACATACATGCAAACTTTGTTAAGTGGCATCTGCAAGACCATTTTTTAAAAATTAAGATGTGGAAATAACTTTTATGTAAGTAGCTTTCCTCGAATCTTGGCTAAATGTTTATATTTGAAGGAATTTTATGTCTTTAATTGATTTTGGCTCTTTAAATTATAAAATGTAATGAAAGTCAATAAGAAACTTTGCAGAAAAAAAAAATCAGGTAGAAATCTCAATAACAAAACCATTTCAAACGATCGCACGATGAAAACAATTTTCCATAGACTTTGCAGGTTTAAAACGAGTCATTGTCCTAAGGATCCGAAATCTAAAGGACATTGTCCATGCATGACACGAGCAGCTCACAATTTAATTAACAATGGGTAGAGGTAGCTCTTGTATACATGTTGCATTCGTGTTCATAAATCTTACCATCGTCCATTCCGAAGCAACACATATTCACATTAGTAGTTGGCAAAAGAGCAAAACTTGTACAAGATATTTCAGCAACAAAAAAAATTAGGTCCATAGAACGCATTCACCTTTTTGTAGCCGGTCTCAAGTCTGAAAGATCATAGTAGATCCATGATAGTAGTAAAGAGTCTGCACAACATTTAAAAGCAAGTTCAACAAATCTAACCGGGTAAATAAAAAAAAATTGAAAAATCTTATGTTGTTTTTTCAGCAGACAGTCTGAAGTCGGAAGCATATTTTTCACTGCTATTAATGGCAACCGAAATAATTGTTGATTCGAGATTGCTTTAGGAAAGGTAAGTAGAAACAACGTTATATCGAAACAAGTCTTGAGAAATGAAGCAACTTACGCATGAAAAATCTGCAGGCGTGATTATTCTCTGAAACAAATGTGGTTAATTGTGGGACATCAAACCATTAACTACAACGCGAAAGTTTAGTTTGCAAAAAAAGGGTTTTTATTTAAGAATCTGTTATAACTGATTACGCTTAATGTTGTTCTGTCATTCAATGTTTATGTTTAATTTTTTCGAGTAAATTATGACTCTACCACGACATACCGCCAGCGAATCTAATTGCCTAATTTGTAGTTGGATAGTTTTGAAAGTTAAAATGATGTTAACATAACCTATGCAAATCGAAAAATTTAATGAACTTAACTTATCTAATCACAGTTAGATGCACCTTGATTGAATTAGCTCGGCCTTTTGATTAAAACAAAAAATCTCACAATAAAACAAGCCACAGAAACTTGCTGCAGTTTATTTTAACAATCGAAACTGATAGTCTTATCAACCAAAGAAATCTGATTAAAAAATTAATGTGCTTTATTTGATTGTATTTTTCGAACACTGATTGATAGGCTTGAAACAATCGACCAGCAAAATGTGCACAATTTTTAATTGATTAATGGAAATGTCTGTAAATAAAAAAGTAAAATTGATAGTTTTTAGGAATAAACAATGAAGAAAAATTTCAAATGGCCATTTAAATGTTTTTTTCTGAATATGCAGAGGAGCGGTAAATTATAGCTGAATAATTGGGGAAGTGCACGTCAAATTCGCACACTAAAGGTTTAAGGCAATGCAAACCTCTTTAAAAGTATATAGGAAGAAGTTTTAGTCATGATCAAAAATTATCTCAACTTATTGAAAAAACCATGATTTTGACATTCCGTCAAAATGTTAATTTCAGTCAAAAACAACTTCAACAAATCTACTTGTGCTTGGCTTGGGAAGCTCTTTCCTGCATTATCCTACAAACGTATATAAAATAAAAATAAAATATCAAATCCCTTGTTTGCGCTCCTTTCAAACGATTTTTATAAATTCTTTTAATTTGTTGGTCATTGTTTAAATATTATGTGTGAATTTCAAATCGATATTCCATTTGGTTTAGGATAAACTAATAAAGTTGCCGCAGCAATAGGATTCCGTCAGACTACGCTACAGAGCCCTTAGACGAAAAATTGGGTGACTAAACCAGGTGGCGAGACGTTGTGAAGAATATTTTTCCAAGATTGGAGATGACTAAAAAATGGCGGATAGTAATTAAGGCCATTAATGTGAAAGTTTGACGTGAAAACGGCATTAAGTTCTGTGTGAATATTGGGTGTAAGTGCATTGCTCTAAAAAGCCTGAAATTATTCTCAGTAAATGATTCTACACAAAACCGTCATTTATTTGTCTTAAATTGCGTCACAAAAAATGGCTCACACTCTGTACGCCAACTAAACGGAACTGTAACTACTTGTCCTTTTTCTCTTCCTCTAACAATTATTGGTTTCCAAAATTCCATGAATCCATTACAGGGAGAAAATAATCGCAGAAGTAGAGAGAAAGAGAAAAGCATGTACGCACTGAACGTGTTAAAATCTTTTAAAAATAAAAAAATGTACTTTTAACGGTGCGAAATTCCATTTGAAACTGATGGTTATAGAGAGGTAAATAATAAGACTAAAAGTTAATTATATATTGTAAAAAAGCCAATTGGAAGTTCATGTAAAAATATTTTTTCATGTTTTTATTTATATTAGAAGAGCTAAATAATTTTGATTTAAGGGATCATTCTAGTGTGTAATATTTAAAAAAAATCCATTTTGTTTTTTTTTTGAAGGATTTCGAAAGGAAATATCTTCAAAAATAACGTATTAAAATGTTATAACGATCGGAGCATTTTAACTATATTCATTTCAAAATTATTGGAGCGCGTCTACTATGTACTTAGCTGTTTCCCCATTTTTGCTGATTCATTGCTATGTATTATATGATACACAGGTATCCTTGTTTACATAATAGAATATCTATATAGATATATATTTTGTATTTCAAATAAAAAAAATTGACCCTGAAATGTTTCTTGACAAATATTCCAACGTTAGTCTTGCTTTAATGATTTTACGATAAAAAAGTTTAAATGCGGTTTTCTCAAAACCAATTTTTTAAACACTTTTCTCAAAAACTATTCAACCGATCTTTTTGGAATTTTAACCACATGTGAAATTATCGTTTGAATTTCTAATATATTAATATTTTACATTTTTATATTTTTTACAAACGAAAAATTACTGAAAAAAGTGTTTTTGGAACGATTATGCTTGTAACATCGCCATTTTATAATTATTTGAAAGGTTTGTGCGATCGCCAGTAACATAAAAATCCAAATCTTTTTGAGTTTTGTGTTTCAGATGATTCCTTATCTCTAAACCGTCCGCACCATTGATGTAGAGAACTTTAAGATATTCATGCAGACATGCATTTTGTGTATATACATATATAGTATAAAACATATAAATAATTTTTTTTGTACAACTAAAATTTGTATTTATTAAACCCAAAAAGATTCAAACCTATATTTATAATGAGTGTCTTAAAAAATCGCTCCTTTTCACGCGTTTACACTAGAATGATCTCTTAAACAAATGTAATTTTAAGTTAAATAAAACAGTTTTGACTTCAACAAACTAATATCAATCGAGAATTACTTATTTTGATTTCGCCCGAAAACGTATTTTAAATGTGAACAGTGATTTTTCATGAGGCAGTTTAAAAACTTTGGATCTCATTGGGTTCGCTTTCAAGGCATTGAAAAAAGTTGAAACCCTACTCAATCATGTTTCTAAACAACCTTCCAACAACTGACCTACGAGAAGTGAAAAAAATCCTAAAAAAATACACCACGAAATTAGATACCTTCGTTTGGGCACCTGTTCGTAAAACCAAATCAAATTGTTGATATGAAGTGAAGAAATGAGTGAATTACCTGTAATTGAACTTGCAGACATTGAGTTCTCCGAAGCTGATGTTAAAGCGGTTGATATCGCAAACGTGGTTGGTATTGTTGTTACTCCGTAAAAAAATGTGAAGAAAATTGCAACCAAGGACAAGCCTAGCCGTCGCGTTGATCTTCGGACAAAAGTCTTAGACGTACAGCGAAGACAGTAGAAACAGGACACACTTCCTCTACCTGTATCCTCCATTTTTCATATTCCATATCCTATTTGGCACTAAATGGTAGTCAGGATCGCCATTCACCTAATATGGTTCGATAGCCAGATGAGATACACCCCAAAAAATTATTTATTATCACAAGCACAATAATTATGTTACGACCGTATGGTTTGGGCTGGCCATACACTTGTTAATTAGTGGGCTGCAACACTGGGACCATTTTTACTATACCACTCTTGTAGCACTCATTATTAATATGTACATATAATGAATACATATGAACTCTGTGGCTCTTAGATGTCGGCTACTAGCTGCGTGTTATTATCTTAACCTTCCACTTGACTTCAATTTAGATAACCACTAATTAGCACAGAGCACTCTCAGGCGATTGTGATGGAAACGCGTTGGGGTCATCGCATAAAACAACCCAAAAAAAAAACAGCAGATCCAGCCGAAAGATCCAAAGACGCAAAGTACGCGTTTTTAAGAGCACATCCAAAAATAAAGTCGCGTTCAGCCAAACTGCTTGCTTTCACCCTTTGGGGATTTCCTCAAAAATGTCGCTCTCCTGCACAGATAAATTTCAACCTTGAACACGTTTGCTCTACATCAATTTAATACCGACCTAATGATACTTTCGAAACATGTTTTTTTTTTAATATACATAAAATGACTACCAAAAATCAAACGAAAAAATCCACGTAAAAATGGCTTGAAACGAATGGACTTTACGAATATAAAATGTCCAATAATCTATCCACATAGATGATTTGCGAATTAGTGGGTAAGGTAAATCTGCACAAAACCACTGTTCACAGCACAACCGAACGAACCAACCGACAGCCTAAAAACAACTGATCACAGATTGTCCATAATGGCGCGGCGTCGGAGTCTCAGAGCGAATCGAAAAATCGCTGAGAAAAAGATGTTGATCCGGTTACCGGATGATCTTTGTTTTCTTGCATCTCTGGGTACGATCACCACATGTTGCACATAAGACGTTGTACACTTATATATATATATATATATATATGTATGTATGTATGCGGTAGCGATCAGCGAACCGACTTCCGTATCTGTGTTGTGCATATGTGATTGACAAACAAAACCATCTCGATGCAATATAAACGGTCCAAGGCATTTCGAAATGCGTCCATCATAAATACGTATTTTTGAGGCAATGAAACAGCCTATAACTGTCAGGAAAAATCCCCAAATCCAGAATAAGTACACCAATCTGGCATCACTGCTCGCTCTAAATTCGAGGAAAGAAATTAGCAAATCCACCTGCAATTGCGATCTAGTACAAATTTCCTATTGCGGTTTGGTACGGCACAACGCCATGTGTGTGCGATTTTACACTAGCCATGGAACAGAAAACTAGACGAATGGTGATATTCGTGTAGAAGCGTATAATGTAAGTGGTATCAATATCGTGCAGTGGCAAAATTTGGGAGCAACAGAGAAAGACGTCAAACGGCTTGCATTGACAGATCACTTGAAAAAAAAAGCAAAACGCGCATTCATCGAAATTTAGTGGTTCTGTTTGGATTCTGACCTTATTTCGAAATGCTTTGTGCCTAAAACAAGTGACAACCTCGGATGTAACAGCCTAATGAAGAAAGTGTTGATATTAATTGAAGCGACAAAATGCTGATTTTTCTCTCATGGGTCTATTACCTCTTTGGCACTAGCAGAGGCAGCTAGGAATGGAATGTCAACATAATTTGTGGTAGCAGTTTCGCTTATGGTTGGTAACACCTCCAGGGTAGTGGCGGTCCATTGGCGGACGGCGTTGAAGATTTGAGGGACTGAAAATTTGACACGAAATTTCAAAAATTATTCGATTTCCTAACATTAACGTATTAGATGTTAATTTTCGATTGTTAATATTCAACTTTAAAAATTCGTCAGAATTGCACTTTTAATTTTAACGATGATAAACGGGAACACTTTTATTGATTTTTAAATTTCAGTGCCACTCTCTTCATTTTTACAACTGGACTTGGGACTAGCTTTGTCGGAATTATAACCGCCACAAATATGAAATAACTACGTAATTGGGAAAATTCTTTTTATGATATTAATTTCTGACACACAATTTGGAGAAATGTCATTCATTGCATTGGCTATATCAGTGAACATAAAAATATGGAATTTTTAAATTATAACGAGCTGCTTTTTCTAAAATGCAAACATTTAAATACAACTTTCTATATATTTCGGTAACGACATACATATATACTTAGCAAACAATTGTAAAATCTCATTTCATGTCTTTGAGGTAATAAAAACAAACATGTTGAAACTGGTAACGATCAAAAATGTTCATAGTGCTTGGCATATTCAAAAAAAAAAAAACAGCAGTAGAAACACTTACAACCTGACCTACTTAGAAAAAATTACGAAATATTCGAACAACCGCTTTAACCCATCTCGGCACCGGACGAGTGGTAATTTCCGTTTCAGCGACAGATCCCAATTTGTACAAGTTGTCCACTTCATTTTGCAAACGTTTCTGCAACGATTTATTTGTGGTGACCATACAAATTTGATTTTCCAAATCTCGATTGACGGAACGCTCGCCAAAATTCGAGGAGCCAATTAGTGTTAAGTTGGGAAGATTGGATTTTGGAAGGTAGTACCTGAAAAAGATTAAGTTTGTTTCAATTGATTTTGTCTTTGTTGTCATCGACTGTTATTTTTATTTTTCAGATAAATATAAAGTGAAAGAATCCGTGGCGGATTAAGCGGTCTAAGCGACTACATGGGACCTCATTACGGTTTTTTATATATCGAATAATAAAATGTATTTTGTTGTACAAATATCTTTCAATGAAAACAATGTTCAAACTGTCATTTCTTAAGCGTCGAAAAAGCTGTTACAACTGAACTGTTGTGGATTTTTTTTTGGAGAAATATTACAAAATGTGAGTAATGGTCTCTATTTCTTCATTCGCACCTTATTTTTTCAGGAGCAATGAACAAAGTGAAACATTTTATTAGAATTTCAAGTTATTTGAGGATAGGCAATAATGCTTTTGGGATTAAATCAAGTTAGCGAATTGATGTTGGTTCACTCTAACTATAAGAGATACTGATACAAATCAATAAAAAAGTGAACTATGCCATTTCATTTTTCATCTGAACAGTTTGTTGTAAAAATGATGAAAATTATTTTACTAAATATTTTTGTTTTCCGGTAAGATAGGTAGTTTTCGATTTATAGTGCGTCAAATTTCGCCGACTGCGGCAAACCCCACCAAAACTTTATGGTTTGGATATCCTACTTTGATCCTGATTTGGTCAGGAATGCTTGATCTACTGTGATATTTCTTCACTAGTCTAAATATCTTGCTCGGATTTTGATCAGGAATGTTTGATAAGACTATCCTTATCTGGACCTGTCTAGTTCTTTTCTCAGGCATGCCTGACCAATTTCTGATCGGGGCCTAATAAATGTTCTGGTTCTTCCCGAGATCAATTCAGGTTGGGTAGTATTGTAGGCTTCTGCATGCCATGCAATAATTAGGTAGATCGATTTTCTTGCTTTTGAAATATTGACGATAAAAGCTTTTTAAAATTTCCTTAGAACTTTCGAGACAAAGGATGGAAATGAATAATAAATGTTTTAAGCTCATTGTGATTAGTTATCTAGTTTTTACGGTTATAGTTTTCTCTACAATTGGATAGAAGCAACTCAAAACACAGAAAGTTGAGTTGACATGGAGGTGACGATATGAACTCTACAAAAAACAAGGTGAAAAACAAAACAAATATTTAATTTTTTGTCTCCCATATTTTTGAAAAGTAATCAGGTAAGGAATCTATGCTCATTAAATGCAATCATGCTATTTTTCACAGAAAGAATAATTTTTTTGCAAACGCATTCAATCACGATCCACATATTGTCCCTTTAACAACCACGAGTAAACTGACCTTGGTTAAAAGCGGGCCATAACATTGTACAGTTAGTGGTGAAATCGCAATTGTTGTCTCCTGCGATCCCCAGCTCCCAAGAGTAGTCCGAACAGGGTTGAACCATACAAGATCAACAGGTCTTGTCATGCTCGATGTGTCGAAGGCGTTAGACATCTGGCATGCAGGGCTACTATCAAAAATGCACAGATTCAATATTCCCTCCCAATAATCCAAGTAGTTGCCTCTTTCTTGAAGGACAAAATTGATGACCATATAACGAGTGACCGATCGTGGCTGGAGTGCCCCAAGGGTCACCTCTCTCACCAATGTTGTACACTATGTATATCGAAGACATTCCCACGCAGTCCCAATCCAGAAGCAAAATATCCCTGTTTGCACACGATACATGCATCTTCCACACAGCACAGTTAGCTAATCTGCAGCGCTTCGCAAACCAACTGATGGAATACTTTCGAAGATGAAAGATCAAAATAAATCCCGAAAAAATTCAGACTATTTTTATCGCGAGACATCGACAACGAAACCAGACAAACATAATAGTAGACGGACAAGCGATCGAATGGTCTGCGACGGCGAAATACTTATGACTTACTTTCGACAACCGACTGTCCTGGAGAAAATACATTCACAACAAACGGACAGCCTGTACTCACATCATCAATTCCCTCCTTCCTATTCTCAACTTTAATAGACTCAACACTAAGAACAGACTATTTAAGGAGTACTATCGGAGAAGAACGATTAAATAATATGGCCAATTTGTACATAGAGTAGGAAGTTTCGATTCGAATCGTCACTGCCAAAATAATTGGCGAATTCGCGGCAGATATGGCAGATAAAATAGGACGGAAATTCATGTAAATATATGTATATATATGTCATTTTGGATTACTTCTGTTTTTTGTTAGTTATGAGTTTTTTCGATACTTGTTTTTTTCTAGGATTTGAGGGCTTCGAAATGTTTAGCATTTGTATCCCCCACTTAACTTGATCCGCAACTGAAAAAAAACTATGAGAAGCAAAGACTTACCATAAACCTTTTGCATGGTAGCTCCAGCCGGGCTTTTCGTATTCGAAGAAACTGACACGTTGCGCTTGGTTCGCTCGAATCAATTTCTCATAAAAGTGTTTAGCTATTAACGTGTACGCTGCGGGTATTCCTCCGGCAGGTCCTTTTGCACCTTGAAATCCGTTTGCCTGAAGTAGAAAGATTTATTCAAAAAAATTGACAGCGTTTAGTTTTGTCTTTTACATAGTGGATTTAATAATATCGATTATGTTCTCTAATCGACATTATCAGGCAAAATTTTCGAGACTATTTTGAAACTTTGTCATGGGAATCAAACCTTATATTAAAAATAGAACGACTTACGTTCGGATGCGCCATGAGAATACTGCACTCGGCTAAACAATCATCTGTTATGGTATCCATGTACTCTTGGGTTAAATTGAAATAGCCGGTGGCAAGTTTGAAAGCAGATCCTTCGACCGATGACGAGATCAAGCGTTTTGTAAAAATACTGTCGTGATGAATACCCAACTGGCCCATTTCGACTAGCGGAAATATCCACGTATCTGCATCTGAAATTCGTAAATCGTCTTCAACCATTAAGTAATTTTTGTTACTGCTAGTTACACACCCCTCTGACTCTCCACAGCTACCTTTTGTGCTTTGTATACATCTTTGAAAAATCCGTGAATCCTATTTCTAGCTTCCATAGCGAAATTGGCGAAATCTCCTTTATATGGCAAGATATTCCAGTTCTCGTGCAGCTCCATCTCGGCATCTTGTCGCACACGCAAACTGAACTCCTGCACCTTCGAAACAAACGTGGAGTAGAAATCAGCGAGCGGTTTATCTTCAATCAGGATGTAGCGGTCTTGCCGGTTAGTAAAATAGTCATTTGATAAATTCGCGCCGCTTATGATCACGGAATCGTCAAACAGATAGATCTTCATGTGCTGCAACCCGAGCAGCTCATTCCATCGGGGCGGAATCAGCTTTTTGGTGAGACCGCGCAGGACGGGAGTGTGATACAATGAGAAACGAAAGTTCTTCGTTTCTTTGACTAGCGGAAGGAACATTGTCTTTGAATTCACTTCGCCGCGGGTGCCGCGCGTGAAATCCAACAGGATTTTCACATTGAGGTGTGAGTTTTGCTTAATATTCGTGTGAATAGTTTTGACGAGCGCCTGCTCTAGCTTCCCAGTGCCTAAATACAGGCTGGCAAAGCAAATCCGCTTCTTCGCGGAAGCACTCTTGGCCACAACAGTATCGTAGAACTCGCGGGGCTCGTGAATGATAGTGATTTGTTCGCCGCGCACAGGGAAGCAAGGCGCCACCGTGTAAAGCCAATCGAGTGTTTCTAATCCCGGACTCGTAAATGTTATCGGCGTCTTGGTGTTGGTTGCGAGCACAAAATCCGAGGAGGTGGGCTGGTCCACAAAGGTGGACACGAATCGGCGGATCATGTTCAGCCACTCTGAATACAACCAACTGCAATGAATGGAAATGGTCGTGAGACATCGTCGATATTTCGTGTAAGGGGTTGATTTACCTAATTACAGCGAAGAACATCTGGGACAGAATAATTTCACGAGCTGACAGTTGAAGAAACTTTCCATTTTAGAGGGTTTTTGCCGTGATTAATGTTGTCGTTGGCTTGACCCAGATGTTTTTGACAGGTGAAAAATTAGCGGTCACGTCACGGCGTCTATGCAATTCGCTATTGGATTTGCGCAATGAACAGATGAGCGACGCGTGCTTGCGTAATGTGTGGCTCAGTTTAGTGCATTTCTTCAACCACGAAACCAATCGGAATCAATTTCATGATTCCATCAAAACTGCAATACGGGCGGATCGGTTGGTATTGTACATCGGATTGCATTACTAAATATTACATGTTCAATTTAAATCATATTGACGAGCACAGTCAGTCAGCCGAATAGATATATTAGCAATTAAAAATATTCATAAACTAATCTACAAATGGCGCGTTAATTCTATTTTTGCGAACTATTCGCGCAGTGAACATCTGACATGGCACTGCTGCAAGCTGTCGAATCGAACGTCACATTTGGCATTTGGCGACGCTGATCAGCTGGCGAATGTCAATGTCAAACTATTTGTTTTTGGAAAGTGTGTCGTTCTTTTTAGCTCCATTGCAAAAAGAACAACGAAAATGGGTGCCTTTTGCTGGTTAACGATCATGCTCATATGCCAAATATGTAAGTTGACCCTTTCCATTATGCTTAATTGTAAAGGACAAGTGGTTTGTTGTTCATTTTTCCCATTTCCAAGCTAAAAACAGGCACTGTTGAGTCACCTCCGGTGTGCCCTCGTACTTCACATTAATACCTTTTGTCTTATATTTTACTGGGTTCTGTCCTAAATCAGCGATTAATATTTGAACTTAGCAAACCTGAAAGAGTTTTCCTTTCATCCATTCTGTTTGAATTCAATTCTGTTCGTCTCCGCAACAAATTTGCTTTCACTTACAAGAAAACATGTTAAAGCTTCCACAATTCTTCAAACAATTAAAAACACACATCAATCGAGATATCAGCTTTGCAGCGATTGTATTGCTTGAAAATCAAACCTTTCAACAAAAGCTGAAGGGCACTTCTTACGGGTTATGTAGCAAAGACTTTGTGGGGGTACGTTTCGAATCTATTTGCCATAATCCTCCAGGCCAGCGCAGATTTTTTGGTCCTTTTAAAGTGTTCTCATAGCTCCGCATCTTCCAATTTAGTATACAACCACTTGCAATCTCATAGGAATAATTTATCCTGATTGCCGCGAAGGAAACTTCGAAAATAGCTTTAACTTAGCATGAAACAAACAGTCTCATGTACTATTAGCAGACAAACGGTCCTTGTGTGCATCCATTTACCAATAGAATATAATTTATAGAACAAATCTCAGCATAAACTCCATTCCAGCTTTTGCAGAACGTACGCGAGACAAAATGTACCAATCCATCACAGGAGCAAGTTGTTTTCGTCGCTTGAATGCAACTCATCAAACTGGCTGTAGCTGTAAGTACTGAATTTCTTATCCCGCCATCCAAAAAACAGCATAATAATCCTCTTTGAACATTCAGCACCATTTTTCGGTTCCGTGGGCGTATTCCACGTGATAAAAACCGCAGGAGACATTGACTTTTTAGTGAATAATCCACCTGCACCGCCGTACGCCCCGGTACTACCGCCACACTTGTTCACACGACAAAACGTTCTTCGTATACGAGACGAGGCGGCGAAATACGTATCAGCCATGGTCCTGATCAATAAAATCGACAAACTAACCGAATTCAGCCACGAACTGAAGTGTCCAAATCAATTTAGCGGGCTGGTAAACGATCAGACGTGTGATCCAAGCAAACCGGAAACAACATGGAATCCATACGGAACGGGATTGCTCCACGAAGACTTTCCGTTCCCCATCTATTATGTTGACGATGACGAGGAAATCAAAAAGATCGTCGATTGCTTCGAGAAGTTCAACAACTTTGATATGGAAAATCAAAAGTACAGATCGTTGTGCAGCATTCAAGTGTATGCCGTGATGTCGGCGGCAGTAAACTCGGAAGTGTGCCTGCGACGAACGGCTACATTTAATAATTTGGCGCTGACCAAGTTCTGTGATCCATTGAACGGAAGAAACATCTACGCAACTCTGTTTCCACGCGCTATAGTCGACCCATCTACTCGCCGAGTAGACAATACCGAAAAGTTTATAGTAATATCAGCACGTTTGGACACGACCTCCTTTTTTGACGGAATCGGTCTGGGCGCAATGGATTCTTTAGTGTCGTTTGCAACACTTGTAAGTTTAGCACACTTGCTGACTACCATCATTCCCGGTCCGCAGGAAGGTCAAAAGAATGTTTTATTCATGCTATTCAACGGAGAATCGTACGACTATATCGGCTCGCAACGTTTCGTATACGACCTGGAAACAAAGAGCTTCCCTACAAAAAATACCCAAACAAATATTATCACACTGGATAACATCGAGTTTCTGATTGATATTGGAACATTGGATGATCTGAAGAACATAAAACTGTACTATGCAAACGAATTCCCTTACGGCAAAAGTTTCATAAATGCTCTCCGTGAAACAAATCAGAATTTCAATTTTAGTCTAGGAATCACAGAACAACAGACGCTAAATCTGCCGCCAACATCAGCCGTATCGTTCCTTCGCGAAAATACATCGTTCCCGGCCGTAATAGCAACATCTATACCCGAAAATAAGTTTTACCATTCTATTTATGACGATTCCGCCAATATTATGTTCAAATATCAAAACACATCGATGGATTTCACTCGATTGGACAACAAAAACTCGACAGGACCGTACAATCCAAACTCGATACAAATCCAAATCCGTAATACGGCGTCAGCTCTTGCATTTGCCGTGTACTATTTAATCACGCAAGAGATATATCAAAGAGATAAAATTGCCAGCTCCGTGTTGATAGATGAATTTCTATACTGTTTTCTAGAATCGGCAGATTGTCCGCTTTTCAGGGCAGCCTCACCGCCAAACAGCTTACCTGGACTGCCAGTTCCGCCTCTTAGGTAAGATAATAGAATAGACTAGAAACAAATCTAACACTCAAATGTGTATTCAGATATATAAGCGTGGTTGGTGGCACGCAAGACGCTGCTCTTTGGACATCCAGGATATTCGGCTATTTGATCGGAGATCGGGTACCAAATGTGGCGAAAGAGAATTGTACTGAATTGCCTCGTCACTGGTTTGCCGGATTCAATGGGACAGGAGAGTGTCGACTAACGAAAAGTAACAACAGTTTGGCATTCAGTCCGGCCTTTGCGATTGAAGGTATACGTTTTCCGTTGAACATAATAACGTTATGATATTAGTAACAAATCAAACTATTTAAATACTCTATAAGCAAAGATAAATTTAAACGATTTCCAAACAGGCTACGACTGGAAATCTGGAAAATATTCAACGTGGACCGAATCAACATGGCTCCAAATGAGTGCACGAATATTTTTGCAACCATCAAAAACACACGAAGCTGTAACATTAGCGATTGGTGTGGTTGTAATGATCATTTCATTCATTGTCGTTTACTTAATCAACAGCCGTTCTGATGTTCTGTTTGGAACATGTCCATCCAGTGCGCCGTAAGTTCAAAATTACTAGCTTAAATCATTCTACATAAATATGATTTTGCAGGATAACAACGCCGGCAGCATGCTAACTTCTAGAAAAAGACTGCAGTTATTCAAGCATCTATATTCACAGATTTATAGAATAAATATATATTTTATTATGATCTTCATAACTTATTTAAGATAGTAAAATGGGGAATTTTTCAATGAAATTGTAAAGCATAATGGCGGAAAAAACTACAACAAAGTTTTCAAGATTTTATTTCATACGATGTGATCTATCAAGCAATTTAATAATTTCAATATCGAATGTCTAACGTTTATTTCTTTTTTGCGTATGCATCTGCTTAAGTACTTTTTTTATCAATAGGCATTAAGTGGCAAATCATTTACATTTTATTTAATGATACAATATGCGTTATACGTAACAAAATCGATAAAACAATAAATACAAGAAAAAGAAAATGAAATTTTGTTTGAATTCAAGATGAAACGCAGATTGTGTTATATATTAAACACCCACCAAAAATATTTTTTATCGAGTATTAATGAAAGGAATGTTGCGAATATACGAAATGTGCGCTTATCTTGTGTACGGATGAGAAACACCCGAATTGTGGGACATAACTCCATGCAAAATGAAGACAAGTTACAAGATATTGCGCCCAACAGCTTATATAGTCGGAGTAAACCTGATGGGGTGAAAATTTTCCGGCCAGATAAAGAAAAAAAATGTTTGGAAGTTTTTTCATTTTATTGTTCAACATAATCTACATTGAAGACTTTTAAATTTTCCATAACGGTGCTCAGCGATACCATTTTTATAGTGCGATTCGTCAAGCTTCTCAAAATACGCATTTAAAGTATAGATAACTTACAAACTTCCTCAATTTTTTTACCTCCGAGTAATTTTTTGAGGCTAGCAAACAAATGATAGTTACTGTTGGCTAAATCTGGCGAATGTGCTGGATGGGGGAACAATGTAAACTTCTATTTGTTAATGTTAGTCATCGTGCATTGTCGTGGTGAAACAATTTTTTTTCACCAAGCCTTTTTTCAATACGCCCTTCAAACATTGCAACAACCCTGCATAGTATTCATCAGTTATAGTTTTACACTTCTAAAGGTAATCAATGAAAATAATTTCTATCTCGTCCCAAAAAAAAACATTCGCCATAACCTTATTCGCCGAAAAAAATGTTTTTACCTTCTTTGGGGTTGGTTCACCTGATCCACTCCATTGTTTTGTTGTTTAGTTTCGGGAATGTGATGGTGAACCCAAGTTTTATCTACAGTTATAAATCTACGCAACAAATCACTGGGGAAAAATTATTAAAAAGTCGTGTTGTTGCTTTTTACCAAAATATTTTGTATTTATTCAAATACGTATTTCGGTTGCTACTTGCAACCTTCTTCAGTGTTTTGTAAACGACTGAAGTTTTCCATGCATCCTTTAAAAAAAAGAAAACTTCAGTCGTGTACAAAACACTGAAGAAGGTTGCAAGTAGCAACCGAAATACGTATTTGAATACATACAAAATATTTTGGTAAAAGGCAACACCCACCTACCACTGAGCTTCTTCATGTAGAAATGCTCACGTAAAATAATGCATACACGTTCAGTTGACATCCCAGTAGTCTCAGCTATCTAACTTACGTTCTTTACCACTATTTATGATTTTTTTCTATCATTTCGGCAACGAAAAGGGGCGTCCTGGATGTGATGCGTCATCAGTGCTCGTGCGATCTTTTTTTAAATTCAGAAATCCACTGTATTATAGTGTAGGTACCTTGCTTTATACATAGTTTATTGAATTGAAGTAACAAAATTTATACATAATATTCAGTATGAGATGTGCACATGACGCGGCGGCTGACGAGAGAGTAGTTCGATCCATTTTGCGGCCATATTGCACGAAGGAGAATTCCTTGGTGCTGCCATAGTGCAATTGTATTCTCGCGCTGCCACAATGCAATTATGTTCTCGTGCTGCTACAATAGAGGAGCGGCAAATTAAAAAACGGATTTTTTATTTTAATAGGACCCCAACGAAATAATACTATAAATGCCACTGTTTCTGTTTATTTACAATTCAGTGACGCCTTTCGTTTCAAGTTTGAGTCATGGAGTCACAGACGCAGGGCCCGATCTAGCTATTTAGCCGCTCCTGGCAAAAATAATTTTTGCCGCCCTTTATAATGAAATATTGTAAGTCATAAACATGTTTTGTGTATGAAATATTCACATATATTAGTCTATTATTTTGCCGCTCTGGGCATTTGCCCGGCTTGCCCCCCCCCCCCTTAGATCGGGCCCTGCACAGACGTGACAGGCGTGTTTCGGCGCCCAGAGATGTCCAAACATAAATTAGATGCTACCAATTTCACAATTGATATAAGCATGCAGGTAGGTTACTGAGATTCCAAAAGTTTTTGTACTTATTGAATGAAATAGCTTTCAAGAAGTATTCTAGATTTTTATCTCCAATCGTTCATTGTTATTTTTCGAAAAAAAAAAACATTTTCAAATAATTATGACTATGACAATATAATTCGGTAGAAAAAATCCGCAATATTTTTATATGTTTTTTCATGCATATTTAAAGAAATTAAAATAATTATTTATGTAAAGATAAAGCTGGTAAGAAATTTTCAATAGTTGGATTTTAAAAGATAGCAAAGTAATTCTATTAGTTTTATGTTATGATGACCCAAAACTAATTACTCAGGTGCAGTAGTACTATGATACCAATCCGGAACCTCGTCCGTTTGTACTATTCGCTAGTAGCTAACGCTGCCACTGGCTGGGAGGAAATGATGGATGTAGGTAGCAAATCGCTATTTATATGTGAAAAGTGAAGGACATAGTCGTTGGATCAAGGCAGTTGGAGGCAATGTCTTTAAGTAGCCAAGGTTCGATTTGGGGGAATGCGCCATTGTTTATGTAGTGCAAATTTTTTTGAATAGCAAAGTAGCCTTGAGTCTCGTCAATGATATATATTTCACATACAACTGTGCATTGGTACGTGTGAATTGCAAGCAAACAGGAAAAACTATAAATTGATTTGTTATCCTAAAAATCACGGATTTTCGAACTTATCTCTTTTCTTTTAAAAATTTCTTCGTTCTATACGCCGATTAATTATGTGACTAATTGTGTTTAAAAATAAATTCGGATCAAAGTCTAAAAACGTTCAATTTGCATAGAAAACGTTATTTCAATCAATCGAACATAAATTAGGATGTCAAATAGGATTGCCTCAGCCTTGGTTTTGAATAAATAATGAATATACTATGAAATTTGGAAATGAAACCCGTCTACCAAAAGAATTTACATAAAATAGAGAATATCGGAAATTACTAGTTTTTTTTTGTTTCATTGAGGTAAACAAAAATCAATGTCATGGGTGTTGTGTTTTATTTAAAGCAATTCACTTCTGGATTGTGTAAAATCCTACATTTCAATATATGTATCGCACCTAATTAAAACTATAATTAGATCATCGTCTCGATATTTATGATGCTATTTATTCTATTTTTAATGTACCTGAGATAACGAACGTCAACTCGGTGTCGATTGATAGGCATTTCATTCTTTTGATGGTTGATAAATTAAACGAGAAATGATGATAAGACGAATGATTGAAATAAATCTGTTTTTTCGTTGTGATTTGCATCTGAATTTGTTTGGAATTTTATTTTTGGCATATTCAACTATTATTTTTAGATACTTGAATTTGATGTTATGACACACAAGTGATTAATTATTCAAATTGAGAGAGAGAAAAACATACCATTTATTTTTATTTTTATTAATTTATTAACATTCACTATTTTAACACAGTGATCTTACACTATAATAATTTACTTACTAAATTGTTCTTTAAAATTAAAAATACATTAAAATATAACTGTGGTCGTGCGGAAAAAATTAAAAATTTAAAGTTGGGGAAAAATTAGATAAGTGCGACTGATATAAGTGGAGACGTATCTAACGACTTAAATTCGATATGCATTTCAAAAAATCTTTTAAAATTTGTTTTCAGATTAAACGAACTTAATTTACAAACACGCTCATGTTAGATAGACTTCCAAGATTGACCACAAACATATTTCAATGATTTTCTAAAATAGCAATAAACATAA
The DNA here is from genome assembly GCA_963942545.1 of Oxycera nigricornis. Taxonomy (NCBI): domain Eukaryota; kingdom Metazoa; phylum Arthropoda; class Insecta; order Diptera; family Stratiomyidae; genus Oxycera; species Oxycera nigricornis. The sequence continues at coordinate 109,429,640 of OZ012660.1, read as the reverse complement.
TGAAATGTGCTTAATTTATTTTATATTCATTTCAACCATAACTTTGACGGTATATAACCTTTATCTTTTAGATTTAAAATAGAGCTTGATACGATTTCCGAAACGTCCTTTGTATAGCCTGTTCCAAGCAGCATTATAATCGGGATCTTATGAGCGTATGCCTGGCTAAAAACGTACTCATCGCGTTGTATTATTCCCTATTAATGTTAATTCAAATTGTTTAAAGATTCAAACATATTTGTTTCGTATTTAACGAACCTGTGGACTGATCGATAGCTCGCCCGATGAGTCTCCTTCGAGAATATCAGTTCCGGCATTATAAATAATTGCATCAGGACGAAAATCTTTGACGATTGAATTTAGATTTCTGTAAGGATAGATTTATATATATAGAAGGTTAATGACAGAATTTAACAGAGTTCATCCTAAGAGTAAGTTACTTTATTGGCTTAAAAATAAGTTAACAGGATATTTTCAGTGAACATGGAATTTAAGAGGCACAATAGAAAATGCGGCTGCCTTTAATTTATGGTTAGAAATGATTTTATTTTTACTAAATTCATTCAACTCCTCAAAAATAGCATAAATATTATTATGCGATTACCCATGCCCTAAAAATCCACAATTTAACAAAACTTACATTCTCAATTTTCGCAAATACACTTCATCACTGGTTTTCGACTGTAGTTCAACTCTTCGACTGATTGCCACCTTAGCAAATTCATCTCCTGGATAAATGTTACTATTATACATATCCAAGATATGAACATTCTTTGTATCCATAAGATCTCTTTCGTAACCGTTTCCTTGCCGGGCGGCCAAATCAACAATCAACACCGATGCATCTCTGTTCATTTGGTCCAGGATATAATTCACGATGAGGGTGATATCCGCGAATGGTGAGAATGAACCCGATGCATCTGAGCTGCAATGATGAAATCCACCCCCAAGATTGATGGACCAGCCATAGCGAAAGGCTAATTTGGCGGCAAGTAAGGATCCACCCGTTTGATATCGCATCGGCTTCAAATAGGCCTCCTGTACAAAAATATTGGGAACAAAATGCAAAAGTGGTATTTCGGCTAGTTTTCCCACTACATCACTTATCTGGAATGGCAAAAAATAAATATTGTTACATAATGTTCGTAACCATTTGATATATGAAACAAAAATATTGACTAGGTGAAAGCTGATTAAAATCTAAGCAAAGTGAAAATCAAATTCAATGCCATGCAGGAAAATGGCGGTAAAAAGTTCTTTCCCTTTAGACAAGTAAGTTGTTTCCTAAAAAAATCATAAAAAACAGAAGACGTTCAAGCAAACAATCTACTCGTTTTATTCAAATGTCTGTCCTAAATAGCTCTTGAAAATGATCATTAACAACCCTCACTCTTAAAGAACGCTTAAAAGTGATCGAATTTTACTTGGAAAATCGGTCATCGATTCATAAAACTTGTTTATATTCGACTTTATAAATCATCTTAAAAAAAATCAAATTTTTAATAGTGCAAATCAATCACCTCAAGCGTTACTATGCTAAATGAGGAGTTAAGATAAATGTCCTGAAAACCAAGCTACATTAATTCGCCAGACACGGAAGCTAAATCATCACTTCGAATTGGACAACAGATAGTTAACTGAAGAGTTTCCTCTAAAAAACTTCCATCTACAAAATTGAATGGAACGTCTTTTTAGTGTAAATAGAATCTTTCTGATCAAATCAGTTTAATGAAGTTCCCTTTTGGTTAGTATTTTATTGATTTTATTTTATTAAAGACTCTCTGAAGACACGGAGTTGGAAGTCAATGCAAAAGGATTCCATACAGACTATTTATATAACTTTTTCCTTGTTTCTGATAAGTTATCAAAATGTAAATAGAACCTGTTTTAAGGGAGACCTTCAACTACACAACACAATAAAGCAAAACTTACATCATTAAAATTTTAACGAGTTAAAAAACTTTAAGTAGAAAGTGCTATCTGTATGCAGAGATAGTAAATTAGATGCAATTTAATTTGTTTATTCCACATTTGTATGTGAAAGTTAAACAATTTAAGTTAATTGTCAGAGAATTGCTTTAAATAGACTGTGAAGGTGTGTATCCGGTGTTTGCAGCACGTGGGTAAATTTATCTGCATTTGTTTTTGAAGTCTTAGTACGTTTCATGACAATTTCATTGTCAGACACAGCTGTGTGTAACATGCGTTTACGACAGGTGACAGTTCAACGCAATTACGAGTAGCAACCTACATCATTTCACTATGTCATTGGATCGTACCTCATAATGAAGAGGTACCCCATTATCAGCTCTAGTGTGTCAGTAATATAACACGTGTGCGAACGAAGAAATGTCTTCTTTTTCCCCAGATTGAAATAACATCATCGTAAAGCTCTACGCCAACATTCCAAACACCAACATAATATTGACGTCCAAGTAGCGATAGAGGTCAAACAAAACATAAATTTTCTTTTGAAATAAATGGTTTGTAATTTGCAAAATTTTTGTTTAGAGGTTAAACGAGGAAATATAGCGTTGGTCCCATTCTTAATACCTAAAATTTAGCCAAGTATCAGAAGATCTAAGATTAATTCTAGTGGATTGTAGATATAAAATATTCGCTGCAATAAACGATTGATTGATTGAATTCAATTAATGCTGTTGTAAACGAATGTATGCAAGATGCTCTGAATATATAGAATGTTCTTGATATGTAGCAAACAGTAATCTGTCCATACACCACAGGGCAAATTTTCATCAAAAATGTTGGTTTAATCTCGTACAAGGTCTGGTTGGTGCGGGAATTATAATCACAACACCATCCTTATTTGGGGTCTACCGCAGATATAAACTGACACGTTGTTTATTTGATCGCAAAATTGTTCTCAATGGCGATGTTAATTTTTGGCAATAAGCAAAATTTCGTATCCTGGTGTGAGACTAATTCACCAGACACTCCATTACATTCAGAAAAATGACGCTGTAAATTGGTCTATTTTTTGGTTTTTATTTTGAGGTTGTGTTGAGCTGCTTGTGTATGCTGGTAAATCAACAACATTCCACGAATCGAACGCCAATATTGTTTGTTATTTGTGAAATACGGACGAAATCGAATGAAAAAGGGACCGAAAATTGCACAGATAATATACGCTTCATCATAAACAGCCGGGGATTTATAAAAGTTAACCCCATGGATCGGTCTCTAATGTAAAACAATGATTATGGTTCAAAAGCCCATTTCGATAATAAATCTAAAATTATATTTGCTTGAAAAACAACTTTGAAATAAACAGTTGAAATGGAAGCTTGATACAAGCTAAGGGTTGTTCTTAACCATCACTTTGATCTATATTTTTTAAATCTGAGAAAGAACTTTTATGTTAGAGAAAACACGGTTTATAAAAAATTTAATAGCGGTTTCTTAAAAATAGATTTATTGATTCTTTATTACATCTAAATAAGCTAACAGAACTAAACAACCATTTGACTGTGCTAAAAAGGCCAAGACTATAATTTTTTTGTAATTTTAATCTGAAAGTGTGTTTTCCCTTTATTTTCCAAAAAAATTCGGCGTATAAGTTTTTTTTGCTACTCTCTAACATAATTAGAATCGATACTCTTTATTTATAATTCAAGATTTGTGTCGACGATAACAACACCAGATATAAATTGAAAACACAAATGTTACATGTAAGCAAACGTTTCGTGTATGCTTTGAGCTCATGTGTAGTAAGTAAATCGAATACACAAATATTTTTTTTTTACAAAAACAATCAAGAAAACAAAATCCGTACTTACTTTCAGACTGTTCAAATAATCCTCGGTGTGGACATCAAGAAGTTCCTCGTCGGATATTTGTAATGGTCGTGCAATGTGTTTTTCATCGCAAATTTCGGCGTGCAAAAGGTGCTGGAAACCGAACATTAGAATTAATGTTAGCATAAAAATTGATAGTTATAAATGAAGTTTTTTTTCGGAAACGTACAATCTATTTACAGGTGCAATAAAATTTCATGTCCGCCTCTTCAAACGGAAATAATGTGTTAACTTGACCTTTTATTTGTAGATGCTAAACAACTTGGTTTAAGTGGTGGCGCTGTTTATTCGATCCTTGAACTGAATGATGAATTTATTATTGTTTGATGATGATCCTTTTGAATAAACATATCAATCACGAAACGTAGATATTTTTATAGACTCGCCGAGTTCTATAAGATACTGAATTAGCAGTTGCTGGAGGTGCTGAGTTTACATTGGGAAACGATCCTTTGTGGTTAAATTGTTTTTTTTAATGGAAACAAACAATTTTAATGTAAAGAAATGGTGTACGACGTTTGTTTATTTTTTTATTTGCTCATAAATTTGTAATTTACATGTAATTCTTTTGTTTCCATTTATAAATAAATTTTGTAAATGGGTGGTTGACTTGCCTGGGAAGTTTTTTAAAAACATTTTTAAAAAAAATTATCATATTATCTTTTGTTTATAATAAGAATTTCGCACCAATTTTATGGGTAACCAAAAAATAAAAATTTAATTTTTTACAGATTTCATTTTAATAGCTTTGATTCCTTTTGCCTTCTACAAAAACAGAAAACAGAGAGTCAATATTTTCAAGCTCGTCATAGATATGCAAACGACAATACTTTTGAGGGAATCTACATAAACCAGTAAAGGACGTTTTATGTTCACACGATTTTCAAAATGTCTAGTCGTTGGCTGCCTCTGAATTCAAAGCCACATTGAACGACGGCTTTATGAGATTAAAAAATTAAAAACAAGTCTGATTTTAAAATGGTGTTCACTCAACAAAAGAACAATATCTTCTTTGATTATTGTTCTTTTGTTGACAAGTGAAAATCCCGTAGATACACATTTTCCTTAGGCAAAGACGTATTAAGACGTCCACCGTTTTCCGGATTTCTTGAGACGTTTGGACGTCTCAAGAAATCCTCAGCATTGTTCATATTAATTTTATATTTTTTTGAAATACGCGTAAATACGTACCACTTTTTCAACAAAAAAGTGAGAATAATTTCAAAAGAAATTTTAAGGACGAGGCCTTTGAAGCTCTGAACCATACAAACGAAGAAATGCTGATGATGCTTATATATCCATCTGCTCTCCTTTTGCTAGATTCAGTTTTGTTACTTTTTCATAAAGAACAGAAAATTGAATTGAAAATAAGAATCCGTGAAATATTTCTTATATTTTTAGCCGAAACTATTAGGGACTTCATATCAAGTAGTCATTCTAAAAATATAAAATAAAAAATGACTCTTTTCACTTCGCAGGGCAACTCAAACTTAAAATTCAGGATGTATCATTTTGTGTATACAATCCATTATTATCCTTGGATAATAACGAATACTTCAAAGACATCAAAAATTTTAAACTTATTTTTGAGAAAAATGAGAACAGTTTATCAAAATATTCGTCAGTTTCCTTTCTTAATTGATAGGTTTTTTTGAATCTTTAAAATTTTATGAAATTCGCTGTAAACTTTTTAGGACATATATGTACAAGGCCTAGGATAAAATTTAATATTTTAATTGTGATATATTTTCTAACAATAATAACTAAATCCATGGTATTCATTGGTGAAATTATTTGATGAAACAAACAAGGCAAGCTGTATGTTACTGTGTTTCATTTCAGGAGTAATACCGTTATACATAGTCAATCTGGTTTAAAGGCATTACTTCACAAATTATTCAAAAATGGAATCTGCCCATCATTCAGGGATTCTGTTGCTAACAACACCAGTCCTACTTTTATTGTGTAGCCTTCAAATTTCAAGAGATCTCAGAAGAATGGAGGTGACTGTTCATGTATGTAACGATATTCTTCTTCAAAGTAATATTTTTGAACTATTTTATCAACAAGTGAGTTGTGATCCTTTTCTTTTTTCATGATTAATCTCCAAGAGAAAAAAAATGGAAGGGTGCATGATCCATTCCCCGTTCATGGATAAAAAAAATCATCATTTTTCCTTTGGGGAAAAAATGTCACGATCATCTTTTGTGTGAACATCCATGAAATCCTCAGCATTGGTATGGCAATGTTGACTCCTCAGTGTGATGAAAAGTGTCGTTACTTCGTATTAAAATTAAGATAACTCAATTCAATATACTTCAACAGCATTGAATTTTACAGCTTTAAAATGTTGTGGGAATATTTTAAAAACGATCAGTAAAAAATATTAAATTAAATTCGTAAAAAACCTAATCTAAGATTGTTAGTTAAATTTAAATTATTTTCTCAAATATTGAGGCATTCCAAGCTTTTAAACTACTCACTTCTAAAATATGGAGTCCTCTTTCCGTGTCATAAGGATATAAGCACTGTAGGCCACAAAATGTAACATTGTATTCTTTGCAATACACAATTGGTAGTTTTTCGGGTATTTGAAACTTATTCATTTTCACGAAAACTATTTATGTTAAATCTATAATCAAGTTTTTTTTTTATTTAACAGTTTTTCACTTGGTTACTAACTTTCAATTTTAATTGCGACACAAACTGGTTAGATTTCACTAAGAAACTTCGCTCACTACAAGGACCAAGTTCTTTCGTTAACGGTCGCCTGAAGACTATGCGTTCTGAGTCCCAAGCCCAACATTAAATAAGAAAATGGTCTTGAATCGGTCCGCAAACATTTTCTTGTATATTTCACTTGGAAAATTCTCCAAATTCAAAGATATTTTTAAATGTTCGCCACAAGGAGGAGCGACAGGAACAGTATGAGGTCTGAGCTGGAAGTTTTACTTGAATGCTTTTGATGAATGAAATTCTGTATTCAGTGACGCAAATTTTTTTTTTACAACTTACCCCTAAAACACACTTTCAGATTGGACGGAATATTAATGCGATGGTATAAATATTTACTCAAAATGTTCTTCTGGAAATGAAGACTATTAACAATTAAACGGACAATTTAAATTTAGCAAACGGATTAATTCGACGAATCACCTGAATTTTCAATGTGAAAACCATCTTCGGATAATTACAGGCGAAGGTGAATGTCATGTAAAAATATCTGAATTGTGAGGATGCGAAATGATTTTAACAGATTTTAAAAAATTTCAGGTCAATGGATTGTTTTTTGCAAGTAAATCTCAATTATTTACATCAAAAAGTTTATAAAAGTAAAACGATGTGGTCTGGAACATGTAACGATTCAGCCTTGTGACGAGAATTTTTGCACCTCTTAGCTATTTGTTAAATTATCCTTGGAATTTTTTTGTGTAAACACAAAGTTTTGTGAATAATTGGATATTTGGTTTGGTGATAATAATGCACAACAAAAATCTGTGGTCAAAATTTAAGTAAGTAGAATAATTTTTGGAAATAAAATAAGTAATAATGCGAATTGAATGCCCCTCTGCAATGTTTTTACACATTCTATATACAGCCATGGATGCAATACTAGACTTTATTAGGTAATAAAAAACAACAAATAATTTTGGTGTGGAAACTGGGATCAGAATAATGTTATAAAGAAATTCACTGTCTAGCAACTTATTCATCCGGCTTATACTCCACAACTTCTCAAAATCTTCTTTAAAACGCCATGTTTCTACCATAGAATTTCTCAGCAACCTCAACAAACCCATAAAAAATTTTTAAAAGAAATTATCAGCAAAAATGGTAAACGACATAAAAAATTTCCACGAATATTAACTATAATTGTTAGGAAAAAATTGTACTGCAATTTATGTGAAGTACCTATCCAATTTTTGTGGTTTTTAAAAAAAACTTTGAAACTTTCAATAAAAATTTTATGAGAAACTTCTTTGAAACTATTATATATTTTCTTGAAGACATATCAATAATCATCCAAGACAATAACTACAATAAAAACTTTCTTGGAAATAAGGCTTTTAGCCTATGAAAAAATATTTACGTTTAAATATATATAAGAGTTTTTTATTTAATTTCTACAAAAATCTAAATAAAGTACACCTATACTATAAACTATTGCATTTTTCCTTTAAAAGAGTAGATACCAAACAAACCCTGCATGCATGGGCGTAGTATGCAATACAAAACGGAATTAAATTTTGACGATTTCTTTAACAATGTAATTTTATTATTCCAAGCAGATAAAAAATTTCCAGAATTAATATTTTGCATAGGGCAGCAATTTGAAAAAAAACAAGAATTTCATTTTACGTTTTTTCAAGTTTGGATTTTTTTGGAGAATATTTAACATGACGGAGAACTATAGATATAAAATAGTGCTAGTTAATTCAACGCGGCAAATTGAAGGACTCTATTTAATATCCACGGAAAAATCTATGTCCAATGGCTTTTTTCGACTTTGTCCCAAAAACTCAGTTTTCTTACACCTTTTGGTCTATTCGACGGAAAACCCTTCGGTAATCAATAATTAATCTTCATCAGAAATGTCTGATTTTTTCGTTTGTGTGTACTGTTCCATGCGTTTGATAACTACTTTCTTTTCACGATGAATTGTTATATCTCGGATTTTAATAACAGAACAAAATTGTTTTCCAGTGGGATATTTCAAGAGGATCCTTCTGACGAAATATCTGAAACTTCTCCATTGCCCCCGCAGAATCTGTTTCATTTGAAACCTTTCCGGTGTCAAAATCACAAATTCTGTTGTTTGAAAGGGCTCAGTTAACTCATCTTTTTCACAATTGACACCAATCTGGACAAATAAAAGTCAATAAAATAGAATTAAGTTTTTTTTATTTTTGGGTACCTAATTCCTAACTTCGATAATTTTTTGGGTACTTTCAGTTTTCAATAAACATTTTTGAAGTCTTCCTTGGATGCAGGACTGCCTGAAAAATATTTTAAGTCAATAAATAGATTAATGTCTGTTTTTATTTGTTGATACTTACTTCTCTTAAATATTTTATAATTGCTGCACTAGTTACTCGTAAGAAATCACGTTTGGATGAAGAAAAATTAGATAGCTGTTTTTCTTGGGTTCTTCATTCAAAATTTAATACTGTTTTATCATTTGGGCAAATGTGAAACTAAATAATTCTATTAAAGAAAGTCTGAACAAGATTTGAAAGTAGTTTTTAAGAAAAGTTAACAATATTTCTTTAAAATCAAATTAATAATCTTTCGAATCAAATAAACGCTTTTCTAAATCAAATTAACAGTCTTCTAAATCCAAATAACCTTTTTTTAAATAGTGCTGCCAAAGGTTCCATTCCCTAAAACCCTCGAATAATTTCATTTCTCTCTGGAAACTCACAATATGTTCTCAAGTAAGCCGATTTCGTCAGTTTTGCTCGACATTGTAACATATGTGCGTATTAAATTTTCCTTTTTTTTCGTCGTTGGGAGGTGGAAATCTTCGAATTGCTCCTGCTTCTCGGCTTGTCGGAAAATTTAAATGTTTAAAATAAGTGCAGTTGTAATTGAAAAATGTAGAAAAAAATTGATAACAACGCACAAATGAGGCTTTGCCTATTTTAAGATAATAAATTAACGGATCAAAATATTTACAATCTTTGTTTTTTGGGATACTTGTTGGACAAAAAAAATTATTTGAATCAATAAACAAAGTCCCGAAAACATTCAAACAAATTCATTTAATATCTTCCAAACAGAGATTTTTCGGATATTCTTTTTCTATCTGACTGGAATGATTTCCAACTTTGAACGCAGTTTTATTCTTGTGGAATTATATGTAAACAAGATGGTAATTTACGAAAACTTTAAATATTTGGATTAATTTCTAAGATATTGATTTTTGAAGAATTTTTGCTTGAACAAAACTATTATTTTAAGGTTTATTCCAGCTCCGTCTGGAATGAAAAATAAGTGAGCAAAAAATTATGCTACAAAAAATTTCAACTCAACTCCGTTCAGGAGTCAAAAAGCAATTAAGGCCGAAAAATTTCTTGCTTTCTTCTTCTCGTTTGGGTCGTTATTTCCCAAATTACATTCCGGAAAGTGTTGATTTTGATTTTAAATGAAAGGATACAAAATTCACTTCTCTATTAGTGACATAAATATGTGCAATAGTTTTGTGGTTGTTAAGGTACGTTAAGTTAAAGATTGACCTCGAAAATTTTAAAATTCTAATTGGATTATTTTATAATGTTTTTGTGTTGAATATTTGTGCAAACACTCGCTGTTATTCACTCCTTCTATATTTCGGTTAAGCTCGAATTAAATATATTAAACCCCACAAATATATATATAAGTATGTGTTCTGCATAATCTTTTAAATTTTTTTTTCATTTATTATCCATTTTCAATTCTGTCCACAATAATACAAAGTTATTATGATGTTTGTTTATTTAAAATCAACGTAAAAAATTATTCATCCAAACTTGTACGTACACTGTAGGTACGTTAACATTGCATTTTTCATCCATACGATTTGAATGCATACCATTTAAATGTTTACTAAAGTCGAAAAAAACTGTCGAAGAAGTTTAAACAATTTTGTTTGTCAGATTGCTTGTAAAAAAACAGTGATTTAATGTAAGCAAACTTTTAGAAACCGATTTTTATTATAGGAAGTGTAGTAAACACCGTTTCCAATTGATGCTGTTTTGGCCAATTTTATTAGTTTCCCTGTCAATAATAAATAAATTGGCAATCCAAACAACAGCTCAACGAGGCTAATATATGCGCAATTTCTTTTTATCAGAACGTGTTTATACTTTGTTCTTGGACGAAAAATCAAGATCAGAGGTTTGTTTTTTGATTTGTTTTACAAGTTTTTGGCTGACTGATGTCAGCCTCCTTAGACTAAATTAATGGCAATTATAAAAAACTGTTTTGGAAGAATAAGTTAATTTGACTGAATTCTGAGTAAACAATAAATATGAGAAAATTAAGAAAATGAGCGAATGCATTGCCCACGCGGTGAATAGTGACTTTCTGAGAGAAATATCTATTAATTGAAAATTTTGGAACGATTTATTTAAAGATTTATTGGATTATTTAGTTTTAATTCAAATCGATCGATCAAATTCACTTTAGTCGTTAGCTTAAAAAGATCTTTCATAAACCAGATATCAAAGATATTAAGCTTGAGAAGAATTGAATCGAGTTTCAACAATTTCAATTGCATTGTTTTCAGACTTAAAAACGCTGTTGATATGTTTAAAAAACTTATTTTTTTATATTGAATGCTTATGGTGATTTAGGCATTATTTTACATTATTAATAATTGATTTCATCTTCACAAAATACTACGTGTTGTGTTTTTATAAAAGAAAAACTTCCTTTTAATTTTGTGTATCTTTAGTTGGATTCGTAATCGATTTTCGACCGTAATCGTTCGGTCTTCTTCAGCGATTATTTTACATATTTACATTTATTTGCTATGGTTTTTAAAAAAAACTTTTTATGTACTCCTAAACAGACAAACATAGTTTTTATATTCCCTTATTTTTAATTCAAATGAAATATTGTTTAATAGCATAGTTAAATTAACATTGAAACGTGTTTTCCAGACTATTCATGGGTTTGATCATGTCGTGTACATAGCATCATAGTTTGGCATTTATTTGCATACATTTGTAAAAATATGCAAATAAAAATTGGCAAACGATATTGCTATGTGTATTTCGCTAGTTGATATTTTCAAATTCTCCACACTCTTTGGCAATGTCATAAGAAACATAGTGGCCCACCCGGTGATATTTTGATTTTTCTGCGATTCTACACTTTTACAATTATACAAAATAAATGTAGTATTTTAGAATATTATAATGGACGTAAGCTAACACGACACTATGCACACGTTCATTTTCATTTGAGATCGTGCGTGTGATTAACTCATCTCTACCTTAATGCGTCTAGAATTCATTTAATGAAGCAGTCCTAAATAAGTTCTATACGTAAAATGCAATTGTCAAAATACAGAGATCAGTTCTGTCGAAGTGTATTGTAAATGGAGCTTACGCAATCTTAGCGCGAAACACACACCGCGATTTCAATAACGAGAATTATCTACTTTCAAAATTTTATGTCATCTCATGCAATGACAGTGACAGCCAAAATCCGATTTGTAATTGGAAACACTACCAAATCACTTCGACAAAATCTAGAGATTTGGCGTAGATGGAAACGGGATATAAGATCATAGTTGGTTTTAATGCCAGCAGAGAATGCCACAATTACACTACACTAGACTACTTCTCTGTTGGCCGCTGACTCTTACACAATGTACATCGTAATGACGTTACTATGTGTGTGATGTTTGAATAAATTCCTCGTTTTCATATTTGTTTGTTATCAATTATTAATATTTAATCCACAACCCAATGCCATACAAGCAGCAAAGTGGTCACATAAAAATCGAGAATACTTAGTGTGAGCTGTCATCAAATAGCGTTACTTGAAAAAAATGTATTACCGAAAAGATGCACGCGAACGACACCAATCCACGTACTTTACGAAAGATAGTGTCTGAAATGTTCATACTGTGTTGAAAATCTATTTTAGCTGAGGTCACAGCAAACTCATAGTGATTAAAGGATCTTCGCCAACTCCAACTACTCCATATAACACAGGACGTCGAACGCTGGGTACCGAAGATTTTCACCGGGAAGTTAAAGAAGGGACGGGCTGGCACTTCAAGAGCCAATCTTGACAAATATACCAGGAAAACTATTGTCGCGATTTCTGACTATCGATAAACCTGGGATCTATTACTTTGATCTTCAGACGAAACCGTAGGAAGTCACTATTCTCTCCGACACTGAAGAAATTCATAGTATGCAGCTTATCGGGAAAGGTTATGGTAACCATTTTTTAGGAGATGCCGAGCAAATACTATTCTCTCCGACACTGAAGAAATTCATAGTATGCAGCTTATCGGGAAAGGTTATGGTAACCATTTTTTAGGAGATGCCGAGCAAATACTTAGTAAAGGGCACTATTATTACGGACTCTTACTATACAGACCAAATAGGAAATTTTCGGGAGACATTTAAAGAAATAGCCGAGAGAACAAGACAACAAAATCGCGCACAAAACCGAAATTGTGAAGCAGGTTTTGCACTGCTCAACTACCCGCCCTGTTCTTCAGATTTAGTCCCCAGTGGTTTCTCGGCTCAAGGAGCAGCTTAAAAGTAAAATCTTTTTTTAAAAATGTATCAGGATCAACGAAAATATTTTTGAAGGATATTTAAATTTAGGTGACTATCGGCGGGCTTGTCTGCAAAGCAGTGTACATCCATGTTTACGACTCTGTCTCTCTAAACGACCTACAAGACTGTCCGTCTCAATAGGTCCTTAGTTTTTCTTCCTAAAATCAGCCATACGAATGAATCTGTAACCAACCCACAACATTAAACTGTTAATAGACAACACTCCTGTTCAACGAACATAAACTATGGATGGATGGCCCATTGAAAATGTATAAAAAAGTTTACAAATATTCTTGCGGCGCTATTAATAAATTTAGCTATGGTAGAAGGATACTTCTCTACTCCTCATTGATTAACAACTTGAATTTTAGCGTTAATGGCAGAAGACCAGCTTACAGAACTAGCGCTTCAACACGTTCATAAAAACGTTTCGTTTTTTATACATAATAGAAGACTATCATAGAGTCACATAACTACATAGTTAATCCTTAAAATATACATTTCGTAATTCACTTCATTACGCAGAAGAATATTTAACCAAGAAAACCAATAAAACACATGTAACGTTTTATTTATATTCTTCTTTATTTGCCAAACTTCTATACGAAGTAAGCTTCAAAAAATAGACACTTGATTTGTATTATTCCAAACATGGCAATTAAGCTTATCGATAGTTCGATTGCGTCATTTTTACGTTCCTAGAGCGTCAAAAACGATGATAATATTTTCGCTACAACCAGAAATAACCTTCAAATTCTTATATGTACTTACCGAACAGATCCGGCTAGGATAAATATCCGGTTCAAATCAATATTTCAATTTTGACGCAATAATTTAAACCAACACACGCCAAGATTGATTACCCCCACTTCGGTTGAACATTAAAACAACCACTGAATTCTCTTTGATGTCACACGCTCGTGTAAACCTTAAATTTTTTTATGATAAACAAAAAATCATATTATTACAAAGTGTGAAAAAAATCGTTGATTATTTATAAAGAAGAATCAAAAATCATACATTTATGAATCAAAAATATCAAATTAACATCATGAATTATAATAAAAGCAAAACTTTTCATTGGAGCAAAGGTGATTATTTTAAATTAAAATAATAAAAAATTATATTAAATAGAAATATGTACAGTTATTAATATGGTATACATTACGTCTGACTCGATCAAAACTATCGCGAATTGAAAAATGGAATTTAGAAATGAAATATTTTTTTTTATTTTCTATATTTTTTCTTCATCAAAATTTCATTATTATATGAAATGACATATGTAATGTAAGGACAACAAATATAAATGAAATATCACAACATCGTTTCAATGCTAGTGAATAGGTTGAAAATTAATAATAACATTTTATATTTCGCTTCTTATAAAATTGTACTTATAAATCGATAATCAAAACTTGTTGATTTTATGTTACATATCCGAATTATTTTTTTTCGTTTTTTTTTCTCAATGAATTTTTGTAATATTATTTTAATTTGCCGAAATCGACGTTAGAAGTTAGTTTTTGGGATTTTTTGTTATATAGCGATGTTAGACATAAGATTTATTAATAGTTGTGCGAAAATTGTCGTTGATGATTTATGAATACTATTTTTTGAAAATTAATTAGTTATCTCCGAAAATTACGTCAGCTACTTTAAAATTTTGTCACTTTTTCTAAATTATTGATACACAAAATGATTGGATTTATATTCCAATATTTTCAACAAAAACAAAATCAATTTTGATTGACTTACAATCCCCGGGCAACAACTTTAATAAAGCCTATGGCATTCGTAGAAATATATCTTTTTTTCGAAGAAGCAAGTTGACTTAAATTCTGACTAGAGAAGAGGAGATAAAAATCTTATTTAAATACAAAAATGAATGCATTCTAAAAATACAAAGTAGTGTAAGCTTTAATGTGAAATGAAACTTATTTCGCTGGTAATGTCTTTAGGAGATCATTTAGAGTTCTTTCTGATTGAGATTTGCTGGAAATAAAATTGCAAAAAAAAACTATTAATTTTAAGAATGACACGAATTTCAGTTGCCTTATATAGATGGGTTGCAGTGGCAGCCTTCTTATTTAGAGATGACTCACAGGAGCCTCAGCAGGCTATTTGTGAAACCGCAAGAAGAAAATATGAGACTAGAAACTTAGTTGTCTTGTTCCTATTTCATTTCGGGAGCATAAATCTCTGTTTTTCATTGAACCTGACTCGTCAGTTTTAATCTATAAACTGAAAAAGTGAAGACTCAGTGCAATAAAATACCGATTTAATTGATATTGCTGCACTTGCCACGCAATACACGAACCCAATGTGCGTCGATTTTTTTATTCGAAAAAAAGAGTTCCTAATTCACTTTTTATAATCAATTCCGACTTTATATCAAATTGTACTTTGGTGTAAATATAAAATATGTCCGTATTCGCTTTAACTTACAATAATATCAAAGCAATGATTGATTTTTGTCTGTTGAAAATATCAACTGTTTACAAACAAACATGTTATGAGCTATCAAATTAAAAATATCCACAATATAAAAAATTTGTTGATAGTCTCATTGCGTTTTTAGAAAGCGATTTTCTACAGACTATTTAATTTTAGCACATTTGATGACATGCCGCATTTGATATTAAACACATTTCCGACATTTTTCCAATATAAAGAGGGTTTTTTTTGCGAGAAACAATAAACATTTATGTGAATTGTTTTAACCTTTCATTAACAGTCATTGTGTTTTGTAGTGATTTGGGAAATTTGAATGTCGATAATCATTTCTTAAAGAATTTTGATTGTTTATCTGTGTTTTTTATGTCATGTTTCAATATGCTCATAAACAAAAGTTAACGGTAGACTTATTGTGTGAATAGGAGACATATGGAGATACCAATAGGTTTCTGCAATTTTTGATGCAACTATTATTAATCAGCAGCTCAATCCTAAATACTCTTAAATGATCTTCTCCTTGAAACGGCTATTTTAAAATTCACCAGCAGAGTAATTAACAATAATCCTCATCATACATCTCACCATTACTTTGTGGTGAAAGAAATCCAATCTACAAACACGTTGCACATACTCAAACTGCCAATATAAGCTACATTTCTTAAAAGGAGAACATAGTCACTAGTAATAGCTACTGCAAGCACACTTTATGGTGCTTAATCGTTCGAGTTGGCATCTATTAGCTGGTGTTGTGCTGATGATTGTTGTACATGATTTTGATTTCGTTCTGTCGGAATGGCTGATGTCCCAGTTGGCGGTGATGTTGATGTGATTGCTGGTTCGGTTGCAAAGCCATTACATATAATATCATTATCCTCGTTGTCCAATACATCATTCACTGATTGACCAGATACAATATCGTCCGATTCCATTCTTGTGTCATTGTCATTCGCTTCTACGCGTATTTCATCACCACTTATTGAACTTCGACGACTGTTTCCAGTGTAATCGCTTGACGAGCATGATGTACTAGAACTATCACTTTCACTATCTTCACTTGCACTCGAGCACATATGCTCCTGGCCTGCTTGCAGTCCAGCATTTCCGATGCCACTTCCACGCCTCTCCAGCTTACGTCTGAGATCTGGAAAAAAAGGAATTAAATTAGTCTTGTGTTCTACATATCCAAATGAATTTTTGTTTCAATGGCTAGAATATTAAATTGTCTCATAAATCACAGCCATAAGCTGAGCAAGCTTCGTTAGCTTCAATATGATGATGTCATTTGCTCATAGCTGCCTCTATTTTCAATTATTTGAAATATGTGTGCTTCATAATAAAATATTCATTTGGCTGCATTATATTTTCTCAAACTCTATTAGATACAATAAAAAACGTTCATTTGAACACAATCAATTTACGGAAGCAGTTCACAGGAAAAACAATAATTTAATTTTCATTTGAAGCATAAAAAGATTTCATTTCCCATATTGTTCGTGTCAAAAAACACAATCAATTACGTGTTTTCTAACGCACATAATTGCCAACATCCAAAGCACAGCAGTATCACTAGCTTCCACAACATGGACACGCAGCTTTGTCATCACCACCCATTAATATAGAATCTCGGATGGAGCACAGAAACCCAATACGGATTAGCACCTAGGAATGTGGTCTGCCAATGCATTCATTATTTTTTTTCAGGTCCCGCACCAATCAAGCCTAAAATCAAGGCAACGAATGACCTAGTTAACAAAGTGGTAGTGTAATACCAGTAAACGAGTGGACACAAGGATCGACATTTATATACAGACTAGAACGTGGCATATGAAAAGGAATCAAGAAGGTTTTTAGTACATCATATGAAGAGAGAAAAATATATGAAACTTTTTTGGATGTAGATTTTTAAATGGTTAGCAAAAACTAATTGCGAAGAATGTTATCCGAAAAATATTTATTTTTATTTATAAATTACTCGTTAAAAATCTATAACGGAATGGACGAAAAGTCTTGAGAGAACAACTAAAAGATGTTTACTAGCTCTTTAAAACAAATCAATATTTTATAGGCAAGCATTTAAGTAGTTAATAAAGGTAAATGGCTAGATAAGAACTCTTCGTTTCGAAGAATGGAGCAAGTGGTGGAATTCATGCAAAAGGATCTTCAATGCACAAAATTAATGTTAAGAGTGGGATGATAGTAGGGAAGCCGAAAAGCTTCTGCTACCCCTTGTGATCGGCATATTTTTCTATTGGGATTAACAGCTAGTTAGAGCAAATTGATTTTTCAGAACATAGAATCCACCGGTGATTTATAATAAATATATGACTACTTTAAAAAAAAACTGAAAATACTTTGAAGCAAATACATTTTGTTTAATATCATTTACATCGCTTAAGAAAATCATAGTTTTAATTTTTATAATTTTTTCAGGTACGGTTTTTGACAAAACAATCACCAATATAAATCCCTGATTTTCAAGTGCAGGTATCACAAAAAGTGCGTGTTTCTCGTCTCTTGCCTGTCTGAACATACATAACAGATATTTTTAGTTTTTAAATTATCTTATTTTGCAATATAACTATCTAAGAATCATATTAGTTTTTTGTTAAAACAAGATTGATGATTAATTTTGCATACAATAAACAAAGACGAACTTGTTTTCAAAGCACAAAATAAATTTTATTTATAAGTAAGTTGTAAAATATTACACAAGGGCGGTTTCGTGTAATTAATATTTACAATACTTCTCGATCATAAAATAAGTTATATTTAAATAAAAAAAGAGCATGTCGCACCACCGATATCTAGGAAAAATTAAAATGCTGCCGCTTTGGTGACAAGGATCAAAAACTTAATACTACTACATCTCAATGCCCACTTCCCTCTCCAACGGTGTGGGAAAGACTCCACAGTATAAGAGGATCGTCAATACACAAAATGAGTATTGGGAGTAAGGGGAGATGATAGTTGGCGGGGAAGAAGCATAAATAAGCAAGCTGAAGCATGGAAATTAGTGTTGTAAACGATAATGCAGAGTGCCTGAAAGAATATATTGTTTGTCCTAGAAAACATTGTCGGTTTTCAAGAACTTTGACCTGAGTGTCATTTTTTTGAATTCTAAAACAACGTCATAGTGTAGGTAACGTGCGATAAAAGACAAATTGGGTGTTCAGATACTGACAGAGGATATTGCTCTGGATCTGTTATAAAACTAAATAATAAACGATTTCGAATATGTTTTAGAATTAAACGAATAGCCTAAGACGAATCTTAAAATCAAACTCCAGATCAACCAAGGTCCAAGATCCACCCTGACTAGGCTGGATAATCAAGGATCTACTGCAGTTTAAAAAGTAAAATTAAAATTTTAAATAAACTGAAATTTGAACAAGATTTAACATCCGTAGCAAAAGAATATGGAATGAGTGTAGCAAGAGTTAGAAAAATAAATCGAATGAAAGATTCTATTCAAAAAGTTTTGCCAGTTGAAATAGTTTGAGTTCAAAATTTTCAACATATAAAAGGGACGATTCAATTGTATTGGTAGAAAAAGCTTTAGTGATTTCGATAAAGGGCAATAGTAAAAAAAAACAGTACATTCAAAACGCTTAAAAATGGTTCGAAGAGTGTAAAAAAATCTCAATATACGCAAATTGAAGATGAAATTGCTTGCAATGAAACGAAAGCATTTGGGCAATGAAAGGAAAGGATATGGGCAGTGGCGGTTCTAGCCGAATTCCACAGAAGAATTGAATTAGGTTTTATCACCAATCACACATCTCTCGTTAGCTAAATCACTACTAACGCAATCAATTTGTGTTGTATGTTGTATGCAGGAACTACGACGTTGATGAGAAACAAGGATAATACATCCCCTAAAGCTCTGCTTTCACTGTAGAATATCTTACCTAAAGTAGTAGCTAATGCGTTAGTTTAAATTCTCAAGCAGAAAATTAACATTTCAATGTTATATATACTCTAAGTATAAATGATTTCAAAATTTAAAGTTGGATTCAACTCTTCTAATTATTATTGAAAAATCATTTTCTAGTGAAATAATCAATTATTTATTAGTGTCTTCGAAAAAAAACTTCTTCGATATAAACTGAAGTAAGAAATGCAAAAAAGTTTGAGCCGTCGCGCTTTGCGAATGAATTTTTATATGCATTAGAGCCGAGCAACTTGGTATCGCAGTGAAAGCCTAGTTAAAATACAACGAGTTAATATAAATTCAATTTTTTGCCCGTTAAAAATAGGATGCATTCGAAGCAAAATAATTTACTGAACCCTTTAAACTTTTCGTACAACGCGTGCATTTTTTTTGCGAAATTATTTCAAGCAGTATAGTGGGGCGACCAGTAGCAATAATTTCTTCTTTCTACTCATAGCAATGCACATGGACGCTTGATGACCCATGTTTTGTCATTTAGTAGTAAGCCTAAAATGTATACAGAAAAAATTTGGAAGTAACCACTTGGTTGCTTCTAGCCACGTATACAACCACAGAAGGACAGAGCAAAGAAGAATATGCTCTTCTATTTTGCAGGGTGTGTAAAGGAAGCGAAATGAGAGTGGAAATGTTAAAATTATTAATTGGTAGGAAGGAGTTACACCCACTTGAGGAACAGTTTAAAGCCATACTTATCTAACCAACAATCGTTGTAACTCTGTTGGACACATTAGATTGCCAGTCAAAATGACAGTCCTGTCGGGAGTCAGGCTCGTCTGAAGTGGGCTTTAGTATTGCGGAAGACACTTGAGTTTCATTTTTGTAATTGTAATGTACATCGAATTGTTTCATAAAAACCACACATTTGATTTATAGAAACATGTTTTGGTAATTATTGGAAATAGCTAACTGCTCAAAAATAATTATTCAAGCAAATTTGGTATTTTTTGCTAACAAATTATAGGACTGCGACCGTGTTCTTAGTTTTATACAACGTTGAAAGAAACCAAATATGTTGAAATATCAATTCTGCCTTCATTAATTCATTTTTTAATAATCATATATGTAACATCACTACCAGGTTCATATTAATTCTTAACTAAGTACATTCAAGATATCAAATCATCTCGAGAATTTATTGATTCCTTGATTTAAAAAGTCTGGAACCCACATATGATACAAATTAGGTATTTCATTACGTAAATATATTCAAAACAACCAAACTACTCTCACACCTATTGTACTACTAAAAATATTTCACATTCTACT
This sequence comes from Oxycera nigricornis, assembly GCA_963942545.1. Lineage (NCBI taxonomy): Eukaryota > Metazoa > Arthropoda > Insecta > Diptera > Stratiomyidae > Oxycera > Oxycera nigricornis. The sequence goes on along the minus strand of OZ012660.1, from coordinate 109,408,866 downwards.
AAGCGAGTATGCCTAATACAATTGCCCATCAAAATGTAATGTTACGCTTACAAATCAAAGCAATTTATTCATTGGATAAATGTACAAATTAGGTGGATTATTTTCCATAGAAAAATCCACAATTCAGGTTTAAATTCATCTAATTTCAAAATTAATATGATTTATTGTTTAGGGGAGAAAATTCCTTCCAGAGTGAATTTTATCGTGAAATTTTGTCAGGATATAGATACACGAAGCGCTATGTGGATTCTTTTTTTATATTTTTAGAATTGAATCTGCTGCTATATTAGTATTTATCTGTATTCGATGGGTTTCTGTAAAAGCTACGATCTTAAAATGGTTTTCCATCTGAGATAGACGGTCGTATAAAACGTTAGAAGAAAACTGTTCACATTCCTAATATAGTAGTTATGTAATATATTCGAATATATTATATTTAATTTAAGTAATAATGAAAATAAACATATCGTCAGAATTTATCGGAGTCCAATTTTACATCAAACTTCAATAGAAGTGGGCGAATGAGCACTGTTAGGTTCGATAAGCGCTATAAGTGGGTTGAATGCAGGAAACTTGAAGTGCTCTTATTATCTGGGGGAATTTCTTGCTAATCTTTTGTATTTGCACGATTGTAGAAAATGTATTTGTTTGTAATTCGTATAAACTTTAATAATATTATTCAGTTGCTATATATGACCAAAGCGTGTTGTCTCTATTTAAATCCTTTATGCCGACCTCATGGAATCGTATTACAGTCGATAATATGTGTCCACATAGTCGATAATGTTCACAGTCATGTGAAACGGCCCATGTTCAATGAACCCAAGACCATGAATTATTAAGAACCTACCGTTAATACATAGCTTGTTCCTAATGAGGACGATATTACCTTGTCACACCGGATACGATTTCAAAAAGCCTCCGTGACAGCAATAGCAATTATTTTGAAGCTCTTTTCGATAAAAGCCATTTAATTAGAACATACCACGATAATAATAGTGATAAATAAAATTTAAAAGCTTTGGAGCAATAGTCGTGTTACACCAAAGCGGGAGCAAGTCATCGGAACCTAATTATAAAGCAAGTTTAATCAGTGGACAGCTTTGCTAAGCGGCAACAAGAGCACTTTTTATTTCATTTAAATTATAAAGCAAACGAATAGCATCTGAAAATAATGACTTGGGGATCAATTTTCTTCTCGTTTTCTATCATAAGAAACTTGAGAACGCGAACCAAAATTTAAGATAAGCAATAAGAATTCTATTACTTTATATATACGATGGAGCGCAGGAATTTTAGTGTAGATACTTCATAAATTATTTTCTTATTTATATAAAAAAAAGTTATTAGTCATTGTTTGCACGATAAAGGAAATTTCTTTGAAGATATTCGTTCTTTGTGACAAATAGTTAGAACATGACATTTTCAAAAAAAATATTATAGTTTCTTGGTAAATTAATTTAGTCAATCAATCGGCAAAACAACATAAGCTCATACTTCCCAAATATGATAAAACTTTTTTTAAGTAGGTTTCCAAATGAATTTCAATTGAAACAAATGTGTTTCCACTCGATCGCCCATGAATGACTACTAATCATATGAATTCAATCATCATACGAGTATTTACATCGGAATATTTCATTCAAAACAATCAAACGTTAGTTTAAGAATTCACTTAAGGGGCTATCCATATGTTACGTAACGCCATTTTTAGAGTATTTCAACTCTCCCCTTCCCCCATGTAACACTTAGTAACATTTTCAAATTTCCTCCTCTCACTTGGAGTGTTTTGTAATATATATGTAGATGGGCGCTAAAGTAAAATATCCTACTTAAGTAGGTACATATGTTTACTTCAAGCGAAGTGCGCTTTATTCTGTCCTAAATTCCTTTGTACAAAGCAGGAATACAAAGAGGATAAACATCGTTAGATTGAACGAAGCTAATAATAAAATGGTGTTCATTGTCATCCACCCACTGTAAAAAGATTTCTGTGATTATGTGGATTCAATAGTCAAGGCACCGGATTAAAAAAAAAATCCGGAATAACAATGATAAATTAAACGATACATTGTCAGGTGACGTCACAGCAATTTGGAGCTCAAGTTTACCATTTATCGATTAGATAATCAAACAAATTTTTACATAAACCAAATGAAGAGATGCTGCATTTATTATGAAACTAATTAATTGATGAGACATTTAAGTAGTCTTATTCAGTGATCCAGAATGGGTGATTTCTTGCCAATTGAGCTTTTTTTCATTAAGGGGTCTTTTGGGTTACAATTTTCCAAAAAATCAAATTTTTTTTACAGATTTCGTTAGTAAATTTCATCAAGAATACGATTTAAAAGGATTTATAATGATATTTTAATTTTTAAAGTATTTTCAAGCGTGTATAGCAAGATGCTGTGAGATAGCATTTTTGACGCTCCGCTGTGTTTCGGTATTCTCTACTCCTCTATCCTTACTTACGAAAGTATAAGCATGGTCAACCTCTTGATCAAGAGACTTAGGAAATTTTGAAGCCAATATACGAAGATTTAACTTCGAATGATTTATTAGCAAGGTGCTTTGTAATTTGCAAACAAAAGTGAACGTGATTTTCTCAAATTCATGTTTTTTAAGCTGGCGGACATGATTTTAGAAAAACTACTCAACCGATCCCTCTGATTTTTTAATATGTTGTTGTACACATATTTGGCTATAGTCGGTAGCGGAATCATTATGATCGGTATCAATTTTTTTGAATTTCACTCAATTTTCCACACTCACAAATAGGTTTTATTAAAAAAAAGGCCGCCATTTTGTTATTTTTTTAATGAACAAAAATCATTCTAGTACCTGACATAGGCACTTAAACAAGGATTAATTTGGCTGTTTTTCTTGTTCCCAGATGATTCAGTCACCTAAAATCACGTCCGCTGTTACTTTTTGATGTTTTTTTTAAAAAAATGTTATGGGTAAAATATATAATAAAAAAATCCAAAAAAAATGTTTTTGTACACACAAAGTACCAATTAACATATGTACAAAATTTCAAAATGAGTTTCTTTTCTTTCTATCGAAAAAAAATATTTAATTTTTTTTTTTTAAATCGTAGCCTGACGATGAAATTTTATTTTACAGATTTTTGGGCTCTACTTAATTGGCACTAAACATAAAATCTAATAAATTCATTAATCATATACTGCCAGTCAAATATTGTAGATTTGTATGCAGCATACATACCTATATACATATTATTATTTAAACATTTCTTTCGGCGTTTTTCGGTTTTTATGATGTTCTTGATCATGGCGCGGTGTTCAATATTAGTAAAATTAGTTGAATCGACTGACATGATGAAATTTGTCCTTTAACAGATAATTTTCTAATGACCTCACTAACGAAAGAAGGTTATATTTATACTATCAAAGAGTCTCGGGCCGCGAACTTATCAGCCGCCTCCCGTATATTGCAGAAAAAGGAAAAGCGCGCGTCCCCCTTGATACCTGTGAAATCATGAACAATAATTAAGGATCTCAGAAAGTACCGAGCAATAATTTTTAGAGCCACTGTCAGTGTGTATGTGTGTATTTTTACGTATATACGTTCGGATCATTTCTGTCTAGAACGCTATCTCACGAAGGCAAAGTCGCATAGGCTTGATTGAGCAAGGAACTGAACTGATTAAATTTTGGCAAGATTCGGTCAGGTAGTTTTGTTTTGTTTTGGCACATTCAAGGTCATTCCGTCACGCATGATATTTCACGAACGAAAGGTTGTATTAACGTCAATTGAAGTGTGTGAGCATTTTATTGAGTCTACCAAATATTTGAAACACCAAATGGACTCCAACAAATTTTTTAAAAATTTAAAATTAATTGTTTTTAATAACATTTTTTTAAAAAAACTCACTTCTGGCAATCAATGGCAAAAAAAAATCACATGAGAAGTGAGATTTTAGTAATTTAAAATTAATCGTTTTTTGATGATTGTAGAAGTATTTATAAAAACTAATAATAAAACACTAATAGTTATTCTGCATTAAGAATTGGTACGAATAATATTACTTAATTTTACTTACTCTCATGATGTGGTTGTAGTATTGATTAAAGTGATTAAAAAAAACTTTAAAAAATGGATTAAATGTTTTTAAAGTGACAACCAGATTTGCAGCAGTTAATGCTTCAGATCGAATTCATTCAAGAGTACTTATCAAACAAAAATGTGTAGTTTTTGTGATTACAAAAAATATTAATACAAAAAACCACTCATTCCATTTACTACAATGTTCCATTATCATTATTTCAATTATTGTTTTTGTTACAATTTTTAACAGTTCTGTAGATACTTCTCGGAAGTTTTTCGTGTGGGTTTCAAGGGTCCCACTCAACGGCTTGTTGTCATAATTTCGATGCGACAATAAATAACGAAACGAATGAAAAATAGTGCCGGGAATATAAGGATTAATAGGTGACACTCCAAGCGCTAAGACTGTAGGAAAACTATCTAGTTCTTACTACTACAATTAGAGCTCGAACTCGTGTCCTTGCTTTCGCTTACCCATATTTTCAGCGGTCAGTTCGCGAATCCTTTCCTCTAAAATGCGAACTTTATTTATAAAATCATTCACTCCGTTCCCCTGCAGCGGCGACCCGTCCGCATATTTATGTTCGAGTTGCAGGCACTCCTCGACCAATTGTGGCTTCGTCATCGCCTCCAACCGCTCGACCCGGGCACGTTCATAAACGTTTGCGAACTCCTTCGTGAGAAACTCCTCTTCGTCCTCGGGCAGCGAAAAGAAGTAGTTGTCCTCGGAGTCAACTGAAAAACTCGAATCGCGAGTCCTGCCCGACGGAGTGAACAGAGCACCTGGCACCTCGGCCATGTGTTCCTCCATTAGGAAATCGTTTGTGTTGTACGGAACAATTGAACGGCTACGTATCAGCTTCGAACGCTCGCCATTTCGAACGTCGCACATCTGGTTCTGTTGGTTGCGGGGCTTTTGGAATTTCCAGTTCGACTTCTTGAACGGCTTGGTATTCGATTTGGGCTTTCCGCGTCGTCGCTTCCGTTTGCTTTTCATCGGGAAATTATTATTGCGTAGCTTCAACAAGGATTCCTGTCGTTTGAAATCGCCCGCTCTAAAAGCGCATTCCGCGTCAGCGCCATCTGTTGGATGGTCGGCGGTTGGTGACGTGACTTTAGACTTGAAGTTGTCAGCTTGGGACGGCAATTCAGTCACCATTGTTGATTGCCCGGAATGGAGTACGTCATTTTCACTCGCACTTAGGGACAGATTTTCGCGTGTTCTCGATACGATTTCCGTTTCCATGTCCACAAATAATTATGTCCTGCACTTATTCACGTTCACTACACTCTAGACGAAAATTATCCAAACCACTAGATTATGCCGAATTGGCTGAAACACCAGAGCACAAACGTATACGATTTAGCGCTTGTCGCCATTTTCAATTTATGATTGGTAGTTCGCCTTTCCGCCGCCAGGCTGCTTGAATGCCGCTCCTCCGCTCACCCCCGGGATTTTGAATTTTCCTTTTCAGAAGATTGCCGAATAACATGGACTCGAGGAAGACGCTCGGATGAAGGTTGAATGGAGAATGGAACGGAATATGTAGAAGCAACGGCAAAAGCACGGCACGGCAAAGCGGCTTCGCTTGGCGCACGCACATGGGCTTTCGGCCGATGGTGCGCCTTGTAAACATTACAGCGAGTACTTTTACAAAGTGTGAGCTTTAATTATCATTGATAATAAATGAGGCGCGAGAAAACGTTACACTCGTGCTTCTTTGGCGGACAGCGAAGCCGCAACAGTCTTTTGGTTCATAAGATCTGATTGATGCTCCACAGTTGCTAAAAGATAATGGGCCAAAACCGTCAACTACAATCTCGAATGGAACTCCTGGGGTTTTAAGCGGCGAAAACCTCAACTTGATTCCGGAAATATTACGTATCCTTGGTAAGCCAAACAGACTCAACCTTGACCGTTCGAATACAGTTTGACGCATTGATTCCTCGGTATCGTGATTCCTTACAGAATATGGTCAAATTATTATAAAATTACTTCATATTGTTTGTTTAATTTATGATAATGCGAATGTTTCCTCTTGTGAGCTTCGAATTTACTCTTTGTTATGTCTGAAAATTGTTTTATATTTTTATTTTTCAAATACATTGCATTACCCAACAAGGCACAAACTGTCCAAGGTATATAGACAGCATTATAAGTGGAGAGGAAAATAAGAATTGTTAAATAGTGTTGATAACTAAGCTGGTCTCGCAATAAAATAGCTACAAGGTGACAATCATAGTACTGCATACTTACCATACATCTGATTCAGAATCAATATTCTAAGATATCGATACTTCTTCTTTTTAGCCACCCCCTGTCATATTGACATTATTTCTGATCTTGTGCAATGCATGGTCGCGAACATAGTTTTGACTTCTTTTCAATTTCAAAAAACAAACTCATTCATTGTTTTTAACTTACCATCCCGATCTTCTATTGCAAGTAACCAAAAACAAGACATATTCAACTACAATTCTAAGTATTTGCGGATACAATTAATTTATTATGTGAGAATAATATTTTTCGTTAGGTTTGCATTCTAAGAATTAATGCAACAAATTTTTTGAGGTTAAAAATTGACCAATTACCGTATTAAGAACTCAGTTGCAGACGGAATTTCAAGCGGGATATTTCGAAATAAAATTTAATATTAAAAAGTTGTCTCGTTTTTCTGTTACCCTAGTTACGGACCTATTGTTAAACGCAGTAAACAAAATGGCTATCGAAAGTAAAGAATAGAATCAGTGCCCATTTAAAGTGAGAACCCATGAATGGCACAGTGTGTAATAAAGAACAAATCGCAATGCCAGCAATCCCAATTCCAAAAGAAATTTTCCCAGTCATTCAGCACAACATAACAGCACCGCCCACAGCCATAGATGGTGAAGTAAAGGATTTAGGATATTAGGATTTTCACAATTTTCCGGTGTTTATAAATTTTGTTTGTAATAGATACGCATATTCCCTTGTTTGGACTGCTCGACAAAACGTTATCATTGTGCTGCATTGCTCAACATAATGCTCTAGATAATTCATTTTGGCCATCGTCTGGACAAGTGTGAAAAAATCATTTATGACCGCATAAACTTGAATCATAATAACCACGACTATCATTGGAAACGGTGACCATCGATTTGTTTAAGAAATTAATTAATTTTGGTCATACATCATGCGACTCCTATGCATGGATACATAGATTTTGATACTGTACATAGAGTCACATCCCTACTTTTAATTTTAGAGTAAGATTTTTGTACATAGATTTTAGGATAGAAGAACTGTAGAGTACGAAATAAAATTAAAGTTTATTCTGAAGTCTTACTGCCGTATTCGGCAAGGGTTCCACTGAAGAATACTCTCCTGGCATATTCGGCAGAACCAGCCTTAATACTAGGTTTAGAAATATAGGCATTTTGCGTACCATTGAGATTAGCGCTTGTCGCTGGGCATTATGAAATTTAGTATGTATTCATTCAAGAAAATGATTATAATCAAAAACGTATTACATTATGTTCGAGGCCATAGAAAATACCCAATTACGTGTTACCTGCACTGAGGACATGCATTTCCAGGAATGAGATTATTTTGCTCTGAATTGTTTATTTTAATACCGTATTTGTAATTTCAGACACTCAAAATACACATCTTTAGGATTTTTTTTTACTAAATGTACTGAAACTCATCAATACTCGCAATCATGTGAACATGTGGTAGAATCTTTAAATGCTCTTTTGTTTTTTGTAATACTATTCTTCAAAGAATGCGTCTCAATTTTTGGTCAGAAGACTCCTTCACTAAAGCATTTAGATTTTTCAATACACTACCGAAAAAAATAAACAACATAACGAACCAAAATTCCTTTAAAACAATACTAAAAAAATACCTCCTGTAAAACCGACATTCAAAGTAAATTACAATCAGCTTCACAGAAATCAAACAATATAAAATAAAATTATAAACATAAATCTTGAATTATTAATCAAACTAAAAGGATACTAACCCCCACCATGTGGGTATCTATCGATTCTTATCGTCTTGGAAGTAGAAATATAAATACGGACATCAAATGAAAAATGATGGAGAGAAGGATTTGAAGGAGATGAAGGTGATTTTAATCGGTAGAAATGTGGCATGCTGAGAGGCAGGAGCTGATCAGTATCTTTTTGCAGATTTCCACCTTCCAACGTTGAAAAACATATTCACTACAGTTCAAATTATCTTCGATGTCCTGAATTTTTTTATTGCAACATGTGGCGTTTTAGAAAATACTTCAATTCAAATTTTAGAAAATGGCTAAGGGTGGAGATATTCATCCAACGAAAATGTTAAGAGTAAAACTCTGTTGAGTCATTTCGAATATTTTCAGAAGAAAATCGCTGAATTAATGAAAGTTTCGCAGTCAATTCTTCGAAGGGAAATATGAGATGGGCCAAAAAAATCGCACACTTAATGAAAAATCCAATAAATTACATCGGAAAACCGCCGCAAGCCGATAATGAAGAGAACTATTTTTGAAGAAGCTGGTGCTTCTGCATCAGACAGGAGGACACTACAAAGATGGTAAAAAAATGTATTTCACATTTCTGACGGCAGCAGCACCTCTTGAAAAATGTACTTTCAAGTCATATAATTTCGCATGGATTGACCCCTCCTTTGGAACGCAATAACTCCCGCAAATAAACAGTGATTGCAACAAACAATATTGAAAATGATTCATGAAAAAATATTCTTAGAGTAAATTTGAAATGCATTGCGCGAAATACATGAACAAAAAAAATGTTGACCCTCCTAAAATGATTCCCGATTTTTCGTGTAAATTTTAGGTCATAGCTTGGTCGGATGCTACAAGAAATCTGATTTTATACAAATTTTATGCTCTATTAGTTTGCCATACATGAAGAGCACGGTTATCGAGATATACGCGGATACCAGTCAAATGGGAAGATCTGCAGCTCCAGAAACTTGAACTGAAACTTATTATTGGCTCTTAAAATCTTCCATTGCACTTATACTCAATGATTACTCGAACAGCCTTTTCCGCAGTTGAAGCTCAATTCGAACTGAGCTGTTTGTCGTGAGCCCACCGATTTGCTTTTATATTGTGGTGCTGAAAGTCTTGAATAGTCCGTCAATAGAGACCTCTCAATTTGATTTGTTGCCTTGCTTAAAAGACAATTGCCTCGTCTGTCTATAATAATAAAATAAATAAATTTTAAAATAAAATTGCCCCGAATATCTTAAAATATTCAAAACCGAATGGTACTCAATAATTTGGTTATCGAAAGTTATAACAAAAACTCGTGTATATAAAAAACAAGGAGCAAGATTTTTCTCTCTCACGATAATGCGAAATAGTGAAACTTGAGTCCATACAATGTCTTAAAGTTCCTGAGAAAGAAAGTTAAAATGCACGGTGAAAGCATTTCGTCGCCAGGAAATGCTGTTGGTGCCTATGAGCTCTTTCTTTTCAACTAATTTTGCAATTTTACGCTGTTTTCAGTTTTGAGAAAATACCATAAAACTAAGAAAAGAGATTAAAAGTACTATTTCATGGTTTTGCAGTGACCAAAGTTTTTAGTTTCTGAGAAAGTATTGAATCCGATAAAACAAATATTGTTTGTGGAAAAGTCCCGGATCAGCCATCAAGATTGGCAGTGGCCTAAAAACAAATTCGTCTCAACTTTGTTAAGAGGATGATTTAGTTAATTGAAAATTCACCGCCAGAAAGTTTGAATTACATATGTGTGTATATTTCGATGACGATCGAGGTTGCATTATACGCGAAACTTCAACACAATTTCAAGGATTTAAAACAGATTTGTTTAAGGAAATAGCACGAATAACTCTGGAAGAAGAGCTGGCAATGTTAGATGAAAGAAACAGTACCTATCCACCGAGTATTTACTACTGAATTTCGAATAAATTCAATAAAGACCTTGAAGATAAGCTGAGATTTCATAAAGCTAATGAATTACAATTATGTTTTGCTTCTTCTCTTGAAGTTACGTCGAAAAAAGTATGCTTCGAGGTTTTAAAAGTTTCTCTTCAGTATCGCACAATAGAAATAATCCAAGAAGTTAAGGTTAACCGCAAGGAAAACAACAATTAAACATAAATAGAATCCAAGCGGTATTTTATAGGTAACATTTCTAATTAGGTTAATTTCAAACCCATTCGAACAAGACAAGACTTCAAGTTTGAATTAGAAGTGCTAAAAAGCTACTGAATGTGACCATAATAATCATGAAATATTCAAATTCACCAAACATGAATATTTTCTAACGTTGATTTTTATGTTTTGTGTATCCAACGGAAAACTATTCACTAATTACCATCATGGTTCTATCTACACTATACGATCTATGAATCAACTCCAAGACCCCAATCAAATTTATGCAAAATCTTTTCATTAGTATGTCGATTAGCAACTTTATTATCCATTTGTTCTGAATATCAACTAATTCTTCGACAATAGATATACAAGCCGAGAGAAAGTTATTTTCCTTGAAGGTGAATGTTGATAAGGAAAGGATAAACTTTGCAGTACGGTATACAGATACACATTTGCTTATACATAGTAGTATGTTATGCTCTGAAGCGTGAGTATGGTTGTGGGAGGGAGTTTTATTTCAGTAAAATGATATCATGAAGGCTTCAGCGTTATCTTTGCAAGTGTCTGTTGAAAATTTCCATTTTTATCGGAACTAGAGGTGTAGGACCACGGTACTAGATGGAATCTATTTTTATGTTTGGCTAATGGATAATATTAAAGAACATCTTGCAGCGTTTCAAATAATTCAACTCTTTTACATACGTTGAACTAATTTAATTTAAGTTTTGCAAGAAGGAATTCAGTCGGCAGTCGGGAATAAGGAATTATAAAAACAGCTTAATGCCGACATGTGAGAAATGGCACCGACCCAAAACAAAAATTACAGCACCTGCAAATAATAAACATTTGTTACGCAACCCTATGTCAACCGTGTTGATTTGTTGTATGAGTTTTGTGTTTTTTATCTGTTCGGTTTCCATTGGATACGAATGAGAGGGTCTACTTTTGCCTCCTTTTCAATGGAAACGTATGCATACGGCGCATATGGATAAAAGATATAAGTGCTCTTACCGTTTGGTTATCTTCAGGTTTCGAGAGTGAGCGAAACTCATTCGGGCCAGCACAAAGAAGCAGCTTTTTCCCTCGTACAATAGGAAGCTTTTTTGATAGCCTGTCGACTACCGAATAACCATCAAAGCCATTTACGGAAATAGATACATATATCTATTGCGAAATGAAAAGCTAAGCTTGGCTCCTATGGCGATATCTCTATCTATACTGCGTGCTAGCAAGCAAAAGACTAATAAACTTTATCTGGAGATGTATGACAAGCTTTGGCTGTAGTGTTGTGCACAGTTCGGTGTGCATGAAATAGCGAAAAACTTTTAATTGCGAATGCAATCGAAACACTCCAAATAAAAAAAACTTGAAATATTTCAATGCCATTTTCGACGGTTTTAGGTATTGGCACCAGTGGGTAAAGGAGTCACTGTGACTAGGCTCTGTGCTAGCGGAAGTAAAGATAAAAGAATATGATCGAGGCAAGCTTTTATTAGCCATTCCCATTCAAATTCGACGCAAAATTATACGACACGCGGCCTTCACTTATTGTATGTTTATCAGACCACCACATTCGTGACGATGGGAATAAATGAGGTGTAAGTTTCTAGTATGATTGGATGGGAAGTGGGTATACTTCTTTTTATATTCGGAACATCTTTAAAGTTCACGCTTTGAAACCGTAATATGTTTATTGATGTAAAGGTATCCAGCGATAATCGGCTTATTTTACGTATTCTATTGCATTGAGTGAAGCAATCATAAAATGAATTCTTATCAGAAAAATAGCAATTGCCAGTTTGTAGAAGAGGATCTTGAACAAACAACAATCAAGACAATCAAATGGGAGTAAAAAGAGATATAGTTTACATATTTTAAGTTTTGGAAAATATTTTAAAGAAAATATATTTCATTATATCTCCCACATCATTCATCAATCTTATTGTAAGTACAATAGTGCAATTAACTCTGAATAAAAATTGTTGAGATACTGGTACACTGATGTATCTACATTGTCTGGAAAGTACTAAGTAAATAAACAAGCATTCAGGGAATACATTGCACACGGACAGTGCAGGCAATGAGTGATGGAGTTAGAGGTTTGGAAGAGGTGGATTTAGTCGGTAAAAATCCGACATGCCGAAAGGCAATATCAAATCTGTGTCTTTTGAAGATTTTCACCTCCCAACGACAAAAAAAAACTTCTTATAATACGAGAGCCGGTAGATAAGTCCCGGACCTTACAATGAAAACAACTTTTCTATTGGCTTTTTGCCATTTTTATTTCTCAACATAATTACCAGAAAGAGTACTACATTTTGCATATCGGTGCTCTAATTTAATTATACCATGTTTATAATGCGAAAAGTTGGGCTACTCAAAAACGCTGCCTCGTTGCTGTGAACTCAACATAACATAACGAATATATAACACGAACACTAGAGCCAAATTGCTGCAAATCTGTTAAACAACGCATTGTGTGGAATTGTGCACGCGTATTGGTGTGCTAATTTGCATTGGTACACATGTTATTCGCACATTAATTCGATCGAGGCGTGTACACGAATTGCTAGCACACCTCGCAACAATACATTCACCCAATTCAACTTGGAGAAATTTTGTTCTGTGCTTTCACCCGTTAGTTTACAAACGAAAACCAGAGCGCTCTCTCTGATAATTTTTGTAGTGATTTTTGCATGTTTTGTATCATGCTTCTTTGACAGTTCAGACTGTCCGTGGTATACATTCTTTATGTTATGGTCCACAAAGCGATTTTTTTAGGTTATTAAACAATGGGTGCTAGATCTTGCAAATAACGGGAATGGGGAATCAATTCGACTTTTGATTTGTTAATTTTAGCCATTGCAACCATTGACGAGTGTCCTGGTGCATTGTCATAGTGAAAAAAGTTTTGTTTACTTCCCAGGTTTATTAAGAAAAAAAGTTTAAAATTCTTTGAATAAGTAATAAACTCAAATATACAGTGAAACCTCCACTCGCGGACACCTCCGATAAGCGGACACCTCTCATAACCGGACAAAAAGACTGGCACCATGAGTGTCCGGCTATGAGAGGTTTCACACAGGGTGACCAAATGTTGAGCCCTTTTTGAAATTAGTGCCCAAAAGGTCGACTGAAAACAGTCATTCTTAAAGGATGCACTAGATTCTCTACAGATTATTGACATACCCTCCAAGGTAAAAAAGAGTTTGATTAGAAAATATGATTTTGCGACCCATATAGACATCATCTTGAAATAATCTAGTGGGTAAAATCATAGCGCGCAAATTTAAATGAATAATATGCATAGGAACTGCACATTCTATGGGCATCATTATGTCAATTATTGTTAAAAAACAAATAAAAATATATTTTCAGACAATCATCAGAGCAAACCAATGTTGCCTTGTTTATACATACATATATGTAAATGTCTGTTCGTCTAAAAATCATATCCCCCAAGCCAAAATTTCCGTTCTGCTACTCTACCGACTGATCATTATATGAAGACAAAAAGTACATTTTCGGTTACACGCAAATGTATGCTTTCTTGGAGATGTCATCGTTTCTGTAATTGCTCTATCTCTTTTTAAAGCGTAAATTCTTACAGTGCAGGTTTGACACTACAAATCTGTTAATATGCCAAACATGTCACTGTTGTCAATGATGAAATAACCCGCACCTCAAAAAGAAACCAGCAAATAGTACACGCTACATGCGCATAAATATAGTGTTATTTGGTTTAAATTAAAAGAAGTACCAAAATTCTTTCAATGTGCACTAAAATAATAAAATTGTTTTTCAGTTGTATGAAATTAATATTTTTAAAAAAATATTTGCTATATCAATGCTACATTTGTTGATATGATTTAACTTAAGTTACGACTATACTGCCAATTTGGTTTCAATTGGAATTTTTTGAACAAACAATCATAGTTGAGTAGTTCTTAAATATCCAAAATAAATTAGGTACACAGCTTATAGAAAAGGCATTGAATTTAAGTTTGTTTCTCCTGATTTGGATAAAATGTTTTCGAACAAAACATGAATTTAACGAAAAACGTTGCATTAATTCTCGCATATTCTTGAAAATAGTCGAATTTTGGATTAAGGGAATAATAAATTGCTGTTCTTTTTTCGTATGATTATTCACGAAAAGAACTTTTCGAAGAATTTTCTGATAAACACTATTTCTAAATATAAAATAAAAGATCAATAGGCTCGACGAAATCCTTTTGATCTTTTATTTTTGGTATAAATAGTTGTAAGATTAATTCACCAAGTTTTCCATATAAATACATTCCCATGTAGACTTTGCATTTTTTTACAAATAAATAGGTATCACTTATAGGGTTGTTAGAATTGCCCGAATAGATTAATATCGATACAGTATATATCGAGTAAAAAGATCGATAGATCAGATACATTTGCATAAACATTTTGCGATCTGATGGAGAAGGTTTGAATAAAAACTATTATTTATAATATGAATAACAAATTTTGAACTAATTTTATGCATTCTAACACCTAAAACTATACTGAAATAGCGGTAAAAATATACACTAAATATTTATACACTAACTTTAAAGGACTATTTACGTCTAGGATATGTTTCGTGTGATTTTTTTAAATTTTGGTTTTCTGTTTGGTGTGTTTGCTGCATTCTAATTTTACAGTTCACACAAAACAGGCAAACATTAAATTCACGACATTTAACGAAATTCAAAAATCTAGGTGTCAACCTTTTGCCGATGCAGATATGTACATATAAGATGCATGCTGTATAAACGTCCTTATCATCCCTACAATTGGAATGATAGTACTCAACAAATTGTCTCTATTTAAAACATTCCTGTAAAGCTTATGGTAACATAAACAATTCATGGCTTTGCTTTGGATTACCGCAATTAGAATATAAATTGATGGAGGGAGAAGACTAGCTTACGGAATGAATAATTTCCCTTCAGATAAAAGCTGGATTAAATAAAATCTGTTGTTTTTGGCTGCAATAAATTTCTGTGTCCATCTTGCTTTGTATGTTTTGTAGAGTTTACTATTTATTGAATTCTGCTGTTGAGTTAATTGACGTGATGAATATTTTAACTATGTTATTTATGTTAATTGCAAATACCCAGTACGCGATTCAGTCAAGTACATTTATGTTAATATTTGATTTTTATTTTGAAGAAAATAGTATGAAAATCTCTTCGTTTCCCTGCTGATTTTATTAGGGCCATAACTATGTACATTTATGTACAAACTTCCATTTGTACAACACATTTCTTTTCTTGTTGGTGGAAAAATCTAAAAGTCGCTGATATATGAATGTATCATAACTTGTTTGGACGGCTTAGATTTATGTTACAAACTTCTGCGTGAATGCTGGATACGTATCTTTCGATGAGCAAACTCACTTTCCACATAGTGAAAAGAAAAGAATCAAAAAAGCTTTTCGCAATGCGAAAAGTCTTCGATGGTAATGTGTCGTGGTGGTTATAAAAACTTTGTGCGAGTTCCGAGGCAAACAAGATCCAACAAGCATTATACGAGCGCCATGGGGCAATAGAGTCAGTAAAACTATTGACGAGCCCAAAAAAAGACACACAACTTGTTGGATGGAAGGCTCGGCGCCCCAAAGCGTTTGGGAGCACTAGGTGTGCTGAGTGCTTGGGAGCCTCTGCATATTAGTCATAAAAATCTAGCCGAAGTCACAATGGATGCAATCTCTCCAGATATGTAAGTATGTATGAACAATGTAAAATTTAATATCAGCTCGCGAATTCCTATTCTCACATTTATAGACGGATTTATCGCATGATTTAAATCGTATGAAATGCGTACTGGCAATATGTGCATATTTTGAATTGTAAACTGGGTTTATCAAATGGATCACTGTGTACAAACGCTAGTTGCAGCATGCGAAACCTCTTTGGAAATTCTTAGCGCAAATAAATGCAACACCAAGGGATATTACAAGACCCCGTAGAAATAGGGAACTTCTTGCGAACGATATATTACCTGGAACTAATTGGAGTTTCTTGATTTTATTTATACGAATATAGTCAAATTCATCTGGCTATTATGCATGCAATATATATGTAAGTAAGCATGACAAAAATAGCAAATGGTTCAAAGATTGAATTGAATATAGTATGTACATAGATCCTATAATATGTGAACAATTTCGGTACTGTGACACATTTTTTCGTCAATAATCGATATTCTTCTTCTACATATATATAGTTACCGCCAAGAGTGACATATTTGATTTTATTGTGCTTTATCATTTGGGTATCTTCCATAATAATATCCCCATTTGATGCAAAACTTTTCCATTGCAGCCATCTTCGAATTGGAAGAAAACTGATAGTCATTTAAGGATATATCTGATAATACTCGTAAGGGGGTACAGTTTACACTTTTATACTACTGACACACTAGGCCTCATAATGAGCTGGTAGTTAGTTCATTATGAAAAAATCTGACCCATAGTGAACTGACCATAATGAAGTAGAAGCTACTTATGTACATTCAGATATCTTTATTGAGAATTATAGACGTACGTAAAATATTTGACATTGACAACTGATACAGTTTAATTGTTTGACAGCGACTAAAATGTTGAACAACATTGTTGAGAAATATTTAAGGTCGGGCGTGGCCAATATTAACTGATCAGAACATTGAATTTATGTTTATGGCTCCTTTGACTTTTAGATTGACTGCTTAGCCTAGTGAGTAAATGTTTACAATTCATTTGAGTGTGTGCATGATTTTGGAGGGCCTTAGCCGAACTGGAAGCTACATCATTAGAAGTTTAATGAGATAAAAAATGGTGTGGACAGAGTTAAGGATGTAGGTGAAATTTTACTTGTCGATTCGACATTTGGACTTAGACTGTGTAAGTGAGTATCTTATGTTCGTGACATAATGTATACAATAAACAATGGGAAAACTCGGGGTCGATAAATAAATTTCTAAAACTAAATTCAAAAGAGAATTCTGAGAAATTTAAGACAGATAACTGCGAAACAGCTATACGAAACACGTGTTAAGCAGAGCAAGGCATTTGTTTGCGGTGGTTCTTCGGAACGACTTTGAGAACGACGACTTTCATTCTAGATTGAACGACTAGTTTCAATCATAGCATAAAGAATATATAGAACAGACACTCTGAGCAGTAACAGGTACATGAGACAAAAGATGCAAAAAATTACCCCACCTTCAGAGAAAGCGCTCTGGTTTTCGTTCTAAACTCGCGCGCGAAAGAGCGGGAGATAATAAGTAGCATGGACACATCTGAGATAATAAGTAGCATGGACACATCTGTTATGCAACGCATTTTGTGGAACTGTGCACTCATGTTGGTGCTTTAATTGGTATCGGCAGATATGTTATTCGTACAATAATTTGGTCGCGGTTTTTATACGTACACGAATTGTGGCCTCGCCGCAATACATTTGCACAATTCCACATTTAGAAATTTCGCTGCGTGTTTTCACTCGTTTTTTTCGCGCGCAAAGTTGGAAACAGGTCAGAATATTCGTGCTTTATTTTCTTTATGCTATGGCTTCTGTTTAAGAGAGCTACCCAGTTACAAAGGTTGGAGAAACTCTCTGGAAATTC